>JAYKKT010000070.1:4010000-5422500 GCA_036023115.1 Brasenia schreberi
ATGCCCCATTGCTCACGGGTTTTCAAATGTAAAGCATGATCTGTTATTTTCTTGACTTCAAAAGAAAAGATCCATACTGGGTATGGGGGAGCATGCTTACTGATATTGTGATGAGTACTGTTAAGTAGTTCTGTATGTGTGCCTCAATGTATTACACGCAGAAACTTTTATTTCCTTTTCATCACTGCAAAAGGAAATCTATTGTTTTTGCTACTGTTACAATGGTGGTTCCCTTTATTATTCTTGAACTCAATGCAATCCATCGTGGTTATGCTTGTTCTCGTGTTTGACTCAATGCACTAAATTCCATCGACAGAACAAAAATGTATTTGTTGCTAATAGTGCATTTTCATGAGGATGGTCTTCTGCAGACCACTTTTTAATCCTGGAATTTAGCTTGATGTGCACGAAGTGAATATTGATGGCAGGTTTTAGTAGCATGAAGTATTCTGCCAGTTTTTTTTTAAGCCAAGATTTCTGTGTCATTATTTTCTTGCCTTGAAATTCTGTGTCTGCATTACAGTTGGTTAAACTGAAGGAAACAGAGGAGAAATCACTGAAGAAATCTGAGAGGTTAGATAAAGAAATTGCAGAGGTGCAAGAGTTAGTAATGAAGGACTCGCAATGAGTAGAATTTATTGAAGATATTTTTCCTCTCATACCACATAACTGCGGCAAGAGCCAAAGCTGCAAAAACGATAGTTACAATTCTTCTGTAAAGGGGAGAAGAGATCGGTGCTTCGGTGTCTCTTGTTGCTGCTTATGCACCCCTGAAATAGGAACCAATTTTATGAAACATCTTATCTTTCACTCTGGTGGTCATCCAAGATCTTTCTATGAGCTATGCTGAAGGGTTACTTGTACGATCCGATTGATTGCACAAGCCCTGCTGTAGCAACAGAATCAGGGAAAATAGACGGAAAAGGCTTTCTCTTTCATGTTACCGATGGCTTGACTGAAAAGCTGTTCCTCCTTGCAGAAGAAAATCAGCACCATCACAGCAAATGAATACTTTCAGAAGAATCCTGAATTGAAGAAATTTGACAATGAGATTCAAAATGACTATTGGGGGTATTGATCTCAGTCAATCTTGTAAAAATTGTATCGTATCGTACGACACAATACTATTTTATTGTATATCGTATGAGAATATAGTATGAAACAGGCATACGCATCCCAAGAAAAAATTTCTCATCCTTGCATGATTCTCAAGTTTTTCACTCAATCCAACTCTATCTCTAGGGCTTTTGTCAAATCCGTGACATATATCTTTCTTTTTGCATTCTATCCAATTCTTTTGAGGATTTTATATATTTCATGATTCTTGATCTCTAGAAAGTTTTTATCTTCTTGTTGATCGTATATTCTCGTCTTAATGGCTTTCGATCACGTCAATCCATCATAGAAATATTGTATCCCGATCTATAAAGATAATAGCCTGTGAACAAGTGTATGTTTTGAAATGTAGTAAGACAAGGTGAAATTTTTTGTATGAAATATCACATTGCGAGAACTAAGAAAGATGCTAGTGCTTGTTCTCGGATTTTTGAAGTAGTGAAGTACAAGATTGAGCAATTATTGAAGGTTTCAAAGGAGAGTAAGAAATTAAGAGTGAGAGAGAGGGCCAAAAATAGGTGATTGGGATATGTCTCAATTATTTGAAGATGTTTCTCAAGGGATGTATGGTGATGAATTTCATGGTGTAGTTGAAATGGAAAAATAGATGATTGAAGAGGGAAGGAAAATGCGAGAAAAAAAAAAGGTATAAGTTCTAGTAGTAGTAGCAGTGAAGTTGCCTCTTGTTCTACTGTAAGAGCTGCTACTCGCTTGATGCCTATGAGGGATACTAGAGGAGGAGCAGAGGTAGAGATAGTGAGATGCTTTTTTTTTTTTTCCCACATATGACTCTTGGAACTCAACCAGGCATTAAATCAACTATGTCTTTAAAGGAGGTAATGGAGAAGTTATGTTTTTAAAGGAGGTAATTAAGAAAGTAAATTTGAAGTGTGCATAATTTTTGTTATGAAAATTATCTCCCTTTTAATGTTGCAAACTCATTTTCATTTCAAAGTATTGTGGATGCTATTACCAGGATTAGATTGGGTTATAAAGTCATTACTTATATGCTTTGAGGGGTACATTACTTTAGAAATAGGTTGATATTGTTAATTCATAGAGTTCTCAATTTAGGAAGTCATGGAAGTAAATATGATGTTCTATTATGGTTGATGGTTGCACAGATGGTCAGTGTAGGTGTTTGGTGAACTTCTTAGTCTATTGTGCAAGGGGATATTGTTTTGAAATCATACAACTTATTCCATATTGATAAAACTATAGATAATTTACTCTTTATTTTTTAAAAGTTGATGATGAAAGTGTTTTAAATGTTATTCAATTTATTACTGATAATACTGCAAATTTTAAAGCAATTGGTAAGATGCTTAAGGTGAACTATACCATCCTTAGTGTGAACTGCATGTGTTGCACATTACATATAGACTTAATGCTTGAAGATTTGAGTATAATGAATGAAATAAGAGGGACTATAGAAGCATGCAAAAATGTCACATGAATCCATACAGGTGGAAGAGAATTAATTAGGCTTTCATTCACAAGATTTGCTACGAATGTTATTACTCTGCAAAGTATTGTCATACAAAAAAATGCATTGAAAAAGTGTTTGCATATGATGAATGAGACTATATTAGTTGGTCAAGAGAGGGGATTGTTTTGCTAGATATTTTTAATGCTAATTTTTGAAAAAATTATAGCAAATTTTTTAGGATGAATGTAAATTTAGTTAAGGTAATGAGATGGTGGATAGTAAAGATAGGCTTGCGATGCCTTATATTTGATGTGTCAATTTAGAAATACAAATAAATTATGACCACAAGCGGTCACTTCTAAAAAAGGTTTAAAATATAATTGATGCACGCTGAAATTGTCAAATGCATCATGATTTGCATGCTGCTGCATATTTCCTTAACCCTTTATTCGATTTTGGAAGGCCAATTGTAATCCAACTCCGCTCCCAAATGCGATTAGATATTATATATTTTTTATGGATATTCATTTAAGTTATCAATTTATTGACTTTGAGTGTTTCTTATTAGTCATTATCGTGTTTTATTTTAGATGAATGATGAACTCGTTTTGGTGTACATGCTCAAACTTGTAAAGGTTTGCTCAACGTATATTGAGTCAAACATGTAGTGTGAGTGGGTACGAGAGAAATTAGAGTTTTTTTGAATGCATTTATACGAAAAAGAGAAATAGACTGGAACATGCTCGATTGTGTGATTTAGTATAGATTGCATATAACATGAACTTAAAGCAAATATAACACTTTTAAAAATATGTATTGCTACTTCCTAGTTCTTTTTTATTAATAATGAATGATTGATGATTATATTGCATTTGATATTCTTGATAATTTAGATATTCTTTTTTTATAAACAAATATAAAAAGATGTAAGTAGGGCAAGGAATGTGCTATATAATTCGTTGAGCTATCAAAATATTGATATTCTTGATGATTGGATCAAAGAGAAGGAGTTTCCCATCAATTTAGAGGATGAAAGCAGGAGGACACTCCAAGCCGAAGTAAAACTTGGAGATGATGGTAAAGATGAAGGCGTTAGATTGACGCATCACATTGTGGAGGAGGAAGAGAGAGGAGATGATAATGGTAACGGTGATCCTCACTATGTCGATTACAATGCTTTTGTTGATTATGATCCACGTTGTGGATGATTGTTATAAATGTAATTGTAACTTTGTAACGTTATGGTAAAACTTTGTTATGCTCAATCTCATAGTGTTCCTTTCTTGTAATCTCTTTGAATGTTTTTATAGAGTCATAGTCATTTATTAGGAATTGTATGTTTCAAATCAAGTTTTTACATTATCATATATATGTTTTGTTCATTCATTTCAATTCTTGTATTTTTTAGATTTATTAATATTTTTTTGATTTTTTAATAAAAAATTAAAAAGTTTGCACCATAATGTTGTTGAAGACTGCCTAGTTATAGTTAATCTTCTATTGTGTAATTAAAGACTTTATAGTTATATTGTTTTTAAATGTACTTTTAAATAAGGCCTCATTAATGACACTTTAGTAATTAGGCAGATTGTAATCATGTGTTTAAAGGGGAAACCCTTAATCGTGTTTTGCAGTCTTTCATTGTCAAGAAGAAATAAAATAAGACGGTTGTAGGTAAGAGCCGATTCCCTCCCATTGTCTTGAATATTTTTGTATTGAATATGTTGAATGCTTGCATGGAAATCACGAACATGGTATCAGAGCCTTCCTTGAGATCGTAGCAGTCGACGACACCTTAAAAAAAAGAACAGCAATAAGTACATATCAATTTTTTAAAAAGTGAAGGTCTAGGGTAGATTGCAATTTATTTTAAATCTGATCCATTGTGCTAGTCTAGAGCAGACTACACTTTATAAGTATAGTCAGAATTAGATTCACAGATATCAACATTCAAAATCAGATCTAGGGCAGACATTCAAATATCGGTATATGCAAATATCAGAAATCTGCTTCTGCAACATATACAATCATCTACAACATATCGGCTTCGGCAACATAATATTGGCATCTGCAACATATTCAGTTATACCAGCATCTACAACATATCGTTTTCTGCAACATATCGATTCATGTTAGTATTGATCAGATTTATCAATATATCGGCATCTGCAACATATTGATCAGATTCATTTATTGACATCGGTGATAAGCCAATAGAAGGTATCGGCCATGGTGATCAACCAATTGAAGGAATCGGCCCCTGTTAAATTATTGGCATATAATAACAGCCAATACAAGCACAAGTTGCATATTAAGATCAGCAAGTTGTAACAACCATTGATAGTTGTTTGATCAAGTAGTGGCATCAAATAAGAACCTGCAATCAAATCAATAGACATAGTAAGTTAATACTTGCAGCTGATTATATATAGAAGATTGAAAGATATCAATACAAGGATCGAGCAATAGTGAAATAATATGGATGGCAAAATGAAAGAGGAACTATCTGCTAACTATGAAAATGATAAAAAAATAGAACCATTCTAAATCACAAATATCAGATTAGATAGGAGAAATTATAGAGAATGAGCTCGGTCTATTGAACTCGGTGTACGATCTAGAGGAAAATTATCTATCATTAGACAAAATCCACCCCTAGAGGGATCAATGCAGACTTTGAAAGATGGTCTAAAGATGATGCTCTAGTAAGCTCATGGCTCATCCAATCCATGAACCCCTCAATCAGTAAAACATTTATGTATATAGAAATAACTGCTGAAATTTGGGCTGTAGTGGAAGAAGCTTACTCGAGACAGAAGAATATTGCCAAAGAATATGAGATCATTGAAAGAATAAAAAAGTATCGCCAAGGAACCAGATCAGTAAGTGAATACTATGGAGAACTACGAGAGCTCTAGAATGAGCAAAGACATCTAGTAGAAAACAAATGCGGATATTGTGTAAAAGAAAGAACTGCTGAAGGAGAAATTCGAAAAGTGTTTGATTTACTCTAGGGAGTATCATCAGAGTATGAATCTATTAAACTAAGGAAGAGTTACCATCGCTTGGAACAATATATTCACTTCTGTTAAGGGAAGAAGACCGAAAGAATTTAGAAAAAGGTGAACATATACAAGGTGATAAATTTGTATTTATTGGTAGAAGATAGATTAATTATTAGAGGAGAAGAAACTCATTCAGAGGAAGAAGAAGAGGAAGAGGTAGAAATCAATATTATGAGGATAAGAGCAAACTACAGTACACACATTGTGGAAAAAAAGGACATACAAAAGAATAATATTGGGAAATTATTGGAAAGCCTCCAGAATATAGAGATTACGGAAGGAAATCCATAGAGTATAAAGATTATGGCAGTCATGTAGCATCTGTATCTGAAAAAAAGGCAGAAATGAGTCCTGCAAATGAAATGACAGAATTAAAGAAACAGATAGCTGAAATCGAGACACGCCTACGAGATCAACCTTCTACCTTTACATCAAAAACAAACTTAAATCCTCCTGCTTCGTACAATATTAGTGATAACTATTCTTTTCAAGATTCTGTAACTTCTTCTGATTGGATAATAGATTCAAGGGCTACTGACCACATGGTAGGAAACAAATCTAACCTTATGCAGTATGAAACGATTCAAACTCCACAGTATGTGAAGGTAGCAAATGGTTCTTTGATTCCCATGGAAGAAAAAGGAGAAATTCAGAGAGATAATCTCAGACTTAATTCAATGATATATATTCCAAAATTTTCAGTAAATCTACTTTCAGTAAGTTCCTTAGTTAGAGATATGAATTATACAGTTATATTCTCTCCACATGGTTGTGTTTTTCAGGATTTGAGGACAGGAAGAACCTTTGGACGTGGTGAACTACACAATGGACTCTATATATTGTCTAGAGATCAGTTTTTAAAACAAAAGAGAGCGTTGACAACTACTACAACTGATGAAAAAATAAAAGTTTGACATAATAGATTAGGACATTTGCCTCTGTTTAAAATAAGAGAGCTTGTCTCATTTTCAATTCCTAATAATGTGGTCATTCAATATGATGTGTGTCAACGGGCAAAACATCATAGAGCTACTTTTCCTAGTAGTGATTCTAGATCAGTTATTCCTTTTGAGTTGATACATTCTGATGTTTGGGGACCATGTGTGATACTTTCATTGGGAAACTTTAAGTATTTTGTTACTTTTATTGATGATTTTCCAGACTTACCTTTGTTTATCTCATGAAGTCTAAATCAGAAATCTCTATAATTTTTCCTATCTTTCATAATCTTATTAAGACTCAGTTTGGTTATACCATTAAAACATTCAGATCTGATAATGGTGGTGAATTTTATAATGCTCAGTTGGAATCATATATTCAGTCTCATGGTATTATTCATCAGACATCGTGCGTTTACACACCACAGCAGAATGGAGCGGCAGAACGGAAAAATCGATATATTTTGGAAATTGCTCGAACATTACTCCGTGAACACAATGTTCCAAATTTTTTTTGGCCAGAAGCAATTCTTACAGCAGTATATATCATGAATCGAATTCCTATGGTGGTTCTTAGAGGAAAGTCTCCATTCAAGGTTATTAAACCTAAAGATAATCCATTTCATCTTATTCCCAAAATATTTGGTTGTATCTGTTATATGCATGTTCATCAACAATTCAGGGACAAATTTGATCCAAGGGCGATAAAATGTATATTTATTGGGTATTCTTATGAAAAAAAAGGATATATTTGTTATAATCCTATATCTCATAAAAAGTATGTTTCTATGGATGTAACTTTCTTTGAAACTATTCCCTACTACAGAAGTTCAAATGATGTGCCTAGTTCTATTGTTGAAGAATCAATATTACCAAGGAATCAAGGGGGAGAAACAATATGTGATTCAAATAAAGTTCAACAAACAAGTGATACAAGTTTGTAAGACTCAGAAATCCCTATAGCACTCAGAAAAGGGAAGAGATCATGTTGTAAGTATCCGATTTCCAAGTTCATCTCCTATGACAGGTTATTAGAAGGATATTACGATTTTGCACTAAAAGCTGAGACACATCCAATTCCGAAGAACTATCTTTAAGTATCGAAGAATCAACATTGGATTGAAGCTATGAAATCTGAACTTCAAGCACTTGAAAAGAATCAAACTTGGGAACTTTATGATTTACCAAAAGACAGAAAAACAGTGTCATATAAGTGGGTGTATACAATAAAATACAGAGCAGATGGTTCATTGGAAAGATATAAAGCAAGACTAGTAGCTCGTGGATATAGTCAAGCATATGGGATAGACTATGAAGAAACATTTACACCAGTAGCAAAACTCACATCTATAAGAGTCATTATTAGTATCACAGCTCAAAGAAACTGAACAATATGGCAACTTGATGTGAAAAATACATTTCTACAGGGAGAACTCAAAGAAGAAGTCTACATGGATTTACCACCTAGACATCCAAATCCCAAAAAGAAGTTATGCATATTAAGAAAGGCTATCTATGGATGAAAACAATCTCCACGAGCTTGATTTGAGAAGTTCAGCAACAATGTTATAAATTTGGGATATAAAAAGAGTGTAAGTGATCATACTTTATTCTTTAAAAGGAGAGAGAAATTAACACTACTATTGGTATATATAGATGATATTATTGTAACAGGAGATGACTTTGAGGAAATTCAACAATTAAAGAAAGAGCTCCATTAGTTATTTGATATTAAGGATCTTGGAAGGTTGCATTATTTTCTAGGCATTGAGGTGACCTACTCAGGAAAGAATATCTTTCTAAATCAAAGAAAATATACTTTGGATCTATTGCAAGATATTAAGATAGAAAATTGCAGACCTACATCTACTCCAATAGATACAAGTCATAAGTTACATATGGAAGATGGAGCTGAAAAGATTGATGTAACCAGATATCAACAATTGGTTGGCAAATTGATATATCTCACTATCACACGTCCAGACATTGCGTATGCGATATGCATAGTGAGTCGATTCATGCAATCACCATCAAAATATCATATGGATACAGTATTTCATATATTGCAATATCTGAAGACTACACGTGGATATGAAATTACATACAAAGCCAATGGTCACAATGACATTGAGATCTATACTGATGCAGATTGAGCAGGCTCTACATAGGATAGAAAGTCAACCATAGGATATATAACATTAATTGGAGGTAACATAGTATCATGGAAGAGCAAGAAACAATCTGTTGTAGCGAGATCAACGGCTGAAGCAGAATATAGGGCAATAGCGTCTGGTACGTGTGAAGGAAAGTGATTGCGATCTTTATTAATGAAACTGAACTTATTTGCAGAAAAACCTATACCTATATTCTGTGACACTAAAGTAGCAATACAAATTGCTTCAAATCTAGTATATCATGAAAGAACGAAACATATTGAGATAGATTGCCACTTTATACGGGACAATATACTTGCAAAAGAATTTCAGTTGGAACATGTGCATTCAGGATATCAGTATGCAGATATGTTGACCAAAGCAGTTAGTAGAAATCTACTTCAGAGATTGTGTAACAAGTTGGGTGTAACTTCCATCTTTCACCCAACTTGAGGGGGAGTGTTGAAGACTGCCTAGTTATAGTTAATCTCCTATTGTGTAATTAAAGACTTTATAGTTATATTGTTTTTAAAGGTACTTTTAAATAAGGCCTCATTAATGGCACTTTAGTAATTAGGCAGATTGTAATTGTATTTAAAGGGGAAACCTTTAATCGTGTTTTGCAGTCTTTCATTGTCAAGAAGAAATAAAATAAGATGGCTGCAGGTAAGAGCCGATTCCCTCCCATTGTCTTGAATATTTTTGTATTGAATGTGTTGAATGCTTGCGTGGAAATCACGAACCAATGTATGATACGGGTGCGCTACGGGCACCGATACACTTTTTACAACATTGATTAAGGTCTCTTTTTTTCATCTTTTGTTCTCAAATAAGATAAACGTCATATGCTGCATTTTCTTGTGATTTTGTTTTCCCTCCAATATAGCCTTTCCCTTTGTCGAGATTTTGAAAGTGGAAAGGTAATTCAAACTCTTACAGGTTGTTCCTGCAGCAACATCCTTGTACTAAATCTTCAGACTGCTTTCCTGATGATTCTTGCAACTACAGTCTGCCTTAGAAAGTTGACTCTTTTCATTTAATCGCCTGCAATTAAGATCGCTGGTTGAGCTGCCAAGGGGTTAGCACGGAAGGGCCTGCTATGTCCCCTTGTCAAACCAATGTTCAGCGTAGTCCCTGGAATAGGGGTCCTGATCTCAGGGTTTTATGCCACTCGAATGCAACCAAGTCTCACCTCCCTTCTGGTGGGAGTTTATTGTTAATTGCCTTTCATTTGTCTCTTAGAAATAAGATGGTATGCTGAAGTCAAATTCAACCACGCTTTGCATGATCCCTGGGTTTTACTATTCTAGAACACCATTTGCTGAACGTGAAGTTGTGGTATAGAAGAACCGCCTTAAAAATGAAGTGTCTTGAAGAGAATGGATTAACCAAAAGGACAACAGTATACAAGAGAAAAGTAGAGTTCGTAGAGGACCCGCAAACTTCAGAATAAAAACTGAAGAATGTTCAAGATTTCTTTCTTATTTTAAATGTATTTCATGCATCCTAAATCGTAAATATTATTCTGCTTTAAGGTCCTTATGGTCAAGTGACATGAGAATAAAAAATTAAGAATAGATTAACCTGCGATCAAGATTTCTTGCATCCTTTTAAACCCACTTACTACTAAGGAGGTTTGGGAAACTTGCAATCACCTGATTCTTACGGTCAAGTAACATCGGCAAATCATGTTGTTAGCATGAGTTACCAACCAAGCCGATGGTCATTGGAAACACAACTCAATTGTGTTTCTTGGAATGTCATTCAATCCTTCGCTTTAATAGATGTTAAATACCCTTCACAAAATTGGAAGAAACCCAATTGCTTAGAGTTGTAATTATAGATAGCATTCTAATTAAGGAAGAAAGGGACCATATGAGAGTTGGCAATTTAGAATCAACTGAAGGTTCCATGATGAGTGATAAGGTGAAGCTCCAAGGAGATTCTTTGTAGTATGATAAACCGCAATTGTTCAGTGTTGTAATTACAGATAGTAAGAACAGTTCTAATTAAGGAAGAAAGGGACCATATGAGAGTTGGCAATTTAGAATCAACTGAGGGTTCCATGATGAGTGATAAGGTGAAGCTCCAAGGAGATTCTTTGTAGTATGATAAGCCGCAATTGTTCAGTGTTGTAATTACAGATAGTAAGAACAGTTCTAATTAAGGAAGAAAGGGACCATATGAGAGTTGGCAATTTAGAATCAACTGAAGGTTCCGTGATGAGTGATATGGTGAAGCTCCAAAGGGATTCTTTGTAGTATGATGAACCATCGAGGTTGGTACTACAGATAACTATCTATTGCGCTTAGGGTGAATCTTAAAGGCTAGAGCACGCAAACCAAAATGTCAGTAGCTCTAGGACGTTTTATGATAGTTGAAAACAATCAACGTTTCAGTAAAGAATATTGTTTTTGTGAAGCTGTTTGGGCAACCACTATATAATGAGAGAGCATTGTGGCAGCACAGTAGGCCTTTAGTGTGGTTGGTATTTCCTGTTGTAGGATAGCTACCTTTTATGATGTTCTATGGTCGATTAGGATCATTGTGCAGGATACAATTCCTTTTTTCCCACAATAAAATGATGACTAGCTAAAACACCATCTTCCATAGCCTCTTGATATGCTTAGAATTGAGTATATATTTGTTCCACATGATTCAGGAGAACATATTCCTGCGTTGCTTCTACACAGTGCCAAAAAGAGAGGAGACCTCATTCCAAATGGCTTGGGATATACGACATCTAAAAAACAAGTGTTGAGATGACTCAGGATGTTGCTGCATAGAACACAGAGGCCTCTCTCTCCAATACCCTGGCAAAGAAGTCGGTCCGGAGTGAGAAGCTTCCCTTCAATCGCAAGCCGAAGTATAACTACTACTCTAGGAAAGTGGTGAAAGCACCAAATGTGGTTGTCCAGTGGAAAGTGGATGCCTCTGCTTTTGATTTGATTCCATGCAAAATAGGATTAGAAGGTTTAATTGTCACTTCACCTTAGTTGGTCACAACCCCTATCTCTTATATTGTTCCACTTCTTAAGAGATCATTTGAATTTGTTCTCATGTATTGCGTGAGCTAAGCGATAGGATTAATATCACTGCTTATCACATCACTAACTGTAACATTCCATAGCACTTTGTATTTTGAGAGAGAGAGAGAGATTGAACGATCAATTAGACAAACTAGCGGTTTCTTGTTGAACCTAGGATCAAACCGGAATTCAACTTTCTGACTATTGCCAATGTGCCAAAACGCTTGGTTTTGGAGAGCATTACAACCAAAGAGTATAGATTTCCAGCCCCAAGAGTTACGATAAACTTTCCAAGGAAACTATAAGCTAGCTTTGTGAAAATATTTGGTAGTAACTAGAATAGTCCATGGATAACATTGCTTGGCCACCACCTTCCAGTAACTTTTAAGCCAATAACGCCAAATTGGCTTCCTCCATTCTTGAAATACCAAAGCCTCCCTCTTTCCTAGGTTTGCACATCTTCTCACAACTTAATAAGTGAAGTGTGCAGTAGCTTGAAGGATAGCATGCAGTACAAGAAGATCGCCCCCAATACGGCCTTGATCATGACAATGCGTCCGACTAAGGAGAGTAGAGAAGATGTCCAAACTTCCAAATGATTTTGCATCCTATCTATGATGGACTAGCATAAGGATGAGGTCAGCTTACCTATGAATAGGAGAAGACCAAGATATTTCATGGGGAGTTTAACTGCTTTCCATCGGTTGACCCGTTTTACCTCTTTGATCAAAGATGGATTCATTGCTAAGGAAAGCCAAGAGCATTTATTGGAATTGACCTGCATGCCCGAGTGTTGTTCAAACTCGTTAAGGATGTATAAAAATTATTGATTGACTTCTTTATGTTTACTAAGAAAAAGGAGGGTGTCATCCGCAAAGGAATGACTCCATTGAAGGCCTTTTACGTTGATATTGATCTTCTTCTTCTCAACAACCATTGCCAACCAACTTTCTTAAAAGCCTTACCATCACGATCAAGAATAAATAAGAAGAGATAGGATCACCTTGCCTTATGCCTCGAGATGCGGTGAACAATTCATCTGTCTCACCGTTGATGAGTAATGCATATCTCACTGTTGTAACGCAAGTCATGATGATGTCTACCCATTTGTCTACGAAACCAATGAAGGTTAATAATTCTTTCAAGAACAACCAGTCAACCTGATCGTAGGCTTTCATTAGATCTGTCTTAAACATGATAGAGGGTTTCTTGCTGAAAGTCATCGAATCAACCATTTCATGCACTATCAAGATAGTTTCTTGGATACTCCGGCATGTAAGGAAAGTTCTTTGGTTAGCAAAGATTATTCTTGGAAGGATTGGGCGCATTCTAGTGATTATAATCTTGGCAATGATTTTGTAAATGAAATTGCAGAGGCGAATCGGCCAAAACTCAATGATCTTGTTTGCACTCGATTGTTTCGGGAGGAGCACTATGTTGATTGTGTTGGCTTTCTTGAGAAGATGACCTTTGTTAAATACTTTTTTGATGGCCTTACAGAGATCTCGCCCTATGATGTGCCAATAACTTTGGAAAAAATGTCCTTGAAAATTCATCTGGGCCTGGAGCACTATCTGCCTTAAGATCAAAGACTGCATTTTGAATCTCCCATCTCTAACTGGTTGGAGCATAAATTGATTGTCATCCTTGATGATTCTAGTTTGAGATTCTCCTCTCCAAGAATCTGTCTAGCGGTTCGCCAGTGAAAAGACTTTGATAATAGTTGGTTGCTTCATCTCGAATGCTATCCTTTGTGTCACATTTTGATCTATCTTCGCGAATAAGAATACGGATATTGTTCTGTCTGATATTCCTTTTACACTTGGCATGATAGTAACTTGTATTGTGATCGCCTTCCAATTTGTTCACATTCTGATCTATCTTCACAATTTGTTCGCAAGAGGGTAACTTGAACGAAATTTTAGGAATCAGGGTCTTATTGTTGACAAATATCAACAGGCCATTATGATCCGATATGGTACGGGAGAGTACTTTGATCCATGAGTTTGGATAAAAGGCCACGAATTTTTGAAGGCAGATGATGCGGCTGAAGGTAGAGTGCTCAAAATTTTCATATAACTTATATATGCCAAAATTTTCATATAACTTGTATATGCCAAACCGAGCAAAAAAATATATATGCTTCTTTGGTGATTTTGTTTTTGAAAAGAAAAGCTATATCTACCATATGTTTTGAGAGCAACACCTTCAACTCTCCACATGAGCTCATGCTCTCCATAGCCCTCTAGTGTTCAGCACAAGTATTTTCATTTATTATCACTGAAGCATTTACTTGTTCCACAGTTTGATCAGGGCTTGCAACAACATGGATTGTTGGCGATTGATCAGGGCTTGCCCATAGAACATCATAAAAGGTAAATTAATCGAACTCTGAATTCACCTCCGTGGGACGAGACTTTACTCTCATGGATTGAGAAATATCATCTCAAGTTAAAGAAACCGCTGTAGATGGCGAAAAACAATAAAAATACTCGCTCCAAAAGCAAAGATGGATAATAGGAGTTCCACCCGAAGTTGGTGGAAATGGAGGAAGCACTTCCGGACATCTATGATGTCCAAACCAAACTTTCTCCATGTTTAATTTGAAACAACTCTATAAAAAACTATTAATATTCTATCCCTTCATTGTAAAGATATCATGAAGTCAATGGGTTCATGGTTCAAAATGAGATAAATATTGCTCTTCAAGAATGGATACCAGAGGCAGAACACTTTATCATGTCCCTACTCCGCGACAGGTTCGACTCGCTGATTGGGTGATACAGCATATCCTCTGCACCACAATGATCAAACACTCTCAATTTCACTAATTACAGTGAAACACAACGATTTACAATACAATGTAGAGCACTTCTGGTTATAATGGCTTTTATAAACTTAAAATTTTTCTGTTATCTTTGATGGAACAACCTTTATATAGTACTTGAAGCAACAAGGCTGAAAGGGAAAGGTTATTGCATGAGAGGTTCTCCAAAGCCAGCCTTTAAAACCACGGATCTGACCTTAGCAGCATGGCCTTTAAAACCACCGAGCTAACCTATCAGCATGAAACAGAATCCTAATGAATGCTTGACGAAATTTCATCACAAGGTTTAGGCGAACGAATAAAAAGTGTAATGTAGAAGTCCTCAAAATCGCATTGTGCGACCATTAACAACAACAACAAAGCCTTTTCTCATACTAGACGGGGTCGGCTACATGGATTCTTTGTTTCCATAGAGCCCTATCATCTATCATGTTAGAAGTTAATTTACAATAAAATAGATCATTTTTTATTGTTTCTTTCCAACACTTTTGTGGTAGTCCTCTACCTCTTTTAATACTTTCCAAATTTAGTTTTTCATACCTTCTTATAAGTTCTTCTTTTGATCTTCTTTCTATATGTCCAAACCATCTTAAACAATATTCTCTCATTTTATCCTCTATTGGTGCCACTCCTAATTTGTTTATAATAACCTCATTATGTATACGGTCTTTTCCTGTATGACCACTCATCCATCTCAACATCTTCATTTCCGTCACAGACATCTTTTGTACATTTTGATGATTGTTGCCCAATACTCAAAACCATAAAACATGGCAGGTCTAATTATTGCTCTATAATATTTACCTTTTAACTTTAATGATATCTTCTTATCACAAAGAATACCTGATGATCCTCTTCATTTTAACAAACAAGCATTAATTCTATGCATAACATATTCATCAATTCTTCTATCACTTTGAAAAATTGACCCTAGGTATTTAAAACTTTTCTTTTGGGGGATACAATGTGTGCCAATTTTAATTTCAATGTCCTCTGAAGTAACCAAATGATCAAACTGACATTCCATATATTCTGTCTTTATTCTACTAAGTCGTAGGCCTTTGCTTTCTAGTGTTTCTCTCCATAATTCTAATTTTCTAAACATTTTTCTTAGACTCTTCCACTAACACAATGTCATTTGCAAATAACATACACCAAGGTACTTCATATTGAATATGTTTTGTTAACTCATCAATCAATATTATAAATAAGTATGGACTTAAAGTTGATCCTTGATGTAACCCAATATTAACTTTAAAGAAGTTTGTCATTCCTTCATTAGTCCTCACACATGATTTTGCATCATCATACATGTCTCTTATAAGGATAATGTATGTCAATGGGATGTTTTTTTTTTTCTACGGTTCTCCAAAGAACCTCCCTCGGTGTCCTATCGTAAGTTTTTTTTAGATCAATAAATATCATGTGAAGGTCTTTCTTTTTTGCTCTAAAATATTTTGTAAGACGTCTCAAAAGGTGAATCGCTTCAATAATAAATCTGCTTGCCATGAATCCAAATTGGTTCTCTGTTGTACTTGATACTTACCTTAACCTATGTTCGATAATTCTTTCCCACAATTTCATAGTATGGCTCATTAACTTGATACCTCGATAATTCGCACAATTCTTAATATCTCCCTTGTTCTTATATATGAGTATAAGTGTACTCACTCTCCATTCCTCAGACATCTTTTGGTTTCTCCATATTTCATTAAATAGTCTTCTGAACCACGTGATTCCTATTTCTCTTAGTATTTTCCAAACTTCTATAGGAATATTGTTTGGTCCTACTGATTTACCGTACTTCATATATTTAAGAGCCTCTTTGACTTCATTCTTTTGAATACGTCGATAGAAATTGTGGTTTATATACTTTTCTAATTTTGGTAACTCTCCTAAGCTAATACTAACATCTTTATTTTCATTAAAAACTTATAAAAATAGTTTTTCTATATATTTCTTATATTATCATTTGCCACTAAAATTTTTTCATCCACATCTTTAATGCATCTAATATAATTAAGATATTTAATTTTCTTACCTCTAGCCCTAACTATCCTAAAAATATCTCTTTCACCCTCTTTTGAGTTAAGTTTTTTATATAAATCCTCCCAAAATTTAGCTTTTGCTTCATTGACGGCCTTTTTCGCTTCCTTCTCTACTTTCTTATAAGCCTCTAAAGTTTCACTAGTTTTCTTAGCATAATGTAATTTGTAACATTATCTCTTTGCCTTGATTTTATTTTGCACTACTTCACTCCACCACCAAGCTTTTTTTTTTGTGCCGGTACACCTCTCTTATATACACCTAATACATCTTTCGCCACTTTTCTAATATATATAGCCATATTGTTCCACATATTACAAGGTGTACCAACATAATTCCAAACATCTCCTTAAAGGACTTTCTGTTTAAATATATCTTCTTTCTCGCTTTTGAGGTTCCACCATTTAGTCTGAATAGCTCGATGCACTCTTTTCTTCTTTGTCTATTTTTTTATTTGTAAATCCATAACTAAAAGTTGATGTTGGGTGGTTAAGCTTTCTCCTGAAATTACCTTGCAATCTTTACAACACGCTCTATCTTTTTTTCTACAAATAAAGTAATCAATTTGTGTTTGTGATAAACCACTCTTATAAGTAATTAAATGTTCATCTTGTTTTTTGAAGATTGTATTGACTATAAAGATATCAAATGCCATAGCAAAATTTAAAATCTCCTTACCTTACTCATTTATATCTCCAAAACCAAAGTTTTTATGAATACCTTGATATCCTAATGCCTCTTTACCAACATGTCCATTTAAGTCTCCTCCTAAACAAATCATCTCCCTTTGTGGAATCCTTTGAGTCACCTTATCTGACTCCTCCCAAAAAGTTGTCTTTATACTATCTTCTAGTCTTACTTGGGGTGCATAAGCACAAACTATATTCAAAATCTCTGCTCCTAATACTAATTTCAACATCATGATTCGGTCACCATATCATTGTATGTCTATTACACTATCCTTTAAATCTTTATTTATAATACTAGCAACTCCGTTTCGAGCCTTTTCCTTACGTGAGTACCACAACTTAAAACCTCTATCCTCTATCTCCTTTGCCTTTTCTCCAACCTATTTTGTCTCTTGTAAACATAGAATATGAATATTTCTTCGAATCATAGTATCTACCACCTCCATTAGCTTATCGGATAATGTTTCGATATTGCATGAACCAATACGAATCTTATTATCTGAGACTAGCTTTCTTACCCCCCGAATCCGTCCATATTGAAAATACAGACCCTCTCTATAAATTATTCACTACATTAGGGCGACAATATAGCGAGACTAACTTCTTTACCCACACCTATTCATAATGTAGGAACTCTCTCTACAATTGATTCACTACATTCGGGTGAAAATATAGTGGCCCTTGCTTGCTTATCACTGCATTCAGACTTTGTAGTAATGATGCCCTAAAGCAATGCTCATAATTTGTGTAATCTATGGTATAAAAATCCGACATATCGACTGTCAGAAACCTAACACAACCCTTCTCCAGTATGAGACACGAGATGCAAGGGTGATCCCTTACATGAGCGGAGTTTGCGACCATTGACAACAAACTCCTAAAATCACAGTCTTTTTTTTCTTGTTACAAAAGGAGGCTTTCTTTTTTTTCTTGTTACAAAAGGAGGCGAAAGCCTAAACCTTGAAAGTTGAACTCCCCATAGCAGCACCGGCGCTAAAGCGCCTGCCTTTGAGCTAACTGTGTGGGTGCTAAAATTACACTGTTGGTGGTGACTGAAAATTGTACTGACCGTGTAGACTCAGTAAAGAAACCATAAAGAATGTGAAAGTGTGTCTTTATAGAGGCTCGCAACATTAAAAGTAAAGAGAATTCGGCCGAGTTATGGCTGCCGAACTTTTGGAAGGACAACCTTATTCTTGTGTTACGCTTAAGCCGATTCAGGGCAACGAGAAAATGATGGAAAACGGAGCCATCATCTCTTTACCGTAAGCGAGGCTACCTTCGGTTATTTGATGATGGATGATCAAATCAAATTGCCTGAAAGTCCTAAGATCCGAGCACTCCAAAGGACTCGGAAGAAGTGCACATCCGCCATCAGTAACAATAGCTTCGTACTTTACAACCTGATTCAAAAGGAGTTAAAAGAAGGCCAATTGAAGTTTAACAAAAAGGAATTGACGAATAGATGCCCATTCGATACCAATTAACATGGTTGCCATCGAAATTTGATCAGTAAGAAGGAGACAGCGATGGGACACCGAGGAAGCTAGTGATCAAACAGGTCTAGGGGTTGAAGTTATCGAAAGAAGAATCGGAAAGCCATAAACCTCGAGATGATGGTATCAACAGAAAAATGTCGATGATGAATATTGACTAGAAAATGCAATAAACTTCTTGAGATAATAAGCATGACAACAGCGAATGTGTCTTGATATTTTTGTCGATTGTCTTGGCCATTATCACCTTTCATAAAAGACGATGATCGATAAGTGAAGAAGGTACAGAAATGCAAAGAGCCATACACTTTGTAGGTTTCTTTCTTAGTTGTATTTCGTGACATTCCAATCGGAATTACTATAACTACAAAGCCCTCCTTCCCAAAGTTTTAGGTTGACGGTCGAAAGCCTAACACAACCCTCCTCCGGGCTTGGAACCAGCCATTCAAAGGTGATCCTACATGGGCAGAGTTAATCGGAATTGTAGAAATAAAAACATTAAAACTGTTAAAGCTTTCTGTTCTGTTTTAGTGGTACTTCTTTACATCCCATCGTTATTACAGAAACGATCTTTATCAAGGTCTGTTTCCATACTGCTTGTTCATTAAAGAGAGAGATTCTTTTGAAGTGTAAGGAGGGCACAAATGTAACAAATATGACTGTTGAAATTACACAAGTAACTGAAGCTTTTCCACTGAATAGGATCTCTAACCATATGAGCGGAGAACTAATGGATCATCCAACAAGTACATAAACAGCATATATTATCCCAGGTATATACCCCAGCAACGTCAGCAAAAGGTCTATCCAGAACTCGATCTGAAATGAACGTCATTAAAACCTGATCAGCATATAATTCTGTGTGCGTGTGTGTATTAAAGAAGAAAAGATCATCTCTGTGAATATATTAAAGAGAAAAGGATAATTGCATGGAAAATTAAGACCCTCTCACGGTCTCACCCCACATCCATAGCGAAGGAAAACTCCTACGGGCGGAAGGAGAATCGCCAAAAGAATCTCTACAAAAGTCTCAGACCCCATCGTTCACACTATTCGACCTTCACGAAGAACTCCAAACAGACGAGGTTTCTGAGCACGAGATCGGAAAGAAGAAGAAGAACCGATGGCAGTCGGAAGTTTTAGTTTTGTATGCGAAAGGGTAGTGAGAGAGGCCACGTATTAATGCTGCACGCTCCATGCATGCCCCACGTGGTTCTCACTGCATTCCACGTATCATCAGTAGAGTGACGTCGCTCTGGCTTTGCTTCTCCTCTTTTTGACTGCTCATTGACGGGCTTTCTTTCCTTCCGGGGCCGGAACTCGAAGCCAGAGCGCAAGTCCGACTATCGAACTCATTGACGTTCAACTTGTGGAGCGAACCACGAGTAACTATTGCTAGTTTGTCTTATATATAAAAATATATATATATATATATATATATATATATATATATATATATATATATATATATATATATATATAAGAAAGTTATATTTATATAAAGAGAGAGAAGAACATCTTAGTTGTATTATAATTTTTTATATAATCTTACATAAATATTTTGACCGTATATTAAATATAAAATAATTTAAAGTTGTATTAATGATTTAAAAAATAAATAATGAAAATGTTTATGTAAAATTATGTACTAAGAATATTATGTAGTTAAAATTCTCTCTATATATATAAATAAAGAGAGAGAAAGATGGTAAGCAGAGGAGTTGAGTTGGAACACCATTTATTAAACTAGACTGAGCATAGGGAAATCTGGGAACGACCATCTTCTACTCTGGTTCTTATATATCTATATAATTTGTACATCTAGCTTCATAATTATATGATCTGCACATCATTTTTTATAGTAATACATATGCCTAACACGCTTCCGAAGAAAAATACGAGCATATCGAAAATTTGATCTCATTAACCTGCTTGTGTACGAAATACTTTGTATCTAGTACCTATTGAATGATCCGAATCCCGTTGCATTATGACATAACAAATAAAAAATGAATTATCAGATGTATCAGATTCATTATTGAAAAGCATCAAGCAAAACAAAAGCCCGACCTACACCCAATTGGCGAAGAGAGTAAATGAGCCCTGCGCACGAGAATCTGCAGTCGGTCGCTAATTGATGTATGTTTTGGTGTGCATGCACTCAAGCATGATGTGATTGGGATTAGTAATAGATTATGCACGTAAAAAGTGATATGAGATGAGAAAAGAAGTTGAAAGATAACTTACGGTAAAAACTAACAGGGCATAATCCAAAAAAGTTTTATTATATCTGAATACAATATGATATCTTCAGATACAATAATATCAATGGTTTTATTTATTATAAAAAATATATATACTGAAAAACATAAAATAACCAACCCACAATCAAACCGACAATGAATAACTCAAAAGAGTTTAAAATAAATCAAATATGGTTCTCTCTTTACTAAAAATACTGAACATCCAAAAGAACATAAGAAACTGCTTTAGTTCCGTTGCTCTAAGAAGAAAAATATCAGATTTTTCGTTTGTTATACGGCTCCCAAAACAAAATTTGTAAATAAAATGAATCATATTCATTGTAAAAGAAGGAGAATACCCGTATTAGAAAAATTATAAGTTACCACAGCCTAAAATGAATATGAATGACCATGAAACATGCAAAATTATAGGTCATACCACAACAACTTTCTCTCCATTTTTTTTCTTTCTCTCACGTCATTAATTAATGAGCTGGGTCCACCTCCTCTACATGCAGAAGAACCCAACAAGAAGCACTAGAATGTTGATATCGACTGTGTGTGGGCTCATGCATGCTTGCAGTGTAAGTCCATGCGACGATCAGTTTACTATCAGCACAAGTGCACTTGCAAAAACACACACGACACAACTCTTCGGTGATAACAAATTCGTATTAAGAACGGTCTGTTATATATATATATAGAAAGAGAGAGACTAGAAGTTTGCAATGTGCTATGCTTGCAGAGCTTTCTAAAGCAAATAGGCTAGAATGGAGAGAAGTATATACAGTGCTACGTATCTGGCAAGAAATCTTAGCTTTGATGGTTTAAATATACTGATATGGGATTATTAGGTTGGATGTTTGGGATGGAAAGTTGTGGCGAAGATCCACACAAATGATTTGGATACGCTGACTAAAGCTTAATATACAACGGAAATCAAAATAAAGCACCAAGTGTTTTCTCACGTTATATATATATATAGAAAGAGACAAAGTGGTAGTTGTCCGTGATTAATTTCGTTCATGCTTAAATTTATTTGAATTTAAAAAGTGAGTTGTATCATTATATTTTTCATACTTTACATTTAATGCACAACTGTGCAATTCACTTTTAAATTCAAATCTCTATCAATGATTGTGTCGAAACAATGAAGAGTTTTTAATAGATTTGAGCATATACCACTATGTATACATATATCATACAAAATTATGTAAATAACCCTAACTAAAATGAAGAGCACAAGGAGAATGCATCATTGAAAATTCAATAAAAGATGAATCATGATTAAGAACAATAAAAGAAAAAATACGTGTATAAAAACATAAAAGTTTGAGAACTAATCAATAGGGACATATACGTGTTGTATTACAATTAGAAAAAGTCCTTTTCTAAAAATAAAAATTTGAAAATGGCTCAAGAGAGTCATATATATATATATATATATATATGTGTGTGTGTGTGTGTGTGTGTGTGTTGTATTATAATTAGTAAATCTACTTTTTAATGCCACATATGTTATATGCAGCATTGAAAAAGTATAGTTCGTGCTTCTGCAAGCGTATGATGTAAAAAGGTTTAGATCAAAGGATAAACCTAAAGCATTACAAACTGGATTTTTCCGAAAAGGTTTAAAAATTGTTTAGTTGCTAAACAACAACCATTAGGGAGACAATTCAATAATCTAAGAAAGCACGCAACAACAGGGGAATGAATAAGGAAAAATGTAAATAAAAAGATTAATAAAACATTCAAAGTTTTATATTATTTCAAAAGATAAAGAAGCAAATGTTCTGCTACAAGTGCCACGATCTATTAAAAAAAGGAAATACATGTTATAAATAAAAGTGCAAGAGTAAAGAAGTTAAATAAATATGTACAATTTTAGTTTAATTAAAAATATGTCTAGATTAGTGAAAATGGTGCCTGTTGTAATAATAGAGGAGGTTGGAGGTGTAAAGCAAAGTATTAAAGCGCTCATTTATTTATTTTCAAAAGGTTTAAAATTATTTAACTGAGAATTAACAATAAATAATGAGGGAATCAACTAAAAAATTTAGGGAAGCACATAATAACAAATGAAAAACCATAAATAAAGAGATCAATAAAATTAAAGTTTTATATTGTTTACTAAGATGATCAAGTGACTATCGTGCTATGATGTCCGTCCGGTTCTCTTCTCCAGTACCACAATCAGCGATTGTTAGGAGAAAGGAAAGAATGTTAAAGAATAGAAATATAAGAGTAAGAATGTTAATTAAGATATTTTCTAATTTAATTAAACTTATCAGCATCATTACTAGTTTTGCAGGAGTTCGACTCCTAGAGGGTTGATACAGATACGTATGGTGTAATACAGATAACACTGGTTGATACTGTTAAAACCTTATTAATATTTAGTAATGTCCCTAAAAATCTATGGGTTGAAGCTGTTATGACAATTGTATATCTTATAAATAGAATGCCTTCATCTGTGTTACATAATACTTCATCCACTGAAAAGCTATTAAAAGTTTCCCCTAACTACTCCTATCTAAGAATTTTTGGATGTAAATGTTGTCTTCAACAATATAAATGATAAATTATCTCCCATGCTATTAAGTGTATTTTCTTAGGATATGATATAAATAAGAAGAGATATAGGTGTTATAATCCCAAAAATAACAAACTTTATGCATATAAAAATGTTCAATTTCTTGAAAAGAATCTTACTGTATAGATGTTTTTTATGATTGATATATTAGATAGCGAGGAACAGGAAGGGGATAGAGAGATTCATAATGATGAACTTTAATATTCTAGAAACATAACTACACCATTTGATAGGTATTACACTCGATGAACCTTAGAAACTCTTCCAAGAAGATCAACTACAGAATCAAGACCTCCCAAAAGATTTGTCTCATATGATACCTTTTCACCAGCACATAGAGCTCTGCTGACTACCTTGTCCATCCTTAAAAAACTTGAAACCTTTAAGGAAGCCCAAACCCCTCACCACTGGATTGATGCTATGAATGAAGTATGTGCCTTCAGTAAAGCACAAACTTGAGAATTAGTTGACCGACCAAAAGAAAAAAGTCTATAGGATGTAGATGGGTATATAAAATTAAAACAAAAAGTGATGGTACAATAAAAAGATACAAAACTCAATTAGTTGCAAAAGGATATGCACAAGAATATAGAATAGATTATGAAGAAACATTTGTTCTCGTAGCAAAAATCACTATAGTAAGAACTCTTATGGCTATTAGTGATGTGAAAATTTCTAAAAGAAGTCTATATAGAACCCCCACACGATTTTAACATTCCTAACAACTATATTTTTTGACTTAAGAAAGCTCTATATAGACTAAAACAAGCTCCCAAGACATGGTTTGACAAAGTAAGTGAGTTCATGACTAAACATGGATTTATTACATGCTTTACTGATACTATATTATTTGTAAGGAAAATTGTTATTGGATTATGATACTTTTGTTATATGTCGATGATATTATTATCACAAGAGATGATGATACAAGTATTTAGTGTATTAAACAGAATACAAATAAAGAGTTTGATATGAAAGATGTTAGTTTGTTGCATTATTTCCTTGGTATCGAGATAACGAGAAATAACAAATAAGTGTTTTGTCTCAAACAAAGTTTTTTATGATATTATCCGCAGATAAGAACTGTTAGACAACAAACACGTTGAAACTCTAGAGGTATTGAGTCAAAATGAGACTTGAAGATGGAGAGCTACTACCAGATCCTACTCCATATTGATAAATGGTTGGAGTCCTGACTTATTTGACTATCACTCAACCTGATATTTTGCATGCGATATAAGTCAATTTCAACATGCACCCACTATGGTTCACATGAGTGCTATGACGAGAGTTATAAATATTACCGAAAAGGAAGTTCTCTTACCTATCTTCTTTAAAATTAATTGCTTATATTGACGTTGATTGGGGAGGTCAGTTACTTAAGCGATAATTATACCCATGAACTATATTTTGGCATTAATAATTACTTACTTTAGTGGTACTTATGCTTATTAATAGCACATTATAATAGTTGTAACTTATATGTATTTAACAACTATGTTATGACATTAAGAATCATCTTATTGAGTAGCAATTATGCTTCTTAGTAACATATCATGACTTATATCTTCACCATGTCTATATATAGTGATATTATAAACAAGATTCATCCAACTTTTTTCTCATGGTATGAATGCTTTTTTACTCAGTTTTTTTGCTTTTTGGTTTGTTTAATACTTGGTTGTATTCGTGTAAGACAAACCAAGAGTCTTTGTTGTAACTTGAAGGTATTTATCAGAGTCTATTGCATCTGGTTATTTAACATTGATAGCAGCAAATAAACCTAAAAGTTAATGCTTACTGCACCTCGAAGAATAATGTTATCCTAATAATCTTTTTCATGATTTAAATTCAATCTCTCAAGTATCCACCATTTAAGAAATTGTATCATCTACAAGAAGCTCTAAGTCATGAAAGAGCTTCCGACAAGTAGGTTTTCTATCTTGAAATTTTTGTTAGGTTTTGTAGTTTAGTTTCAGTTCTCCAGCTCTTAGTTGTAACCAAATTTGGTTCTCTACCTCATTCAAATGCATTTACACTTATGGTTTGGTTAAAAAAATGGAACAAAACTACATGTCTATATATAAATATATATGTGATCTTTGTAAAACTTAACCATCCATCTCCATCTTAAGGGACAATGAAAGAGTGAATAAAAACAAACATTACTAATATGATTCGAAGTACACATACAAAAATATATATGCACTTTTTGTTTTTTTCACTTTTGAACTCAACCATCTCTCTCTATATCTACATGTATGTATGTATATATAGTGCTGGTTAAACATCTCAACCATGATTAATTAGCATAATTGTATTGCTATAGTTTTTGTTCAAAATTTTTATATTATTCTTGGTCTTAGTGTTTACCAGTGGCAATTCAATGATGCAGAATAAAAATATGAGATGACTTGAAAATATAATTAATATTAGATTGTTATAGTAATGATTTTTTCAGATGTCTTCTTCATATATTGTATTATTCATAATTTCATCATTTGTATTAATCATTGTGATATTAAAGGATGTTTGGTTCAGTTCCATGATTTATAATGGTTGTGTTTGCTTCAAAAAGTTTGAGAACAAATTATATTTGTTTAATTCGAAATTGAGAAAACAAACCAAGCCAAACCAAGCCATGAACGTCCTTACTGATGACCATGTACTTTTTCCCTTAAAAATTATAATTCAAGTTGGAAGCTCAAACTCATGTATCATGTTAAATCTACTTGTGAAATCTCTTAAGAAGAACTTTTGTGAAATACTTAGACAAGACTACCTAAGTCTCAATGAGAATGGTTGTAGGTACACTCATCTTGTACTAAACGTGTATTGAAATATAGATCCTGTGGAATATACGCAAGAGTAATTCTGTAAAATCATCTTTTATGATTCTAATCGTCCAACCAAGAGGGTTAAAATAAAAAAGCAAATTGTATACTATATTTTTAGAGGTTGTACTTAATTTAATATTTTTCTCTTTAGCTTTGATTATAATCATCCAAGTTGATCGAATGATTTGAATGACTAAGAATGGTTTATCACAATTAAATGTGTGCATATTTCACATTTGTAGAGATACATATATTAACAATTCATTGTCTATACTTATATTATACATGATCACATTGTATATTGTACTACGTTATATAGAGAGAGGTAGTTTTAAATGTACAATGTCTTTCAGTGTATAATTATGCATAAACATCTCTAATGTTCGATTGATACGATCAATGGTAAATATTAAAAGTAAAAAGTAAAAAAAATATCATTATTTTTATATCATCTAATGTACCGTGTATAGATGCTTTTTATTTTATCATCTTAAATAGTTAATCTTAAATATTGAACATAAAAAATGTTTACAAACGATTATTGTACTAAAAGATATTATGCATTTAGAACTACTTATATAGTGGTAAATGCTTAATCCCCATTATTGTTGAAATCTACTTTATCATCATGACTGTTCAATTTTTTAGATGAAAAATATTTAATATATATTGTGAAATGCAAAGTATAAAATATAATGATATTTTTAGTTCAAATCTTCATCATTAAACATGTTAATCAAATGGTAAAAATCTTTAAAAGGATTTTAAGGATGGAACTTGAGCATTTACCCATTTGGGTGGCTCTCGATGGTATTGGAAGAGTATATAATTGTAGAGGATCATATCATCTATATATATATATATATATATATAGAGAGAGAGAGAGAGAGAGAGAGAGAGAGAGAGAGAGAGAGAGAGATCTATGCTTAAATCTCCTCAAACATTTTTAAAACTATGTGTAATATTATACTTTTCATACTCACATTTAACTTACAACATTATAATCTACATATTTATTTTTTATGAATAACACAAATACCTATGATACTACATTCTCCACCGGTACACAAATTTTACCCGTTAGTGTATGTGAGTTGCCTAACAAAAGGTGGTACCTCTTTCCATGTGTGAAGCCCTTTGGCTGCTTCATTATTTCTAGCCTCTTAAGAAATAGTAGTGGATCTAGAAGATAGTGTAGGGAGTCAAAGACATTCCACAACAGGTTTATGTGTGTTTTTAGATGACTACATCATTTTATGAAAGTGCAAGAAATAACAGAAGGTGTCACACTCATCTATAGAAGCAGAATATAGAGTGATGGCTACTACTATAACAGAATTGACATGGCTTGCTTGGACAACTCTTAGGTGACCTATATGTAAAACTAGAGTTACACCTCAGATGTACTGTGAAATAAGAGTGCAACGTATATTGCCCACAACAATACATTTCATGAATGCACAAAGTATATTGAGATGGATTGTCACTATGTTCATAAAGGATATTTTCAAGGACAATTAGATCTTCAATATGTTTAAATTGAGTATCAACTTGTTGATATTTTCACTAAATTCCTTCCAACCCCATGGTTTCAATGACTGATTAGCAAACTATCAGTCGTCGCCTTATCAGTTTGAGGGAGGGTGTTAAGAAGGACTAAGGCCGTAAGGGGCCAACCAGGCCCTAGCCATCAAGGTCATAACCTAGCCCAACAACTAGTAACCAGTTTAGCCATTGGATGTTGGGCAATGTCTTTTTAATCCCTATATAAGCACCTTAAGTGTTGTATTGTAATGTAAGCATGTGAGCCTAGGCTTGTATGATTTGTCTTGAGTTATTCAATAAAGATTTTGTTCTTTGATGAGTTGCTTGGATCACTTGTGTGGTTGATTACTTGCCGACACAATAAGAGATTGTTGTTAGACCTCAAGGAAGCACTTTGAAGGTATTGTATTGCTGTATTGTTGTTGAACCTCTATATTCTTACACGGAACCCTAAGAAATATATTATATATTGATTTATATAGATCTCATGAATCTAGAAGAAAATATTAGTTTTCATAAGTTATTATTCATTGATAAAGTAAGTATTTATGGTCAATATTACAAGAAAATCCCTTTACTGTAATGAAGACGATGTTTCAATGTGACAGCAGAAGGTTGATCAATATCACCTCAAAATATCACTCGTAAAAGCCTTAAAAAAGGCTATAATAAAGTATATGCAATAAAGGCACAATATATTAAAAAAGAATATTATTTAGCCACAAAAAGCTTATAAATATGTTACACAATTATCGTATTTATAGAAGATAGTACATGAGGATAAGAAGAGAAGGGAGAAGAGAGGAGAAGAGGGAAAAGTGGGGTTGGTTACAGCCAACCCCCAACAGCTAGTGGCCCTGGGGGCCTTGGCATTGATGGCCCGATGGGTTAGGGCCTATCATGGTCGGGCCCGATTGACTCATTTTCTAACACCTCCCTCAAACTGACAGCTTCATGACCTAAAGTTTGTCAATCAAAGACTAAAATCGAGAAGCAGATAACGACTTGGTGAAGACATTTGCAAGTTGATACTATGATTTTACAAATTATAATATTAAATTGTCTTATAGATTCTCTTCACGAACGTAGTGGCAGTCCATTATATGCTCATGAAAGGTATAATTGTTAGCTATATACATAACACTTTTGTTGTCGTAGAACATGATTGGAGGAGCTTTTAATTGTATATTCAAATCCTGAAGTAGTCATCGCAACCAAGTTACTTTGGTAGTTGTGTCGGCTATTGCACGATACTCAACTTCGGTAGAGAAAAGGGACGACACCTTCTATTGTTTCTTGCATTTACATGAGATGAGAGAGTGACCAAGGAATATGCATTAGCTGGTGGTAGAGTGTCTATCATTTACATCACCACCCCAACCAATATCAGTATATGTGAATAACTGAGATAAAGAGGAAGATGATAAAAATACTCCCTTGGTTGAGATTTATCGAATATAATAATAAATCCTCATAACAATACTCATATACACTGAGGTAGGTGCATGTTGAAACTGACTTACAATGTGAACGGCATGAGCAATATCTAACCATGTTATGGTAAGATAGGTGAGTGCTCCAACCGTTTGTCTATAAGGTGTGGGATCACTCAAAAGTTCTCCATTAATTAGACTTATTTTTTGGTTGATTACCTCGGGTGTCTCAACGACTTTGTCATCTGTAATTCCTAATATAAGAACAATATTATTAGTAAATTTAATTTGTGATAAAAAGAAATCTCTATCATTATGAATTACCTTAATGCCAAGAAAATAAAAAAGTTTGCCAAGATCCTTCATTTCAAACATATTACCAAGTTCTTGCTTGATTTGTTGGATACGGGAATTATCACTACCTATAGTAATCATATCGTCGACGTAGAGCAAAAGAATAACAATACATGCAGAGTATTTTCTTATAAACAAAGTTGTATCAGTATAACAGATAGTAAAATCATGCAATGTCATGAATTTAGTCATTCTATCAAACCAAACTTTGAGAGCTTGTTTGAGACCATACAAAGCTCTTTTAAGCTTTAAGACTTGGTTTCTAGGAATATTGAGACCAGGAGGAGGTTCCATATATACTTCTTCCTATAACCAACCATTCAAAAAAATATTTTTAATATCTAACTGATAGATATTCCAATGATGAATGACACACACAACTATAAATGTTCTAACTGTTATCATTCTAGACTCATGAGCAAAGGTTTTTTCATAATCAATTCTATATTCTTTTGATTAACTTTGACAACTAATCTAGCTTTATAACGATCAAATAAACTATCATCACCACCACCACCAACAACAACCTAGGTCATTCTTTATTGTTCCATGTTCCCATATAACGATCTAATGAACTTTGACAAAGCCTTTTCCCATACTAGACAGGGTCGGCTTCATGGATTCTTTGTTTCCATATAGCCCTATCATGTGCCATGTTAGCAGTTAACTCACAATAACCTAGGTCATTCTTTATTGTTTCTTTCCAACACTTTTGTGGTCGTCCTCTACCTCTTTTAATACTTTCCAAATTTAGTTTTTCGTACCTTCTTATAGGTTCTTCTTTTGATATTTTTTCTATATGTCCAAACCATCTTAAATGATATTCTCTCATTTTATCCTCTATTAGTGTCACTTTTACTTTTTTCTAATAACCTTATTATGTATATGATCTTTTCTTATATGACCACTCATCCATCTCAACATCTTCATTTATGTCACAGACATCTTTTGTACATCTTGATGATTAACTGCCCAACACTCAAAACCATAAAACATGACAGGTCTAATTGCTGCTCTGTAAACCATAAAACACTCAGAACCTTATTATGTATATGGTCAATCTCTCTTTGTTCTCATTCAATTCAAAGGGAGTTGTATTAATGGAGCATTAGTCTTCCGCATGTTGTAATAGAGTAGTAATGTTGTCCATTTCATTCCTTTACATTTACGCATTCTACTTATTTGATTTCAAGTTTCTCCTACCTCTCTATATGATATATCCTCTTATATCTCCTAATCTCCTCTATGCTTAAGCTATAAACATATTTCAATTCATTTTTCTTCAGTCATTTACTTTGAATTTGTTGTGATTAGTCTTTAATTTTGGACGAATGTATTTACGTATGCTTTAAAAATAGAAATTCTATTTTCAGCATCTTGCATATGTCTAATGTTGTTTTTTTTTCATATCTCTGCTCCAAATAATTTGAAATTTGATACACCAAATCTTCACACACAAGCCCACATATAATAAAATTTTTAAGAATTTTAGAGTCGTGCAATAATGTTAATAAAATAGGGGAAGATCAGACAAATTCAGAACTAAGTCTATCCTGATTGTGTTTCCTACACTAGAGGTTGGGTAATCATCTCATAACTTTGTTTGCAATGAGTCAAATCGTTTCAAATAGTCTCATTAAAATACATCCATAGCTTTCCAACAAGACTAAATTCATAAAAATCGGAGCTCTACGCACCGAAATACAAAAGTTTCTTTAGACCTTTATATTTCTGTAACAGATCGGTTCTGAATGGCTGAGGAGAGGCATTTCTTAGATTTAATTTTATAAAATTACAGCACACAAAAATATAATAAAAATAATTTCAAGATCTTAACATACTGATTTTCATACTGTAAAATTTTCATAAATTTTGGAGATCCTAAATCTATTTAAAAAAATCTGGAAACAAGATCTCAAAACAAAACCAGTTTTTGTTTTTGAGAACTTGGAAAGTTTTTCATTTCGTAGATCAAGTGCACGTTTTGTTTGATTCAAATTTACTCTAAAGTGAATTTTGGAAACACACACCCTATTCAAATCAATCCTTAAAGCATCTAGGCTAACCCTTGAATGTCAGTTCAAGAAAACTTAAGACAAAAAGATCTTGCTTTCCCACAATCGCTACACGAAGTCAGAAAATATAACTTTGCTAGTTTAAGTGAAACTAGCTAGCACGCTCACGCAAAGCGAAGTAGATTGAAAAATTACTTCAAGTCTCTGCATAGACTTTGGAATAAAATTTTCACATCTACAGAATTGGCACTCTCGATGGAACTTGAGTCTTTGAGAATTGATTGGTTCAGTGTTTTTTAAATTCACTTTTTCAAAAATTTTGGTGTTCATTCCTTTGGCATAGGTCGATTTTTGTTCAAAATAATGTCAAGTTTGGATGATTTCTTTGAAAATATGCCAAGGAAGGACTCATCATACTTCCAAAATCGGTTTTTGAAAACCTCAAAGAAATGTTCTAAAACTTGAGACGAAGAAAGTGCCTCTTTAAGGAAAAGAGCAAGGCAACTTGGAAGGAAAATTGATGCCCTAAGCCAAAAGGCCAAGGCACATCATTCCCATAAAAAATTATCTTGAGTACATAGAGAGAAAAACCATACCCGAAAAACAAAACTAAGCCCAAAATCCGATGAAGGAAATGAGGTCACAAATGTAGCAAGTGTTGAGATCAAACCATCTAACTTTGCTAATCATCCAAACACCCATTTTTCCATTGAAAAGCCAAAAAAATGCTTCATTAGAAAAAATAAAAATAAATCTGGAAAATCTTGAAAAATAAAAAATATTTGAAAATCAAAAAGTTGAAATTCTGAAAACTCAAAATGAAGACATCCCTAGGCACACAAGTGGAGTGGGGCATGAGGATCACTTCACTCAAGTCACTCCAAATTTTTCACAAACATTCGCTCCGATGGGTTCCATTCCCATGAGCACAACTTCATATGCTTCACAAAACACACAAGGGAATAAGTGTTGCACACACATAGGCTTGGAGGATGAAATCCAAAACCTCGCAAAGCAGCGTGAGCTTAAAGCCATTAATGAGCTAGAGCAACCTCAGGACGCCTGCAAGGAAGCTTACTCTTACCATGAAAAAGTAGATAATTTTCAAAAAGGTATGTTTGAAACTCATTCCCCCAAAACTCCCTACTCGATCCTCCCCTTCTTAGTTTAAGATTGATAAATCATTCATATGCATTTGATACAACAAATCACACTCATGCACCTACAAACCCACAAGATGTGCCAAAGAATGTGGATTTTCAAGGTACATCGAATGTCCCACACCAATAAAAAGAATTTTAAAATGAAAAACAACATCAAAATAAAAATAAAAACATGATAGACATGGTTACTCCTAAGGCATGCATCGACATCCTAGGTACACCTAACTTATCATGAACAAAAAAATTCCTTCGAGCCTAGGTTTGTATCATAAACCCAAGCCTACGGCCATGATTTCCCCTAACATCCACAAACCCACCAAGGGATCAACCATGGTTTCCTTGGAATCCATACCTCTCCAAGTTGCAAGGGATTAAACATGTTCTCCCTTTGCATCCATAAATACAAATCATCCACCCCTAGGGGTACATTGGGTTGTACCTAGGGTTCATACCAAAATCGTCCACCTCTTGGGAGAGCCCAAACCAAAACCTCTCAAGCCATCCACTCCTAGGGTAGTGTGTATCTTAGAGAAATGAAGCTCTTCCACCTCTCAAGCCATATACCTCCTAGGCAAACCCAAGCCAACTCGTGTATATAACCATGTTGTGGATGATACATTATTCCAAGGCCATCCTCTTTATAAAACCTTTCAAAACTCAAAATGCATTGAAATATGATATTAAACATGGGATATGCACCATAGAAGGGTCTAGGATGGAAGAACCAAGGTAGATTAAAACCTATCCTACCTTTTCCTAACCTTGGTCGACATGGCAATGGGTACACCCCATTCATACCACTTGAGCCACCACCTAAAACCAATTGGGTCAAGGGTATCTTAGATCCAACTAAAACCGAAACCTATGACTTAAACCTCTCGTTTAGAGTCTAATTCATGGTGTTTTCTTTGTAGGTTTGATGGAAGACCTCTTTTTAGAAAAAAATTCAAAAAATAGTATATATTTGGAAAAATTAAAAAAAATCTATAAAATTTTCAAAACCCAAAAACATGAGAAAATCTGAAAATTACAAAAAGAAAGTCTTTTATGTTCATCCTTCTAGCATTTGTTTGGAAAAATACAAAAAAATTGAAAAACTTGAAAATCTCAAAAATTTTGGTTTTCAAAACCGTGTACAAATTTCAAAAACAGTTTTAACAAAACCCATGTACATCGTCCACTCCTAGGGACACATTAGTTACACCTAGGATCCATCCTAAGAACATCAACATACCACACCCTAGGTGCGCATCCTTGATGCACTCGAACCCCCAAATCCTCCATGGACATGAAGCTAACTCTGAGTTTTTGTATATATTATATAGGTTATTCCCAAAATAAATAAATAAATCTGAAAAAGGAAAACAAAAATATAAAAAAAATAAAAAGAAAAAGAGAAAAATCAAAACCATTTTTCAAAAAAAAATTGCCAATTCCCTTAGAGATGATTTCGGTGATGTCAATTTACATAAACTTCCTCAAAATCAAGAAAATCTTGGACTTGGGCAAACATTCAAGTTCCTTAGAAGGTGACCAATATTGGAATCAAACTTATACCCAAAATGTATTAAGGCTAGGATCATATCATGCATATTCCTAAGCCATGCCAAAAATCAAGATCGTGCATCTATGAATCATTCATTCGTCATACTAAATATCATTCATCACAAGCCACAATAGGGTCGAATATAATATGAATGCTCATGTCATCTCCATTAAACTAGGGGCAGGTAGAGTGCATTTCCTAAAAACCTTTCATAAAAACATACATCAATTCATGTATCACCATAATCTCGTATGAGAATATATTTTACATGTCATGCATCCCATTTACATCATTCACCCAAAGAGGCCTCAAAAGTAGTGGCTCAAGTAGGAATGTCTTTATATCATAAAAGGGGACAAAAAAAAAATCGATCATGCATATTGGCTAATTGATGCCGAGGAAAGAAACTTGGTAGACCCTATAAATGCCCAATATAAAAAAGATATGATGGTTAGTGTCTACCATAAATTCTTTTGAAATGATTTTTGTAAAATGGATCTTCTTTAATTTCTTCAAGAAGGGATAAAGTCGAATATAGGTCTCTTAACTAGAGTTTGATGCTCTATGAAAAGTGGAGTGTTTTCAAAATTATGAAATGACATTTAAAAAATCCTTCTTTTACAAGATAGGGCCTAGTTTAAAATAGCAAAATATTTTCAAATTGTATGTACTATTATGAAATAGGGCATACTTGATTAGACCGAGTATCTAGAGGGATAAATTGTTTCCTCACTTCATTCTCTCTAAAAAGAAAAATTAGCAAAAAGTCAAAATAGAAAAAAGAAAAAAAAATAAACCTCCAATATAAAGGTCTTTCTAAAAAAAAGAGAAAAATAAAAACCTCCAATATAGTTGTTCCCTTCGATAGAAAAGAAAAAGAAAAATCAAAGCTCAAAAAGAGCAATTTTTTTATCAAAAATATCTTTTCTTTATACCACGGGATGCTTTAGAAGGGACCGTGGGAACTCTCCCATACCCCTACAGCTTATCCTCAAAAAAAAGTTTGTCATTATGATCCTAAACTAGGAATAGAACCTACCAATTTAGATCTCATTTTGCTTGAAGATTAGACCTTATAAAATGGAAAATGGAGTTTTGAAATGTTATTGAGTTTTTCCAACAATAAAAACCTCTACCAAGTAATTTTGTATTAAAACCAAAGTGAAGAGAAATATAGAAGATGAAAGTAGTGTTGTCTGACGCGTATCGTAGCATATATCACTAGGCTCCACGATACGAGCGTATCATAGTGTATCATACTTTAATATTAAAAAAATAGAAAATATTAAAAAAAATTAAAAAAATTTGATAAAAATCTGAAAAAAATAAGAAAAATCAGGAAAAAATGGAAAAATTTGGTAATTGCTATAAATTCATTTAATGCAAAGTTTAGTATAGATTAACCATTCAACATCGACCAATTGCATCCAAATTTATATATTTTGAATCAAAACATGAAATACATTTACATTTTACAAAATTACAAATTGTAATCAGGATCAATCAACTAAATAATCTTCATCTTCTCTTTCCTGAAGATCTTCATCATCATCATCATCAACAACATCTTCTGCTTGGAAATCAAATTCTTCATCTCTTTGATACTGTTGTTGCGCTCTTTCCAAATTAATCCATGCAATGTCTTCTTTAGTTAGGAGGGTATTTTCTTCACTATCTTCTATAATCTAGTCTTCTAATATATCAAAATTATCCAAACTTATTGGATCAAATTAGCTTTCTTGTCTATTTACTCTTTTTAATTACTTATAACAAAAAAAAGATAAGTAATTAGTAAATAATATTAACAATTGAAGTCAAACAATTTATTGAATTGAACATTTAAGTACTAAGTAATAAAATATTACCTTTCACGAAGGCGTATGTTAAAACAAATAAAAACTAAATCATTCAGTCGCTTATGTTCCAACCTGTTGTGCTTTTTTGTATGAATGTGTTCAAAGATGCTCCAATTCGTTTCACAACCAGTTGCACTATAGGTTTGACTCAAAACTTTGACTACAAAATCATTAAGGTTCGAGCAATCAGTTCCAAACTTATTCTACTAAACATCTGTAGAAAAAGACAAACATTAGAGACATAATCCACAATAATATAAGATGCATTGATTTAAAAAACTTAAATATGAAGATAAACAATTTACTTGGACGTATAGTAGTGCGGTTGCAAATTGTTGTAGGCAAACTCATCAAGTAAAGAGTATTATCATAAATCTCCATCTCTCGATGTATAACATCTGTTATGCTCTCATCAGGGACTAATCTATCTATACAATCAATGATGCCTCGATTAACCTCACCGTCTCTTTTGAAGCTTGTTGAGTACTTGAATGATGGGTTTAGATATTGCTGCATGAATAGGTTGATACAATTATTTATTCCATTTATTATCAATTATTTTCTACACGAGCACATAATCTCTCTTTTTTCTATTAAAATTATTTTTGATGGCTTCTTTTACCCTATCCATGACTTCATAAAGGTAGCTCATAGATGGTTTTTTCTCGCTTTCAATCAATCTCAAAACCTTTACTAAAGGACATGTAATTCTCAACAGTATAACACATGCATTCCAAAATGTACTCCTGAAGACTTTCTCGAAAATGTCATTCAACTTTCATTTTCTTCTGTTTTGAGACAATTCTGTAATTTGTTGCCACTCATTTGAGTAGAACATTTTCTTCAATGCTTGCTTCTGTCTCACAATACTATGTAGAGATAAAAAGTTTGTTACAAACCGAGTTATAGTTGTTCAAAGAAGCTTTGTACCTTCTATATATCTCCTCATCATACATAAAACAAATGCATGGTTGTAAATGAATTTTGTGATATCTTGGCAACACTGAGTTGATGCCTTTATCTCATCCATCTCACCAATATCCTAAAGGATGAGATTTAAACAATGGGCTGCACATGGTGTCCAATAGAAAGTACCATATGTATCAGCTAACTCCTTCTCAACTCCTTCACAGTTAGCTACTTTATTTGTAATCAACTGAACTACATTCTTTAGCCCAACCTCATATATCACCTTATCAAATTCTTGCCATAGGATCTCTACATTGTACCTCTTCTCTGACATGTCTAGAGATTTAGAAAATATAAGTTAAGAAAGTTTAGCAAGGTCAGTCCTCGCCTATCTATCCATCCATCTGCCATGATAGTCAAACCTGTCTCCTTCCATGACTCTCTCAAAGTTGAACAGTATTCTTGCACTTCAATGACGATCTTATATAAGATATTTTCTCTCAACTTCTGATAAGAGGGCATCTTGTATCCTAGACCAATGTTAGCAATTACATATGTCATTGCTTGAAAATGAAAACTGTTTGCTGCATTGAATGGAATGCATGCATCATAAAACCATTTGCACACTGCAAGGTCTGATTGATCATGCAACTGTTCTGAATCCATAGGAGCACGAATTTCAGGTTGAGCACCAGGTATAGTAGGAGGAGGAAAAAATGAATGTATGATAGAAGAAGCTCTTCCTCTACTCCTTCCTGAACTTCTTTTTCTACCACCTCCAAAGTCTTTAGCAACCCTCTTTCTCCTACTAGGTGCTCGTGAACTACTACTACCAATTTCTGTTATGATATCTGAGGGTAAGCTATCAGTGAATCCAATAGCATCATCATCTTCTTCAAACATATCCAAATCATCATTTTGTTATCTCCTCTCTTGTATACTCTCAATCATCTAAAGACATTGTTATTTAATGCCTCCTAGCAAACTTCTAACTCTACCTTTGCAAGGAGCAACTTCTTTCCTAGTACCTGCTAAATGGTGTTTTAATTGTAAAATTCCACCACTAATTACCCTCTTACAAAATAAACATTTAATCTTTAATTTGGAACTCTCAACTGGTATACCCCACTATCATGTCGGATCATCAGAACGAGAATGAGAGTATCTACCAACCATTCCTGCCATCTCAATTGAGCACTTTAATTCAATCAAAAACCTTAAAACAAAGCACTTCGTAAATCCCCAATCGTCAAATAACACTCAAATAGAGTGTCTTCCACTTCATGAATATAATAAAAATCATATCCGCACACTTAATAACTTCATATTTTGTCATTAAAAAAATATAAATAACACAAAAAACAATAAATACAAAGAAAAAAATAAAGAAAAATACTAAAAATATACCAAAATCTGAGTTAGGAGGCTTGCATGGACACCGTAGAGCACTTGTTTAGAGCCTTGAACACCAAAGAGGCTAAGAACCACTCTAAGGGAGGAGGTTGGGGAGCTCTGAATAAACCAAAGAAACCTATAAAAATGCGGGTTTCCGTTCGGCCTGGGCGTATCATGCGATATGACTCATATCGCACGATACAGAGCAATAATCTATGTTTTACGATACACTATGGTGTATCATATCATGGTGGCATATCACACTGTATCGTACGATACGGTGTGATACAGATAACACTTGATGAAAGTCCTTTTTTATAAAAATAAAAAGAAAATATCCATTTAAAAATGATTTTTATAAAATCCAAAGCATCAAAGAAATAAATATGGAAGACATCCCACTTAGGGCAGCCAACTTTCACGGGATCTCCCCTAAATAAATCGTGGAGATCATCGTACATGAATCATCCATTGTATACATCTCATACTCATATGCACTCATAGATGGTCTTATGCACATATAATCCTTGTATTGGTCGACTACCACTCATGTTGAGTCATCCTTGCTAGAAATCCTCTTCCCCATTGGAATTAGGATAACCCAAGTCCAAGAAATGAATCCCTTAATAAAAATAGGAAAGCTCATGAAATCTTCATTCAACTCAAATCAACTCTAGAATTCCAAAAAAATAACAATTTTTATGGGTGTTATTCTTTGCCATTAACCAAATAAATTTGGATTAATTCCAAAAAAGGGCATCTGTAGACACCCAAAAATTTTTCTCAAAAGATTTGATCTTTTAGAAATTTTGCCTTTTTAAGAAAAAATTATGGTTTTTGGTCTTTTAAGGGTTTTCAAATAAAGCACCTTAAACAAACTCATTTCCACACCAAAATTTTGTGGCAACCTCAAAATAAAAGTAAATTACACTCCTCTCAAAAAAATACAATTTTTATAAAGAGTCAAAAAAATAACTGCTTTGCCCTCAAACCCAAATTGGCAGAATTCTATATTTTTAAATGATTTCATTCAAAAAAAGGATGGCTTCAAAAAAGTTTCCTCAAAGAGATAAATTAAAATGAGATATTGAGAACCAAACCGAAAAATGTTTGCAAAATGTCAAATTTACCAAAAACCTTTCGAATTTAAATCAAATTCAAATCAGGCCTAAAAAACTCGAACGATTGAGAATAATCCTACTCCGGGACCCTACACCCATGAAAGGGTTAAAGCGGTCAGAAACCCTACACCCAAGGGTTAAAGAGGTTCGAGACCCTATACACATCGAAAGGGTTAAAGTGGTCTGACACCCTAGACCCAACAAAGGGTTAAAATGATTGAAACGGTAAAGACTAACTCATGGAGCGAAAGTAGGTCGCTTGTGCAAAAAATCACTAGGAATGGAACTCGGTTGTTTTCAAAAGTATTTGAAAATTTCGATAAGAACTCGTTGCTTTCAAATATACCTCAAACAAAATAATTTTAAATAATCAAAAGAAATATTTGAAACCATGAATATGAAGGATGCAAGTCCAATTTAGAGACAAATCTACGAATTAAATCAAAAGTCTAAGACAAGAACTAAAGGATGATCAAAGATGTGGATCAAGCCAAGCCAAGACTCCATCAAATATGGCACAAGGCTGCCCCAAATTAAACTTAACCGGGCCACATCCATTTACACCCAATCGGTTGCACTAATTCCAGCCAAGGGACTCACCCGGTTGCACCAAACCTAAAATGGGTGGGTTGACAAAGTCACTTAGGCTCCGAAAGAAAACAAGGAACACAAAAACGGTTTTAAAACACACTTTGTTGCATCCCAAGAGAATCTTATGTTGTTTAAGAACAACAGTTCATACAAGAACAATGTTGTAAAAATCATACCACATGGCATGACTTGTAGTTGTACGGGGGCTTAGTTCATGTCCAAGCCCTTGTGTCGCATTTGGCCAGTGCTTCAGTATTTCATGATGCTGATCGTATTGTAAAGCCAGTACTCTTCTTATTTAATGTTTTCAAGTGCTGACAACAACAACGGGCGGGGTTATGATTTATGAACGCATTTTTAAGCCTATGCAGAATCATTTTGACGTATATTATTTGCTGGAAAAGCCTAGATCCCTCATTCCCTCTCTTTTCTCATCAAATCCATCAAAAAGAGGTTGCAACAGTTCATCCCCTCGAATTCCTTTCGACCATTACAATCCAAGTGTTTTCCCTCATTTCACACATCAAAGCCAAAACGTATCCCTACGGATCTGAAGGTGTTTCATGTAGGGTTGCATCTGAACACCACAAATCAGATGATTGGTTTGACTTGAAGGGTATTTATCCTTTTCCTGTGCCTTCTTACCTATTCTGGTACCTCCCCAATATCCATAACCGTGAGTGTTTTTCCTTCCTATGTTCTCATGTGGGGGAGGGGGCGGGGGTGTAGTTGGATGAGTGCTACTGTATCATGAAGTAAACAAAAACTGCATTAACTGCCAGTACAGTATTTGATGGGCTAAAAGCCTAAAACAAAACAGAGCCTTCTACCTTGCCCAAAACTAACATTTAACTTTAAAAAAATCAAGGTCACCTTTTATTTTTTCCATCACCTTTGGAGGGTGTTTGTTTACAAGGCCTAAGACTACAGAACTTCCCATCATAATCAAACGTTCGCCTTGACATTCAGTATGCAGACCACCCCTAGGGATGGGCGGCTGGAACTGAGTTCTAGTTTCGTAGTCCCGGCCTTGCAATCAAACACCCACTTGAGGCCTTCCACTCCTTTTAAAGTGTGTGCCATTTGATTTCTCAGACCTCATTTGAGCTGCGTCTGGTTGCCATTCCAAATGTTGGACCACCTCAAGGGTTTTTATTTTGAAGTAAATTACAACTGCACTCAATATATCTTGTGGGCACCTCATGCTTGATGGGTTCATGGCATTTAAATACCACTTGATGGGGTATGGTGGCAAAAACAGCCAATTGATGGGCATGTTTTAGATATGATTCACATGCGAGTAGTGATGGTGGTGTGCGAAGCAAGAGAACATAAGGATGAGGAAAAGAGCTTATTTGTTGGTGAAATGAACAATCTAAAAAGATAATTCACATGAGCAAGAGCAACCACGATTAGATAAAATGAGAGCAGGTCCAATGGGAATGAGTTGTGCGATAATGATATGATGAATTGGACATTGAACAAGTACAAGTTTAGGGTGTCAATGTGTTCAATGAAGGTCCGCACTCTATTAGATGTGTTCATGTAACATAGACTATAAATAACCTGATAATTTTTCTGCATTCAAATGGATGAAATTGTCCCCATCTAGTATGGGAAAAGGCTTAGAGTTGTTGTAAATGGATGAAATTGTCTTAATAGACAACAACTGCTTTTCTAAGTTCATTGTCACCCACCCATACCATAGCCTCATGACATAAAAAGGCCGTCAAGGTAAAACTGTTAAAATAGTCACTGAAATCTAGTAGACTTTAACCCAAAATGACATTGAACTGAAATCGTAATTCACATGAACTTATCTGGATATTGTCATATTCATTTTCTGGGATGTCCATCAGGTATATTCAGATACAATATTTCCAATGAGGGTTAAGATTTTTAAAACGGTTAAAAAGAGTGACCGAAACGCCCAACATGAAAGAAACTGTCGGAGACTGAGGACGACCGTGTTAAGGTTAAAACTGTTCTTTGATGGAGTTAGTAATCCGATAACTGAAAGTTTATAGCCATGTTAGTTGTACAATGGGTCACAGGGACATCCTTTTATATGTTTGTATACAGTTTTATTTGTAGAAGTTTTCTGCAATAACGGAAGGGGTCTATCCGAGCTCTCTCATTGCAAACAAAAAAACAAAAAAAAGGGAAAAAGAGTTTACGGGACGCTTATTATGAGTCTTGGAAGAGAAATCTTGCAAGCATACCTTCTAAAAGATAAGTACAAACGTACCTTCTGCAATTACAAGTGTCACCGGAGAAGAACCAAAGACGGTGTATGAGATATTGATTTCAGAACCTTCATTTAACTGGTATACCCATTCCTATGATGAATGAGGACCCATTCCATGTACTACATAAAGCTGTTTCAAGACAAGAAACCAAACTGACGAATAATATTTGCCTTGTGAACATTGGATGGAATATGTTCGTCAACGACTTGGGACCAGGAGGCCTCCAGTTCATTGGAGGTGGCCTTGAAAAGCCATAAAGCATCTGTCCATGTGTATCATCCGCTTTCACCTGGAAGTAACAAGAGTAACAACATCAAAACGATTAGCCAGCATGAGAAAAGAAAAAGGGGTAGACGGGATTGGCAATCGGTCATTGAATCTCCAGTAGTCGGGAGGAGAAAACGCCATGACTGTTAGGTGGTCAGAACGTTAGCTTTACTCAGGATGCACGCTCGAAGGCAGAACCTTGCATTCGCGGGGCCAGGAAACGTATTTACCAATTCGACTTTTCTCTGAACGATGTATGTCGGAACTATTTTTTCCTTAGAGAAAATCTAAGAGGAATATAAAGATAGTTAATTGGAAGTCCATAGTTACCTATTAGATCATATGTTTTTCCTTCCTTATAAGTGGACTCTAAGCATATAATACTAATCCAAAATTTGAAGAGAAATATTCAAATAAAACGTTTCTATGAAACCATGTTGTCTATCAAGTTAGTCCAAATGTATTAAAAGGGTCGCCCAAATATAATATGAAAGACTTGGCATCCTGGTAAATATTAAATTAAATTTAATATAACTATAGTATCATTAAATTTAACATATACTAATTAGTAATATTAAAATTAATATTCATTCTGATTTAAATTTGATATTAATTAATATTTGAGCATAATATTAAATATAAGATAAGTGGCAGTTGATATTATAGATGATATGGTAAATGGTGTTCACATGATACGAGACATGGCTTCTTAATCTTCTAATAGAAGTTAACACGATAAGTGTTATAGTAGGTGATTGGCAATTGATGCATCACACTGAATGAAGGATAATTGCGTTAAGCATTTGTCACTAACTTCCATACATACCATTGTGGGTTCTTAATTTTCTCACAAACTTATCGGTGAAGAGGCTTGCTACGCTTCCCTAATGCTTATGCATAAAATATGATCCTTGGTAATAGTATGCGATCAAGAGGACCGTGATGGTGAAGTCCGTACTCCACTTCAAAAGGACTCTTGTAGGTTGCTTGACTTGAGATTGATTACATGCAAACTCTGGTTGATGAAGAACTATATCTCATTATTTAAGATTCTCGCAACAAGTGCTTGCAGTAAGTTACTCAAGCTTTGATTAGCAATTTTCATTTTTCCATCGGTTTGAAGGTGATGGAATGAGTTAAATTGAAGCTTAGAGCTAAGTTCCCTCAATAAGTGTTCTCCCAAAGTGCTGCGAACCTAGAATCGCGATGAAAGTCATTGTTTGTGATATTTCATGCAAATAAACTTCTTTGAAATATAAATAAGTTATTAAAGAGGCATCTATTGTATAGTAATGAATGAGCTGTGTAATCTTTGAAAATCAGTCCACCACAACTATGGCCAACAAATCTTTTTCCTGTTTGAGTTCGTTGAAAGCTAGTGACGAAGTCCAAACTCACGTCCATCTTCCTAAGATGTCATCAGTACAGGTGGAGGAGCGTATATCCTGCCCATTAGTTTTGGCATGATAACAAATATATCACCTATTCGTGTACTTAAAAACATCTTTGAGCGCTAATAAAAATGTTCCTTCACAAGCATTGAGATCACGTCTTCCAAAGTATTCGGCCAGACCTCCACCATGGGCTTTTCCAATAGTGATAAGAAAACGATAGTTTTGAGATTGGTATAAAGCTTTTGATCTAAGTGATTCTTTTAACAAAGACTAGCAATAAAGATGTCATCAAAGTAAACCATCACAAACTTGCTAATGAAGTCCTGAAAATTCGGTTAATAGCATCATAAAGTGCACTAGAAAAGCCAAAAGGCATGACCATCCATTTGTAGAGATCATTCATAATCTTGAAAGTCATCTTTCATTCATCTCCCTTTCTAATGCAGACTTGCTGGAAACTACTCCTTAAGTCAATATTAGAGACCATGGTTGCACCCTGAAATTGATCAAGTAGATCATCAAAGCTTAGAATAGCAAATCGGTAACTTATAGTAACCAAAACCACACAAAATTCTTAAACTTTCACATACCAACCCTTCTTTAGAAGTTCCTCATCTTTCCTTTTAAGCTCTTCGTGCTCCTTGCAATTCTGGAACTGAAGTTTTACCTAAAGCTTATTGCAATTCCTTTTTTAGCTTTTCTAACAATTAATCTTGGTTTTTCCCTCACAAGCATATTGCCTCTTAATATTTTTCCATCAAATCGATGCATACATTTTTAGTTGCATGGTCAAGAGCTTAGTTTTCTATAATCAGGAGCACCTTTATAATAAAAGATCCTCTATACAGTGCTAAGGCAATCAAGAAAATCTTCTCGTGAGTTCTTTTATTTAAAATCCGGTATATCCACCTTGACATTGAATTCTCTTTGGATTGGTCGGTCCTCATGAACAAGTAGGATAAGATTCTTACAATCATCATGATGTGGTATCCTAGATTCATTCTCACTACTTAAATCGTCATTTTCCCCCACCGAAGGAATCTTTGAACTCTTCATGAACTGATCCCAAACTATGTGAGGTTTTCTCTTCTTCCTTTTGATCGAGCCTTCATTAGAGTTGTATTTAAACTTGTAGTGCCTTAACGATCATTGGTAAGTCCCATATTGTAGCCTGAAACTCTTTATTATTTGGTATACGATCTTGACCTTGTCTTCTAGCTCGTATACCAAATTTTATTTGAGTTACTTATGATAACGTAGCTCAATCTTAGAAGTTACCCTGTAACAAAATAAGCATAAAACACTTGAGTAAAGAAAACTAACTGAACCACACTAGGAACCGCCAATTAGCTCCTAAGAAAGCTAAGATGAGGTCGTCACTTACTCTATGAGCACGCAGAAAAAGAAGAAGAATGGAAATAGAAAGAGTATTAACTCGAGAAAAGATGCCCAACTCAAATGGGTGAAAGGCTTATATAAAGGTTTAAATGTAGCTTTTGTATACAAATGAACCAACGAGATAAAAAGGTGCCTTTTAAAATGACTAATAGATGAAAGGGGGGTTTCCCTACGAGAAGAAGTCAATGTATAGAAAGTTTTTTTCTCAAAATGGTGAATAGTTGTACCCAGAGCATTAGCTCAACGGCAGTGTGCCTTTCTGCTGGTGGGGAGTTTGACTCCCAGGGGTTATACATGTGTGTGTGTTAGGCTTAGGCCTCCTCTTGTAACCAAGAAAAAAATTGGTGAAAGAGGTGAAATAAGCCAACTCATGCAACAGTTCTACCTTGAAAGTTGGTGCCCAAAAGAAAGCTAACAGACAAAGAGTTCATTAGTTCCAAGTAGTTGATTGATTTTATGCAATTAATTGCATGAAGTGGATCCGTATTATGGATTGGACCCATTATGTGATTTGTCATATATCAAAAGACATTCCCGTGCGGCCACCTCTTCAAGGTCAATAGATTTTTTGCATGTATGCCCATCCAACAAGAATCCTATCTATGATATTCCTTAATTAAGGCGGTAGATTTTAATATTACAAACTTTCTAATAAATTAGTGAAATTTTAAGCATTACGCTTTACCATATCGACCATTGATGTTATGATCTGGTATCCAATTTAGTTTGTCAAGATCTATGTATCTAAAAGTCTATTCGACTATCGTTAGTCTACACTTGGTTGTTGTGAATCAAAATTGGAGGGGCAAAAGATCAGCATTTCAATAGTTTTATTAGAAAACATCGAGGTGTGGATTTAGGGATGACAATGTTGGCCCTGACTCGTGGGGCCCCAGTCCAACCTGACCCTAATGGGATGGGGAATACCCAACCCAATCAGATTTAAGTTTGGGTATGTGAATAAGATGCTTCGATCCATACCTTACCCAATACTTGGCCCGACTCCTACCCGATATGTATATGTGTATGTATGCCTTTTCCTATACTAGATTGGATCGGCTACATGAATTCTTTGTTTCAAAAAAGATGACCAAAGAAAAAAGAGAACCCAAACCCGTTCCCATCTGGTTAAGGTTCTGGTCCGGGTACCCATCACCGACCTGCCACATTGCCATCTCTATGTGGATTATTTTGTTCCCATATCAATTGTAAGAGTAAGCGGCTGAACCCACAACCACTATTATTTTGTGAATAGCTTGCTACTCTCAGGCTATCCAAAGGTCAGGATTATGAACCTAACGCACTGCCACTCGCCCACAGGTGGCGAGTTTAATTCCGGAGAGGTGCATGTGTGTTAGCTTCGACCTTCCTTCTGTAACAATGTATGAAAGGTCATCATCATGCGCAGCAGCAAATAACACAAGGTGCCAAGTTTATCACACTGGATATGAGATCCAATCTCGAAAATTTGGTTTCTATTTGCATTTAGGGATCAATGAGAGGAACGGTGCCAGGATTCTTAGTGAGGGGGGTGGGGGGGGAATTTATTAAATAATAAAATGTTAAATATTAAACAAATTATGCTTGATATAAGTGACTCGAAAAATAGGGGTTTCCTTGACTGCCATGGAAAAAGGTGTCTTGATCTTAGATTTGTTTGTGAGTTTGTTGCATGAGTTATGAATCTTTATAAACCAAAAAAAGCCTCTATGAACTAACAAAAAGCAAAATTTCAAAACATGTACCTTGGGTTGGATATACTCACCTTTGAAGAGAAGATCCTTGGGAACTGGTTGTTGTGTAAGGGCCGTCGCCCCTATGTGGCCTTACTTCAGCTTGTTTCCAAGGTGAGACCATTCACGGACCGCTTAATTCTTTTTGGTGTTTCCCATTCCCGGTTGTAACGTCGGAGGATGGCGGACTTAAATGCTCCATTAATTACCTAGAGAGTTTGCCTCAACAATGCCGTTACTGTTTGTGTGTGTGTGTGGGAGGGGGGGGGGGAGGGGTTCTGGATCCTCTCCTCCTATTAAGCCAATAATATTTACATTCCTGGATAACTGGCCGATTCTAGAATAAGAATCGATGACCACAATATGGACCTCATGAACCAGTACGATACAGTGTGCGGTGTGCGAAAGGAAATGGCCAACCAGGTGATTGGGGCACGGAAACGAACCGCAGGTAGGGCCACCTTTTTCGTCGTCTGGGGTGCCGTCCTACTAGCGACGCTGCTTCTCGTTAAGGTTACCCCCTTTCCCTTCTCTCCCCTTTGCTGTTATTCTCCAATTCCGTTTGTTTCGCGTCGGATCCTATTAGTTGATTCAGTTTCTTTTAACGGCTGACTACGGCCTTTGCTTTTGTAACCAGTTAGGCCGTGATGGAGATTCACCGTCGTCACATCGAGAAGAAACCAGCAGCGGTACCAAACAGGTAAGATTCACCCAACTATTTGTACCACATTTATTCAGTAAAGCGAAACATCTAAATGCTGCAGAGAAAGGTGATAAAGGAGGATATGAATGAAGTCACTCACAAAGTTTACTTTGATGTGGAGATTGATGGCAAGCCTGCAGGTGAAATATTCATTCGTAACAATTTAAGCTTGTAGATCTGGTGCCTGGCTAGATGTGTAGAACTTAATCATCTTGTAGTATCGCAAGTGTCCTCCGTATCAATAATTGTTTGGATTTTAATGTTAATTATGGTTGGATTAATTAAACTCATGTACATTAATAACATCTAATTCATGTTTAGTGTCCCTAAATATTGAATTGATGCATCATTATTGAAAGTGATCGAAGAATGAGGCAAAACCACATGTCCTTTTATATAGTTGGTAGATGTGAACCTTGGTTGGGGAGGACATATTAGACCATACACCCCTGCCCACACGTGCTGAGTCAAGCTTGGACTTGGGCTTCGGTCTATCTTTTTTCACGGAAAACTTTTGATCTAACGGTCAAAAGTGTGACTACGTGAAAACGAGAGGTGCGTCGTTTGGATCATATCCATGATCCATCATGCAATCTATAAATAAAGGATTAGAGCTCCCTAATCGACACTTCTACAATAAACACTCTCTCTCCTCTCTTATGCTCTCTGCATTTCCCTATGGCTTTGGTGTTCTTTGCCTGCAGTGACTGAGGTATGGTCGAGGCGACTCTAAGTAAGGTATATTGCTTTTAATTTTATGTGCATTTTATCATGGGAGAAAAGCACACATACTCGTACGTACTTGGTAGTGGGGTACTAATTTCTCTAAGGGTGACTCACACACATAAGTTTCTCTTCTAATTATATTTGCTTGTGTTTTTCTTGTACGGTTTATTTATGGCTTACTTTGGATTTGCGACTGTATTTGATTGAGACATGTTTATAATTGTTGCATATTAGCTTCTTGTGTATATATTTTTATGACCATTTCTAATAATCTTAGAGAAATAAGTTTTAACTGTAGTAAACATATCTTCATCTATGATCTTCCAACCTAAGGTCAACTTGACGTTGATGTCGGAAAACTTTTCTAGTGCCTATTTCAAACGTTGGCATCATCGTATGAAAATCTGGTTAACAATATAAGGGCTTTGTTTGTATATCGAGTTAGATTGTCTCCAACTTGATGATATTAACCCTAGAAGCTTTGATAACATCACCAAGCAAAAAGAGGACACCCTGCGTTATTGTTGCGTATTATCGGCACTATCGAATGTTTTATTCGACATTTATATTTCTTTTCCTTCCATGATAGCAAAAGATTTGTGGGTTGCATTGGATCGAAAATAAAATATTGAAGACCTCGGTTTTGAAAAGTATTTTGTGGTCCACTTCCTTAAGTATCAAATGGTAAAAGGAAAATTTGTGACCGAATAGGCCCACGAGTTTCAGTTTTTATGTCATGGTACGAAGGAAGCCAAGATGGAGGTTCCTGATAAGTTTATTGTTATTTCTATTATTGAGAAATTTATTAAGTCTTGAGAGGGTTTTAGCCTAAATCTTAAGCATATAACAATAGAGGAAGAGCATAGAAGTTAGAAATTGTTATGTCCCCTAGGGTAAACATGATGATCGGAAGGAAACAACCTAGTGATTCTAAGAGAAAATAGGCAAAACATAAATCAAAAGCCAAGAACCAAAATAAACCCCAAAACAAACCATGTTGGTTTTGTGGTAAGGTTGGACATTTGGCGAGAGACCGTCCCTTAAAAAAAAGCTAAGAAACCTATGGCCGCTAAAGGAGCTATGATCAACATGGTGACCGTTGCAGACAAAAGGAGTGGGCGGTGGTCTGAGAACACTATCTCTTAAACCCATCTCTTTTTTATTTATGAGTCATAATATTGGATTATAGACACTAGCAAATGAGCATGTTTGTGCTGACGAATGTCTTACCAGGTCGTTTATGACAGAACTGTGATCTTAGGGGATCATTCGATTGTTGAAGTGAAGGGTGAAGGGCGTGCGAGAAAGGTTCTGACTTTTGAGAGAGTTAGACACATTCCAACGATTCACTGGAATATCTTCAGTGGTCTTGTTTAGTTAGGGAGGGGTTAGGGCTATGTTATCAATAGTGGTTGGCGGTCAACCCTGATATAGCGGTAATAGGGATATAGCGGTACACTTTTATTTATGAATAAAAAATTATATATATATAATGGGTTTTCTAATTTCTAAGAAATATCAAGAAATACAACCACTTCTTTCATAAATGAACGAGAAAAACACTCACTAATGAATATAAAAAAGTAGTAAAGGAGGAATGCCATATACTCACCTTTTGGCCCATATTTTTTTGTAGTATGCCTCATCTCCATCCAAAGCAAGTGCATGAAAGTTCGGACATTAAAGCAGAAAAAAAGGCAAAAGAGAAGAGATCCAAACAAACACCAAAAGAGATGGATAAGCTGCAAAGAAGTTCAGAATTAGATGTCAAGAATATTTTGATAAGATGAGGAGGTTATCATCTTCAGTAACTAAAGTTCATATATAAAGTCAAAGTTTGCAACATTTTACTCCCAATAACCAAAGTAGTTCAACCCCCAATCCTCCTGATGAATACTTCCATAGAAGTAAACATATCACCAGCATGTTGTAAACTTTAAACAGTATTTCACGTATTTGAACAATAGATTGGTAAAATTTTCTCCAACTGGAGGGAAACTCCTATCACCAACATGTTCAACAATTCAAATAATGAGTGATTAAGACATATCAAACGCACACGAGATTCTCATATGTTCCTGAATTTGCTGGATAGCATATGGAATGCACCATTCTATGTCAATGAGCGGCATTACAGGCAAGCAAGCATCCATAGCAACCCTCCAAGCATCACCCTTATTTGTCACAGATGATAACATCAAGAGCTAATTCGCCTTGTGTTGACTTCAAAGGATTCTTAACCCAAGTTATTGCCCCAGAATTTACCCAAATTATATTAACCATGTTCACTCGAGGATCACCTAGAATAGAAGATAACGAATGTGCCATCAATTTATAAACAACATGATCACTTGCAACTACAGATTACATTATTTTGACCAGCGAATAGAAGCTTTATTCAAACCACTTGAGAGGAGGACTGGATTCTATCAAGTTGAAAAAATCAATTCTCCTGGATGCTGAAACTGACACTAGTTTCCACTGATTACCAAGAGAACGATCAAAGGAAAGAAAAGAAAATGAAAGAAGGATCTCTAACAAGGTGGTACTAGTTTGATACTATGCTTTCATGTGATTCATGACAAACTGAAAGAGATATCAAAAGAGGGTGGATGTAACAAGAACAACCTAAAGAAATTAAAAATTCATTAAGAGCATGAGTAAATTTATTATACTTACCCGCTAATCAAAGACAATGACAATTTCATTGAACAACAATTTGCAATAAAATAGGGAAAGTAGCCTCATAAAGCATCTTTAAAGATTGTACTTATCCCCCTAATCAAAGAGAATGACAATTACCTTAAACTACAGTTTGCAACAAAGCAGGGAAAATAGCCTCAGACATAATCTTTGAAGTTTTCTCAATGCAACCACCATATAATGCAACAAAGCAGAAACCTTTAGACAAAGGGCAGTGACATTTTAATAAGCACACAAACTCAATTGATAAGCTAACATACATCAGGAGAGAAACAACAAAAGAAAAGAAGAAACACTAACCATAAGGAGGCTCTTCGGCAATTATTATATCTGTATCAATGTTGGCATGGATAATGTGCCCATCTATACTGTGACGGACAATTCCTTTTATACCCATCAAGCAGTGTTCCTGTCATGGAAGGCGGAGTTCAAATAAAGTTTGTCAAGCGAATATGAACTGAAACCTAGCTAGTAGCCACCATCAAACAAACAAGATCTCCCGTAGTATTATTATGCCAGCCTCTAAAGCAATCATCACTCTAACTATTTGGGTTGTTTCTCTCGTACCAAAGAAGCATGGTATCCAAACACCACTAGAAGCCTGGTGGCCCCCATTTGAACAATGCACCACACAGACACAGGAACAAAAACACACACAAATGCCAATAAGCTAATTCAAAAATACATAACATCCATCAAAATTCAATTACAATCACACTTAATTGTTTAGGTCATGTTCACTCATTTTCAGAAAAAGATCCATGTTCTTCTAGTTCCTCTTCTTCATCTGTTTCTTCAAAATTAAATTCTTCTTCTTCATCTTCCATGAGCATCTTATCCTTCCCTTTGCTTTGCCTTCTTTGTCGCTTTCGTGTCCTTGACTTTGTATAAACAACACCCGCTCTTGATGCTTCGTATGCCATATCGATATTTCGTCATGTAAGGGAATCATCGTCACCAACGAACTCATCATCAGTAGGATATTCATCGTGATCTTCAACCGATGCAAACATGATGGGGTCAAAATTTGCTCCATTAGATTTCCTCTCTTCGTACCTTCTTCTTAGCTTTTCATTATATTGCACAAAAGCTAAATCGTTAAGCTTTTGATGCAATAATCTATTTCGTTTCTTCGTATGAATCTAAGATAAGCGAAAGAATTTAGGTAAGTCGTTAACTCAATAAAAAAAAATCATTTAATTATAGTGTAAATAAAAAAGCATAATTCTTAATTTCTTACAATTTTAAAAGTACTCCAGTTGCGTTCACATGGGATAACACTACAAGTAAGACTCAAAACCTTTATAGCAAAATTTTGTAATTCAAGGCATCCATAGCCAAAGGTCATCCACCATTCAGCTATTAGAAAAAGTTAAAAATCATGTGTAAACAATAAATTAATCATATTAAAAAACCCTAAATCATATCTTAATAATGAAATAATTAAGAAAGCAAAGTTGCTTGAATTAATTACCTGGTGCATATGCTTTCCTCGAATTTATAGCTAATTCTAGTCCAAAACCACTTGCAGCATTTCGATAACTTATAAGTTTGACTGATTTGTTATTCTTCTTTCTTACTTCGTACAAGTATAGCTATAACTTGAAACAAACCACCTTTAATCTCAACATTAGATTCTATCCCATCATAATCATAATACAACCCCGGATTCAGATACAATACTGTAGCATGCAATGGCTTATGCATTTGCTTGTCCCATCTTTTGTATATGATCTCCCAAATAAAAGCATATTGCTCTTCTTTATTCTTCATATTAACCTATAAAACAAGAAGATAAATGTTATTATAAGATTAAGAAGTAAAGATTAACAAACAATACATAAAACTGAAATATTTATGTACCTTTATTTGTTCTTTTACACGATCCTATAAAATAAGAAGATAAATGTTATTATAAGATTAAGAAGTAAAGATTAACAAACAACATATAAAACTGAAATATTTATGTACCTTTATTTGTTCTTTTACACGATCCATCTTCTCATAGATGTATTCCATGGCTATTTTTCATCACTGTCAACCATACGTAAAATATCTACCAAAGGACTCTTTGCTCTAAGTGAAAAACTAATGCCCTTCCAAAATCTAAGTTGCAAAATTATTGCCTTAGATTGCTTTCCTTCAATACTATTTGATAAATGACATTTTTCCCATTGTTCAGAAATAATCATCGACCTTAGAGCTTCTTTTGACTGTCACAAGTTGTCCAGAGTTAAGAAGCTAGTAGCAAAACGGGTCACAGCCGATCTATGAATGTCTTTTCCTTCTGTAAAATATCTCATCATATGCAATATCTATCAGAAATGTCACTAACTTCTTTGCCCTGTTGAAGATGCCTCTTAGTTTTTTTGTCTCTCCAATATCTTCAAGCATCAAATCTATACAGAGTGCCGCACATGGTGTCCAAAATAAATGATTAAATTCAGCCATCAACATTTTACCAACTGCAACATAATTTGCTATATTATTTGGAACCACCTGCATAACATTTCTCTCCAACCTCTAAGATTACTTCTTTTAACAATGTATACAATTTATTTGCATCCTTTACTTCATGGGATGCATCAATGGACTTAAGAAATACTGTACCTTGAGGACAATGGACTAAAAAATTTATTAGTGTTCTCTGTTTTCTATCTGTTCATCTATGTGACATAATAGAACATCCATATGTAGCCCAATGATTTTTAAATCCATTCGTAAACTCTTACTCTTCTCACTTCCTTCTCCAAGAACGTTTCCCTTACTTCATGGTATGATAGAGCCTTCATTCTAGGTCCAAACTGTCCTATATCACTAACCATCACTTGAAAGCTAGGGTATCTGACAATATTAAAAGGGATTTCATTTTGATACATCCACCTGCTAATGGATATGCATACTCGTTCTCTTTCTTATTTCTTATATCAAATTTCTAATGTAGCTTATCGTAGTGAGTCTGGCGATGAACGCACAAATGAATCCATGGGTTCCTTCGAAAGCGGTGGTCATGAGCCAAATAACGATGAAGATGATAAACATTGGGCGCCTCTCACTATGTTACATTTCATACTAGAAACTTCTCCTCAATATGAAAATGAAATCTTTTCGGCCTTCTTCTTCGATGTACTGTGCACATAATTATAAATTATTTTCTTTATTTCTTCAGTTGCATTCTTGCAAGCTACCACATTTCCGCTTCTTTCCATTAAATGATCATTGTATCTTGTTATTCCATTGGTAGAATGTACAAAATACTGACATATTATCCGTCCTAGATTTTGTTAAACCCTAATTCCATCCTGGATCCTTAGAAGCTAGGGGTATGTAGTTGTATGCTGGATTAAAAAACCGAATACCAATTGTATTACTATTGCCTGTGCCATAACTACCACTACCACTTCAACTGCCACAACAAGCAGCTGCACTTGATGATGATTTCATATTCAACAACAACAATTAAGCCTTTTCCCATACTAGACGGAGTCGGCTAATGATGATTCCATATTCACTATAAAAAATAAGAATAACTCTTCAATTAGCTAGTAACAACACAAAACTACACAGTTTGAAAAGAAATAGTTGTATCTAATCATAATCAACTTTATAATCCATTTATAAAAGTGTAAACAAGGCTTTAGACAGGCGAGAGCAATAAGACCTGATCACATTTGCATTTGCATTTGGTTTTAGACATTTCGTAACTTAAGATTCTGATATCCCACATTTCGATATGATTTAGAACTTCCTGGACAAATTTTGAACCTTTTGAATCAAATTACCGTGACATCGGATTAACCAAAATTGGCATGTAGAACCATAGAAGAGATCGGAGTAATGTATAATGGCAGGCAAGCGTACCTCGAAGGATTCGTTTCATGGCTGCCCAATGCACAAGAGTAGGACGATGCATGCATTAATGAAAAAAGGGTATGAGAACTTTTATTTCTTCTAAGAAGCCATGCATGTAGGGGAAGCTGAAACTTCATCAAGTCGTTTGAAATTCAAGATACTTTCAAATGCCAAGTTACCACAACGCCTCTGAGAAGCCAAAGCGTCCATCTCCATATGAAGACACCACGCTTACAGTTTGTCGAGTATATTTTTCAACCATGTTGAAAACGCAAATTATTTTATGCTCCATGAAATGCATGACAGTAACACCTTTTAGTGTCCAAGTAACAAAGATTAAGGGAGCTTCTTTTGCAATGGCATTAACAGGAAGATCTACACTTAGTAAAGACAAGATTTTTCCTAAAGAATCACCGACTATATCGGGTACCCCAAATAAAAGCTGGAAAGAACTTTGTAACACAAATTGAAACTAAAAGCAATATACAATCAGGCATACAGAAAGACTAAAGGCTAAAGTCATTCTTTCTTTAACTAATCGCGTAAATTATTATCATTTCCACCAGCTATATGCATAAAGACCAGCTTGGATGAGTCTAGACATCACACACGTAGAACTAGTTAACTATAACCATTATGGTTATCCCCTTTTAACCAGTAACAATATATTTTTCATTCTCAGCTCCCACCGACATTTCTACCTTCTTTGTGCTGAAACAAGGCCTTCTGGAGTGATGATTCTATACACTAATCAAACTACATCATACTCATGGAAATACACTAATCAAACTACATCATACTCATGGAACTGCAAATCAAATAGAAGGCTACACTCTGAACCTTTTGAATCAAATTACCGCGGCATCGGATTAACCAAAATTGGCATGTAGAACCATAGAAGAGATCGGAGTAATGTATAACGGCAGGCAAGCGTACCTCGAAGGATTCGTTTCACGGCTGCCCAATGCACAAGAGTAGGAAGATGCATGCATTAATGAAAATAGTTGATGCATAAGACATGCCGAGTAAAAGTCAAGTATTTAAGCCGACAAGGCTAGTTCATTGCATAAGACAGGCTGAAGATCATTCCAGAACCCTACTATATTACAAAGAGCAGAGAGGCGTACCTGGAGGTAGTAGTGGTGAGAGGCGGGAGAGAGAGAGAGAGGTAGGACAGGGGCATACCTGGAGGTGGTGGCGGCGAGAGGCGGGAGTGAGAGATGGCGAGAGGCAGGAGAGGGAGAGGCGAGAGAGGTAGGACAGGGATGAACGAGGATTTCGTCCCTTTTATATCCTTTGGGTCGGGTCGATCCGATCCAACATTTCGGTTTGTCCGCTTACAGTGCTATAGCAGACCGCTATTGCGCTGTTAGTGGCGCTATATTTGCCTTAGCGTGTCGCACACTATTTATAACATAGAGCGGCATGCAAATCATGATGCATTTGGCGATTCCAACGTGGATAAATTATCTTCTAAACCTTCTTTAGAAGTGACTGCTTGCGACCAAGGTTTGCTTGTATTTCCAATTTGGCCTTATCCATAGCATCATATATATATATATATTATATATATATATATATAAGGCATAGCAGGTCTATCTTTACTATCCACCATCCTCATTACCTTAACTAATGTTTAAGTCATCCTAAAAAATTTACTGCAACTATTCAAAAAATCAGCATTAAAAATATCTACCATAGCAATCCCCTCTCTTTTCTAGACCAACTAATAGAGCTCCATTCATCAGATGCAAAAAAAATTTCATTGCTTTTTCTTTTATGACAAGATTTTGCACAGTAATAACATTTGTAACAAATCTTGTTAATGAAGGCCTAATCAATTCCCTTCCACCTGAATGTAATGAAGGCCTAATCAATTCCCTTCCACCTGAATGAATTCGCATCAAACGCAATACAGAAGAATGATTATAAATAAACTTTGTAACATTTTTGCATGCATCTATAATCCCTCTTATTTCATCCATTGCACTCAAATCTTCAAGCATTAAGTCTATGCAATATGCAACACATGGAGTCCATACTAAAGATGAATGGTTTGCCTTAAGCATCTTACTAGCTGCTCTAAAATTTGTAGCATTATCAGTAATGAATCGAACATTTAAAACACCTACTTTCTCAACAACTTCCTCGAAAATAGGGAGTAAATTATCTACAGTTTTATCAATATGGGACAAGTCATATGATTTCAAAAGTAATGTGCCTTTAGGACAATAGATTAGGAAGTTTACCAAAGACCTATGCTGACTATTAGTCCAACCATCAACCATAACAGAACATCCCGTATCCTTCCACGACTCCCTAAATTCAAAACTTCATGCATTAATAATATCAACCCATTTCTGTAATAATGTGTCCCTGAAAGCATGATAAGTAGGAACTCTATAACACGATTCCATACTGGCAATAGCATCCGCCATGCTTTGAAAATAAAATGAGTTTATAACATTGAAAGGGAGACAATTTTCATAAAAAAATTCAGCACACTTCAAATATACTTTCTCAATTACATCATTGTCCAAAAATTATTGATCAAGATCAGTTTGGTTGTTTGTGATATGGAGAAGCCGATTTGGGTTTAATATTGGGAATGTGAATATCATCATCAAGATCGTGTGAACAGATTGTTATTACATATCCACTTCTTTGGTACAGTTTGACATTGTAATTGTATTCAGGAATTTCAGAAACTCCTTATTTGGTACATCTTAATATCGATGAACTTGTGGTTTGGTACATCTTAATATCGTGAACTCATGGACTGCCTATTATTATCATTATCATGGACTTCATTATTTAGTAGTACCTATTGCGATTCTTGGAAGAGTACTCATTGTGGACATATGCTTGGAGGCGACTGTCTCATACCTAATTATTTTCAATCTTGATACTTATTGGAGGTTTGAATCAATTAAAGTGGTGCATTAGATAAACTTTAGTTTTTCTGTTACTGCTTGAATATCTATGGCAGGTAAAGGCAAGGCAATTGAAACTTCAGTCACGATGACCGAACAAGCCATGAATGAAAAAGGAGAAAGTTTTCATATTACAACAACAAAATTAGATGGAAGAAATTATCTGGAATGGTCTCGTTCTGTGGAACTGGCTATTATAGCAAGGGGGAGATGGACTCATCTTATTGGTGAGACACCTATTCTAGACATAAATGATCCTCTTTATCCAGTTTGACGACGAGAAGATGCATTGATTTCGTCTTGGTTACTACAGTCCATGATTCCATCAATAGCGAAGACCTTCATGTTTCTTGAATTAGCCTTTGGAATTTGGTGTGCTGTATCTAAAGCTTATTTCAGGAAGAAGAATGTGGCAAAATAATATGAAATCTTGAAAAAGATTAGAAATTGTAAGCAGGGTTCACGGTCTATTAGTAACTATTATGCAGACCTTCGAGGACTTTGGGATGAATTTCAGTACTATACAAATATCAAGTGCCCCTCATGTCAAACTGAAAGAAATGCAGAGACAAAAAAGAAAAAGGTATTTGACTTATGTGGGGTGTAAATTCATAATATGAATTCATAAAACTCAATGTCTTGGGAAGAAATGAATTACCTCCATTGGGAACAGTATATTCATTATTAATCAGAGAAGAGGATCGAAAACATCTTGAGAAGAATAATACTCTTGTTACTGATCAGCATGCACTCCAAACCAGAGGAGAAAGTTCATATTACCGTGGAAGAGGAGGATATCAAGGTCGTGGACGAGGACGTGGAAGATTTCAACCCGAAGAAAAGGAAAAACTCATTTGTTTCCATTGTGGAAAATCAAGACATACCAAAGAATACTGTTGGGAATTACATGGCAAACCAGAATATTATAAAAACAGAAATCACTCTGCTCATTCAGCTGAGAATACTACTACGTCTAATGCATATGGAATGCTAGACCTTATTAAGAGAATAGGACTAGAGACAAGATTATCTAGACAGTCTCAACCATCTACCTCTCAAGCTTCAGTAGCCCAAGCCACTCACATTGTGAAGGGTAACACCTCTTATTCTAATTCAAATATTTGGATTATTGATTCAGGTGCCACAGATCATATGATAGGAGAATCATCTTATTTTTCAGAGTACAGACCTCTCCCAAAACAAGAACCTATTAAGTTAGCAAATAGCTCTTACTCATATATGGTTGGACAGGGAAGTGTATCCACTTGCTTTGCTAATTTAACATCAGTCTATCATGTTCCCAGCTTTCCAATAAATCTACTTTCTGTCAGCTCGTTGACATTTACCATGAAATGCAGCATAACTTTTAATCCTACTGATTGTGTGTTTCAGGATCTGAAGACGGGGAAAGTCTTTGGTCATGGTAGACTACAAAGGGGCTTATACATTTTGGAAGATCATCCTCAACATGGAACTTCATATAAAGCTTCGTCAGCAACAATTCAAGACTCAGAGATTCGACTTTGGCATTGTCGTCTTGGTCATTTACCTGTGTCAAAACTTCCTTATATTCTACCTCATCTTAGAGTCAATAAGCTTTTTGGGGTCCTAGTCGTGTCGTATATCTTAGGCTATAGGTACTTTGTTACTTTTATTGATGATTTCTCAAGATGTACTTGATTTATTCTTAATGAAGGAACGTTCCGAGTTGTTTCTTATTTTTCAAAAATTTTGTAGCAATGAAATTTTCAATCAATTTGGTCGGACTATTAGGTATCTTAGCGTAGTGATAATGCAAAAGAATTCTTTTACGCACTTTAATCATTTTATGGCTTCTCGTGGCATGATTCTGCCAATCCTAGTTGCCCACACACACCACAACAAAATGGTATTGCTAAAGCTGCAAACATCGTCATATATTGAAATTGCTCGCACTCTTTTATTACATGCAATGTGCACCTTTAAAATTTTGGAGTGATGTCACAGGTTCTTCTTTGGTTATTTAATAAATCGTATGTCATCCTACTCGAATAATAATGAGATTCCTAGTTCTCTTTTATATTGTTCCCTCGAAACCCTTTACTTGTTCCCTCAGTGTTTTGGTTCTACTTGTTTTGTCCATATCTGTTGCTCGAATCTGACAAGTTAGCGCTCGTGCTATGAAGTGTCTCTTTCTTGGTTATTCTCGTGTCCAAAAGGATCTGCAATGTTATTCTCCTTCCACCATCGTTTTACATCTCGGCTAATGTCACTTCTTTGAGGATACACCTTATTTCCACTTGTCGTTGTGACACCGGGTCTGTCTCTCGGGTATTACATGTGCCCACTCTTTTTTTCTCCCGTCTATTGACCTTGTATCCAGTTGATGCCCAGAAATTTTCTGGCCTCGGTGTATCTCTCCGTAGTCCTCTTCTTACTTATCAACGTCGTCCTCGTCTGAGATTTCGAGATTGAAGCTGCCCTGTGGACAGACGGGTGATTCACCTCCTTACCTCCAATCTCTCCACTTGTCCAGATCTACACCATGCTTCGACGTGACCTACCCATAGCTCTTCGCAAAGGTACACGTTCTTCTCGTAATCCTCATCCAATTTATAATTTTTTGAGCTATCATCGTTTATCTTCTTCCCATTATGCCTTTGTCTCTTGCCTTGTCTTCCATTTCTATTCCTAAAATTGTTATTCGGGAACCTTATCCCATCTAGGATGGCGGACAGAGGCTATGCTTGATGAGATGACAACCACTTTAGAATCAACCATACTTGGACTCTTGTTCGTCCTCTTCTGGGAAATCTATTGTATTTGTCAAGTGGGTTTGCTATCAAAGTTGGTCCCCCGGATGGATCCCCACGGTGATCGGTTGAAAGCTCGTCTTAGTGGCAAAAGGTTACACTCGAATTTATGGTCTTGATTATGGTGATACTTTCTCCCATTGCTAAAATGGCCTTGTGTTCGTTTATCTGATTTCTTATCAATGTTGCCATGCATTGTTGGCCTTTAACTGCATCAAGTTGGATATTAAAAATGCATTTTACACGGTGATTTGGAGAAGGAAGTTTATATGGAACAACCTCACGAGGTTTGTTGCTCGGGGGGGAGTCGGGTCTTGTTTGCGGGTTATCGTAATGGCCTTGCATATGGTCTCTAAAAGCAGCCCTCGAGCTTGGTTTGAGAGGTTTAGCATTTGTCATGGTCCAAGTGAGGTGGACCACTCAGTGTTGAGGTAAACCATTGTCTAATGTTCATTTATCTTGTGGTCTAGTAGATGATATTGTAATCACGGGTGATGATCATGAAGGGATCAATGGTCTAAAACAACACTTGTTCCAACATTTCCAAACCAAGGATTTGGAAGTAGGTTACGATATTTCCTTGGGATCGAAGTTGTGCTCAATCAAAGACAGGCATTGCCATCACATCAAAGAAAATATGCACTTGACATTACAGGAAGAAACTGGGATGCTAGATTGTAAGCTAGTCGACTCACCATATGGATCAGAATGTTAAGCTTATGCCAAATCGGGGGGGGCATACTACTCGGACAAGGCGGATACGGATCGAAGGTTGGTGGAAAATTGAATTATCACACTATGACCAGACCGAGATATATCCTTTCTTTGTTAGTGTTGTAAGTCGATTCCTTAACTCCCCTTGTGATAGTCATTGGGATGCGATGGTTCGCATCTTACGAATATATCAAGGGTCTCTAGAAAGGGGCTAATCTATGAGAACGGAGCCACACTGAGACATTGTTGCCTACACGGATGTAGAATTGGGCGGGATCTCACTGGTGATAGGAGGTCAACTTCTAGATATTGTGTTTTCATTAGGGCAATCTTATTTCTTGGAAGAGTAAAAAGCAGAATGTAGTGGCGAGATCAAGTCTGAAGCAGAATACAGGAACCATAGCCCTCACTACATGTGAACTTATATGGCTAAAACATTTACTTCAAGAGTTGAAGTTTTGCTGAGATAAGCTGAACTCTATGAAACTGATTTGTGATAATCAGCGACTTTGCACATTGCTTCCAATCCTGTCTTTCATGAGCAGACTAAGCATATAGAAATGCAGAGAAAAGATAGCCAATCAAGAATTCAAGCTGGAGTATGTTCAATCCATCAAACAGAGGGCTAATTTCTTAACAAAGGCAACTACAAGCAGCCAACTAAAAGAGACATTATCCAAGTTGGGTGTTATCAACATCCTTCACCCAACTTGAGGGAGAGTGTTAAAGAAATGTTAAGCGTGTAGTCTCTCAATGAATTTCATATGTATTTCACGTTATGTAAGGTTTATGTCTCTTTACTAGTAATTAGTACTGATTAGGGGTAGTTTAGGAATTCAAGTTAGATAGGGTATAAGTAGTAGAGATTAGAGTTTAGTATCATAATTAAGAAGAGTCTGTGCGGCAACAGCTAGAGGCCGACTTCTGCACTTTTGGGGCATATTGGAGGAATGCCTCCAATCTGCCATATTTTGTAAGTTTGCTTATCTTAATGAATGTGATTATTTTTCTATTAGTATGTGGGAGAAAAAATGAAGGTGTCTCACTAAGGCCACTACCTCCTCTAGTACCCCTCGTAGGCATCGGGTAAGTAGGAGCTCTTGTAGTAGAATAAGAGTCAACTCCACTACTACTACCACTAGAACCTACACTTTTTTCCTTTTCTTACCTTGTCCTCTCCTCTTCAGTCATCTCTTCTTCCATCTTAACTGTACCATAGAATTTATCACCACCATGATCATATATCCCTTGAGCAGAAGCATCTTCAAATGGTTGAGACATATCCCAACCACCTATTTCTGCCCTCTCTCACCCTAATCTCAACTCCTTCGAAGCCTCCAATACCTTCCAAATCTCATACTTCACTGCTTCAGAAACCCGAGGACATGCACTAGTATTCTTCTTGGTTCCCGCAAGGTGGTGTTTTATACGAGAAATATCATAATGTTTTACAACATTGCAAAACATGTACTTGTTCACAAGCCTATTGCCTTCATACGCCGGAGTGCAATATTTTCAAGCCAGATCGACTCGATCGAAAGCTATTAAGACAAGAGTGGATAATCAAAAAGAAAGAAAAGGCTTTTTAAAGGTTAAGAATCATGAAATCTGCAAAACCCCTAAATTTTTTAAGTGAAAAATCGGGTAGAATGCCAAAGGGAAGAGGTATGACACAAATTTGACAAAAACCCTCGAGATGGAGAGTTGGATTGGGTGAAATACTTGAGAATATTGTGAATAAACCACAAAATCAACAATAACAAGGTAAGAAGAGGATCTGAAAGCAAAGGAATGACGTGAAAAAGGGTTTGAGAAGAATGAGAAATGAAATCCGCAAGTTTCGGATTTCTGGAATTTATAACATAAAAATCAACATCGACTCGTACGATATTGCGATAAGCGATACGTGCCCCTGTATCTTTCGTACCGTATCTTCATACAATATGTGATAAAATTGTATCGTATCGTACAATACGATACGATTTTTATAACATTGGTTGTGTGTATTTTATTGTGAGAGGAAAGTGCAGGTACCCATATATAGCGGGACACTAATTACTTTAAGGTAAGTGCATAAGTGCGACTCACACAAATAAGCTCCACTTCTAATTCAGTGTGCTTGTGTTTTTCCTATACAGTTTGTTTATGGCTTACTTTGGATCTGCAACCCTATTTGATTAGGGCATGTTTATAATTGTTGCATATTGGCTTATTATGCATGTATTTCTACAGCCATTTCTAACAATAATTTCATATTTCAACTGGAAAAGGTGCATATTGAATGTGTTGCTCAAATAAAAAGTTGGACTGTCCAGCTGGTTGTTATCTTAACAAAGTATACTAGTGAGCTAAATCGATGACTATTTGCAAGGCCAGTTTATGATCACAAAGGTGTACTGTTGTCCAAGATTCTGATAATATAAATAGTCCCACAGCTAAAACATATGATTATCCAATTTGAGAATGTTAGGCAGAAAGCTGGGGAGTAATCTGGCCTACTGCCAGAGAGTAGCTCCTGAGACACCTCTTCAGAAATGGAGGATCGTGCAGGTTATGCTTTATTTATTTATTTTCTTAGAAACGTTACTCTAAGAACCTATATCTCAAGCATGGACAAGCTAAAATGACTTGACGTACTATTTTTTAATTAACTGAACGTCTGAACCTCATCCCCCTACTTAATGGTATATCTTTTTAGTGCAAACTATTGTCCGTGCCAAGATTTTCAGTTGCTAGACATGTCCTTGGACATTTCCTTTATGTTTCTGTACTCTTTGGCTTAATATCACATCATTGGTTTGTAGGTCGAATTGTTATGGGTCTTTTGGGTAATGCAGTGCCTAAAACGGCAGGTAAGCCTCAATGAAGTTCATGTTCATATCCCAGTTTGTCTGTATATTGTATCCATAATTTCCTTTCCAACTTATCAGTTTCATCACTCTGTTATATGCAGAGAATTTTCGAGCACTTTGCACAGGTATGCAAATCTTGCATTTCCTATAAAAGTGATTGGATTTTCTGCTCTCTCTCTCACAAACACACAGACACACACGCATGCACACACAAATGCATGCATAAGCACGCATAAACACAGGTTAGACACCATTGCTATCTTGTTGAAGTGCTGTATCTCTGAAGCATGCTCTATATGTAGAAAGAAACTACTGTATATAATCCTAACAGATGCAAGTCTGCAAAGCTGAACAAACGATGAAAGAAACGGATGGGGCAACAGTGTCTGGTTAGGTGTAAGATATTTTTGTGCTACATGCATATAAGGACATTTTGGTTGCTAGGTCAATGAATTGCTTTCATGAAACTTTGACAGTCGTTTGAAAACTATCCAGACTACAATTGGCAATTGATCAAATCATGCTGCTCTTCTGGGGTTCTCCAGTTTCTTAAGGTGGGCTTCAGGATGTTCAGATGCCTTAGGTGCTGAGAGTTTAAGGCCATTTCAGGATCTTGGTTCCAGAAAATAAGCATGGGTGGTAGATTCAAAACCCGCTTTTTTGCATCTTGGTTTTCAAGCACCTCTCTTTCATGTTTGTACCTACGTGAATTTGTTTTGCTCCCATTTCCTAGTTTGGGTGTCAACTACCCGTAAATGGTAGTGCAACAACCACACCCAGTGCACTGCTCTGGATAACTGCTGTTCTCAAGCAACAAAAACCTCTTCCCGACCCAACAATGGGTGGCCAGAAAGACCATTTTCCCGTGCTTCTATATTCCCAGATGGAACCTAAGTGAAAGTATTACAGTATGATGACATTCAGTAATTCGTCAATAGTGCCAGTTTAAGACCAATTAATTGATGCATCTTTTATCAGATGTGTAACATCTTTTCTTTTCCTTTTAATTAACCATACCTATTGTTTACCCAGTCTTGGGAACCATGTCTTCTTTTAAACCCTAAGCACCTCTCAGCTATCTCAATTGGACACTTACTCGGGCTTACTCTGTTGGCACACACAAACAGGCGGTTATATATGCTACACATGGTTAAACTTGATACCTTTCTAGGACATTGTCATGTCCCTCTTTGATCTTTTATTTGGGATAGTGATTTGTTGAAAAAATGCCCAATGCAACGTGGTTCACAACAACAACAACTAAGTCTTTTCCCATACTAGACGGGGTCGGCTACATGGATTCTTTGTTTCCACAGATCCCTATCGTGTGCCATTTTAGCAGTTAACTCACAATAAGCCAGATCATTCTTTATTGTTTCTTTCCAACACTTTTGTGGTCATCCTGTAGCTCTTTTAATACAATACAACGTGGTTCAATTTTGATTAATTTTTTTTTCTGAGGGCATCTGGTATGACTTTCTGACTGCTCCTTCACTCTTTTGGCATCATATATAGCTGCAGCAGTTTCCTTTGCAAGTTCTTTTTCATGAACCTGAATTGGATAATTTCTGCCTAGAATTTCTCCTCATCAGCATTCCAGTATTCCATTTTGTAGGGTTGACTAAGTCTACTGTTACATTTCTATATCGGCATGCGAGTTTGATTCGGTCTGCAGAAATGTCTTGTTTCATGCATATGTTTTATGTTGGCAACTCACAGTGTCTCATTATCCTACTTGAGAAGGGAATACCTGTTTCAACTTTTATCATCTTCAGGTACAGTCTGCCGTTTTTGTAACAGGTACCTGGTTTAGCAAAACCCCTACCAGATATCATACCCCGGTATCAAACTCCTTGCCCACCATAAGTGAACTGACACCCTAGCCATGGTGCTATGCTCCAGTGAGCTAAGCCCTGTTCATCCTAACGAGGAGAAAACTTTCTTGCCAAGAAAGCGGACATGAATATGAAATGTATCAGGTTTAAATGTCTAGCTTACCGTGTCATTGTAAATATCATTCCATTGTATACGTAAAAGGTGGTTCTCATTGGAGTGTATATGATTGGGTTAATGGGCTCTAGTTTCAGAAAATACATCACCTCCGCAGCTGGTAAATTGGATTGCAGCAGCAGAGGGATGGTTTTGACTTGGGGAATTATAGTTGAAAGTCACAGAAATGGTTCACATCAAATAAACCGTAAAACAAATTAAATGCACGGCCAAGATATGTCTCATTTATGGGAAGTTCGCAACTTTGCAGTCAGATGCATGAACAGTTTATGTTTCTTCATTTGACGTTGTTGGCAACAAGTCCTGGCCTCCTATCCTCCGGATTAAACGTTTATTGTTAATTACTGCAGGTGAAAAAGGTACTGGGAGGAGTGGGGAGCCTCTCCATTATAAAGGGAGCTCATTCCACAGAATTATTCCCAATTTTATGATTCAAGGTGGTGATATTACGTTAGGGGATGGAAGAGGAGGAGAATCAATATATGGAAGATCTTTCCCTGACGAGAACTTCAAACTGAAACATGGTGGGCCAGGTAGAGTTGTTTCCAGTATTTTGTGCCAACTACCTTGTTCAGAATATATCGGATCTTGTCATCATATCCAGATTAAACTGGTGCTACCGATGGAAGTAGGAATTTGTGTTGCCACAACTCCGATCTCCTCCAAGGAATGCGTAGAAATCTAATCAATTATCTGATCATATGGGAAAGTAGTTTATGCTTTTTGCCCAGAAAGCATTAGAACTTCATGTACTGTTAAAGATGAAAATAAGGAAAACTTGTCACTGTTACTTCTCTGTCGCATCAATATCATGGAATCGAGACAAACAACTAATGAAAAATTATTGCCTTGGTTTGTTAGGGGCGGTGTGTTAGGCTTCCGACAGTCACCGTAAAACTTTATCGGACTTATCTACCATGGATTCTATAAATTATATAGGGCTCTGTGAAAATAAATAATCTATGTAGCCGACCCCATCTAGTATGGGAAAAGACTTAGTTGTTGTTGTTGTTGTTGTTTGTTAGGGGCGGCATACACCAAAACGCATACAAATAGAAAAGTTCCATGTCTCTGACTTAGGAAGTGGAAAAAGCTTTCACTCTCTGCCTCAAGTGTTTTCTCAAAGTACAAAATGATCGAGCTACAGTGGCTCCCTCTCCTCTTTACGAACTCGGCCTGTGTGCTTTTCTATTTTTCCCCAGGGTGCTGATTTTGGGTGAGAAACCATTGAAATTTTACAGTTATTAAAAACAATGCCTTTAACATTGTCATCTTGATTTGCAGGTACACTATCAATGGCAAACGCAGGCCCAGATACCAATGGTTCACAGTTTTTCATTACCACCATCATCACCAGTTGGTATGCTTGAAATATTGCTACCACCGTTCTGGATGTGTCTGTAAAATTGATGTTGGTCTAAGTGGTCACATTTTCCTATTCTAAAGGTTGGACGAGAGGCATGTCGTCTTTGGGAAGGTGTTGTCTGGATTGGATGTGGTTCACAAAATAGAAGCAGAAGGGAGCGAAAGTGGCATGTCGCGAAGCAAAGTTATCATTTCAGATAGCGGAGAGCTACCACCATAATCACCATGGCCACGACCTAGCTGGGCGAGAACTTATTAGAAACGAGATATGCATCCTTTTATATGTGCTCTTTCCCAGGCGTTGGTTCTAATTTCGAACCTGCGTGAAATTCTCACTGGCAGTCAATGAGCTTTGTACATGGGCGACCGATAAAGTGAACAACTCCTTCAGGCCCTATGCATTAATCCTATTAGCATTTCATTCCAAGATTTGACAGTGAGCTTCCTATTGGATCTGGTTGGACCGTTGTATCTACATATTCAATTATTTTTTGTTTGCCACGTGGTGATAGTTTCAAATATAGAAAAAAACCGGAATTTTCAGAATGATGCATTGATTTATTCAAACAGTGTAAGGAGCTTCTCATAAAATATTATCTCTTATCCCTTGCTATTTTCTTATCCTTTCATTTACCTTATCCTTATCCATCACCTTATTATTTATCTTATACTTTGCCTTATTCATTTGTCTTATCCTTTCTTTATCCATTGTCTTACCCTTTATCTTATCTTTTCGTTATCTTGGTTTATTGATTGTATTTATTTATACCTAAAAAGTAAAATATTTGATTTTCTTGGAAATATAAAAAATAATACAAGTTTAAAATACTTTGACTGTGCTTTAATTTACAAAAGCCACACAACAAACTAATGTTAAATGTAATAGGTATGCCATTAGGGTTAGTGTCTCTTGGAACTGTATTGGCCTAGGCTACTAGGGCGTGTGGCCAAAGCCGTTATTGCTCCTCTTGTTCTATAAATAGAGTTGTAACATACTTCAATAAACAAGCTGAACAACCTTTGATTTGTATTTTGACTCTCTTGTTCTTGACTCCTGTTGCATTATTGGCTTGTGACATCCATACTTGGATGCTTTGATATCTTGGCGACTCGACAACACTTTACGACTTTGCTGATTCATTTAATTATCAATGATTATTTATATGGTATTAGAGCCTCATTTTGAACAATTCGAGCACATTTGAAAGCGTGTCAAGATTACAAAGTTCGTGAAATCACTCTAAATTTGAGGTAACGCTAAGACTTTTGATTTTTGTTTAAAATAGAGAGCAAAAATGAATCTTTTAGATATATTCTTCACCCAAAATGCTATCAAAGTTGGGCAAGAATTATGAAAAAGTATTTTTTTGTCAAAAGATTTTTGGGATTATATTGACGGGACGATTCAATAACCGACTTTAGACATTGAAAATTTGGATGATTATGTTTTTAAGGCAAAAGAAAAATACAAGCAAGATCTAAAAACTTGATAAAAGTGAATGCTAAAATAACTTCGATTATTCATCAAAATTTAGATGAAAAACTTAGAAATACAATTAGTGTTTTCGAAAGTGCCTTTGAAACTTGGAGTACTTAAAAAAAATCCACTCTCAAGATGATTTTGTCTTTCAAATTAATCTTATAGAAATAATGATAATGCTTAAACAATGGAATTTAAGCATTAGAGATTATCACAATTAATTTTTGAAATTATGGACTCAACTTAGAAGTTTTGATAAATTTGGAAAACTTCAAAAATTTGATGAATTTCAAGAATTTTTGGACAACAAATATTTCTTTTTGTTCATGCGGAGCTTAAGGGATGAATTTGAAAACATTAGATCCAACTTAATACATAGAAAACCTAAACCAAAAGGAGACTCTTTTTTGGTCGATCTTGTTATAGAGGAAACAAGATTAGAAAATATAAATATTGCAAAAGAAGTCGTTCTTGCTGCCTCCAAACCGGAAGTAAATATGAACACATATAAGCCTCTGCATGTAAAAGACTTTGAAGGACCAAGAGAAAGAGCAAATAAAAACCTGACGAGATCATGGCCAAATAAGGGTACAATATGTCATTATTGTAACCATATCAAAATCACTTGTCCTCTTCTTCGAAAAAAATATGAAAACGTAGGAGCTGTGGAGGATAAAGATGGAGGAGCTTTGCCTACCAACATCATAGCATACATAGAAGAAATGTTTAAATAAAAGGCAAGCATTTTCAGAAACACTCTCTCCACTTCTCAAGGTATGTCTTGGTTCTTAGACTCGGATGCTTCTTTTCATATGACTCATTGTGATAAATCTTTAAACAATTCTCATGATATATTTGAAAAACATGTATTCACGATCGATGGTATAAAACTTCAAATTGAAAAAATTGGAAATTTTGAAAAAAAAAATTATAATTCAAAAATAAGCTTTATACCTGAACTTAATTTAAACTTACTTTCAGTTGCTCAAATTTGTAATAATGATTGTATAGTCACTTTGTCATCCAAGCATTGTTTGGTATAAGTTCACTTATCGAAGAAGGTGATTGGTCAAGGCCATAGAGAAAGTAGACTATACAAAATGGATTGTTTACTTATGCCAATTTTTGAATCTTTTAATGTATGATGCTACACTTTGATATAAGTGACTTGGAAATTTGGATATGCATACAACAATAATAACAACAACTAAGCCTTTTCCCATACTAGATGGGGTCGGCTACATTGATTCTTTGTTTCTACATATCCCTATCGTGTGCCATGTTAGCAGTTAACTCACAATAAGCTAGATAATTCTTTATTGTTTCTTTCCAACACTTTTGTGGTCGTCCTCTACCTCTTTTAATACTTTCCAAATTTAGTTTTTCATACCTTCTTACAAGTTCGTCTTTTCATCTTCTTTCTATATGTCCAAACCTTCTTAAACGATATTCTCTCATTTTATCCTCTATTGGTGCCACTCCTAATTTGTTTCTAATAACCTCATTATGTATATAGTCTTTTCTTGTATGACCACTCATCCATCTCCACATCTTCATTTCTGTCACAGACATCTTTTGTACATGTTGATGATTAACTGCCCAACACTCAGAACCATAAAACATGGCAGGCCTAATTGCTGCTCTATAATATTTACCTTTTAACTTTAATGATATCTTCTTATCACAAAAAATACTTGATACTCCTCTCCATTTTAACCAACCATCGTTAATTCTATGCATAACATCTCCATCAATTCTTGCATCACTTTGCAAAATTGACCTTAGGTATTTAAAACTTTCCTTTTGGGGGATGCAATGTGTGTCAATTTTAATTTCTATGTCCTTTGAAGTAACCAAATGATCAAACTTACATTCCATATATTTTGTCATTGTTTTACTAAGTCGGAGGCCTTTGCTTTTTAATATTTCTCTCCATAGTTTCAATTTTCTATTAACTTTTTCCTTAGACTCCTCCACTAACACAATGTCATCTGCAAATAACCTTTCTCGGTACCCTATCATAAGCTTTTTCTATATCAATAAATATCATGTGAAGGTCTTTCTTTTTTGCTCTAAAATATTCTATAAGACGTCTCAAAAGGTGAATCGCTTCAACAGTAGATCTACCTGGCTTGAATCCAAATTGGTTTTGTTGTACTCGATACTTGTCTTAACCTACATTCAATAATTCTTTCTCACAATTTCATAGTGTAGCTTATTAACTTGATACCTCGATAATTTGCACAATTCTGAATGTCTCCCTTCTTCTTATATATGGGTATAAGTGTACTCGCTCTCCATTCCTCGGGCATCTTTTGGTTTCTCCATATTTCATTAAATAGTCTTATGAGCCAAGTGATTCCTATTTCTCCTAGTATTTTCCAAACTTCTATAGGAATATTGTCTGGTCCTACCGATTTACCATCCTTCATATGTTTAAGAGCCTCTTTGACTTTATTCTTTTGAATACGTCGGTAGAAATTGTGGTTTATATACTTTTCTGATTTGGCTAACTCTCCTAAGCTAATACTAACATCCTTATTTTCATTAAAAAGCTTATAAAAATTGTTTTTCCATCTATTTCTTATATCATCATTTGCTACTAGAATTTTTTCATCTTTGTCCTTGATGCATCTAACATAATTAAGATCTTTAGTTTTCTTATCTCTAGCCCTAGCTATCCTAAAAATATCTCTTTTGTCCTCTTTTGAGTTGAGTTTTTTATATAAATCCTCTCAAATTTTAGCTTTTGCTTCAGTGACAACCTTTTTCGCTTTCTTCTTTGCTTTCTTATAAGCCTCTAAAGTAATCAATTTGTGTTTGTGATAAGTTACTCTTATAAGTAATTAATTGTTCATCTCGTTTTTTGAAGATTGTATTGACTATAAAAAGATCAAATGCCATAACAAAATTTAAATTCTCCCTACCTTCCTTATTTATATCCCCAAAATCAAAGTTTTCATAAATACCTTGATATCGTAATGTCTCTTTATCGACATGTCCATTTAAGTCACCTCCTAAACAAATCATCTCGCTTTGTGGAATCTTTTGAATCACCTTATCTAACTCTTCTCAAGAAGTTGTCTTTATACTATCTTCTAGTCCTACTTGGGGTGCGTAAGCATAAACTATATTCAAAATCTCTGCTCTTAACACTAATTTCAATGTCATGATTCGGTCACCATATCATTGTATGTCTACTACACTATTCTTTAAATATTTATTTATGATAATACCAACTCCATTTCGAGCCTTTTCTTTACCTTAGTACCATAAGTTAAAACTTGTATCCTCTATCTCCTTTGCTTTTTCTCCAACCCATTTTGTGTCTTGTAAACATAGAATATGAATCTTTCTCCGAATCATAGTATCTACCACCTCCATTAGCTTACCGGATAATGTTCCGATATTCAAAGAACTAATACAAACCTTATTATCTAGGACTAACTTCCTTACCCACCCCCACCCCCCCCCCCCCCCCGCATCCGTCTATATTCAAAATGTGGAGACCCTCTGTAAATTATTCACTACATTCGGACGGCAATGTAGCGTGACTAACTTCTTTACCTACACCTGTTCATGATGTGGGAACCCTGTCTGCAATTGATTCACTACATTCGAACTCTGTAGCATGTCGCTAGGTAGGGACGCTTGAAAGCAATGCTCATAATTTTTGTAATCAATGTTATGAAAATTTGACGAAGTTTTATGCTGGCTGTCGGAAGCCTAACACAACCCTCCTCCTTTATTCGGGCTGGGGACCAGCAATGCAAGGGTGATCCCTTACATAAGCGGAGTTACATTTGGATATGCATAAACTATGCAACTTTCCTTTGTTGAAAAAAATTGGAGAACAAAAATTTGATTGTAAAGAATGCGTTCTTGGAAAAATGCGTCACCTTCTTTTTAGAGAAAGAAATTATGTACCAAGCAAAGCTTTTGAATTAATACATTCTGATGTTTGGGGTCCTGCCCTTGTTGTTTCTAAGAGAGGAATTCAATATTATATAATATTTGTAGATGACTTTACCCGCTTTACTTGGATATACCTTTTAAAACACAAATCAGAAGTATTTGAAAAATTGTAACCTTTTGCAATATGGTAAAAAATCAATTTGATTTCACTGTTAAGATTTTTAGATCTGATTCGGGAAGTGAATACTTATCAAATGATTTTCAAAATTTATTGAAACTAATGAAATTTTACATAAAAAATCTTGCACTAAAACTCTTCAACAAAATTGCTTGAATGAGAGAAAACATAGGCACATTATAGAAACATGTTGAACTATGTTAATTGCTAGTATTGTTCCTAAGTTTTTATGAGTAGAAGCTACTCTGACTACTCTCAGCCTTAAGTCCTTCCCCTTTTTCTAGCTTCTCGAAAACCCGCATTTGGAGCAACTTTCATGGTCTCCCTTTGGCAAATGATCGCAAAATATCCAAGGGTAATGTGTTCAATTTTGTGAGCCTCTTCAATATGGGACTACGCCAATGTGAAAAGCATCTAAAGAAGTTACCGTGATAGAAGGCTTGGAAGCCTCAATTTCATCCTGTTACGAATCTGGCGAGCAAGGCTATCAACCAAAGCTATCCTTCCAAGTTTATTCTCTGGAGCACTAGTCAGTATGGGTCTCAGGCTCTCGCTTTTAGCTCTCCAAGCTGTTTCCAGAGAGCTTTTAGATCCTACAGATCCTGACTCTGCAGATGCAATGGAAACAATGAAGATTACATATAACCATGGATGATACCAATCTATGATTAGCTAAGACTATATCAAGCCAAATTTTGATATGCAACAAACAGGAGGGAAACAACACCAACCATCAACATCATACTCCTTAGCCACTCTAGGAGCTCTAGAAGAAATTTCTGGTACCTGAGAAGCGGGTATAATAACCAACATAATTGCATCATTATGCCCCACATACTCACTAATATGGAGATAAGAACATGTCATCAAATGATAAGACACCCTATACAACAAATAGTTATAAACAACCACCTCAAACATAATAAATCTTTGCCCCATGGACCAGACAATATTCGTATAGAAGTTTGGAAAATCGTAGGAGAAACAAGAATCACTTGGTTCATAAGACTATTTAATGAAATATGGAGAAACCAAAAGATGCCCGAGGAATGGAGAGTGAGTACACTTATACTCATATACAAGAATAAGGGAGACATTCAGAATTGTGCGAATTATTAGGGTATCAAGTTAATGAGCCATATTATGAAATTATAGGAAAAAATTATTGAATGTAGGTTAAAACAAATATCGAGTACAACAAAGAACTAATTTGGATTCATGCAGACAAATCTACTATTGAAGTGATTCACCTTTTGAGACGTCTTATAGAACATTTTGGAGCAAAAAAGAAAGACCTTCATATTATATTTATTGATCTAGAAAAAGCTTACGATAGGGTACCAAGGAATGTTCTTTGAAGAACCTTGGAAAAAAGAGGTATCCCATTGACATACATAAACCTTATAAGAGACATGTATGATGGTGCAAAAACATGTGAGGACTCGTTAAGGAATGACACTTCTTTGAAGTTAATATTGGGTTACATCAAAGATCAACTTTAAGTCCATACTTATTTATAATGGTGATTGATGAGTTAACAAAACATATTCAAGATGAAGTACCTTGGTGTATGTTATTTACAAATGACATTGTGTTACTGGAGGAGTCTAAGAAAAAAGTTAATAGAAAATTAGAACTATGGAGAGAAACATTAGAAAGTAAAGGCTTCTGAATTAGTAAAATAAAGACAGAATATATGGAATATAAGTTTGATCATTTGGTTACTTCAGAAGACATAAAAATTAAAATTGGCATACATTGCATTCCCCAAAAGGAAAGTTTTAAATACCTAGGGTCAATTTTTAGAGTGATGGAAGAATTGATGGAAATATTACGGATAGAATTAACACATGTTAGTTAAAATGGAGAGGAGCATCATGCATTCTTTATGACAAGAAAATACTATTAAAATTAAAAGGTAAATATTATAGAGCAACAATTAAACCTGTCATGTTTTATAGTTTTGCGTGTTGGACAATTAATCATCAATATGTACAAAAGATGTCTGTGGCAAAAATGAAGATGCGGAAATGGATGAGTGGTTATACAAGGAAAGACCGTATACATAATGAGGTTATTAGAAACAAATTGAGAGTGACACCAATAGAGAATAAAATGAGAGAATGTCGTTTAAGATGGATTGTGCATATAGAAAGAAGATCAAAAGCACATGTAAGAAGGTATGAAAAAGTGTTGGAAAGAAACAATAAAGAATGATCTAGCTTATGTTGAGTTAACTGCTAACATGACACATGATAGGTCTATGTGAAAACAAAGAATCTAGGTAGCTGACCCCATCTAGTATGGAAAAACACTTAGTAGTAGTAGTGGTTGTTGTATAAGAATAATGACAACAATTAGAACAAACAAAAACCCAAGGCACTTCAAATCTAAAAAGGGGAACTTACCAAGAAATCATCTATAACCCGCTGATCCAATCCCTGCAGATCAATCAACTTCAATGGAGGAGCTGCAAAAGAAAACACAAACAGCACATGACAATGGTGATGCATTTTAGTTAAGTAGAATCTCGTTTGTCCAATTCAATATCAAATAACAAAACAATCTTCCCACAGTAGAATAGTTATGTGTTCTACCAAGAGCATAAGCCCTAAGAAAGTTACAAATATTGTATCAGAACCTTCAAATCTACTCTCAGCCAGTTCATTGACACGTACATTAAATTGTAGTGTACCATTTAATCCTATTAACTGTGTGTTTCAAGATAAGAAGACGGGAAAAATCTTTGGTCATGGTAGTCTAAAGAGGGGTTTATATATCTTGGAAGACAACCTTCAACATACTGCCTCCTATAATACTTTTGCTACAATTGTTCAAGACGTATAGGTCATTTGCATGTGTCCAAGCTCTAGTATACTTTACCTCATCTTAGAGTCGAGCCAAATCAATTCCATTTTGAATGTGAAGTGTGCAAACTTAGGAAACGCCAATGAGCTCCTTATCCCTCGACTCTAGGTGATCCCAACCTTTTAATCTTCTTCATTCTGATATATGGGATCCTAGTCCAATTACTTCTTTTTTAGATCAGAAATATTTTGACAAACACAATATCTACAACCAGTGATATGAGGTCTCCCCTCCTTTTTTAGCAAACTTAGCAAGCAATCACCATAAAAAAAATTAGCCAACTAAAACAAGGTGCTTGTGACACAGTAATGTATTTGCCCGTCAAAACTCAAAGAAGCCTACAACACTTGAGGGGATGGTTCATATCTTTTGATACTTGTTATTTTAAGTATCTTGTTTATTATATCAATTGGGACTGTCAACTTATTCAAATTTCACATATGGGGCTCACATCCCATTTACAAGACATTAGTTTCTCATTGCTACATCATCATCAACCATTCTTGACATTTTCCACATTCAATGTTACCTTCACTATGATCACAAGTGCCATTAAATCATATTAACAGCTTGTTAATATACATAAAAAGGCAGTCTAAATCCTGAAGCGGCCATTCTAAACCATTGGAAATGCCTTCTTCTCCACTAATTTAAATGTCAATGATGACCAATTTAATAAGAACTGCAATCTATGCAATCCAAATGAGTAAGGAAACATCAACTATCTAAGTTGAAGATTAAAAAAGCACAAATCTAGTTTCTAGCATTTTTAATCCTGGGAGGAATTTTATAATCTTATAAAGAATAACAAAAATGAATTTGGGGATTAAATATTTATATTCCACCTTCATCTTCGGCGTATAACGTACCGAGCCAATATTTCATAATAAAACCTAGACATAGCCGGAACCGGCCCAGAGATTAGAACCAGAACCGCATTGTTGGTGGAACCAGCCTTAGAACTATCACTCGGTTTAGTTATGGTTCATGGTATCTGGAAACCGGCCTGGGACATACAGTTCCAAACCACTGCTAAATAAGTTTGATATAATTTTTTCCAACACTCACTATAACAAATTGATCGATAGCTCAACTGTAGGACGCTTCCTACCTTTGCGGTTGGTGGGGAGTTTGACTGTTAGAGGATGCATTTACCCTTCTTTTCATAAAAAAATTGAAACGATCCCGAGGCGGTTCCAAAACCGAAACTAGAATCGGCTCCGAGATGGTTTGATTCCAATTCCGGTAAAACCAGTAACTTTGCTTTTACAAGTCAGTTGTTCGATCTCTTTTGATACTCATCTCACTCAGTCCTGATGGCATGCAGTTTCTTTAGTATGCCGTTCAGTTCAAAGAGTCACTCTGGCGTCTGCTTTCAGTGTAGTAAACAGCAGTGGTCTCTTTGATACTCTCTCACCTTTAAAAATTTCCTTTTGGTGCTTCCTAATCGTGAATAAACAGTGTTCTTCATCCACGATAGAGTTGAAGAGTATCTTTTTGCTTTTTTTTTGTTTATCTACTTCCCTCATATTATTTTGCATGAGATACTTCATGATTGGCGGACCTAGAATTTTTTTTGGGGTGCGGTGAAGTTGGGTTTAGTGGAACTCATCTGAGGCAGCTCATATAATTTTTTTAAAAAATTGGAGTATAATTCGGATCACTTGTATAGATTTATTTGCTTTGTTCTTTGATTTTTGAGTGAGGCCGCCTTCCACCTTGCCCATGAGTAGGATCTCCCATAGACTGGGCCTGTTCCGGCTTCCCTAGAACTATGAAGCAGAAGCAAACAGGATAGGGCTAGCTCATGTTCCTCTCTAGGGTTGCCGGTTTTTGTTCGAGTTCTAAACCACTTGAAATCAGAAAATATTATTAAAAGTTTTGAAATTCTAAAATATTTAAAAGAATATGGAACTAGTGGTTTGGAACTTCTGGTTTCGGTTCCAATGTGGTTCTAGTTCTATGGAAGCTACAGGTCAGTCTCGGAACCAATTTGACAGGTTCCTATTTCAGCTGGTTCCTGACTGGTTTGGTTCCAGTTAAAACTATTGGGCCACTTCCATGTCTAGGCCCACTACATATTTTCCTCTAGATAAGCAAGATGTTGCTTTAATCACTGAATCTAGTTCAACCTTGAGACAGAGATGTTGAAAGTTCAAAAGTTGATCATGAAAACTATAACCGACAGTTAAATCCATGAGCTATAGTACAAACTTGGCCCACCCTAAACAATTCCATGAGCTATTTGCAATAAAAGAATTTCTAAACCCTAAACATTCTCCCCCTTGAGCCTAGTGGTTGTTGTACATTGAGCCAAGGTGGAGAGGGAAAAGGTCCATGATTGAATATGTCATTCACCTCATCCTAAAAGATTTTATACATCCCCAATGAGGGAGTATTTGATTACAAGGTTTTGGCCAATCAAACTGGAGTTATAGGCATAATTCGCTTAGTAATCAATTGCAGTCCTTGGCATACACTAAAACAAGGAATCATACAACCTTACTTTTTACTCGATTACAAGGCCGATTAGTTGAGTTTTCTGTGATAGTTTTATAAGCTTGAACATGCAATCAAACACCCCAATGAGAGTCCATTGGCTAGCAACCTTGTGAGGAAATGATTCTATATTAAATGAGGGAGCAATAACTCACGTAGATAGGGTTTCTTCTCACAAAATAAAGGTCATGAGTTTGATACAGAGGCATGCATCTAGCTTTTGCTCTCCACTATACAAAAAAAAACACTAGTAGAAAACAAAGATCGCAGATGGTTTTCATAAACCACTCACCTGCTGTAACCACAGACCATTAAATAATTTGAAAACAGGAACTGGAGATGGGAGTGTAGGCCACAATTAGTTTGTGGTTACACGCCACTAAACCCTCCATAATTCTCATTTTCTAATAGAGTACCTTTAGGGATGATAATGAGGCAGGTCGGGAATGGGTATATATGTATCGGGTCGCATATCCGGATGTCAATATCGGGAATGGGCATATACGAAGCCAAGGTGTTTTTTTGTGAAGTATGTGGATCTACTTATCACCAAAATCGTGCTTGTGAAAAGTTTAAGGAGGATAAACCCAACTGAAATCAGACAACTAGTTTGGTAACCAGCGGTTCCAGTACGAATCGAACCAGTGTGTCAGAACCACCTTGGAACTATCGGTCCCTAACCGGTGGTTCTAAAGTGCTCCAGTACCGGCCACACGTCTTGCCTCGTGCAGTCGCATGTCGGCCCCCGAACCCCTGCATCCCCACTCCCGGTGGGTCTCTTTTAAAAAGAATTTGAATTTTAAGGGCAGGCGCTCCATGAGAAGTTGTTCCCTTGACAACCTCATCAATAATACAATTTTAATATTATATATATTATAAACTTTATAATATATAATATATATTTTTTAATATTTAAAAAATGAAACCACCAACCACCTTAGGACAAACGGTTTAAGAACCGTGAGCCAAAACCGGACATTTGCCGGTTTAGCTAAGTCATAAGTTAAGGACATTTGAGGCCTTGACATTATGCAAGAATATATTACATTGACAGGGACTCTTCCTTGATGCTTCTTAGTTTCTTATGTTCTAGTGGTTGTTGATAGATACAACCCATTCCCACGGAGGTATCCCAACTTTTGGAAGAGTTCAGTGACATGATGCCCAAGGAGTTTCCAAAATGACTACTCCATGCTAGAGGACCGCTCATTAGTTCATTCTTAACCTCAAAAAAAGGCCACCATGTAAGGATGCATACCGAATGGGACCAACAGGGTTGGCGGAGTTGAGAAAGCTATTAGGTGAGTTACTTGATGCAAGGATGATACAACCATCAAAGAGTCCTTATGGTTCTCTTATTTTATTTTTTAAAAAAAATGATGGTTCTATGAGAATGTGTATATATTAGTGTGCTTTGAATAAGTTATCTGTAAGGGATAGATATCTCTTACTTTTGATTGCGGTTTTTTTGACAAGTTGAGTGGAGCTAGATGGTTCACAAAGTTGGATTTGCATTTTGGGTATTGACAAATGTGTATTGCACCTAGAGACAAAGAGAAGACAGTGATGGTAACACGATATGGTTCGTTTGAATTTTTAGTCATGTCCTTTGACCTCACTAATGCCCCAACTACATTTAGTTGATTGATGAACGAAGTGCCTTATGGACTCTTGAATAATTTTGTAATTGTTTATTTAGATGATATTATAATTTATAGCAAGAGTCTAGAAACATATGTATAACATCTTGTTAAGGTGTTCAATAGGTTGCGTGAACATGAGTTGTGTGTGAAAAAGAAAAGTGTGAGCTTTCTATGGAAGAGATTTCTTTTCTACCCAATATACTACGGCATGGACTTGTAAAGATGAAACTAAAGAAAATTAAGACCATCTTAGAGAGAGATTTCTAAGAAAATCATGAAATAGAAGTTTTTTTTGGTTTAGCTAACTATTATCATAGGTTTATCAAAGGCTTTTCCAAGATATCAACCCCACTCATGGAAATGTTCAAGAAGGAGGTATCATGGGGTTGGGATGTACATCGCCTCAAAGCATTTAAAGATTTGAAGCAAGCTATCTCCAAAAGGCCCATGCTATGCCTACCATACTTTGCATTACCCTTTGAGCATCATATGAATGCCAATGATATTGCAGTGCTTGGCGTCCTTTCCCAAGAAGGGCACCCAATTGTATTCGACAGTCAAAAGCTCAAGGGGGTGAAAACTCATTATCTGGCTCATGAAAAAGAATTGTTAGTTGTTGTTCACCATTTGTAGGTATGTAGAGTTTATCTCCAAGGAGCACTATTCGCAGTGGTCACGAACAATATGGCCAATACATTCCTTAAGATGTAGATGAAACTAATGGCTACGCAAATGCGTTGGTTGGAGCTCATAGAAAAGTATGAGTTTGAGTGGCAATACCGATCAGGAAGGTATAATGTGATAGTCAATGCCCTAAGTCGTAAGTGAGTGGCTGAAATCATGGCCACGATCTTGCATCCTAAGAGAGACTTGCAGTAGCAAGTGAGGTTGTATGCTGCAACAAACCTTGCATATGAACAACTAAGGATGTAGGTGCATGAGCACATTGCTAAGAACATCATGGAGGAAGACGAACTATTGTGGAACCTTGAGCATCATTTAGTGGTGCCAAGAACATATGGATTAAGGCATCTAATCATAGGATAGTTGTATGACACTCCATACGTAGGTCATCTAGGAAAGGATAGGACCTTGGTACTTCTCTAAAGAGGTTATTATTGGCTCGCATAGCTCAAGACATAGAGGAGTATATTCAAGCATGACAATATGTCAATAGGATAAAATAGAAAGGAGTTGCCGAACAGGACTTCTCCAACTTTTGTCAATGCCGAGTAGGCCTTGGTCATTGATAATGATGCACTTTATAGGTGATTTTTCGAATGTTGATGAACGTGAATATATGTTTGTTGTTGTTGACATGCTATCTTCATGGCTACCTCAAGGGAGTGTACGACTAAGGAAGCATATGACCTTTTCATGAAGAATGCTGCCAAGCATTTTATAATATCGAATAGATATACCCGGTTCACAAGAAATTTTTGGAAGGAATTCTTCCAAAGGTCCGGTACAGAGCTATACTTTTCCATGACTCATCATTCTCAAATAGATGGTTAAATTGATCGGTTCAATACATTATTAGAAGAATACCTAAGACATTATATAACGATCAACCAACAAAATTGGGTTGGGCTATTAGAAACTGCATAGTTTGCTCACAACTCACACAAGAGTTCCTCTACAAGCAAGAGCACTTTTGAGTTGACAGTGGGTCAACCATTGTTGCCTCTCAACCTAACCCAAGGTGGGGCTGACGACAGTTGTTTGATTGCACATAGAGAGATTTGAGAGAAGCACGCCATGTTAGAGGAAGCGCTCACATCACTTGAGCGTGTACAAGAAAGGATTACTACATTCGCAAGTAAGAAAAGGAATGATAAGCAATATAAAGTTTGGCTAAGAATTACTGGTTATATTTAGAAACAAGTGTATAAAGGGATCCAACTCAATCTCAAACCAAAATATAATATTCTGTTCGATATTGTATAGAAGATTGGGAGGATAGCTTACAAGCAAAGCCCACCAGAATGTCTAAAAATTCATCCTACCTTCCATATTAACCAACTAAAACCTTGCTATGAGGACCCTACACATAGGAAAAGATGACCTTCACCCTTCATTATATATGATATAAGTTCTATTTTGAAGATATTTCAACATGTGGTGCATGAAAAAGGTCCTACAAAACTCACATGGTATTTGGTGAGTGAGGTGGGCAGATAAAAGTGAAGACACATGGCTTTCAATTACTGAGCTTTGAGAATATAAGGACATGATGCAACAATATCACATGACCTCAAGGGAGAGTATAGAATTATCACAGCTTCAATAGACCTCATCCTGCAACAGACCTTCACCCTTTATTAGATGTGATATAAGTTCCATTTTGAAGATACTTCAACATGATGTGCATTAAAAAGGTCCTAGAAAACTCACATGGTATTTGGTGAGGTGGGCACATAAAGGTGAAGACACATGGCTTTCAATTACTCAGCTTTGAGAATATAAGGACATGATGCAACAATATCACATGTCCTCAAGGGTGAGTCTAGAATTATCATAGCTTCAACAGACCCCATCTTGCAACATGCGCACCACATGCCTTGATGCCACAACCTGTGTGCCCCTTTGTCATGTGTGCCAGCCTACCTCAACGAGACACACAACTGAGCGCCATGTGCACTCTGCCTTGCTGCGATAGCATTCCAGGATTCCCGCACACCTATCCCCGTGCGATATCGCTCCCCCTACGGTGCCCATGCCCATGCGCCGCCTTGTGTGCCCCGCACCCTTATCATGTCTAGACAGGCACCCTTCCCCGTGCGCCCTATATCGCGCGCCCTAGCTTCCATAGAGGTTTCTCCCTCTCGTGTCCGAATAAGGGGGTGCACCCCGTGTGCCCAAGCTAGGGTCATGGATGAATCTTGAAGATCCATCGCAAGTCAGTTGTGGGTCCCCAGCCTCGTTTAGGGTTTGCTTGTGCATGACCTGCACGTATATAAGGGAGCCAACTAGGAGAGAGAAAGAGGTTCACTCATTCAACCATTTAGTGGAGTTTAGAGAGTCTAGTGGGTTGAACACCGAAGGTGCCTTGGGCATCTTGAGTCGACCATCACCGCCATCACCTTCCTTGGTAGAGTCGGACTTGTCTAGGAGTTCCCACCACTAGCAGTGCCTTGGACGGTCAAGTGGTTTCCTTTGGAAGGCCTAGGGTCATTTGAGTTTTAGTTTGTATACCACTTCTTCTTCCTTCAATAAAGATTTGCTTTGAGTTGTGCATGCATTCATGGATTGGATATTTATACAGGTTTTAGGCTAGTTAGTCTCGAAGGCTAACACCAATTGCCGCCATCGGTGCGGTAACAAGCCATGTGCAAGAGGTTTGGTGCTTAGAGATGATAATACAACCAAACAAGTACGGAATGGATATTACCGAGTTGACTGGATTAGGGTTTAGTTAAAACCCAAACTTTGTTCATGGGGTATGTGTGGGTACCATGTAACAGGTACCCAACCCGTACTTACCTCTGACCCGAATAGATATTAAAGATACATATAATGCGTATGTAAACAAAAATCTGACTATGTATTTCCTAAAACCAAGTTGAAAAGCAAATACGTGAAATGTAAATGTCATATTAAAATGACACCTCAACCTTTTGATATTATAAAATTTTAGTTTGCTTTTGTAATTCTCTTACTCGAATTTGACTGATTCTTGTTATGTTGGAAGGTAGAACAAGCTTTCCAGACTTTCAAAAATTGAGAAAATCCACCTTAAAATCATTTTTGGCAAATTTTACAAATCAAGACAAATTTTTGGTAAGGTGATGATTGTAGACCTGATTATGCAATCAAATGGAGACAAACCAAACTCACAAACTAGACCCAATGGAGGGCAAAAAAGAGAAATTTATTGACTGAAGACAAATACTACAACTAACATTAAGGATTGCAACTAAGAAATAAAAGCGACAAAGAAAGGAAATAAGCAAGCTGAAATGTGATGATCGATGATCCTCAAGGTGGGGCAACCACCCTCTTATAATTGATGGTGGACTAGTACTAGATCCATCTCCACTCCTTTGTAACTCCTAGGAGGAGCTCCTCATATCTCTTTTCAATTTGTGGAAATAGCATATTGCCCTATACAACCTTTAGTTGAGATATCTGTATTGAGCGGTGAAGGTTTTATACTTTGATAGAAAGCCAAAAATTGAAACAAGCTTGTCATTAGAAGCCAAGGTACTTGTCTCTCCTTTTTTCTCTTTTTCTTTTTCTTGGCGGGGTATATGATGCTGACTGATTTCAAGTTACCATATGATTCTATTGATAACTAAAGAAGTAGGCATATGTTAGATCGATGGATCGTGGGGTTGTCTCTCATAATGGATTTCTCACAAATTTTATAAGTCTAAGCCAGATATCCCGCAAACTAATGATTGTGAGTTTGATTATGCAACAAAATATAGAAAGATCAAACTCGCAAATAAGACGCAATGGAGAATGAAAAATAATAACTTTATTGATTAAAACCAGATGCTACAACTATTATTAAAGATCACACCTAAGAAAGAAAGGAGACGAAGAAAGGAAATAAGAAGGATCGATGATCATCAAGGTGGGCAACCACCCTTCTTATAGTTGATAGTGGGCTGGTCTCAAATCCTTCTTCACTCCTTTGTAACTCGTAGGACAATTGTCTTGTAAGTCAAACTCATTACATATGTCTTGTAAGTCAAGAGCCTTGTGAGGATGTGGGGTGAAGGGGGTGCTCAAGGGCATTTTGAGAATAGCCTAGGTTCGGGTGACCCACCGTGAGGTTGGGCTGCTTTTGAGGGGTAAAAACACGGTTGAGAGGCGTACTTCCCGCATCTTTTTCCATATATGTTGACATCTGTATTTGAAATAGCTGTGGGATTGCTCCCAAGAGGCCATGGGCGGTTTGGTATCTCCGACACTTGGGTCTGTAACCGGTAAAAAAATATTTAAAATATAAATATTGTTTTTATAAAAAACTGGAAGCTGAGGTTTCGGACCGCCGCTTCAGGTTCTACGAAAGTTGGAACTGAAACCGTACTGGGTGATCCCTGATTCGGGATCCAGTTCCGGTTTGTGGCCTGGTTCGGTTCCCTTGGAACCACCAGGCCGATATGCAACCAACTATGTCTACATGGCCCCTCCTGAAACTTTAAGAAATGATGGATGCCCGAAGAATTTTGAAAAACTGTTGGGTGTTTGCGAACTTGAGCGATTCAAGGCTTCATCATATTATGCTGTGATCAGTTCACACATTACATGGCCATTCTGATTTTAGAATTAAGATGTAAATGTTGGCACATTATATATGTATATATAAAGAATGCATATGTATATATAGAGAAAGAATGCCGATAATAAGATTTCAGCGAAACTGAATTTAATTTTGCATAATCGATAAAAATTGTGTTAAGCTTTCGACAGTCAGCCTAAAACTTTGTCACATTTATCTACCATGGATTTTGCAAATTATGATAGGATTTTATAGAAACAAAGAATTCATGTAGCAGACCTCATTTAGTATGAGAAAAGACTTAGTTGTTGATAAAAATTGCCTGTTAGCAGGAAAAATTTTCCTGGAGCTACTCGAGTAAGTAGACCAGACCCGGAGAAGGTTGTGTTCAGTTCACCTCTCTAAGTTCAAACCGAGCTGAACCACAAACCGTTCAGTTCATTTACCAAACGTAAAATAAGCTGCAGCATTACATAAGAAGTATTTCAAATAGGTGACTGTTGACTTGTAGGCCAGCATGTCTGCAAGTATATAAAAACAATCCCTTGAAAAAAGACAATTACTAACTTTATTTCAGGGGGTCCTTTGCATTTATCTCGAAGAAGGAGAGCATTACATGCTGCCAAATAACACCATTCATGCCAATTAAGCCTAAGGATTCATTATGGCAGGCACAATGCAGTGAAACCATGGTATTCTTAAATTCAAAATTTTGATAAGGTTGGTAAGCAAGCAGAACTAACGGAACAAGCTTTGATTGGTTCTTGACCGAGCCGAGCAACATATTGGAACAGTTCATTATCCTTTTACAAGCCGCGTGTGCAAAGAGAGATTTCATTTAATTAGGTTTCACGAGTCGAACCCACGTTGAACATGCCATGTTCATCTTCATCTCGTATGGTTTGACAAAGCAGGCATGAATGAGCTATCAATGAGCCAAACTTGGCCAAACTAAGAGCAGCTTGATGCGTTTACCAGCCCTAACTTTGACCATAAAAGCATCACCGGCACATGAGTATTGACAAAGAAATTATATGATAGTGTTAATATTTTTCTGTAAATCATAATTATAAAAGAGATTAATTTAGTAAATTTATATTTCACTGCATAAGTATCAATGATTTGCAGAATACGTTCATTGTTGAACCTTTCTTTTATTGCTTCCTTCCGTTCGAAGGTAACTTTCGTAGTCACCTAAACATAGTTCGAAACTTTGTCTTTTTAGAGAAACATTTGTGGTTGGTTTTCATCTTTTTTAAATTTCTGTAAAAAGTGGTAAGGGTGAACTTGTTATTCAATTTGAATACTGAAAGCCATCTAAAAGCAGCAGAGTAGTAAGTAACCAATTCGTGCAATAGCTTGAAAAAGGCATCAAAGGTGGTTGTCTGCAAATCTATCGTAAGTGGTGCCCTTAAACAGAATATTCTCTTTCTTTCGTTGGGTACAATGGGAGGCAGAAGCAAGATGCACACCTGGGATATCGAACTCAAGACCTTCAGCTATTGCTCTCTCTGCAAAATATTCTCTTTTTATGACATATTTTAATTGTGTATAAGTACACAAATATCAGAAAATTTGTTGCTAAGCAGCTATTTATGTATCCGACAGGATAGAACATTACTAAGTAATGCCACTGAAGATGTTATCTTGATTTAACCTTTAAACTGAGAAGAAGAGAACTTCCTGTATATCCCCGAGCCACAAGCAGAAGAAACTGCTGTTTTCTGGTCTCACCAGAAAATACTAAGCTCTGGCCTGGCTATCCCCCTGAGTTATTTATGTTTTCTGATCTTGTCAAAAGAAAAAAAGAACTTTGTTAAATTTACTTGTGTATGTGTGAGCGCGCTACTTGTTTCAGAAGAGATAGATGCATTACATGCACAGAGAGAGGTTTAGATTTTCGGAGCACATGACCAGTTGGGATGCAATAGAATAATCCCTGACATTTATATTACAGTAAACACAGCCCTGCCTTTAAGAACTTGAAGGTCTTGTTCAGTGGATCCCTTCTCCCATTCACAAATGGCTACTTATTACACCCACGATGTGCCGCATTTCTTTTGGATTTTGATCTTCATTTATATATTCACCAACTTGTGAAAAAAATAAGATATAGGTAGAAAATAAAATATATTAACATGCTTCACGTTTCCATACCGCATGTGCATCTAATTATACATCTCCCATGTAAAGAATATCAGATGAAAGTAACTAAGGATCATCATTACACTCTGCTTGCGCTTTCATCTCTCTCTCTCTCTCACACACACACACGTACCTACGTTGTCCTTATTCTAATGCTCTTTAGCATGCTGACACTTGAACTTGGCGTGTTAAACTATCTGCACATCCCGAATAAATATTCCGCTCAAGCGGGATTGTGCGAGCATTAAGGGCACCAATGTGTTGGATTTTATCCAAACCCAGTCCATACCAAAGCGTTAGTCCCGCAAGATCCAAATACTTACTATGTGGAACTAGAGTTTTTCTTTTCTAGTTACAATGGGAAGGCTGAAGCCAGGTCTACATGCCCCAGGAATCGAACTCACTACTTGCATCTCCTGAGGTTAGAGAGCCCTACCAGGCACGAGGGGAGTGAAGGTAGTGATGAAGGGCACGTTTGATAACACGCCCTTTGGTTACAGTGACCCAAACCTGAGGGTGGGCTGCTGGCTCCTCCTCTAGGTGAATGACTAGCAACGTAGGCTACCTCTTCTTCATGTCGTTCTGTACCTTCAAAGCAAATAAGAAAACCAAGGAAGGTTCATCCTTGGTAGTGTTGGTGGGTGTGCTGGTGCTGGGGTGCAGGAGGAAGGGCCTTATCGTAGGGGTCCGGATACAGTGGGGCGGGGCATCAGCTAATAGTGGTGTGCAGGGGGTCTGCAGACTTGAGGGGGGTGGCAAGGGGGCCTACCACTCGGGTGCTGCCTAAAGATGTAGTGAAGGCAACCTCCATTGCAGAGGTAGGGCATTTTGGTCTGATAGAGGCCCCAATCCGCAGGTGTGTTGCGGTAGGGCATGAGACACCAGGGTACAGAGTGTCAAAGAGCATGCTAAAGTGGCTGGTAAGGGTAGGGAGGTTGTTGTAGCAGTGACACGGGGTGTAAAAAACCTCCAAGGTGTGCAACGTAAGTTCAGTTGGGGGTGTCACGATGGCAGGTGGTGTTGAACAGGGGTACCCAACAGGAGGAGCAGGTAGTTCGGCTAGAGCCTTGTCAGGGTTGCATTGGGCTGTGAAGTTTGGTTGAGTCTCATCCTCTACCACTAATCCCCCAAGATGAGGCATGACTAGGTCCTTCCTAATGCATAAGAAGTCCATGCCTAAAATGAGTGAAGTCATCTAGGCTGGTCACCAAGAGGTCCATCACTTCGGTCCAGCTCCCGACCATTAGTTGCACAAACGTTGTCATGCCATGGATAGTACTTGTGATCGCATTAATCATTTTTAGATGTTTGTTAGATGGTACTAACCTTAAGTTTAATGTTTGGGCAGTGGTAGACATGAGGATGGTGAGTGGTACCACTGTCCACCATGGTTGTCATGGCATGTCGTCCGATTTGAGCCTCAACATACATCAATCCAGTCCATCTTGGTTGTTCTACAATGATTGCATTGAGAAGTTAGAATAGTGACATGTACACGACTTCTTCCGACGTTTGCATGGCTTGTTCATCTACCATGGAGTTGGCTTGAGCTCGGTTGGGGCAGTCTCTCATGAGATAGGGGCTGCTGCATATAAAGTAGTGTGTTGCTTGATCAGGGTCTGCAACGCCTTATTATTGTCCCCTTCCACGTGCAACCGTTCCCCAAGTCAACTGCTCCCACGCTGATGGCTGCATACTACCAGGCATCCTTTCGCAGCCCATAGCAACTCCTCGTGGCTAGCCTTGTCCATCATGATGTGGCTTTTATGCTTGCCCCAAACCATCTCCTTTCTTCTTTTAGTGGTTCTGCTTGCCGCCATTGTTTTCTTAGTGGTTCGTTCTCTATGCAAATCAATTAAGCTCTCCACTATAGACATCACAACATATACATCTAACGGGTTATCTCTCTTGAGCTCAATGTTGTAAGCCATGTAAAAATAAGAACAACTAGTCCTTGGTGTATGTCTTGTACTTTTAAGAAGAAAGTACTAAACTTACGAACATACTCCCTGACTGTACTGTGTGCTTTGATTATAGGAGTGTCTCATGGGTCTGCCATTTTGCAAATGAAAACATGAATTGCTTCTAAAGCTCCCTCTTCAAATCCAACCAGTTGGTCACCAGCGGTTGTCCTTGCCCGTCCATCACCCTTTGCTTGATGTGCCACCAAAGTTTTGTGTCTCCTGACTTGGATGAGTTGGTCCTCCACCGACATTCATATTGCTTTGAAATACATGCCGACATCATATAGCCAATTCTCTAGTAGCTTGCTGTCCTAAGCACTCGTGCACTTCAGTTGTTTGGACGCCTTTGGTTGCCGGTTGGATGAGGCAGCAGATGACCCAACCAATGCATCCCTAAATGGTCGAAACAAGGCCTCCATTGCATTGGTGGTCAAGACCACCTATGGTTGAGTTGTTGCAGATTTAGAGGGCTGGTCCTCGAGGCCTCCAACTCCTGTTAGTTTCTTTGAATATTGACCTCTAATGATTTCATCTGATCCTCTTGCGGTATTGTGGGTGGCTCATTATCGGATGATGGAGTGGACTGAGAATGGGTTTGTACTATGGTTGTTCGCTTCCCTTCCTTTAAGAACAACATATAGGGTGAGAAGAGAAGGTGTTCAAGGTTAGGTACCATACCTTGAGTGGGCGACCAAGGCTCCCTTTCGCTCTCTTCTCCTTCTCATGTAAAGACTTAGCTCTCAATTTCTTCATAACTTGTTGCAATTTCTCTTGCTTGCAGATCTTTCTCCTTTTAAGTCTTGTCCCTTTGAAGCTACCTAGGGCTTCAAATTCCTTGGAAATAGGGATGGGACTGGACACTTTTCTAGCCATTTTCCAAATTCAACTCCCTTGATCCTTGGAACAACCCTCCTCCAATCAAGGTCGAGGCCCACATTGGTTTGCTTTTTGTTAAAATTTGAATTCACAACTCCTTGAATTCAAAACTCTGTTTTGCTTTTTGAAAAAACTCTCCCCAACTTTTGGAGAGAATCCCTCCAGAATAGGAGGGTTACCTATAGCTGCACTCCTTTGACTTCAAATTTGAAATCTTGTTCTACATCACTAGGAATACTTTCAACCCAAAAGCAAGTGGGGCCCCAAGGCTCACCCAATTCAAATTTAAACCAACGTTGGGACTTGAAATTTTTGTGGGATAAGGTTAGATGGCTGACCTTCAAAACTCTTTCTGGCTGTCGTCTTGCACGTAGTTCGGTTATGCTTGGTAGCTCAATGCCACACATGGGTGCTTCCACTAGCACCCGCCTCTCCACCATGAACTACTACAACTACTGTAGGTCGGGGCCTCCCTTGCAGTCCTTCACCTCAGACTAGTCTACCAAATCGTGGTTGCAACCCACCATTCGGAGGGGTGTCTTCAATACGGGAGAGGGTAGCTTCCAATGCTGTCATGAAGACCTCGTCTTCTCCGACCTCTTGCCAATTCTTCAAGTGGTGGAAACTAGCCATGACAAGGCTAGTCCTTGCCTTTACTATCTCACCCAAGTGAGCAGCCTTGCAAGAGTCGGATAGAACTCGCTTTGGTATTCATTGTATGGTTGAGTCTCTATTCCAACTAGATGAGCTTCTCTTCCATGAAGCACTCGTCCAACTGTCGGTGACACACCTTCACCATGTTGGTTCTTCTTCAAATTACTGCCACCAAAACCATCAAGAATGGTGGTGCAACCAGCTACGATACCAAATTGTTATTGCACCACTGACAGCAACCGACGTTAGACTCCAAGAATAACTAGCCTAACATCTGTATAAATTTTCAATCTACAAACGCATGCATGGAGACTCAAAGCAAATCTTTATTGAAGGAAGAAGAAGGAATTTACAAACTAAAACAAGACCGACCCTAGGCCTTTCAAAAGAAACCACGTGACCGTCCAAGGCGTCGCTAGCAATGAGAACCCTTAGACAAGCTTGACTCTATCAAGAAAGGTGACGGCGGTGATGGTCAGTTGAAGATGCTCAAGGCACCTTCGGTGTTCAACCCTCTAAGCTCTCTAAACTCCAATCAATATCTGAATGATTGAACTTGTTTCTCTCTCCTAGCTAGCTCCCTTATATACATGCGGGATGAGGCACAAGCAAACCCTAAACGGGGTTGGAGAGGCCCACAACTTTCTTGGAATGGATCCTCAAGATCCATTTGTGACCCTAGCTTGGGCACACAGGGGCGCACACTTATACGGAAGGGAGAAACCTCCTTGGGCACCAGGGCATTTGGTGCACGCTGCAGGGCACTGGGGCATGGTGCTTGAGGAAGCGGGGAGCTTGTCTGGACACTACAGGAGCGCATGGCATCTAGCATGGTAGGGCAGGGCAATGCAAGGGGAGTGCTGTCGCGCGGGAATCATGGGATGCTGTCGCAGCAAGGAAGGGTGCACATGGCGCCTGGGTGTGTGTCCCATTGAGGTAGGGTGAAGCGCATGATGGAGGGGTGCATGAGGTGCACACTGCAGGATGAGGTTTGTTGATGGTGTGTCACTAGAGTTGGTATCAATGGGTAGACGTGCAGTTCCCGTTTGCCCAAACCAAAAACCATAACCGAACCTTTTCTTGGGTGGTTCCGGTTATGGTTTTGGAGCTTTCAGTTTCGAGATGGTTTTAGGTCCAATTTCAAAATTGTCTCAAAATCGGTTTAACTTTTTTTAAAAGATACAGGCACATGCGCCTTCTGGTAGTCGAACTCCCCACCAACCTCAGTCGGTTCTGGTTTGAACCGCTGGGTTGGTTTTGTACTGGCCTTGTATATCGGTGGGTTCCATTCACTAACGGTGTTGAAAATTCAAGCCTACATCAAACTGAACCGAACCAAAATTTGTTAGCTCAATTCAGTTTGATTGCTCAGTTAAACGATTTCAGCCTACATTTTGATAAAAGTGGGTTCAATCGAACCGTCTAGGGGGTGTTTGATTACGAGGTCTGTATAGATCAGGAACTGTAGCCCTAGTTCACCTTGTAATTAAATGTGGGTCTTGGCATGTAACAAACGAGGTTGTTCGATCTTGCCTTTTACTCGATTACAAGGCTCATCACCAATCCACCACCAGGGGTGGCAGCTAGAGCTAAGAATGGCAATGGGTTTGGTCGGGGATGGGTATTCCTGTTCCCAACCCCAATGGCAGGGTGCTCTAGCACCATTTCTACTGGTGAGGAGTTCGACTCCCACAGGTTGCGTGTGTGTTAGGGTTCGGTCTCCTCTTGTAATAAAAAAAAAACAAATGCCGATGTAAACCACTACAGGAACCGACTCGGAAGTCCGAACTTGTATGTGCCCGTATATGTCTTTAAAAAAAGAAAGAGTCTCGAAACGGAATTAAGTCATTCGGCTGTCTGCCGAAATTTCGTGTAGTATAAAAACCATTTATAACCCGAGAGCGCATTTAGCAACACGCAGGGATCTCTCGCTCTCTTCCTCTTCGAGAGAAAGAGAGAGGGAGAGAGAGAGTAGTGAAGGAGCAGTATCAGAGAAATGGCGTACAGAGGAGACGAGGAATACGACTACCTGTTCAAGGTAGTGTTGATAGGCGACTCTGGCGTCGGAAAATCGAATCTCCTCTCCAGATTCACGCGGAACGAGTTCAGCCTCGAGTCCAAGTCCACAATCGGCGTCGAGTTCGCGACGAGGAGCATCCGGGTCGAGGATAAGGTCATCAAGGCCCAAATTTGGGATACCGCCGGCCAGGAGAGGTAAAACGAACTCTTGCCGGAGAAGAAAGAGAGGAACCTCTTTCTGTTTCATTGCTTCTTCTTTTTCTCTTTGGATGTTTGTCCGCCAAGATCTGATTTTTTTTTTCCGTTGTTCGTTTTGATTCTTCTTCTATTTGAATTTTATCTTTTTCGATTAGATTTTCGAATCATGGATTTGAAGTTCCGCACTGCCGTGATCGTCTTTGCTAATGGCGTTTCAATCAGCTTCTGGTTGTTGTTTTGTGCTTTTGGTTCAGATTTCATCCTTTTGTGCTTGTGTGAGGTCGTCATTGATGATAACATTTCGATCAGCTTCAAAGATTTGGTGTTTTACCGACCTTTTATTCGTAGATAACCTAGATTCATTCGAGTGGATACAATCTTGTTCTGAGAAGTACTTAAGATCTGAACCTGAGCGACTGCAATTTCAGCGTGGATCCAACTAGCGATACTTTTCCATAGCGAAGAAGAATGTAAGAAAGATTTAGATCTGCCAGGTGAGAACTTCATTCGTATCACCGTGCATCTCTCAAAGGAATGTAGAAGCCTCATTTTTTTAGTATGACTTTTTTTTGTTTTGCTTTGTTTGATGCTGTCTGCGTAGTGGACTTGTTTGGTGTCTGCTTTGACTGAGGGCATCTGTTTGGAGGTAAGAAACGAGACCAGCTGCTCGTGGTTCGTCTTGGAAACACGAACTGGATATGTACAAGTGTTCTTTTAGGGAATTTATATAAAACAATTAACTTTTCTTTAAATGAATAAATTTGTGGCAAGAGTTCATTTTAACAGTGGAACCCATGTATATGTGTGTGTGCACGCCAGTGTGTGTGTATATATATATATATATATATATATATATATATATATATATATATAGAGAGAGAGAGAGAGAGAGAGAGAGAGAACCTTGTATACACGAGCATGAGTAAGTGGTAGAAAATCCAAATAAATCTCAACCAAATTTGAATTTAAAAGGAAAAAGTGCCATATATAAAAAAGTACACATGCACTTTATTTTTCTTAAATTCAAATTTCAACCATCCATTGAGATTTTTTTGACTTGCTAACACCTAAATGTGGTAGCATATACCAGGTTCTCTCTCTGTCTGTATTATATATATATATATATATATATATATATATATATATATATATATATATATATATATTAAAGTGCCATATATAAAAAAGTACACATGCACTTTATTTTTCTTAAATTCAAATTTCAACCATTGACTTGCTAACACCTAAATGTGGTAGCATATACCAGGTTCTCTCTCTGTCTGTATTATATATATATATCAATGGGTTACTTAGACGAGCAGGTGATGTTAGGCTTGTTTAGCTTTTTTCTACAAGGTTGTTCTCATGCCAACTCATATGAGTAAGGAGACAAGCTTGAACAACCTCTGTTCTGTTCAGTCAGCCTGTTTATCTTCTCTGCATCTGTGTGCTTAATGGACTCCTTTTCTGCATGCTTATGATTATGAGTATTGATACCAATACAGAAACAATTTAGCCTTATAAGTGGTAATCTATTCATTGATGTCTCTTCCAATGCAAAATGTGATTCTGTGATCTAAATCGGTGCATATTCCTTGTTAGCTTTATGTATGAGTATTTTTCTTTCTCCGGTTGCAGAGGTTGACTCCTGCCTATGTTAAGGGTTAACCCTTACATAGCTTGTCCCATGTCTGGATAAAGGAGGAGGGATTCGGGGTAGTTGACAGCTAGTATAAATTGTGTCAGTTTTTTTTATCAGAGGATTAATCTATCATCTCATTCTCCAAAGTCAAGCATGTTTGGGCGAGAATAGTAGTACTAAGAGTGTAACATCCTTGAAGATCGGGAGTTTCATCTCAACATAGTGTGAGAAAAGGCATGTAAAGGTTAAGTGGGAAATGATTTGAATCTTGTTGTATCAATCATCGGCAATCTATACTAGTGGAAAAGGTAAAAGTACCAGATTTGATCTTCTGTAGAAGTACAAAATCCTTAAATGTATAGCTAACACCTAGGAATATCAACAACCTGCATATATAAATTTGCTATGATCAAGTTCATGTAAAATGTAGTGGGAATTCATAAGTTATATACTTCCCTAATGCACCTCAACCAAGGAACCTACCATAACGTCTGTAGCACTTGCAATGCATTATATACACTCAACCACTCAACCTTACCTCAAATGTGTCTTTAAAATGATGTGTTCTCTAGGGTTGAATCTTATATCATGTTTTTCCTACATTTTTCTTACATTAAAAAGTATGACTTTTGAGGCCCGATTTACGGGCAGTTGGAGGTAGTTGTTTTTAAGGCTTTTGAAATCCCCATTGACATGTTGCAAACACATGATCTGTAGGCCATACTCAATAGCTTGTTTTGTATGGTTCTACCATTTCAACCATTCGTCACTGCATTCTATCACCTTTCACTACTCTTCCACTTATCAGAACCACCTTCTACCGGTCAAAACCGCTGCCATCACTACCAAAACCATTTAAAAAACTTAAATATTTATATATAGATGATTTTGTGGTTTTATTTAGGTTTTTTAGGAGTTTTTAGTGGTGGCAGCAGTGATTTTGATTGGTGTATGACAATTTCGGGCAATAGAGAAGTAGTGGAAGGTGATAATGGAGGAGTAGTGGAAGGTGATAGAAGGTGGGGGCCAACAGTTGAAATGGTGAAGTCGTGCAAAACGAGCTATTAGGTACGACTGAGTATGGAGTATGGAGTATGGAGTATGGACTACTTAATCTCTCTCTGTATATTTATTTTATATAGTTAGTGACATTGATGATTTGCAATCAAGCAATATGAGAGATGGTAACTTTCTGTTGCTAGTGTTGCATTTTGGAGGTTTAATTCTTAGGATGGATTTTTGCTTCTGGTTGATATGTGTTTTAGTTGTATAAATATTGTTCGGCACAGCCCCATCCTTAATCCTTAAGCATGGATCATGGTTGCGTTTAACTACCTCAGTTATGATAAACAAGACATTTACATACTTACGCATTTGTGAGAATCAGGTATCGTGCTATCACCAGTGCATACTATCGTGGGGCTGTTGGTGCCTTGCTAGTGTATGATGTCACCCGCCATGTTACATTTGAGAATGTGGAGAGGTGGTTGAAGGAGCTGAGGGATCATACAGATGCAAATATTGTGATAATGCTTGTGGGCAACAAGGCTGATCTTCGACACCTGAGAGCGGTTTCCACCGAGGACGGGAAATCATTTGCAGAAAAAGAATCGACTTACTTCATGGAGACATCAGCTCTAGAGTCGACAAATGTGGAGAATGCTTTCACTGAGGTGCTCACGCAGATATATCGAGTAGTGAGCCGAAAGGCACTTGACATCAGGGGAGATCCAGATTCTGTTTCTCTGAAGGGGCAGTCGATCAGCATGAACAACAAGGATGATGTATCCGCCATCAAGAAAGTGGGCTGTTGTTCCACGTAGGTTTCGGGTTTGCTCTTAACTTTCTCTCTCTGTCTTCCTCAAGATTTTTCTTTCCTTTGAGTGTGGATTTCCTGCTTGTTCATTTTGTAGAATCTGAATTTTTCTGTTCTATCATAGAGTAGCGACAACTTGTTCCTATTCCCCCAAAGATTTTTGTTTGTTATCACTTATCATAGATGTACGAGTTCACTTAAGTTTCATAACTTATCTCCATATGTATCTTGTACTGGTAGCTTTTATTAGTGTTGCAGACTTTAAATTTCATGGAAATTCATATCAATTGCATTTGCTCCTTTCCATATTCGAGTTTTATTCACATGGAGAATGCGAGTATGCGTGGACACATGCAAAGCTCGGTTCGACAATTAACCCACTTTTGAACTAATAGAGGTTGTTGATCTATATTGCTCTCGGTTTCTTGATCATCCTTCTCATGTTTTCTCAACAAGGTCATATGGTTAGAGCTGCAAATATTGGAATATAACATCCTTTGCCTGAAAGTCGGATTCTCACCAAGAATCCGTTTCTTGCATTAATCGGAACATCAGACAGTGGATTTTTGTGCATAGAATCCATTTCTACGCAATAAATTGTAAAGAACCCATGTCACGTTGTAGATAGCGTGGAATAGAACGAAGTTTCAGTACTGTATATAAGATGTTACATGCATGCATTCCCTTTGCCTAAAAATTTTATTGACAGGACTATCTGTGTGTTTCATGTAAGTCAACTACCATAGGGGATTGGTTCATGTAGCATGTGCAGATGTCGAATCGGTTTTTACATGATGACTGTTTTGCTTTGTTGAGTGTGTAATGAATCCGATTGCGAACCTGAATCCCTTTTGCAGGGCACTGCAAACCTACTGACAATAGGAGCCAAAATCAGGTGAATTTAGAACATTGATATTAAAAAACATAGCGTGTTTTGGTGCTGCATATGCTGACGGTTCTCTATGGAACAGTTTGTGAATCAACCTGTTAGTCTTAAGAATAAAGGGGCACCACGAAATGGGAATACCATTGCACTCTTCTGCCTGCTTTGGGGAGAAAAAGTTGGATGTTTTCCAATCTGCGAAGTATATATTCAGGTATACTGTTAGTGGAGGAGAAGTGAAGCACAATGGCCGGTAAGCGGTGGAATCATGCCAAACGGGGCATTGGGAACTGCTTCTCTCTCTCTCTAGATATATTTATATAAGATATAGATATTTGATCAACAACAACTATAACAACACCTAAGCCTTTTCCCATACTATATGAGGTTGGCTACATGGATTTTTGCTTTCATAGAGCCCTATCATGTGCTATGCTATCAATTAACTCAATATAAACTTGATCATTCTTTATAGTTTCTTTCCAACACTTTTGTGGTCGTCCTCTTCCACTTTTAACATTTTCACAATCTAATTTTTCATATCTTCTTACGGGAGCGTCCTTTGGTCATCTTTCTATATGTTCAAATAATCTTAAACCTCATTTTATCTTCTGCCGGTGCTACTCCCAATTGGTTTCTAATAATGTTATTTATGTATATGGTCTTTCCTTTGTGACCATTCATCCATCTCAATATCTTCATTTTTGTTATGGACATCTTTTGCAGATGTTGATGATTACCTGCCCAACACTCGAAATCATAAAACATAGCAGGTCTAATTATTGTTTTATAATATTTACCTTTTAACTTTAATGGTATCTTCTTGTCACACGGAATACATGATGTCCCTCTTCATTTTAACCAATCGATATTAATTTTATGCCTAACATCTCCGTCGATTTTTTCATAACTTTGAGAAATTGGCCTTAGGTATTTAAAACTTTCTTTGTGAGGTATACACTATGTGTCAATCTTAATTTCTATGTCCTCTCAAGTACCCAAATAAGCAAACTTACATTTCATTCTTTACTTTCTAATGTTTCTCTTCTTAGTTCCAATTTCCTATTAACTTTTTTTTAGACTCGTTCACTAACACAATATCATCTGCAATTAACATATACCAAGGTACTTCATCTTTAATATATTTTGTTAACTCATTAATGACCAATATAAATAAATATGGACTTAAAGTTTATCCCCGATGTAATCCAATACTAACTTCACGAGTCCTCATACAAATTTTTGCACCATCATACATGTTTCTTATAAGATTTATGAATGTCAATAAGACACCTCTATTTTCTAAGGTTTCTAAAGAACATCAATTGACACCCTATCATAAGTTTTTCTATATCAATAAATATTATGTAAATGTTCTTTTTTTTTTGCTCTAAAATATTTCATAACTCTCAATAGATGATTCGCTTCAATAGTAGATCTTTCATGTATGAATCTGAATTGATTCTCTATTGTACTCGATATTTTATCTTAACCTATGTTCGATAATTCTTTCCCCATAATTTCATAGTATGACTCATTAACTTAATATCTCAATAATTCAAACAATTTTTATTATCTTTATTGTTCTTATATATGGGTATAAGTGTATTCACTTTTCATTTTTTGAGCATTTTTTGGGTTCTCCATATTTCATTAAATAGTCTTGTGAGTAAAGTGAGTCCCACCTCTTTTAGGATTTTTTCATACTTTTATAGAAATATTATTTAGTCCTATGTATTTATCAACCTTCATATATTTAAGAGCCTCTTTGACTTCATTCTTTTGAATACACCGATAGAAATTGTGGTTTATATAATTTTTTGATTTGGCTAACTTTCATAAGCTAATACTAACATATGTATTTTCGTTAAAAAGTTTATAGAAATAATTTTTTCATCTATTTTTATATCATCATTCGCCACTAGAATCTTTTCATATCTTTGATGTATCTAACAAAAGTAAGTTCCTTAGTTTTCTTATCTTTAGCCTTAATTATCCTAAAAATATCTCTTTCATCTTCTTTTGAGTTAAGTTTTTTATATAAATCCTTTCAAATTTTGTTTTTTTGCTTCACTAACGACCTTTTTCGCTTATTTCTTTGCTTTCTTATAAGCTTTCAAAGTTTCACCCAATCTTCATAATGCAATTTGTAACATGCTTTTTTGCCTTGATTTTATCTTTAATCACTTTACTCCACCACCAAACTTCTTTTTGTATCAGTATGTCTTACTTAAATATGTCAAACATATCTTTTGTCACTTCCTTAATATGTATAATCATATTGTTTCACATATTCGAAACTATCTCCTTGAAGTTAAATAAGATATAGATATGATCATGTACAAAAAAAATTCTCTATCTTGCATGAGATATAGATATTTTGGTTTAGCCAATGGCGAGTAAATCTGAATGAACATTCCTAGTTTCCTACAGCAGAGGAATACTTTTCAAGTTTACTTTTTGGTTGACCCATAAAAACATATACTCCGGATGAAAATAGTATATATATGGCCCTCCGGATGGACATGCTCCCTCATCCACACCATTGGGCTCTAACAATCGGGATCACCCATGCCTGGTGGATGGAGTATTCCACGTAGGTGGATCCTATCATTTCTCGTATATATATATACCACATATCCTCCGAGAAAAGGTGCCTTGATAACAACATTGTATCATTGTGGCATGTGATTTACACAAAATGGTGGTTATACAGTTTAGGTTTTTGTTACAAACTGTATATGCTACGTGACTTAGGGAGCAACTTTGGATATATAGAGAGAGAGAGAACATAGGGAGCAACTTTTGGAGAGAGAGAGAGAGAAAAAAGAAAGCTATCTGCGGATTCGCACTATTGACTTTCCAACCCAAGCCATCGGTTTGCTACAGTAAGGAACCCATGAAGCCATGCAGAGCAAGACCAACTTTGAAGTCTTTTCGACTCAAGATCGTTCGTGACACCATTATTGTAACTTAGATCCATGAAATACAAATTCGACAAAAAAGAAATCTGTTTGTATACTTTTAGTTGATTTTACAGATAAAAAATCAATAAGAAAAACCTGGCGGAAATTACTGATATAGGAAACATGATTAAAAACCAACATCAAAGGGGAAAGAGACGCGTCAAAGAAAACCAATGCCTTGATACCAATTGAAGAATAAATAATACATTAACATAATATCAAGAGATTTTACAAGACAATTGACGTTTCGAAAGGATATATGATCTGAGTACCAGATTCAACTCGAATCACCCAAAAGGAAAAACAGAAAGAGAAGACAAGAGGGAGAGTTCATTGACCAAGAACAACTTACCTAGTCCTTAACTCACACAATTAATTAATTAATTAACTGTGAGCAAATTCTCTTCCTTTGATTAGCAACTTGATAAAAAAAAACTCAACTGACCATGAAAATAGGGTGCAAACTTGGAGCCACCACCCGATGGGCTTGCGAGCAATCCAAGCTAGAATAGAATACCCACAATTAACTTATACTCGATCCTTCCTATTAGAGTCAAAACTGATTGCTTAAGCAATTGAACTAATTAATTAATCAATACTAAACTATACAAAATAAGCCAACATGGGGCCACACAGCAGGAAATTAGGTTCTCTTACAGCAGGTTGAGAGTTCGCGAGACAAATGGACTCAGCTGTAGATATGGCCGTTTCAAAACTGACTCAGCGGTATGAACCAGAACCAAGCTGTCATTAGAATAGGTAGTAACCAGAACCCAGGATCCTCCCGTTCGATTATGGCTCATGATTTTCGAAAACCGTCCTGAAACCAAAGCAACGATTCCAAATCGCCAATAAGCTTTAAATAAAATTTTTAATCTCTTAATACAAATGCATTGATAGCTCAACGTAGGACGCTCTTGCAGCTGGTTGGGTGTTTCGCTCTCAGAGGACGTGTCCATGTTACCGTTGCGATCTCTAAATAGGATAACTAAAATCCTTTATGCCATCCATTCAATTAGTGCAACGGTAGAGGACTCCCCACTATCTCCCCTGGAAGGGGAGATCGATTCGCACAGGGTTTAAGCTCTTATTATCCAGATCCTTGCGCAAAGGAAAACAGAAAATATTCAACTCCAACAAACAGTTTGAACTATTGGGTCCGCACTCGGATGCGTTTCCGCGGTGCTAGACTTTGAACTCTGATCCGTATCAAACGCGAACCGTTAAGCTCTTATTATCCAGATCCTTGCGCAAAGGAAAACAGAAAATATTCAACTCCAACAAACAGTTTGAACTATTGGGTCCGCACTCGGATGCGTTTCCGCGGTGCTAGACTTTGAACTCTGATCCGTATCAAACGCGAACCGTGTCCAACCCGATTTGGTTCCCTGGTTATCCCCGATACCGTGCAAGTGCGGCACTGATATTATTTGAGTACTTCTTATCCGTAAGATATCAGCCGCACATCTTGAACGGTAAAAGTCATCGAAGCCGTTGATGAAACACTAATTAGGCCAACGACAGATGCCTAGGGTTTTAATTAAAGGAAAGAGGCCTCGGTACCTCCTCTCTCTCTCTCCGTATGTGTGTCTTTCGGTGATCTGGTCTTGGATTTCGAGAATTGTCTATTCATCGGATTTGGTTCCTATTTACTCGTTTTCTGGATTAGGAAGCTCGATTATACGTGTGCGTAAAGGATTTTTTCCTGTGATTCGTCTCGTAGCATGAAATCAGGGTTTATGATTTGTTTGTACTTATCATGTCTCTCTATTTTTGCTAAAATGATCATTTCCTGCTTTTGATTTGGACGTGGTTTCTTGCGTCTCGTGTTTCTTTAACGTCATTAAGTAACATATTGTTGCCAAGTCATTTTTGCGTGATTGCCGGATATTTATAACTCAGTGGGAGCTTAGAATTGAAACGATCTGCATGAAACAATACCCGTTTCATGCACAGTCGGGATTGAATCTTTAGTCCTTCAATGAAAACATTTAGATCTGGCAGATCTCTGCACATAGACGTGTGTCCGTTGCTTATCCTTTTGTGGGTAGTTCTCCGTCACGGAGTTTCACATTGATGCAATTTCTCTGATGAATATTTGCCGACTTTTGTCTCGTCGCTAAATCGTTTCTGTTGGTTATATTCCGTTTATTGTCACAATGATAGAGGGAAATTTGATATCTTGATCTACTTTCTAGTTAATTTGTAGATGTAGATGACATGATTTGTGATTTCTTGGTGGGTGCAGCTCCTGTTTCTACGTTAGCAAACCATCATGGGTAAGGAGAAGGTTCACATTAACATCGTGGTCATTGGTCATGTCGATTCGGGCAAGTCAACGACAACCGGCCACCTGATCTACAAGCTTGGAGGAATCGACAAGCGTGTCATCGAGCGTTTTGAGAAAGAAGTGGCTGAAATGAACAAGTGGTCGTTCAAGTACGCCTGGGTGCTTGACAAGCTCAAGGCTGAACGGGAACGTGGTATTACTATTGATATTGCTTTCTGGAAGTTTGAGACCACGAAGTACTACCGCACTGTTATTGATGCTCCTAGCCACCGTGATTTCATCAAGAACATGGTTACTGGAACCTCACAGGCCGATTGCGTGGTCCTTATCATTGATTCCACCACCGGTGGTTTCGAAGCTGGTTCTCTAAGGACGGCTAAACCCGTGAGCACGCACTTCTTGCTTTCACCCTTGGCGTCAAGCAAATGATTTGCTGTTGTAATAAGGTAAAATAGTTAGCTTAATTTCTTAATAGGAGGTGTCTGGTGTTTTGTATTTTTGATTGAAGACTTGCTTCTTATTGTTAGCGTGATTAGCGTGTTCAATTCTTTCTTTTATTTCTCCAAATCTGGGTGTCCATGGGTATTTATTGGTATTGGTTGTGGGTTTCCCCTGTTTATATGTAGTTGGCCAAAATTCCTTTTATGGCATGTTATATTAACCCGTATCAAAATGTGGATTTATGCTTATTCCCATCATCTATCTATCTGATGTGTTTCCTTTGCCTTCTGTTGCTCTTCATGTTTTTGGTGGAAATTTCATTTGTTGGCTTTCAGGTTAGAAGCTCATTTTGAGATGATCCAAATTTTCTCTGGATCATGATGTGCATGTGTATTTTATCTGGCCTCGTTACTAGCAAAATTTTTTACGACAGATTTTGTAAAAGGCCGCACTGATTGATCTCGGTACTTGGTGATTTTATGTATCATGTGCGCATGCATGTGTCCGAGAATTCTGCTTTTTTTTGAAGTGCTTGACGTTTTTGGATTACTTTTTGGTATACACGTGTTTATCATTGATCATAATGTCGCATTTGCTTGTTTATTAAGGTTGAGCTGTTCGTACAACCCATATTTAGTTCCATATTGACAGTTCAAATTCTTAAAATTTCCATATTCTGTGAGCAGATGGACGCGACCACACCCAAGTACTCGAAGGCCAGATATGATGAAATTGTAAAAGAAGTGTCATCTTATCTGAAGAAGGTGGGTTACAACCCCGATAAGATCCCCTTTGTCCCCATTTCGGGTTTCGAGGGTGATAACATGATCGAGAGATCCACGAACCTGGACTGGTTAGGGTCCAACTCTCCTGGAGGCCCTCGACTTGATCCAGGAGCCAAAGAGGCCATCAGACAAGCCTCTTCGCCTTCCTCTTGAGGACGTCTACAAGATTGGTGGCATCGGTACCGTCCCTGTCGGGCGTGTCGAGACCGGAGTTCTCAAGCCGGGAATGGTGGTCACCTTTGGTCCTACCGGCCAGACGACTGAAGTCAAGTCCGTCGAGATGCACCATGAAGCTCTTCAGGAGGCTCTTCCAGGAGACAATGTCGGATTCAACGTGAAGAATGTTGCGGTCAAGGATCTCAAGCGAGGATTTGTTGCCTCCAATTGAAAGGAGGACCCGGCCAAGGAAGCTGCCAACTTCACTTCCCAAGTCATCATCATGAACCATCCTGGTCAGATTGGTAACGGTTATGCCCCTGTGCTCGATTGCCACACCTCCCACATTGCAGTCAAGTTTGCTGAACTTGTGACCAAGATTGACAGGCGATCTGGTATAAGGAGCTTGAGAAGGAGCCCAAAGTTAGGAAGAATGGAGATGCAGGTTTGTTAAGATGATTCCCACCAAGCCCATGGTGGTTGAGACCTTCTCTGAGTATCCTCCATTGGGCCGTTTTGCCGTGCGCGACATGAGGCAAACTGTGGCAGTTGGTGTTATCAAGGGTGTCGAGAAGAAGGATCCTAGCGGTGCGAAGGTCACCAAGTCTGCTGCAAAGAAGAAATGAAGAGTTCTCATCTCTGATGCTGCAGTTGGTCGTTTGGTCGTGTCTTATGGTGTTGTAATGTTTGGGGAAACTTTTTGTTGGTCAGGTTATTAGTTGGTGTGGAGATGCAGCAGAACTGGGTTCTAGATAGGTGGTGGTTTGTTTCTCATGCTTGGTTGCATTTTGAGGATTTCTTATCCTGGGAACCTTTTTCTTTAGTTTGAGGTTTTGGAATTTACGGCACTTTGTTGTATTTCAGCTGCGCATTTTTAGTGCTTGGTTTTCTGTACTATTTGGAGCAGAGTTCTTAATCCTGTGAAGCGATTTGTTGGTTTGATCACGCTTTCTATTTCTCTAGTTTGTTACTTGTGAGTATTCTGGATTGGCTTGATGATGGATTTGGTTGTTGTTGGTGTTCATTGAAGCCGGCTACGATCATCCCATAGCATGCCATCTCTCCTTGTTTTGAGGTGTATCCTTTTCTTAGTTCGAGATCCCTCTTTTGTGTTTTGACAATTAGTTCAAGATCCCTCTTACTGATAATTGAGATAAAACAGTTAGTAGATCTGTTTGGAATCAAGTTCCGATTATTTTTTAAGGTTCAGCCTTTCGGACTGGGGTGTGGTACATTAACTAAGAACCTAAAAGAATACGATATAAAAACAATAGGTAAGTGGGTATAGAATTGGTGACCTATTGTTGGTGGCAAGATGTTCAGGTCGGAGGGTATAGATTGCTTGTATGGTATTGCATGTATGGCTTGTTTGGTATGGCTCGCCAAGCTCCAAACTTGCTTTAACCACACACCTGCTCAGCTTGCTTAGGTTGCTTTAACCACACACCTGGTAGCTTCAGCTTTTGACAAACTAATATATCATCAGAAAAACCTCAGACTTCACAATATAGGATCCGACTATCCAAACATAAATTAACTGCACAATTAAACAAATAGCTTCATCGCATTAGAACTGTAGAAGCAAATGGAAATCACCACTAGAGATGTTAGTTGAAAACCCGTTGATGTGATGGCAACTCTCATCGGTAGAAAATGACAAGACAAAATGCTTAGTAAATACTATGTCCACTTTCAATATTTTGGAATGTCAATTTCGGATACCAAATGTAGAGCCAAACAAAATGAAATCGGCAGCCTTGAAATTGAGCTTGTGGATCTCAATGCCAACTTCAAGATTTCCGATCCATGTCGATTTCAGAGAAACAAAGACTTTGTGGCTTTGATGAATAAGAAGCAATATATAAAGAAGAATTCTGATACTTGTTTTGGCGCCTCAGTTAATATGGTAAAGTGATAAGATTTCTTCTTAAACAAGGTCATGTATTTCTTGGTCATGGTGAGTATGATGAAAGTCCGACTAATAAAAATTCTGAAGATAATAAGGAGATTCATAGTGTTTGTTATAGAATACACTTGAAAATTCAAAACTAACAACACTATCAATTCAAAAGGATATTTTAAGTGTTATTGCAAGTCAGACCATTGAAAAAATCATCAAAGAAGTACATGATGATGTATTTATTATTTTAATTGATTAATCCCATGACATATCTAACAAAGAGTAAATGACAATGGTGTTAAGGTATATTCATAAAAATGGTCAAATTATTGAACATTTACTTGGTTTGGTGCATGTCAATTTTACTACATCACTTATGATAATTATGATGCAAATATTCTCTAAAGTAAGTGTTAGTCAATTATGAGATCAAGGATATGATGTAGCAAGCAATATGAAAAGTGAGGTTAACAGATAAAAAGTATTAATATTGAGGAAAAATCCATCTGCTTTTTATATTCATTGCTTTGCACATCAACTCCAAGTAGGTTGCTGTGAGCAGGTTTGTAATGGGATGTTTTGTTTGAAGTGCTCTTGAAACAACCATCTAAGATTAAAAGACTTTGGAAATTATGTTTGTTAAAAATTTAGCAGATATGCTCCAAGTACTTAAATGTGTTATATTAGTAGGTGTATGACTATGTGATTGTTAGTTAACAAATGATCATTATAAATAATTGTTTGTTATAATTTTCAAATTATATGAACAAGTATGTAACACATGCTTCCATTATTGATGAAATTTCATCTTTGTCAAATTTATATAATCTTAGTGATGTTGTTAAATGTTTTAGTAATTTGGTTATTAATTTAAGGATGATTGGTAGCTATATTTATTTTAAAGTATTGTTCTTTCCTCTTAAAAAGTTGATTGCACATAAAAAATAACTATTGTATTAAACTCTTGGTAATTGGTAAAATTCTTACACCTACCAATCTAGCATATAATGAAGCCTACACTAATAGCCCATATTTTTATGGCCCTACTCTGAATTTTCTAGATTTGCCAGTGTAGCTATCGACAAGTAGAAATGTTTTTCTATAGTGATATGATAATCTCTCATCGAGAATTTTTGTGCCCTCACTTTGAATTTTTGAGATTTTCCAGTGTAACTATCAACAAGTAAAAGATTTTTTCTGTAGTGATGCAACAATCTCTCATCGAGACATTTTTGTGCCCCAATCAAATTTTTCTAGATATGCTAGTGTTGCTACCAACAAGTAGAATTTTTTGGTAGTGATAGTAATCTCTCATCGAGACATCTACTGACAAAGTTGTATTTGTACATCGCATCTCATAGTTGTTGAACTACATGATATTTGGCTTGACAATGAAGCCTAGGAAGAAGTTGATATTTGGCTTGACAATGATCGTAAGTTGATATTTGGCTTGACAATGATAGTAATCTAAGGGAGACATACCGGCACAAAAAGAAGCTTGGTGGTGCAATGAAGTTGTAAAGATAAAATCAAGAGAAAGAAGTCATATTATAAATTGCATTATACCAAGAAGACTAGTGAAACTTGGGAGGTTTATAAGAAAACAAAGAAAGAAGCAAAAAAGGTCATTAGTAAAGCAAAAGCCAAAATTTAGGAGAATTTATATAAAAAGGTTAACTCAAAAGAAGGTAAAAAGGATATTTTTAAGATAGCTAAGGCTAAAGATAAGAAAACTAAGGATCTTACTTTTGTTAGATTGAGAAGATTCTAGTGGTGAATGATGATATTAAAAATAGATAGAAAATTTATTTTTATAAGCCTTTTAATGAAAATACATATGTTAATATTAGCTCATGAGAGTTAGCCAAATCAAAAATATATATAAACCACAATTTCTATCGATTTATTTAAAAAAATGAAGTCAAAGAGGCAATTAAATATATGAAGGTTAGTAAATCTAAATCTATAGGACTAGACAATATTCCTATAGAAGTATGAAAAATCAAAGGAGAGATGGGGCTCACTTGACTCACAAGACTATTTAATGAAATATGGAGAACCCAAAAGATGTCCGAGGAATGGAGAGCGAGTACACTTATATCCATATATAAGAACAAGGGAAACATTCATAATTGTGCGGATTATCGATGTATCAAGTTAATGAGCCATACTATGAAATTATGAAAAAGAATTATAGAGGTATCAAGTTAATGAGCCATACTATGAAATTATGGAAAAGTATTATTGAGCGTAGGTTAAGACAAATATCGAGTATAACAAAGAATAAATTTGGATTCATGCTTAACAAATCTACTATTGAAGCGATTCACCTATTAAAAAGTCTTATGGAAGATTTTAGAGCAAAAAAGAAGAACCTTCATATGATATTTATTGATTTAGAAAAAGCTTATGATAGGGTGCCAAGAAATGTTTTTTGAAAAACCTTGGAAAAAAGAGGTATCCCATTGACATATGTAAAACTTATAAGAGACATGTACGATGGTACAAAAACTTGTGTAAGGACTCATGAAGGTATGACAAACACCTTTGAAGTTAATATTGGGTTACATCAAACATCAACTTTAAGTCTACATTTATTTTTACTGGTCATTGATGAGTTAACAAAACATATTAAAGATGAAGTACCTTGGAGTATGTTATTTGCAGATAACATTGTGTTTGTGGATGAGTCTAAAGAAAAAGTTAATAAGAAATTGGAACTATTGAGAGAAACCTTAGAAAGTAAAGACTTCTAACTTAGCAAAACAAAGACATAATATATGGAATGTAAGTTTGCTTATTTGGGTATTTCAGAGGACATAGAAATTAAGAATAACACATAGTGCATACCTCACAAAATAAGTTTTAAATACCTAAGGCCAATTTCTCAAAGTGATGAAAAAATTGATGGAGATGTTAAGTATAAAATTAATGCTGATTGGTTAAAATGGAGAGGGGCATTATGTATTTTTTGTGATAAGAAGATACCATTAAGTTAAAAGGTAAATATTATAGAGCAGCGATTAAACTTGTTATGTTTTATGGTTCTGAGTGTTGGGTAGTTAATCATCAACATGTGGAAAATATATTTGTAGCAGAAATAAAGATGTTGACATAGACGAGTGGTCGCACAAGAAAATATCGTATACATAATGAGGTTATTATAAACCAATTGGGAGTAGCACCGATAGAGGAGAAGATGAGAAAAAATCGTTTAAGAAGGTTGGGACACGTAGAAAGATGACCAAATGATGCTCCCGTAAGAATATATAAAAAACTAGATTGTGAAAATATTAAAAGAGGAAGAGGATGACCACAAAAGTATTGGAAAGAATCTATAAAGAGTCATCTAGTTATATTGAGCTAACTACTAGCATGGCACATGATAGGGCTGTGTGGAAACAAAGAATCCATGTAGCCAACCCCATCTAGTATGGGAAAAGGCTTAGTTGTTGTTGCACTCTGAATTTTCTAGATCTTTTAGTGTAGTTATCAATAAGTAGAAGATTTTTTCTGTAGTGATACAATAATCTGAAATCGAGACATTTTTGTGCCCCACTCTTAATTTTATATATCTGCGAGTGTCACTACCAACAAGTAGAAGTTTTTTTTGTAGTGATGGTAATCTCTGATCAAGACATCTACTGACAAAGCTATATCTATACATCACATCTCATAGTTGCTGAACTACATGATATTTGACTTGACAATGAAGCCGGGAAAGCAACGAACCATTGGTGGATGTCTCTTTGTGGTGATCAATTGCATCAAACAAGCTTTTCTCCTGCATGCATGCTTGGAGATTGATTTTCAGCCATTTATGCACCAATCATAGGATGACTCATTTCGCGATCCTTGTGGCATTAAAACCTCCAGATTTGTAGACTATGGATGTCAAAGATCCATCTAAAGAAAACACCATTATTCTTTTGCAACAATAAAGTCGAGCTAGATGTGATGTAACACATGCTAAAGAACTCTAGCCCTTATTCTCAAAGGAGAATAAGATAAGGCTCAGGCGACAAGCGTGAGTCTTCAAGAATTTGATTGAACTTATCCCAGTGCCATCAATACTATGTGATCGAGCATATTACAAATAACGGGACAAATAGTGAAACAAGGAAAATAATGTCACGTCGAAGGGAGAGTTGGTAGAAGGTTGTTACACTACTCCTAACTAAAGTTAAAAGACTGGTGATGTTGTTTAATACCCCTATTGATTGATTCAACTACTATTTATGAACTTCTCTTGAAGCGGCAATGGTGAATTCTTCCTTCTTTTATATTCACACATCTTCCAATCCCAATTTCATAATACCTCATTTTTGTTGCTTTCATGGCATGATGATAGGCTTACAACCTTGATCATTACCAACTATCATTAACATCACTATGTGTTTCGAGGTTTCTCAATATCATGGGCTAAACCAACCTCCTCTTTAGGTGCCTTGAGTGCTCATCACATCTCAATTTTCAGGGCCAACATATGCCCTTCTACGACTTATGTATGAAGTTTTATCTATGTGAATCCCTAGCACCAAAAATCTTCTAACAAATCCATATCTAGATGATTTTCAAGATTCTTTACTTCTCGAGGTATCATTTGGTGTTTTGTAAGGACCAAGTCTCTTTGTTTTCTTTCTTTCAACTTTCTCTCTTGTGAGTACTCTAGAGATTTTTTGTTTGTCTCTATGTCCATAGCTTTCAGTTCCGATGTTATCCTTCCTCTTGTTGTCACATCAATAGACGGTCTTGTTGAGCTCCACATCGATGTCCTTCCATTGACTCGTGATGAGTTTTTGATGTCATGGTTCCCTAACTTCATTTGTTCTTGGATATCAACTAATCAACTTTACATTGACTGGTTGGATTATGTTCAAGCAACCAACTTCTATACACTTTTCTTGCCTTCTGATTCTCTTGGCATAACTGATTCTAGTTTCCTTTTGGAATGATGTCTTTGATGATCTTTGATGTCTAGGCGACCATTAGTCTACCAATTGATAGTATCAATCCTATTTCACTGGTTGCCCAAGAGTTTGTTGTTCCTAGACTCTCTCTACAACTCTCTTGGGATGACTTCATTTGCCAATACTCTTGCAGTGGCATTGTCTCATATGTAGAACATCATGCCTTCTTAATGTTATGGTTTTACCATTTTGTTGCTTGTGTTTGTGGCATCAAAGTCAACATCGAGTATTCATGGTATATTTCTACCATTGTCTTAAAGAAATATTATCTTCCAGTTTGTGAAGTGGTTTATTTAATTAGTCTAAAAATTAAAAAATAAAATCAAAAGAACAAAGATAGGATGATCACATGTTGTTCGTCTAGCCAAGAGAAAAGAATCTCTTAGAGAATGATAAAACACTGGACCAAGCATTGATGATGGTATTCTGACACTTCTCATACTCTTTGTTGAGTGTCTCATGAATTTGAGACACGGCCAAGAGGTCTTCTAGCATCAGATCACTCGAGACGGATACCAAAATGCCTTCTTGAGGTCTTCGAGCTTTGTTAACTATCCCTCATACACAGTCTAGGTTGCTACCAGTAGAGAGATGCATGTTGTTCATTTAGAGCCATGAGATGGGTCATTGCCTTGCTAATCTCTTGTGATGCAAAAAAAATCTGTCCAAGAGTCTCCATCTGCTCACTAGCTCGATGACATTGGTCACTCCCTTCTCACAGATTGGCAACCAGGAATTGGAGCTTAATAGGATGTGCCTCCACTTTGGCTCAACTAGTTGTAAGGCAGTTTAGCTTCGACTTGATGTGTTTCAACTATTCATGGTTCACAAAGATATTCATCAGTTGATTTTCAATAATCTTCATCAAGTAGTGACAATCATGTCAAGGTGAAGGTGGTACGCTTAAGTCGCATCCCATACTTTCAAGAGATGAGAAGAGTGCTGCTTGAAGACTCATTCTCTCTTTAGTACACTTATTGATCAATTTTTTAGCAAATTAGATATGAGTGGTGGTCTTAAAAGGAAGAGTCAGACATGATGTTAAAGCCTTGCCTTGAGATGCGCTAGAAGGCGAGACCTCGCTTTCGTACGAAGCCACCACTACACTTTATCATCGGTTGGAGCCATGACCATAGAAGTGCCAACTGACATTTGTATTGAGGCACCTTCTTGTCATCCTCGACCACTTGAAGGGATACCTACTATGGTAGCAAAGAAAGAAATAAAATAGGAATAGTACGCTGATTGGATTTGCAGTGTGGAGAGAGGAATCCAATCATGAACCGATGATCCTGACTCATGTTATGCAAGGAAAGAAGTGATGACATCACTGTGTTGTTTTGTAATCAACTCGAGAGAGGATGTGGTTGCCCATCCCAAGGAAAAGCTTGCTCCTCAAAGGCCCCATTCCAGCAGAAGGAACATCTTTGATAGGTTGAAACCCATATGCAACATTGTGATGCCTTCGCCTACAACATCAAACGAGTCATTTGTTGCAAGCTGTATCACCAAGGGAGATGAAACTTTACTAGGAGTCTGGTATAGAAGTTCACCAGACAAAACTACCATAGAGAACTTTGCATTGCCATGAAACATCCTCTCTAGTTATGAAAGCTTCTGACCCGAGTTCCATAGAGACCTTGAGAGGAATACTCACACTAAGTCGATCAGTATCAGATACTCTACCTCCAAACATGAAGGCCATATAGTGGGTGTCTCAACCAATTGATTCTCCATTGGATGAGTTTTCTCAACATAACCGATATCGAGTAAAGACACTAAGGGAGCCACCCAAGAAGTGCGACCCTAGGAAGGACCCCCTCATGAGATGAAACTAAAGAGATGAATCAGCTAGATAAAAAATGAGTGATCAAGACGGTAGATGTGGAAATTTACTCCGAAGTCTATGTAGAGACTTGAAATAATTTTTCACAAAACTACATCGTGCGCGAGCATGCCAGTTAGTTTACTCAAACTAATAAAGATGATTTTCTGACTTTAGTGGCGATTATGGGTAAGTGAGATCTTTTCGACTTAGATATTCTTGAACCGATGCTCAAGGGTCAACCTAAACTCTTTGAGGATTGGTTTTGATGAAGTGTGTTTTCAAAATCTACTTTAAACTCCAAATGACTTAACCAAATTCCTGAAACTAGGTCTTGAAAGAAAATATTCCAAAGTTCTGAAAAACAGAAACGGGTTCTGTTTTCAGAACTTATTCTCATATTTTTCTAGATAGCTTCTAGTCTCCAAAAATCGTGAACATTTTATAGTGAGTAGAAACAAGTATGGAGATTCATGAACTATTTTTATTTTTATTTTTAGTATTGTGATTGTAAAGAATTAAATAAGACATTTACCTCTGCTCAGGCATTCAGAACTGATCTTTGACAGAAATATAGAGGTTTAAAAAAATGATTGCATCTCTGTGTACAGACCTCTGATCTTTATGAACTTAGTCTTGTTCAAAAGATGTGGATGTTAACTTTCTAATGAGATAAGTATCAATGAAATTGGTTCACTACATACAAAGTTATGGATTGATAACCCAACCTTTATTGTAGGAAACACAAGTTTTATAGATTTGGTTTTGGATTTGTTCGATTTTCTCGATTTTATATATATGGTTTCATGACCCTAAAATTCTTGAAAATTTTATTAGAAGTTGGGTGGTGTGGAGATTCTGTGTGCAAAGTTTCAGATCATTCAGAGTAGAGAGAAGGAAGTTAAAAATCAAATATAAGACAGATGTAGGATACAGAAAATAGATTTTCATGTTTAGAACATATATGAATGCATTTTGTCCGAAATTGAAAGACAAATCACAGCAATTTTAATGCAAATAACTTAAAAAAATAAAGTAAAGTATAATCATAGCTTAAAAATAGAGGAGATTAGGAGATATAAGAGATTACAATGTATAGAGGGGTAGAAGAAATTGAAAATCAAATACATGGAAGACATCTAATAAAATGAAATTGGACATCAAAACAACTAGCTATTACATCATTGAATAGAGTTAGTTACTCCTTAATTACAACTCCTTTAATTGAATGAAAGAAAGGAGAAAGGAAATCAAAGAAAAGGGAGAAGTATTGACCTTAATTGGAGGCTCCTTAGGCAGATTTGATGAACACGGCTTGGGGTGGGTAGCACTTCCAAGCTTCTTCCTCTCCTTCTTCCTCTCTCTTTCTCTCTTTTTCTCTCCCTCTCTCTCTCTCTCTCTCTCTCTCTCTCTCTCTCTCTCTCTCTCTCTTTCTTTCCTCACTTGGTTGCAGCTCTCCCTCTCTCTCTTCACTTCCTTCAATCTCCTCCAATCTCTTCAATGCTGGAAACCCAGTCCCAAGGCCTCTATTTATAGGCCTCAAGGGGAGGGGCCTGGAGCCTTCCACGGTTTGGATATGGATGTGCTTTTGGAGCCCAAGCTTGATCCGATTTCTAAAGGGCATTGTTGGCCCGATGGCTTCACGTAGAACTCATGGTGGTCCCCTTTGGTCAAGGTGACTGGAACTAGGTCGGCCAAGGTGCAGCTTGGTGCGGTTTTTGGTGCAGCTTAGTGCACTTCTTGGTGTAGCTTTTGGAGCCCTTCCAATTCAGTCAGATCCAAGGTTGGCCCATTATGCACATGGGCTGGGAGGGTGGTCCCCTCTTAGCCCATGTGGGCTTGGTGCAACCCACATGAGTTGCATCCTTCCTTGGACTCGAGTAAGTGAGCTCAACTCACCCTAGTGCCCCTTGCTCGCCCATAGTATCTTCGCTTGAGTCTTGACTTGGGTATGGTCTAGCCCATGGTGGTTTCGACTTCCTTAGCCCACTCGAGACTTGATCTTTTGTCTTGGCCCATGCTTGATGGGTGAGTACGATCCTTGCCTTCTTCAATTTTGCTTCGGAATTAGACAATCGATTGTGCCTTGACCCATTCCTTTCTTAGCCTTCTTTCTAAATCCTTGGCGCGGCTTTTGCAACTTCATCCTTATCTCCATTTGAACCAGGCCTTATTCCATCTTTGGTTAAATAAACATCTTTTTAATTTTTTAAAACTTGATTTTGTAACTTCAAGTTTAAAAACATTTGATTTCAAAAGATTGTTTTTGGTATTTTGTGAAATTTGTAGGTTGTATTTAAATCAGGGATTTTAAAATAAGCTTATTGTTTCAAAAACTCTAAAACATGCTTGGATATATTTGTGAAAATATTTTAGGGTGTTTATAAAGACAAAAGAGTGAGGAATAGAATTTACCTGTTGGGATCGTCTATGAAACAATGGGATGGAATTGTTGTCATCCTCCCCTTCTAAAGTGTCAAGAACAAGATCCTGTGTAAGGATGACAATAGATGAGACAACAATGCTAAACATGGTGAAAGTAAGGAAAATGGAAATAGCCTTACAATGATTGGAGGTAGGATTCCCCCATGTCATTGATGCTTAGGGTTAGGTTCAACGGGTTCAATCGAAGCCAATGTTAAAGGACTTGGTCTAGCAACAATCAAGCTAGTGAAAGAGTAAACAAACTCTTATGGTCCAAAATAGCAAAGACCATTGTCGACCGCCATTCATCAATCCAATTGGTTGTCCTTGGATTATACTCAAACCCTTCATAGGGAAATCCCTCCACTAGTTGGAAGATCCCTTAAACACTTTAAAATTCGAGAGATGATCACACTGATACCAATCAATGTGAATTGGAACCATAGGAGAGAGATGACAAAGAGAGATGTGGTAACCCGTTGTCAAGATTGGTGAAAGGATTAATTCATAAGAAATTATCTTCTTGTTTTGAATGATTGGAACCATAGGAGAAAGAGAAGGAAATGGAACACCAAAGAGAGAAAATATATATTAACAAAAGATTAAGGGAAGGAATGAGGAAGGGAAAAGCTAGACTTGCCTTTTATAGATGTAAGTTGAAATGTCATATCGAAAATCAACTAGCATGATCTTTGGCTTGATTACCGTAGCATCTACAAGATTATCATGAGATGTTAGAAGAATAAAAGACATTAATGCCTACTTTTTAAAACCTTAGAGCAACATAAATGTGAGGGTTAGAAAAATAAATGCATAGGCAATCAAAGCACGACATCAAAAAACATGTACAAAACTTTAAAATCTATCATTAATGCAAGGGATACTCACTACAATCCTTTATGTTTTGTTGAGAGTGAAGCCTTTTGTGCTCAAGCGAAAGGTTACAATTGTATCCCTTATCCCTATTATTTTATCCCTAACATCCCTCATAAGATACACTTAAGTTTCATGTCCCATTAGAAGAAAAATAATGCTTGCTTTCTAAAACTTCGGAGTGATGAAAAACTAAGGAACAAAAGAGACAATGTAGAGACAATCAAAGCACACCAAAAAAACCACATGTATAAGTTTTAATTTCATTATTAATAAAACATCAACCAGTTCCTCCTAAGTGAGATTGTTATCCATGGAAAAGGCTCAAGGGTTTGGATGAAGCTATCATTTTGGATACCCTTTCAATTCACATTGATAGGTACAGTACAACGTCTCTCGAAAGAGCTTCATACCTTTTTGAAACCTTTCAAGGAGTATATTTGGTAGTTTAAACGAGTGAGTCTTAGGTACAAAGATCACTAGCATTGATGGGTATTTATCATTTCATCAACTATTTATGTCTTGTCCTTCCTACATACGTTAACCTCATGTTTAGCTTCTTAGGGTTTGGGTCCACTAACATCAAATGCATTATCCTTAAGTTGGATGTCATTAGCCTCATGCTCTTGGATGTTCATGCCATCATTAGTCTTACTATTGGCCTCATGCTCTTGGACATGCACACCATCACTAGTTGACCTTGGAATCTATGCCCTAGGGTCCCCTAACTTTAAATTCTCCTTTTATTCGAAGAACTTGTCTTATAACGGTTTTCTTAAAGCCAATGCCCAACAAACTAGGGAGGTAACCATGGACAAGCAACTAGTTTTCTTTTTTTGGAAGGAGTACCATGTTATTGTTGAGGCACTTATTTCTAGTTGTTGTTCTGATTTTTGCTCTTTCTTTCTTAGTATGCTCTAGTGGGGATACACATGTTTGTTTCCCATCTCGTTATTGAGAAACATCCCACTACTGCCTTGCCTCTGGCCCATGGTGGTTCTTATGTTGTTGGATATACTTATATTTTCTCCAATTGGATAGTATTGTTGATTCAAACCAGCTTGACAAGCTCAAGTGGCAGGAATTGCTTTTACACATGGTATTACTTAGAATTTGACCACATAATGGTGGTTTATCAATTCTTATCAATAAATTACTGTACCTCGAATGATTTGACAATACCAACCTTTTCCCGTAAGGTAATGACAAATTTGTGACTCAACATATGTTGGAGAAATTATCTTTCTTTGAGTATATATTATCACTAGATTGGCAGCAATTCCTTTGTGCTCGAGACTCGTCTTCATCATCCAACCATATGACAACAAAGAGATATTGTCTCCAATGCTTGGCCTATCAATTTGGGCTCATTCAAGGGGTTCTTGGCCTCATTTGCCAAATCTTATCAATAAATTATTGTACCTTAAATGATTTGACAATACCAGCCTTTTCCCATAAGGTAATGACAAATTTGTGACTCAACATATGTTGGAGAAATTATCTTTCTTCAAGTATATATCATCACCAGATTGGCAGCAATTCCTTTGTGCTCGAGAGTCGTCTTCATCATCCAACCATACGACAACAAAGAGATATTGTCTCCAGTGCTTGGCCTGTCAATTTGGGCTCATTCAAGGGGTTCTTGGCCTCATTTGCTTAGCCATGGCTTTCGCAGGTAATGCACCTCTTGAATTCGAAAGTGTTCGACTTAAGTTTCACTCCCCATTAGAAGAATAAAAGACAATAATGCCTACTTTCTAAAACCTCAAAGCAATGAAAAACTAAGAAACAAAACAGAAAATGGAAAAACAATCAAAGAATGCCAAAGAAAACACATGCATAAGTTTCAATTTCGTTATTAATGCAAGGGATCCTCAATATAATTGTCATCAAGGAAAATGTTACAATTTTATCCCTTTTTCTATTATTTTACCCCTAGCATCCCTAGGAAAATCCTCTTAAGTTTCGCCCAAAATTCCTTGAGGCCTTCAACTTTGATGGTGTTGAGCTCCACATCTTTCTGAAGCTCTTGCCACTAGGTTGGCAGAGCTTTCAACTCTTCTATCTTCTGAGCAAGCACCCGAAGTCATCCAATCTCTCCCTCGCTGGTGGTTGATACCTAGTATGCCAAATTGTTAAGATCATACAACACTCAAGAAGTCTTGGTAGCACTCTCTAGTGTGTTGAGTTATTGCTCGACAACTTCAATCTCAGTTTTGATTGATGCCCATGCATTCTTAGTTCTTGAACACGTGAAACCACCTCTTTAAACTTCATAAAAGCCTCATGAGCAGCTGAAGAGGAAGTAATCACTTTATGAGAGAGAGAGAGAGAGGAAAAAAAAAAAAGCAGGCTCATTCCTAGCGATCGATGATGAGATTTCATGAAAGACTTTCAAGGGTACTAAACCTCGAGTTGGTCATAGACTTCAATGCAAATATTGAAGGGCTCCTTTTCTCATTCGACCAATTCAAGAGAAAGTGTGTCCCATAGAGGTTGGACAACTATAGCAAACCACGTAGTAAAGTATCGTGGGTGGATACATAAGAAGGGAACCTTCTATCGAGATATTGATTCATATAAGTTAAAATATGTTTAAGCATAATCAAGAAGGAATCTTCAGGCCTAGGAAAGAGAAGTGGTGGTGGCAAGGTGATGACTAGAGGACTCTGAAAATTGATGAGCGGGCGACTCATGTAGAGAAGTGGTATCCCCACTCATAACTTTTGGGGAAGGATTGTCAAGTGGGAAACCCTATAAAGAAAGTGTTATGATGAAACCTATGAAGAATACACACAAGCTTTTAAGGTTCTTACCTTGCCACTTTCGGTCAAATCCTCCATAGAGGCGGCATTGGGAGACCCAAGAGATTGATTCCTCATTTTGCTTCTTGTAACTCTAAGTAATGCAGTTAAGTCAGGCGCTCTTTGGTTTAAAGACTTCTAATACACTATTTTCATGGTGGATGTTAACCCAGGTTATTTGTTACTCCTCGGTAGGGATTGGATCTACACAAACTACTGTTACCCTCCACATTACATCAAACAATAGCATCAATCTTTTTGCTTTGTTTTTCTTATTTTTCTTTATAGTACATAACTTAGCCTTGTACTAACTCTCCCTTCAATGCGATAGCATTTTTCCTTGTTCCCCTTTGAGAATGAGGGTCAAAGAACTCTAGCATACCTCTCATCACATCTACCTTTGCTAGCAAGATCACATGAGTGTCATTAGAATTGAATCACCACTTTTGATAATAATACATTCTTTAGCATGCCTAGTGGAACCTCATGGATTGGTTATAGATCAATACATACCAAATGGTTACCCCTACTTGCATACTCAAGGGAAAACTATAGATTATTGGTGCCATCAACAATAAGAAGCTCAAGTGCCATTAGAATTGTGTTGCCACTTTTGATGACAAGATATTCTTTGGAACACCCAGTGAACAATATGGCATCAATGATTGCTCTCTTTCTCCTCTAGGGTTAGATCAAGAAGAATTTGACTTCTATTGATTGCTCCATTTACGCTGTTGCGAATAATCATTCTTCAACTCCTCATCCAAATCCAAAGGAATTCAAGTTTGAATAACCAAATGACACTTCTAGTGGGGAGGGTCTTTTGACTCTTTAAGGAATTTCTCAAGTTCTGCTACGAACTTTGGTTGCACCCTTTTTCTTTGGAGTGTCTCTTCTACCTCTATGTGAGACGTGGTGAGCAGAGTCGAGGGTTTGCCTCAGTCATAGATTTTAAACCTATTGTCCAACCTTACTCTCGGCTCGGAGTCTGAGCATGTGACCTCAAATCGGGGTTACATTGCCACTTGAAATAATCAAGGTGGTCATCCTGTCCCGAATGAACACTTAGTCATCCAAGAAAGAGATCATTGGTGATGACATGTAGATAGGTTAGGCTTGACTCTACTCATATGTAACATCATCCACCTAGGGTTATCCAAAGTGAACATATCTCTCTATCAATACAGTCGAACCTTTGCTAGGATGTTCCCCATGATTAGATTGTCACTCAATAGATGCATATTGGTGGATCCTCAACAACATATGGAGTGTGACTCAGGATTTCAAGGATGGTATGACTCTTTTTGTTGGGGCAAATGGAGAGGTTTAGGTACATCTTGCTCCTCTTCAACCCATGACTCTTACTTGATACTAGCACCACCCATCTTCTTATTATGCATTACACATTTACGTGTCGATTATTCATTACCACCAACCAATATATGGCCTCACCTGTGAACTTCTAGCCTCAAGGTGTCATCAACCAAGATAGTACATAATGTTAGGACAAGACCATCCTCCACCACAACTATGAAAACCAACTTTCAATGGGTTTGCATCGGTGCCAAGTTGCTTTAACCAACCTTCTTTAATGACTTTTTATATCATTATGTAGAATTTGATGCACTGATTGATGATGTGGCTATTAATATTTTTTGAGTTCCTCCCAAGAAGGGATAGAGTATTCTTCATGGAGTTGGATTTGTTGATCATTCAACAATGATCCTTCTCATCGGCATCCTTCTCCTTTTCCTTTGGAGGATGCAAAGCAGTATTGGTTTAAAGGTTCTCTTGTGTCCATTTGGATGTGCGACTTCTGCCGAGTTGGGATCTCCCTGATTTGTTTCCTATATCATCTCCTTGATACATGAGATGACAGTGAGCCGCTCAAACTTCTTTTGACCCTCTTATTTGGTAATTAGAAGATCACTAGTATTTAGAATATGCTTCACTTCAGTTTTTCAATTCATCAACTACACCATGTTTGGGTAGAAATGGACAATCGAGCCCTTTTTAATTTTAGGCCATCAATGATTCCTGACTAGAGAAACTTATTGAGTTTTAGTGAACTACATTTGGCATAGTAATCATGTCGTAGAATCTTTGGATGAAGGTCTTAATGGTTTTGTGAGCCTTCTATCAATGACTCATCAGTTTCATAGGAGTAGACTGAGGTTGTATCTTGTTGTAGTGTTTGAGGAAGGCCTTCTATATTTCTTCTCAAGTTTGTATCGAATTGACCTTCAAGGATGTACACTAAGCATAAGCTTGATCAGTTAGTAAAGAGACAAAAACTTGAGCTTATGGAAGTCACCATCACCCAACTCTTTGCAATCTAAGGTGAATCGAGCCAAATACTCGTTAGGATATTTATCATGATGTCCCAAGAAGGTTGTGAACTTCACCTTCAAATCCCTTGGGATAGAGCGAGTTTGTCTATCCAATCAAGGTAGGGATTTCGATTGACTTCAGCTTCAAGAGTTTGAAGCTCCATAGCAAAAGCATTGTTGACTAAGTAGATAACTCCATCCTAGTTCAAAAGGCTCATATGTGAGGTCCATATACGAATGAAGCATTGGTTGATCATGTAATGGGTACTACTGATTAATTGACTGGAACTACCCCAAATGAGTTTGGGGAGCATGTAGGTTAACATCGATTAGATATACAGGTTGTTGTGCTAGAACTCGTGGACCATACTACATAGTTCGTGGCTATAGAGGAAAGCCTACACTCGCTTGAGGTGCTATGAAGTTGGATGTAGGTGACGGCATCGATGGATGAGGAGTGTGGTTGCATTCCGCCATCATACTAATCAAAACATGGACTCCCACCAAGGACAAGAACAATTACCCTATAAGAAGCATCGATGAAAATGGTGGTATGGGAAATGTCTCATCAGCTTCGACAATCAGATCTAGCAATCTTCATGTGATGCTAATATGTCCATACTAAAGATCCGGTCACCAAGTTATAGAGTACTTGAGAGTGGTCAAACTTCTTGTACACATGCCAAAGGTAGGCCATATTTGGGTATAATCCCAAGTGATTACTTCAACAACATACTTTCACTTCTCAACTAGTGATTCTTCTTCTTTTAGGATGGATAGATGATCTGCGATCATTGTAAGTATAGTCTATAACATGAGGCAAAACAAAGATTATTGAACATCATCAATCTAAAAGTTCAACCAGTCTAAGATGAATGGCTTCAAATGTTTGGATGTTCCTTCGTCATCGACTCGAGGATAGAAACTGGATTGAGTGTTCTCACACTATGATCCAACCACATGAGAAGTTGATGTTTGCCCAAATAGGTTGTTTGATATTGGTACACGTGAACTTTGAACTAGTGAGCCATGTTCCTAGTCAACACTAGAAGAAGTTATCGGGTGCACTCATCCAGAATGTGTCTGCATACACCGCATAGTATCAAGGAAGAGTTACATTGAGTGTGGCAAAGAATGTGTTGTCATCAAAAGTGGCAATGAAATTCTAATAACAATTGTGCCATCCTATTGGCAGAGGTAGATGAGATGTGCCAGGAAACCCTAGCCCTTATTCTCAAAGGAGAGTTCGATAAGGCTCAAGCAACAATCATGAATCTTTGGGACATTACTCATTCAAGTAGTTTACAAATAGTGAGAAAAATAGTAAAGAAGGAGAAAATGTTGTCCCATTGAAGGGAGAGTCAGTACAAGGTTAATTTCTGCTACTTCTCTGAAAACAAGAAAAATGGTGTAAAAAGATGGGTGTTGTTGTTTGATGCCCTTATTGATTTATTCAACTACTCTTTATAAACTTTTCTTGAGGTAGCAATTGGTGAATTCTTCCTTGCATGTCTTTTAAACACAACTTCCTTCCTCATTTCCATTGCTTCATGTCGTGATGATAGGCATGTGACCCCAATCATCACCAGTTGTCATTACCATCACTATGTGTCTTGAGGTTTATCCACATCGTGGGGCTAAACCGACCTCTTTAAGGTATCTCAAGTGCTTATCATGTCTTCTTAATTTTCGGCACGAATAAAATCTCATAAACATAGTCTTGTGAGTCTACAACTCTTATAGGTGAGCCGATGGTCTAAGTGCAAGATACACCTTTTAAATAAGGTTCTTTTTCTTCTTCGTTTGAAGCAAAATCTATAGTAACTCCTCAAATCAATTGGAAGGACAAAACACTTTATTTAAGATATTAAATTCTTTTCATTTAAACAAAATGCTAACATATTAATTGAGACAATGATGAGGATATGATGAAAAAAATCTTTGAAACATGAACAAACTGCTAGAAGAGATGGCCAACTTCACAAAACTCTTACATACATATCTGGTCAGCATGCAAAATGACCAGAGATTCTGAGATTGACTTTATTTTGAAAGATTCTAAGTTTGATATGCATAAATTGATGGCTACCCATGGAGCAATTGAAAACAAGCTATACCTCCTTTAAGTTTAAGCTTTTAACCCATATGGTAGTGGAACATGAATTCGATTTATTTTTCTTTATTTTGTGTGTGTTAGGATTCATCTATACTTCCCCAAGTTTGGATTTTTACATCTTCCTTTTCAACAAATCATTGTCAATACACTAGGACCTGCCTTAATATCTCAATTTACCAATAGAGTTCATTGTTCGGTTACGATCTATCACCCTAAATGAGGTATCTTTCCTTCTTTCATATTTTTGCCCTCCCGATTCTAGTTTGACCACTAAATTCAAAGAGAACCTCTACCTCTATAGAACTAGATTATTTAAGATCTTTTCTCCTTAATTTTTATTATGTGGTGCTTCCCAATTATCCCAATTCAACAAATTATTGCTCATCTATACTACCCATGTTTGTCTCATCACTTAGTTTTACAACAAGACTTACCGGTTATAAAAGAGCTCTTACTTGAGAATCATTAGCAAGAATATATCCTCTTGCTTTCAAACTCGTACTCTTGTCCTGATTATATCTCAAAATTTTCTCTTGATGATACCTCAAAATTTTCTTCTCCATGGACAATTATATGGAGATGAGCAAGGCCTCAGTTGACAACTATAAATCGAGCCTCATTGATTATAGAACGATGTTAAATCACCGTTATCCGCACCCAAAGCATTAGCTCGATTGGCAAGATGAATGCTGCCTTTGCCACTGGTGGGGTGGGGGTATTAAACCACCAGTATCCGCACCCAAAGCATTACCTCGATTGGCAGGACAAATTCCTACCTTTGCCACTAGTGGGGGTTTGACTCCCAAGGGGGCATGGTTTGTGCGCATTAGGCTGTGGCCTCCCTTTATAACCAAAAAAGGAAACCATGAGTGTATGAAAGCCCATAAAGGGGTGTTTGATTCACTGTACTATGTGGGTCAGACCTCCAATTTTATGAATTGTGGTACTAGATCCATTTCCTGAATCAAACAAGGAACCAGAGAGAGCCATTGAACTAGAGCTCCATGGACCAAATTTCACTTTAAAAAATTGGTCCATGTCAAGGAATGGGCCTTTAGAGTTTGAACTTGGAAACTACTCTGTCTCTCGATGCCCTAACCCATGTTGTTCCTCAGCATTCTCCCACCTCCACCAGCTTCTCCGCAACCAATCATAGCTGAAGACGGTGACTCTCTGGCAAAACTCTGGTGTGCATCTTCTCTCTCGTATTCGTGGGACAACCTCCTGTTCTTTGCAAGCATGTAGTCCAGAGTGGACGCCATTTTCTAGTAACCATTGTACTCTTCTTGCAATCTCTCTCTCAACTTTGGAGTTTACGCATGATACTTTAGTGTTTCTCCATCGGAAATGAAAGATGTTTAGGGTTGCCATAATTTTTTTCTCTAGGGTAGTCTATCTACGTTTTGATTCTTCTGTTTTGGATGGTCATATCAAGGCGCCTACTACGTATGCTAGAATTGTGCATTTTGATCGTGTCATTATGAATATCTTAGGCATTTTGTGGCTTAAGCTCTTTGTCTCAATTTGGATCGTTAAAGAAATTGTTAAGACATAGAAGGAAGGGTTTATGGTTTTTTATTCAATCCCTTTATAGATAGTAGAAAGTCTAACCCTTCTAACTTGGATTCTATAATATTGAGATTGAGTGCAACTTGTACTTAGAATCCATGTAGCTGACCCAACTTAGCATGAGGAAGACTTGATTTTGGTTCTGGTTTTGACTAGGGAAAACAACACAATGTTAGCATTGTTTTCTCAGACTGTTTTGATTCTTTTAGGTAACATGAATATAAAAGATGTGATTAGTGATGTACTAAGTCTCGAAATTACTCCTCATATCGAAGACAATACGGTCAATGGTTCAGTAGCTTCAGTTGGCACTGAGGAGAAGGTTGGTGTGCCAGGAATAGAAGATTTACAAGAACCTTACAAGCACATGTTATTTGATTCTTTTGATGAGGCTTATGATTTTTATCTCAACTATGCAAAGAGAGCAGAATTCAAAATAAAAGACATAGGTTAATTATGGTGACAAAGAGATACTTGGTCCATCTACCCCAATCATGAGAGGTACCATTGCTTGTTGCAACTCAAGAAAAGCACCAAATGTGCCCTTTCATGAGGATATTTCAAAAAAGTGTCAACGAAAACCAATTGCCCGGCAAGAATCAGACTCGTACATAGGCAAAATATTAGGAAATATCAAGTTGTTACCTTTGTCAACGAATACAATCATGAGTTGGTAAATCCAGACCAACTCCACTTTCTTCGGAGTTATCTCAAAGTACAACTAAACAAGGTGAAGCACGTGGCTAACATTGATAAGGCAGGAATGAGTGTTGCTAAAACTTCTAATTCATTTGTTGTTGAAGATGAAGGATTTAAAAATATTGGTTCTACGAGAAGAGATATGAAGACTGCTATAAAGAAGGCTCGAAGTTTGATATTAGGTGAAAGGAATGTTCAAGCAATGTTTTGGAAATGCAATCTAAAAACTCTAATTTCTTTTATTTGTTAGATTTGGATCACAATGGCTGCTTAAAGAATGTGTTTTGAGTTGATCCAAGATGTTACCAATTACTCGGTGATGTTATAACTTTTGACACGACTTATCTTACTAACAAATAGTTGTATGCCTTTCACATCATTTGTTGGTGTGAATCATCATGGACAATCAATGTCAATGGGTTGTACATTACTTTCAAAATGTCATTTTAGAGTTATTTCTTTTTCTTAAGGCTGATTTATTTTTTCATAAGTTTTTATTCTATTTTTGAATGGTAAACAAAAGTTATAGTTATTGATATGCTTGTTGTTATAAATGCTCAACACTCGGAATTGCCTTTGGGCAAGATATTATGCCAAAATTTCAATGCAAAAGTATCAATTGTTGACCAATTGAACATATGGATATGATGTTGTTTGTGCTTTTAATTAAAATAGCTGATCGGTTGATATATATGTAAATGATATTTATCAAACATGAAACTAATTGTAGGAAGTTGGAACTCAAGTACTAGTTCCAAGAGTAAATCAAACGCATAACCATGGTTCTAATTATGATCTCCAAGTGCAAATCAAATAGGAAACTACATATGGTCATTACCATAGGTTCGAGTCCCATATAGGCTTGGAACTATAGTTCCAGTACCACACCCCTAGTACTGTGAATCAAACACACCCTAAGGACCCTGATTAATCATACTCGTCCCATATTAGCTGACTATGAGAGTAAAGCTCTCTCTGGTTTCCTCATTCACAAGACATGAACTCCAGACCTTGCTCAAGGGAAAAAAGCTAGTGTTGAACCACTACCACCAAGCAAGCATTGGCAACATGTGCATTCGATTTGTACATTGGCAACATGGTGCATTTATCTCCTACATGAACTATAATTTATAATTAATATTTATGTACATGCTACATTGTACATTCGATCTTGTACATTTATAGCTTAAGATGGTTTTGACATTAAAAGGCAACAGGCAATGTAAAGCTCTCGTAAAAAGGTTTGGGAAATTATATATACAATGAATATATTAATAGGGAGAGGAAGATTGTAAAAGTGTTAAGTGGAAAACTATTAAATATAATATATCTTTTTAATGTACTGCTAATATGACACCAGATCAAGCTCTATGACATCAAAGAATCTACATAGCTCACGGCACCTAATATGAGAAAAGGTTTGGCTGGTTGCTGTTGCTAGTGGTGGTGGTGCTTGGGAGACGCTTGTTTGGTACCCATTTTTAGTGTTTGTAGTAGTGAATTTCCTTTCTTTATTTTCCTTTTCCTTTTCTAAAAGTCAAGTTGTTAGCAGGGCCCTACCAAATACACTCTCGGATGACTTTTTTGGGTCGTATTAACAGGTCCGACAAGTCCCAGGCCTACAGAAGCAAGAACATTTCAGCTTGTCACAAGAAGTCTTGCATGGAATTGTAGTGCGAGTTGCAGCTAATCTACATTGTGGTGGGTTGGGGCGACCCCCCCACCCCACCCCTCCACCCAAAATTCTGAAAATGTGTATTTTTGTATTGAAATTTTAAAAAAATTTAAAACTTTTAAAGCCCACCACACCCGGATATGAAGTTCGCTCCACTTGAAACAAGTTTCTAGATCCACCACTGAGTGAGGGGCATGTTAGCATGTCCGCAAAGATGTAATTCCTTTCTACCAAGGCTTTCTCAAATGAGATGGAGATCAATATCCACGTGATCTCTTCGTGAATGACAAACTGGATATGGTGCAAAATAAGTACCTTCGTGAATGACAAACTGGATATGTTTGAGTAGATTTGAGCATGGTTGATATTTGAGCATTTATTACTATATATATGAATATAGGAAAACCACATCTTGCTTGTGACATGCTTATTCTTGTTACTTTTCGATAGCATAATTTAAAAAATACAGTTTTTAAGAAAAATATTAAAAAATAATATTATTATGCTCGTATCCTCAAAAGTAACGATCGAATATGAGTGAACAATGTTAGCAGTGAGAAAGGTTCAGTTGATATATATATATATATATATATATATATATATATATAGAGAGAGAGAGAGAGAGAGAAGTTACAACATGAGAACACACCAAAGAATTGAGATCGGACAAACACTTGAGAAGCCTCTAGAAAGAGCTCTTCACAACAATTATAAAGGATACTAAGCTGCCCCTTGAGTTCGGACTTAGTATGAAATGATGTCCTTGTATTCTCTAAACCTCTAACACGTGAAGACACCTCATCAAATTTTGTAGAAATCTTGAAGTAGGCCTCGACGAAGACAACCGCTCAACAAGAAAGAGAACGGATACGCTCCCGATAGCCAATAATATTTCGAATTTGATGGGCCTTGATTTGTTCACATATCTCGACACATTTTAGAAGGAAAGGCATTGTCCCAAAGATTAGATAACAATTGCAAGTCATGAACTATTGTCCCTATGGTGAACACATCAATCGTGAGTCTCTCATCAAGCTAACATATCATAGATATTAAGACATCTTGAAACATAACCAACAAAGAACCTTCGGAACCAGGAGGTATGTTGGGGCTGGTAGGTTGATGATCGGAAGACCCTAAGGCTTGACCAATGTCACACATGAAGGAATGAGTTTACTATTGATGACCTCTAGAACATAGTTAGGGTCACCCTCAATCAAATCCTACATGTAAATAGGACCATGGTTCATAAGGGATGTGCTCTTTGTCTTTGTTATGCTCCTCATAGTCCTTACAAAGGTGGTCGAGTCTTTGTTCTTTTTCTGTGAAAAGGGAGAAATATAATACTTGAGTTGAGTCATTAGAGCAACCAAGAAATGCTAACGTGATTGCCAGCGATAAATGCCAAGGGATATAAGATAATTCTTGGTAGCCAAATTTATGTTGTAGTCAATAAGCCTTGGCCTATAATCCTCAAACAGGATCATACCTCCACGATGGGTGGACCACTAAAGTGTAAAATCAAGAGCTTTTCCAAAGCAAAGGTATGAGTCAATAAACCCAAAAGTAAAGTCATGTTCATCGATCTCTAATAGTTGGTCGCTCAGCAAGTTGAAGATAGCAGGCAGACCTTGTCAAAATCCTAATTGTTGAGTGAGAAAATTAATGTAGTAAGGTTCAATAGTTATTGGATTGAACCTTGAACACTGAGATGTTTTGCAAAATAGAAGTCGTGTGAATAAGATTTTTAATATCCTTATACATACAAAGTTTGCGATGAATGCTAAAGTATAGAGGAAGAAAAGTTATCTCATTAAGATTAATGGATCTAAGTGAAATGACAATATCCTCGAGAGATAAAGAGATAAGAAGAATTTAACTTAAAACTGCCCCTTGTGAGTTTGATATAAGCAATTGAGAGGGTAAGTGAGAAAATCCAAGATTTGGAAAATATAAATGGATCCAAAACTGCAAAAAACCATAGTTTACATCCTACTCTAAAGCGCCTCAAGAGTAGAATTTGCTAAATAATACACCATGAAGAAAGGCAAGTGATAGCTTCATACATATATGATGATGGAAATATCCCATGTATATTCTTCATTTACTTTGGTACCACAAACATAGATAACATAATAGGAGAAGCACAACAACAAGAAAGCATAATATTCCTTATCTGATATGGTACCAGTACCCAACTTACTTGTAAATGAATTCATCCTTGGAGAGATGAAAAGAGAGTTTGGTATTATCAAAATCCTAGTCAACCAGAAAGACAAGTTGATGCCATGGATAGGCAAACTTGTGATTGCCCAAACATCTAAAATTGTTGAAGATAGCATTCCAAAAGAAAATTGGAAATAATTATACCGAAGCCCATAAAATGCAAGAAAATAGTATAAGAGTTGGCCGTCAAAATGAATGGCTAAACAAGATAGTAAAATAAGGTTGTAGATACCCATTCCATCCAGAGATGACGCTTCGTTTCTTGGTCCAACAAGTCGACATAAAGTTGATTAGTGGATGATCAAGAGTGGATAAAGTTAGGAAATTGAGACATTACAAACTCACGTAGGTCAACGGTAAGGAATCAAAGTGGAACTCAGCAAAACAATCTATTGATGTAGCAATAAGAGGAAGAGTGACCAAAGAATCACACGTGGATGTAGAAAAATTCTTGTGTCAAAAAGTTTTGGAAGAAGGTAGAGAAGGCAAAAGAAAGAATATAGTAGGGCTCAACACCTTATAAAACTCCAAATAATACTCATAAAGGGAGAGAATCCCAAAAATTACACAGAAATAAAGGCTTTTTTGGCATTTGATGCTGATAGAAATACGACTTATGTCCTTAGAAATAGCTACGGACATAAAGTTGCAGGGATCATGTGTTGATGTTGAAAATTGATGATGTATGGCAAGCGCTCAATGAGGGTAAAAGGGGACATTAGTTTAGGCCCACGACATAGGTGAACCCTGAAGCACCTAATAATGGTGGTGATAACTAGCAAGGCATACCTAACATTACAACATAAAGGCTACAACAATGAGGGGAGTTGGAAGTTATTAGAAATTGTGCACACAAAGAGGATAGATTCAACTATTGCCACCTTGAGAGAAGCCTATAACTAATGATTGTAATGTTCAAGTAAAAGATGAATTCAATTACAATACAATTCTCTCTTTTCCTAGTATAACTTTTTCCTACTTTTCATATAAGTAGTTCTAACTTAGCTTAGAGACATTTCCTTCAATGCAATAATGCTATGCCTTGCATGTCTTGTCTCATCATCCTCTTTGCATGAGCGAGTAATACCGACAACAATCGAGATATGCTCACTTTCATTACCGGAAGATTTATCCATCTTTCCTTTTAAGAATGAGAGTTGGAGTTGTATGATACACCTGCATCATGTCTAACTTAAATAGTAGGTTCCTACAAGTATTATCTGAATTGTACCACCAATTTTGACAGCAACAGTATTACTTACTCTTTATCTAGTTACAACAAGAAAAGTAAACTAGGTATGCACGTTCCAACGGAATCAAACTCACAAGATTTGACTTATGGAGTCGAAAGCCCTACTCTGATGGGCTAACCTTGATGTGATTTGTATCACTTACTATTCTTCTAATGGTAGAATTTTGTGTCATTAAATTAGAAGGATTTGCTAGAGATCATTGTTTGGTTGCCAATGCCAATTATTTGTATGCAATGGAAGGTTTTTAGGAGTATTAAAGTATGATTTTTGGCATGCTCATATTTTCATTGACTAATATAAAAATGATGAGCCATAATTTAGAACGTTTCTTAGAGTTCCCAATCAATTAAGCTCTCACCCGTAAATTTCCTTTTGAGCTCTCCCTCATAATTAAGCTTCATCGAGTAGGATGGGATAGTTGAGCTGAACGTGTTGAATTTAGGGCAATTATTTGTGTTTGGCATTTGAGAAGTACACCTTGAATTGACATAAGATTCTCCCCAAGTCGCCTGCTTAGAATCTAGAGGATGTGTTATAGTACATTCACATCTATCATTAGAGGGATATTTATAGACCTCAGGTAATTCCTCAAAGAAGTACCCTAGGTCATTCCTCGAGATTCGAAAAAGATTGTGAATGTTATAAGACTCATGAGAATTGATCCTAGCTCGAGGAGTAGGATTTAAAAAAAAAAGAATTGTTGAGGAAAAAAAGAAGAAAAAGTATAAAATTTAAGCTTCTGTCTTCCTTAAGAATGGATATTACAAATAAAAAAGAAAAACTTGGAAAAATGAAAAACAAGGGACTCATTGTTGATTGATGACTTGGGCCTTCTCATATCCTTGTTTTATAAACTTGTAGGATTGTAAATAGGCTTCCCAACTTCTATCAATTCCCTTTCCTTTGGAGTGTTTATGAGTGATTAACCTTCCTTAGGTCATAAACACATATTAATAAAAATTTGAAAAGAATTTATAACTTTTTTTTATCAAGACTCGGGATCTCCCATTACAAAGTAACAACAATGAAGTTAATTAAGTGAAGTTAATTATTCGATGATGATTCCCCTCAAAAAGCCCTCTTTATTTGAGCACAACTATCCTCGATATGAAAATCTTCTAGGTTCACATCTTGTTACAACTCCTTTTGTTGACAAAGCAACTATTGAAGCAAACCACACCAAGATTGTGGGAGGATGGTGAATGACATTGGTTTGGGTTGTGTGTTGACTAGTGGTGGATCTAAATTTTTCAGAGGTAGGGTATTCACCCCACCCCAAATTTAGAAAAGCAACTTAAAGTCTATATCCCATGGTGGGATCAATGAGAAGCGAGCTATTATAATACATAGTTTGCCCCACCCTAAACCATTCTAGAGGTTATTCCAACATAAGAGAGTTTCTAGATCCCCACTAATGTTGACCCAAGTGAGTCTTATATGTGTTGGGAGGCAACAAGTTGTTGGAGTCGTGTCTCTCTGATCGTTTGTGCTTCCGGGATCCCAATGTTACAGCAGAAGATGTATGCAAGTAGACGAGATAGAAAAAGAAAAGAGAAAAAAAAATAGAGACAAGTTACCCACAGAGGGTTTTCTCCGGAACAAGGCAATGTGTAAAAAGTCACTTAGTTTTTTGTATTTTATTGTATATATACCTGGCTTTTTTCTTCTTCCGAGTTTTTCTCTCTAAGTTTCCCGTTAAAAGTCATTTCATGTTCATCCGAGAGATGTCTAAGACTTTTTCAAAAGAAAATTGGTTTTTTAAATAAAGTTTATCTTTTTCGAAAAAACAACTCATGAAATCTGGGAAGAGGACCCTTCTTCCCGCATTTCATGGTTGACGTTAGTATTGGAGCCGATAGTGGCAACCAACTACTTACACAAGCCTCTTAGACAATTACTCTCAAGGAGCTTTACCTAGTGACCCTTTCTTGTGGGTATTTTCAACAAAACTTATACGCTCCAATCTAATAGAGAATAGAAGTGCACAATAAAGTTCTTGATATTGGCTAACAATCTACATGCCTTGGTTGATAATTAAAACGCTTACATAAACTCATATTTAGCATATCTTACAAATGACCCTTCAACATATCACTACCCAAGTATTGCAGTTTAACAATGTCATACCTATGGACCAAAGGATTATGTAGACATGGCCAGTTTGGAACCAGCCAGATGGTTCCAATCGGAATCAGACCTTGCCATGAATTAGCCAGAATAAGAATTTATCAAATCATAACAGGAACCTGGGATCACCTGGTTTGGTTTGAAAACCGGCAGTCTCATTTCTTTTAAACTTTTTAAAAATTTCAAATTTTTTAATGTTTTTTATTTCAAATGGTTAAAGACTCAAACTGGAATTGGAATTGACCTAGTTCCATTCCTGGTTCAACGAAAATTGGATCTGGCCATGTGTAGGATTATGGTTCTAATCGTCTCATGTTGGTTGATCCTTTATCGATATATTTTTGGGACCTACCTCGCTTGCTTATGGGCAAGGCTTGCCATATGACATCTCATTCAAACCACTATCGAGGATTCAATCACCTTGTCAATTGAATGTAGCTCGATTGTAGTTTTGTCCATGCCTATAGCATACCATCCTCACTATTACGAGTTTTGTTGTAGATCAACACTTTACAATTGCTTATAAACATTTGGATGGTGTCAAGTTACGACGATCTTGTAAGTTAATCTATGTAACTTAGTGGACACACAAGGCCTCTGTTAGCACTCTCATGAAATTGAGAAAGATAGTATTTTTCTTGATTTCATGAGATACATTTTTTTACTTAAAATAATTAATTTATAGAAACATTTATTTGTTTACAAAATTAACAAAGGATTCAACAGAGTTGTTTTTCTCAAAACAGGAAATAGAAAACCCAGAAAGGTAAGTTGCATAAGAAAAGAAAATGGAACACTTATATATATATATATATATATACGAATGATATTTATTTGTTTACAAAATTAACAAAGGATTCAATAGAGTTGTTTTTCTCAAAAGAGGAAATAGAAAACCCAGAAAGGTAAGTTACATAAGAAAATAAAATGGAACACTTATATATATATATATATATATGAATGGTCTCGTATGAAAAAAATACAACAAAAACAAAAGTATTCCTCTCCTTCCCAAACCTTTTGGGCAGAAACCGGTTTTCACCTTGAAGGTTTTAGTAAGCTCTATATGTTTATGTTCTCACATTGATATCAGGGTATATACGTTAATCCTCAACACTCTCATGGATGTTGCATGATATTTCTCACATCGATATCAGAGTGAGAAGGAATAGAAATTTTAATAAGAGAAATACAATTTTAGAAAAAAGGGCACTCATCTGAAACGTGGGAGATGCGTTTGCCGCCTACAACTGACACATTCATTGTTGTTCTTCACCAGATGCCGAGAACAGTCGACGACTAACAGTCGACAACCTGGTTTTGTCGATCCACGATAACAATGCCACTTTCCCTTAGTTGGCCACCCTAGGTCTCTCTCTATGCTCTACCTCTTCCACTATCACACTCTCCCTCTCCCCAAATTTCTCTCACTTTTAGTGCTCCAGATAAAAGAACTAGAATCGTTTGGATTTATAAAACCAAAAACAAGAAACTACCAGTGCCCCAGTATAAGTAGTGGGTGGCCACTATCAGCCCCATTACTAATGGCAACCATGAAATGCAGGAAGAAGGGTCATTTTCCAGGATTTCATGACTTGCATTTTGAAAATGTAAACGTTATTCAATTTGTTTTCTTTTTGAAAAGGTCATAAGCATCTCCCGGATGAAAGGGAATGACTGTTAAAAAGGAAAGCCTAGAGAGAAAAACTTAGATATAGAAAATAGATGATAATACACATTATAATCTTCTTGAGAAAACCCTCTATGGTACAAGACTCGGAACGACAACACATTATACAAAACAGAAGAAAAGGAGAACATGAGAAAGGAAAAGAACCGGCACCAATATTGTGATAGTCGGCTCCAAAAAAGTACAATCGGCCCCAACATTTGGTATCAGAGTCTCATTGAAGCTCCTCAACGACTTCATAGCAGGTACATCGGTTCTATAAAAGGAAAATAGTGAGAGAGTAGTTTTAACGAAGCCGAAAAACTTTCGGCATAAGTTTTTTACAAATAAAAAAAGGAGAAGGAAAAGGGACAAGAGATATAGAAACAACCAGAAGTCACTCTTTGAAGGCGGCTTTAGGCAGGTTGCAGACTTGAAAAACAAACAGATGGCCTGAACACCGTAGATGTCATGCAAAGAGAAAGAAGAAATAGAGAAGGTAAGACCAATGGAAAAGAACCGTCGGCAGTCTCCTCTTTGTTTTTCCTTTATGTTTCTCTCCCTCTATGCTAAAACCGAAGACAAAGAAAGTGATGAACACACATCAGAGGTGAAAGCGATGTCAGTCCAAAGGCGAAAGTCAGGACAGGCCAGAGGCGAAAGCCAAGTCAGGTAGGAGACGAAAGTCTGGTCAGGATAGAGGCAATAATCAGGCCAGGCCAGAGGTGAAGGCCATGCCAAGCCAGCAGCGAAGAACCATCGACAACCTGTCGCCCTCTCAAACACCCTCTCTCTTTAGAGACTCTCTCTCCTTCATATATAAACCCTCGGGGTTCTGTAAAATCGTGGGTTGTAAACCGCCTAGGGCAACGGTTTTGAATGTGAAATTACCCTTTTTCCCTTATACAAAAACTTAAAATACGAAATAATGTGGAACAAAATTTCCAAATATTTTGATGTGAAAAGACTGATGTACCCTTATGCGAGTAAAAAGTGTTTTCTGCCCTCTGACTGTTTGTGAAACTACGAAAAATCAGAGAGTAGTTTTATTGATTTGTCCCCGTTCATTTTATGGAATTATAGTACCTAGGGTTAAGGTAGTCTTACGGATATAGCCCTCTCAGTTTTATAGATTATCCATTGTGCTACTTGAGAAAAGTACAAGTTTACCCCTATACTTTTAAGAAATAGTATTTTTCTTGTTTAGCTTCAGTTTTTATTGTATTTTCATAAAGGTACCTGTATGTTAAATAAACTACAGTACAATGCCTGTAAATATTTACTCTATGATTTTTATTGTATTTCAAAGAGGTACTTGTATGTTAAATAAACTACAGTATAGTGCCTAAAAATATTTACATTTCAATACTTAGAATTTATGGATATTGCATTTAGGCGCCCGACTATTTTTTGTTGTTGATTCTTTATGAAATGCCTTATGTAAATCCATCTGATGTATGTTTATATTTTCTATCTAAAAATATACAGACTCTCTACTTGTTCTCTCTGCCAAAATTATTACAAATGACTTCTAGAATTTGTGTGTATGAATTGCCAAAGACTAAAAAGTTAAATAGCCTAAATTTTTAAACTTTGAAGAGGAGAAATCTACTGGCCTTAACTTTAGAGGGAGTTGATTATGTACTTAGAAAATTGTATTACTCTCAACTCTAGTTGCAATAGATGAAGAAAAGGAAAAATATAAGATATTTATAAAAGATGATATTATAGCGAAGACCATAATGTTGACCTACATGAAAGATGGTTTGATTAGGGTCTTTAAGGAATATAAGACTGTTATAAAGATTCTTTTGTGTGCATATGTTTCTTTGATTATGTCATAATGCGCCATCTATGAACATTAGTATCCATGAGTTGTCATTGCATCGACAAGCATGTCAGTGATTGGTATCACATAATTGGTCTTTGAGAGTTGGCGCATCGAGGTTTCTACATTCAATAGAAATCCCTAACTTCCCATTTTTATTTATTATAAGTACTATATTATATAACCAATCCATGGATATGGTTGTTTGCATAAACTATATTATATTATGTTTTCAAAGAATTATTTGATTACCTGACCATAAAATATGATATTACAACTATAAAGGTTCTTCTTTTGCTTATATTGATAGTGTCTATTTGATTGATGTGAATGTATGACATAAAAGATTGGGTCATATAAGTTTAAATAAGTTGAGAAAATTAACCAACTTTAACTTATTGCTCAATTTTCATGAAAACACTTTTAATAAATGTGAAGCTTGTATACAAGGTTAAATGAATAGAAAATTATTTTCCAAAGAAGTGATTAGGGTAATAACCCTACTAGAGATTATTCATAATGATTTATGTGGATCCTTTAGAGTAAGATCACATCGAGAAAAGGTTTATTTTATAACCTTTATCGATGATTACTTGAGATATACCTATATATATTTCTTAGAACATAAATCTAAGGCACTTGAAGTATTCAAAGAATATAAGCAGGAAGTTGAGAATCAATTTGGGTATACAATCAAAGTCTTGAGATCGGATAGAGGTTGATAATATACCTCTAAAGAATTTTTAGAATTCTTTAAAGACTTTGGTATTGCAAAGCAAAATACAAGCCCAAGACACCTCTACAGAATTATGCAGCAGAGAGATATAATAGGATCCTATTTAATATGACAAGGTCTATGTTAATAAATCATTCTTTACCAAGGGTATTTTGGGGAGAAGCAGTAAGTACAATTGTGTATATACTCAGTAGAGTTCTATGTAAAGTTGTATTCTCTATACCATATTAGATGTGGTTTGGAAGAAAACCAAACCTAGGTCATCTTAAGAGGTAGGGATCTATCGCTCATGTGAAGATCCTTTATCAATCTAGAGACAAACTAGATAGTAGGTCCTTAAGATGTATATGCATCGAATATGCTAAAGGCTCAAAAGGATATCGATTTTATAATAATGACCATGAACTGATAGAAAGTAAGAATGTTGATTTCTTAGAATAAACTAAGAATGACATTCTTAAAAATGATTATGAGTATGTTAATGATCTAGTAGACCTATATAAATCATCATTTGAACCCATAGATGAGTTTTCTAAAAAAACCGAAACTTTAAGTAGATATAAAGACCTAGGGTCACACTATTTTACTTGAAATATTATTATACTTACCTTACAAAGAAAGTGTGTAATTCGGTAGATTTAGATGAGTTGATTGATAACTTGACATATCAGTAGGCTATTGACTCATCTGAATCTGCAGATTGGAAAAAAGTCATGGATGAAGAAATTGAATCCATTGAGAAAAACCAAGTATGAGAATTGGTTGATTTGTCAAGAGGAACGAAAGTCATAGGCTATAAATGAGTTTTCAAAAAAATATATAAGGTTGTTGGAACAATCGACAAGTTTAATGCGAGGTTAGTTGCAAAGAGTTTTTTCTATAATGAGGGGATAAATTATGTGGAGACATATTTTCCTATTGCAAAAGTTGCATCCATAAGAATAATCCTAGCGATATCAACATATTATGATTTAGATTTACATTAGTTAGATGTAAAAATTACTTTTCTAAATGGAGATTTAGATGAAATCATATATATGCATCAGCCTGAATGATATATAGTTGAAGGCCAAGAACATAAAGTATGTAGGTTGAAAAAATCTCTATAAGGCCTTAAACAATCACCTCGTCAATGGTATTTGACTTTTCATAATGTCATTATTGAACTTGGATTTACGACTAATGAACTTCATCACTGTGTATATGTCTCGAACAGTGGGAGTCACTTTGTCATCTTATCATTATATATAGATAATATATTGTTGACTTAGAATGACAATGAGATGATTGTCAAAACCAAGTCATGGTTAAACTCAAGGTTTGGAATGAAGGATATGGGAGAAGCATCATATATCCTAGGTATAAAGATTTCTCGATATAGAGAATCTAAACTTCTATGCCTAAGTCAGGAGAGATAATAATTATATTTTCCAGAAGTTTAAAATAGGTGAATGCAAGTCTGCATCTACACTTGTTGCGAAAGGGCTTAAATTAAATAAGGTTGATTGTAACGGTGAAGGAGACGATAAACCTAATGTTTCTTATGCACAGGCTGTAAGTAACCTGATGTATATTATGTTGTGTATAAGACTTTATATCAGTTTTGTTATTGGTCTCGTGAGCTGATATCAAAGTAATCCTGGATGATAGTATTGGATAGTTGTGAAAAGGATTCTAAGATAGCTTAAAGGAACAAAATACTTCAAACTTTATCTTCAAGCAAATGAACTGAAAGTGATAGGATACTTAGATGTTGACTTTGTTAGGAGCAAAGATGACAACAAATCAACCTCTAGACATATACTTTTATTTAGAGGTGGTGTGGTTTCTTAGGCTTGTAAGAAACAAGGTGGTGTAGCATTACATACACAAGAGGTTGAGTATGTTGCTTGCAGTATGACTGCTATGAGTGTCGTTTGGATAACCTGTTTTATACGTGATTTGAAGTGGGACATAACCAACGAGCCAGTTGTTATTTATTGTGACAACAACACAACAATTACTCTTATTAAGAGTGGAGTTGATAGCTCAAGAAACAAGCATATAATGGTTAAATATTACTATGTTCATGATATGTTCAAAAGAAATGAAATAACTATATGTTATATGCCAACTTAGTTGACCCCTTAACAAAAGGCATATTAGAAGAACTGTTTATTAAACATGTAAACCACATTGGGTTCAAATACCCCTAGTGTATAAGTGTAGAAAATACACTTTGTTGTGAGTTATGCAGGAAAAACATATTGTTTGTGGAAAAGTCGCATAAGAGATAAAAGTTGCAATTTACTTACAACAAGAAAAAAAATGATACAACTTGGTAAACCCCAAAGTAGTGAGAGGTAAAACTAGTGTATCAAAGGTTGACTCTAGTGGCCAAGTAGATGTAAATAGTGGGTGGCCACTATCGGCCCCATTACTAACGATAACCATAAAATGTGGGAAAACGGGCCCTCTTTTTGGATTTCAAAAGTTGCATTTCGAAATTATAAATGTTATTCAAACTATTTTCTTTTTGAAAAGGTCATAAGCATCTCCCGGATGAAAGGGAATGACTGTTAAAAAGAAAAGCCCAGAGAGGAAAACTCGAAAGATGAAAAAAGTTATATATATACTAAAGAAATATATAGAAAACAGATGATAATACACATTACAATCTTTTTGATAAAACCCTCTACGTACAAGACTCGAAACGACAACACATTATACAGAACAGAAGAAAAAGAGAATTTAAAAAAAGAAAAGAACCAACACCAACACTGCAACAGTTGGTTCCGAAAAAGTACAACATGCCCCAACACCTAGGATTCTAGAATCCAGAAACTATCACAGTTTTTAGAAACCATCTCTAGTTTCTAAAACATTTTTTATTTTTCAAAATTTAAATCAAGAAAAATTATGTTTATGCCCATTCTACTGATATTACCTTCTAAGAATCATAGGGTTTACAGATTGATTTTACTGTTTTACCCAGATAGACTCTCAAAATTATAATTTATCAATGTTAAAAATTATGATTTAGTTTAGATATTTGCACGTAAATTTACATAAAATCTTGGGACTGATTTTACTATTCTACCTTTTATACTTTTATAAAATTTACAATATAAAGGTAAAGTTACAAGTTTACCTTGATACTTTATATAAACCACAAAATTACTTGTAGGGAAAATTTACAAGATTACCTATTTGCTTTATGAAAATTTACAAAGGTAGATAAATAGTTAAATTTATTGATAAATTTACTTGTAAAGTTATAATACAGATTGATTTTACTGTTTTACCCAGATAGACTCTCAAAATTATAATTTATCAATGTTAAAAATTATGATTTAGTTTAGATATTTGCACGTAAATTTACAGAAAATCTTGGGACTGATTTTACTATTCTACCTTTTATACTTTTATAAAACTTACAATATAAAGGTAAAGTTACAAGTTTACCTTGATACTTTATATAAACCACAAAATTACTTGTAGGGAAAATTTACAAGACTACCTATTTGCTTTATGAAAATTTACAAAGGTAGATAAATAGTTAAATTTATGTTTTTATCCTCTATTTTTCTTGAAAGCCTAGAATAGTTTTAAATTCTATTTTTTACTTAAACTTTGGTTATTCTAAAGATGATGCTTGTAACTCTTATGAAATTACAATAAGGTGCTTGAAATTATTTACAAAATAGTGTATGTTGGTTTTTGTTATTATTATTTAATGCCTCGCTAGCTAATCTTAGTTGTTTCTTACAATTATATTTAATTCTTATTATTTGTTGCTTGTTTAATATTTCCACCTTGAAATACATAGACAATCTAATTGTTACTTTTATCAAATACCTAAAAATAACTATCATAATATATGTTTTTGAATTGGCAAATACCGAAAAACTAAATGACTTAAACTTTAAAATCTAGAAAAGAAGAATCTCATTGACCTTAACTCTAGATGATATTGATTGTGTTTAGAGGAAATTGAAATGCCACTTATAACTGAAGCAATAGATGAGGATAAGGCAATTTGCAAAACTTTCCTCAAAGATGACTTGATAGCTAGGACCATATTGTTAAACTATGTGAAGGATGACTTGATTAGGGTTTTTGAGTAATACAAAACCATATAAGAATTATTTGACTTAGTAGTTGTCAAGTATAATACTATAGTAAAATTGTATGTTCAATTACTCCTTTAGAAATACAACTCTCACAGAATAAAAGAATGAGATAATGTAGTTAAACATATAAATCATATGTTAGTTATGACTATGGACTTATAGCCAAATCAATAATCCTAGACCCTATGTAGATATTGACTACTCTAAATAGTCTTCTTCTCTCTTAGAACATGGTAAGCGCAACACTTAAGTTGGAACCTGGGTTAACTATTTTTGAACTCTCTCTGAAACTTGCTATTGAGCAAGAATATATAAAAATACAAGAAAAAATGCTCATAGCTAAAGATGATTTAGGGTCGATACGTAGGAATAACTAGAATAAGAAGAAGGTAAATAAAAAGTTTGACAAATATAATAAAAAAGATAATCAAAATTTCAAGAAATCATAAGAATATGTTTCTCAAATCAAGTGGTTTAACTGTGAAAAGATAAAGTACTTTAAAAGAGACTTCTCTAATTGAAAAAAGAGGACAACTGTCAACAAGGTGAGTAAAAGGGTGACTTGCATAATTTCAAAATGGCTATATATGAATCGTCATGTAAGGAGATTTTGACTTAAAAGGATAAAACCTTGGCATTATCATGTGGACAACAACTCTTTTTTTAATGTCCCAGGAGTTGGATCCTTCAAAATTGATATAGAAGGTATCCCAATTGTTTTTATTGATGTATTGATTGTGTCATCTATTAGGCACAATTTAGTGTATATTCATATGCTAGTGAAGAAATGTTTTTAAGTTAAGTTTATTCATGAAAAGGTCACTATGAGAAAACATGAGCAGATTTTTCTAGATCATTTTATTCTAAACATGGTTTGTCCAAGCTAAATGCTAATAAAAATGAACATTTTCTATTACTTATGATGATTATGCCTTTATTGTTAATGTGAATGTATGACATAAAAAGTTAGGATATATAAGTTTGAATAAGTTAAAAAATTAACTATTTTAGGAAAAACTTAATAAGTATTAAACTTGTATTCAAGGGAAAATGATAATAAAACACTTTCCAAAAAAATTAATTAGAGCAACAACCCTACAGATACATATGGATCTTTAGGGTATAATCTCATTGTTAGAAGGTTTATTTCATTACCTTCATAAATAATTATTTGAGATATGGATCCTATATCTCCTATCACATAATTAAGATGCACTTGACATATGTAAAGAATATAAACATAAAGTTGAAAATCAATTGAGCTATATAATTAAAGCCTTTAGGTTTTATCAAGATGATGAGTACACTTCTATAAAATTTCTAGAATAATATAAAATGATAGTATTTTAAAACATAATGTTATGCCTAGGACACCTCAATAAAATAGTGTGGTTGAAAAATATAATATGACCTTATTAGATATTGACTAGGCCTATGTTATTGCTTGATTCTCTACCTAGGATATTTTAGGGAAAAACAATAACTACAACTATGTACATATTAAATAAAGTAACAAGTAAGGTTATATTCTATATATCATATGAGATGTAGTTTGATAGAAAACTATACTATAGTCATCTACGGAGATGGGGATTTATTTGTCATGTAAAGATCTTTGATTAGTCTAGATATAAGCTAGACAGTAGGTCATTGATATATGTTTTCATTCGATATTCAAAAGGTTTCAAGCGATATATATTTTATAACAAAGATTATGGTTTAATAAAGAGTAGGAATATTGAATTTTTAGAAGATAATAAGAATGACATTCTTAAAAATGATGATAAAAGCACTCATAATCTAGTGGATCTAGATTGCCCATTATTTGAACCTATGGATAGTGATCCAAACAACCTTTCTATATATATTAAAACTTTAAATACACATAAAAAGCATAGAGTTACTATGTTCTACGCATATCTCATAGAGAAAACATGTTATTAAGTGGATTTAGATTAGTTGAATCCATTGGGAAAAACTAAGTCTCAGAATTGACATATTTGTCAAATAAAAAGAGTTACTGATTGTAAACAGATTCATAAAAATAAATACAAAATCGATAAAACAATAAAAAAGTTTAAGATAAGGTTAGTTGTAAATGGTTTTCTATAAAAGGAGGGGATACATTATGCACATATATATATATATATATATATATATATATATATATATATATATATATATATTCTCCTATTATGAAATTTGCAATCATAAAGATTATTCTAGTTATTTATATATTTTATAATTCAAATTTACATAAGATAGATATAAAAATCACATTTCTAAATGATGATTTAGATGAAATCATTGATATAAAATAATCAAAATGATATGTTGTTGAATCTTATGAAAATAAAGTACATAGGTTAAAAAATCCCTATATGACCTTAAACATTTACCATGTCAATGGTATTTGATCATGCTATATTGAAACTTAGGTTTGTAGCTAATTAAAATGATCACTATGTATATATTTGGAATAGTAAGAGCTACTTTGTCATCCCATCTTTATATGTAGATGACATATTTTTTATTATGAATGAAAATGAAATGATTGTAAAAATCAAGTTATGGTTGAATTCAAAGTTTAAAACAAAGGATACGAGAGATATCATATATCTTAAGTATAAAGATTTCTAATGATAGAAAATCTAAACTTCTCTTTTTGAGTCAAGAGAGATAGATATATTGATGATATCCTAAAGAAGTTAAGAATAAGTGATTGCAAACCTCTATACACATCTGCTGTTAAGGGGTTAAATTGAATAATATTGGTTGTTGTGGTAATGAACAAAATAAGCCAAATGTTTTGATGCATAAGTTGTTGTAAGCTTAATGTATGTTATGTTATGTTATGTACTAGACCTGATATCAACTTTGTTGTTGGTATTGTGAGCATATATCAAAGTATTCCTAGTTGGTAATACTAAATTGTCGTGAAAATGATTATGAGATATTTAAAAGAAACTAGAGACTTGAATTAAAAAAAATAAAAATACAATATTATACCTTTTGCAGTTGTATTAAATTTATATGATATTATTTTATTTTTTACTTTAAATATCTCAATATTTGAACTTAAAGATCTAATAATTGAGATCTTTAAAAAGATTCGAACATGATTGAGTGTGCGCATGAGCTTTACTCTCTCTCTCTCTCTCTTTCTATCTTTATATAAAGAGAGAAAATACAAAGAAACCGTACATGTGAGACAGAGTCCAACTAAACACAAACCAAGCTAAGAAACTATGTTCTAAATAGCCTGGGTGGCTTAACGAGCCAAACCGGAATGAGCCAAGGCATAGGCAGACTGGCTTGAACTACGAGCGAGCCGCTTCATTTACCAGCCCTGGAGTTACCGGACCCGAAGCGGCAGGTGACGGGCAGGGGGGACTTGATTCGCGTCGGAGGTGTGTGTATGTGTGTGTGCGCGCGTGGGATCTTGCGAGCGAAAGGCTGGTCAATGCCGCGCACCAACGCCATCACCGGAATCGGTTCGGTAACAGCTTAGTGATATATAACCCGCTTATGGGAGATTCGAAGTCCAAATCTGATCCAAGATCCATATTAAAGGTTATTTGTGTCTCTCCACGTACACTAGGGTTTCTTGCTTATAAGCTCGCGCGGTCCGGAGTCCAGAGTTTTTTGGAGGATCTGCTTCTTCTACCTATCGTCTTCCTGGGTATTGCAGCAGCAAGAGAGCTCGGTCCGACTCCTCCAGGATTTGGAAAATGGCGGACACAAAGGCGGTGACGATTCGTACCAGAAAATTCATGACCAACAGACTCCTCTCGAGGAAGCAATTCGTGAGTTTTAATCTTCTCTAATCTTCTTGTTCCCACTTTCCTAGTCGTCCGCTCATTTGTTGTCATATTTCGTTCCTTTCCTTTTAGATTATTGATGTCCTGCATCCGGGACGAGCGAATGTTTCCAAGGTATGATTTCTCATCTTCTTTTGGATCGCTTCGTTTGAGAAGTGGATTTTCATAGCAGTTTAGTTCCGCGTGATTAATATTTCCGTACTCTATTCGCGAAGGCTGAATTGAAGGAGAAATTGGCGAAGATTTACGATGTGCGCGACTCCAACACGATCTTCCTGTTCAAGTTTCGGACGCACTTTGGTGGAGGAAAATCAACGGGATTCGGGTTGATCTATGACACCGTCGAGAATGCGAAGAAGTATGAGCCAAAGTACAGGCTGATAAGGGTATGCTTCCTGATTTCATTTGGCTGGTAACATGTTTTAGTGTTTCATCTGTACTTCTCTTCTTATGATGCTTGCTATTGATGCTCCTACTCGGGTTGGTTTTCAACGAAACTGGTTTTGGAGGATTGAGTTGGGGTTGCGTGGGATAGTGTTGGCTCGTCATGAACTGGCTGACAGGTGTTTGATACATTTTGAAGTTTTTCTGAATCCTAGGCACGAATTACTGGGGAAAGGAATGGTGGTTCGGTTATGCATAGAATGTAGTTGTGATAAGAAACAGGCGGTAGTGAAGACATTGAGAATCATGATCGTACAATTAATATTTATTGGTTTAAAAACTTAATAGTAGGTCTTCGGCATTATTGGTCAAACTGGTGAGATTATTTTACAAGTCAATCCCCATAGTGAAATAGAATGTGATCATAGACTAGAACAGAGTTACCAGAATCTTCTACGTCAATTGCGAATGACGCTTCTGAAGGGCAAGTTTGTCGTTCCCAAAGCTTAATAGGGATCTCGATACTTTCCTGAGTCTTGTCGTTCGTGTGGTGCTTTATGCGCAGTTTATGTATTTTCTTATTAGATGCACTCACTTAAATGATTTAACGTAATATCATACAATACCGTTTATGTTTTAACTAGGCTATAATTTTCAAAATTGTGTTACAAATATAGCAGAGGTAATATGGTTTAGTTATTTGGGCAACCATCTGATTTTATTAATTTTAATTTCCAACTTTTCAACCCTGCCGCTAGGTTCATATTCTATATTTAATTCTGTTCTCTTTTTTTCTAACATGACTATAGTTTTGATATGCATTAGATTTTCGTACTTCTTTGAGAACCATCCTTTTTTTCCCTTATGAAAATGCATGCTTCTGGTGTCGGTTCTTCAATTGCTTCCCTTCTTGCTTTGTCTGGCAATCTTGGTCTAGAAAGGCAGGCTTGACGTTGTGGTTCTTCATAGTGCTGTGCTTCTTACTCTCTAGTCTTACTTTTATCATGACACATTTCTTGATTATTTTTTTGTTCTTATCTCTTCTTGTTGAGAACAAAAACAGTGTAGCTCTTTAAGCTCCAGGTTGCTACTATTTGATCAAAGTGTGAAGATGCAAACGTTTTAACATTTGTTTTTTTACCAGTGTTGTCTGACGCGTATCGTATCGTGTATCGCTGGGCTCCACGATACGGGCGTATCGTATCGTATCGTACTTTAATATTAAAATAATGCAAAAATTAATTAAAAATTAATAAAAAATAGTAAAAAATCAGGAAAAAATCAGGAAAAATCTGATAATTGCTTTAAATTCATATAATGTAAGTTTAGTACATATTGAGCATTCAGCATTATTGCATCCAAATTTACATATTTTGAATCCAAAAAATAAAATACAGACATAGTTTAAAGTACACTACAGGTACATATAATGTTACATTTTACAAATTGTAATCAGGATCATCAACTAAATAATCTTCATCTTCTTTGTTTCATGCGCTTATTCTGATAAATTCTTGTGTCATTCCTGATCTATTGCCCAACTGGATGAATTTGTATGGTAGCTGTCCAGAATATGTGTTATCCTTCATTTTGCTATGTTATGGATGGTTTGCATGAGTACTTTTTACGGATGAACTTAAAAACATACTCAATATTAAGTATCTTTGCACATGCCACCTTCCTAAGAAATTGTATTTCTAGATGAGCAGGGAAGGAGTTAATAAAGAACCTAAACTCCGGGAGGAACATTAGAAGATATATTTAAACAGAAAGTCCTTCAAGGAGATGTTTGGAATTATGTTGGCACACCCTCTGTTATGTAGAACAATATGGCTATACATATTAGGAAAGTGGCGAAAGATGTGTTAGAGGTATCTAAGGGAGGTGTACCGGCACAAAAAGAAGCTTGGTGGTGGAGTGAAGTAGTACAAAATAAATTCAAGGCAAAGAGGGCATGCTACAAATTACATTATGCTAAGAAAACTAGTGAAACTTTAGAAGCTTATAAGAAAGCAAAGAAGGAAGCGAAAAAGGCCGTTAGTGAAGCAAAAGCTAAGATTTGGGATGACTTATATAAAAAACTCAACTCAAAAGAGGGTGAAAGAGATATTTTTAGGATAGCTAGGGCTAGAGATAAGAAAACTAAAGATCTTAATTATGTTAGATGCATAAAAGACGAGGATGAAAAAATTCTAGTGGCAAATGATGATATAAGAAATAGATAGAAAAACTATTTTTATAATCTTTTTAATGAAAATAAAGATGTTAGTATTAGTTTAGGAGATTTAGCTAAGTCAGAAAAGTATATAAACCATAATTTCTACCGACGTATTCAAAAGAATGAAGTCAAAGAGGCTCTTAAACATATGAAGAGTGGTAAATCGGTAGGACCAGATAATATTCCTATAGAAGTTTGGAAAATACTAGGAGAAATAGGAATCACTTGGCTCACAAGACTATGTAATAAAATATGGAAAAACCAAAAGATGCTCGAGGAATGGAGAGCAAGTACACTTATACCCATATATAAGAACAAGGGAGACATTCAAAATTGTGCGAATTATCGAGGTATCAAGTTAATGAGTCATACTACGAAATTATGGGAAAGAATTATCGAACGTAGGTTAAGACAAGTATCAAGTACAACAAAGAACCAATTTGGATTTATGCCAGGCAGATCTACTATTGAAGTGATTCACCTTTTGAGACGTCTTATGGAACATTTTAGAGCAAAAAGAAAGACCTTCACATGATATTTATTGATCTAGAAAAAGCTTATGATAGGGTACCGAGAGAGGTTCTTTGGAGAACTTTGGAAAAAAGAGGTATCCTATTGACATATATTAACCTTATAAAAGACATGTATGATGGTGCAAAAACATGTGTGAGGACTCATGAAGGAACGACAAACTTCTTTGAAGTTAATATTGGGTTACATCAAGGATCAACTTTAAGTCCATACTTATTTATAATCGTGATGGATGAGTTAACAAAACATATTCAAGATGAAGTACCTTGGTGTATGTTATTTGCAGATGACATTGTATTAGTGGAGGAGTCTAAGGAAAAAGTTAATAGAAAATTGGAACTATGGAGAGAAACATTAGAAAGCAAAGGCCTCCGACTTGGTAGAACAAAGACAGAATATATGGAATGTAAGTTTAATCATTTGGCTACTTCAGAGGACATAGAAATTAAAATTGGCACACATTGCATTCCCCAAAAGGAAAGTTTTAAATACCTAGGGTCAATTTTTCAAAGTGATGGAAGAATTGATGGAGATGTTACACATAGAATTAATGTTGGTTGGTTAAAATGGAGAGGAGCATCAGATATTCTTTGTGATAAGAAGATACCTTTAAAATTAAAAGGTAAATATTATAGAGCAGCAATTAGGCCTGCCATGTTTTATGGTTCTGAGTGTTGGGCAGTTAATCATCAACATGTACAAAAGATATCTGTGACAGAAATGAAGATGTTGAGATGGATGAGTGGTCATACAAGAAAAGACCGTATACATAATGAGGTTATTAAAAACAAATTAGGCGTGGCACCAATAGAGGATAAAATGAGAGAACATCGTTTAAGATGGTTTGGACATATAGAAAGAAGATCAAAAGAAGAACCTGTAAGAAGGTTAGAAAAACTAAATTTGGAAAGTATTAAAAGAGGTAGAGGACGACCACAAAAATGTTGGAAAGAAACAATAAAGAATGATCTAGATTATTGGGAGTTAACTGCTAACATGGCACACGATAGGGATCTGTGGAAACAAAGAATCCATGTAGCCGACCCCGTCTAGTATGGGAAAAGGCTTAGTTGTTGTTGTTGTACAGATGCTTCACAAACTAAAATTGGTAGCAAATAGTAAAATTTCAACAAGCTAGGATAATTGATGGAGATGCCACCTATAAAATCCTTTTGTATCACTAGAAGATGTCATTGAGATGGGAAGGTAATTATATAATGCAACGACAAATCCAGAAATGCTCTATAATACCAAATGTTGCACATCCACAGATCGGCACGTGCAGAAAATTATAGCAAGATAGAGATTTTGAGGTGGATCTGGGGCCACACAATGAAAGGCTGGGATGAGGTTATTAGAAAATAAGTTGGTGTGATACTGCAAGAAAATGAAGCACGAGAGATACATTTAAAGTGGTTTGCACATTTGAAGAGGCAATCCAACGAATTTCTGCCGAGATATCCACACTTCAAAAGAGTAAGTGGATGACCTGAAAAGTGTTTGGAAGAAAAAATGATATTACACGATTATGCCTTCTGGAGTTAAATGCTATTATAAGAGCATAATGCTGATTAAAAATCTGTGTAGCAAAATGTTAATGTAAGTTAACATAATATAGAACATAATGTTGATTAAGAGTCCATGTAGCTGACCACACTTAGTGTTGGACAATGCTTGATTTTGGTTTTGGTCTAGTGCTGCAAAATTGCAGTGATGAAGCAAAGTGATACTTCATAAAACTCCTTTAAGGTAAGTAAACACGAAATGGAAGCCTGCTAAGTTTCGGTCTGTGTAGACCAAAGTGTAGAACAGTAGAAGGGAGTAGAAATGCAAGTGATGCAGTATCGAGTTGCATTAGCTTGTGTGGTTGTACTTGTTCCCTCTATTCCTTGGTTACTCTTGTTCTGCTGAAAGCCATATGTGACAAATTGGCCTCGGTGGTTTCGGATTCATCTGTTGATTTTAGGAAGGTACTCTTGTGACTTCTATTGTATCAGGAGGTGGGTGGTTAGCTCTAGGTTCAAAACACGCATATGGAATTTCACCTTGTTTTAACGCACCTTATGTTTCAAGGTGCTCTCTACTGAGGAAGCACCTTCCACTGTTCGCTCTTTGTTTTTATTTTCATGGGGCTTTCACTCTGACTGAAATGTGTGATGCAGAATGGTCTTGCCACGAAGATAGAGAAATCCAGGAAGCAGGTCAAGGAAAGGAAGAACAGGTCAAAGAAAGTCCGTGGTGTCAAGAAGGTGAGAAGAACAATTCTTGCAAAACTTTCTCGACTGTGTGTAGTCTTCCTCTACAGGTACTCCATTTCCTTCGGATCCTGATGCACTTATGTTTTTCAGACTAAGGCTGGAGACGCTGCCAAAGCTGGAAAGAAGAAGTGAGGCGGCCAGTCTAGGGATTCCATTGGTACGAATGTGGCTTGTATTTTTTGGTTCTTTTTGGTCTTAATGCTTATCCCTTGATTTTGGATGTGAGAAAGCCTCGTAGAGATACTGCATACAGATATTCTTGTTTTCCCAAAATTTAGTCAGATTCAGGAAAGAAACTTTCTGATTTGCTTAAGATTTTCTGGAACTTGTTCGTTGCATGTTCATTCCCTGAAATTTCTTCCTTTTGCCTTGTATGTTTCGTGATATATAGTACAAAAGGGTGCAATGCCTTCTGATAAATGGATGAAATGACAGAGAGGCCTGAATTGTATGGATCCAAGTATTGGATTGTATAGGGTTTTCATGTGCATGACCGTGGGCCTACTTTGCAGGCACACTTTCTCATTTTATTTCGTGATTGCTTCAGAAATGATCAATATTTGCTTAAGAAGAAGATTGCATCTATGTCCTTGGTCATTATATATATTTCTAATTTGCTTACTCAATAACCAATATCTGCATGTTTTGCCAATTTGAGAAACTCAGAGGCATCCCTCTCTCGCTCTCTCATGAAAGTGCTGTTCTTTCGTTTGCATTCTACATCGAGACAACTGCAATGGAGATGAGAGGGCATCTTTTAAGGCACCGCTAGAATTTCTTGAGTTGGTAACAAGGCCCTATTCTTCCTTGTTGAGGAGGCTTAAAGCTTTCTCATTGTATTGGAATTTCTATGCATTTGCTAATCTATTGGTTATTGCTTATGTAGAATGACGATCAGATAATGCCCATTAACAAAACTGAGATTTTCTTTTCAATTTATAACTTAGAGCTATGTGAATTGAACCCTGACTACCAGTGTGACAGTTGAGCCCTTTCCATTACTGTCCACTTCGGACATCTGATTTTGAACTGGCAACAACAACTAAGCCTTTTCCCATACTAAATGGGGTAGGCTACATCGATTCTGTGTTTTCACATAGCACTATCGGGTGTCATGATATCAATTAACTCAATATAAACTAGATAATTCTTTATAGTTTATATCCAATACTTTTGTGACCGTCCTCTTCCTCTTTTAACATTTTCAGAATCTAAATTTTCGTATCTTCTTATGAGAGCGTCTTTTGGTCGTCTTTCTACATGTCCAAACTATCTTAAATGATTTTTCCTCATTTTATCCTGTATTGGTGCTACTCCCAATTGGTTTTTAATAACCTCATTATGTATACGGTCTTTCTTTGTGTGACCACTCATCCATTCAATATCTTCATTTATGCTATGAATATCTTTTGCACATGTTCATGATTAACTGCCCAACACTCGAACCGATAAAATATAGCAGGTCTAATTGTTGTTCTATAATATTTACCTTTTAAGTTTAATGGTATCTTCTTATCACACAGAATACCTGATGTCCCTCTCCATTTTAACCAATCGGCATTAATTCTATGCGTAACATCTCCATCAATTTTTCCATCACTTTGAAAAATTAATACTAGGTATTTAAAACTTTTCTTGTGAGGTATGCGTTGTATGTGAATCTTAATTTTTGTGTCCTCTGAATAAGCAAACTTACATTCCATATATTCTGTCTTTGTTATGCTAAGTCATAATTCTTTACTTTCTAATGTTTCTCTCCATAGTTCTAATTTCCTATTAACTTTTTTCTTAGACTCATCCACTAACACAATATCATATGCAAATAACATACACCACGACACTTCATTTTGAATATGTTTTGTTAACTCACCAATGACCAATATAAATAAATATGAACTTAAAGTTGATCTCCAATGTAACACAATATTAACTTCAAAGAAGTCTATCATTCCTTAATGAGTGCTCAAATAAGTTTTTTGCACCATCATACATGTCTCTTATAATATTTATGTACGTCAATGGATTACCTTTATTTTTCTAGGTTCTCCAAAGAATATCTCTTAACACCCTATCATAAGCTTTTTGTAGATCAATAAATATCATGTGAAGGTTTTTTTTTTTGCTCTAAAATATTTCATAAGATGTCTCGATAGGTGAGTCACTTCAATAGTAGATTTGTCGGGCATGAATTCAAATTGGTTCTTTATTGTACTCGATACTTATCTTAACCTATGTTCAATAAATTTTTTTATAATTTTATAGTGTGACTCATTAACTTTATACCTCGGCAATGTCTCTCTTGTTCTTATATATGGGTATAAGTGTACTCACTCTCCATTCCTCGGACATCTTTTGTGTTCTCTATATTTCATTAAATAGTTTTGTAAGCCAAGTAAGCCCCACTTCTACTAGGATTTTTCATACTTCTATAGGAATATTGTCTTGTCCTATGTATTTACCAACTTTTATATATTTAAGAGACTCTTTGACTTCATTCTTTTTTGAATACGTCGATAAAAATTGTTGTTTATATACTTTTTTTATTTGGCTAACACTCCTAAGCTAATATACCTTAGTAAATCCTCTCAAATTTTGGCTTATGCTTCACTAACAACTTTTTTCGCTTCTTTCTTTGCTTTCTTATAAGCCTCTCTAATTTCACTAGTCTTCTTGGCATAATTTAATTTGTAACATACCTTCTTTGCCTTATTTTATATTGCACCACTTTACTCCACCATCAAGCTTCTTTTTGTGCTGATACATCTCCCTTAAATTCGCCTAACACATCTTTTGTCACTTCTCTAATATTATTGTTTCACATATGACAAGGGATACCTACATAATTTCACGCATCTCCTTGAAAAACTTTTTGTTTACATATATTTTCTTTCTCACATTTGAGGTTTCATTGTCTAGTCTGAATAGCTTTATGCACTCTATTATCCTTTGTCCACTTTTTTACCTACAAATCCATTACTAAAAGTCGATCGATGTTAGTAGTTAAATTTTCTCTTGTAATTACTTTACAATCTTTACAACAAAATTGTATTGTATGTTCATCTTGTTTTTGAAAATTGTATTTGCTATAAACAAAATACTCAAAGTCGATTTGTATTGTATGTCGCTTACTAAAAGTCTATTTGTATTTTTCTTGCAAACAAAATAATCAATTTGTGTTTGTGACAAGCTACTCTTATAAGTAATTAAATGTTCATCTCGTTTTTTCAAATTGTATTGACTATAAAGATATCAAAAGTCGGCAAAATTTAAAATCTCTCTATCCTCCTCATTTATATCCCTAAACCATAGTTTCCATGAATATCTTGATATCATAATGCATCTTTATCGACATGTTCATTTAAGTCTCTCCCCAAACAAATCATTTTACTTTGTGAAATTCTTTTAATTACCTTATCTAACTAATCTCAAAAAGGCTTCTTTATACTATATTGTAATCCTACTTGAGTTGCATAAGTACAAACTATATTTAAAGCCTCTACTCCTAACACTAATTTCGTTATCATAATTCGGTCACCATATCATTGTATGTTTACTACATTATCTTTTAAATTTTTATTTATAATAATACAAACTCTATTTTGAGCTTTTTCTTAGTACCATAATTTAAAACATTTATTTTCAATCTCTTTTGCTTTTTCTCCAACCCACTTTGTCTCTTATAAACATAAAATTTCAATCTTTCTCTAGATCATAGTATCTACTATCTCCATTAACTTTTTTGATCAATGTTTTGATATTCCAAATTTCAATACGAATCTTGTTATTCATAACTAGCTTCCTTACCTCCCGCATCCGTTCATTCTAAAAATACGAAGACCCTCATTGTAACTTATTCATTACCTTTGGGTGATAGCGGGACTAACTTCTTTATCCACACTCGTTCATGATATGAAAACCCTCTCTACAATTGATTCATTACATCTCGACGAAGATGTAAAGACCCTTGCATACTTTTCACAATATTAAGGTTATGCAATGCATTGCGAAGAGAGAACGTTTCAAAGCAATGCTCATAATTTGTAGAATCCATGGTAGGTAAGTCCGATAAAGTTTTACGTTTGTTGTCGGAGGCCTAACACAATCCTCTTTTATTTGGGCTTGGGACCCGCCATGCAAAGGTGGTCTCTTACATGGGAGAGTTATGCTTTTGATTTGAAATTGCCTAAAATCCAGCTGATAAGTGAAAGACATCATATGCATTTGATATTTACTAGGGAAAAAGGGTAGGAAGGAAAAGCATAAGATTCCATATTCTAAAGAAAAATAGACTAGTAATTTCATTTTTCTAAAAGCTTTTTTTTTTGTTTTATTCTCTCCTTTTTCCTTTTTGTGGTTTCTATCTTCCACTGGGCGTTCACAGGAATTGTGTTGGCACCCTTTGTGTACGGTCGTGCCCAGGAGGTGTGTTTTCCGGTTGCTAAGAAATATCTTACTTGTCTTACATAATAAATGTTGGACTTTTATCTGATAAGGACCTTAATTTTTGAAGAAATTAAGTCACACATTATGGATAGGATTGTCGTGCTTAACCTTCTGCCAGACTTTTCTCTACCTTAATTGTTGAAGACCATTAGTGTTGTGGTGCATTACTATTGGAAGAAAAGGTCGTAGCTGCATTCATATTCTAATAGGATGAAAGCATACCACTTGTGGAACCTCCTGTTGTTAAAACAGCTAATAGAGAAGGTCAGAGCTGCACATATATTCTAATTGGATTTTGTTGAGAGATGGAGCCCAATTTCTAGTAGTATTCTGCCTGGTGTCATTGACAAAGAACCTTTAGTGCACTTTGTTGTGATTGACATGTTTGAATTTTTTATATTATTTTGCCTTCTTTTCTGCCTTTTGAGTTAGTCAACTTGAGATTTGTGCCAACAAAGAAACCACTCTTCTCATTGGGAGTGCCTTCCTCGGCGGACCTACTCATGGGCGAGGGTAAGTGGCTGCCTGAATCGAGATCAGATCAAAATCCGTGTTTTTAAAAACTCGGTCCACCTTGCCTGATTTTCACCCAATAAGTTCATCTTGCTTCAAAAAATTCTTCGCTATGTATGTATGCTTATTTGTCATGAATCCTACAAGAAGTCGCCTCTCGTCTCACCCAAAAAGTTACAGAAGTACTCATTTATTCTAAGCAAAGAGGAGTCTGTCTCGTAGAGGATTTCTCAAATATGGTGGTGATTTTAGGAGCAGTTGTTAAACTTATTATTGATAATAGGATTTTTCCATGGAGTATCTACCATAATTTGATCATTGGACCCTAGAAGTCACCAAAGATTTGTTGCCATGGCACAACGAGCGATAACTCACACGTTTATGGGGTCAGCTCAAAAGTTGGTCATGAGTTTGATGCCTGAGACATGCTTTTGGCTTCGGTCTTCACATTGCGCCTTGCGATCCTGTGAAGAACGAAATTGTTGCATTCCAAGTGAATGATCCCAATGTCTATGTCCTAAGGGGCTCGATCTTGAGATCCTTTAGGATTTTGTGATCGATAAGATTTAACCATAGGACATGAGAATTATTTTCTTAGGTATGAACTTTATGAGACACAGGATCAATCAATCAATCATATAAAGCAATTTCATGATCTTATGAGTTATATGTATATAAACATAAATTTTTGGAGAAGGTGATGAGTTTGGTCTCTTTGAGTTCCTATTTGATCACATCCTCGATCCTTAGGAACATGCGCATTTAAGAAAAGCTACCGATTTTTAGAAAGTTTCTCCTAGTAAAATGACCTTTAATCTCTTAACCCGAACAGTTGGATAAGATCTCATCTAACGGTTCACACACAAGCACAAGTATCATAATGTAGCAGTATTTCCTCATTTTTCTTCAATTTTTTTAATGGTCATAAGACTCTTCCCATTGACTATGTGATGCTGACAAAGTAAACTGTCCTTTTGCTGGAAAGAATCGTAAATCCTATTAAGGCAAAGTCCAAGAAATTACATAGCTTGACAACACTAAAGACAAACTATGCCTATCGGCTTAAGAAAAAGACTTTTAAAACTATGCCCATCGGCTTAAGAAAAAGGCCTTTGACGCAAAATTCTAGCACAAAATTCCCTCTCCATTTAGACTTGCATCTCAAGAATACGTCTACTTACTCATGCGCTTAGAGGTGTCGATCCGGACTCGTCAGGTTCTAACTATTAGTGATTTAGGGTGAGGTGAATCTAAAAAATATAAAATACAAGTGCGTTTCACTCCAAAAAAAAATTATTTAGTCCAGCAGTGTCTGCTCATGAAAAATGTAGGACAATTCGAGTCAGCGCCACAACTTTCATGAGCCAAAATTTGCATTTCCTATTATATATAATATATGATATTATATTTATATGTATTATCATATATTATATTTCCACGCAGGAACCTTTTTTCCAAGATCAGACAGCTGCGCCATTCGGCTCGGCTCTAAAAATGGGCTAGAAAAATCTAGGCCCTGCCCACCATTTTCCGAAGGCTACCCATCTTAACACCTCTATTGGCATGACAATATTAGCACGACTCATGGGGACAAGATCTGATCTGCCTCAAGGAGGTGTTTATTACTCGGTTTGACCGGGTTCAGGAAAAACCAGGGCCCCTTTGCCGGTGTATGGGGTGGTGGGTACAGGATAAAAATTACTCAGCTTAAAATTGACTTGATTATTTGAATTAGATTCACTAATGATTCGATTTTCATCTAAAGTACTCTTATTAAGGATTTTACGGATTGGACTTAACAATCGGGTACCATATGTGTGGCGTTAAAAAGCACAAACCCGTACCTGCCTTTAACCGATATATTTGGCGTTAAGAAGTCCACTTATTATGATCCAACTTGGCTTTTTATGAAGTAACAAACAGGTCATTAACATGTTCAAATATAAATTATTCAAAAATTTATAAACTCAAGCTAGTCCGGTTAGGAAATTAAACAAGCTAAACACGAGCATCCCATGTTTGGATTGTGTACCCGACCTACTTTTACCTCATTAAAACGGTGCAAACATAAAGGAAGGACAAGAAAAGAGTATATGCTCAAAACTCATCTACTTAAAACCATGTGCATCTAATTTTTCTCGTTTTATGATTTTTTAAATAAAAAAAGTTGATAGTGTGAAATATTATTAAAAACATCATCAACTTGACATTCTATGTGCTCGTGTCCATGTTTTGTGTCAGCTTGCTGTCACCTAGGACCTGTGGTCGATCTAAAAACTCTTTTGGGGTGGGTAGAATCGCCCCTTTGGTTTAAGATGGGTTAACTATGTATTATAGCCTATGGATCACCACCATAGGCTATAGACTTTAAGTTGATTTTCAAAAATTTGGGTGTAGATCTGCCAAGGACACATTTCCAAAATCGATCAAGACAATGTTTCTCATTTGGTGTTTTTTTTCTGTTCCAATTTCAAAAGCTCGTCTTAGTGTCATGTAATATACAAATTAAACCAAAACCAAACCAGAATCAGGCAGAAGCTGGACCAGAAACCGAACCAGGAACTAGTGGAATAGGAACGGTACCCTTAAGGGTTCTGATTCTGTCACCTAGTATACTCCACTCTTGCTCAAAAGGAGTTTTACATCTTGGTGAGGGTAATAGGATGAACCCTACTCAGCCACTCCAGGTGTGGGTGAAGGAAAGAGGCGTGCAGGCTCTCCCTAGCACCGAGGTCAAGCACTCACTCTTGAGGATGTACTCTCCCTCTCTCGCACACTCTCTCTAAGCATGGGAGTCACTTACACACTCATGGGTGGAAGGGCTCAGACAAAACAACCTAGAAGGAACTCGGCTCTTTATTAATATCACAAAGATACTACAAAGACTCAAGGGACTAGCTACCCTCCCTAAGCATACCTCACGTCTACTTATAGGCATAGAAGGCCTCCAGACTCTTGTGATTACAAGGTTTAGGCCATGGTACTAGAAGCATCCATAGTTATTCGGTTATACTTATATGGGTCCAAGGAGGTTACCCGGTTACAATCATATCACTAGGTGGTTAAGGGGGTTTACAAGTGGTCACAAAGGTGGTTGGACGAAATTCACAAAAAGATCCCCGAGTGTGCGTGCTGCACAAATCAGGTCCATGACAATTCTCCCCTAGCTGAATCAAGACTCATCCTCGAGACCTCTTGATAGATGTGAAGTAGGTGCTCATACTACCACAACTACGTACTCGAAACCCACACATCGTCATTGGGACCTTTTTTGTTCACCGCACAAGATATTGTGTCTGTCTTTGGGGTTCCACACCATCAACCCTATGTGCTAACACCATTGTGACTACAGAAATGTTCTCTCTAACCAAGAGTGGGGACCGACTCTCCAACCTCTTTGGGTCCTCGTGATATATCTTCAGCTACAAGACATGGAAAATCGAATGTAACCCTGGTAATTCTAACTTATATACCTATCCAATGCATTGTATCATTCGGAATGACCCATCATACTTTGATTTCAACCCCACGAGACTACCCTTGCATACTTGTTTTTAGATATACTCATGTATCCACGGTCATACATGATCCCCAATCTTAAACTTCACTGCACATCGGTGTTGTTTTTTTATGTGCTTCACCGTGCAGGCTCGTGCTTGATTAAGGGAGGTTTTGGCCTCCTCATACATGGCCTACCTCTCTCACACCTCATGGAGAGTGATTGGGTAACTTCCACTTCCATTACCTTCTATCAACTCTAATGGACCAAGCGACTATCAACCCATCACAAGTTCGAAAAGACTCATGGTGGTGGAAGAGTTGTGGTGTGAGTTGTAGATATACTGGGCTACCTAAAGCAATGACATCTAATTTTTCTAGCTAGTTGTCATATAATGGGGTAAGTACTGCTCTAGCATTGAGTTTAATCTCTCTGTTTAACTATCCATTTATGAATGATGAGTGGAAGAGAAGAGCAATTGGGTGCCCATTATTTGAAATAGTTATGCACAAAACTTTATTGTGAAGCACGCGTCATGGTCGCTATGATCTCTTCTGGAACTTCAAAATACTTCACCATATGGTGTAAGAACAAGTGTGCCATCTACCTAGTGTTGTATTCCCAGAGTGCGGCTACGAAGACGCTATATTTGGAGAATTTATCCGCAACCACAAGGAACGTTTTGAGGCCATCTACCCTAAAAAGTCTCGAAATGAAATCCATGGAAATGTCTCTCCACAACCTATCTGAAATCAGAAGGGGCTAAAGCAACCTGACTGGTCGCATGTGTTCCACCTTGTCTTGCTGACATATGGGACAAGCATGCACATAGTTGGCCACCTTGTGCGTCATTCGGGGCCAATAATACCCATGTTCCAAGAGGGTGACAATTCTTTCAATCTCGAGGTGTCCCACATATGCTAAGTCATGGATTTTGTACATCAAACTCTTCCTTAACCCACTAGCCTCGAGAACTAAGAGTTGCCTACTCTTGTTCTACACCAAATCATTGTGAACCTCATATTTTTTTGTAGAACTAACTAGGGCTTGTTCATGAATTTGCTTGTATGATGAGTCTTCTTGAGTGAGTTGCTTGATTTTATGCACCATGTCACCTTAGAGTCGGCTCATAAAACATAAGACCTCCTTGGTTCGCTTGTGGTTAAGGGCATCAACAGCAAAATTCTCCTTTCTTGATCGATACATTCAATTGAGGTCATATTTTACAAGTAACTCGAGCCATCAGGCTTGCCTCAGAGTCAATTATTTTGAGTTTTGAGAAAAGTGTTTGCCACATTGTGTGTAACAACTGTGAAATGAGACCCAAAAAGAAATACTCTCCAAAGGTAAGGACAATGAACTACGATCAATAATTCCCTCTCATATGTAGGGTATTGAGTCTCAACCTCCTTGAGTTTTCAACTCTCAAAAGCAATAGGATGACCGTCTTGGGAAATGATGCCTCCTATGGCTCGATCACTTGCATATGTATGCACTACGAATGACTATGCAAAGTCGAGTAAGTGAAGCATCGGTTCTTGGTATACCTCTGCCTTAAGATACTCAAAAGCTTCCACATACTTGGAAGTCTATGATTAAGTAGAACCTTTCTTTAAAAATTCGGTGAGTGGGGTTGTCATCTTTGAAAAGTTTTTGATAAACTTTCGGTATTAGTTTACCAACTCGAGGAAATTCTAACTCCCTCACCGTTTGTGGTGCTTCCCAACTTTTGATAGCATATACTTTCATAGAGTACATACGAATCTCACCCCATCATATGACCAATGAAAATAATTTGAGTTTTCGTAAATTCACATTTCTCTCTTCTCACATATAGTGTGTACTCGCAACCTCTCGAGCACAAGAGACAGATGAGGAACATGCTCTTCTAAGTCCTAATTGCAGACGACTCCGTCATTAAGGTATATCACCACAAACTAGTTGATATACCTGTGCAACACCTCATTCATAAGTCGACAGAAGGTAGGCGACACATTGGTTAGCATAAAAGGCATCACCAAAAACTCGTACGCATCATATCGTGTCATGATGACTGTTTTTATCTCATCCCTAGGTGCAATGCAAACTTATCAATAATTCAACCATAAGTTCAATTTAGTAAAGCAACAAGCTCCTCTGAGTTGGTCAAAGAGATCAATCACCAATGGGAGATGATACCTATCCTTCACCATGACCTTGTTCAATGTTATGTAGTCGACATACATCCGTAACGATCCATCCGCCTTCTTTTGAAACAAAACAGGTGATGTGTATGGAGACTTAGAAGGTTAAACCATACTTGCATCCAAGAGCTCTCTTAGTTGTTTCTAGAATTCCTTCAAATAAGGAAGACTCGTGTGGTAGGTGGCCTTATAAGGAGCCTTAGCACCGAGCTCCAAAACAAACTCGTGATTGGACGCCACCTAGGCAGCTACTTGAATAGTTTGGTTGGGACAGTGTATGCAAACTGGTGCACCACAACTTGCACTTCGGTTGAAATGTGGAATCAGACCTCTCATCCTCTCTAAGGACTGCCAACACCATGGGGTTGTCCTTACCAAGTTTGTCCTTCAGCTACATGACTGAAAGTAGCACGACACCACATGTTGACTCGACGAGAGCCTTACCGGGATCACATGAGGCACAAATCTGGCTTGTTGGGAGCCCACACACACCAAGCCTCACAAATTACCGGTGATTCTCCCCATCACAAATAAGGAAGGGCAGTAAGCTCGTCTTTACTTCACCCTTGAGTTTTCCCTTTTTAATTTGTGGCTCATAAAGATTCTCATGGTCAGCGAAGCCAATCAACGTCATACCAGCGGTGATGGATCGTCAAACGCGGAGCGCCCGAAGCACAAATCACGAAGGTTTTCCCAAATAGACGCCTCTAGGATAGTTTATTACAGAATGCATTCTTTCCTGCGTTGATTCTGCAAAAGCCCCTTAAGTTGATCAAAATGGCTCATGCAGTGAGAGTTGTTATTAGAAAAAACAACCAAAAAATCATTTAAATACGATATTGATGTTCTTCACGAAAATTACTCACGTAATTTTGAATAAAATAAATAATTGTTTGTATATTAAATAACTACAAGCAGCTGTAAACTCTAATTAACAACCAAATTTATGAATTTCATGCAAACTTAAAGGGCATTGGCTATGGATATAATTAAGGGTGTTCATGGTTTGGTTTAGTTTGGTTGTAGCCTCAACCTCGAACCATATCACTACTAGTGGTTCCTAGTAATTTGAGAACTGAACCAAACCGTGACATGATCAAAATAGAATTGAAGGAACTGACGGTTCCAGTTTGGTTTTGTTCCGAGTCATGGTTCTTGTTGTAATGCAACATAAGGGTGACCAAAAAAATTAATTTAATATCATGACCAACTAACAATATTAAAACTCAAAAGAATTAATAGTACACTTGATCTTAGCTAAAAGACTAAGAAAAATATGTCTTATTCGGTGCCCTACAATGATTTTTAATAGTGTTAACCCATCTTTCGTTATATTCTCTCTTTGATATGGGACTAAACTCATCTACCTTATATTTGATTCAGTTTCAGTACTAGAACCGGGAACCGAACTGCTGATAAAATTTTCTATTATAACCGATCCAAACCAAACCATTCGGTATCTAGAACCAAACCAAAATGCCGGTTTGATTGGGTTATAGTGGATCCTTGAACACCCCTAGATACAATATACTGTGATCCGTCTCATATGAATTATGGAACTTGTTATTTTGAATAAAAGCTCCTTTCGTATGATACTCTAATAAGTCATGTCTGTGGTAACCATGATAATTATCTTAAAACTAAAGGAGTCCAAACGAAAATCGCCATATTAAGCCAAGTATCGTACTTATCTTAACTATCGTTATCGAATTAAATGGCAGTTCCAAACAACGTTATAAATATCGTACCAGACCTTATTGCATGGTCACCGATGCACATGTTTTATTTTTTTTAGAAAATTTCATAAAAAACATAAAAAAATTTAAAACATGAAAAACTCTACCATATGCACCACACTAAGACAATGAATTCAAAGTCAAAACAAACCAAAATACATGTACGCATTGTCATTGCGCCTCATTTTGAAACTTAGAATAAATGACTATTAATAGAATTGGAATACATATATGATTTAAAAAAAAGAGATTGGTGTTGAAGAAAGAAAAGATGGACATGTAAGAGGAGCTAAAGAAGTTGCACCCAAGCTTTAATTCTAAAAACATGATTTTTGAAACATGTATCATATCATACAGTAAGAGATGTATCATATGATATACTTCGATATGTGTGATAAATATTATTTTGTGATATACGTACCTAAATCATATCGATTTAAGTATTGATACCAGTATTGGTTCATACGCTCTGCTATGATTTTTATAAGGTTGGTTCTAAATATTGTTTTATTGAAAAATTACAGTTTTAAGAAAATTTAGTTAGTGAGTAGCCTATAAAATTCCTTCTCAGAAACAAATGCATGACAAAACATTCTCCGGTGGATATATTTATACTCTAATTATTCAATCAGCAATCGACTTCTACATGATTATGTTAGTTGATCCCGATGAAGGAGGAATGCATTTAGAAATAACAACAAAGGAGGGGCTTATTCTGAAAAAGCCTATACAAAAGTCAAGTGAGCTCCCCCTTCGTCCACCGAATAAATAGAAGTAAACTCTTCCCTTGTGCATCCCTCCTTTTTTGTTCACGGAGAGAGAGAGAGAGAGAGAGATATGGAAGAGGAGGAAGGAAGTCCTTTACTGGAGAAGGAAGAGAAGAAAGAAGGAAAAAGGGAGGAGGCGGTGGCGGTGGCCGCCGGCGGATGGACGGCGGACGGCCTCCCGCTAGGGCATGGCAGCGTCGTCGGCGAGCCCGTCGCTCGATCACAGTGGAATTCCTCGCTCTGCGCCTGCCTCGGCCGCAACGATGAGTTCTGCAGCAGCGATCTCGAAGTCTGTGAGTATTTCGTCCTTCCCCTCGGGTTCCTCTTCTTTAATTTGTTTCAGTCGCTCTTTGCAGTGGATTTTCGTCGCTTTTCCTTGACCTGGTGCGAGATCTTAAGGATTTTCGGGCAAATTGGGAACCCGTGCTGTTTACGTTAGATTTTCTTCAGTTTTTCTTCGTTGATCCGGGACGTGACACGGTCAGATTGAAATAGGTTTTGTTGTTTGTTTCGGCAATGGAAGTTTAACTATCGTTTTCGGATAAATTTCAGCCAGAGTTTCGATCCTGTGAGGGAATAATTAATTTTACTGGGATTAGAAGTGTTTTCGCTGCATTTGCATATTTTCTTTGAAGATTTATTGCATTAACACGATTTATATTCCACGAACAAATTGAAAAATGAATTGATACTGACTTCTGAATAATTCGGATTTCATAAAGATGGATTTGAAGTTGATGAACCAAAATGTGATGTTATATCCTCCATAGCCGCGAGATTGCGTGTTTGACGTTGGTATTGAGATGGGATCTACGGTTAATTTAAATTTGGAAATAACTAGAAATTCCCTATCTTTATTCAATCTCCATTTCATGATAACTGACTCCTATATGCATCATGAACTTACCAAATTAAGAATTGTGAGCAAGATAACTTGTCAAATTGATTATGATTTGTGATCAAGAGAACTTGTCAAGCTGATAACATTCAATCAAGTAAAAGATAATAGATCAAATTAAACTAATACTATCCTAGCATTATATGGTACGGATCTTATACAAACCTTGATTTATTTTTATGAAGAGATTCTCCCAAATAAAGCAAAAATTAATTTGGATCCTGATAGTGTGCGAATCTCATGATGTTTTAGAGACATGCTACCACAACAACAACGCCTTTTTCCATACTAGATGTGATCCTCTCCATGGATTCTTTGTGGTACATGTGCCATCCTAGTTAGTGTTGTCTGACGCGTATCATATCGTGTATCGTTGGGCTCCACGATACGGGCGTATCGTATCGTATCATACTTTAATATTAAAAAAATAGAAAAAAATTTAAAAAATTAGAAAAAATTAGTAAAAATCTGAAAGACATCATGAAAAATCAGGAAAATTTAGGAAAAATCTGGTAATTGCTTTGAATTCATATAATGCAAAGTTTAGTACATATTGAGCATTCAATATTGAACAATTGCATCCAAATTTATATATTTTGAAACAAAAAATGAAATACATTTACATTTTACATATTGTAAATTTGTATAAGGATCGTTAACTAAATAATCTTCATCTTCTCTTTGATGAAGATTCAAAGTTTCTCATCACCTTCTGCTTCAAAATTAAAATCTTAATCTCCTTCACGATGTTGTTGCACTCTTTTCAAATTAATCCATGCAATGTATTCTTCGGTTAGGAGTGCATTTTCTTTGTTATCTTCCATAATCCACTCATCTAATATATCAAAATTAACAAACTGCTATCTTTGTACATATAGTTGTCATATTTGCTAATTTTTATATGTGAGCAAAACGATGAGCTCCATTTTTTTTATTATTGAGTCTATGACACCTCAGTGATGTGATATTATTACTTGATGATATCCCCCTTTTCTCTTACTGGATACTAGCTTTTTAACTAATGCTTGAGACTGAGTTAAGCCTTACACACGTTGATCATGTTCAACTCAATGGAAGTCATGGAAGGTGAACCCTAAAATAGTGAAGTTGTGAAATACCCACTCAATGAATCGAGACAACCAAATTGTTCTTCATTATTTGCAATTTCATGAAATTAGAAACTGGTAGTATAAATATACTTAAAAGTTGGCAACACAAAGGGAAATGATTTTGTCACAATTTTTATTTGTTCATAAATTATTCTTATTCAATAAATGAAATTATAAACCCAAATTTATATGTTATATACACAACTTGTAATCCCAAACAAGCACATTGGAGGATGCCTTGGAGAGAAGTGAAGAGAGGTTAGGAACCTACAAAAAAATTTAGAAAAAAAAAATTGAATTTTTTTTGGCGTATCGCCCGTATCGTACAATACGATACCGTATCGTATGATATGGCACGATAACCTAATCATACGATATAGGTTACCGTATCATACGATATGGTGCGATACGGATAATACTGATCCTAGTACTCAACTCAATATAAACTAGATCTTTCTTTATTGTTTCTTTCCAACACTAGATCTTTCTTTATTGTTTCTTTTCAACACTTTTGTGGTTGTCCTCTACTCCTTTTAACATTAGTTTTTCATATCTTCTTACTGGAGCATCTTTGGGTCGTCTTTCTACGCGTCCAAATTTTCCCTAATTGTATCCTCCAGTGTTGTGACGTGTATCGTATCACGTATCGTTGGGCTCCACGATACGGGCGTATCGTAGCGTATCGTATTGCCCGTATCGTACTCTACGATACGCCCGTATCGTACTTTAATATTAAAATAATACAAAAAATTAATTAAAAAATCAAGAAAAATTAGTAAAATCCGAAAAAAATCAAGAAAAATCTGGTAATTGCTTTAAAATTCATATAATGCAAAGTTTAGTACAGATTGAGCATTCAACATTGAATAATTGCATCCAAATTTACATATTTTGAATAAAAAAAATGAAATACATTTACATTTTATAAATTATAATCAGGATTATCAACTAAATAATCTTCATCTTCTCCTTGTTGAAGATCCTCATCATCATCAACAACACCTTCTACTTGGAAATCAAATTCTTTATCTCCTTGATACTGGTGTTGTGCTCCTTCCAAATTAATCCATGCAATGTCTTCTTCAATTAGGAGAGCATTTTCTTCATTGTCTTTTATAATCCAATCTTCTAATATATCAAAATTATCCAAACTTATTGGATCAAATTGGAACTCCGCCCATGTAAGGGATCACCTTGCATTGTCGGTCCCAAGCCCGGATAAAGGAGGGTTGTGTTAGGCTTCCGACAGACAGCGTAAAACTTCGTCAGATTTTTACAACATGGATTACAAAAATTATGAGCATTGCTTTGGGGCGTTCCCGCCTAGCGACGTGCTGCAGAGCCCGAATGCAGTAAGAAGTAAGCAAGGGCCACTAAATTTTCGCCCGAATGTAGTGAATCAATTGCAGAGAGGGTTCCCACATCATGAACGGGTGTGGGTAAAGAAGTTAGTCCCGCTACATTGTCGCCTGAATGTAGTGAAAAATTTTCAGAGAGGGTCTCCGTATTTTGATTATGGACAGATGCGGGGGGTAAGGAAGCTAGTCCTAGATAATAAGATTCGTATTGGTTCTTGGAATATCGGAACATTATCGGGTAAGCTAATGGAGGTGGTAGATACTATGATTCGGAGAAAGATTCATATTCTATGTTTACAAGAGACAAAATGGGTTGGAGAAAAAGCAAAGGAGATAGAGGATACAGGTTTTAAATTATGGTACTCAGGTAAAGAAAAGGCTCGAAACAGAGTTGGTATTATCATAAATAAAGATTTAAAGGAGAGTGTAGTAGACATACAACGATATGGTGACCGAATCATGACATTGAAATTAGTGTTAGGAGCAGAGGTTTTGAATATAGTTTGTGCTTACGCACCCCAAGTAGGACTAGAAGATAGTATAAAGACAGTTTTTTGGGAAGAGTTAGATAAGGTGTTTCAAAAGATTCTACAAAGGGAGATGATTTGTTTAGGAGGAGATTTAAATGGACATGTCGGTAAAGAGGCATTAGGATATCAAGGGATTCATGGAAACTTTGGTTTTGGGGATATAAACGAGGAAGGTAGGGAGATTTTAAATTTTGCTATGTCATTTGATCTCTTTATAGTCAATACAATCTTCAAAAACGAGATGAACATTTAATTACTTATAAGAGTGGCTTATCACAAACACAAATTGATTACTTTATTTGTAGAAAGAAAGATAGAGCGTGTTGTAAAGATTGTAAGGTAATTCCAGGAGAAAGCTTAACCACCCAACATCGACTTTTAGTTATGGATTTACAAATAAAAAAATGGACAAAGAAGAAAAGAGTGCATCGAGCTATTCGGACTAAATGGTGGAACCTCAAAAGCGATAAAGAAGATATATTTAAACAGAAAGTCCTTCAAGGAGATGTTTGGAATTATGTTGGCACACCTTGTGATATGTGGAACAATATGGCTATACATATTAGGAAAGTGGCGAAAGATGTGTTAGGAGTATCTAAGGGAGGTGTACCGGCACAAAAAGAAGCTTGGTGGTGGAGTAAAGTAGTACAAAATAAAATCAGGGCAAAGAGGGCATGTTACAAATTACATTATGCTAAGAAAACTAGTGAAACTTTAGAAGCTTATAAGAAAGCAAAGAAGGAAGCGAAAAAGGCCGTTAGTGAAGCAAAAGCTAAGATTTGGGATGACTTATATAAAAAATTCAACTCAAAAGAGGGTGAAAGAGATATTTTTAGGATAGCTAGGGCTAGAGATAAGAAAACTAAAGATCTTAATTATGTTAGATGCATAAAAGACGAGGATGAAAAAATTCTAGTGGCAAATGATGATATAAGAAATAGATGAAAAAACTATTTTTATAATCTTTTTAATGAAAATAAAGATGTTAGTATTAGTTTAAGAGATTTAGCCAAGTCAGAAAAGTATATAAACCACAATTTCTACCAACGTATTCAAAAGAATGAAGTCAAAGAGGCTCTTAAACATATGAAGAGTGGTAAATCGGTAGGACCAGATAATATTCCTATAGAAGTTTGGAAAATACTAGGAGAAATAAGAATCATTTGGCTCACAAGACTATTTAATGAAATATGGAAAAACCGAAAGATGCCCGAGGAATGGAGAGCAAGTACACTTATACCCATATATAAGAACAAGGGAGACATTCAAAATTGTGCGAATTATCGAGGTATCAAGTTAATGAGTCATACTATGAAATTATGGGAAAGAATTATCGAACGTAGGTTAAGACAAGTATCAAGTACAACAGAGAACCAATTTGGATTCATGCCAAGCAGATCTACTATTGAAGCGATTCACCTTTTGAGACGTCTTATGAAACATTTTAGAGCAAAAAAGAAAGACCTTCACATGATATTTAATGATATAGAAAAAGCTTATGATAGGGTACCGAGGGAGGTTCTTTGGAGAACTTTGGAAAAAAGAGGTATCCCATTGACATATATTAACCTTATAAGAGACATGTATGATGGTGCAAAAACATGTGTGAGGACTCATGAAGGAACGACAGACTTCTTTGAAGTTAATATTGGGTTACATCAAGGATCAACTTTAAGTCCATACTTATTTATAATGGTGATGGATGAGTTAACAAAACATATTCAAGATGAAGTACCTTGGTGTATGTTATTTGCAGATGACATTGTATTAGTGGAGGAGTCTAAGGAAAAAGTTAATAGAAAATTGGAACTATGGAGAGAAACATTAGAAAGCAAAGGCCTCCGACTTAGTAGAACAAAGACAGAATATATGGAATGTAAGTTTGATCATTTGGTTACTTCAGAGGACATGGAAATTAAAATTGGCACATATTGCATTCCCCAAAAGGAAAGTTTTAAATACCTAGGGTCAATTTTTCAGAGTGATGGAAGAATTGATTTAGATGTTACACATAGAATTAATGCTGGTTGGTTAAAATGGAGAGGAGCATCAGGTATTCTTTGTGATAAGAAGATACCATTAAAGTTAAAAGGTAAATATTATAGAGCAGCAATTAGGCCTGTCATGTTTTATGGTTCTGAGTGTTGGGCAGTTAATCATCAACATGTACAAAAGATATCTGTGACAGAAATGAAGATGTTGAGATGGATGAGTGGTCATACAAGAAAAGACCGTATACATAATGAGGTTATTAGAAACAAATTAGGCGTGGCACCAATAGAGGATAAAATGAGAGAACATCGTTTAAGATGGTTTGGACATATAGAAAGAAGATCAAAAGAAGAACCTGTAAGAAGGTTAGAAAAACTAAATTTAGAAAGTATTAAAAGAGGTAGAGGACGACCACAAAAGTGTTGGAAAGAAACAATAAAGAATGATCTAGCTTATTGGGAGTTAACTGCTAACATGGCACATGATAGGGATCTGTGGAAACAAAGAATCCATGTAGCCGACCCCGTCTAGTATGGGAAAAGGCTTAGTTGTTGTTGATTGGATCTAATTAGCTTTCTTGTCTATTTACTTTTTTTAATTGCCTACAAGAAACAAAGATAAACAATTAGTAAATAATATTAACAATTAAAGTCAAACAATTTATTAAATTGAACATTTAAGTAATACAACATTACCTTTCACGAAGACGCATGTTACAACGAATAAAAACTAAATCATTTAGTCTCTTATGTTCCAACCTGTTGCGTTTCTTTGTATGGATGTGTTCAAAGACACTCCAATTCCTTTCACAACTCGTTGCACTACAGGTTTGGCTCAGGACTCTTACTACAAAATCTCTAAGGTTCAAACAATCAGTTCCAAACTTATTCCACCAAACATCTATAGAAAAAGACAAACATTAGAGATATAATTCACAGTAATATAAGATGAAATTTAGATACGAAGATAAACAATTTACTTGAACGCATCGTAGTGCGGTTGCAAATTGCTATAGGCAAATCCATCAAGTGAAGAGCATTATCATAAATCTCCATCTCTCGATGTATAACATCTGCTCTGCTCTTATCAGGGACTCATCTATCAATACAATCAATGATGTCTCGATTAACCTCACTGTCCCTTTTGAAGGTTGCTGAGTACCTGAATGATGGGTTTAGATAACATGCTGTTGCATGAATAGGCTGATGCAATTGTTTATTCCATCTATTATCAATTATTTTCCACACGGGCACATAATCTCTCTTGTTTTCATTAAAATTATTTCTGATGGCTTCTTTTGCCCTATCCATGGCTTCATAAAGGTAGCCCATAGATGGTTTCTCCTCGCTGTCAGCCAATCTCAAAACCTTTACTAAAGGACATGTAATCCTCAACAGTCTAACACATGCATTCCAAAATGTACTCCTGAAGACTGTCTTGAAAATCTTATTCAGCTTTCTATTTCTTCCGTTCTGAGACAACTCTGTAAATTGTTGCCACTCATCTGAAGAGAACATTATCTTCAATGCTTGCTTCTGTCTCACAATACTCTGTATAGATAAAAAATTTATTGCAAATCGAGGTGCAACTGTTCGAAGAAGCTCTGCATTTTCTGTATATCTCCTCATCATACACAAAACAAATGCATGGTTGTAAATGAATTTTGTAATATCTTGGCAACACTCAGTTGCTGCCTTTATTTTATCCATCTCATCAATATCCTCAAGGATGAGATCTAAACAATGGGCTGCACATGGTGTCTAGTAGAAAGTCCCATAAATATCAGCTAACTCCTTCCCAGCTGCTTTATAGTTAGCTGCATTATCTGTAATCAATTGGACTACATTCTCTAGCCCAACCTCTTGTATAACCTTATCAAATTCTTGTCGTAGAATATTCGCAGTGTGCCTCTCCTCTGACATCTTCAAAGATCTCAAAAACATAAATCCTTTAGGACAATAGAAAAGAAAGTTTAGCAAGGTCCTTCCTTGTCTATCTGTCCATCCATCTGTCATGATAGTGCAACCTGTCTCCTTCCATGACTCTCTCAATGTCGAACAGTATTCTTGCACTTTAATGACGGTCTTATCTAAGATCTTTCCTCTCAGCTTCTGATAGGAGGAAATCTTGTATCCTAGACTGATATTAGCAATTGCATCTGCCATTGCTTGAAAATGAAAATTGTTTGCTGCATTGAATGGAATGCATGCATCATAAAACCATCTGCCCACTGCAAGGTCTGCCTGATCATGCAACTGTTCTGAAGCTATAGCAGCACGAATTCCAGGTTGAGCACCAGGTGTAGTAGTAGTAAGAAAAAATGAATGTATGCTATAAGAAGCTCTTCCTCTACTCCTTCCTGAACTTCCTCTTCTACCACCTCCAAAGTCTTAAGTAACCCTCTTTTTCCTGGTAGGTGCTCGTGAACTGCTACTACCAATCTCTGTTCTAGCATCTAAAGGCAAACTATGAGTGAATCCAAATCCAATAGCATCATCATCTTCTTCAAACATCTCCAAATCATCCTTTTGTTGTCTCCTTTCCTGTATACTCTCAATCATCTCCAGACATTGTCATTTAATACCTTCTGGCAAACTTCTAACTCTACTTGTGCATGAAGCAACTTCTTTCCTAGTCCCTGCTAGGTGGTGTTTCAACCTTAAAATTCCACCACTAACCACCCTCTCACAAAATAAACATATGATCTTTAATCTAGAACCCTCAACTGGTGTACCCCACTACCATGTCGGATCATCAGAACGAGAATGGGAGTCTCTAACACCCCTTTCTGCCATCTCAATTGAGTATTTTAATTCAATCAAAAACCTGAAAATAAAAGCATTTCGTAAATCCCCAATCGTCAAATAACACTCAAATAGAGTGTCTCCTACTTCATGAATGCAATAAAAATCATATCCACACACTTAATAACTTCATATTTTGTCATTTAAAAAAAGAAAAATACAAATAAACAAAGAAAACAACAAATAAAAAGGAAAAAATGAAGAAAAACACTAAAAATATACCTAAATCCGATATATGAGGCTTGCACGGACACCGTAGAGCATGTTTTTGGAGCCTTGAACACTAAGGAGGCGAAGAACAATTCTTAGGGAGCTTGAGGAGGTTTGAAGAGAGAGAGAGGAAACTCGCAATAAGGGTCCTTGGGCGTATCGTGCGATGCGATAACCTTTAAATCACTATACACTTAGGTGTATCGTATCGTGGTGGCGTATCGCACCGTATCGTACTACGGATAACACTAGTATCCTCTATTTGTGCTATTCATAATTTGTTTCTAATAACCTCATTATGTATATGGTCTTTCCTTGTATAACCGCTCATCATCTGAATATCTTCATTTCTATTAGAGACATCTTTTACACATGTTGATAATTAACTGTTAAAACACAATAAGTCTAATTACTGCTCTATAATATTTACCTTTCAACTTCAATGGTATCTTATTATCACATAGAATACATGATGCCCCTCTCCATTTTAACCACCTGACATTAATTCTATGCATAACACTACCATCACTTTGAAAAATTGACCCTAGGTATTTAAAACTTTCCTTGTAAGGGATGCCCAAATGATCAAACTTACATCCCATATATTTTGTCTTTGTTCTACTAAGTCAGAAGCCTTTACTTTTAACATTTTTCTTCTAATTTTCTATTAACTTTTTCCTTAATCACATCCACTAACACAATATCATATGCAAATAACATACACCAAGGTAGTTCATTTTGAATATGTTTTGTTAACTCATCAATGACCAATATAAATAAATGTGGACCTAAAGTTGATCCCTGATGTTGCCCAACATTAACTTCAAAGGAGTATGTCATTCCTTAATGAGTGCTCACACATGTTTTTGCACCATCGTACATGTCTTTTATAAGATTTATTTATGTCAATGGGATACCTCTCTTTTTTAAGGTTCTCAAAAACACATCTCTTGTCACCCTATTGTAAGCTTTTTCTAGATTAATAAATATCAAATAAAGGTTCTTTTTTTTTGCTCTAAAATATTCTGTAAGACATCTCAATAGGTAAATCGCTTCAATAGTAGATCTACCGAACATAAACCTGAATTGGTTCTTTGTTGTACTCGATACTTGTCTTTGTCTTAAGCTACGTTTGATAATTCTTTCTCATAATTTCATAGTATGCCTCATTAATTTGATACCTCGATAATTCACACAATTCTAAATGTCTCTTTTGTTCTTATATATGGGTACGAGTGTACTCGCTCTCCATTCCTTATGCATCTTTTGGGTTATCAATATTTCATTAAATAGTCTTGTGAGTCAAGTGAGCCCAATATCTCCTAGAAATTTTCATACTTCTATAGGAATATTGTTTGGTCCTAAATATTTAACAACCCAATAATCGATATAAATTGTGGTTTATTTAAAGTTTATATATTTACCATCCATCGACCACGCTACCACCTGGGACATCATCTCAACCCCACCTCATCACCATAGCCATCCCCACCTTAATTGCTACCCATCCACCACGGTTGCCGCCATCGGCTTTGTCATCCACTCACTACGGTCGCTCGTTGCCTTCCTACCGAACTTGTTGTCATCGCTTTCCTCAAAACCTTTGTCACCTCAACCACTTGCGCTCTATCATTGCTAAAATCCATCACCAAATTCAGAGTCTTATTCCTTTGCTTGAAGAAAATTTTCTAGCTCCCGCATCCATCGAAGAAGCCTCAAAAGAATTCCCGCGAAAGGTGAAATAAAACCATGTTTGCTTTCTCATGGTGAAGTTCAAGGTGGAAGAGGTGCCATTCGCGACCCTTTTCACGAAGGATGGCACCCGGAATGGGGGGAAGGCGAAGGAGTCGTCGATGTCCGACGGAGCTTTCAGCCATGGTCGCTTCCGAGAGAGAGAAGAGAGAATAGAAAGGGGGAGCAAGTTGTCTCCCTTATGCCCTCCGCTCTCTCCTTTCTGTCCCTTTTTCACCTCTCTTTCAGTTGAAACTCTAGTTCATTCCACTTTCCCTTTGGTCGGATATTGTTTTTCACGGGAAGAGCCAATAGATTCGGTCGTTCTTCATGTACTTTAAAATCTTTTCTGCATGCTCTATAACTCGCAGAGAAAGGTTCTTCATTTTGATGCGTAGATCCATCTGGTAGGCTCATCGGACTGTTGTCTGCACCGCTTCCGAGATGAAGTCTTTTAAATTCCCATCATGATCAAATCCTCCCAATTTCCCTTCCTGATCCCTTCTCCTTCCGCGAGTTCCTCTGGCAATCACAAAATTTTGGCTTTGATACCATGTCAATAAACAGAGGTATGAAAAACATGATATTCAATGAATGAAATCAAACTTTATTGGATGAACTCTCTTAAGAGAGGAATTTTATAGAAAATCAAACGATAAGCTTGTCTATATTATTCACTTTATGGGCAAGAGTGTTATTTATAGAGAAATGGAACAAAAGCAAGATCTAAGAGCCGTTGGACCCCCTAAGACCCTGATGACCCAGGTGGTTCTGGTGGCGCTTGGTTTCAATGGCCCTCGTGCCTAATGGTTTCATTTGTCTCTTGTAAACATAGAATGTCTTATAAATATAGAATGTAAATCTTTCTTTGAATCATACTATCTAATACCTTCATTAACTTGCCAGTCAATGTTTTGATATTCTAAGTACCAATACAAATCTTATTATATAGGACTAGCTTCCTTACCCCTCGCATCCGTCCATGCTAAAAATGTAGAGACCCTCACTGAAACTTGCACACTACATTTGGGCGATAGTGTAGTGGAACTAATTTCTTTATCCACATCCATTCATGATATGAGAATCCTCTCTGCAATTGATTTACTACATTTGGGCGAAGATGTACAGACCCTTGCTTACTTTTTACTGCATTTGGGATCTGCAGTGTGTCGCTAAGAGGAAACGCCCCAACGTAATACTCATAATTTGTATAATCCATGATAGATAGGTCCGATAAAGTTTTACATTGGGTGTCTGTCGGAAGTCAAATGCAACCATCCTCCTTTATCCGGGCTTGGGACCGGCCATACAAGGGTGATCTCTTACATGAACGGAGTTTTTAGGGACATGCTACCATTGGCATAAAATATTTTCTTTCACTAATTTCATTTTCTAGTCTTGATAATACAACTAAACTAAATGTGGTCTTTGGACTGGGAAGAGAATTTTAGTAATCGGTATTTGGTTGATTTGTCGAAAAACTTCATGATGGATGAAGTCATGGAACAACAAAATAAACATAAGATGTTTATTTGGATTATGGCTTTACTTGTTTTTGTTTTGGGATAATCCATCATGCAATGACAATGGTAGAAGTAGATGAGAAATTTCTTAGATGATGAGAGAATTTCCATTGCTATGATCAAATGTATGTTTCACAATCTACATGACAACAGGCGCCAGTCTTCTACCAGTTACAAGCTTTCTCAATGAACAAAACAAACTTGCATATCTTTCATGATCTTATGGCGGCAAGCAACCGTGCTGTTCAAATGCATGTTATTTGTTGAGTAAGGTCAAATGATTGCCAATTACGGAAAGAAAGATCATTTCTTCTTTTTCACTTCTTCTGTTTCTCTTTTGTGCCACACTTTTTTATATTAAGACAATGGTATGGGATTTGATGTTTCCCAATGGCTGATGTATTTGATGCTTTAATACTCATCTGACACTGGGACCTATTTCAGTGGCCACTTTACACAAACGTTGCTATGTGTTCAAAGGCGAAGTGCTTTTGCTTTGTTCTTACTTTCTTGTTATGAACAAATCTGCTGTGGTTAGTGTCATTAATTTTTAGTTGTCCGCTCACAAGCACTCGATTCCAGGAATGTCCACTCATGGTGCATGGTGATTTAATACGGTCTAAAATCTGGATTATGAACTGATGTTTTTGGAATATGGGCTTTAATTTTTCTCCTCTTATATTTCATAAAATGATCTCTTCCATGGTTATTTATTAAACACAACAACAACAACTAAGCCTTTTCTCATACTAGATGGGGTTGGCTACATGGATTCTTTGTTTCCACACAGCCCTATCATAATTTGTAGAATCCATGGTAGATAAGTCCGACAAAGTTTTACACTGGTTGTCGAAAGCCTAACGCAATCCTCCTTTATCCGGGCTTGAGACTCATGAAAGAGTGATCCCTTACACGGATGGAGTTATCTTGGTGCTGACAAAGGTTACATTTTTTAATTAGGCCTTCTTGGAAGTTTTGTTCCTTGCATGCTGTATGGAAGCAATGTTGAGAGGATTGGAGCTGGTCCTGGCACATATGCAAACCACTGCTTGCCGTATACTGGTCTATACCTCCTGGGAAGTTATCTGTTCGGTGGGAACATTTTAGCACCATGGTTTTCATATCCTAGCCGCACTGCAATCCGCCGGAGGTTCAACCTTGAGGCATGATTTCTTCTGCACATATCATTGATTTATATTCATCAGCAATAATTAGCTAGAAGATTTGTCATGGACTCACTTATTAAGTTAGTTTAATTTTCAGTTGAGACAAATCCTTCTTTGTTTACAACTTCTCGTTCATTCTGTTGGATGATGCATCATAATTTCTTGATAAAACATCCGTAGCAAGCTATAGATTGTTGTTCTAATGTGTGCTGCACCTTTGGAGTAGATATTATATATGCTGATCCTTGCAATTGACTACTAGTTTGGCAAATGACATGCTTGTACTGCTTACAAAGTTGAGCTTCATAAGCTTCTAGGAGTTGCAGAGAACATATTTCTTCTATTTTGTGAAAACTAAACAAGAATCATCTAGATTTAACAGTTGAATTCTTTTCAACATTCATAAAGTCTGTATCAGCTTGGTAATGTAAATCAGTGGTGCAGTAAAAATATCATCTCTCTCACTTTATAATTCACATTCTATTTTTGGTTAATGTTTCAGGAACCCGTGCTTGCAGTATATATAATAAATGTAAATGTTTTGCAATGTTCTTCCAACTTCTAGAACATCATGCTATTTATTTTTGTATGATCGTCATGTACGCAGAATCCATGGTAGATAAATTCAACAAAGTTTTGAAAAATGAAAGAAAATTGTTTAAGATGATTTGGACATGTAGAAAGATGACGAACGAGAGTTTCGGTAAGAAGGTATAAGAAACTAGATTGTGAAAATGTTAAAAGAGGAAGAAAAATCACACAAGTATTGAAAAGAAACAATAAAGAATGATCTAGCTTATGTTGAGTTAACTGATAGAGTGGCATATGATTGGGCTCTACAGAAACAAAGAATCTAAGTAGCCAACCCCTTCTAGTATGGAAAAAGACTTACTAGTAATAGTAGTTGTAATCCTCATGTACGTAGATGGAGGCTAAGTAATGGTTCGTCACCCCCTTACCACAAAGGAGAACCAATACTAAATATAGGGTTCCAAATGCTATCAAATTCTTATATCTCTGGTTTCATAGTGGCTAATTGTAGTTCAGTATGGTATAGTTTGTCCTATTGCGAAATAAACTTCAAAATGTATCAATTTCAGAAATGCGGTCAGTCTTACAGCTGTGGTTTGGGGGTGCTTTTGTTAGGAAGCCAAACATAAAATGAGGTGTGCTTTGTCTACTAACCTGTTTTTGTTTTATCCAAATACAAACCACAGCCTAACCTTACTGTGGCTTTTTGTTTTTATAATTTGTGCATGCCTTTAGAGGGGAGCATGTGAACTAAACGCTGATTCAAAAGAAAAGGCTAATAAATGGATCATCAATTATCAAACAAGCCTGTGATTCATCCTGATGTCATATTGGTGACATATGCATGCTGAGAATCTCTTGCCATCTCTTAGCCGTACTAAGCCGATTATCTGCTTGTGAAATACATTGACACAATGCCTTTTTCCGTCAAAGGGTGTTTGTTGTTTTAACAAGACACCTTTAACTAAATGGATGACAAGCATCAGGTTGAGCTTCTTTGTGCACGTGTCTCTTTATATCATGTCTTAGTTCACGCTATTTTCTGCTCACATATATAAAATGCCCGCCCCTGTTAGTGTTCAATATCAAACTATTGATGTTTTTGGATGTCTAGCAAACCCGTTACATCATATTTTCGTGAGGAAGATCAATGTTACTATCCTCCTCTTGTATGAACAGGGAAGCTGCGAGGCGTTTACTCGGTCCTGTGGATGTTGCCATAGTGTAATTGAAGATGAGGAACAACGGGAGAGCTGTGAGTCAGCGTGTGACTGTGCTACTCATTTCTTTTGTCATACCTGCTCCCTTTGTCAGGAGGGCAGAGAGTTGCGCCGCCGGGTGCCTCATCCTGGTTTTGCCAGCCGCTCTCTGTTGGTCATGGTTCCTCCTGTGGAACAAACTATGGGTCATGGACTCTAGGCCTTGTAAGTTAATCTGTATTGATTCTAAGTTCTAAGCTTTGACTTTAAGACTCGTCAGTGTGCAAAATTCTATATAAACCTATCTCATATTTATTTGCAGCTATACTGTGAATGTAGCTAAAGTTTGTGTTTTCATATATACGTCCTGGTTTGTTTTTGTTCCCAAGTGGATCTCTTTGCGTCTTTGGTGTGAACCAAACATGGGTATCTTTTAAACGTTGTTGGTTGATATAATGATAAATTTGCTTGTTTGTGCACAAGATGGTCAAGTCAATTTTGTTATCCTTTGCATTCAAAACAAAGCGTGTGGATAGAATGAGTAGCCAATCTTTTTATGGTGCTTTTGATGAGTGGAAAGCCTTTCAAGGGGTGTTTGATTACGGGGTCGGGACTACGGAACTGTACGTAGTAGTTCCAGCAGACTGGTCAGTCTCGTAATCAGGTAAGTAGTGGGGTCTTCCAACCTCGCGTTTTACTGCCGGCCAATGTTGGTGTTTGATTATGAAGGGAACTAAACTATCATTCCAGCTTTGTATTTGCAGGCCTAGTAATCAAGCACCCCTTAGAGGATTACTTCTTCCTAAACGTGCATGGTATTCACAAATTGTCTTACCATGCTGTAGCAGCCTTGCGTTCATCCTCATTTGCCCAAATCTTGCGATTCATGCTTTTCTTGCTTTGGGCCTCTTTTGGTTGAGTTGCTGCATGCAAATGATGCTCTATGTTGCCCTCATGTAGCTGGTAAACCAGGATTGTTCGTCCCAAATAGGTGGTCTGGAACCAGATCTGCTAGCCACCTCGAGGTCGAATTCTGGTTTCTCCGGTTTCAGGTCCAGTTCTAAGTTGGTTTTGTTCTGCTTTGGTTCCAGCTTATTTTATGAAACAAAGGATGGAATTTTAAAACTGGAACCAACCAGAACTGCACGGGTTCCCAGTTCTGGTTCCCCAGTTCCAGGTGGTTCTAGGGACCGACTTGCTGGGCCGAGTCCAAACCAGTCACCAATACCTTCACGAAGGAAAGTTATATTTGTTGCGAAGGCAAAAAAAGAGCCTTTACGTCCTTTGCTTAAACATGTCCGGCCGATGCTTGATTGTCCCCATTATTTATGTATAGAATCATGTATATAACAGTTTTAGGTGCACCAAGCATAACCACATGCTAAGTTTCGAGAGTGAGCATTAAACTATATATGATTTGAAATTGCATACAGAGTGAGCTATCGTATAATCCTAGTTGATCTGTAACTCTTGAATCCCCCCTTGTTTGCTTTCGTTGTGCCGGTTATCTCGTGCAAATGTTTCCTTTGTTAATGATTCCAAAAAAACTTTTCTGCGGTAGTTAATTTGTGAATATGACATAAGATAGAGCCCAACAGTGTCAAAGAATTCATGTAGTTGACACCTCTTAGCTCTCTCGGTAACCTTAGCATCTGGTGTTAACCAGCTCTTCAATAAACCACAAACACAGACAGACACAGTATAAAGATGATGCAGTAGCATGTAACTACGGTCTGTGCAAGGAATCAACAATGAACGAAAGATAATAAAGCCTCAAAGGAGGTCTCTTTATTAATGAATGTTTGACCGAATATAATAGACTTAGAGAGGAGTCCACGTGATACCACAATGATGCCCTCGACAACGTAAGCCACTCGGTTTCTAGTTCTAGTCTTCAGGTCATAGATGAGAAAAATGACCAACAAAGGGGGTCCCCGACTCCCACCTTACGCTCTCGCTCTCTAGACCTTTCTCTCACAAGCTCTATGTGCTATCCGACACCCTCACTTTGCTGACCTGACCTTTCTCTAGACATGGTAGATTGACATGCATGCACACTAACACAATCATGCATGAACAACTATTTTGACTCGACAACCTCACCTTAAAAGAACCATGTCTATCTAACAGCTTATGCACCCTGCATTGGGTTCATGTCGTTCCAAAGTGACCTGACAAAAGTTGGGTCAGCAGAGTGGAACTAGACCCCAAAAACTGTTTATAAATGATCTATATTATATATATTATACTAAGTATTTATATTTATAATATACAAATATTACACATTAATTCTTATAGAAAGAGAACTTAGGTAATAGCATATCCAAACAAATCTCAACAATCTCATATTTAGTTGATAGATGTCTGAAATTTTAATTCAAAAACAAAAAAATAAACATGTACACTTTTTTTAAATTCAAAGATGGATGATTGGGATTTGTTTGGATATTATAACACCTAAGTGCACTAGTATATAATAGGTTCTCTCTCTATATATATATATATATATATATATATATATATATATATATATATATATATATATATATATATATATATATATATATAGGGGAAAAGTGGATGATGCAAATTTGTATCAAAACTCTAACCAAACCAATTTGAACCTGATTGAGATTGAAAATCAATAAATAAAAAGTATATATACTTTTTGTAAGATGCTTACCCATATTTTTTACTTTTTATTTTCTAATGTCAACTATTCATGCCCCTCAGTGAGATGGTTGAGATTGGTTTTAATATAGGTTACATATAGTTGGTTTGCATCTTTGTCTCTCTCTCTATAAGCATATCATATATTATATGTACTTATACAAGTACCATATATGTTGCTTTGGGCTGACCCAGGGGTGCTTAAATCCTGACCAGGACATGGATTTTTCAGGATGAGTCCGGTCAAGTTGTTTGGGTTGAGTAAAATTGGCTCTCAATGTAAGAAGGGTAGTTTCTGGAGCCCCTTTACTACTGGCGATCAAATTTGGTTTAAAAAGATGGAATTTACTGAAATTCAAAATCTACTATGCAGCATTTACCTTCTCATAATACAAAAATCACCCAACTTACCATTCCTCTTGATCGGTGTAGCTTGCATCTCGAAAAAATTCTAGACAGATGCTTATCATGCACCGATCCTTTTAGTAAAATAAATATATCATTGTTGAGGCAGGTTAGAGGTTTCAATCCATGAATGCGCTTATAACACTGTTTATACTCCGCCATGAATGTGCTAGTAGTTACGCAAACAGCAACAGCTTACTTGTTAGGGGGTTACAAGTTAAAGGTCATGAGTTCAATACCCAAGATGTGCATCTCACAACATTATAATTGCTGAAACTGATAAAGAAAAAGAAAAACTCTTTGAACCTGTCTGGAATTTCTTGCTTAGACATGGCCGGTTTTGAATTGGCCTACTGGTTCTAATCGAAACCGAACCGGGTCAGGAATCGACTGGAACAGGAACAGGACCCAGTTCGGTTCCAGCTTCTGTGGAACCGAAACAGAAACAAACCCAAGGTTCCATATTTTTTATTAAAATCCAATTTTTTAATTCCAAACCAGAATCAGAACCAAAACCGATTTGATCATGATTCGGTTCCGGTTTCTAGTTCTAGGTAAACTGGAACCGACAGTATGGAACCATTGGTTCCTGAACCGGCCATGTCCTCGCCCGTTATCTTACGTGTTGTTGTCGTGTTCTGTTCCCCTAAAGATGAATAAAGAAACCCCTTGCGTCCGTGTCGGAAGGAGTAGCACTCACGGCAAAGGACTTGTACGTCTTTTCGAAAACCTGCCGTGTCCTTTTTGGTCATCCGTCCCTGAAGAGAATAACGTTAGGTTGGAAGCCTCAATCATTAGCCATTGGCTCCCGCCATATTTAAAATCTTTCTCCCACCAAACACAAGGGAAGAAAGAAGGCAAGAAAACCGTACTCCACTTGATCTTCAATCCTTGGATTCTGGCCGACGAGTTCTGGTGCTGCGTCTGGTTGTCTTCCTTCCCTTTCCTTTCGCCACCTGCGTTTAAGCCAACAAGAGCTTCGGACTCCCGCTGGTTAGTTTGTTGGCTATTGTTTTGAAGAGAGATGGGCTCTTTTGAGAGACCAAAGAAGAGCCTCCTCCCATGGAAGAAGGACATACTCCATTTCTCTTTCTGCTTCGCCTTGGGGTTTTTCACCGGATTCATGCTGGCGAACAACGAGTCTTCGGGCCACGGCACCAGGAACTTTCAGAAGAACAAAATCATGGTAACCAACCAGAATTCCTTCGGCACACAAAATGTGCGCACAGAAGTGGGATTCTTCAACAGAAGCTTGAGGGAGGAAACTGAGACGGCTGCATCGGGGAGCGAATCGGGACGGTTTGTGCCACGGTAATTGATCATCGTAACACCTACTAGACCACGACACCCGGTTCAGGAGGCATACTTGAGGAACCTGGGGCACACTCTGAAATTGTTGTCACATACCCTCCTGTGGATTGTCATCAAACCGCAGACCGACTCGACCGAGACAGTGGATGTCCTGAGACAAACCGGTGTTTTGTACCGGCACATTGTATGCAAAGAGAACTTCACAAACACCAAAGAACTAATGGAGTATCAGAGGAATCTTGCTCTTAAACACATCGAACTCCATCGCCTAGACGGGATGGTTCATTTCATAGATGAATTTGATGTCTATGAACTACAATTCTTCAAAGAAATCCGAGAAATAAAGTATGAATTTAGTTTCTTCAGACATAGGCAGTTTGTCTTTCTTATGAAGAATTCAGGGTTTCCGGAACATGGCCAGTTGCCTTTGTACATGAAAGCAAGAAGAAGATGCACCTTGCCGAATCACTTTGTGATGAATCGCAGGTGTTGCGATGGTACACGGACACGGACACGGATGCAGACGTGAATATGGACACGACAAGTGATATGGATTACAATCCAAATGGATTTGGAGTAAAGAACTCTGCACAATCCTTTGGGACCCGGAGAGATGGGGTCGCCCTTCCACCACTCATGGGTCATCTCAGCAGGTGGGTTGCCTTCTAGTTTGTGGTTATCTTTTTTTATTTTACAATGGGAGGTTGGAGCCTTTAATGGATACCCCAGGAATTGAACTCACCACCTGCATCATGGGAGTCAAAGAGCCCTGTCACATGAGCTAACGCTCTGTGTGCTGCGTTCTAGTTTATGGCTTTCCATTTTAAAATAAATCAAAGGAGTCCAAATTCTTAATCCCAGCCGTCCCATTTTAATGGATGCATTTGGATGTCGGGATTTTTGGCAACGGATGTAATTGGGTTGGGTTTGCCCAAAATGAATTCAAACCTGAACCATCTATGCTCTGATCCAAACCCATTGAACAGACACATGGTTTGGGCCGGCTCTTGGGTTTGAAGTTTAGAGCATTAACAGTGGCAGATCCAATAAAGAAAAAACGAAAAGTTTCAGCGTAAGGTGAATGGCCAACTGGTTCTTCCTTGTATTGGTGGTTGAAAGAATAGTTCATGGTTCAAACCGTGGAATATAACCCACGTTTTCAGCTACAGGCTATGCTTGGTAATTTTGCTTTACAAAATTTGGCTATAGATGGATCCCTCACGTCCCGTTAATGTGGATACGCACTGAGAGTTATTGTTTTATATGTTCTCTTCAGTTGGAAATATTATTTTTTGGTACAATCAGTTGGAAATATTCTTTAATAGCTTGGAGCCTTGGACACATATTTCATAACTCCATAAAGCTATAAAACAGAACGATATATATATCGGAGTGGTGATATATATATATGGGAGTAATCCGTACTCAACTGAGCATTGTTCTCAATCAAAAGGTTTGTATGGTTCCACCAATTCAACTAATGGTCGCCGTCTTCCACCACCTTTTATTACTCCTCTATTCTTCAAAATGACCTTTCATTCATCAAAACCACCATCACCACCACTAAAACCACATAAAAACTATTAAACCAACTATGTATAAAAATATTTTGATCTTTTTAGTGGTTTAGGTATTGATAAAAATAATTTTGACTAATGAACGATGGTTTTGAGCAATAGAGCAATAGTAGAAGGTGATGAAGGGTGACAATCGGTGGTAAAATCATGCAAACTACTCAATTGAGTATGGACCCCCCTTCTCTCTCTCTCTCTCTCTCTATATATATATATATATATATATATATATATATATATATATATATATATATATATATATATATATATATATATATATATATATATATGTATGTATGGGGTCCATGCTCAATTGAACACGGTGTTCAATTTCTCTATGGTTCTATCACTACAACTACTCGTTATAGCTCTTCGTCACCTTTCGCTAATACTAGCCACAACCACCATTTACCAATCAAAAGATTCAAAACTATCACTACCGCTACCAAAATCACTGAAAAAAACAAAATATTTGTATGTATGTATAAATATAAGTCGCTTTATATTTTTTTAGATAGTGGATGTGGTAGTTTTAACTAGTGGAGAGCGGTTTTGGATAGTGAAAGAGTAGTTGAAAGTGATAGAGGGCGAGAGCCGGTGATTGAAGCAATGAAACCATGTAAAATGGGAGATTGAGAAACTTGCTCATCATTGACATGTCCACTATATATATATATAGAGAGAGAGGGGGTGGAGGGGGGAGAGAGACTTTGTTACCTTCTACTTGAACCTTGGCCTTTGGGATGATGGCATAGGCTTCTCCTACCATGCCAAAATAAATAGATTATTTTTTAATAACAGCACCTCTTTCAGCTGCAAAAGCTAACGGTAGATTTATTTCCTGCATGGCAAAGCTTTATGAACTTGATCCAAAGACTAGCTTTCGAGGATGGGACCAAAGTCCGGGGGATAGAAGCCAAAGGATACAGAAAGCCCCTGCTGTAGAGACACATTCAACACTAATCATCTGTCTCACCGACTTAAAATCCATGTACTTAACTTTTTTCTTTTCCAACCAGCTTATATTTTGTGATCATGATATAAAGATATCAAGAGTCTTCTTTAACTGTATTTTTTTTTTCTGAAGGTGATATTAAAAGTCTTGAATGAAAAAGCTGATCTTTCTTTTCTGAGTTAATACTAATATGATACAAGAAGAAAATTGTAAATATATAATGTCTTTCGGTATAATAATGCATAAAATTTTCCATCATTCAAGTGGCATGACTACTATGAAGATTTGAATTTAAAACCAAATGCGATGTAGAAAATTATATGTATTTTTTCTAAATTCAAATCTCCACTATGGAGTATACCAATCGAATGGTATGGAGATGTTTATGTATGATTATATACCGAAAGATATTATGTATTTACTACCACCTCATCGTACACCATAATGAGTGTGGTTAGCTCAATTTAGTATGGGATAAAGTTTAGCTTTGTACTCAGAGTGATAGCTCAAAAGCAACATCATGTGACGCCATAGCTGTGGTGGGAGCTTGACTCCTAGTGGGTGTATGGTTTCAGCCTCCCATTGTAATGGAAATAAAAATATCTTATAAGATAAGGCAAATGGTTCACAAAATTTTGTAGAGTCGTAGATACTATGCCATGCAGTTCATGAATTCAACCGAACTCCTCATTTCTACTACCCTTCTAAAATTTTGGTGGGTCAAATTACCTATCTTGGCTCAATGTAGAAACACCATTGGTCATATGATTCTTATAATATAAAAGATAGTGTTATGCAATTCGTTCATGATTATTTTTGAATTTGGAAAGTTCCTCTTTATAACCCACAGTTTTATGATGGGTTGTGAGATGTGGCCTCTGCGGGTGTTATTCCTATTTGCATACCTCTTTTTACTATTTGCACACCCACGGATATACACTACCTTTCTCATTCACACCTCTCTCTTTCATTGCTTCTCTCTGTCACGTCTTTCCAATGAGATGGTGCGTGTAGTCCACTACGACGACTATGTGTCTGAATGTATAGGGTGCATAGTATGTCACCTAGTTTGATGCAAGTTTGTGGAAGACGAAGCTTGCTGAGGGCCATAGAAGAGGTTTACACTCAATCGACTCGAAGATGTGTAACATAGTAACAATGTGCGAGTGACTCTCACCCGCCCCTTAACCTCTTTCGCAAGAGTGTCCCTCACTAGCACTCTACTATCCCTCATGAGCTCTCACTCATTCAGACACACTCAAGGTGGAGTGAAAAGAAGAGGAAGGAGATACAGTTAACAAGGGAAAGGAAAGAATGGAGGTTCCATTTATGAAGCAAAACCACTACAAGACTCGACTCTTTAAGATTTGAATGTTAAGCTCTCTTCCGCCAACTTACTCGGCCAGCCAACAACACCCCACTCCTATTATAGGCATGGGTAAGCTGAATGTTTTCTTAAGAAGTCTTTAGATCTAGTCGGCTGAACCAATTAGAAGTCTTCACTGTAGAAGTTTCTATGGTTACATCGGTGGGGCCCAAGGGTGTTACATGAAAGTAATGTCCACACAAGACAAGAGTGACTACCACTAGCTAAGGTTTAAGGTCGTACATGTGCATGACATGACACTTATTAGAAAAGACATGAGGATGTTGTCTTCATGGTATGGGTGAGTGGTGCGTACACCAGTATGTGTGTGTACTCCAAAGCACTGTGCATACGGGATGAAGCCTCTTCTCATGTGACACTAATGCTTCTAGAAAAAGTCCTATGACAATTCTCCCCCGACTAAGCTATACGTCGCCCTTGAGGTCTCAAGTGTACTTGAGCTCCAACAGTGATCCCCGATTGAGTCTCGACCTAACTAGTCTATCTCGTATCGACATCTTCCCGATCACAACTCTGTGCTCGCCTCGAATGCCTCAGCATCTGTGCTACAATCGAGCACGACGTCGCACCATCATGCCCCATGCTCTCCATGTATAGCGTGCTCATCATCAACACACTTGTCTCTCACTGTCGCTCCCATACGCCCTAGGTTCACCTTCGACCATGATGACTTTGTGTATTGGTGTCATAACTCTCACAGCTCCCCACGTCTTGGTTGTAGCACCACAACCTCGACTCCTAGTGTTTGTGAGGAGGTTCGTCCTTGGACGAACTCCTAAAGGTGTGCACTCCTTGAAGCCCATAGTGTATCAACGGCTACCTCGATATCAATGAGGTTCTTGCCTCATACGCTCCTTCTTCGGCGATGACAAAAAGAAGAAAAAGTGCAAGAAAGACTCCTCTTCCACTCCAAAGTTAGATCAAGAATCTGTAGGTATCTGCCTCAACGGTGGTATCTCTCTTAACTACCAATGGACAACTCTATCACAACTCCTCACCAACTAAATCGGGTTATCCTCCCTCTCTAGGGACTTCCAAAAGGGTCAAGAAGCTCTTATGAAGATCTAATTTAGTTGTATGGCCGATAGCATCATGGCTCCACATATATGTTCGATCGATGCCTTATCAGGATCACACCGAGGCACAAAACTGGGTTGCAATGGATCAACACACACGAATCCTCCAAGGTGGGGTGCAACCATCATGTTGGTCATATGGAAAAAGTCACACACAAGTACCACTCTAAAATTGTCAATGACACTCACGATGAAACTCAAAGTATTGTTGCAACATCCCACTTAGACACGACAATCTCTCGCAATATCAACCACTTTGTTGTCCTATATGTTGATGGTTTCCAGTATTTGTTTAGAGGGTGGTAGTCTCAATCCCATGGTGCATGCAAAATTAGTGGAAATGATGGAGTGTGAAGCATTGGTGTCCGCTAACATACAGACCATCACACTACTTGTTCGGGCCTCCACGAAGATGAGGTTCCTTCATGGATATCACTTACCTGTGCGTCACCAATCAATTGAAAGCTTGTTGCCTGCACGTTGCCTCTATTGGTACTAGACTCGATAGCTTCATCCTCAGCAAGCACGACTGCAAACTTCTCTCTTTTCAGGCAGAACTACATCAGGTGTGGATTTTGGTAAATAAAGCAAGGGCTAGGTCTCTTTCCAACACTATTATGGTGTGGAGTTCGGCTACTAGATGCAACATTATGTTCAATCGTACGACTCTCACCCTCGAGTGTCCCAATTGAACCTGTGTTGCCTTGGTGATGCTTCTTCTATTTTCCCTTCTTTCGTTATGAGCACCTTGGTTGCCACTGTGGTTAGATTCCTCGCCATCATTTTTGGAAACTCAAAGCTCTACGAAAGATTCTACTGTAGCCATCACCTTCGTGATGGTCATGGGGCTATGTCTCCTCAATTCAATTGGAGCCCATGACTGAAATCCGTCTTTGAAATAGAATAATTTGCCATCTTTGGTCATGGGAGCCGGTACATTTCAATTGTTTCAACAATTCTCTCATCCTACAATTATTGCTCATAAGTGTGAATTGCTTTATTGCTCATAAGTGTGAATTGCTTATGCAATTCATCCTTGAATTTAGTCCATGAAGGAGGCTCCCATGCTCTATACTAGCAACCTCTAATGTTTTCCATCATAACTTGGCATCGTTAGCTAGGAAGAGCATCGCCGCTATAATTTTTTCAGCTTCCAAAACTTTAAACGCTTTGAAGTACTGCTCTAAATCCTATAAAATTTTTGAGCATCTTGCAGTCTCTTTCGCCTTCAAATGATTTTGATTCTGGCACCTTGAACTTTTGTGCAGAAATGATAGCAATAGCAACAAGTTCATGCAGACTAGATACATTTGATTGTCATGACTCTCACAAGCTACACAGCTCAACCTCTAGTTGATCTACCCTCTACTACTGTTTCCATAAGCGAGTAGCTTCAGATTGATCTTTTCTTGGTTCTCTTGGAACTTGTCTTGGCTAGCTTGTCATCGTTCTTGGCTTGTTTGCATCACAACTATCTGCTACGCAATTTAAGAGCCTCTATTGTAATGCGGTCATATATTCTCTCATCCTCTATGTTCTCTCTTCTTCCCTTACCTATCACAGTCTATTGTCTAGCTGAAATTTTCTACAGTTGATCAAGTTTTTGTTGGTTTTGTTGGAGTAGCGATTTGCCAAGCAACTTGTGTACATAACTCGACAACAACAAATTACAGCTTCACTACTCCGACAGAAACTAATTGCAGCAAGTTACAAACATGTTACAACTTCAACTAACTCTGACAAACCTTCTTAACTTACACAAACTTAATTGCAATCATATACAATTCAATTGAAACACAAAATAATTAGATACAACTCTTTCTACTTCGACCCACTCAATTGACACTCGATTCAAGTGTCCACAACTCAATTTGCAACAATTTATACAATTTTGTCGTCTATGTATACCTAGTTTAATCAATCCTTTTATGAGTGATCCATCCTACCACAAACGATCGTCAAATTTCATGATCTATGATTTGGTCGATTCTAGATATATCTAACTTCCTTCAGTATCAATTTCAGAGAAAACAAATTCTTACCTCTTTGAATCGTCATCAACTTTCATAAAAAAATGACCTAGCGGAATTTGCTTGACGAACTCGATTCACAACAGAAGTTCATCCTTTACTTAGCTATTTGGTTAATCTTTTTTCCAGCTTCTAGATCAACACCAAAGAGATCTCAATTTCTCTCAATTGAGATGGAATTCCCCATAATTCTGATTGAAGTAGGTGACAAAACAAATTGTTGTTCATCGATGAATTTTTTTGCTCTTTTCTGTGATTCAACTGTAGATCTAAATGATCTTCCTCATGATCATGTTCGCCTCATTCGAATCTATCTTCTCTCTGTAGATCAATGACAAATCAAGATCAACGACAATTCTTGATGGAATTTGCTTCTCTATTCATGATCTATATGCTTTGATACCAAATTGTCATAGACCTTCCATAGTATCAAAGTTCGATGAAGAATTACGGAAGACAAAGCTTGGTGAGAGCAATAGAAGAGGCTCTCAGCCAACTCGAAAATGCATAGCACAATATTAGAATGCAGATGACTCTCACTCATCCTTTAACCTCTCTCGTTAGCACTTTGCTGTCCCTCGGGAGCTCTCACTCACACACCCACACAAGGTGGAGCGAAGAGAAAGGAAGGTGATCCGGTTAGCAAGGAAAAGAAGAGAGGTTTCCACACAAGAAACAAAACTACTACAAGACTCTACTCTCTAAGATCTAAATGCTAAGCTCTCTCCAACTAGCCTACTCAGCCAACCAGCACCCCACTCTTATGGTTACATCGACAGGGCTCAAGGATGTTATATGAAAGCAATGCACATTCAAGGGTGATTACCACTAGTTAGGGCTCAAGGTCATACATGTGCACCACATGGTGCTTATTACAAAAGACATGAGGATGTGCGCCTTTGTGGTACGGGTGAGCGGCATGTGCATGTGCACTCCTCCAAAGCACCATGCATATGAGATGAGGGCTCCTCTTGTGTGATACTAGCATTCTCGAAAAAAGTCCTATGACACAATCCCTAACAAATATTGGCACAATAGTCTTGAAAAGCATTTCATCATCCTACGCTATAATTCAGCAGGTGATGTCCACCATACCATGCTTGGCCACTAAAGTGCAACCAAAAATCCCCATAAATGCACTACCATTCACCATTTATATGGTGGCAATGCATAGGGTATTGTGGGTTTGGTAAGCCCTGTCACACAAACGTATCCACCGTCTAACTACACCTCCTTTCCAATGTCAGTCATAGTCATGTGATTACCCAAGGAACAACATTTGCATGTTGATCCTTCAATCCTCCCTTTAATCTCGATGACACTAATGCATTTGTTGATGAATGGTATGAATGTTCATTGCCCTATGAGTATTGGTCTCAACGTAGTGCAAGAATTCCGAATAATATTGTCTCGATAAGAAACGATGTGGTCCTACTACCAATTGTCAGTCAAGGGTCGCTTTGTGTATCTCGAGGCTTCTAGCCTTTCTTACACAATTGTAGTGCTTCCTTTGGCTGGTGCTCAAGCAATAACATCATTGACCCTATTAGTGTTTAGCATCATAGCTCCCTGAGCAATAACATGCTTTCTCATGAGTTCTTTAACCAACTAACGTCTAATAGAACAAAACATGATATGGTACAAAATTTTTACATACTAACCATCGGACTAATCAATGGGACTAACAATGTGATCGACACTAAGTCAAGAGGTTGAATCAACCTTAGCGGATTTTCAAAGTGTTGCAACAGATCTATAGTTTAAACAACCTTCAATAGGGAATGTGAGTTGGACCCCTCTCACGATACTAAGGTTGATAGTAGTTCTTAGCATATGTTTAACTCACATCACATAACCCAATAAACACAAAAGAGCAAAGGTAATAAAGACACAATGAAGTTTAAAGTCATAAGGCAATATGCTTTATTGATAGCAAAAGGAATTCGAGTAGCTCTTCCCTCAATAAGAGTTTTTGTAAAAAAGAGTGACAACACTAGGCAAATAAAACCGTTCACAATCAAAGGGTCACACCTTAAGGCCTCTTTTTTGAGGAAGACACACACTTGTTGGGTAATTTTAAAATACATGGTGATGTTGTGCTTATTAATAGCACTTGATAGTAGTTATAACTCATGAATATTTTGCAGTCATATTATAGCATTAAAGCCATTAACTTGAGTGTCAAATATGACTTCTTATGTAACTCATGTAAGAGCATTAAAGCTTATTGTAGCATTAAAGCCATTAAAGCCATTAACTTCAATGGGACTAACAATGTAATAAGCACTTGATGGTTGTGCTTATTAGTAGCACTTGGTAGTGGTTATAACTTACACGTATTTTGCAATGTGATATTAAGAGCTCACTTACTTAGTAGCAATTATACTTATTAATATCACTTGATAGTGGTTGTAACTCATGTAAAATTAACAATCATATTGTGGCAATAAGAGTCGCCTTCTTGAGTTACAATTATGCTCATTAGTAGTATATTATGAGTTACATTTTACTATGCCTATATACAGTGGTGTTATAAACAATATTCATCCAACTTTTCTCTCATGGTGTTAGTCATTTCCTACTTAATTTTTTAATAGAGTTTACAAGTCCTCTTGTAGCACTAGTTGAATTTGTAATATCATCATCTTTATTTTACCGGCTTGTCTAATACTTAATTTTATTTGTAAAAGATTAATCAAGAGTCTTCATTATATCATAAAGGTATTTGTTAAGGTTCATTACATTTGCTTATTTGATACCAATGTGAGCAACTAAACTAAAGGTTAGTGTTTATCGTGTTTCGAAGAATAACACTATCCTACTATCCTAACCATCTTTTCACAGTTTAATTTAATCTCTTGGAAGCCGAGACCACTCAAGAAACTATGTCATCTATAAGAAGTTGTGCACCAACAATTCAGTGTGTTTGCTTGGTATGTGAATAGAGAGAGAGACAACAGAAGCAAGAGTAATTTGGGTGTGAAAGGAGTTCAAGGTGTATGAATAATAAAAAGGATTGTTCTTATAGCAATTATGATAGTTTTTCATGAGAACTTTTTGGGTGAGACAAGTTAGTTATATACTCTAAAATTAACTCATGGTTTAAACTATTAGTCCTATATGTCACTTGAGTTAGTTATATACTCTATGAGTTATTCACGTGAAAATAATTGATTTAATTCTTAGATTCGGAAAGGGACCATTAACATTCCATATGAGGGAGCATCGAAACTAGGGCTTGTTATAGCTTTTAGATTTTGGGATCGGTTTGGTTTCATGTCTGAAAAAGTTTGTAACTTATTTTATGGAATGTGCATGTATGGAGAACCAATTCAAACTGATTAAACCACTCTAAACTCAGGGTTTGGTCTACCTTTCTAGTTTTTTTTTGTTTGCTTTGGTTTCATTTGGAAATAAGTGACAGGGTATGTTTTATGGTTTCAAGTTGAAACTAAGCCATTATTACACCCACGCACACACACACGCACACACACACACACACACACACACACATATATATATATATAGAGAGAGAGAGAGAGTTCTAAATGCATAATATCTTTCGATACATAATGCACAAACATCTCTACTATTTGATCTTTGAGATCAATGTTAAGATTTGAATAAAAAAATCAATAAATACAACATACAAAAGTCAATGATACTTTATTAATTCACATCTCAATAGCTAATCTCAAAGATTGAATAAATACAATATTATGTACGAAGACATTATGCAACTAAAACTACCTCTCTATATAATGTGTAGGTGAACAATTTCCAAAATAATGGTCTCTAAAAAAGTCAAAATTTATATTTTAAGTTCTTAATTTCTCAATTTTACAAAGATAAGAAATAAGAACAATTTTACAAAAATAGGTTGTGGTCTTTGAAATTTTATATTTTAAGACCTTAATTTCTCATTTTTTAAGAAAAACTTAATGTTTTCCCCATTAATGAGATAGGGACCTGAGATTTCAATCATTAATGAAATAGAAACATCATACCTACCAACATTAATTTTTATATATGTGTCATAAAACCTAATGTTCCTATTTGATAAATCATATAAACCTCAACTCCTAGAAAACCTCATGTCTCTCCTAAGCGTAATATTTAAAAAACTAAAAATACTTTTATAAAACTTTTTATCAACAATATATTTTTAGGAGAGCTTGCAGTCTGCTTATGCACACAAAGCATGCAACCGAAATCAACACAATGATAACGTTGAAATTCGGTGGTTCTAAAGATGCATTTGTAATGCCCATCACTCCAATTTCAATCTCAATTACACCCATGAAATTAGAGATATTTTATTAAAATCCAATTATTTTTAAGTCGAATTCAAATAGTTGCAAATTTTTTTGCGTTGGTGGTTGGAATTTTGAAATCTAATATCACGTTAATTTGGTTCACATTATTATATCTGCTCTCAAAAGCTGTTCAGGTTCTTCCTGAACTCAAGCCTAATCAAAGTAATTTCCACAGCATTCAGGTGAACCCTAACCCGACTCGAAAACCACCTAACTTTTGAAAATTAAAAGCCTTTCATCAAATGGGTAAAGAACATATTCCTATTTTTTAATTTCAAATACTTTTTTTCTCGCTCATAAATAAAGCAATTAACTTTATTCCTTCTTTTTTAATTTCAAATATTTTCTCTTTCACCAATTAACGGTGTCTTCATTAGATATGGCCGATTCAAAATGGCCTGCCAATTTGAACGGGAACTGAACTGTTCGTAGAACCGGCAGTAACCGGAACCGATGACTCTCTGGTTCAGTTATAGTTGATGATTTTCAGAAACTGACTAGGAAGTGAAACTGACGGTTTCAAACGGTCTTTATGTTTTAAATATATTTTTTAAAATCTTTTATCACAAACGATCAGTATTTGTATTTTAAAAGAAAATTTGAAACTGACGCCCGCAGTTTTGGATCTAGGTTTCAGGCAAACCAATCTAAACACGTCTAGTCTTGAGAACGGCCGGCGTGAACCTGACACAGCTACCATACGACAGACGTGAGAGGTCATAGGTCTATGTTGCATGGAAATGAAAACAGAAACAAAAACGAACACAAAAACACGATACAAGAAGCGACAATTCTTCCAAAATTAAGAAACGGGAAAAGGCCAAATATATATGTATTTATATATTTTAAAAAATGAATTTGGAAACTTCCTTGTACCATATAACCAACTAAACTATATTAATGCGTGAGAAAAGGTAAATTTTCAGGTATAACATCCTTAATACAGTCAAAAGTATGTAAAATAGATTCTAAATATACATGATCCAGGAGGTTTCACCTTCTAACGAGGAAGCTCAATGGTGAACCGTCCAATAGTAAAGACATGGTGAACCGTTGATCGACGAGATGAACGACGTCGGAACGAACCCCAGTATCCGCTTTTTTCCATTCGGTGGGTGGGTGGGTGTGGATTGCCAGGCATAGAACTTGAAGGAAAAAAGAGTGACCATGAAGGATGATGATGGCGATGATTAAAGTTCACGAAAGATAAAAAGTTGGAAAAAACACGAGACTGGGAAACGGGGAAGTCCATTTGAAGAGGAACGATCCCCCCCTTCCACACACACACACAGACGGTGGGTTTTCAGCTCTGATGCACGGGTACGTGCAATAAAAGCCCTAATTTCTAAACCTACCTATTCGGTTCTGTAGCTTGTGTTCTCTCTCTGGCACTCTGCGCTCATCACCAGCGGCCGACGGACGACTATTCACCGGTTCTCTCTCTCTCTCTCTCTGAGTTTTTAGGTGAGGAATCATCGATTAATCCTGGATTCTTGATGTTCAGATGCAAACAATCATGCAAGATTTATCGTGTTTTTCATGTGCACTCCATTGAGTTTTGAGGCCGGCCATTGATTAAACATATGGTTGAATCCCCTCCTCAGCGAACTCGTTCACTGGTCATGAATTCTCACTGGACGCCAGGGCATCCCATTGAGCACCCCCTGGGATTCCAATTCTTACGCACCGTGAGAAATTGAGAATCCATTTGATTTAAGTCATTTGACTCACAAAAGGGTTCACAACTTCATGCTAACTCACGAAAGGGTTCACGCCAGGGCATCCAGTTTTCTCTTTATGTTTATTACTCATTAGTCATTAATTAGTCATTGACTCATTACCGGATACTGGATAGTATACTCTGTGTACGTGGGTGCGTTGTGCTCTTTGCCTTAGCTTTTTCATTTTCATACCATACTGTTAGTTGGTATTGCATTTGCGTTGCTTGAGCTTTTTTGTTGTGATATTATATACTTGTTAGTTGGTATTGCAGTTATATTCACTTGCATACATTTATCTTTTTCTTATATTCTTTAATAGTGATATACCCGTACCTTAGATTCTTTTTGAAATGCACGTACCCTCTACCTGTATCCATGCAACGTAGGTTTTCGGTGATCTCGTCCATTATTCAAGGATTCAACTTTCCGATATTCAGCAACTCTCACCACAAAATGCCAGATTGTCTCCGTCAAGCGGTATCTTCTTTTTCTTGTCTCCTCTAAAATAGATTATTAATTTACTCTCTGTGTGTGCACGCGCAGGTGTGTATGTGTTGGGGGTGGGAGGGACAAGGAAGCGGTTTCTTGGTACTGGGATGTGGTCAAATTTCAAGGGAGGCTGATTATTTTCTTCGAAGGAGAAACAATCTTGGGGCTTAATTTGTTTCTAAAAGTACTACCTGCCCACTATCCTGGATAGGCTAAATTATGTGAGAGTGTTGTGATTATATAGAAAGACTTGGTTCTGATAGTAGGACGACTATGTTGCCTTAATCAATACCACAAATATGTTCCACCCTTTTGATGCTCTCTTTGTGCTAATATAGGAAAAATTTGATAATTGCAAAAAAATCATATAATTCAAAGTTTAGTACATATTGATCATTCACCATTGAACAATTGAAATTTTTTTACATGAAATACATTTGCATTTACATATTATAATCAGGATCATCAACTAAATAATCTTCATCTTCTCCTTGGTGAAGATCCTCACCACCTTCTGCTTCAAAATCAAAATCTTCATCTCCTTGATAATGTTGTTGCACTCCTTCCAAATTAATCCATGCAATGTCTTCTTCAGTTAGGAGGGCATTTTCTTCATTATCTTCCATAATCCAGTCTTCTAATATATCAAAATTATCCAAACTTATTGGATCAAATTGACTTTCTTCTCTATTTACCTTTTTTAATTGCCTACAAGAAAAAAAGATAAGTAATTAGTAAATAACATTAACAATTGAAGTCAAACAATATATTGAATTAAATCTTTAAGTACTAACTAATACAAGATTATCTTTCGCGAAGCCGCATGTTACAACGAATGAAAACCAAGTCATTGAGCCACTTATGTTCCAACCTATTGCACTTTTTTTGTGGATGTGTTCAAAGACACTCCAATTCTTTTCACAACCCGTTGCACTAAAGGTTTGACTCAGAACTCTTACCGTAAAATCTCTAAGGTTTAGGCAATAACTTTCAAACCTATTCCACCAAACATACGTAGAAAAAGGCAAACGTTAGGGACTTAATCCACAATAATATAAGATTTAAGAAACTTAAATACGAAGATAAACAATTTACCTTGCGCATATTAGTACGGTTGTGAATTGCTACAGACAAACCCATTAAGTGAAGAGCATTATCATAGATCTCCATCTCTCGATATATAGCATATGCTCTACTCTCATCAGGAACTAATCCATCTATATAATCAATGATGCATTGATTAATCTTACCGTCTCTTTTGAAGTTTGCTAAGTACATGAATGTTGGGTTTAGATAATATGTTGTTGCATGAATAGGTTGATGTAATTGTTTGTTTTATCTATTATCTATTATCTATAATTTTTCACACGGGCACATAATTTATCTTTTTTCCATTAAAATTATTTCTAATGACTTCTTTTGCCCTATCTATGGCTTCATAAAGGTAGACCATAGATTGTTTCTCCTCCCTATTAGTCAATCTCAAAACTTTCAGTAAAGGACATGTAATCCTCAAGAGTCTAACATATCCATTCCAAAATATACTCCTGAACACTGTCTCTAAAATCTCATTCAACTTTTTATTTCTTCTATTTTGAGGCAACTTTGCAAATTATTGCCACTCATCTGAGGAGAACATTTTCTTCAAGGCTTGCTTCTGTCTCATAATACTCTGTACATATAAGAAATTAGTTGCAAATCGAGTTACATCTGTACGAAGAAGCTCTGCACCATCTGTATATCTCCTCATCATACACAATACAAAGGCATGGGTCTAGATAAATTTGGTAATATCTTGACAACACTCAGTTGTTTTCTTTATCTCATCCATCTCACCAATATCCTCAAGGATGAGATCTAAATAATGGGTTGCGCATGGTGTTCAATAGAAAGTCCCATAAGTATCTGCCAACTCCTTTTTCAGCTGCTTTATAGTTAGCTGCATTATCTATAATGAATTGGACTCTAACCTCGCATATCATCTTATCAAATTCTTGCCTTATGATCTCTGTAGTGTGCTTCTCCTCTGACATGTCTAGAGACCTCAAAAACATAAGTCCTTCAGGACAGTAGACAAGAAAGTTTAACAAGGTCCTTCATCGCCTATCTGTCCATCCATCTGTCATGATAGTGCATCCTATCTCCTTCCATGACTCTCTCAAAGTCGAACAATATTTTTGTATTTCAATGACGGTCTTATCTAATATCTTTCCTCTCAACTTCTAATAAGAGGGCATCTTGTATCCTGAACCAATATTAGCAATTGCATCTGTCATTGCTTGAAAATGAAAATTGTTTGTTGCATTAAATGGAATGCATGCATCATAAAACCATCTGCTCACTGCAAGGTCTGCCTGATCATGAAGTTGTTCTGAAGCCATAGCATCAAGAATTACAGGTTAAGCACCATGTGTAGTGCTAGGAGGAAAAAATGAATGTATGCTAAAAGAAGCTTTTTCTCTACTCCTTCCTAAGCTTCCTCTTCTACCATTTCCACTTTAAAAATCTTCAACAACCCTCTTTTCCCTGTTTGGTGATTGAGAACTACTACTACTAATCTCTGTTTTACCATCTGAAGGAATACTATCAGTCAATCCAATAGCATCATCATCTTCCTCAAACATCCCTAAATCATCCTTTTGTTGTCTCCTCTCTTCTATACTCTCAATCATCTGAAGACGTTGTCATTTAATGTCTTCTAACAAACTTTTAACTCTGTTGATGCAAGGAGCAACTTCTTTCCCATTCCCTGCTAGATGGTGTTTCAATCTTGAAATTCTACCACTAACCACATTCTCACAAAACAAATATCTGATCTTTAATTTGGAACCCTCAACTGTTGTGCCCCACTGTAATGCCAGATCATCAGACCGAGATTGGGAGTCTTTAACACCCCTTCCTGCCATCTCAATTGAGCACTTCAATTCAATTAAAAACCTTAAAATAAAAGCACTTCATAAATCCTCAATCTTCACATAACACTCAAATAGAGTGTCTCCCACTTCATGAACGCAATAAAAATCATATTCATGCACTTAATAACTTCATATTTTGTCATTCAAAAAAAGAAAAATACAAATAACAACAAAAAACAACAAATATAAAGGAAAAAAATTCTAAAATATACTCAAAATATACCACAATCCGAGTTAGGAGGCTTGCATAGACATCGTAGAACACTTTTTTGAGAGTCTTGAACACCAAAGAGGGGAAGAACCATCGGAAGAAGCATGAGAAGGCTTGAGCAGCCGTTAAAAGGGTCCCTTGACGTATTGTGCGATACAGCATGATAACCTGATACAAGTTATCGTATCGTATCGTGGTTGCCCACGATACAGCTAACATTGCAATACATTGTAGATCGGGTTATTTTAGGGCTATTTGAATCTAGTAACTTTTTATGATTAGATTTTTTTCATTCTTCTTAACTGAAGACCGGAAATTTTAGTGTTTCTTGTTAGGAGAATGCTTTATGTATCTTGTTTTCGTTTAGCTTCTTTTCTATACTATCCTTGTAATGTAGTATTAACATCTATCCATGTCATCCCATTTTAGCTTGAGGAAGTTCCATGTGCAAATTTTCCATATTTTCTTAGTTAACTCAACAATTAAGTAGGGTTTATAGCAATGGAGTAGGGTTGATGATCAATGATAAGAGGGGTTATGGATCACCCACACTTGATTGTGGATGAATTTGGAAACAGGTGACAGGAAAGGGGTGGATTTGGCAAAACCCTTGGCACTTTACTACGGGAAGTTCTTCTTCGGGCAGATTCTTCATCTACCCAGATAGTTCGAAGAAAGGAAGAGAGAAGATCTGATTCTGAAGGAACCATGGATGACTATGAGGTGGGTCTCTCCTTTTCTTTCACTTTGGAACTCTAATTCCAACCAAATCTATTTTTGTTCTCTCCAATTTGTAGGTTTTATGTTACCTGTGAATTTTAAGGATCTTTGTTAGTGTCTTGCCTATGTCTTGAGCATCTTGAAATACCATCTCCATTATTACGTTTGCTTTGAACCACTTTGTTTACATACCGACTGTGTTCCTTTCCACTTGCCCCTGCTTCCTAAAAGTTGCAACCTCGTTTGTGATTTCTTGAGTTTGATGGTTTGTTTCTTGTCTAATTTTAATGTCTTATGGGTAGCCCAATTTTAGTAGTTGCAGTTGAACTTCTATGTATTTTCTGGTCAGTGGTCTCTTTCTGGTATGAAGTCAAAATGATTGCAAGCTTCAAACAATGAAGTCGTGCAACCTTATTTTCATAAATTGGATGCAGTGATCCTGCACAGAGGTCATAATATGCTTGTTTCTTTTTGAACTATCTCCATCAATAGTTGCACTAGAAAATGTACTAGAAATGCTTGCTTGAACAAATCCATGGAATCATATCTAGTTGGAAAAATATCCAGTAAGCTACTTAGGAAAAGATGTGGCCATCATTGTTGTTGGTGAGATGGACGGCTAAGTGGAGTTTCAGTTTGATCCAGTGTAACAGTTTATTCATTTTGCTATCCAATGATGTTGCATCAAAATTTGGTATGGCGAATATGTATTGTATTACAACCTCTGGAGACACTTACATTGAGGTGAATGGAAGATCTTTTTTGGTGGTGGTTTAAAGACAAGGAACTTTTGAACTTCCAGAAACAATTCATGGGATGACTCTTAGGGAAAAAATATATAATTTAGCCAATTTTAACTTCTATATCATCTATTTTGGCAAAACTATTTGATATTTATTGTACTAAGTCAAAAGCCTTAGTTTGTGTAAGTAAACTTCTCTGTTAACTCTTTTCCTTGTCTTATTTACAAGGACAATGCCCATTTGCAAATTTACAGTCATGAAAATAGTTTATCTTGAACATGTTTTATTAGTTCATCTATAACCAAAGTAGCACTATATAAGCTTACTATTGGACCATTCGCCCTTCATGTAAGCTGATAATAGCATCAAAGAAGTTTGTCGTCCCATTGTGAGGCATCACACTAGCTACCTACTACTGCGACAAAGATGTCCTTTGTGAGGGTGACATAAATGAGATATACAACTTTTCCTTTTTAGACTCCAAAGAAAGTTTTTGATATCATGTGATGGGTCTTCTCTAAGTCAATAACCATGTGTATTTTTTCTCATTCTAGAGTACACTATTGAATGTTTGGGTAAATGAATGCCTTCAATTTAGATCTTATTGACATAAATCCATTAGTTTTATGTAACATATCCTTTTAAAACTCTTATCTAATGTTGTAAATATCGTGTGGGACCCTGATTGATCCTGTATCAATTGGGGTCCAGAGTCCAATAAGCAAAACAATATGGTACGATAATTGTTTTTCATTTATTTAGTACTTTAAAACCTAAAAATTGAAAAGGTAAAAATAGGAAAATAATAGAAAGAACATCCCAACATTCATTATAACACAAAAAATGCGTATTGTGTACACAAATTTAACTAACAAGTAACACCAATGACAACATCTTTGGGTTTGCCTAGAAAATAGAAATAAAAGCATAAGATAGATGCATACAAAGACTAGTTAATAAAATCAACTATGGAATTGTGTCAAATTAATATACCTACATCACAACTTCATGTTATATGCAACAAAAAACAAATCATGAAGTCGAGAGTGTTCAAATCTTTTCCTTTTCTCCATGTGAATGTGATTAAAGAAACTCCAATTTTGTCCACATCCACTAGTGTTGCGAATTTGGCTCAATATATGTTGAGCTAACTTTGATAGGCTTGGAGTGCCCATACCAAATCGAGCTCAATACATATCTAAGTATGAATAGAAATAAAATAATAAATGGATGACAAACACATCAGTAGTTAAGTAATAAGTTAACTCAGATTTTGTGATATATAAAGTTGGCTATAAAGCAAATCATACCTAGATGCATTTGAGTATGAAGTTTACTGCAATTGATCTCCGAAAGTTTCCCACATCGTGGATGTAGCTACTAAGTCCCAAATTAATGTCACGCCTCATATTATCATTTGGGTTAAGATCAATTGCATTTAAGATGCCCATTTTACCTCCTCATCCTCCTTTTAAGTAGGAGAGAATTTCATGGCAGGATTGAGATAATACACCACTGCATGTAAATCATGATGCACCTGCTTGTTCCTTCTATTGTTTATCACATACCAAATATACTTAGATAAGATCTGTTCTCTCATCTGTTCTTACTATCCATTGCACTATATATATAGGGCATGGCTGGCCTCTTCTCAATGTCCACCATTCTCATCACTTTCACCAATTGCATAGCCATCTTTGATAATTTACAGTACTTCTCCCAAAATTACTGTTGAAAATGATGTCAATAATGTCAAACATAACCTTCTTTTTCGACCATTTTAAGGGAGCCTATTCATCAAAGAAAACAATATGCTTCAGTGCACATGACGAGACTTTGGAATAACTTTAGTAGCAAACGTTTAATGGAGGTTGAATCAATTCTCACCCTCTAGTGTTAGACCTCATTATTTATGATCTTTCTACAATCAGCAGTAACCCCACTAACCTCATATGTCCTCTAATATTAAGTCTATATAATGAGAAACAAGGAGTCAGTCCCACGCTATGGATAGATAGTTCCTCTCAAGCATCTTACCAACTGCTTTGTAATTTGCAACATTATCAGTAATCAACTGAATCACATTACTAGGGCCAACATCTTTCAGAATGTCCTAAAAAATTGGGAGTGGACATTTTTCATTTTTCTCCATGTCTGACAAATCATAGGATCTCAAAGAAAAACGAGTTCCTTTTGTAAAATGGGTCAAGAAGATCTATGATATCCATGTGTCTACCCATCATCGACCATAATGCAACATCTCGTAGTCTTCCAACACTCCTAAATTCATTTGCCCATATAGTCACATTTTAAACCTATTTCTACAATAATTTGCTTATAGCATATTCCTAAACTGGCTATAGCATATGTCATGCCTTTAAGGAAAATGAATTTGCAACATTAAAAAAAAACAAATTTCATAAAAGAATTCAACAAGTTAGAGATCAACTCTTTCAATTATCTCCTTTGATGCCATACCAATCTAATGCTTGATTGAAGTGCATGACCCATTCCTGATGGAAAATACTATCCAATGACAAGGCCACTTCCTTCCCCCTTCCTCCCTCCCTCCCTCCCTGCCCCCCTCCACCCCCAACCCTTCCACGATTAGAAGGGGCTCTTCTAGTTGATTGAACACCTCTACTACTACTACCAGCAGGTACAACCTTACCCTTTTCTCTATGCTTCCCAAGGTCCTCCATTTCATCCTCTTTGATAACATCAAGCTCACCTTCTCCATACATCTCACATGAGGCCTCTTCCCACTCCCGACCTCCTATTTCTCTTCTCTATGATTCTTTTGCACTTCTTGTCCTCTTTGTTTCTTCTATAACGTACCCCATCTCTCTTTTGACGTGCTCGGCCACATTTGTACACAACTTAGAGTCTTTGTTGGTCCCAGTGAGGTGGTGGTTCATGCGGAAAACGCCCACATGTTCAATCAACTCGCAATAGTTGCACTTGATCACCAACTGGTTATCATTCAGAGGTACTCAATGAGCCTATATTAGATCTCTTTCGGAAGCCATAGATCTCGGCAGTTTTGATAAACCAACCGGAAAGGTGGTTTTGGGGAGAGAACAAACTGGAAAACTGGTTTAGGGTTGTCTTAGAAGCTTGTTTTTAAAAGAAAATTTTCAAGGTGATTTAGGTGTTAAATCACGAAAGTAAGGTGTGGAAATGGTTAAGGGAAGAAAAAAGGCTCGAAAATGAGGCCTCTTTTACACTTGGGGGGCTTAAACTCCCCTCCCCCCGGTACCCCTCTATCGCTAGAATCCAGTGAGAGGTTCTTGTTAAAGAAGCCACATCTACTCGTATGCATGTATCTCACGATATGGTGAGATATGGGTTGATATGACCTGATACCCTATCCAATACAATTTGTTTTGGGGGCGGGGGTGATGTATTGGCCCTTGGTTGATATACAATAAACTTGTATTATATTGTACAATATGGTATGAGTCTTATAATATTCTCTTATCTATAGTTTGTATTTGTGTTGATAACTTGATACTTTTTGCAGTTTCGAGAACTTTGGAATTGGATCTCTCTTTTCTTCTTATATATGAGTATCTCATACTACTTCCTCCATTCCTTTGGCATCTTCTTGATCTTTCATATCACTAGCAGTTCCTCCAGATATCCATGATTCAGCAATGTGTAAGAAACATGTATATTACTAAAATAGCCCTTTGACATTTTTCCCAATTAGATATAGCTTGGTATAAATAACACTAAATCAACATGAACCATCTTAGATGATATACCAGACCAGACATTTCTTCCATTTAGGTGTGGACAACTTTATGGGTCTGCCTAACCAGTGAGGAAATTTGAAAACAACATATAAGCTCATTCATATGGCATGTTGTTGCATCTTTACAACTGCACTAACATTTGGCAACATTTTGTGCATCCTTAGAACTATTCAGTAACCTACTTTGTTTAGAACCCTATAGAAGGGGTCAGTGGACAATTTGTTTGGTTGGCAAGGAGCGGTAAGTGGATAGTTTGTTTATAACTTTGTTCATGAAAGTGAAATAATTTCTTAAGGTCTGATTCAAGTACTTCGTTTGTGGATTACTCTTGTGAAGCCTCACATGAGAAGGTAATTGTTTCATATGGTTATACTTTATATGTGAAAGAAGGGAATTGAGCCTTTTATGAGTTTACCTGAGCATAGGATGGAGGCAAGCTTAAATGTGGAATGACTGGACATACACAAAAGAGGTTAAAAGTGGTGACTAAATGCAGTACGTGTATGTTACCGATCTTAGAGGTCTTGTGCTTTTAGCCTTTTACAGAACAAAAGACTTTATGTTTCCAGCACCTATGGGCTTAAGAAACGGTACTTGAAGGGTGTCCTAAACTTTGACCACATATTTGTTTGATGGTGGACAAAGCTGACACTGGTGGAGGGACGGAATGGTTCACCTTGTTTACATGTGGTGTTGCTTGGACAAAATGGGTGAATCGGACCCAGAAGCTGGTTAAGTGCTGAAGAATTAGCAAAATTGCAGCAGTACATGGTGCAAAACAGAGGCCTACAATGTAACGATTGCTCTAACAATACCTGATGCAAGTTGCAGTATGACAAGAGGTGATGCCATGGACAATGGTTGATGCTCCCAAATGCTTATCGTAAAGCACTGGTCCCTCATAGGGGCTGTTCTAGGAGAATATGCCAAGTGCCTTTGATGAATAGAGGGTGAGAACTCTTTGCCATAAGAGTTGTCTAACTTTTGTGCAAATGTTTGTGCGGGAAGGTTCTCTTGAGTTGAGTCACTGGCTTAGGGCCGGAGCACTATCTTTCTTTACTACTTAGTGATTCTTGTTGGTTTTCTGTTCATGGAATCTGCATGTACCCAGGATTTCTACAAGTTATGTCTTAACAACTTAACATCCCTTGGTGTATCTTTTGCATGAGTAATCATATTATGAGCTCCTCAAGTATAAACACGTGGTCTAAGCTAGATTCGGTATCTTGCTTTCCCTTAAGGCATATGAGCGCCTCCTATAAGCTCATTCTTTCTTTTTTCAACAAAAGGCATTTGATAAGGTTCCAGTCATTTTGTAATATCTTCATAGTATCATGACATAGTATGTAATTGTAGATCTGATATTTGACATATTTGTGAACATTTTTCATGGAAATTACTCGAAGTATGGACTTATTTTGTGAAAAAAATCTGCAAGAGGACAAAAGGTGAGAAGCTGGATATTGTCTGGTAGATGACATTTTTTATGGAATTCCTAGTTTGCATCTGCTCAAGTCAAGAGAGACTGCTTTCTTGTGTTTTATGCTAGCACTTTGGTTAACATTCTGCAAGCAGGATCCCTTGCAATGTTTAATAGTTGGTCTTTCTCTTTCCTAATTACTGTATTTTGACATTCTTATGATACAAAAGGGGTTATGCAGATGGAGGAACGGAAGCAGGCTGCAGCTGATGCTTTATATCAGTATTCACAGTTTGTGATGGCGTGTATTGGGCTGGGCGTTGATCCTAGTAAACTAAGGCTTCATCTGATGAAGGTAAAGTCGATTTTCGATGTCTACTCAGCAGTGTGGCATATATGCATGTGGTGGAATATTTTGGAGCCTTTTTAAGAATCTTGCTACTTAGGCCAATTTTCATAGAGGTGAATAAAATCATCTTAAAATTCTGGATTCCCGCAGCTTTGTAATCAGGGGCATCCTATTGGGCCAACATGACTTCTCAATTGACATGTTCATGTGTTGCGTTAGTTTTGACCTAAATGCAGCTTTCCGTTTTTTATTTATAACTCAAGAAACCACAGCCAGGTTGTGAGACTTAGTTTTGCCCTGAGCGTTATGAAACCCCGAGGCTAGGATCCTCCACTCAGGTGCCTACTCAGGTGTCATTCATGAGCAAGTCTAGTTGTCAAATTATGAAAATATGACTGATGAACTAGACTAGACTTGCTCATGAGCCTAATGTAGGATCATTCTTTATTGTTTCTTTCCAACACTTTTGTTGTTGTCCTCTCCCTCTTTAACATTTTCACAATCAAGTTTTTCATATCTTTTTATGGGAGCGTCCTTGGGTCGTCTTTCTACATGTCCAAAATCCTCTATTGGTATTACTCTCAATTTGTTTCTAATAACCTCATTATGTATACGGTCTTTCCTTGTGTGACCGCTCATTCATCTCAACATCTTCATTTCTACTATAAACATCTTTTGCACATGATGATTAATTGCCCAACATTCAGAACCATAAAACATAGCATACCTAATTGTTGCTTTATAATATTTACCTTTCAACTTTAATGATATTTTTTTATCACATAGAATACCTTATGCACCTCTCCATTTTAACCAACCAGCATTAATTTTGTGTGTAACATCTTCATCAATTTTTCCATCACTTTGAAAAATTAACCCTAAGTATTTAAAACTTCCCTTGTGAGGGTTGCATGTGCCTATCTTAATTTCTATATCCTCTGAACTACCTAAATGATCAAACTTACATTCCATATATTCTATCTTTGCTCTACTAAGTTAGAAGCCTTTACTTTCTAATATTTCTCTTCATAGTTCCAATTTCCTATTAACTTTTTCCTTAGACTCATCCATTAACACAATGTCATTTGCAAATAATATACACCAAGATACTTTATCTTAATATATTTTGTTAATTCATTAATGACCAATATAAATAAATATGGACTTAAAGTCAATGTTGTAAAAATCGAATCGGTGCTCGTATCGCACTGGGCACCGATATGGTTGTATTGTACCATATGGTACGATACATGGTTTTTTTTGTATTAAAAAAAAATTTAAATGCAAAAAATATAAAAATTAAAATTAATAAACAAAACATATATAACATAATGAAGAAGCATCCATAAACCATAATTTCATAATCCATATTCGATAATCTATAGAATCCATACCATTAGGCATTAACTATTAGGTAACGTGAACAAAATATTGAATAGTGAATACAGAAGGGGTTTAATTTAATAAACAACAAAGTTACAAGTACTACTTACAATCACCAAAGATGAGAACGTTACAAAGTTACAAATAAAAGTTAAATCATCCGCAACATGGATCATAATCAACGAAAGCATTATAATCAACGTAGTAAGGATCACCACTATCACCATCATCTTCTCCCTCTTCTTCCTTCATAATATGATATGCCCATCCAACACCTTCGGCTTCATTTTCATCGTCTCCAACTCTAAGTTCTGCTTGAGCTTGGAGAGTCTTCCAATTTTCAGCCTCTAAAATGATAGGGCTCCTCCTCTTCGACCCAATCATCAAGAATATCAATATTTTCGTAACTCAACGGCTCATATGGCACCTTTCTTGTCCTTCTTGCATTTGCGTGTAAAGAAAGAATATTAAAATTATAAAGAATATCAAATGCAATATAGTCACATCAAGCATTCATTATCAATAAGATTAAGAAAGAAGTCACGAACTAAGCAACAACAAACAATATATATTTTATAATTATTACCTTTGCCTTAACTTCATGATATAGGCAACGTATACCAAATTACGCAGTCGAGCATGCTCCAGTTTGTTTCGCTTTTTCGTGTGAATCCGTTCGAAAAAACTTTTTTTCTCTAAAATATTTCATAAGGCATCTCAATAGGTGAATCACTTTAATAGTAGATCTACCAAGCATGAATCCGAATTGGTTCTCTGTTGTACTTGATACTTGTTTTAACCTATATTCGATAATTCTTTCACATAATTTTATAGTATGACTCATTAATTTGATACATCGATAATTCGCACGATTATGAATGTCTCCCTTGTTCTTATATATGGGTATAGGTGTACTCGCTCTCCATTCCTCGGGCATCTTTGGGGTTCTTCATATTTTATTAAATAGTCTTGTAAGACCCATCTCTCCTAGAATTTTCCATACTTTTGTAGGAATATTATCTGGTCCTACATCTTTGGGTTTCTCCATATTTCATTAAATAGTCTTGTAAGACCCATCTCTCCTAAAATTTTTCATACTTTTGTAGGAATATTATGTAGTCTTACAGATTTACCAACCTTCATATATTTAAGAGCCTCTTTGACTTCATTTTTTAGTACACCGATAGAAATTGTGGTTTATATACTTTTTTGATTTGACTAACTCTCCTAAACTAATACTACTATATGTATTTTTATTAAAAAGCTTATAAAAATAATTTTTTCATCTATTTTTGATATCATCATTTGTCACTAGGATGTTATCATCCTCATCTTTGATGCATCTAACAAAAGGAAGATCCTTAGTTTTCTTATCTCTTGCCTTAGCTATCCTAAAAATATCTTTTTCACTTTCTTTTGAGTTAAGTTTTTTATATAAATCCATTAAAATTTTAGTTTATGCTTCAATAACGATCTTTTTTGCTTCTTTCTTTGTTTTCTTATCAGCGTCCCAAGTTTCACTAGTGTTCTTGGCATAATGCAATTTGTAACATGCCTTCTTTGCTTTGATTTTATCTTGCACAACTTCACTCCACCACTAGGTTTCTTTTTGTATCGGTACACCTCCCTTAGATTCTCGTGACACATCTTTTGCCACTTCTCTAATATGTATAGTCATATTGTTACACATATCAGAAGGTATACATACATAAGAACTTTTGTTTAAATATATTTTTTTTCTCACATTTGAGGTTCCACCATCTAATCCAAATAGCTTTATGCACTCTATTATTCTTTCTCCACTTTTTTACTTTGAAATTCATTACTAAAGGTCGATGGTGAGTAGTTAAGCTTTCTCTCGAAATTACCTTGCAATCTTTACGACATAATCTATTTTTTTCCTACAAACAAAATAATCACTTTATGTTTATGACAAACCACTCTTAGAAGTAATTAAATATTCATCTCGTTTTTTGAAAATTGTATTGGCTATAAAGATATCAAAAGTCATAACAAAATTTAAAATCTTCCTACCCTCATTTATATCCCCAAAACCATAGTTTCCATGAATACCTTGATATTCTAATGCATCTTTATCGATATGTTAATTTAAGTTTCTTCCTAAACAAATCATCTCCCTTTGTGAAATTCTTTAAATTACTTTATCTAATTCCTCTAAAAAAGCTTTCTTTATGGTATCTTCTAATTCTACTTAGGGTGCGTAAGAACAAACTATATTTAAAGCCTCTACTACTAACATTAATTTCACTATCATAATTCAGTCACCATATCATTGAATGTATACTAAACTATCCTTTTTAATCTTTATTTACAATAATACCAACTCCTTTTCGAGTCTTTTTCTTTCTTGAATACCATAATTTAAAACTTATATTCTCAATCTCTTTTGTTTTTTCTCCCACCCACTTTCTCTTTGGTAAACATAGAATGTGAATCTTTCTCTGAATCATATTATCTACCACCACCATTAACTTGCCGATCAATTAGCTTACTGGTCAATATTCCAATATTACAAGTACTAATACAAATTTTATTATCTAGAATTAGCTTTCTTACTTCCTGCATCCATCCATGCTGAAAATGTGGAGACCGTTGATGAAACTTGTTCACTACATTTAGGCAACAATGTAGCAGAACTAACTTCTTTACCCACACCCGTACACGATATAGAAACGCTCTGCAATTGATTCACTACATTCGGGTGAAGAAGTAGAGGCATTTGCATACTTTTCACTGCATTCGAGTTATATAGTGCATTGTTAAAAGGAAATGCCCCCAACGCAATGCTCATAATTTATAGAATCCATGATAGATAAGTTCGACATAGTTTTACACTGGTCGAAAGTCTAATGTATTTCCTAATTTTGGTGAAAATTCTGTTTAAAATCCTATGTGTCTCTTTGTTTATGTATTCCATGAGGACAGAAAGGGGGGGTTAGCAGTGGAGAAAATAGATGATATTTGTGAATACGTGTGGTTACTTGTTGCTTATGCATTTGAGTTTTACAATGTCACGGTCTTTCACCTCTTCTACGTTCTGGGGCTACTTCCTGTTGTATCCAATTGCCAATGTATGTTGGTTTGATAGAAATTTGTAGGATTGTCTCACATGATGTAGAGATAAGAAAACTAAAGATCTTAATTATGTCAGATGCATCAAAGACGATGATGAAAAAATTATAGTGGCAAATGATGATATAAGAAATAGATGAAAAAATTATTTTTATAAGCTTTTTAATGAAAATAAAGATGTTAGTATTATCTTAGGAGAGTTAGCCAAATAAGAAAAGTATATATAAACCATAATTTCTACCGACGTATTCAAAAGAATGAAGTCAAAGAGGCTCTTAAACATATGAAGGGTGGTAAATCGGTAGGACCGGACAATATTCCTATAGAAGTTTGGAAAATACTAGGAGAAATAGGAATCACTTGACTCACAAGACTATTTAATGAAATATGGAGAAACCAAAAGATGCCCGAGGAATTGAGAGCGAGTACACTTATACCCATATATAAGAACAAGGGAGACATTTATAATTGTGCGAATTATTGAGGTATCAAGTTAATGAGCCATACTATGAAATTGTGAGAAAGAATTATCGAATGTAGGTTAAGACAAGTATCAAGTACAATAGAGAACCAATTTGGATTCATGCCAGGCAAATCTATTGTTGAAGCGATTCACCTTTTGAGACGTCTTATGAAACATTTTAGAGCAAAAAAGAAAGACCTTCACATGATATTTATTGATCTAGAAAAGGTTTACGATATGGTATCGAGGGAGGTTCTTTGGAGAACCTTGAAAAAAAGAGGTATCCCATTGACATACATTAACCTTATAAGAGACAAGTACGATGGTGAAAAAACATGTGTGAGGACTCAAGAAGGAATGATGGACTTCTTTAAAGTTAATATTGGGTTATATCAAGGATCAACTTTAAGTTCATACTTATTTATAATGGTGATTGATGAGTTAACAAAACATATTCAAGATGAAGTACCTTGGTGTATGTTATTTGCATATGACATTGTGTTAGTGGAGGAGTCTAAGGAAAAAGTTAATAGAAAATTGGAATTATGGAGAGAAACATTAGAAAGCAAAGGCCTCCGACTTAATAGAACAAAGACAGAATATATAGAATGTAAGTTTGATCATTTGGTTACTTCAAAGAACATATAAATTAAAATTGGCACACATTGTATCCCCTAAAAGGAAAGTTTTAAATACCTAGGGTCAATTTTTCAAAGAGATGAAAGAATTGATGGAAATGTTACCCATAATGATGGTTGTTAAAATGGAGAGGAGCATCAGGTATTCTTTGTGATAAGAAGATAGCATTAAAGTTAAAAGGTAAATATTATAGAGCAGCAATTAGACCTATCATGTTTTATGGTTATGAGTGTTGGGCAGTTAATCATCAACATGTACAAAAGATGTCTGTGATAGAAATGAAGATGTTGAGATTGATGAGTGGTCATAGAAGAAAAGACCGTATACATAATGAGGTTATTAGAAACAAATTAGGAATGGTACCAATAGAGGATAAAATGAGATAATATCGTTTAAGATGGTTTGGAAATATAGAAAGAAGATCATAAGAAGAACATATAAGAAGGTATGAAAAACTAAATTTGGAGTTGAAAAGAAACGATAAAGAATGTACACTTTTTTGCTATTGTGAGTTAACTGCAAACAATAATATAGGAGAGAATATCGTTTAAGAGGTAGAGAACGACTACCAAAGTGTTGAAAAGAAACGATAAATAATGATCTATTATTGTGAGTTAACTGCTAACATGGCACATGATAGGGCTATATGGACCTCGTCTAGTATGGGAAAAGGCTTAGTTGTTGTTGTCTCACATGATGTCTTGTCTGCTTAGTCATGCGACATTCTCTTTCTCTCTCTCATATATATATATATATATATATAGAGAGAGAGAGAGAGAGAGAGAGAGTCTAATATGTTTGTTATCATTGAAAATCTCGATAATCCATGTTAAGAGAGATGATTGAGTTCAAAATCAAAAGCACCCGTGAATTAAACATGTGAACTAACTACACCTACAAAATATACATGTACACTTTTTTGCTTTTTTACTTTTGAACTCAACCATCCTATCTCTTCAAATGAACCGAACCGTTGAGATTTTCAAGGACAGGACAAGCATATAAGACTATATATATATATACAGTTACATCGAGGACCACCATGTAACAAGGAAGGCACTTTGTTGGCACCATTTTTTAACCTCCATCAAAGGTGGTCACACGGCTAGGGTGCGAGAGTATCTCTTTATACACACATAATAGATATATTCGTTGTAGTTTTGAGTAATTGATGCTATCTATTCGTTTAATAAGAACTCCAGAGGATCGTCTTAGCAAGATATATATAATTTTCATTCCATTCTTTTGTTTTCTTAAATTTTAGGAGGTCTCGGGCATGCCAACCTGTCTGAAGAGGGACCAACCTCCGCCTGCGTCACAAGTCAAAACAGGTGAACCATCTTCCTCTAGTAGGATGGAAGGAGAAAACTGACAGCTTAACCATCGTCTCAACAGGGCATGGTTTCTGATACTTCTTTGTAAAGCTCTCAGTGGGACAAGAATCTGTCATGAAATTGAGCGTTGAGCAGCATGTTAATTGTGTATCTGAATTCCATGAGGGAGATGGATGAAGCTCTTGGTTTGGTTATTGTAATATGGATGACATTCTTGTTGATGTTGTCTTACAGAAATGTGGTTTGACTCCTGATGGCAACTCGTGAATTTTGTGCTATCGTTCTCATCCTTATCTATGACGAGTTTAACATTAATGTCTTGATTTAGACAAGGATGAAGTACAAATAGCTGACTTGGTTATTTGATTGAGTTCTGGTAAGAAGGTACGAGAAATTAGATAATGAGTACTTAGAGAAAAAGAGACGAGGTTATGGTTTAACTTTGACTCCGACTAAAAATACTGATACGGGTTGGGTACTCATTGTACCGACTCAGTACCCAGTCAAAGATATTTGGGTTTTCTTCGTGCTGCATCTGATCAAATCGGGTAATATTGCCTCTTTTGGTTGGGTCAAGTTGGGTTTTTATGAGTCGGGTAAAATCACTGTTCTTCTGTGTGAACATTTTTAGAGGCCACAAGATGGGGTTCTGGTGAAGACAGAAATTAGATAAAGAGTAGTTATAAAAGAGATGAGACTGGTTTAACTCTAGTATGAGATGATAGATGGCCCATTGCTGATACGGCTGGGTACTCGTTGAATCCATTTGGTACCTACTCAAAGATATTTGGGTTTTGTTCGAGTTACTTCCGATTCCTTTTGGTTTGTATGGGGTTCTTACCAGTCAGGTAAAATCACTCTCCCTGAATGTTTTTGGAGGCCATAAGATAGAGTTCTAGTGAGAAGGTACGAGAAATTATGTAGTCAGTACTTGCAAAAAAAAGAAGCAAGGAAATATGTGAAAAGTGTCGAGAGAAGAATGATTAAGTAATCTTTGTTTTTGTATTTAGAATTAAAACCATAAAGTGCCTGGATAGTGTCCAGGCAAACCTGGATCCAATTAGAAAACCATAAAGTTTGGCTGGATCCAATTAGAATTATATGTGAAAAGTTTGGCTGGATCCAATTAGAAAACCATATCTGATCAAAATCTGGATAGGATATGATATAATAAAGTTTGGCTGGATTTTCTCAAATTGGCATTTTGAACCAAATAATTCTACATTTGTACATTTGAAATTTAAAAAAGAAATAGAACACATAAAAATGATATGAAAAAATTCCAATCTGCCAGTTCACTCTTGATCCGGTTCAAATCTGATAGATCCAACCAAAATGAGTTGATTCTTCGCACCACCAGACCGGCAAATTTCCAACTTGATTTGAGTTTGATAAATAAGTTTTCGTGTATACCCGCCAGACACCAACTGTCATGTTTAATACATTTTTATCTCTTTTTTTGGGTTCTAGACCACGGGTATACAGAAGCCCACGAGGACCCTAAACTAATTCAGTTTGAACCCGGTCTTCATTCACAAGACTCGAACTTGAGACTTTGCTTAAGGGGAACAAGTGCCAAACCACTTGAACCAACAAAGCAAAGGTTTCATTTTTAGTCTTTTATCTCCTTACATGTACAAAATTCTATTTCAAACCGAGATATTAAATATCCAATATCAGATTAATCTTTTTTCTTTGTTACAAGAGGAGGCCGAACCCACACATACTCTCTCTCTCTCTCTCTCTCTCTCTCTCTCTCTCTCTCTCTCTCTCTCTCTCTCTCTCTGGTCGAACTCCCCACCACCAGCAACAACACTAGAGTGCTGTGCCGCTGAGCTAACGCTCTGGGTGCCAGATTACTCTAATTTAATGTTGTAAATATCTCTCTTTTTTTATGAGAATACAAACTATCATCCATGGGTGTGAATGAAATAAGTGTCAGTGCAAAGTGTTGAGCTTATACCAAATCGGGAATATTTAACTACGGGGTCCTATACGATATTTACAAACATGGGTTCGGGTTCTTGTGTGAAACCTGAAAGAAATGTGTTCGGGTCAATCTACTCGTTCCCGATTTCCGACCTTGTCTTTGTTTTCCAAGTCTTTTGAATTCTGTGATTGCCTAAACCACCCCTATACTAAGTGGGAGCACGAAAGAATCCGTATTACCGAGGGCTATTTCGTGAGGAGGATAAGAACAAACCCTAAAATTGGAAGGCTCTGTGCTGTCCTAATTAAATAAGACACTTAAGTTTTGGAGAATCTGACGGCGAGTTCTTACCTTTCCGATGATGGTCGCCGGATTTTTCGGGTGTTCTCTGTATCTGCAGAGAGGAAAGGAGCGCAGTGGTGATGGTGATGACTCGAGGTTCCCACACAGGGGCTTGCTCAGACGAATGACTGTATTTTTTGGTATTTCACTCACATACACATGTACATGTACTGATCTTTGTATATGCCTGCCTTTTTATAGGCAGGTGCTCCCCCAATCGTCTGGATAAATCCGCCTGTGGCTTCCCTCATCTGGGAGCTGTAACAGACGGTCGTTACCGGAAATTTTGGTAACGGTTGTCCGTTACTGTATCTGGCCTTCCCTCAGGCCAGTCCAGCCGTTACCCGAGCCGAGAATGGTCATATTCCTTGTAACATCTCCCACTTGGCCATTCGAGCTAAGTGTATCGACATACTGGTTTTCCTCCCACTTTTCAGGGGTTTTCCCTAGTTATGTCGATTCCTGATTACTATTGTAATCAGAACCTGTTGTGTGGTTATTTCCCTACACAACAAATCATTCGTTGTATGGTTATTTACCTATACAACAACACATCTGTTGTATGGTTATTTACCCATACAAAAACTCAAACATATCTCAAACCCATGTTTCTAATATGTTTTGAGAAGAGTTCTTCCGTTATGCCTTTGGTTAAGGGGTCTGCCAACATGTCTTCCGTTGGCATGTATGAGATGAATATTTCCTTTCTCATAACCATGTCATGAATATAGTGGTATTTTACCATTATATGCTTGCTTTTTGAGCAATCTGCTCCACTCTTAATAAGAGTAATTGCTGCATTGTTATCGCAATAGATAACCACCAACTTATCTGTTATCTCCAGCTTCAAATCTCGTATGAAGCGGCTTAACCAGACAGCACTTGTTGCAGCCATACAGCAAGCAATATACTTAGCTTCCTGTGTATACAATGCTACACAATCCTGTTTCTTACATGCCCAAGAAACAACACCACCTCCAAATAAGAATATTTGTCCTGAGGTTAATTTGTTGTCATCTTTGCTCCCAGCAAAGTCAGCATCTGAGTATCCTGCCACTTCCAGTTCATTTGCTTGAAAACACAGTTTCAAGTCCTTTGTTCCTTTCAGATATCTTAGAATCCTTTTCGCAGCTATCCAATGCTGCCAACCAGGATTACTTTGATATCTACTGACAACAACAGCTTGAGCATAAGGAACATTAGTCTTATCGTCTCCTTCACCGAGACAGTCAGCCTTACTCAGTTTCACCCCTTTTGTAATAGGTGTATCTGCAGACTTGCATTCTCCTATTTTAAACCTCTTGAGGATATAATCTATATATCTCTCTTGACTCAGGCATAAGAGTCTAGATCCTCTATCTCGAGAGATCTTTATACCCAAGATATAGGATGCTTCTCCCATATCCTTCATTTCGAACTTGGAGTTCAACTATGACTTGGTTTTAACAATCATCTCATTGTCATTTCCAGTCAACAATATGTCATCTACATATAATGATAAGATGACAAAGTGACTCCCATTGGTCCAGACATAAACACAGTGATCAAGTTTATTAGCCACAAACCCAATTTCTATAATGGCATTTTGAAAAGTCAAATACCATTGACGAGGTGACTGGTTTAGGCCATATAGGGATTTTTTCAACCTATACACTTTATCTTCTTCGCTTTCAACCACAAATCCTTCGAGCTGCTGCATGTATATGATTTCTTCTATATCTCCATTTAAAAAGGCTGTCTTTACATCTAACTGATGTAAATACAAATCATAATATGCAAATATTGCCAGGATTATCTGTATGGATACAAATTTCGCAACTGGGGAATATGTCTCAACATAATCTATCTCCTCCTTTTACGAAAAACCCTTTACAACCAACCTCTCTTTAAACTTATCGATTGTACCATCGACCTTGTATTTCTTTTTCAGAACCCATTTACAGCCTATAGCTTTCCTTTCTTTTGGTAAATCAGTCAATTCTCAGACTTGGTTTTTCTCAATGGATTCAATTTCCTCATCCTTGGCTTTCTCCCAGTCTGTTGCTTCTGATGAGTTCATTGCTTGCTGATAAGTCAAGTTATCAGTCAACTCATCTAAATCTACTGAATTACACACTTCCTCTGTAAGATAAGTGTGATAATCCTTTAAGTAGGATGGAGTGGCTCTTGGCCTCTTATGTCCACTTAAGGTATCGGTAGTTTCAGGAAGTTCTTCTATCGGCTCAAAAGATGATTGGTCTAAATCTACCAAATCATCAACACACTCCTCATTGTTTTTCAGGATATCATTCTTAGAATCTTCTAAGAATTCAACATCTCTATTTTCAATGAGTCCTTGGTCCTTATGAAATAATCGATATACTTTTGAACCTTTTGCATATCCAATAAATATACACCTCAAGGACCTGTTGTCTAGTTTATATCTAGACTGATCATGGATCTTGACATGTGCAATTGACCCCCACCTCCTGAGATGACCTAGGTTGGGTTTTCTTCCAAACCACATCTCATATGGTGTAGTGAATACAGCTTTACACGGTACTCTATTGAGTACGTAAACAACTGTACTTACCGCTTCTCCCCAAAATACCTTTGGTAGAGAGGCATCAATTAACATAGACCTTGTCATGTTCAGCAAGGTTCTATTGTATCTTTCAGCTACACCATTTTGTTAAGGTGTCCCGGGCATTGTATTTTGTTTAGCAATACCAAAGTCTTTACAAAATTCTAGGAATTCTACCAAGGTATACTCACTTCCACTATCTGATCTCAAGACACCCTAACTGATTTTCCACTTCTTGCTTATATCCTTTAAATGCCTCAAGTGCCTTTGATTTATGTGCTAAAAGATATATATACATATATCTAGAGTAATCATCGGTAAAGGTTATAAAGTAACCCTTTTCTCGATGTGTCTTTACTCTAAAAGGTCCACATAAATCTGTGTGAATAATTTCTAACAAGGTTGTTGCCCTTGTTGTTTCCTTAGAAAAGACTTTTCTTATCATTTTTCCTTGTATGCAAGCTTCACACTTGTTGAAAATCTTTTCCTCAAATCCGGGCAATAAGTCAAAGTTGGATAATTTCCTCAACTTTTCCAGACTTATATGCCCTACGCGTTTATGTCACATATTCACATCAACAGAAAAGATACTCTCAATATAAGCAGAAGATCGATAACTTTCATTATCAGATAACTTGAACAGTCCATGTTTTACATTAAATTCTCCTGAAAACAAGATTCTCTCATGTTTGCCCATAGTCACCTTGTTAGGTATAAACCTAACTTCAAAACCTTTCTTAACTAAGGCAGGGACCGAGACCAGATTGCGCCTTATAGATGGTACAATTAACACATCGGTCAGTACAATTGGTTTGCCTTGTACAAATATCCTAAAGGATCTAATACCTAGAACATCTGAGAAAGTATTATTTCCCATATACACACGATGTTCTCCGGGTTGATATTCCTTCATATCAATTACCTATTCATTGCTCTTTGAGATATGTCTTGTAGCTCCCGAGTCTATCCACCAACTTGTAACTGGGCGGTCCAAGTATAGACATTCTAAAATTACGCAGATTATATCCTGCTTCTTCGACTGTCCGCGCTATGGGTTGTTTCCTCCACCTTTCTTATTGCGACAGTCTCTCTTCTAGTGCCCCATCTTTCTACAATTGAAATACTTGATCCGAGAAGTGGTTTCCTGTGATTTCTTAAAACTTTGACCGCTTTTCTTGTTATTCTTGTCAAACCTTTTATTTGGTTTCTTTTTCTGGTTAGATTTGGAGCTAAACGTTAACTCATCCTGGACCACTAGCAATTTTTCTTTTTTGTTTTTGAGCATGTGTTCTTGCTCAATTGCTAGCTTTAGGGATAACTCAGAAAGGTTGATTTCATGCCCTAATCTTAAGGCAGTAGTGACCATGTTCCATGACGAGAGTAGACTGTTCAATATGGTTGATATCTATATCGGTTAGAGGATGACTGATTTTGCTACGGTTAAATCCCTAGCCATTACCAGCATGTGATTTACATGCTCTACTACATTTTCTCCTTCTTTCATTCTAAAGGAGTTGTATTTTTGTAATAGTAATTGCACATGTAACTTTGCAGTTGTATCATACTTAGCTGTTAATGAGTCAAACAGCTCTTTTGCGGTCTCATATTCTTCAAAAACCCTAATCAAGTCATCCTCCATATAAGTTAACATTACTGTTCTTGCTATGGTATCGTCTTTTAGAAATATTTTATACATTTCTAACAGTTGCTGATTTGCGTCTGGTGGTGGAGGACGTACTATTTCCTTTAACACATACTCTACACCTTCTAGTGTTAGAGCTAGCGGGATTCTTCTCCTCCATGTCTGGAAGTTCAGACCGTTTAGCTTTTCTATTTTTGCCAGTTCGAACACGTATATCCTAGAACTCATTTTAGGTGTTTGGCAAAAAATATCAATCAAGTGGTCTTTTAAAGGAAACAAAAGAAAAAACACACAAACCAAGAAACACGTTAATGTGATGCAGAGCAAAAAGCAAAATTTTCTAAGGTTTTTTTTTTTCCTCCAAACACCTAAAAAGAATACCAAGGGATAAATCTGTAATAATTTTTTTTTACTATTTGTCCTTTTTTAAAATCATAAGGATAAACTCGTAAAATTACTATTTGGTATTCTTGTAAAATTCGCAACTGATCGGTGTTAAAATCGTAATTTTAACTCTCAAGACGAATCTGTAATTTTTCAAAAGAACAGGGGTAAACCCATCTTTTGACTGAATGGCAGAAATGAAATTATCCAAACCGGGTTGGATAATATCGTAAAACAACAGCCCCCGGTATTTTTGTAATTTTCAAAACGGTCAAGGGGTAAAATTGTCTTTTGATCATGGTAACTGTGTAATAACCAAAAAGGCTTAGGGACAATTTTGTCTTTTGACTCAAAACCCGAGGCGGTTTTCTGAAACCACTGACAGTTTTAGAAAACTGCTGGTGGTTTTCGGAAAACCGTGAGCGGTTTTGGAAAACTGCTGGTTTTCCCGCAGTGGTTTTCCAAAACCGCGGGTTTTTTTATTATTATTATTATTACAAAAAACACTTTAAATGCATTTTTACAAAATTACAACTCTTTGGATTTTTCCAGAGAGAGAGAGTGTGTAGGAGACTACATCCGACCGTTCGTCACCGTCGGGTGTCGGCTGTCGGTGGTTTCTTGGCGTCTTTGTCCTTCCAGCTACTTCAGCCTGCCGTCCTCTGGCTCTGACTTGCCAGCCTGCCGCTTCTAATTTGCGGCTATACCCCTGGTCAACCTTTAGTTCTTGCCGGCTTGCCTCTAGTTTTTGCCTTTAGGGCTCTTACCGGCTTGTTTCTGGTTTTTGCCTTTTGGGGCTCTTGCCGGCTTGCCTCTAGTTTTTGCCTTCGGGGCTCTTGCCGGCTTGCTTCTGGTTTTTGCCTTTGGGGCACTTGTCGGCTTGACTCTGGCTTTTGCCTTCTGGGGCTCCTGCCGGCTTGCCTCTGGTTTTTGCCTTCGGGACTTTTGCCGGCTTGCCTGCCTTCGGGTTTTAGGCTGCTCCAGCACAGGGACTTGCTCAGACGAATGACTGTATTTTTCGGTATTTCACTCACATACACAAGTACATGTACCGATCTTTGTATATGCATACCTTTTTATAGGTAGGCGCTCCCCCAATCGTTTGGATAAATCCGCCTATGGCTTTCCTCGTTTGGGAGTTGTAACGGACGGTCGTTACCAGAAATTTCGGTAATGGTTGTCCGTTACTGTATCTGGCCTTCTCTCAAGTATCTGGCCAGTCGTTACCCAAGCCGAGAATGGTCATATTCCTTGTAACAGAATCATCAAAAAATACTTCAACCGTCGATCTGCCAAGTTGGTTCTTCTATTATGTAGGTCAGTGATCTTACAGGAATTACTGCCCTACATCAGAAAGGAGGCCATCTCTCTCGCTCTCTCTATCAAAAAAGAAATTTGTATGACTTAATTCCTGGTTTAAAGGTTGAAAAACCATATATATATATATATATATATATATAGGTTGAGGTCTCTTGTTTCTTGGTTTGATTTGTTTTTATTTTAAAAAAAGTGGTGGTGTTTATTTCATGGTTCAAGGTTCAACCACAAATACACATACGTATAAACATGTCCGATTTTGGGTTGCCTGAAACCAGAAATCGTAGCCGAACTGGCCAAGTGCCAAGGACTGGTTTCCGGTACGATTTTGAAACTGCCAGTTTTAGGGTGGTTCAGAAGGTTCCATCTCCAGAACTGCCCCATTTGCATTCGTTCTCTTGTTTTTTTGGTTTGGTTTGATGTTTTTAAAAAAAAGGTGGAGTTATTTATTTCATGGTTCAACTTTAACCACACATACATATAGACCCATAGACATGTTCAGTTTTTTGGGCCGAACTCCTCCTTAGCCACAAGGGAGGGGCACTCCCTACTGTTGAGCTAAAGGGTCTACCACCTGGGAATCGAACACGATACCAACATCGCCAGCAGAAGCACCCTGTCATTCTGCTAAGGGACATTTGTGACTAGTAGGAGCTAGACAGTATTTAAAACGAAGCACGGTTTGAACCCCCTGGTTCTGGTTCAAGTTTCGAGCTGCATTCCAAAACTTATGAACCGTAATCGAACCGGGATGTATCCGATTATAGTTCCTGGTGGTTTTGAGGCCAGTGGGAAGAAGGATGACCTGGTTGGATCAGTTACTAGTAGAGACGAAGATGACGATGTTGCCAATAATGACAATGATTTTGAATAGGGAGAAACTGACCTTTGACCCTAAACATGTTATTTTCCTAGCGCCACCCCCTTCTACAAAACTATTTTTGCGAGAAGAGCCCCTAGAGTTGCGCACTTCTTTTTTCTATCAATAAAGTGTTTCTCTTATGGTTTTGTACTTCATGTGTCTTTATTGCCATTGCTCTCTTGTGTTTTTCATGTTGTGGTGTGAGCTAAGTGGATCCCAAGACCCACTTTAGGCCTTAACATCTTGAAGAGGGGAACAACTCACATTTCCTATAAGAGGCCATATGAACTACTTATTCCATGCATCACTTTGAAAATTTGTTAAAGTTGATCAGGTGTCAGTTACGTTGCTAGCCTTGTTGACGTGCCCGATAGTGCATGTGTGACATATTTGGTATCAAAGTTGTTTAGACTTGGAGTAAACTGAGTGTGTACATAACATACTCCTCGTGTTGATAGTAGAAAGGTAACTCACCTTCATCGATGTTGCATTGACACTATGGCCAGTGACATTGACATGTGCTGGTAATCTCATTCTACTTTGAAAATGAAAATAAAAAACCATTGATCGATCTTATTGAAATGTTAGGTATTTTACCCAACATCGATGCACAACTTATCAGGTTAGAAAAAGAGGTAGTCACACTAGATGATGTTGTTCCCCCTATTATAAAAGGCTTTGACTGACTGACAGGTGAGCTGAGCACCCCAATTCAACATGTTGAATGGTGTATATATTCTTGTGAGTATACATATGACATTACGAGAGATTGTTTGGAGCACTTTGAAAAGCGCCTTTAACAAACTAAGACCAATATGATTACCTTACTACAAAAGCTTGCATAAAGTGTTTTTTCCCAACCTCTGGAGAGAAAGGTTTCATAGCAATCTTAGATAGAGACACTAACTTAATTGGATAGAGTTGAGTGCAGGTTGGTAAATATGCATGAGCATAAGAATGATTGGGAGTGGACCAACCATGTTGCATTAAGGTTAGAGAACTGAAGGTTTTATTGGGGCCATGATGTGTAGTTATTGGAAAACTTTATTTACCAAATAGATTTCTATCTCAAGGGTGGATAACTTGAGAATGAGAACTCAAAACTAAGAGTCGTGACATGTTTTTGAAAGACAACATCATGTTGGGGTAACGTCGTGTGCTGGAGGATGCTGAGTTAAGACAAACTCACATCAAATCCTAGGATCAGTTCAATCATGTACTTCAAGAACACTTTCTCATGCAGAACACTTATATAGATGTGAACTTAACGGATTATAACCCTAGGCAGAGCATGAGGTAACCCGCATACAATAATGATGGCAAAATATCTATTTAATAATCATTGGCTAAATAATTTGAAGAAGGATAAAAATGACATAGATAGGCGAAATGGTGGAAAAAATAAAAATCAGTAGGATACATAGAAACATACCCCAATCAAATCTTTCTCACCTAAGGACTGCAGAAAGAAATGCAAAGAGGGATAAGACAAAAGGATCCTTCAAGCAAGAGTGATAGTATTATGGTGACCAATATTACTCAAATAGGTGGAAACACAAGAAGACGGACTTTATGCATGTGTTCAATGTCATGCAGAAGACGGATGATTCATATAGTGATCCAAGAGAAGAACAAATTAGGATTGACATGCTAGACGGCTAAATGCATTAGAAATGTGAACGTCATGTGAGCCTATGGACAAGTCTCTCATGTACATTCTGATAACTCTCAATGCAAAGAATACTATGAGGATGGTTGACACTTATTATATTCACAAATTATAAGCCTCCTATATGTTTAGGCCTCAAGATAGTGAGAAGGAAGTGAATTCTCTATCCAAACTCATCTTGGGGGAGGCTATTGCTATGTCAGTTCAAGTGAGAAGTTGGTGTGGGGAAACAAATTTTACAATTGCTCTATTGGACGAGTATCAAGGTCATTAAATTCTATTATGCAGAGATACAATCAACCTCAAACATAGTGGTTTTCTATAATTGTGATCAATCATGTGTTATTTATATGGTACCTTCAGACGATGGTTAGGTTCGAAAGGTATTAGTGCTTCGACTGTAGAGAAGTTAGAAGCAACAAGGGCACTGCAAAGTACCTAGCAGAAGATGTCTCAAGATAAGGTGTTTTAGAAACTAATATCGTGTGACTGAAGGTGAAGATGTTAAGCCTATTGCATGTCCAGGAAAACTTTCTCGTAAGAAGAGGGTAGGTTGTCACAACAAGAGAGTTGTTAGAGATACTAATGGGGAGACAATTATAAGTATTGATATTAAGAGATGAGAATGCAAATATGTCGCTAGCAAGGCTAGACGTTAGATAATACAAGGCAAGTTGCATAGAAGTGAATATCCTAGAGAGCAATTGGAGGCACAACAAGGGATTACTCCATAATACCTTATACGTTGCCAAATTATACACAACTTTTGCGTTGATCAATAATAGTAGCTTGATTTTGCCCAACCACACTACGTGAAGGTTGAGACATGCAAGGAGTGGACGTAGTGAAGGTAGTCTGATGGCCTCGTCGTTAGATAAAACACTACTATGGTCTATAAGGATGATGCACCTGTAGATGTGAAAATTTCACTCCAAGCCTATGTAGAGACTTGAAGAAAACTTTTCAACACTACTTCGTGTGTGAGCGTGCCAGCTAGTTTTCAAAAACTAACAAAATTGTGAATCTCATTTGGCGATTGTGGCTAACCGGGATCTTTTCGCTTTATGCCTTCTTGACCTGTGCACAAAAAATGGATTAACACCAAAGTTTTGAAGAATTGGAGTTTGAAAAATTACCTAGGCTTAAAATCCTAAAAGACTTGAGTCCCACCGGGCGTGTCAATTCTGTAGATATGAAAATTTCACTCTAAGCCTATGTAGAGACTTAAAGAAAACTTTTCAACTATACTTCCTGCATGAGCATGCCAGCTAGTTCTCAAAAACTAGCAAAATTGTGAATCTAACTTAGCGATTGTGGCTAAGCGGGATCTTTTCGCTTTATGCCTTCTTAAACTGATACTCAAGGGTAAGCCTAAGCACTAGGATTCCAAATGTGCAGGTGATGTTTCAAATTCACGTGAAAATATCGTGTTGATAAGAATAGACTAGTGCACTTGGTTTTCAAGTTTAACATCAACAAATTCTGAAAAACAGAAACTGGTTTTATTTTCATAGCTAGTTTTTCAAATTTTTTTGAGTGACATAGAGACCTCCAAAATTCCTGAAAATTTTAAAGGATAGCCTGGAATGTGGAGATTCTAAGAACTTTTTGGTTTTGAATTTGGATTGAGATGATGCAAAATTAAATCGGCAAAGTGTCTCTGCTTAAACACCCAGAATTGTTTTGTTACAGAAACACACAGACTCAAAGATAGGTCTGTATCTCGGTCCTCAGAGATCCAAATTTAGTGCACTTGGTCTTACTGAAAAGGTATGGATGTCTTCTTTCCAGTGAATTAAGAATCACTGATTTTGGACATCTGCACTAAGAGTTACGAGATGAATACCCAAGCTCTATTGTAGGAAAACAGAGTTGACAGATAGTTTTTAGAAATTTTCCTGATCTTGCACAGGTTTTAATACGTGGTTGCATGACCCTAAAATTCCTGAAAATTTTATTACAAGTGGATTTGTATATTGATAAAGTGTGCAAAATTTCATAGTGATCGGAGCAGGTGTTTGGCAATTAAAAATAAAACAATCAGCATATGCAATGATGCTGAAAATCAGATTTCTGGTTTTTACAACATACGTGACGCAAAACTCACCCGAATTAAAATGCAACAACACAACGTCCCAAATTAAATTGCTCAAGGAAAATGAATTGAAATATATCTATTATCTTAAGAATAGAGGGGATTAGAAAATATAGAGTTTTATAAAATATAGAGAGGTAAAATCAATAACACAAACATATAGAGTGTATAAGCAAGAAATAGAAATTTCAGCACATCTACTTCTATTACATCATGGGGGGAGACAAAACTCTATTAATACAACTTCTTTTAAATTGAATATGAAGAAGAGATGGAGATGAATTAAAGAAAAGGGATACTTACACGGATTCCCCAAGAAATCGGCCTCCAATGGTGGTGTACGGCCCTCACCTTCCCTCTTTTCACTCTTGCTTTCTCACTCAAACTCTCACTAGCACTTAGCCTACATCCTACACTCTCTTTCCTCTCTAAACTCTTCCCCAGCAGCCCGACTTCCAAGATGAAGCCTATGATGCCCTACAGCCCCCAAGGTGCAGCACTCTTCATAATCTCCAAGATGATGAAACACGCCCCCCCTTGGCCTCCATTTATAGGCCAAGGGGGGCATTTCTAGGCCCTTCTTTGGGGTGGGTGGCCCAAGGCTCATATCCAACCCCAAATGTCCTCATCATGAGGAGAAGTGGTCCTCTTTAGTCAATCATGGACCAGCCCCATGTGGGCTGATTGCGGGTTTAAGTCAGGTGCACCTAGACATGATCGGCTAAGTGTTTGATGCCTCCAAGTGTACTTTGGTCGGACTTGCTTTTCAAGTTGAAGTGACTCTCTTTGTGGGCTCGTCTCATTCAATCCAAGCTAGGTAAGAGTGACATTTGATGTTTAGCCCAAAGATGTAGGACAAGACTAGGAAAACTTGGTTTGTGCAAGTTAAAGCATTCATTTTGAACTAGGTTAGGCTTCATATTTCATTCAATCAAATCAAGTTTGGACTTAGTTGAATTTGCATGGGTTAGGTTTGATGAGGCCATCCACTTGATTTTATCTTGGATGAAGATGTGCTTTGATATGATCCACTCCCTTGCTTCACGGCTTGTCCTCCGCGAACTTGATCCTAGCTCGAAGTGGGCCGCAATTGTCACCCTGATTTCTGTATGATTTACTCCAATCTTCTAGGCCTTATCCTTTGAACTTTAATTTGAAACCTTTTAAAATCTTTATTTTAAAGATTTGAAATTTTCATTTTAAAGCCAAAAGAATTTTAAAACAAGTCAGCTTTCGAAATTGTGAGTGTTTTCAAAAAAAATTTGTTTAGGGTGTTTATATATGCCCCTCTTTGGCATTAATCCACATTTATTTGGATAATGTCAAAGAATAAAACACCCTTTTGATTTACTTTGCAAATTATCTTAAGAATATAAATTGTCCTTCATTTCATAAAACTTGTTCCTTGGATCATAGAGGAGGGGATTTTAGCCAAAGGAGACTTGACCCATGCTGAGTGCTAGTCTTAAACATGATCATGCATGGCCGACCTAGGATGTATGCATGCATGGTGTGTATTGCAAATGAAGTGTGAAGTTTAGAGATTCATTTAGGAGATGGATGAGCTTGAGGAGAAGCCTATGAAGGCCAGCTGCCCCAAGTAAGACAATCCCATGTCGTTGGACATTTCGGGTTTTCAAAAATTCTTTTCAAAGGAAACTCCTTTTAGTTTCTATCAAAAGGACTTCCAATTTTTCATATTTTCCTTCATTTGAGTTACAATACCCACTACTTAGCAGAGGTTTTGTAGGAAATTTTGGAAAACATTTCAAACTTTCATTTCCTACACAAAAAAGTCTAATTCTCAAACAAAATGAAATCCAAATAAGTAGATTCTATTCCTACTTTAGGATTTTCATGGATAAACCTTTCAACATTTGGATAAGTTGTAGGGATTTGGAAAAGAGTTACCACGGTCCCTCCTGAAGCGTCCCGTGGTTTAAGACAAAGAGATGAAAAATTGCTCTTTTTTAGTTTTGGCTTTTTCTTTTTTATCAACAGGGAGGGCCTCCTTTTTTCTTTTTGGAGGATTTTTTTTATTCCTTCCTTTTTCTTTTTTCATTCAAAGAGAAGACATTTTCGGAGGAATTTTTGTATTCTCTCTTTCTATTTGAAAGGAAGACCTCTTTTGAATTATCTTCCTCCCTCGGAGGAGTTTTTGTATTATCTTTTTCTTTTGAATTTTACCAATTTTCCTTTTTGGGAGAGAAGTAAAATAGGAGAAAACTTATCCCTTTGGCTACTCGATTCAACCAAGATCATCCAATTTTCTAATAGCATCTATCATTTGAAAATATTTTGCTATTTTGAACAAGGTTTCATTTTGTAAGCCAAGGATTTTCGAAATATTACCACATGATTTTGAAAACTCTACTTTTCATAAACTATCAATTCCCTCATTCAGGGTCATATAATCAATCTTGATTCTTCTTTCAAAAAGTTCAAAGGAGATCCATTTTAAAATCTTTTCAAAAGAATTTAACATAGACCATATACATAATATTTTTTTCAAGTATTGGGCATTTATAGGGTCTACTAAATTTCTACCCTCAACATCAATCAACCAATATGCATTGTTGGTGGTCGTTCTCCTTACAACATAGGGACCATCCCACTTGGGCCGCCACTTTCTAAGTAGATGTGGGTCACGATGGTGGGTGATTTTCAATACAAGATCTCCCACTTTGAAGTGATGAGCCTTCATGTGCTTTTTATAATGTTGGGTTATCCGTTGCCAGTATACATATGCATGATCCATGGCAAGGAGCCTCTTCTCATCTAATAGGTTAAGCTCAGCCATTCTAGCATGTTGTAAAGTCTCTGGGGGTAGATCGAGTGAAAGTGATATGAAATGAATGCAATTTGATATAAATGAGAAGTATGGCATTTGTACCATAGACCAACTCAAATGGTGTGGCATTTGTGGGTATTCGGATGGAAGTTCTATAAGCCCGTAAGGCTTCATCAAGCTTCTCATGCTATGTCCTACCCTTTTCTAAAGTTTTCTCAATGATGCTTATGAGAGTCTTGTTTGTGGCTTCAACTTAGCCGTTACCTTGAGGGTAGTAGGGCGATGAGTAGTGTTGAGTTATGTCATACGTATTACATAACTTTTCCATCTTCTCATTCTTGAAAGATGTGTCATTATCTGACACTAGGTTTCTTGGAACTCCAAATCGAGCAAAGATATTTTTCTTAATGAATGCCACTACATGTTGTCCTTGGACGTTAGCCAAGGAGGTAGCTTCAACCCATTTCGAAAAATATTCAGTAGCTCCTAAGATGAACCTATGTTCATTCGATGCAATTGGGGAGATGGGTCCTATGATGTCAAATGCCCACACGGTGAACGGCCATGCGCTCACAATGGAATGCAAAGTGGACGATGGGATATGAATGGCATGTCCATGCACTTGACATCGATGACATTTCCTAACATGATCATGGAAATCTTTCTTAAGGGTGGACCAAAAATAACCGGCCCTAAGTATCTTCATGGCCATCATATTTGCATTGACATGGCCTCCACATTATCCATCGTGGAACTCATGCATTATAGTCTTAGTCTCATCAAGGTCTACACATCTCAACAAGATGTCAGTGAAACTCTTTTTGTAAAGAATCCCTCCCAAAATCACATATCGGGTTGAAATTTTTCGAATAAAGGCTTTATCTTTAGAAGAAGCCAATTCGGGAAATCTTCCGTTTTCTAAAAAGTTTTTAATATCTTGAAACCAAGGTTTTTCAATGAAATTTTGGTCATTTTGGCAAATCTCCAAATCATGGGTGGATGGAGTGGGTGAGTGCCAAATTTCTAAGGATCGAGTTCCCATGATGGGGTCGACTCTTAGAGATAAGCCTAGGGATGAGAGGGCATTTGCTATAGTATTGTCCTCTCTACCTATGTGGGTGAGTGTGCATGATTTAAAGGAATCGACCAATTGAGTTCGTGGTATGGTATTAGTTTTTCATTTTTGACTTGCCAAATTTTCGAAACTTGATTTATGACAAGCATAGAATCTCCAAAGACTTCAATACATGATGCCCCTAGATTTTTCAAAGTTTTTAGGCCTTGTATGAGTGCTTCATATTCAGCCATATTATTTGAGCATGAAAAATCTAGTCGAATGGCAATTGGGATTTCTCCTTTCTCGGGAGATATGAGGATGATTCTCACACCTGCCCCTTGTTGATTCTTTGCCCCATCAAAGTACATTATTCATACTTGATCTTCATTAAAACAATTTGCTAAGTCATGGTTTTGAAATTCATTTGAAAAGATGCCTTCATCGGGCATTTCATCAAGTATGGGATATATATCTTTAAGAGACAATTCAGCCACATGATCGGCTAGTGCTTGTCCCTTAATGGAGGTTTGATGATGAAATTTTAAATCATACTCTATTAAGAGGAGCTGCCATTTACCTAGCCTACCCATGATGATAGGTTTTTCAAACAAGTGCTTGATTAGATCAAGCTTAGACACTATCCAAATTTCATGACCTAGAAAATAATGTCTAAACTTTTGGCAAGCCCATACCAAGGCCAAGCACGTTTTCTCCATGGCTTGATAATTTTTTTCATATGCCAATAGAGTTTTCAAAATATAGTAAATAGCATACTCCTTAAAACTATCATCCTCATATTGAGCAAGCAAAACACTAATGCATTCGTATGAATGGAAATGTAAAGCAATAAAGGTTTTCCTTGCTTTGGAGGTTTTAAAATCGGAGGATTTACTAAATAAGTTTTCAATCTTTCAAAAGCATTTTGGCAATCGGCATCTCATTCAAATTTAACCCCTTTTCTCAAAAGCCTATTGAAAGGTTCGCATCTTGTTGCTAAATTGGAGATGAATCTCCTAATTGCTTGGAGTCGACTTTGGAGGCTTCGGATTGGGGTCAAGTTGGAGGGTCGAGACATGTCTATGATGGCTCGACACTTAGAGGGGTCAACTTCTATGCCCCTTTGGCTTACCATAAACACTAAGAGTTTTCCTGATTCCACTCCAAAAACACATTTTTGAGGGTTTAGCTTCACTTTATAAATCCTAAGTCTTTCAAAAACCTTTTGCAAAGATTAAATGTGTGTGCATCGGGTTTTTTATTTTACCAAAAGATCATCCACATATACTTCCAAGAGCTCACGGATTTGATCATGGAAAATTGTGATCATGGCTCTTTAGTATGTGGCACCGACATTTTTCAAACCAAATGGCATAACCGTGTAATAGTATATGCCCTAAGATGTAGTAAAAGCAGTTTTTACCTTATCTTGTGGTGCTAACTTAATTTTTTTATAACCCGAATAATCATCCATGAAAGAGAACATTTCATGATTTGCAGTGCTATCCACTATCAAATTAACGTTTGGAAAAGGAAAATTATCTTTTGAAGTGGCTTTGTTCAAATTTCTAAAATCAATGAAAATTTGAATTTTCCCATTAGATCTTCCAAACACAACAATATTTGAAAGTCATTCAGAATAAGCAATGGGTTTTATAAATTCGGCTTTTAAAAGATCTTCTAAACCCTCTTTCACTTGGGAGTGAACATCGAGATGTATTTTTCTAAGCTTTTTCTTCACGGGTTTTGCATTGGGTTGTAAGGGTAGATGATGTTCTACGATCTTAGGGTCTAGACCCGGCATGTCTTCATAGGTCCATGAAAATACATCCACACAAGATTTCAAAAATGCAATGAATGATGCTTTTTCATGCTCATTCAAACATGCACCTATCTTGACACATTTTGGGTTAGACTCACTCCCTATATTGGTTTCAACAAAATCCCCTCCTATGGAATTTTAAGGTTTTTCAAAGTCAAGGATTTTATCAAATTTGGGAAGCTCGAAGGCTTGATCTTTCTCATGAATGAGGGGATCTTTCTCCTTACTTTGATCATTCTCAAGTACTTTAATTTTTAGAAAAGTTCTAGGCAAGAGAGTGGCGTTGTGAATGATAAACTTGGACGATTTTGGTTTGAGAATATATACAAGTTTGGAAGAACTCGAAAATGGGCTTTGTATTTTTGGAGTTTTCAAATTTTTTAATTTTTTTATATTTTTCGAAACAAATGCTAAAAGGATGGATGTGAAAGACTTTCTTTTTGAAATTTTCAGATTTTTCAAATTTTTTGGTTTTTTCCAAACAAAGACTAGAAGAATGCACATAAACAACTTTCTTTTTAGAATTTTTAGGTTTTTCAAATGTTTTTGGATTTTGAGGGTTTTCCAAATTTTTTTGGTTTTTCCAAATATATAATTTTTTTGGTTTCTTGTTGAAAGAGGGTCTTCCATCAAACCTACAAAAAAACACCATGAATTAGACTCTAAACAAGAGGTCTAAGCCATAGGTTTCAATGTTAGTGGGTTCTAGGGCACCCGTGACCCAATGGGCTAGAGATGATTTAGGTTTCCCTAGGATGCACACAACCTTAGGAGAAGATGGTTCCACTCGTTTGGAAGTTGTAGGTGACTTGGGCTTGGGTTCCTCTAGGAGATGAACGACCTTGGCTGGGTGTGGCTCGGTTTCTCCTAGTAGGTGGATGATAGGGGGATGGATCCTAGGTGCAACCAAGTGTGCCCCTAGGGGTTGATGGTTTAAGTTTATATGGGTGCCAAGGGAGAGCATGTTTGATCCCTTGCACAAGGAGAAAAAAGGATTCCAAGGGAAAGCATAGTCGGTCTCTTGGTTGGTTTATGAAGGTTTAGGGAAATCATGACCATAGGCTTGAGTTTATAATGCGAACCTAGGCTCAAGAAGACTTGTTTATACATGGTAGGGTTAGGTGTACCTAGAATGTCGATGCATGCCTTAGGAGTAACCATGTCTATCATATTTTAAACTTTATTTTGATCTTATTTTTCTTTTTGAAATTCTTTTTCTTGGTGCGAAACATTTGGCGCACCTTGAAAATCTATATCCTTGGGCACATTTTGTGGATATGTGGGTACATGAGTGTGATTCGATGCATCCAATGAGTGATTTACCGATCCTACACTAAGAAGGGGAGGATCAAGTAGGGAGTTTATGGGAGAATGAGTTTCGGACATACCTTTTTCAAGCTTGTCTACCTTTTCATGGTGAGAGCAAGCATACTTGTAGGCGTCCTGAGGTTGCTTTAACTCATGCATGGCTTCAAGCTCCCGTTGCTTTGCGAGATCTTGTATTTCATCCTCCAAGCCTACATGTGTGCAATACTCATTCTCTTGTGAAGCATGTGAAGTGGTGCTCATGGGATTGGAACTCATCGGAGCGAATATTTGTGGAAAATTTGGAGTGACTTGAGTGAAGTGATCCTCATGTTCCACTCCGTTTATGTGCCTAGAAATGTGGACTTCACTTTCAATTTTCGGAATTTCAAATTTTTGTTTTTCAAGTTTTTTTTTTGAAGATTTTCCAAATTTTTTTATCTTCCCAAACGTAAAAAACATTTTTTGGTTTTTTGATGGAAAAAGGGGTGCTTGGATGATTGGCAAGGTTAGATACTTGAATCTCAATACTTGCTATATTTGTAGCCTCATTTCCTTCATCAGATTTTGGGCTCCATTTGGTTTTTCTCTCTATGTACTTGAGATGATTTTTAATGGAAATGATGTGCCTTGGCCTTTTGGCTTAGGGCAGCGATTTTTTTCTCTATTTCCTTTATTATTTCCCTTTTAAGTTGCCTTGCTCTTTCCCTAAAAGAGGCAAGCTCTTCATCTCAGGTTTTAGAAGATTTCCTTGAGCTTTTGGAAAACTGATTCGAGAAATGTGATGAAGCTTTCCTTGGCTTGTTTTCAAAGGAGTCATCTGAACTTAACATTGTTTTTGAAAAAAAATTAACCTGTACACAAAAAATGAATTAACACCAAAGTTTTGAAGAATTGAAGTTTGAAAAATTACCTAAGCTTAAAATCCTAAAAGACTTAAGTCTCACCGGGCGTGCCAATTCTGTAGATATGAAAATTTCACTCCAAGCCTATGTAGAGACTTGAAGAAAACTTTTCAACTATACTTCATGCGCGAGCATGCCAGCTAGTTCTCAAAAACTAGCAAAATTGTGAATCTAACTTAGCGATTGTGGCTAAGCGAGATCTTTTCGCTTTATGCTTTCTTGAACCAATACTCAAGGGTAAGCCTAAGCACTTTAAGGATTCCAAATGTAAAGGTGAAGTTTCAAATTCACGTGAAAATAGCGTGTTGATAAGAATAGACTAGTGCACTTGGTTTTCAAGTTTAAAATCAATAAGTTCTGAAAAAGAGAAATTGGTTCTATTTTCAGAGCTTGTTTTCTGATTTTTTTTTAAATTTAAAGAACAGCCTAGAATGTGAAGATTCTAAGATACTCTTTGGTTTTAAATTTGGGATTGGGATGATGCAGAATTAAATCGACAAAGTGCCTCTTCTTAAACACCCGAAATTGTTTTGTTACAGAAATACAGAGACTCAAAGGTAGGTCTGTATCTCGGTGCTCGAAGCTCTAAATTTAGTTCACTTAGTCTTGTTGAAAAGCTATGGATGTCTTTTTTCCAATGAATCAAGAATCACTGATTTTAGACATCTGTAGCAAGAGTTATGAGATAAATACACAGGCTCTATTGCAGGAAAACAAAGTTGACAGATAGTTTTTAGAAATTTCTCTGGTCTTCCACAGGTTTTAATATGTGGTTGCATGACCCTAAAATTCCTGAAAATTTTATTACAAGTGGGTTTGTGCGTGTGGATAAAGTATGCAAAATTTCAGAGTGGTCGGAGTAGGTGTTTGGCAATTAAAAATAAAACAATCAGCGTATACAATGATACTGAAAATCAGATTTCTGGTTTTTATAACATATATAACACAAAACTCACCCGAATTAAAATGCAACAACACAACATCCCAAATTAAATTGCTGAAGGAAAATGAATTGAAATATATCTATTAGATTAAGAATAGAGGGGATTAGAAAATATAGAGTTTTATAAAATATAGAGAGGTAAAATCAATAACACAAACATATAGAGTGTATAAGCAAGAAATAAAAATTTCAGCACATCTACTTCTATTACATCATGGGGGGAGACAAAACTCCATTAATACAACTCCTTTTAAATTGAATATGAAGAAGAGATGGAGATGAATTAAAGAAAAGGGATACTTACACAGATTCCCCAAGAAACTGGCCTCCAATGGTGGTGCACGGCCCTCACCTTCCCTCTTTTCACTCTTGCTTTCTCACTCAAACTCTCACTAGCACTTAGCCTACATCCTACACTCTCTTTCCTCTCTAAACTCTTCCCCAGCAGCTCGACTTCCAAGATGAAGCCTATGATGCCCTACAGCCCCCAAGGTGCAGCACTCTTCACAATCTCCAAGATGATGAAACACGCCCCCCCTTGACCTCTATTTATAGGCCAAGGGGGGCATTTCTAGGCCCTTCTTTGGGGTGGGTGGCCCAAGGCTCATATCCAGCCCCAAATGTCCTCACCATGCGGAGAAGTGGTCCTCTTTAGTCAATCATGGACCAGCCCCATGTGGGCTGATTGTGGGTTTGAGTCATGTGCACCTAGCCATGATCGGCTAGGTGTTTGATGCCTCCAAGTGCACTTTGGCCAGACTTGCTTTTCAAGTTGAAGTGGCTCTCTTTGTTGGCTCATCCCATTCAATCCAAGCTAGGTAAGAGTGATATTTGATGTTTAGCCCAAAGATGTAGGGTAGACAAGGCTAGGAAAACTTGGTTTGTGCAAGTTAAAGCTTTCATTTTGAACTAGGTTACTCTTCATTTTTAATTCAATCAAATCACGTTTAGGACTTAGTTGAATTTGCATGGGTTAGGTTTGATGAGGCCATCCACTTGATTTGATCTTGGATGAAGATGTGCTTTGATATGATGCACTCCCTTGCTTCACGGCTTGTCCTCCACGAACTCGATCCTGGCTCGAAATGGGCCGCAACTATCACCCTGATTTCTGTCTAATTTACTCCAATCTTTTAGTTCTTATCCTTTGAACTTTAATTTGAAGCCTTTTAAAGTCTTTATTTTAAAGATTTGAAATTTTCATTTTAAAGCCAAAATAATTTTAAAACAAGTCAGCTTTCAAAATTGGGAGTGTTTTAAGAAAAAATTTATTTAGGGTGTTTACAACACCTCAATCGATCATCTTGATGGTGGACTTGTTTATGATTAATTGATTGCACATTGCCTTCCATACGAACAAATCTAAGGTTTATTATACTAACATATAATGTGAATATCATAAGTACTACAAGCACCTTTGCCAGATATATAATATGGAGGTATAATGAGTAAAGAAGTATACAATGCATCTAAACTTTAAAAGAGATGCAAAAGCACCATCAAGAAGCCTGTCGAGATTGTCAAGCACTTAGATAGGGAGAATGTGACTCGAGAACTCTTCACAGTTAATTTTTTCTATAGTTGTGTAACCAAGCCCTTGCATGTGAACACCCTGAAAACTTTAGTACTTAGTCTTAGGTTCATGCCTTAGACGAAAGACACATTTCTGTAACCTTTTGATCGTAAACATGTTATTGGCCTAGAGCAACCCCCTTATACAAAACCCTCTTTGAGGGAAGAGCTTCTTTCTGCTCTCAATAAATCATTTGCCTTATGGCTTTTCACTTAATGCGTCTTTGTTGTTTTTGCTTTCTTGTATTTGTCATGTTATATAGTATGAGTTAAACAAATGTCATCTGGGGGAGTAACTCACATTGTGAGACATTGAGAGGGTAAAGGATGTCATCACTTAAATACTAGCTGGAGAGAACACTCCAATTATATGGCAAAGGATGGAAACCCTAAAGTACATGGAGCGACTCTTGATCAACTATTAGTAGCAAGGTCACATCACTCCCTATTAAGACAATAATACCCGAAAGTCTTGTGTTATTTATAGAGCAACACTCGAAGGGCATGAAACTTTGTAACATTTATCGACGAGTGCACTAGTGTCATAGAGATTAAAAATGATGATTAGAAGATCGACATGGAGGTGTTATTCATTCCTCGGGTACCCCCAAAACCATGGTTGACTTTAGAGAGGTAGCACAGTTAGTGGGTGGATACATTTGTGCGAACAGGGTGCACTAAACTCTACCACACCTTATGCATTATCACCAAGCGTAAGTTGTAATTAATAGTTTATAGATGGGTCACTTGTAATAGCACCTTAGTGAACAAGGATGGCATGGTGGCCGATGTTGCCTGCTCAAAACAATGCAATATTGTTAGGACCTCGTCGTTATTAGGGACTGCATACCCCATACAAGCACATGGTCGGTCTCATAGATTACACACACGATCATATTTTGCAAGCCATGGTTATAAAACCATAACAACATAAAGTATTGGTGTTGTCCTCCTCAAGATAGGAAAGGAGCCCTCATGCCATCATAAATCCCAGTATCCTTAATGAGGATAGGTGTTGTCATGTAGATTTCAATTGTGACCCAATACGTAATTTAGCAACGTGTTCACATAAATATTTGATTACACATATGTCACGAGAGGTAGTGTGTAGTAGTCAACATTGTCCTAGTGTAAAAGTTAGCGTTTCATGAGTTGAAAGGATCGTCAATACACACCATATGGATAGGATGCCAACAAGCTAGTTGCATGTCACTTTTGGTGATACAAAGTGATTCCTTTATGTAGTACCAAGTCCTTCGATGATGCCCCATGACACCAGTCTTGTGTGGGCTATTTGTCATAGTGGTTGCCTTCGGTGATGCATAGTGATATACTTAAGATCAACATGTAAGTGCCAAGTTGAGAGATTCAACTCATTGATCACAATAGACCTCATGTGTTTCATCTAACCTTTCTGGACATCTTCGAGGATTCGGGACCCCGAGTGAACAGCAATAGCTCAAAAGATCATGCCCTAGACTCATCAACCTTTTAAAGGCTCACATTCATACAAGGGATTCCAAAGAAAAGAGTTTTGGATTGCTTTGCAATGGGAACGAGAATGACCTAATTGGATTGGTCTGAGATATGAATGAACATGATGACATTGTCGATGACGTCAATGATTTTGGGTAAGGATAATGTGACCCTTTGACTATAACATGTTATTGCTCTAGCATCACCCCCTTCTACAAAACTCTTTTTGAGGAAAGAATCCCTAACTTAGCCATGTAATACGATGGAATTATGCACTCCTTACTGCTATCAATAAAGCACTTATTTTATAAATGTGTTTTTATTGTCATTGATCGCTTGTGTTTCCCATTGTGTGTAGTGTTAGTTAAACGGATGCCAAGACCCACTTTAGTCCTTTTCATCTAAGGAGGGAGTAAACTCACATTTTCTATCGAAGGTCGTCTGAACTACTTGTTCACTGCATCACTTTAAAAATCAGCTAAGCTTGATATGACCTGGTGCTGGTCACGTTGCTAGTCCTGTTAACGCGCTCAACAATGTGGGTGTGTATTCATGCTTACACAAACACACACATATATATATATATAGGAAAACTAAGAGTTGTTAGGGATCCCATATCAGACTCTATTAGGCTATTTATTGGGAAATCAAGCTCCCTAGTTTGAATCTTGATATTACTCGGATATAATAACACTTTCCTTTCTTTTTTTTTCTCTTGGGAGTTCTTCATTCCATTACAGACAAATATATTCACAAAAAAGGAAGCAAGGTATCACTTGACGATTCACAATTAAGACTACCATCATTCATTCATTCTCCTCTATAGTTTTGGATAGTCTTTGCACGATTTTGATTCTCTTGTTATTTCTGCATTTAATTCATCCTTCGTCAGAGAGAGAGAGAGTAATTGCGAAGAGAGAGAGAGCATCGGTGATGATGTCTGTGCTGTCAATGGTCTGACGGGTCCCACGTGAAGGGTAAGAGAGGGCCCCATTAACAGTTGTGCTCTCTTTCTCTCTCTCATACCGAGGGTTTGTCAGGATCATACGGCGGTAGTAGAGACTTCAGGCTATCATTCAAGCAATGAGGGTGTTTTTGTCCATTTATTTGCGCCTCCAATCTTTTTTCAGATCTGCTCCATCCTCTGCTTCTGTCTCTCTCTTGCTTTTTCCTTCTTGATCTTCAACGGTCTGAGGATTTTGATTCCTACGTACACTAGGTATGATGCTTGTTTTGTCACAAGCCTATGCGTCCTTTCTCCTTGGGTTTCTTGCTAGGAAAGTATTGATGACGGGTCGTTGTTGGTGGTTTTGATAGATGACAGGCAGCTTTCTGTGTTTATATCAAAATTTGTGTTAATTAATCTCTTGAAAAATCGGCGCTTTTCCACTGGAGTAGCGGTGTTAGCTCATTGCATATAAAATGTGGATCTGGGGAGTCGTTGTTGAGCTTGTTTTCTACTGGGTGATCTTCTATTTTATTTTTTTCTTGTGTTTATTGTGGGGGCTGAGTTGCCAGCACCCTAAATCTTGTGAGATTTATGTATGATGCCCGTAGAATGAGCGTTCTTCGAATTCTGGTATTGGTATTTTCTTAAAATGCAGATGTTTGTTGTGATGTAGTAGGCCTAGAAAGGCGGCTCTATTGTTTGAGCGATTGTATGCGTTATGATAAGACATTTGAAATTCTCGAAGGGGGTTGAGTTTGTGTTGATTGTTTTACTGGTCCTAGATGCTTTTCTCGTAGTCCTCAAGAGTGACGTCGAGTTTTCTCTTTGTTGTTGCTGTCCTTTTGCTTATTGCTGCTTGAATCATGAGCTTTTTGAGAATTTGAGTCTGTCATTAATTTGATGCTACATGTAACGGCGATTTCTGATTGGTTTGCTCTTTGTTTATCAAGGTGGAATTTGAGGAAGTTAGATGGGGAAGAAGGGCAACTGGTTTGGTGCTGTTAAGAAGGCTTTTAGCCCTGAATCAAAAGAGAAGAAACGAGAGGTTGGATTTACTGATCTCTCTCTCACATACACACGTGCTCACACACAATGCTGTTGTTCACCCATTAAAAGAGTGCGCTTTGGGTCAGAAAGCAGCCAGCAAATCTAAGCACAAATGGGCATTTGGTAGATCAAAACGATCTGAGATATCTGAACCTCCTGGTCCGTTGGAAGAGACCATCACAGTAGTGAGCCAAGAAGCGAAATTTACAGAAGTAGAGGATGAGCAAAACAAGCATTCTTACTCGGTCGCAATTGCCACTGCAGTTGCTGCAGAAGCTGCAGTTGCCGCTGCTCAGGCTGCTGCAGAGGTTGTTAGGCTGACGGTGGTACCTCAACCGGCCGGAAAATCCAGGGAGGAGCTGGCAGCCATCAAGATTCAAACCGCATTTAGAGGATACCAGGTTTGTGAAACTTCAGAGAGCTTCTTAATGCAATGATTTGTTTCTGTCTGTTGGTTAGGCAAACTCTTATTTGTATGTATTATATATGTGATTCATGTGCTTTTCCTACTTTGGGATCGTCTCATACCTACCTTTTTTTAGTGCAGTTCTTTAATTCCAATGCGGAGCTCATTAAAATATTTTGGATTCCCATGTTTTCTTGCTCACAAGTTTAACAATATAATTCAAAAAGATGTCTTAGTTGTCAAGCAGCTTCCTATTAGCTGGATGAAGGAAATTACATTAGATTGATCTCTAGAATTTCATCAAGATGTGGAAGAATTTTCACGCAAGTTTCCAGATTTTCGGCAGTCCTTACTTGATCTTCCTTGTGTTTTGGCTTAATATTTTTTCCTAGCGATACCAAGGACACGGTGTTCATACTATATATATAAGGATTGTTAACATTTGCCCAAAAATTAAATCCAGGCGAGGAGAGCTTTGCAAGCTTTGAGAGGTCTTGTAAGGTTGAAAGCATTACTCCATGGAAACTCAGTAAAGCGTCAAGCAACAACTGCACTTCGCTGCATGCAGACACTGTCTAGGGTTCAATCTCAGATCCGATCGAGAAGGCTGAGGATGTTGGAGGAGAACCAAGCTTTGCAGCGTCAACTGCTACTGAAACGGGAAAAGGAGCTGGAGGATTTGAAAGCATCTGTAAGTTTTCAGATATTTATAGTATTCTGGTTGCTTTGCTTTCTGCCATTGTGGTAGCAATTTTTAAACTGCCATATGTTCAGATATGAAGATGGGTATTCGACATCCACAAAAGCACGTTGCTATCCTAGTATTTGCTAATGTGGAAAAGTTGTGTTAAAGGAACAACCAGACAAACCAAATCAAAGTCTTTAACCATATTAAGTGGGGTTGACTGCACGGGTTCTTAGTTGTTGATGTTTCATATCAGCATGCAACTCCCAAGAAGCAAACATTTCCTTCAGACTTTTGAGACCTTCCTCTCCCTCTTTTACAGTGTTCTCTGTCTAATATAGCTACCGTAAAGGACATATAACTTATGCTGCATCAGTCTAAGGGGACTACCATGTATCCTGGAGGTTACTCTATTGACATTTTGAAGCGCTGCATATTATCAACAACTTAATAGTAAACAAAATTTGCCATTATTTCTTACTCTGAAGAATATCTTAGTTGCTATAAATGTGGCGTACGCATCATAATAAGATGAAGAGGCTGGTTGGGATGCGTATAGAAATGAGGTACCCAGAGAATGATTTTGTGTCGCAAGACGAGGATAGTTCATGCATTTTTTATGGTCAGTGACAACAATGTCATGTAATGGAAGGTGAAAAGAAAAGATTAAACTGGGAACTGATTGCAGCCATCCTACTGCAGTGATAGACTCATTGATATTTGTTTGCCTCAGATCTTTCCAGGACCTTCTGTATGGAGATTGTGTACTAAACGTTTTTAATTTGTTCTCCCGAGTGGACTTGGATTACTGGAATTTGTACCGGATTGGTTTCACCAAGACAGAAAAGTTATAGTTTTTCTCTCTCTAGGTCAGTTCTTTGGGCTGACTTTCAACGCATCAACGAAGCTGTTCATATTTGAGGCTGGTGATTGCATTTTAATGAATCAGACAGCCATAAATTTAGACTTACCCTTTTCATATCTGGAAGCATTTTAATTCTGGAAGTCCCTCATCAATTTATTGAAAATGTGTTCATAATCTTGTTCACTTCTGCTAAGATATTTTAGGTGGAGTATATAAATTGTGTTTGATACTGGTACTCACATAATCGTTGTCAAGATAGATGGGAGAAGATTGGGATGATACTCTGCAGTCAAAGGAGCAGATAGAGGCCAAATTAGCCAACAAACAAGAAGCTGCTATTAGAAGAGAGCGATCTCTAGCATATACTTTCTCTCATCAGGTACTGATATTGCTCATTCTCTCTATTCTTTTCGGCGATTACTGCATAGCAGCATATGATTTTTCCTGCCTACATACAGCAACAATGGAGGCATTCTTCGAAATCAGCAAATCCAATGTTTATCGACCTAAACAATCCACCCTGGGGATGGAGTTGGTTGGAGCGCTGGATGGCAGCAAGACCATGGGAGAGCCGCAGTGTTGCAGAGAAAGAAAATTCGGATGCATCATCTATAAGAACTGCTAGTCGCATTGCCGGAGATATTGCCAAATCTACTGTTCCCCATGGGATCAATGGTGAGAGGCCATCACCTATGGTTGTGAAATCAATCCGGCCAGCCAGTAAAGTGTCTCCCTCCACACTGCTGTCGAAGCCTTTGTCTACAACGGCCAAGGCAAAGTTAGGGAGCCCACACAATGGGAGTGTCACACAAGATGACTCGAGGAGCATGATGAGCATGCAATCTGAGCGAACCAGACGACACAGCATTGGCCGCTCCTCCATTAGGGATGATGAGAGCCTTGCAAGCTCACCTTCAGCCCCAGGTTACATGACGCCAACTGAATCAGCAAGGGCTAAAGCTAGGTTGAGCCGCCCACTAGGGGATAAGCAGGAGTCAGCCGAAAAGGCATCTCCTGCTTTCGCGAAGAAGCGGCTGTCATTCCCAACTTCAGATAAGTCCCACAACATGGTGTCTCCGACAGCCGCGCGGCGCTTTTCAGGCCCTCCAAATGTGGAAAGCTCACCAAAGGATATTAGCATTAGTTCAGAGAACGTTGTCAGCAATGGAAGTCGCGGGTAGCAACAAAGTATGGAATCGCATGTGTTTGAATTGTCATAATTTGTAATCTAAAGTTTGCTTCTTTTATTTGTCTCTGCCTCTGTTTGGTCACCTATTCGCGAGTTGTAGTAAATTGTGTGGCAGCGAGTTGAAGTGGTAAATTATGTTGGTTTGCAGTCGTGATTCTAGAAGTGAGGATTTCATTCAAGAAGTACACTGTATTGCCCACATCTAGTTAATCTAGTGAGCTCCTTTTCATTTTCCTTTTTGGCTTTTTCTCTCCCTCCCGCATTTTCCCTTTGTCTTTGATCTGATTTCATACGGAGATGGCACAGAGAGAATTGATTCGCCGTAGTACCAGATGCCTGACCTTAAGCTTGTCAAACTGTGTTTTGAAGCCTCAGATGTCAGATCTGGAAACTCCCCTTAATCTGGGACACCAGTTACTGGATGCTCCCGTAGACACATCAACAGTTCTAAACTTGGACACAAGAATCACAGAAACACGATTATCAGTAACTAGCTAATTAATCAAGAAATCCATGTTATTCCTTCCTTTCTGTGTACAATGGGGAGGCCGAAGCCATTTGGATGCCCCGGGTATTGAACTCATGACCTTCAACTTGTGAGTCGACCCCCTAGCCAGGTTAGCTATTGCTCGTTATGCGAGGTCCATGTTATTTCCTTCATTTTTCTTTTCTTGTCCATTGTTTTCTGATAACCTTTTAGACCTTTCAGTAGATTCATCATGTGATCACCGAATTAATGTGGGATCACACCAGAGTGGTATAAAAGTTATGTTTGTTTGACTTTGGTAATATAGTGAAGTTCAGGGAATGATCACATGGAAGACCGTGAAACATAACATTGAACATCAAGTCGATGAGATGAATAAACGCTTCAACAATATGATCCAAGGGATAAGTTTTCAGTTCAAGTTACTTTCGGAATCTAATCATCAACATGAACATTGATCTCGATGGACGTTGATTAATAGCGGCTCAAGGCAAGGAGATTCACTGTTTGCCTTCCCAATGTTATCACTAATTTGCCTATTTACTTTGGTTCTTACTCGGTCAATGTATTCCTTTCGAACTCTTCCCCTCGGTTGAGAGATTCTTAGGTCCTTGAGCTTCCTTCTTGCTCTTCCTCTTAGTGGTCAACTTTATGGTGGTGAGTCTTCCCTTCTCTCGTTGTTAGGGGATAGAGCTTGACCATAATCCGGCAATTGGGAAAAAGAATGTTCCTTCATCCCTCCCCGTGGAGATTGGGGGTACGGAGTTGGTCACGACAAAAGCCATCGAAGGGACCAACAAGGTCGACCTTGTGCCCTTGGTTCAAAGGCTGGAATAGAAGCTGAAGAGAAGAAGCCAAAGGGTTGCTGTTTCAACCGTTGCCTCCATCATGACGAGAACCGAGGAGTAGAAAGATACCTTGAAACAAAAGCCAGTTGCGCTCTAGGAACGTCTAGAAACCGATTGAGACGATATTCGGGAGCAGTGACAGACCAAGGAATTCTTTGGGGTCGAGGCACTTGTATTTTGGGTGAAACGCACTTGTATTAAGTCCACAAAACACTTGTGCAGTCTCAAATTTCATATTGTTAGGTAGTAGGCGTGCCACTGATCAGCAGGCTCTCTAAAAACAATGGAGGTGTTGATCGAGGCGTTAGAAATGTGTATCCGTTAATGGAGTTTACTTGGTCTACTTGGTTTGTCTAAAACTTGAGTTTGGTAGAAAGTGACTATGGCAGCCAACCCAACAACTATCCTCCATCCTCCCGAGCAGTTGGAGTCGATTCCACGTATAAGACTCGGAGGATGAAGAGTGTTTTCTATTATGAACTTTTTTTCTTCTTTTCTCCTTGTTTTAATAATTTCTTGGGGCCTGAATAGTGGAGCCGTCGGACCTTTATGTACACGATGCTCATCAACGAAGAAGTGACAAGAAAATATCTCTCTTTTCTTTTCCTTCATCACCAGCTTCCTACACGACGAACTCAAACGACGTAGGCTTCCAGGTCCGGCCCCCGGAATCATACAGTTGTGATAGGGCATAATTGAGCCTCTTTAAGTTCATGCTTAGAAGGCACACCTTTCACGTTGATAGAGGGCCAAATGGCCCGACCCATATGATCCTGGGGGTCAATAAGGGCCGAGCCAGGTTGGCCTGCAGGACTACAGGCTTGTTGGATATTAGATCAGGTCTATAAGACTCGATCTAAATCTATTTAAAATCTAAATCCAACCACAACGTTTTAGGCTTCAACCAGCCATATATACATACACATGTAATAAAAAACTATATATATATATATATATATATATATATATATATATATATATATATATACTAGATATATACACATACATGTAATAATATGTATACATATAATGAAAAACTATACATATACATAAATACATGTAATTGGAAAAATTATACATATATATGTAGTATATATCTAGTATATATGTATGTATGTATGTATATATATAAACCATATATATTATATATATGTAATAAAAAAAATATACATCTATACATGTAATATATTGTATATATACATGTAAATATGTAATTGAGAAACTATATATATATATATGAGCTGGGTCAGCACTATATATATACATGTAATATATTGTATATATACATATAAAATAGGTAGAATCATATTCTAGCTCCCCCTATTAAAGTAGGGGCCTGAATTGAATATGTAACTTTGAGAAAATTAAAAAAGGGTTTATTACCGTTTGATTTTAAAGAAAGTTGCTGACTTTCTAAAATTGTAAAGAGATGATTATATCTTCTTGATAAATTTAGTAATAAGGATGGGCCTGTTTTTTACTTTTAGCCAAGTTTGAAGCTAATATTATAATGTTTATATGTAACACTTTGATCCATGTGCATGTTCTAGATTAATCAAATTGGATATATTTGGATGTGTATCAAAGAATTGCATGATATCTAATTAATGATCTAGACTTATTTTCTTTTATGCATGAAATGTTGATCATGGATAGTGAAAACGTGCACAATAAAATTGTGTTCTCTTTTATTTTGGTTATACATTCCATATTGCATACTTGCTAGATTAAGGTCATGAATGTTGATCCTTGGGATATGTAGAATGTTAAATATTAAGGACATGAAAGAGTCCTTGATGTTTTAATACATGCTTACATGGTTTATATTATGGCTTGTAATACTTTATATTTGATAAGTTCTAAGCTATTAAGCGTAGGAAAAGTGGGAGCTATGATATGTTTAATACTATAATTATATCTTATCATGATTTAGATACGAACATTATTTCTCTATTTTGTGATAAGGTTCAAAAGGGATTGAATTATCATCATTGATTGCACTCCAGTTATATTGCATGAATATGATAATGGAAGCTTTTACACATGCTATGCATACAAGGGTTGTAATATGTTTGTATAATTGTATTTATCTATGAGAACAACATAATGTGCATCATGATGCAGTATGATAGTAAAAGTATTAAGATGACATGTAAGATCCTATATATATATATATATATATATATATATATATATATATATATATATATATAGGTTCTCCATAGAATTCATGATTTTAGACAAATCAACAAACTAGACTTTGCATTGTTCGCAAAATTAAATTCAACATGTCATCGCATAGATCTAGGGAAGAATATACATGGCTATGGTATATTGGTTTTATAAAAAGGATGTAGTATGTGCCAAAAAACTTTATAAATTTTGTATACCCTTATATTATTACCTTGTTAGTATTGGTGTCATACTTTGATATGGATCACCATCTAGTGTATTAGTATTATTCACCCTGAGTGACTAAGACCAAATTGATATTGGATTTTAGTAACTGTATCTATGTCATATAACCACTGAGACTCATAAAGAGACATGATTGTGCACTAGATATAAGGTGCGACTTTTTTTTAAGAAATGGGTGCTTCTTTAAGGGTTATAATGTTAAGTTGGTTAAAAGTATATGATCGGTTAAATTATCATCGTGAAAAAGGCTAAAAAATAATTCCTAAGAAAATAAGGTATATCTTTGTCTGCTAGATAGAGAACAAATAGAGAATGATCTTCCTTTTGTTGAGTTAACTGTTAGCATAACACAAGGTCAAGCTCCATATAAACAAAAAAATCCATGTAGTTAACCCTATACTAGAGCTCTATGGAAACAAAGAATCTATGTATACAACTTCATCTAATATAGGAAAAGGCTTAGCAGTTGTTGTTTCAAGAAGGAGGCTCAAGCCAGTATTGTACTCAGAACCTTCCTTGTGAGTTGAGTACTCTGCCAGGTGAGATACCACTCTAAGTGCCTAGCAACTCTCATTTTGTTGTAATAAAGTCACTGTTGTACGCGTTTCTCAAAAAACGAAAGAAAAGAGCTTTTGTAATTGTGACAAATATATTTAGTATCAGCGGTTAAGTGCATGAATGCATGCACACGCACACACAAACACAGAAAACTCATTAAGAGATTTCCTGCAGGCGTTCTCTCTTCCCTGGGATGAATCAAAAGGCTAAAGGAGCAAACCTTCATTTTCCTTTAAAAGATGGCACGAGTGAGAAGGAACCAGAAATCAGCAAAGGGATATTTATAGGCAAGAGTTCTAGGCAGCTGATGTGTCAAAATTTCATGAAATTAAAAGCACAAAAAACATCAAGATAAAAGATAAAAAGAAACTTTCTAAGACAAAACCGTGTCTTCTAACCTCAGGAGGTTATTTTGAACTAATGGAACTTCACCTTGTTAAGGTCCTTATTTCTTTACAGAGTTGTTGAGATACAACTCAAATAAGAAAAATAATACATCAAGCAACAAATACCATCAAAGTAGTGCAAGGAGGTGTCACCGTCACCATGGGCTTCCGCCCCCTCTCTCGTATTCCATTCCAAAATAAAACACGGTACACTTAGGGCTACTTATATTAGTTTATAACTTAAAAGACATAAATATCCCTAATTAGTAAAACTAATAATACTTAGTCCCAATAGATCAGAATCTGATCCATTGGGATCCATATGATCCAAATACAAGAAATAAATTCAAGTTTGTATGATCCAAATACAAGAAATAAATTTAGAAATATAAACTAACAATAATCTCAAACACACCCCCTAAATATGGGTCTTGAATACTTGAAACACCCAACTTTCCGAGAGTTTTCTTTAATACATTCGCAGCTACTAATTTTGTAAGAATATCAATCAACTGGTCTTCAAAACGAGCATGGATGATGTTGAGAATTCCTTGAGAAACCTTTTCTCTAATAAAATGACAGTCAACTTCGATATGTTTTGTTCTCTCGTGGAAGACCCGATTAGATGTCATTTGAAATGTAGCTTTACTATCTATAAAGAAATTAACTAGAATAATCATTCTCATACCAATTTCTTCTAATAGCGATAAAATTCATAATCCCTCACACATACTAAGAGCAATCACACGATACTCTACTTCAACACTAGATTTGGCTACCATTGATTATTTCTTACTTTTTCATGAGATAATATTACCCCCTAGTCGTACAATGTACCGAGAGGTAGATCTTCGATCATACACAGAGCCAGCCCAATCAACATCTGAATAAATTTCAATATTTAGAGATAAATGAGGAGAATAACATAAACCATGAGTAATAGATGGATTCAGGTATATGATAATATGGAACACCATATTCATATGGTGTGTAGATGGTGAGTGCATCTATCTACTCACATAGCTTACTGTAAAACTTATATCTGGTCTTGTAATGGTGAGATATATGAGTTTATCAACTAATCTATGATATTTGCCCACATCATCATATAGGTTCTCAAAGTCTTCAGTCGTCTCTCTTTGAACTTCAATAGGAATAGTACATATACGGCAATCTTCCATCTTAATCTTTTTCAACAGATCCAGAATATATTTTTATTGGCGTAAAAATAGACAACCATTACATCAAATAATTTCAATGCCCAGAAAATAGTGTAGTTTTCTCAAGTTTTTCAAGTCAAAAAGCTTGTGCGGATCTCGCTTCAAATCTGTGATTCCTTTCACATCATTACCTCTAATAATAATATCATCAACATATTAAGCCAAGATAATAGTCTTCTCATCATGTCTGATGAATAATGTGTGGTCACTCGTGCTGCATTTGAAACCCAGGCTGAGAACACTTTCGCTAAATTTTTCAAACCACGCTCTAAGTGATTGTTTTAATCCATAAATTGATTTCTTCAGTTTGCATACTTTGATCTCATCATGTCTGATGAATAATGTGTGGTCACTCGTGCTGCATTTGAAACCCAGGCTGAGAACACTTTCGCTAAATTTTTCAAACCACGCTCTAAGTGATTGTTTTAATCCATAAATTGATTTCTTCAATTTGCATACTTTGTGTGACTCTGTTCTTTGATTATAACCAGGTGGTAAGTCCATATAAATATCATCAGTAAGATCTCCTTGAAGAAACGCGTTCTTCACATCCAACTGTCACAAGTCCCATTTCTGATTCACTGCCACACTTAAGAGAATTATGATAGTATTTAATTTTGTAATGGGTGCAAATGTTTCGGTATAGTCAATCCCATAGGATTGGCTATAACTTTTAGCCACCAACCTTGTTTTGTATCTTTCTATATCTCATCTGCTCGATACTTGATAGTGTATACCCATTTACAACCAACGGTCTTCCTCTCTTGGGTAACTTTGTAAGTTTCCAGGTGTGATTCTTTTCCAAAGCTTGAATTTCATCTCGCATAGCTATCTTCCATTATGCACATTGTTCAGCTTCTTCATATGTCTTAGGTATATAAGCCTTATTTGCATTCATCACAAACAACTGATATTCTTTTGGTTAATTAGAATATAATATCATTTTATGAATAGGACATTTGGCTCCTCTTTTTCCTTTACGAAGAGCAATAGGTAATCTAAATTACTAAGGATTTCAAGGATTTACCTTAGTACTTGCTGGAACTGATTCAAGAGTCGAATCTTGGTTGAGGGTAGCATTAGGATTTGATAAGACTATCTTTCTTTCTCCTCTTCAATATGTCTATCATTTCTTTCTTTCAGTTGAATTTGTTATCTCTTCATTCCTTTCTTCCATTGGCAATATCGGTAAGATAATACTATTGAGAGAATTTGATACTTTACTGTCATCTACATCAAAGTATTGTAAATTTTCATGAAATGTAAGATCTATAGTGATATGTCACTTCCTCTTTTTAGGGTCATAATAATTGTATCCCTTCTGAGTAGAGGAATATCTCAAAAGACTGCCCTAGCATCAAGTTTATCTCTCGTATTACCAAAAATATGTACAAAACAAGTACATCCAAATACCCTTAATGGAACATGGAATTGTTTTTTAGTAGAACATAAAGTATGAAAGGGAGAATCATCGTTCAGTATATTGGTAGGCATCTGGTTTATTAAAAAAATAACAGTTAGAACACTTCACACCAATAGGTTTTCGGAACGTTATTTTCAATCAACAAGGTTCTTACAACTTTCAAAATATGCCTATTCGTTCAGTATATTGGTAGGCATCTGGTTTATCAAAAAAATAACAGTTAGAACACTTCACACCAATAGGTTTTCGGAACGTTATTTTCAATCAACAAGGTTCTTACAACTTTCAAAATATGCCTATTTTTTTTTCAAAAACTCTATTTTGCTGTGGGGAATAAGGACATGATGTTGGTGTAATATTTCATGACTCAAGAAATATGAATTTAGAGATTTTCTCACTTCATCCTTTTTTCATAAGGTAGACCATAGTGAAACGAGTGCAATCATCAATAAAGAAAACAAAATATTTGTACCCTTGTAGTGAAGCAGTAGAACATGGACCCCAAACATCAGTATGAATAATTTCAAAAGGTTGAGAAGTTTTAGATTCATTCAATGGAAAAGACACACGATGATGTTTGGCCATTTGGTAAGTTTTACATTGTAAAATTAAATCACTACAACTGAAAAATATTGGTAATATCATCATAATCTTAGAAAGTAGAAGATGTCCCAGTCTTTGAGGCCATAAGGTCAAATCTTTTTTCTTCTTTTCTGTAGTATAGGTAGACTGTATTGTTGTTTTACTCGTCTCCTTGAAGACATAAAGTCTCTTCCTCATGCTACCCTAACCAAAGATTTTCCCCGTCCTCAGTTCCTGAAATACAACATTAGGATAATAGAATGTTATGATACAATTCAAGTCTTTGGCCAAGGCATGTACAGATAACAAATTAATTGAAATGTTGGGAACATGTAAAACATTTTTCAGAGTTCCGAAATCTGTAGTTAACTCCCTTTCCACAAGATGGGAATGGTGGATCCATTAGCAAATTTAATGTTTGTCTCCTTCTTAATCATACTGTGATGGCAAGTAACAGGTAGAGAACAAACAGAAAAATGAGAAGGACAATATGACAGTATACTCCATATATGTAGCTAGCAAAGCAGGCTTTTTTAAAATGCACAAGAAAAAAACTTCAAAAAGGAGAAAGAAAAAACTTCCATCATGAAGTCCGAATGTCGAAATTGTGAAAGACAAATTTCAGTGACCATCAATCTTGGTTCATCAAAAAGTTGCAGACGCAAACAGTTACCAACAATAGAAGAAAGACCAAACTGGACGAAATAGTCCAAGTGCATGATATGAAAATGGTACTGCTATGTCATGAATCACATTGTCAGATGCAATTATGCAAATTGATAACATGGTGGCATAAGACTGTGCAACAAGAGGAGGGAAAAGCTGGCTTTGTACAGAAAAGCTGAATTTGTACGTGTGTGGAAAAGTCTAACAAAACTTTTAGGGTTATCAAAGGCTAAACAAGAAAAAGACGCATCGCCAAGGAATATGAACCACAGCAAGAGGTAAAAACAATAGAAACTTTAATTTTAGTTTATGCAGAAGGTGAAATGAAGCATCATGTATCAGAGCATTTTCTGTAAAGATGTGAGAAAAGGATACTTTACATATAAATGCTGAAACGCCTAACAGACATAAAACCATTTCGGAAGTATTTTTCCTCATCAATGTCATAAATATCGTATTTGGTATTATTTGAATTGAATTGGTAACATGTTATATAGCTACCTGAATGGATACGATCCAGGTATACCTGTATCATTTTCACCCATTTATCTGTGTGACCCAATGTGCATTATCATTATTTTTTTCCCTGTTTATTTAACCTTTTACCGTTTAATCTTTTCCACAAAATTTAAAAAGAAATTGCCTTGTACAGTTGTACTACTACGCATATCAGGATCCTGAATGGTAAGGGTTACAATATAATATCTACAACATTTCTCACTAGTCTCGTTGTCAATTTACAGTACAACAACAACAACTAAGCCGTTTCCCATACTAGACGGGGTCGGCTACATGGATTCTTTGTTTCCACAGATCTCGTCGTCAATTTACAGTGCAAAAAATAAATACACCGGAAGAGAGACAAAATTTTCCGCCTTTCATTGCATACTTTATCATGCATGTTATCGTGTATCAAGTTTATCAGAGAACCACTAGTTACGAGTTTTAAATAAAAAAAATAGAAAAGCAGATGGTACAAATACCAATATTTAATTGCTGGCCCACAACTTGCTTTTAAGCTTTGAATTTACAAGAATATCGTAGGTCCTATCATCAGGCATCAAGCCTTTGCCAAGCATTTCGTCATGCAATCTGAAGGCCCCTTGAAAATTTCCTTCCTTGAAATATCCAGATACTAATGCGTTGTATATAAGAATATTGGGAACCAAACCCTTTTTATCCATTTCATGCAAAAGTTCATGAGCATTTTCTGTCTGACCTTTGCTGCACAGACCATTTACAAGGACAGAAAATGTGATTATGTCTGGTACCAAACCTTCATCAAGCATTTCCTTATACAACCGTGAGGCAGAGGGTGCATCCCCCAACTTCAGACATCCATGAATAAGTGTGGTGTACAAAGAAACATCACCAGGAATGTCGTTTTTTCTCATTTTTTTATGTAGATTGAGAGCTTCCTCAGTATTATTTTGAGTAACATACCCATGAATCAAACTATTGTAAACAACAGAAGTAGGGGACAGCCCAGACGCAATCAGTTTATCAAAAATATCGAGCACTAAGAATATCTCCAATCTTGGAAAATCCATCTATAAGGCTATTATATGCAACTATATCGAACTGAAGGCCTTCTTTCTTTGCTCTGTTCATCAACTTCATAGCAAGATCCATACTACCAGCTTTGCAATAAGCAACAAACAACAAACAACAACTACTAAGCCTTTTCCCATACTAGACGGGGTCGGCTACATGGATTCTTTGTTTCCACAGATCCCTATCGTGTGCCATGTTAGCAGTTAACTCACAATAAGCTAGATCATTCTTTATAGCAAGATCCATACTACCAGCTTTGCAATAAGCATTAATAAATATTGTGTAGGTGACAATGCTAGGAGAAATATTATTCATACGCATCTGCCAATACACTTGTGCAGCCAAGTTCATGGAACCCTCTTTTATGTAGCCACTGATAATGCTATTGTATGTCATGCAGGTAGGAATGAACCCTTTCTCCTTCAGATCCTTGATCATTATCTTAGCCTGTGACACAAGGCCGGCTCTGCAAAGGCCATTGATTATGCTGTTGCAAGTGAAATCATTGACTGCAATGCCTGACTTCATCATTGTATCCTGTAGTTTTAAGGCCTTACCAACCTCCTTCTTTGTAAAGTATCCGTTCATCAATGTGGTATAAGTTACAACCTTAGGCTTAATCCCCTGCTCAGACATTTGAGAGAACAAACAGGAAGCCATATCAATCTCCCCTTGTGTGCAATAACAAAGAATCAAACTATTGTACGAAACAACAGTTGGCTTGATTCCCTTGCTCAACATCTTCTCCCAAATATCACAAGCTTCCTTCATTCTGTTATACTTACCAAGGTAGCGCACGAGTATATTATATGTGAAAACATTAGCAATATCACCATCAACAGCTTCATCAAAGAATTTGAGTGCCATCTTCCACATTCCTTTCTTTAGATATCCTTTTATCATTGAATTGACAGTAAAAACATTAGGAGAAACACCCTTCTCTTTCATTTCCTCATAAAGAGTCGCTGCTTTATCCATGCTTCCAAGCTCACGACAACCCTCAATCATTATGGAATAGCTGACCACGTTAGGGGTGATTCCCCTTTCAATCAATTCATTGAACATTCTAAATGCACCATCCACGTCTTTCATCATAAAGCATCCCTTGATGAGACTAGTTGTTACCACTACATTCAAACCAAAGCCATCGTTTATCATTCCCTCCTTTATTCTCACTGCCTCTCTCATTCTCCCTTGCTTCACGCAAGCACCAACCAGACAACCATAGGCATGCTCAGATGGAACTAGTCCCAAATCCTGCATCTCTTTCAGCAATTCACAGGCCAACTTGGAATTAGGTTTCTTGCAGAGAACCAAGATTATGTTAGAATAGTGATTTGCGTCCAATTTGAATCCCCTCAATCGTATCTCATGCAAAATAGCTTCAGCCTCATCGAAATTCTCTTCCTTATAACATGCCTGAATCATGGTATCCATGGTTTCGACATCTACTCCCATTCCCCTTGATTTCATCTCATGGAACAATTTCCATGCCCTCCCCATTGAATCCGATTTCACCAACATACTCAACAGAGAGTTTCTGGACGAAACTACGGGAATTATACCACAAGAAACCATCTTTTCGAAGCAATGAACTGCATGATCAACCAATTCTAAACCAACATACGCAGCCAATACCCGATCAAACAACTTAGAATCAGAACTATTGCAAACATTACAAGTCATAAATAGATTTTCCCCGAAATCACATACACTTGGAGCAGAACTGCTTGAGAGGTACCGTTTGAGAAGGCAATCATTGGTTTTTTACTCTTCAGAGGAAGCGAGGATGTGAAGAAGAACACAAAGGGAGCGCAATGCATGGACAAAACCTTGCCTCTTCTCCACCCGAAGGAAGAACGAAAGAACCCTTATAGGATGATTTCGTGATCCCAAAAGAACTTTCACCACTTCTTCGCACAAGCTGCCATCAGTTGCCGAATCTAGCGCCATAAGTGGAGCCAAATCTCCATTATCGACGAAATCTGCAGCGTCGTTTGAGCTGGTTCGCTCAGAAAACCCTTTTAAGATGGGTTTATGCTCCTCCCCAATACTTGATTCTGCATTTTGAGCATGTTCCAGTGAACGTGGTAAGTCTTGTGATTTGGGGATTCCGGAAACGGTACTCCCTGTGTGTTTGTTAGGACTCTCTTCATGATTTGAAGCTGTTAAGGGATCTTCAGATGAGATACGTACTTCTTGGCAAGAATCTGCAGTCGAGCAAGGAGAGTGTTGAGCATGTACGAGAGAGGATGGGGAGAAAACGAAGCTGCTGCGGTGAACAAGGCGAAGAAATATGAAGCTTGACGAGGAAGCGCGAGCAAAGGCTTTGGCAGCTCTCATCGACCTGTTCGTGGAACGACCGAAGGAGGATGCATCAGGAAGGGTTTAGCAAACCTCCAACGAAGAATCCGAAGTTGACTAAAGAGACTTTAGGCGCCTCCTAAAAGCCAAACCAAGGGAAGCCTCCCTTGTCCAATTTCTGAAGGGTGTTTGATTATGAGGCTGGGACTGTGGAACTGGAACTGGAACTGGAACTATTTCAGTTCCATAGGTCCACCGTGTTGGTCGGCCTTATAATCGAATAAGAAGTATACCGAGGTCTATAAATCATTACAAGAGCAACTGTCCTTTTAGTTCTGTAGTGTCAGACCTCGTTGTCAAACACCCGTTCCAAATTTTCCGACGCAAAGAAACTTTAGTTTAGCTCCAAGTCATAACTGGACCCGAAATTTCCAGTTCCGATTGAGGTTGCCGACGTTGTAAACACGCTACGGAGGGGAGGCTAATAATAACTGACGATTACTATCTGTATACCCTAAATTATTATACACACATCTGTTTCTAAATTTTCCAAAAATACTCACTTATTTTCAGAAATTTCCACGCTATCACTCCTCTCATGTGGTTCTTCTTTCTCTTTTGCTGTGAACTCTTTTTTGTTGATTATTTGTTTGTATAACTGAATCTTATCGAAGCTCAACCCATCTTTTCTTATAGATACAATAAAAAGAAGTAATTCAATATGGTATTTTATGTTTTTTAGAGGTATATTTATTGATTCAACCGTATTTTATTTTTTAGTGTATTTAATACCATCAATTCGACAATTATGAAATCACCGTGAGTTGACTGACATATCTCTGTCTTCAACAAGCTTTGACGAGGCTTTACATTGCAAACCCTCCACCCATCTTTTCTTCTAGATACAATAAAAAGAAGTAATTCAATATGGTATTTTATGTTTTCTAGAGGTATATTTATTGATTCAATCGTATTTTATTTTTTAGTATATTTCATACCATCGATTCGACAATTATGAAGTCACCGCGAGTTGAGTAGAGATATGACTGACATGTCTCTGTCTTCAACAAGCTTCGACGAGGCTTTACATTGCAAACCCTCCACCCATCTTTTCTTCTAGATACAATAAAAGAAGTAATTCAATATAATATTTTATGTTTTTTAGAGGTATGTTCATTGATTCAACCGTTTAGTATGTATTTCATACCATCGATTCGACAATTGTGAAGTAACCACGAGTTGAGTAGCGATACGACTGACATGTCTCTATCTTCAATAGGCTTTCACGAGGGCGAAGTATGTATAATAACCAAGACTTCAATCACACCCTATAAATATTCTATTTGTTTTTCAAATTTTAGGTGAACCAGCTGCCCACCTCGTTTCAATGTAGATTTATCATTGTTGGGAACTCAATGGTTGCGACCATTAACAGAAACACAATCAAAGTAGAAACTGTTGGAGTTGATTTTATAGATGTCATGGTTTTTTAATGGTCGGCACTTAAGATATTGAATTTAATACCTTGAAAATAAGGTTAGGATAGTGTTATTTTTCGAAGCATAATAAACACTACATTTAGGTTTATTTGCTATCACCGGTATCGAATAACTGAATACAATAAACTCCAACAAATACCTTCATGATTCAATGAAGACCATCCGTGTGCCTTACACAAACACAATTGAGTCGTAAACAATATGGTAAAGCAAAGATGATGATGTTATAAATTCAATTAGCCCTACAATATGACTTACGAACTCTCTTGAAAAACTAACTAGGAAAGGACTCACACAATGAGAGAAAAGTTAGATGAATCTCCTTTATAATACCACTATATATATAAACATGATATGCTACTAATGAGCATAATTACCACCAAGAAGGTGACTCTTAATGTCATAATATGGATGCTAAATGCTTAAGAGTTACAGTCACTTCATGTGCTACTAATGTGCATAATTATCACTCAAGTAAGTGGGTCTTAATGTTTATGGCTGAAAAATATTCAAGAATTACAACCACTGCATGTGCTACTAATGAGCACAATTATCACTTAAGTAAGTGTGTCTTAATTCCAAAATATACCTGAAAATACTCAAGAGTTACAACCACAATATATGCTACTAATGAGCATAATTATCACTTAAGTGGTTCTTAATACCACAACATGGCTGAAAAATGCTCATGAGTTACAACCACTATATGTGCTACTAATGAGCATAATTATCACTTATGTGACTATTAATATTACAATATGGTTGCACCCATAACCTTCACCAAGTATATCTTAGTATTTTTAAAATTTACTCAACAATTCTCACTATTTTTAAAATACATTTTTTTTAAATATCACTTTGAAAACCTTATAGTTTCGATAAAGTATCTTACCATTTGAATATTTATCTGAATTGAACAGTAGATAAGCTTTGAACTATCTAATTCTGTGTATGATTGAACAGCAATGAAAGAAAGTAGAAGCTTGCTTGAACCAATGGGTGGGACTGATGCCTTGAGTGTCAGATTGCTTTGTCTTGGATCATTCTCTTTTGGAAATCATTCACTGCATTCCATCCAGTGCGCAAGGGAAGGGCATTAGCATCATTTACGTGCTGATATCGCCACAGACTTCATTTAAGTGGTTTAAGGCAAATAGGAAAGGCTCTTATTATATTCTGAATACAATCACCGGTGTGCTCTTTTTTCTTTCTTTCGCTGGTTCCTGTCTTTTATGAAGTTTTCAGTTTTTATTTTATGAAGTTTTCGTTACGGATTCATGTGACGGAGCATGAGCTAGGGGAGAGAAGGGAAAGAGAGGAGCGCCAGGCCGCCAGAGGGGGAGAGAGAGAGATTCTGCTTTTTAAAATCCTTCGTCTAGCCATCCATTTGTGTTTGAAATATGGTTTCAAATTTAAAGTGCCCAAACCCAGAACTGGGGGAAGAAGAACTAGACCCATACCCAGAGGGGATGGGTCAGTTCCGGTTACCAGTTTTGATGGAACGAGAACCAGTTCTAATAAAGGTACCCTATATATACATATATATATATATATATATGTGTGTGTGTGTGTGTGTGTGTGTGAAAACCGGATCCTATACTCTTCTGACATTTTCATTCATACTTGCTCATTGTTTTTTCATGATATAAGTATAATTTAAATTTAAAAATAATAATAATAATCAAAATCCAAAATATATATATATATAAAAGAAAGGTAGTGATAAATGCTCAAACTCCATCCCTACTCAAATTATAATTCATCTCAAATATCAAAATGGTTGATATGATAAATTAGATTTGAGCATTAACGAGGTTTGAATAATTATTACTACCTCTAATAAATACTCAAACTCTATCCCTACTCAAATCTATTCAAAAATAAAGATTTGAATTAAAAATAATATTATACTTTATAATTTTTATTAAATATATTTTACTTTATCACTTAAATAGTTATTTCAAAGATCAAAACCATTGAGATGATAAAATAGATTTTAACACAAATAAAGTTTGAGTATATATATCTGCTCTCCTAGGATCAGTGAAAGCAAATAAAATTTTTTCTAGAACAAATTATTTTTTATGATCAGCTATAGAAAATAGTAACGATAAGTAGATATAGCCATTTGGAACCGTCTCGATGGATTTACCTGAACACGACGAACTGGCATTTAAAATTTTAAACTGGCTGGAACCAAAACCGGGGGATCAGAAACCTGATGAACCGGAGGTTAATTTTCTTTCAAGGAAGAACCCTGCCTGATGCATGCACTGGGTACCCAACTCATATTCTCACGTATAAGCAAGCTATTCTACATCAGGCCCTAGCCATCCAACTGAAAACCATATCGGCAGAGAGTTTTGCCAATCCTACCAAATCACGGAAAGCACCATTGCACAGACCGAGTTATATAGTAAAAAACGCTATTATATTTCCTCAAACGTCAACTAGAATAGTCAAGTTAGTAGCAAGAGGGCACAAACCATTCTAGCTCGTTACAGATAAGATACCAGCACGGACAAATTTTCCGCTGGAATGAAAAAGGATGTAATTTGAAACAAAAAAACAAAAAGGAACCAAGAACAAAAAGTCAAAGCCGGAGCACTTATTCCTGAGATGCATCATTGCCGGCGGCATCATTGGCAGCGCTGTCTATTTCCATAGCCTCTCCTTTCTTTCCTGTTGCATAGAATTGCTTAAGTACTTTAGGATTTCAAGCACTGGCGACAACAGATAAAGATGGGATTGAAGATATAACCTTTCTTCTTCTTTCCACCACCCTTTTTCTTGGTCTTGGTCGCTAAGGAAAGCCATGCCTTAATTTCTTGATTATCTTCAATTGATTTTGTAGGTTGCAATTCCTGCAGAGGATGGGAGGTGATCTTATCTGATCCATTGGGCATCAATAAAACTGTAAATTTGATGTGAGCAACCAGGTCTCCTGCAATACGGCACCACAAAATAAGTGTTCCAAATTTTTCTGTCAAGGCAAGCTGGAGTTATGCAAACACTTACCAGATGCACATTCAGGGTATTGAACTCCTGACCTGTCAGAGGGCCAACTACCCAGCCAGTGAATTGTGCCCCTTCGGGGCAACATAAGCATAACTTAGAGTAAAGGGACAGACTACCAAGTAAAGCTCAGAATAGCTTACCAGTTTTTTCATGAAGAACAGGATATGGCTGCAGAAGGTCATGATTTACACACTCGAGTAGTCCTAGTCTAGCCCGCTTCTCTTCAAGAGCTCTGAACAGAAACAGTCAGCGTAAATCCTCAGAAAGTTTAGCCAAAGAGAAGAAAGAAACAGTTTGGGGGAACATCATATGCACATCCATGCAAAGAAACTTGCATAGAATGGGGAAAGTACCTTGCAGTGAATGGCATTATGGGAAATCTCTGACTGATTTCACTGAAGATGAACCTTGAGGATTTCATTTTAAGGTGGTAATTCTTGTCCACCGCCCTCTTGTAGATGGTGGTTTGCCTCTCATCAAGAAGTTTGGGCTGTCATTGTCAATATAACCACAAAGAACAAGAAATCAGGTACGCAAGCAAACAGGGAATCCAGAAATGCACAAGGGGAGAGATGCCAAGGTCAAAATGGGCCTAGATCGATTCAGTGCTTGCTTTAATAGCGGGTCCTGGGAGTCAGGCTACTATCAAGGCTTGTTTCGCAACTTAGCTCACTAGAACCGGGTGGGATCTCTCTCTCTCCCACATACAGTCACATAGGTCCAAACATGGCCACCGGTGCAGGTGTAGTACACAACAATTTTCGAAAATCATGGGTGTGGGGACAACTATGGTTAGGTATAGTTTATACCTAGTATTATATATAACTGATAGTATTTTATACAGTATGATGTACACATATCATCATAGTATTTTGTTTTCATATTCATTAGTTCATGAAGTATACGTAATTGATGGTGCTATCAGAAACGGGAGAAGTACTGTTGTGTCAAAGTGTCCAAGTGTGGAAATCTGGTAGTAGAAGTGTACATGCACAGTCAGAAACAGAAAAGGGAAAGGCTTGGGGAGCGGTAGTCAAGTAAAACTACTGATTATCGACTACCTCGAATGGCTACAGTTACGCGGAAAAGCATTTGCTACTTTACCTTTGCTTCACCTGTGCTAGCAACTATATCCACTGCATATACTTCGTTCTCCTCAAACTCTGCATCATCAACCCTTGTTTCTGGGTTGCTTATGCTTAAAATAACTTTGTTGCCATCAATGACAAACTGCTTAAGTTGGTGACTCAATACACCTTCAACAATCTTGCAATCATATGCAGCAGCAACCTTTTGGATAGCTTCTGTAACGTCTTTATTCTGCAAAACGAATAGCAAGTTGCAAGCAATTCAAATGACACTCACCGGACAAAAAGAGATTCAAAGTGCAAACTGCAAAGGTTGCTCTTCATTATGTAACAGGCTAACCAAAATCAAAACTTATCCCACACTAAATGAGTCAGCCATATGGATTGATTGCAGAAACTTGCTACTGGTGGGAGAAAAGAACAATCAAGGAACATAAACAACAATTGCAGCATTGCCACCAAACCAACAATTTGAAGCACACAAACAAGGTGTTTTAGGTGTTCCATTGACATACATTAATCTTATAAGACTAGGAAACATGTATAATAGTGCAGAAACATATGTTAGGACGCACGAAGGAATCAAAGATTTCTTTGAAGTTAATATTGAATTACATCAAGAATCAACTTTACGTCCATATTTATTAGCTTTACATCCATATTTATTTGTATTGGTCATTGACGAGTTAACAAAACATATTCAATATGAAGTTCTTTGGTATATGTTATTCGCGGATGACATTGTATTAGTGGATGAGTACAAGGGAAAAGTTAATAAAAAATTGGAATTATGAAGAGAAAAATTAGAAAGTAAAGACTTTCGATTTAATGGAACAAAGACAAAATATATGAAATGCAAGTTTCATCATTTAGTTATTTTAAATGAGACAGAAATTAAGGTTAGCACACATTGTATCCCTTGTAAAGAAAGTTTTAAATACTTAGGATCGGTTTTTTGGTCAGTTTTTAAGAGTGATGAAAAAATTGATAGAGATGTTACACATGGAATTAATGCAGGTTAGTTAAAATGGAGAAGTGCATCGGGTATTTTATGTGACACGAAGATACAATTAAATTTAAAAGGTAAATATCATAGAACAACAATTTGACCTGCTATGCTTTATGGTTATGAGTATAGAAAGTGTTCGTGATGGAAATGAAAATGTTGAGATGGACGAGTGGTATGAGAAAAAACCGTATACGTAATGAGGTTATTAAAAACATATTGAGAGTGGTACCAATTGATGAGAAAATGAGAAAAAATCGTTTAAGATGGTTTGGACACGTAGGAAGACGACAAAAAGAAGCTTCGCTAAGAAGGTATGAGATATTAGATTGTGAAAATGTTAAAAGAGAAAGAAGAATACCATAAAAGTGTTGAAAGAAAACAATAAAGAATGATATAGCTTATGTTGAGTTAACTCTTAACATGAAACATGATCAAGCTTTAAAGAAACAAAGAATCCATATAGTTGATCCCATCTAGCATGGGAAAAGGCTTAGTTATTATTGTTGTTTGTTGTTGTTGAAACAAGGTGAAATTAGTTGTAATGTAGGAACAGCATGCAAATCACAAAGCAGACTAAGAGAGCCACTGATCCAAAACATTTCATGCCACTACCTCATTGACTGCACATTACGCAAGCAAATAATTCTAGGTCAATCTCAACCGGCCTCAACTAAATAAGTGGAAAGGGGAACATAGGAGTGTTTCAGGCCTCCAAGGAACTTCTTCCTCGTGCTTTTAGATATGTATTCTTTTTCATAGCTTTTAAATTACATCATATGATATACACCATCCATATGATTCAAAGAGTTGGGCCAGTCGGCTAGGTAATCCAGTATTATCCGTATCATCCCGTATCGTATCGTGAGATGCATCTCCCCATAGCGCACGTACACCCTTTTTTATAAAAGAACCCCAAGATACCAAGAATCAACGAGTTTCAAGAGTTGCAAGTCCCAAGCATGAGTTACAAATCATAATAAATCTAAATTAAGAATTGAGACTTTCTAAGTACACAATTAATATTTATAGAGTTTCAATGATAGGAGTTATTAATTGTTAGAGTTCCAAGCACAAGTACAAGTATTATTAATTGTTAGATTTTCAAGCACATATTTATTAACTGTTAGAATTCCAAGAATATGAGTTATTAACTGTTAGAGTTACAATCACAGATTTATTAACTGCCAGAATTCCAAAAGTAGGAGTTATTACTTGTTAGAGTCCCAAGTACAGATTTATTGATCGTGAAGTCTCAAATGGGAATTATTAAGAAACACATTCTCAAACCAATAAATTGTTGTGCATACCTTATTAAATAATTTAAATTAAGTCATGTACTACTGTTTTGATACAATTTTCAACCTTATCCTTTCTTATTTTGATTTAATTTTATTTTTATCTATTTTTATTTTTAAATTATTTTGTAATAAAAAAGTATGATCCATTACTATACAATAAACCATTCTCTTGAAGAAAAACGATACACAGTACACTATGGTACAAACAACACTAAGGTCATCAATATGCAGATAAGTCAACCATGGGCAGCATAGATCTCCCCCTCGGTGTATGTGGACTGCATATCCCCTACACTCAGCCTGCTCTTATTAGCATATCATGTGGGTAATCAGTTTACTAGGTAGGGAAGCGGGCCTAACCCTCTCCCACGTTCCACTCATCCAGCCAACCAAACGAACAAGCAATGCACACGCCACCACTACCTCTGCCTCTCACTCGTATCAAAGGGAAAAAGGAAAACCATTTTCGCAACATGCAGATCATCAATAATGCTATTTAGTGCCACTAAACGACCAACCTTGTGAAAGCTGGAATACCTTAAGCAGAATTATGCTATATTAAAATTAAAGATACAACAATAAAACAACAACTAAGCCTTTTCCCATACTAGATGGGGCGGCTACATGGATTCTTTGTTCTCATAGAGTCCGATCGCGTGCAATGCTAGCAATTAACTGACTTAACTCAACATAAGCTAGATCATTCTTTATTGTTTCTTTCCAACACTTCTGTTCTGAAAAAAATATACATTTTCAGACCATACTTAAAACTGTAATCTTAAAGCAGTTACATCAAAAATGTTGACAGTTGCAACTATAGATATACAAATTCATAATGAAATAGGGAAAAGAAAAGAAAAGAAAAGGGGAACCAATAGAAAGAGGAACTGGAGGAGAAGGAATAAGAATAAATGAGGAAGAGGAAGAAGAAGAAAGCCAGGTCAGGAAAGTGCCCTTCACAAGCCAACTGATCGCATTTAACAAGGCCTAGGCAATTTTCACAGAGCTGCAACTAAATGGGCAGTTAGTACCTAAGGGCTAAGAGAGACTAAGGATGCTATGCGTTAATGACAACATAGCAGACCAAAGCCCTACTCAAAACTTACCTGGATGAACTTCACACGCCAGAAATTATTGGATTCTAAAGGAATCAACAGCAAATGACATGCACACATAAATAAAGAAAATAGACATAAGAACATAATTGATAGTTCTGCTCATCAGCATGTTTGTCCATTATGATGATGTCACTCGATGGCAAAGATATCGTGCCTCATTTGGATCAGGGTTATAAACAAGGTTAAGCCAAATTAAGGTCTTAAATATATCATGATTGTCTAGGCTTTAAGTTTTTTTGTTCCACTGATAAAACCAATTGAACACACTATAGAGAAACATGATAATGAGTAAAACTATTAGCTGCAGTGGGCGGGTGAAGGAAGTGGTAAAGTACTCCTTTGGTGAAGGTCACACAGAAATGTTCTTTTCTTTTGTTGAGGATTGTCATTGGGGTTGAAGCTATTAGAGAAAGGTCACACAGAACTTATCACCTATTTGACAAGCAGTTCGGTCACTGGGGTTTAGCACAAAATGCTATTTCATGCATCACCATAGGCTTCATGTTGAATCCATTTGTCCCTTCACTTATTTAACATTTTTGGATCTTGCTTAACAGTTTCCCACCATTTTGTTGAAGCAAGCTTCAAGGAAAAAAAACACTTAGTGACTTTCTTTTATAAAGAAAAAACTGAGTCTATGCAGGCATTTCCCTGAAATGTATTTCTTCAGGAAGTTAAAATTAGTAGAACAAATAGGAATCCAACATTTTGTAGTCAAGGTCACAATGTATCAAATGTACGTCCAACATACACCAAGTTCACATGAGAGGACAACAACCACAAAGAGGAAAATAAGACAAACTATAAATATATTAGCTATCTTGCCTTCAAATAAGTGCGAGGATGCTTGTCAAACATGATAATACAGCAGCTAACAAAGCCATCAAGGGAAACTCTTTGTAAGGAGAAAAACCTCTAACACCCAATAAGAGGGCATACGCTAAAATTAAAATAATATATAAATTGACCACAAATTTTTTATATTATTCCATGAAGGAGATATCCCAAATCCATGTAACCAACAGTGTTCCATAAAATCATTTTCAAAGGGCAAAATCATGTCAGAAACAACTAATAACATGAATACAGAAAGAAATCTTCAAACAATGAAAACAAAAGAAAGTAAGTATAGAAAGAAAAAGCAACTGCTGCAAAAGATAACATGCATGAATGGGGATACCTTCTTCCCAGGCCTAACAAGCCTCAATGCAACCTCTGCAGCAGTGTTAGCAGCAGCAATTACGTCTGCAGCTCTCCCTGTAACAGGTCCTTCTTTAATAACATGAGTATGCGCTGCTACAGCGATGAATCCATCAATATGGCATCCCATGTCGCTGTCATTGAACATTACAATTATCATCATGTGAGATACGCTGGTAATAACAATTAAATCCTCACAGGTACGTACAAGATTTGAGAATGATGTACACCAGCAAAGTAGATGTCACAACAGTAATGAAGTGTGATATAAGAGAAAACACTGATAATGCAAAGTATTACCATACATGTTATGGTACCAAATATTTCGTTTACTAGTTTAAGACTACCCAACAAGATAAAGCTACATTGAGTAAGTTCCGTTATACAAATCGATTTCAAAAAGACAAGGGAGCATCCTATGCCAATCTAAACATGAGTCGCTCCCGAAAACAAAATGAAATACTAGACTCCAAGATGCATTGTACTAATCATACTAGCATCCCAAACATAAGAAAACAATAAATTTACAAAAGGAAGTCCCAGAAGCATGCGATTAGCCCTACATCTTTATGACGTCGTTTTGTTCCAAGGTTCTCTCATCACTAGCAAGAGGTGAGAAGTGGCAGACAGTATTATTGACCGAAATGCAAGTTGGAAATGCAACACCTCTTTCTATCTTCTTCTTGACGTTCTTATACATGTTTCCCGTTTGCCTGCAGAGGAAAATTACCAATTCAGCACAGCAACTCCCTTTGAACTAATATAGCAAACAGTAGCAATAAGCCTACACAAGCAACACATGACCCAATGGCGACACCATAGTCACACCGCAATGAAAGCAAATTTTCTTTCTGAACTAAATAACTTCTCAAAATCCCAAGATGACTAAAACGACTGTTAATGTACTTACTCCCTGATAAAGGCATCTCCTTTCTCGCACAAGTCTACAATCTTCGCTTTGGGTTTGCATTCTGACAAAACCAACCGCAAAGCCTCTGCAAGTTCCGAAAAAATATCATTATAACACAGAGACACAAATCATCGAGATAGGAGCAGACGAAGATGGAGAGGCAACTTCTTCTTCCCCATCTCGCCTCTTCGTGTCATAGCCAAGTTAAGGAAAGGAAAAAGCAAAAGATATATATTCAGATTATCATCGAATCCATCACAAAAAAACTGATGGAAAAACAGATTGCGCGAAGACCTTGAACAGAAATCGCATAAGAAAACGTACTGTTAACGATTTCGGCAGCGGATTTGTACTTGGTAACAACCTCAGGAGAGGTGAGGTCCAACTCCTGCTCCTCTTTGACCTCGTCGTCCGACATGCTTACCGTTCGAAACCTTTCCCTGATAGCATACAGAGACTATACTCTAGGTGGCGATGGTGAGAATATGAGAGATAACCGGAAAAAGAGTAAGATGGTATCCTTAAAAAGCAAGGAAGGATTCGATGAGGAGGAGGAAGACAGAGAACAGTCAAAAGCGTGAGCGGCTCCTCCCACAATGTGACTCACAAATAATGGTTTAACAAGCCTTGGCATTTTCAAGTGGTCGTTTACAAGTAGCCCTTTTTCCAATTCCAATCACTACTTTACAAATGAACTCCAAAGGCAAATATCTTTTGTCAATTAACTGTATCAAATTTGTCTGTAAAATAATTTATTCATGCTATTTTTTGTCATTGTCATTATAAAGAAAATTTTGCCACTAAATACCAATAATGATAATAGACAAAATTATCACAAAATCAAATTAACCGTGAGAATATGTACATCATCATGAAAGGTTAAAACAATAATGATAACAAATATCATTGTTAAAAAGTTTTTAGATTTCATAAGAAATGATCAGTTGCCAGTAAATATTTATCTTTCAATACAAAAGCCTCACTCAAAGTTTCTATATTTTCTAGTCATTAAGTAACAATATATTTTAATGACAAAAACTTACAATTAAGATTGTTAGAGTTGGTGACAATGTTGTTACACAAATTAAAATTTAGGAGATTTCGGATTGAGCTATTCGATTTTGATTGTCAAATAAAAACTTGTACATTATAATTCCATCCTTGTTTGGATGTAAATTAGCAGATACGGCACGACTAATTCGATCTGCACAACTATTTGTGTTAGTTTGATGAGCCATTGGACATCATTTTGAAACTAATCAAGCAATTTGTAGACCAGCTTGGTTTGGCTCATCCTAAGTTCATTTTTTCTGAACTAATGAGCCAAAAAGGAGCAACTTGTCAAGTTAAGCGAGCCTTGTACAAATGGTCTTAGTATTGTTTGTACTAGCTCAACTAATATGGTCTCATTTAGCTGCTACATATGATATTCATGCAAACAAGTGGTATGGTTAGACTTGCATTGAGTAGGAGTGGGTGGAGACAAGTTGAGGCCTAAAGTGAAACACCAAAACGAGACCTTATTAGGTGTACAATAACAATAACAATTAAGATTTTCTCCATGTCAGATGTGGTCGACTACATGGGTTCTTTACTTTCATAGAATCCGGTTTTATGTCATATTAATAGTTAACTCAACATATTATTTCTTATTGTTTCTTTCTAATAATTTTGTAGTTTTTCTTTTTCTTTTTTAATATTTTCAACATCTAGCTTCTCATATCTTCTACAAATGATATTTGCGCAAACAAGTGGTATGGTTAGACTTGCATCGAGTAGGAGTGGATGGAGACAAGTTGAGGCCTAAAGTGAAACACCAAAACGAGACCTTATTAGGTATACAATAACAATAACAATTAAGATTTTCTCAATACTAGATGTGGTCGACTACATGGATTCTTTACTTTCATAGAACCTGGTCTTGTGTCATACTAATAGTTAACTCAACGTATTATTTCTTATTATTTTCTTATAATATTTTTGTAGTTTTTCTCTTTCTTTTTTAATATTTGCAACATCTAGCTTCTCATATCTTCTACATATGATATTCATGCAAACAAGTGGTATGGTTAGACTTGCATCGAGTAGGAGTGGATGGAGACAAGTTGAGGCCTAAAGTGAAACACCAAAACGAGACCTTATTAGGTGTACAATAACAATAACAATTAAGATTTTCTCCATACCATATGTGGTCGACTACATGGGTTCTTTACTTTCATAGAATCCGGTTTTATGTCATACTAATAGTTAACTCAACATATTATTTCTTATTGTTTCCTTCTAATACTTTTGTAGTTTTTCTTTTTCTTTTTTAATATTTTCAACATCTAGTTTCTCATATCTTCTTCTCGAAGTTTTCTTTTCATCTTTCTACGTGTTCAAATCATCTTAAGTGATTTATTATTATTTTATCGTATATGACCTTATGTTATTAAGGGAAACCAACAAATTTAAGATTGGAAATTTGTCCGTAAAAACTATGTAATAATGCTGGAGACTATGGAACTGGAATGAAAGTACGATTCAGAACCACAAGTTTCAGCATAAAATCCAGTTGAGCCTTCAGTTTGAGTCTATAGTAGGAGGAGCCATGACCAAACAGGAGAGGTCCTATGGTTCAGTTTGGCTTCAGGTTTTGGTTCTCTCCCTTCCAGCCAGTTCTAAGTATAGTCGGGATCCAGTGTCCCTCACCGGACCGAGTCGAAACCGCCCGCCTCTTCCAACTGCCAGCTCAAAACGCCGTTCTATACGTGTTCCAGTTAGGGTCCGGTTCGGTTTCAATTGCACGGTTCCGTTTCGGATCGGTTTCATTTTACCGTTGGATTTCAAAATAAGAAGGCCGACTCGGTGGCGAGGAATAGCCGATTCTGCGTCGGCCTGTCGTTTCTCGTGCCGCGCTCAAAATCGTCGCCCCTCGCGGCCCGATTCTGGAGACTTCTTCTTTTCGTCTTTTAACGAAATTTCATACGATCACCCCCGTTTCATCGCATTTCTATTTCGCATCTTCCTGGAAACTGAAATCCCTACTCCTGTGACGCAATTTCGAAAAACAACGATGTTTTCTTTTACCTATTACAGTTTCATGCCTAGTTTTTGTTCAAACACTCTACATTAATCAGCTATTTGGGGTTCCAATTGATCAATTAAATCACAATGAAAACTCGTTCTTCTTTATTGAATTAACCAAAAGTGATCGAAGATATTTCACCTGTTGAGACATTGAACCAGTCTATATTTCATGGAAAGGAAACCAAAAGTAAAATATAATCGGGAGGGGAATGGTAATATATATATATATATATGTGTGTGTGTGTGTGTGTGTGCGTGTGTGTGTGAAGATTCATGTCAAGATTAAATGGGATGACAATAGAAGGAATTCTAATTCTTATAGATATTGAAACTTATAGGGAAGCAAATAGATTTATGAATGAAATCAAAAGTGTAGTATGTACTAGAGCGCTCTGCTGACGATCGTTTACTCCGACAACATCTAGGGTTCTTCGAGCAATGTGATATCTCATACCGAGTAAATCCTTAACTCTTCCTCCTTTAGGGACAAGGACTAAACAAATTACGCAATGAGAAACAAATCCATAGGTTTCATGTCTCATTATAAAATTATTCTACAAGTTTTGACATATGTATACTTATTGAATCTCTTTTTTTCGAGAGGTATGAGTGTCATTTAAAAATTATAAGAGTGGTTGATAAAATATAAAGGATAATCTTACTAGAGTCATTCTTAATAAATCAAAATTGAGAAAATTTAAAGGACAATCTTATAATTTTATTAGATTTATGTCTGAAAAATCAAAGTTTGAGAGATACTTATTAAATCACTCTCTTTCTTTGTAGTCGATTTGTTAGAAAGTTTTAGGAGTGTTTGGAAATTTTTTTAAATAAACTTATTATATTCCTACCCAAAAGATTAATGACAAAGTAATTTTTTTCTTTACATATATTTATATATTTATTGATTGTATGCCTTGTGATGTTACCAACTCATATTCGATCATTTCTTTTGAATAACATTATCGTCCTTCATCCTCTTTAAAATCTTATATTTTAAAATTATATTTGTGCCACTAGAAAGTAATCAATGAGTATCCTCAAGGTGAGCATGATCCTTTTTTCTTATATATATATATATTCCTATAATATTGTCCTTTAGACTTTTTTAAAAACCTTTATATATATATATATTTATAGTATGTGTGATAGAGAACATAAAACAAATGATTTAGGAAAAGTTCATGAGGCCGCTCACCTACTAAGCATGTGCATTGTGCTCAACCCAACTCAGCTATGAGAGTGCTAATGCATGTGATAGTCATTTTTCTAAAATAAAATGTGCTGATCCTAGTTGACACCGGATCATGCTTGTATTCGAAATTTTAGATGAAAGGGTTAGCTCAACGGCAAGACGCTTTAACACCATTGCTGCTGGTGGGAAAGTTCGATTCCCAAAGGGTACATACGTGGGTGTATGGCTGGTGGAGAAGTTCGACTCCTAGAAGGTTTATGTGTAGGTGTGTTAGGCTTTGGCTTCTTCTTCCTCTCGTAACAAAAAAAAAATTAGATGAGAAGAGAGGCACACTGGAGTCATGGTCCTAAATCGGTACAACGGGCATCGATTGGGCCACTTTCGGGCTCAAGAAGTGGCAAATCTAGAAATATTTTAAGGTGAGGGGAAGTCTTTTTTTTTTTCTTTTTTGGACGAAGCCTCACACACATGGCTGCAAGTCGAACTCGCCACTTGCATTGTGGGTGTCAAAGAGCTCTGCCAGTAAGCTAACGCCCTGGGTGCAACATCCCACACGAGTTTTTAGTCGGGGTGGCCTATGTATTGTTGCCCATGGATCCAACTGTGGGCTATACAGTTTCAATTAATGTTCTAAAGTTTGAGCCAGGCAGATGCCCGTCTTGTTTAATGTAGATCAGCCACCGGGTTCGGGTCCGAAAAGGTTGACCCTCACCTGAACCGCCTTTTCCCTGATTCAGCTCCCCGACTCTCAATCCAGCCTGCTTGATTGTAACTTCGACAAATTTTCAAAGAAAAAGAAAACCCACTAAAGGCAACTAAAATATTAAATTTATGTAAAAAGATTTGGACAAAAGAAACTATATTATATTGAGTTGTTGAGTTAGGTGCAGTATATTGAATATATATATATATATATATATATATATATATATATATATATATATATATATATATAGAGAGAGAGAGAGAGAGAGAGAGAGAGAGAGAGAGAGAGAGAGAGAGAGAGAGAGAGAGAGATAGTGATACACGCTTAATTAATACTTAAATAAACTTAAAGATCTTTATTGTTAGATTGACAAAATCAATGAATGAGTTTTAAATCTAAAAGCAGGATTGTATCATTTATGTATTAAACGTGAGTAATCAAAGTATAATTGTATAAAGTTACTTTTTGATTTAAATCTTTCTTATTAATCGGGTATAGAGATATTTGAGAAGATCTAAGTAAAGATATAAATTGAGCATGAACCACTATATCTATATACATATACATATATAATATATATCTTGTAACCTCTTTATACTTATACATTCTTTTTGCTTTTAAAGATATAAAATTTGAAATTTATAAAAGTATTTGAAAAAATATAAAAGATATCCTTATTATACCCATGTCCTAAAAAATGTCCTAAAAAATAAAGATGGTAAATGAAAATATTGTGTTGGAGATAAGCTTGGTTCTGGTCCGCCAGAAATGAACCCAACTTTTTTCTTGCTGCTTTGGATCAATATGAGCCCCAACCTGTTTGTGCTGAATCGTGAATCGGACTCCAGACTTTTCAGGTGGGTTCTCGGGTCGGAACCGAAATCATCACCTTTGCAGCTGACAAGCCGAAACAGGTTCGACTGGCTTCCAAGCCCTAAAATGTAGGGAGGATTTAGCGAAAAAGCAAATCAGGTTAAGGATTTTTGCAAATGGAAATGTGTTTGGGAAGTTTTCTGAAAAACACTCCTCTCTGTCTCTCTCTCTGTCTTCAAGGCACGAATCCGTGCGTGCAGGGGGTCTGCAGTGCCTCGTCTCGTTTCACACAGAGAGAGAGAGAGAGAGAAACGCTGGTAGGAAAACAGCGTTTGGCCATAGGGAAAGAATCGAGAAAAAGAAAGGAAAAAGCCAAACGTAGACGAAGGGAAAAGGAGGAAGAAAATCAGGGAGCGGACGCCATTTTCGCCTGTTTTCCACAGCGCCGCCCCGTAAACGTCGCTCTCTATGTCTCTCTCTATCTCTCTCACAAACACACACTCACGCCAGCGAGCCAAGACCAGCGTTTATTGGCGAATCCTCTGTTGTCTTGAGCCGCTTCTCTGAGAGGGTTTGACTCTTCTCGTCTCGGAAAGGGAGAAGTTGGGGCTCCTCTGTATCGATTGCGAATCTTTGTATCATCTACCGTAGTTGGTCCTTTCTTTTATCTTTTATCTCTTTCTCTCTATTTGGAGAACGACTGTTGTAAATGACTATTGCCTGAAATAGTTCGAGGCTCGTCTCTATTTGTTTTGGGTGAGGTTTTTGTGCGATCTCAGTAGAAAACAATTTGTTCTTCATCGTGTTTTCCTGGAAAAAGAGTTTGTTTCCTGTTGTTGGTGTTCATCTCCACGATAATATGCCCTATTTGCATACATCCATTGGCGGCGCTTATTGGAAAGAAAGACAATGAAGAAGGAAAGAAGCCGAAAATAAGAAAAGGGCACAACTAGTTCAGAAAGAAGGATTTACCTCTCTTCTTTAGAGAGGGAGTGAGAGAATGGAGGCATCGGCCAACGGTACGAAGCCTGCATCGAACATCTCCGATATCGTTAACAAATTTGCGAAAGTTTGCCGTCTGAGATCGATAGGTGTCTTTGCGGAGGAGAACGGCAGCGGGAACGGTCACGCCTTCGAGGACGGAAGCGACACAACTACAACTGCGGGCTCGAAGGAGACAGACGAGAGCGCACATAACCAGAAGGTCCACCCTCAGCCACCGGACGATGCCCTGCCTTCATCGGAAGCGGTCGGACGGAACCGGGAAGTACTCGAGATGCTGATATCGAAGCTCTTCGCGAACATCTCAGCCCTCAAATCGGCCTACATTCAGCTCCAGGCGGCGCACACACCGTACGATCCCGATAAGATCCAGGCCGCAGATAAGTTGGTGATCGCCGAACTCAAGAATCTCTCCGAACTCAAGCATTCATACCGCGAGAGCGGCGCATTGAGCATTCCCTTATCGTTTCCAAAGGATTCACGATTGGTTGCCGAGATCCAAGAGCAGCAGAGCCTGTTAAAGACTTATGAAGTGATGGTCAAGAAATTCCAAGCCCAGATTCAGGCGAAAGATTCCGAGATAATGCAGATGAGGCGTCAAACAGACGAGCTTGCAAGGAAGACGACGAAGCTCAAGAAGAAATTGAAGAGAAAGGGTTTGTTGGTGGCGGAGAATGGGGTGGAAGAGGAAGAAGAAGCGAGCAGCGGCGTCTTCTCCTTTGAATTGACTCCTGGACTCTTTGTGGAAGCCGTAGAGGCCGCATTCCGAGCTGCCCATGACTTTGCAAAGTCACTGATCAACATGATGAAGAATGCAGGTTGGGACCTGGATGCTGCGGCAAGCGCGATCGAGCCTGGGGTAACTTATGCTAAGCGTTCCCACAAGAAATTCACGTTTGAATCCTATGTTTGCAGGAAAATGTTTGCTGGATTCCATGAAGAGAGCTTCTCTCTGAAATTCGATGGCAATGCCGTGTCTAGGGACGGATTTTTTCACCAGTTTTTGGCTATAAGGACTATGGATCCATTGGATGTTGTGAGTGAAAATCCTGATTGTGCATTTGGGAAGTTTTGCAGGAACAAGTATTTGGAAGTTGTGCATTCGAAGATGGAGGTATCCTTCTTCGGGAATTTAGATCAGAGGAATTGTATCGCGAATGGAGGACACCCAAGAACTGCATTTTACTTGGTCTTCTTGCCTTTGGCTAAATCAGTGTGGCTTCTACATAGATTGGCATTCTCTTTCGAGCCCAAGATTGAGATATTTCAGGTGAAAAATGGGACTGAATTCTCTGAGGTTTATATGGAGAGTGTTGTGAAAAATGTTATCCCCGCAGACAACCACGAAAATGGCAGTGTGAAGGTTGGGTTTACTGTGATGCCTGGCTTTAAGATTGGGGGCAGTCTGATCCAATGTAAGGTTTATCTGTCTGGTATAAAGTGTGCGGAGTGACTGTGCTTATTGCGCCTTGTATCTTCTCCTTCCTTTCTTTTTTGTCATCCTGTAATATAGTGCTAGAATCTTAAAGTATGAGAGGAGGTTGTTAAATGTAGTGTATTAATCTTTCTGGATGTGATGGTATGAGGTATTTACAACCTGAAACTGTTCCAATTGATCCTTTCAGTGTTCCTTTTTGTTGCATTTTGCATTTCATGGTGTTAGAATCTTGGTGAATGTGTGTGTGGTTGTAAGTTTCCCTTCCGTTGTATAATTCTCAGTGGTGACCTACCAAGTTTTTTCGGGTGAGGTGAAGTCCACTTGGATGAACTTCAGGTGAGGCGGGCAATACAAAATTTTGAAAAGTTTCATACTGCTTGTATTGGTTTTTGGATTTTTCTGGACTTCAATTGAGGCAACCGCTTCCACCTTGCCCATGAGTTGGTCCGCTACTGGCTATTCTTGTAGATTTATTTTGGCTTGCGTTTTTTCTTCTTTTCCATTCCTGCAGATATTCTATGTTTTGGAAAACACTGATGCAGAAGAAACACAACTCGTCACTTATCAGCACTGATTTGAATTAGCTAAAGCTGCCAAGGTATCTCTATTTCTGATCAAATCAGCTGCTGGAACTTCTTGTGGGGATCGATTTCCCCTGTTTCTTTTTTGTAAAATCTTTTATCCTTTCTAGCTGTCACTTGAGTTTGCTTTGAGTTCATCTTGTCATCAGTCATCTATCAGAATTCGCTTGCAATTACAATTTCTGATGATGCTGATCTGCGTTTGAAGGTTCGAGTTGTTTTGTTATGCATATCTGCCATTCTAAAGAGCCATCAGCTTACTGGTTTAACTTAATAGTTGTCAGATTCTAAAAGCTTCTCAATGACGTTCAGAAAGTATTTTCCACTTTCAACTAGGCTCTCTCGTCATGGGCTTTTCTAAAAGATAATACTGCATAGAGGATGACCAAAAACCATGGAGTTGGCTCTAAACAGATTGTCTGATGTATAAATTAGATTTTGTAGGCCAAAAAATCTAAGATTGTTTATTTCTAAACCGAGATAAAATCAGATACATAACGTAAAAGCATGCAAATTGTTGATTCCAAAACCGTTGTGCATGGAATGGAGATGACGCTTGCATGTTTTTTTTGCCGAAACTACAGTGTCTGCTGTATTTCCTTTGCTAGAGAGCACTGCAGTGAGGACGTAGAACCAGTCCTTCCTCCCCGACACACACACATGCGTGCACGCTTACAGGCACATGCACTGTGTAATCCCGAACCTGCTCTGGTATTAAAACTTCATTTGTAAAATGAACTGTACGAATGCACTTAGAATGAATGTTCAAGGCCCGTGTAATTAAGACGTTCTTGTTTTTGATGTGTAGGGCATAAAAAGTTGGGCAATTCATCTTTACACTTTTGTAGATCCAAGCTATTCATCTAACAAAGTACATGGTTATTTTCTGAAAACTCAAAGTACATGGTTATTTTCTGAAAACCCTTGCTGTTTTTTCCAGCTAGAGTGCACTGCACTCAAGTAATCTCTCTCTCTCAACTATATATATATATATATATATATATGGAGAGAGAGAGTGGGAGCAACACATTGCGCTTTGAAGGCAAAATGCAGTAGGGGCCCATTTAAAAGATGCCTACAGGGGGACCGTCGGGGACCCCGACATTGCTTTTTCCCCTCTCTCTCCCTCTCTCTTTGTATATACACACACACACATATATATATATATATATATATATATATATATATATATATATATATATATATATATATATATATATATATATATATATATATATATTTATTGGCTCTCTTCTATTTGAGCAATCATCTGCACTAATATAACGGAGCTCTTTTATTTCCAAATTTGGTCATGTTTTCTCAGTTTCCAGAGTCGTTTCCTCAGGCTGATATATATATATATATATATATATATATATATATATATATATATATATATATATATATATATATATATATATATATATATATATATATATATATATATATATTGGCTCTCTTCTATTTCAGCAATCATCTGCACTAACATAGCGGATCTCTTCTATTTCCAAAATCAGACATGCTTTTTCTGTCTCCAAAGTTGTCTCCTCAGGCATTGCAAGTCTCTGCCGGAAACAAGATTCTCTTGTTCACATGATATTGGCGGAAACTATAGACCAGAGCCGACGGTAAAAGAGGATTCTTGGAGAAGAGGTCAATCCATGATATTCTTTTAGTATCTACGGGGAATTATTTGGCCGTCTGTTGATATCCTGGATCCTTTCTTGTTAAATTTCTCATACCAGTCTTGTTGAAAAACCTTGCTGTCAATGGAATGAAGCTTCTTCTGGGATTCTCACTTATGCTGCACAGGTGACAGGTGCTATTAGCAAAAGCAGGCGGAAGACCAAAGATTAACATGGTTATGCTTCTGGCTGTTTGCGTTCTGTTCTGCAGGAGTGCCTCTTCATCATCTTAAGGTTTGTGTTATCATCTTATGTTGTCCGTTCTTCTCATTTATTCATTGGTCTGATCATCATTCCGAGCTTTTGGCATTTCTCATTCTGTCTTGCAACAGCGCATGTTCATCCAATTCTAGCCTATGCTGGATGCTTTTGTTAGTTGCAGAAATCTTTTGCCATCCAGATCGTTGGTTATAGCTTTTGTCATTCCTTTTCGTGTTCCTTCTTTATTTTGTTCGATCCAATGTATAGCTTACAGTTAACTCTTTCAACGCTTTTATGATCCCTTTCTTCCTCTTTTAACATTTTCATCATAATCTAGTTTCTTTTACCGTTTTTACTGGAGCATGCCTGTCCCATGTATCGAACTCGTTACCTTTAGCTCGTGAATTGACCACCTAACCAGGTGAGCTTTGACATGTTAAGTTACTGTAGCTTCAATCAGTCTATTGTTTTCAGCTGCAGTCTTGATCCTTCTGGTCGAGCAGATGTGATGATACATTTTGTGTTATTAAGCGTTTTTTTTTGTTACAAGAAGAGGCTGAAGCCTAACACACACCCGCACATGCACCGTATCACACCACGGTTTTCCGCTCCGAGATCAGATGGAAGAACCACAGTGTGATGGCAGGAAGATCACCCAATCTGCCTCGGCCGACTGAAGGAATATTGTGTGTGGACAACAACCGATTAGGTGATGTTCTGCAGCACCATGGCTTCGTCACACTCTCTCACTAGACCAAAGCAAGGCTTCAGGCAAAAGGCCCAACCTAGGTGGGCGGAATGTCTAGGAACAGGAACACGAAAGCTTTATTAATCGACGAACATCTACATAAGCCATTAAGTTAAATGAAGGAAGAAGAGTCGATCTCGAGACTCTAAGACTCACAAGAGCTAGTTGGACCAGACTTGGTTTAGATGGGGTCTCATCAAGTGAGGGGTGTGTCTATTTATAGGCACACGGACTAGATATGGTTCCATGGGAACCATCAAGACCCGTCCCATTTAGATTTGAGCCATTTGGGTGCTTGGTTATACTTGTCGGTAAAAAGGCATTAGAATATCAAGGTATTCATCAAAACTTTTATTTTGGGGATATAAATGAGAAAGGTAGGGAGATTTTAAATTTTGCTATGGTATTTGATCTCTTTATAGTCAATACAATCTTCAAAAAACGAGATAAACATTTAATTACTTCTAAGAGTGGCTTATCACAAATACAAAATGATTACTTTATTTGTAGAAAAAAAGATATAGCGTGTTATAAAGATTGTAATGTAATTCCAAGAGAAAGCTTAACCACCCAACATCGTCTTTTAGTTATTGATTTATAAATAAAAAATAGACAAAGAAGAAAAGAGTGCATCGAGTTGTTCGGACTAAATGGTGGAACCTCAAAAACGAGAAAGAAGATATATTTAAATAGAAATTCTTTCAAGGAGATGTTTGAAATTATGTTGGTACACACTATGATATGTGGAACAATATGGCTATACATATTAGAAAAGTAGCGAAAGATGAGGGAGGTGTACCGGCACAAAAAGAAGCTTGTTTATGGAGTGAAGTAGTGCAAAATAAAATAGGCAAAGAGGGCATGTTACAAATTATTTTATGCTAAGAAAACTAGTGAAACTTTAAAGGCTTATAAAAAAGCAAAGAAGGAAGCAAAAAAGGCTGTCAGTGAACCAAAAGCTAAAATTTGGGAGGATTTATATAAAAAACTCAACTCCAAAGAGGATGAAAGAGATATTTTTAGGATAGTTAGCACAAAAGATAAGAAAGCTAAATATCTTAATTATTTTAGATGTATCAAGGACGAGGATGAAAAATTCTAGTGGCAAATGATGATAAAATAAATATATGGAAAAACTATTTTTATAAGCTTTTTACCTTAGGAGAGTTAGCCAAATCAGAAAAGTATATAAATCATAATTTCCACCGACGTATTCAAAAGAATAAAGTCAAAAAGGCTCTTAAACATATGAAGGGTGGTAAATCGGTATGACCAGATAATATTCCTATAAAAGTTTGGAAAATAATAGGAGAAATAGGAATCACTTGGCTCACATGACTACAACAACAACAACTAAGCCTTTTCACATACTAGACGGGGTCGGCTACATGGATTCTTTGTTTCCACAGATCCCTATCGTGTGCCATATTAGCAGTTAACTCCCAATAAGCTAGATCATTCTTTATTGTTTCTTTCCAACACTTTTTTAGTCATCCTCTACCTCTTTTAATACTTTCCAAATTTAGTTTTTCTAACCTTCTTATAGGTTCTTCTTTTGACCTTCTTTCTATATGTCCAAACCATCTTAAACGATGTTCTCTCATGACTATTTAATGAAATATGAAAAAACCAAAAGATGCCCGAGGAATGGAGAGCAAGTACACTTATACCCATATATAAGAACAAAGAAGACATTCAAAATTGTGTAAATTATCGAGGTACCAAGTTAACGAGCCATACTATGAAATTGTGAGAAAGAATTATCGATCGTACAAGTACAACACAGAACCAATTTGGATTCATGCCAGGCATATCTACTGTTGAAGTGATTCACCTTCTGAGACGTCTTATGGAACATTTTAAAGTAAAAAAGAAAAACATTCACATGATATTTATTGATATAGAAAAAGCTTATGATAGAGTACCGAGGGAGGTTCTTTGGAGAACTTTGGAAAAAAAAAGTATCCCATTGACATACATTAACCTTATAAGAGACATGTATGATTGTGCAAAAATATGTGAGGACTCACGAAGGAATGACAAATTTCTTTGAAGTTAATATTGGGTTGCATCAAAGATCAACTTTAAGTCCATACTTATTTATAATGGTGATTGATGAGTTAACAAAACATATTCAAGATGAAGTGCCTCGTGTACATTATTTGCAGATGACATTGTATTAGTGGAGGAGTCTAAGGAAAAAGTTAATAGAAAATTAGAACTATGGAGAGAAACATTAGAAAGCAAAGGCCTCCGACTTAGTAGAACAAAGACAGAATATATGGAATGTAAGTTTGATCATTTGGTTACCTCATAGGACATAGAAATTAAAATTTGCACGCATCCTCTAAAAGAAAGTTTTAAATACGTAGGGTCAATTTTTTAGAGTGATGAAAGAATTGATGGAGATGTTATGCATATAATTAATGCTGGTTAATTAAAATGGAGAGGAGCATAAGGTATTCTTTGTGATAAGAAGATACCGTTAAAGTTAAAGTTTAATATTATAGAGTAACAATTAGGCTTGTTATGCTTTATGGTTCTGAGTATTGGGCAGTTAATCATCAACATGTACAAAAGATGTCTGTGACATAAATGAAGATGTTGAGATGAATGAGTGGTCATATAAGAAAAGATTGCATATATAATGGGGTTATTAGAAACAAATTAGGAGTGACTCCAATAGAGGATAAAATGAGAGAATATTGTTTAAGATGGTTTGGACATATATAGAAAGAAGATCAAAAGAAGAACCTATAAGAAGGTATGAAAAACTAAATTTGAAAAGTATTAAAAGAACTAGAGGACAACCACAAAAGTGTTAAAAATAAACAATAAAGAATGATCTAGCTTATTGTGAGTTAATTGCTAACATGGAACACGATAGAGATATGTGAAAACAAAGAATCCATGTAGCCAACCCCGTCTAGTATGGGAAAAAGCTTAGTTGTTGTTGTAGGTGCTTGGTTATACCTACCCGCTCTAAGGGAGGTTTACACTAACCTAAGTGAGGTTACAATGAGAACCTAGGGAGGTTTATACAAGATGTATAAACAAGCTATACACAAAAAGGGGTTTACACCTGATGTGTGTAATGCAGTCCACGTCTAGGCATGTGCGGTGCATGCGCGGGTCCCTGTGACACACCTTCTAAGAATTGAACTTCCCACCACCAGCAATGGGCTAGAGTGTCTTGCAGTTGAGCTAACTCTCTGGGTACTGTTATTTAGGGTTTTCAATGCACGAACATATACACCTTTTATGTTCAACCATTGACTACAGTAATCTTCCTTTCGCTAGGGATGGCAATGTTGGCCTTACCCATGGCCCATAATGCTCGAGTCAATCCACTCCCAAAGGGGCGGCTGTGCCAGTTCAATCTGGTTCGTGTTAGGGAATTAGGAAGACCCAGATATTGATCCTTGATGGGATATGGATTGGATCGGAGAACCAATAACAAACCATGCCTGTACCCGTATGCGACCCGAGCTGTATAAATGTACTGGTTTCTCAGGGGACCTGTCCCGCTGAGGAGGTTCTTTTCTACAATACCACCAATCTTTATTCAAATATTTGTTATTCGAATGTTTGTAGTTCTTAACATGGTAAACAACATTATATTTTTTTAAGCTTGGTGTAGGCAGACTCCTATCAGATGCAAACTGAGGGTATCGAACTCCCTATCTTGCTCAAGGTTTTCGTGCTGGAGCCATGGCTCCTTAAGCCTGATCAATTGTTCTCAAGTTCAATTGAATTCAAAATTGCAAAATTTGGTACCTGTGTTCGTGTTTCTACTGAATCATATATCGATATAATCGATATTTTCCGTAGACCTTCCTGTGTTCATCTCAAACTGAATCTGCATCCAATAGCTTAGCTAAAATCCATTTTTGTTAAATATTACAAGAAGTTTTTGTGTCCCCTCCCTCATCACTCGCATTAAAGGTTATTGTGGTCAGTGTTGCTTCAGTTCTACGCTGTACCTAGAAGCCAACCTATAAAACAGAACCAAAGCGCAGCGTTGGTTCCCATCTGGCTCGGTTCGGAACTATGGCGCATTATATTTTAACATGTAAATATATGACATAGTTTATAATATATAATCAATCACATGCTAAATAATGTCAGTAAACAAGTTACTGGTGCAATATACTTGTAGAGGTGGTGGTAAATGCATATTATCTCTCAGTTCACTCTTACATAAACATCTTCACTGTTTGATTTTTGAGATTAATGGTTGACATGACACAAAAATAAGCATTTAATGTACATGGTGCATTACATACAAAGTACAAAAATATAACGGTGCTTTTAATTCAAACATTCAGTGGTCGTAATGTCAAACTTTACGAAAGATTATGCACCGAAATTTATTATCCACCTCTATCTATCTATCTCTATATATATTCAACCTTGAAACTGAACCAAATCATTCATCTATTTCTTTTTTCAAAGAGAACCGAACCAAACCACAAAGCAAAAAGCCCAAATCAAGCCACGGGTTTGGATTGGTTTAGTCCATTTGGATTGGTACTTCGAACACACCTAACTTTCATTTTCTATCAGTGGCCTCTATGTGACCTCTCTCAAAGTGTTCCTCTTTGCTGGACCTTAAGATTGTGCGTCGGAAGGGCATGTGAAGCAAGCTCTCGCATGGGTGAGGTGAGGTATGCACCTCACCTTTAATCCAGAAAGAGATCCAAGAAAATAATACAAACAGCCTGAATGTTTTGAAAAATCATGCGCGCACACACCAAATAACATTGATGGCCTGCTTATTGCTTTACAATATTTACCTTTAATCCAGAAAGAGATCCAAGAATTTACACGTTATTCAAGAAAATAATACAATCAGGTCCAGCATGACCCAACTTTCCTTCGTTTACTTATGGTGGACACGAGCTCTGATTTTTGAGAGGTCATGGTATGATACTGTTGGCAACTTAGTAGTTTTTGTTTCATTTTGAAATGTTATTTCATTTCCGTGTCCAAAACAGGTCAACATGACCTTCACCTTTTGTTACTTTTTTGAGTATCGTGTCACACAATGCCAAACGCATGTATTCCCAAACTTGAACACTTCTCGGGTCTCGTATCAGCATCCTTCGTTTACTTGTGGTGGACACGAGCTCCGGTTTTTGAGAGGTCATGGTATGATACTGTTAGCAATTTCGTAGTTTTTGTTTCATTTTGAAGTGTTATGTCATTTCATGTCCAAAACAGGTCAAAATGACCTTCACCTTTTGTTACATCTTTTGGGTTGATGACAATACAAACCTTTTAGGTCGTCTTCGTGTCACACAACGCCAAAGCCGTGTACTTCCAAACTTGAACACTTTTCGTGTCTCGGGTCAGCATGTCAATGACGTATCCTTTGGTCACATGCTACACGAGAAGTCACTGCAGAGTTCAAGCACCGAAAGCATGGAGCGTGTTTCTACATCACTGCGTTGAATCGACACCGTCGAAAGTTAGCGGGAAAGGCAAGAAGAGAATCGTGGGGTGGAGAAAAAAAACAATGTAGCGTTTTCATGCATCAATGCGTCCGATCTACACCGTCAAACTTTTGGCGGGAAAAGGCGGGAAGAGAATCGAGAGGGCGTCGCTCGCTCTTAACAGAAGAAAGAGTCGTTCTCTCCGCGGCGCGCTTGTGGTTCTGCAGACCCTAAGACTCCTTCTCTCTCAGGATCTATGGGGGCGCTGGCGTTAGATTGCCTGAACAATCCCCTCGGAGTCGTACGATCGACATTTGAGAAAGCCGTGGCCGGTGGTCAGGACCCAACGAACTTCGGCAACACAGATTGGGGCGTCACTGATCTCTTCCAGCGTTTCCTTTATGAACTAGACGGCCTTGCCAAGGTTTCCCTTCCGAAACCCTGGCCTGCCTCTTTTTTTTTTGTTTGTCCTTGCCTTTTTCCTGTTCGTCATTTAAAAATCTTCTCCCTCATGTTTCCTGATTTGTACGGCAGTAAGAGAAATGCGTGAGCTTGCTTTTGTTGTTGAACTTATGTCGCGTTTTAATGGATTCAGCGGGCTCACTTGGTTTTCATGCCATTTTCCTGTAAAATTAGCCGCCGGAAATTCTGCATCATATGCATGTAATTCTTGAATATCGAGCTGTATATACTTTTCTAGACAATTTACTCATCTACGGACTTTTGTGATTTATCCGGCACAAGGCGGGATCTTGTTTCATTGTAAAATTTATTGCGCATTTTTCTGGATTAGGTGGACTGACTCCATTTTCATGCCATTTTCTGTTAAAATTAGTCACGGATTTTCTTGAATAACGTGTAAATTCTTGAATTGCACGATGCAGATCGTTTTCTTGACAACTAGTCGCCTATATATTTTTGTGATTATCCGGCAGTGCAAAAAATGTGGGATCTTGTTTTCGTATCTCGTTTTTCCAGATTTCGCTGACTGATTCAATTTCATGTCATTTCCATGTGAAATTGCTCGTTGAATTTCTGCATCAGATGTAAACTGTTGAATTTTAGCCGACCCCGTCTAGTATGGGAAAAAACTTAGTTGTTGTTTGTATGTAAACTGTTGAATTTCATGCAGCAAATCATTTTATGGGCGGCGATTGTTTTACTGACTTTTATTATCCTATGGTTAGAATTCAAGCTAATATATGGTCTTCCTGAGACGTTTCCAATGGGGCCCTTCGTTTCAGGTTCCGCTTCTTCATGCAGCTAATGTACATTTGGTACAGCCTAATTCTCTGGTTCGATTCAGGGGAATGGTGCAAGACATGTTTGACAATGAATTCTACGTTGGGGCCTTCAAGGTTATTCATCTACCAAATGAATTTTATATTCTTGAGCTGGTATCCATGCCTATTAATTACAAAGTAATAAAAAATGATGGATATATGTAAAGGATGGGACGTCATGGAGGACAAACAAATTCGTGGACGTCGCAGTTTCTTCGATGGAATCAGCATCCGAGATGCAAATCTGGGACCGCCGTCTGCTGCACTGCATTCCGGTGAGTGACTCAAATTTCTTTCTTGTACCATTCACGTCTATATAGACATTTTAGGTGGAATTCGTCTATCTTTTTGTGATCATTCTGGAAAAAATTCTAGTTAAATTCATATGGAAATAAGTATATGCATGTAAACCTCAGAAAGAAAAGAAATAACGCAAAACTCTTAAGATTTATCCAGCAGCTGATCAAGCCTTTTCTCACACTGAGTGGCGTGGGCTTCATGGATTCTAGGTTGCCATTGAGCTCTGCCTCATAAGTTCTAAAATCCACGTTAAGAGTTTGCAGGCAGGGAATTGTGATGGCTTAGTTCAGAGCGTTAAAGAGTGTTATTCTCAAACGAAGTGCTATGGGCACTCACTTAGCATGTTCTTGGTAAATAAGGAGTCTGATTAAGGCACATAAGTAGATGGCCGGAGACTCACGTCATATGAGTTCATGAAGGTAAAGATGGGCCAGTTACTTAGCATGTTCTTGGTAAATAAGGAGTCTGATTAAGGCACATAAGTAGATGGCCGGAGACTCACGTCATATGAGTTCATGAAGGTAAAGATGGGCCAGTTAGTACAGTTTAAAGAGTGTACAATCATATTATAACACATGGGTGTTGAACCTCTGACTCCCTTCTATTAGCCGGAGGCCCTTTCCACGTGCTAACATTCTTTGGTTGCAACTTTTGTTTGGCTTAGAGAAAAGAGATGCTGCCCTTTCCTTGTATGAAAAAGCACAAAAATTGGCAGGCAACATGTGAATTTCATGGCCCAGTCACTAAATTAGTTCCTGGGTGTCTACTAGTTCCAGTTGATCACCAGTGCTATGTTTAAGTATCCTGAATACCTTGCAGTCAATGTTTGTACGGAGATGTAGAATTTTGCAAGGTATCAATCTCTCATTATCGTCCTGTTGTATATGCATGGCTGATTGTGTATCCATCTTATCGTGGTTGAATGTTCCAGTGCAACATCCCTAGATGAAATTCGCATGGTTTGCGTGCCATCTTTATGTTTTTCTTCTCTATCCCTTTAGTCTGGAATAACATTGCTTGTTTCTTTTGCAAAGTTTTATTTTATTTTTTTTTATGAAGCAAGATACCGGCCATGTGCTTGATAGACTTGCAGAGTGAATAAAATGAATATGTGATCAGTGAAGGTGATTTACAATGATAATTTTATAATTTAAAGTGAAGAGAAAATATTGGGCTGATAATTAAAATCTCCTGTATATTGTCTTTCAGTTTTTATTACTTTCGCACTTCATTTGCAGATTCCAGGAGAGAACGCATGGGTCCGAGAGTCGTCCCTGAGAGACAGCTCCATGCAGTTTTCTGATGATACATCCATGCAAAGAGAGAAGCGCCAGAGAGAACCCTCTACAGGAGACATTAGTTTTGACGTACATTCTCAGTCCTCATGAAGCATGTTGAATCTTGACGACCTTGTTTCTTATTTGTGATAATGTTTCCTTCGGCTTTTGGCAGCAACACTCTGAAACATCTGATCTTGCATGTGGCGCCAAGAAGCTGGTATGTACTGTGATATTACCACTACTAAAATAACCTTCTATTTTGCTTTTGGAGACTAACATTGCAATATCTGATTTTGTGAGCTCCTTTCTTTTCTCTGAAGTAATATATGGTCAGTTCCTTGCATATAACGTTTCCTGTTAAAGTTTAAATTAATTTTGCTGGTTAACAAATATGGTGCATGAGTACTTCCGTACTGTTAGTATCACGAACTCTGGCTTCTGCGAAAGCTGTTCAAGAAAGTATTATCGGTTATTCATGTTCTCAGTATGGGGCCAAGAAGTATGTCAGCTTATTCTAAAGTAAATAGCTTGTTTTATTAATATATGTTCATTCGCAATCTTTCCACTAAATGTCCTGTTTTCCCGTGTCTTACAAAGTGTGATGTATGATCAAAGTTGCATTTATTTTATTTATTAACCTGTGGTGGATAATCAACTCATATTTCATTTGTTAATACAAAGTTTGACAATTTACTTGCATTTTCAGCGTGAGAATGGAGCTTGCAGCCAGCAGCTGCAAAATGTTGAAGATGACGCTATGATAGACGATTCATGTGGGAAAACAGATGTTAGATTTGAAGCAAATTCCTTCTCCTGTTTAATCAAGGTACATAACGTACAATCTCTCTCTCTCTCTCTCTCTCAGCACATCTTCAAAGTAGAATAGTAAGTTGTATTTATATCATGAATACTGCGGGCAGCTTCTTGCTGATTACTAGATGACTTGCAGATGTATGATGCGCCAGATGTTGATTTGAAGCTTAATGATGTGTACGAGTTTATTGGAATTTTCACTTTTAATCCAGAACTTGTCACTCATAAAAGTTGTGATGATGGCTTTGCTGATGATCCCTATGAAAGTGTTTCTACTCAACTGCCACCTAGCAAGGTATGCAGTTGATTTTTTTCGACAGAGGACATTGCATTCATAATGCAATAGGTACTTGAGGGGATTGATGCACTGATATTGCTTTCAGGTGCCCCGCCTCCACTGTGTAATATCCAGGAAGCTTACAACCAATGATTTCCTTTCCACTCCGGGTGACAATGTACATTTCATATCTGGTTCTTTTCTTTTCATGTGAGCTGATAGTCTTGAAGAAAATCATGATATAGAATTTCAACTGGGAGTATGATTGGAGAATCAATGGAGTTTCCTGATTTGCTCGTTCTATACTAACCAATTTCATTTTTCTTCAATGCTCATTTATGAAAATATTGCTTAGTTATTCTATATTGCTAGCCATTTACTACATGTTCCACACTACTAGCTGTTTGACATGTAATTGTTGGCATGGTCTTCTTCAGCCCTCATACATCATAAGAGATATTCGGGCATCCCTACTTGGATATTTTACATCCATTCTTGGTGGAGACAGCCTTTCGGCAAATTTTTTGCTACTGCATCTTTTGTCACAGGTATCAAAAACTTATAAATTCCTTAGAAATTTATATGTGGTGTCTTGATTATTTTTTTCTGTGTAGTATCTGTTCTTATCAGTTTAATATCTGATACGTGGTCATTGGCCATATGATATTAAATTAATATTTTTAGAGAGAGGGCCCATATGACGATAGCTTGCTATTGGGGCTCTCACGCGTCACCCATGCGTTGCACTAAAGCAAGGGCCGGGCGCATCCCACCTAAATCAGTTTGATGTTTCCACATGATTCTAAGTGGATCCAAATAGGCCGTGCTTGAACTTTCTGATTTACGCTGTACCTTGTGCTTCTTGCTTAAGTTGTGCCTTATAGTAGTTGGACCAAATGAAGCTTGTGTTGTATGGAGTTCGTTTTCTTACGTTGGCAGTAGTTTGGACATAAATTATGGGGCGTTGGAGCCTAGCACCTCTTGCTTACGTTGGACATAATAATGAACTTTTTCTCAATATTTTGATTCTATTTATTCCATGATTGATTCTGAATGTCTTTCTGATGTCATGGGTATAAAACTTTTCTAGTTATGTTATCATTAATAAATAAAAATTATTTTCATAAGCTTTTTAACAAAAATATAAGGTAGTAGTATTAGCTTTGGAAAGCTTACAACTCAACAAAGGATATATTTCTACTGACTTATTCAAAGAAATGAAGTCAAAGAGGCTCATAATCTTATGAAGGTTAGTAAATCATTAGGATTATACCATATTCCTATAGAAGTATGAAAATCTTAGGAGAGATGAGTATCACTTGACTTATAAGATTATTTAAGGATACCTAAAGAGTGAAACAAGAGTACAATTGTATTGATATACAAGAACAAGGGAGGCATTCAAAATTATGTGAATTATCAAGGTATTGAGTTGACGAGCCATAAAAATTATGGGAAAGTGTTATTAAACATAGGTTGAGACAATTATCTAATTTGGAACGTCAAGAAAATCTACTATAGAGATGATTCACCTATTGAGGTGTATTATGGGACACTATAAAGCCAAAAAGAAGAGCCTTCATATCATATTTATTCATCTCGAAAGCTTATGATAAGTTGCCTAGAGATATTCTTCGGAATATCTTGAAAAAGAGAGAGTTGTCATTGATATGCGTATGATTATGTACAAACATGTGTGAGGACTTATGAAGGACTTGTTGATTTCTTTGAAGTTAATATTGAATTACATCAATGATCAACTTTTAAATTAATATTGAATTACATTATTGATGACCTAATAAAGCATATTCAAGATGAAGTATCTTGGTGCATGTTATTTGCGGATGACATTGTGTTAGTGGATAAGTTCAAAGGAAAGTTAACGTAAAATTAGAACTATAGAGTGATATATTAGAAAATAAAGGCTTTTGACTTAGTAGAATAAAGACAAAATGGATGGAATGATATAGCTTATGTTGAGTTAACTATTATCATGAACCATGATCGAGCTTTATGAAAACAAAAAATCTATGTAGCCGACCCCATCTAGTATGGAAAAAGGCTTTGCTGTTGTTATCTATGTTATCAATAACATAGAGCTACAGGTCAAGTTAGCCTTTACTTAGCTATAGACATATCTAACAAAATTCACATTTATAAATGACTAAGTTTATAAAATTTGAAAATAAAATCAATTAAGTGAAACAAAATAAAGTAATAAACACTAGCTGGACATAAAATATACATGAGTAGATTGCATGAGTAGAGAACTGTGATTAAGAAACATATGCATACATAAGCTACTGCTTTTGGGTCACAAATAGGATTGTTTTAGCAAAGAATAATCATTTAAGAATTGCACATGGTATAAGGCACAAACATGAAGACACGTTATACAACTAAAGGTATTCATCAAGGGCCAACACCTAATTCATGGTTAAGAAAATGTTAGAAGTTGTATAAAGTCAAATTTGTTTGTTTCTGATATCATTAACAAATATAATGCACTTTACATAACATAATCAGATATACTAATACACGAAAATGTATAGTAAATAAGTATGTGAGTTGGTTAGTTGCGTAATCATTCTCGAAGCATAATTGGCAAAGTACTTGAAGTAAATTTGAAAATATATTACATTGTTCATAATAAATGAACCAATTTACCAGAATGTACTGGAAAAAGAAGAATAGAGCAAAAAAAATTAAAGAATAAAGAAAAGGTCAACACCACCATCCTTATCAGGCCATTCTGCAGATTTATTGGCTCAACATAGCGATATTATTGGACAAATTGCAGAAATTTTATGTGCATCCTGCTTAGTTTTGGGGTCTGCTATAAACTATACAGTGTATGTGTGATTGCCGTGTCCTGCTATTGGTAACTAAGACTAGTTGCTAGCTTTGCTATTTTATCTTATTGGATTCAGCAGAGTTTCTCTAGCAAGTTTATCTTTTCCGAAGTTGGCAAATCTTCCACTTAGGATGTTGACTTACAGAATCTCTTGTGTTGCAACTGATGCATGACTTTTGGCTAGGATTCAGTAATTGTTCTTATGATGCTTGTGACTTGGAAATGTTCGTTTCTGTTTACGCTGCTTCTCTTTTATCTTCTTTATCTCTGGCTTCTTGCCTATGCTGTTTCTCTTCATTCCTCTTTGTCTTCAGCTTATTTGTTATTTGTTAATGTTCAGGTTCAAGCCAGAGTAGATTCTGTTGCAGTGGGAAAGCTGTCCCTGAATCTCACTGGTTTTACAAAAGAGAGTGCATCAATATTTGGAAGTAAACTCAAAAGCGCAATCCAAAATCTGCTACCTTTCTCTCATATCATAAGACTCACGGTTGAATACCTCAACGCTACCTCTCTTGCCCCTAAGAAAGATTATAACACAAATAGGTGAGTGTTAGCCATATCACTCACTCTCTCTTTTGAGTCTTGTCCAATCCGTCAAACATAGTCAAATAGGAGATTACTGTAGCCACCACAACTTGTTAGTTTTGGATAAGAACCTTTCTTAACGTTGAGGGTAATCCTAAAAGAAAGGGATATTACTTTCTCTGCTTCAGTTTTATGCTCATTGTTGATATTGTCAAATAAGGTCACTCAGCTTCTATCCACAATTCTGTTCTTTTCTACTAACTGGAGGCTGCATAAATGACAAATTTCTAAATGTAGTTAGTTGATCATACACTACCACAGTACCACTAACTTCAGGTGGCACAAGAACAAACACCCAAAAAGAACTGACATTTTAAACTTGATCCATAATGCGGAGCCAGTTCTCTGTGTTATGACGTGAATCTCTGCATATATAATTTGGGCAAAACAAGTACACGGCTGAATTTTTGACTTGTTGCTTTCAGGCACTGCTCCTGTCAAAAGCAAGTATATATTACTGAAGATAGTTTGCTATAAGCTATTGTATTCGTCTTGCTAAACTCTTAGCAAATTGGCTTTCAGCTTTATAATTTTGTATTATGTACTTTTCCCCTCACTTACATTGTTCGCATGCCTCAGGCTAGTGAGTGGGACTCTGCAGCTAGCTCATGGAACCCACTTGACTATTGATGAAACGGACTTACTGCCAGGATCCCTTAATGCTGTTGGAGTTGGAAATGTCAACTTGCTAAAAGATCTTCTCGAGTTGCAGAAGGTAGATAAGTGAGCTGGAATTCTGCTTCTTTTGTTTAGGCAGCCATATATACATAAAGGTCTAGATTTTATAGAATGTGTTTGTTTTATGTAAAGGATTTTAGTAAAATGCTTATGTAAGGTATTTTACGTAGTTCTTTTCTGAAAATACAACCTCTGACCATCAAAGTATTCAAAAAGATCATTATAACAACAAAATGGGTGGCTCAGAATTGTCATGTGGTCCATTTTTCTTTGTTGTAACAATATACTGCCTTTTTGTTTTACTTTGTTTTCATTTTACTGGAAGCCCTATTTACTTTCTGTTATTCGGATGAGCATTCACATAATGCTATTCAAAACTTGTAATTTAACATAGATCTTTCTATCTTAGACTGTACAATTTTGCACTTCAACTCGGTTGGTAGCCCTTGAGCCATTTTCTGCCTGGTCATCTAAATGCAGATATTGTCTTTTGAATTATTCCATCCATTGTTATTCCATTTCTGCAACATCGTGGTCAGAAGTTATGGCAGATTTTTTGTTATCGAGGCCACTTAAACTCTGCAGATCACAGTTACATAATCAATTATTTCTTTTGTGTAACTACACGACCATAAGTCACACAGTCTTTCATTCTGTAGAGATGTGTGCTGAAAGTGCTTTCTCTACTAAACTATAAGAACTAGTTCGTATCTCAAGCTTGAATTCATTCAAGCTCCTGGCTTCACACTTTCACGTGCACTTGTTTGTATATGTATGCTTGCACGCATGCATGTATATATCATGGTTATTGTTGCACATATGGGCACGTTATAGCGGACAATATCATGAGTTTGCTGGGAACTCTGATGTTACCACAAATTATTCTTTTAAGAGTTGTTACGTATTCACCTGTGATAAGATGCCACCTACATGGCCTCGGGGCCATTTATGTGGAAATTCAAATGAAATTCTGAAATTTTAATTTCACCTCTATCATATGATGCTCTGCAGGTGGCCTATGATTTTGAATATTATAAGCTAGAAATGGAAGCAGATATTCAAGTATTGGTAATCTCAGCTGCCAAGTCGAGCATTGCACCCTCTGATTTGGTGGTGCCATTTCAACCCGTGGATGTTTCTGATTCTAATGGTGATTCAACACAGTTACAAGCTTGGAGATGGTACTTGAACACCATTGGGTCAATGCTGCATGCAATTGACCCCTTAATGCAGAAGGTACACGTTATTTAAGGATTTTCGTTTTCTATTTATTTCTTGTGAAGGAATTTCTAAACAATCCGTGGTTCTTAATCATGCATGTTACAATTTTTACTATTTAACTGAGAAGCTGCATTTTTATGTATAGAACATTTGGAATTGCGTGAGCACCTTCACTTTCTTTAAGATGTCCTTATTTGTGGGATGTGCATATCAATCGATATTGTTTTCTAAAGAACTTTATAAGCTCAAGTAGAAAGTTTGATTCTATGTTACTTTTGAGCAAGGTATATGAACTTTAACTAGTTATGAGCGTGACCTTGCTTTGGACCAGCTTGAGCCCTTTGAAGTGTATCTTATTTGTCGATAATGCTAACCTTTGTAGAAGTCGTAAACTTTTGGTCTAAATGTTTGTTTTCGCATAAGAAAGGACTGATATTTTCTCATAAGGAAAAGCTTAATGTTTTGGCATCTTTTACTTAGCTACAGTAGAGGCCAAATGTAGTGATAATTGAAAACACTGAAAAGTCATACTATTTTTGCAGCACCTTTAGGCCTTAAATATCATAACATTTTCATAGATGTGATCCATGTGAATGCAGGAGTTTAGACCAGTTGAGTGCACTGTTAAAAGAATACACGAACAGATCCGGTCCTGATGGAGTTGCCAAGCATACCTGTGGTGATTAAGGCCATCAAAAACTTATTTTAACGTCTCACATGCCGAAATAGAGAAACAATTTTATAATTGTTTTAGAGGTCAAAGCATTTATGTGTGTGCGTGCGAGTGAACCTCAAGTATAAACAACAAGAACATATACCTATTGTGGAAACAAGGAAACCTTGGCGTACTTGTCGCATTTTATTTCGTAAGTTAACTAGTGTTTAGGATTTCTACTACGATGATCCTCTAATAGTAGTACCAAATTTCCTTCCAGAAAATTGAAGATGACATGGTGGCTGCCAGACAAGAAGATAGGACGTTGGGACCTAATGATTTTAGCAGGTTTGCCCTTTTGCTTCTTTTTTCTTTGATTGGCGGAAACTTTTTAATGTTATGTTGGCATATTGTTAAAAGACTATCTAATTGTTTGCACTGTTGCTCATGCAATTTCCGTTCATTTAACTTGTGCCACCAGTAAAAGTGAATGAATTTTGCGCATCTTTTCATGTGTAATAAAGATGTTAGGTGTACAAGAGGCCTTTTGACAACCTTGTAAACATAAAGCAGTGTAGGCTATATGGCTTTTCATAGTTTAAGTGCATTTTCATAGTATAAGAAAAATTTGTGTTTTCATGATATTCAAAACTTTAGGCCTTCTTGAAGGTCGTATTGCATCATGTAGGTCCATATAACTAAAATAATAACTATAAACCTAATTTGAGAAGTATGGTGTTTAATGATAGAAAATTTTAGCAGTTATTCATGCAGAAACTATCGGATTATGTTGGAACTTTATCAATATTGCTTGGATTCTAGACATAGGCTGGCTGACCCAGAGCCATGAGCCCACTAGGTCCCATTTTGTACAGTTCATAACCATTGGTTCTGGTTATGATTCGATTTGAATTAAAAGAAGAAACTTATAAGAAGGGACCAAAACTAGCGATTTAAATCACCAATTCCAATTATGGTCCATTTCGGTTCTATGGAAGGAGGAACCACACTCGAACCATTCAGTTAGGGTTCTAGGTTCAATTTGTCGGTTCCAACTGTGATCCATTTTGGGACTGGTTTGGTTCTGGTTCAAACCAGCCACGTTTATCAGATTCATGGGATTGGAGGCATGCGACATGTAAGCCTCTTTGGTTCTGGTTAAACCAGGATAGGTGTGTTGGAATTGGTGGTTCTTGTTCAACATGAATCAAGAACCAGAACTAAACTGTCTCCAACCTGAGCACGAGTTTTGTCGTAGTTCCGACAAACATTGGGTTTGGGTTGATTCCTGTTCTTGGTTTGTTGCTTGCTTCGGTATTTCGTATATAGCTTTTAGTCACAATGTCATATCTCCATTCCATCTAGTATGAGAAAGGCTTAGTTGTCGAATGTTATCTCCTTTTGCATTCCTGCATATAAAATACATTAAAAGAACTAGTTAATATAATCATTTGGGCAAAAAAATGAAAGGGATTATTAATTCACTTGTCAAAATTTTGTAAGCACCACTTTTCTCCTCTCCAACAAACTGGTATTGAGTTGATACGTATATATCAAGTTCACTTGAACCTACGATATTTGTTGTTGCTAACCATAGATTATACAAGCAAACCTGCTGAACACTATATTTATTGTATAACATATAGATATCATCTCTCCCGTGGCAATGATGTTACTAATATTTTTGGATCTTGAAAGAGAAAGACTTGCTACTTCGTCAATTTCAAAACCTTTTGGATCTTGAAAGAGAGACTTGCTACTTCGTCAATCTTAAAACCAAATGATGTATAATAAATTTCTAAATATAATTACAGTTCTTCTAATTTCGTAATCAGATTCAACGCAACAACTACTAAGCATATTTCATTTTTTTGGTAATATAAATGATCATTTCTCAATTATTGTATTTGAGAAATAAAAAAATATTGAAATTGTGCAAATGTAGATACTAAGCTTGATACACAAATAAACGAGTAGAGGAATAATGGTCTTCAAACAATATTTTGTTATATTGTTAAAATGGTTAAAAATCTTAAACATTTTGCCAAGTACAAAATTTAGCAACAACAACAACAACTAAGCCTTTTCCCATACTAGACGGGGTCAGCTACATGGATTCTTTGTTCCACAGATCCCTATCGTGTGTCATGTTAGCAGTTAACTCACAATAAGCTAGATAATTCTTTATTGTTTCTTTCCAATACTTTTGTGGTCGTCCTCTAGCTCTTTTAATACTTTCCAAATTTAGTTTTTCATACCTTCTTAAAGGTTCTTCTTTTGATCTTCTTTCTATATTTCCAAACCATTTTAAATGATATTCTCTCATTTTATTGGTGCACATGAATATGTAGCATTCAGCACACGGTATGTAGAATCCTATCTTATTGAAACATCTTTTGGGCATTCAGCCAAAGTACGTCATTCATGTTTCAATTACGGTTGGGACCACTAATAGTTAAATGCACTCTTAATTGGTTATAATGCATGTAATGATGTCCTTATGCCATCTTGAACACAAATTATGTACATGACATGAATAACGTATATGAAAAACTTACTCATTTTAGGTAAACAAGCATCTTTTAAATTAGTGATTATATTTGCATATGCATTATTTAAAAAAATTTAAAGTTTTAAATAGTAAGTGATACTATTTTAAAATAGTTTTAATTATTCTAAATATCATATGAGCTAGAAATGGCCAATTTGGAATCGACCTAGCGGTTCCAATCAGAATCAGGCCAAGAATCGGTGAAACGTGGAATTGGGCTCGGAATCGAGAACTACCTAGCTTGCTTCTGGTTTCATGTTTCATGGAACCTGAAATGGCCCGAAATCAAAACTGGTGGTTCCAAGTTGTTGATTCCATAGTTTTAAAGCTTTTTTTTCTTTAAAATTTAATTTTTTTATGTTTTCTGTTGTGGTTTGTTAGGACTCAAACAGGAACCATAACAGGCTTGGTTATGGTTATTGGTTTTAGGGAAACCAGAAGCGGTTTCAGTTTACCCGAATCAGTCATATCTATTATAAGATATTTAAATTATAAATGAAAATTTCACAAACGTACTCCCATAATTTTTTTTTATACTTTGGAGCAAACTTCTCATTCAATAAAGTTGAGACCTATTTCACTCTTAATCAAAGGGCAACCTCAACGTAGCAATGTTAGTTTTTGATTATGTGGATTTGTTAATATTGCATCTAAGTTACGTCACTTGTCATGTCAATTTATATTAGATATTAAATTAATATTTTAATTTTAAGTATATATATATATATATTATATAATAGTTAATATGATAAGTAACATTAATTTAAGTTAATATATTATATAATAGTTAATATGATAAGTAACATTAATTTAAGTTAAATAAATATTACAATAATAGTAATTAATTAATTAAATAGATACTAACTAATATCAAGTATATTTAAAATCTGTTATTTAATATTTATATTATATAGTACATATTCTATTAATTTTTGAATATCAATTATATGATTAACTATATATGAATAATATGTATGTTTTATAATATATATTAGCTAAATATTAATATATATATATATATATTCATTAATATTATATTAATTAATTAAATAGATGTGATAATTTAGTATTTAATATAAGTTGATGTGGTAGGTGACGTAGCTTAAGTGTAATGTTCACTCTTAATCAAAGAGCAACCTCAAATGTAGCAATGCTAGTTTTTGATTATGTGGATTTGTTGATATTGCATCTAAGTTACGTCACTTGACAATGTCAACCTATATTAGATATTAAATCAATATTTTAATTTTAATTATATATAATATAATAGTTAATATGATAATAACATTAATTTAAATTAAATAAATATTACAATAATAGTAATTAATTAATTAAGTAGATACTAACTAATATCAAGTGTATTTAAAATCTATTACTTAATATTTATATTATATAGTACATATTATATTAATTTTTGAATATCAGTTATATGACTAACCATATATGAATAATACATATGTTTTATAATATATATTAGCTAAATATTAATATATATATTTATTAATATTATACTAATTAATTAAATAGATGTGATAACTTAGTATCTAATATAAGTTGATGTGGTAGGTGACGTAACTTAGGTGTAATGTGAATATGTCTATAAAAACTAACACAATTATGCTACTAATGGTGAAAATCTAAGGTCTCCAAGTCTCAAAGTGTCAAAACCAAATACTATTGGTCGCTTTTCTGAAATCTTTCTAAATTATAAAATGCAAGATCTTGTATCCTCCATATATTTATTGAATGACATACAATTCTCATTTATAAAGTTTTCTCGCCAACGGTCACTTCAAATATCGACATAAAACAACAATTGCTTGCATGGAAACTTTATGTGCTAAAGGGTTATGAGTTATTTTTTTAAAAGTAAAGCACCTAACTTTTCACCAAAAATAAGTAGAAAGATATTCAATATAAATACACTGAATTAGCTCCTTATTGCGAGTATTGTTATAGCAAAAACCTAATGAGCTGCTCTTACTTGCGGCAGAACTTCTATATGCAAAGATTTGGGTTTGTTGAGTGTTTACGGTTTAGCTTGCCTTTTGTGAAATGTTTGTTCTATATGCTTTCACTCATTTTTTAAAAATTCTTATACTGATCTTAGCCTTTCATGCTATTCTTCTCTTTGTTGCTGTAATTTTTTCTCTCTTTTCTCTCATTGATGTCGATCTTTCACTCTATGATTGAACACTTTGTTCTACGATTAGATACGTATAAGTGAATCTTATCGAAGCTCCATCACCTTTTCTGGTAGAAAAATAAGAAAAGGAAAGAAAGAAGGAAAAAAGGAAAAGGAAAAAAGTTTTCATGTTTTATTCAATGAGGTATTTTGTATTTTTTAGAGGTGGATTCAATCATAATATGCTTTTTTTATTTGATATCATCGATCCGACAACCATGAAGTCATCATGAGTTGGATAAGAGATGCTGTTGAACCATATCTGACATAATTGAGCCACTTCTCTAGATGTCCCATCTCTTTAAATAGAAGATGCAAATCAATCACGTCTTTTTCCTCGAGTGTGACAATCAAATGAAAAAAGATGGAAGAATAAGATTCGATGAAGGATGTATAACATTCTTTTTTTTTTGTTTCTAATCAACAACTCAACCGCAAATACAATTGATTTTATTTTATTTTTCTTTGATTCGATGAAAGCATTGCTTTTTTGAATGTCGAATATAAACTGGTAATGCTTAAAATGTATAAAAAAGAAACTTCGAATGAAACTTTAAGAAGTTGTTGGGAGATGTTGAAACAATAACAACTAAGCCTTTTCCCATACTAGATGGGGTCAACTACATGAATTCTTTGTTTCTACAAAGCCCTATCATGTGCCATGTTTGCAGTTAATTCACAATAAGCTAGATCATTCTTTATTGTTTCTTTCCAACACTTTTGTGGTCATCCTCTACCTCTTTTAATACTTTCCAAATTTAGTTTTTCATACCTTCTTACATGTTCTTTTGATCTTTTTATATGTCCAAACCATCTTAAACGATATTCTCTCATTTTATCCTCTATTGGTGCCCCTCCTAATTTGTTTCTAATAACCTCATTATGTATACGGTCTTTTCTTGTATGACCACTCATCCATCTTAACATCTTCATTTCTGTCACGAACATCTTTTGTACATGTTGATGATTAACTGCCCATCACTCAGAACCATAAAACATGGCAGGCCTAATTGGTGCTCTATAATATTTACCTTTTAACTTTAATGGTATCTTCTTATCACAAAGAATATCCGATGCTCCTCTCCATTTTAACCAACCAGCATTAATTCTATGCGTAACATCTCCATCAATTCTTCCATCACTATTTAAAACTTTCCTTTTAGGTAATGCAATGTGTGCCAATTTTAATTTCTATGTCCTCTGAAGTAACCAAATGATCAAACTTACATTCCATATATTCTATCTTTGTTCTACTAAGTTGGAGGCCTTTGCTTTCTAATATTTCTCTCCATAGTTCCAATTTTCTATTAACTTTTTCCTTGGACTCCTCCACTAATACAATGTCATATGCAAATAACATACACCAGGGTACTTCATCTTGAATATGTTTTGTTAACTCATCCATCACCATTATAAATAAGTGTGGACTTAAAGTTGATCCTTGATGTAACCCAATATTAACTTCAAAGAAGTTTGTCATTCCTTCATGAGTCCTCACACATGTTTTTGCACCATCATACATGTCTCTTATAAGGCTAATATATGTCAATGTGATACCTTTTTTTTCCAAAGTTCTCCAAAGAACCTCTCTCGGTACCCTATCATAAGCTTTTTCTAGATCAATAAATATCATGTGAAGGTCTTTCTTTTTTGCTCTAAAATGTTCCATAAGACATCTCAAAAGGTGCTTCGATAGTAGATCTGCCTGGCATGAATCCAAATTGGTTCTCTATTGTACTTGATACTTGTCTTAACTTACGTTCGATAATTCTTTCCCATAATTTCATAGTATGACTCATTAACTTGATACCTCGATAATTCGCACAATTTTGAATGTCTCCCTTGTTCTTATATATGGGTATAAGTATACTTGCTCTCCATTCCTTGGGCATCTTTTGGTTTTTCTATATTTCATTAAATAGTCTTGTGAGCAAAGTGATTCCTATTTCTCCTAGTATTTTCCAAACTTCTAAAAATATTATCTGGTCTTACCGATTTACCACCCTTCATATGTTTAAGAGCCTCTTTGACTTCATTCTTTTGAATATGTTGATAGAAATTGTGGTTTATATACTTTTCTGACTTGGCTAAAGCTCCTAAACTAATACTAACATCTTTATTTTCATTAAAAAGATTATAAAAATAGTTTTTCCATCTATTTTTTATATCATCATTTGCCACTAGAATTTTTTCATCCTTGTCTTTTATGCATCTAACATAATTAAGATCTTTAGTTTTCTTATCTCTAGCCCTAGCTATCCTAAAAATATCTCTTTCACCCTTTTTTAAGTTGAGTTTTTTATATAAGTCCTCTCAAATCTTAGCTTTTGCTGCACTAATGGCCTTTTTTGCTTCATTCTTTTGCTTTCTTATAAGCTTCTAAAGTTTCACTAGTTTTCTTAGCATAATGTAATTTGTAACATGCCCTATTTGCCTTATTTTATTTTGTACTACTTTACTCCACCACCAAGCTTCTTTTTGTGCCGGTACACCTCCCTTAGATACCCCTAACACATCTTTCGCCACTTTCCTAATATGTATAGCCATATTGTTCCACATATCATAGGGTGTACCAACATAATTCCAAACATCTCCTTGAAGGACTTTCTGTTTAAATATATCTTCTTTCTCGCTTTTGAGGTTCCACCATTTAGTCCGAGTAGCTCGATGCACTCTTTTCTTTTTTGTCCATTATTTAATTTGTAAATCCATAACTAAAAGTCGATGTTGGGTGGTTAAGCTTTCTCCTGGAATTACCTTACAATCTTTACAACACAATCTATCTTTTTTTCTATAAATAAAGTAATCAATTTGTATTTGTGATAAGCCACTCTTATAAGTAATTAAATGTTCATCTCATTTTTTGAAGATTGTATTGACTATAAAGAGATCAAATGCCATAGCAAAATCTAAAATCTTCCTACCTTCCTCGTTTATATCCCCAAAACCAAAGTTTCCATGAATCCCTTGATAACCTAATGCCTCTTTACCGACATGTCCATTGAAATCTCCTCCTAAACAAATCATCTCCCTTGGTGGAATCTTTTGAAACACCTTATCTAACTCTTCCCAAAAAACTGTCTTTATACTATTTTCTAGTCCTACTTGGGGTGCGTAAGCACAAACTATATTCAAAACCTCTGCTCCTAACATTAATTTCAACGTCATGATTCGGTCACCATATCGTTGTATGTCTACTACACTCTCCTTTAAATCTTTATTTATGATAATATCAACTCCGTTTCGAGCCTTTTCTTTACCTGAGTACCATAATTTAAAACCTGTATCTTCTATTTTCTTTGCTTTTTCTCCAACTCATTTTGTCTCTTGTAAACATAAAATATGAATCTTTCTCCGAATCATAGTATCTACCACCTCCATTAGCTTATCGGATAATGTTTCGATATTCCAAGAACCAATACGAATCTTATTATCTAGGACCAGCTTCCTTATCCCCCGCATCCGTCCATAATCAAAATGCGGAGACCCTCTCTGAAAATTTTTCGCTACATTCGGGCAGCAATGTAGCAGGACTAACTTTTTTACCCACACTCGTTCATGATGTGGGAACCCTCTCTGCAATTGATTCACTACATTTGGGCGAAAATGTAGTGGCTCTTACTTCTTACTGCATTCGGGTTCTGCAGCACGTCGCTAGGCGGGAACGCCCCAAAGCAATGCTCATAATTTTTGTAATCCATGTTATAAAATCCGACAAAGTTTTACGCTAGCTGTCGGAAGCCTAACACAACCCTCCTCCTTTATCCGGGCTTGGGACCGGCAATGCAAGGATGATCCCTTACATGGCGGAGTTTCTCTCCATAGTTCCATATATTCTCCAAAATTTAAAATCTCCGTACCTTCCTCATTTATATTTCGAAAACCAAAGTTTCCGTGAATACCTTGATATCCTAATGCCTCTTTACCAACATGTCCATTTAAGTCTCCTCCTAAACAAACCATCTCCCTTTATGGAATCCTTTGAATCACCTTATCTAGCTCCTCCCACAAAGATGTCTTTATACTATCTTCTAGTCCTACTTCGGGTGCGAAAGCACAAAGTATATTTAAAACCTTTGCTCTTAATACTAATTTCAACGTCATGATTCGGTCACCATATCATTGTATGTCTACTACACTATCCTTTAAATATTTATTTATGATAATATCAACTCCATTTCGAGCCTTTTCCTTACCTGAGTATCATAATTTAAAATTTGTATCATCTATTTTCTTACCCCTCCCGCATCTGTCCATATTGAAAATGCGGAGACCCTCTCTCTAAATTATTCAGTACATTAGGGTGACAATGTAGCGGGATTAACTTCTTTACCCACACCCGTCCATGATGTGGGAACCCTTTCTACAATTGATTCATTAAATTTGGGCAAAAATGTAGTGGCCGTTGCTTACTTATCACTGTTTTCGGGCTCTGCAACGCGTCGCTAAGCGGGAACGCCCCAAAACAATGCTCATAAGATGTAGTTTCATCACTACATCTCGGTTTGGTTTCGACTCAACCCGTTAGTGCATGACAGACTTCGGGTCCTCGGATAGGTTATGGGTTTTGTATTTGGAAATCCAACCTGGTAGTAGGTTTGCTATATTGACAACCAAACTTGTTTGAGAATTTTAAAACTTTAAAATTTCAAACTTATAATAAAAATTTATTTTATAAATGTTTAATTGATAACCTGACAGCTAGCCAACTATCATTTCAATATATTTACTTAAAATTTTTAATTGTATAATTTTTATTACATTATGGAATAAGGACAAGTTTTTAATTCTGCCTGTGCACGTGGAACTGTGGGTGGATTTGTCTATTCTTCCACCAGTTCGATTTCGACCGTTCAAATTCAATAATTTTTATTTTTAATTTTTATTAATTCCTTCCCTAGATAAATACTCACCCTCCTTGACTTTCACCTTTCAAGCTCAATCTACTGAAGCTTATCATTGATAGTCTCTTTCTTCACATTGAGTGCTCTCTCTTACATTCTCCATAAATTTGCCATTGCCATTTCTATTGTTACGTAGACTTATTCTGCAACTCTTTAGTATGGTAGGGGTGGGGGTGTGCTTACAGTAGAGGCCTACTTTTCATTACCAAACCATAAACCTAAACCACGTCCCAAACGCAGACCCAAAACCCAAACCATAAACTCACAATAAGGAGCTAGTTTAGTTTGTTTCGTATTAACTCCTCATTTGTTTATAAAATGTTTGGTTTTGTTAATTACTTGCAGAAGGCTTATGATAATTTAGCAGATAAGTTTTCCAAGCCAGCAACTGCTAGAATGACAGCCAAATTATACAAAAAAGGAAGAAGTAGCTGCACATTTTCAACCACACACTACGTGTGTTTCATTTTATCACTACTGTCGAGTCATCATTAGGAGAATTACATGTTATTGAATTGATGATAGTTGGGAAATACAAAAATGTCTTCCATACATGATGCAGAAAATACACTACTTTAAACAAAATATCTGTAATTGGACCCAGAACCATCAAAACTAACTGGTCCAAGATCCGAATGGGGGTGGAGTGACAGTCTGGTTCTGGTTCCAGTTTTAGGTAGAACATAAAGCTCGACGGCTGTGTCTTGGCTGTCTCGGTTTAACCGAAACCCCACTGGCCTAGCTATATGAGTGCTTTGTAGCTTGAGCCCACTGCGCAACCCAAGTAATTTTGTAGCTGAATCTCCTGGATCATTTCAATTTTCATCGTAGATCGGCTGAAGGTCAGACCAAAGATAAAAATGAAATTCAAATCCTTTGTCCAATGTGATTCAAGATCGCCCTGTTTGGAAACCGGACTTACATTGCATGTTCTCAAATTCCTTCTCTTTCTTTTCAATCCTTTTGACCTGAATTGATGGTGTTTTTGGCAGGTGGTTGACGATGGCTGGCCTGCTATCAATAAGCTGCGGAGAAGAGAATTTATCATTGGAGCATTGGCAGATGGTGAAGGAGATGGAGAGACTAAGAAAGGAAAGGATTTCCTTAAGCTAAAGAGTAGAATTCGATGTTTTAATGTGTTGTTTGTAAGTTGTAAATGGAAATAGCTCTAGTTAAGCTTCTCTTTCCTCTGTTGTCAAACATTCTCATTAGTGTACAAAGACATGCCAATACAACGATGTTGATGGTGGCTAAATTTTATCCTTTCATTTCAGGAGAAACTTTCGAGTTCTTTACTTTTAGAAGGTTCTCTTCTTGTTGAATGAATATATATATGCCTTGTGATATTCAGTGTCAAATTACGGCATGTTACATGAATAGGGGTCATATGTAAGGTTCGTAAACAAGCAATGATGAACATGTCTGATGAATGTGCTCAACCTTATGCAGTGATATACGGCATGCCAAAACCAAAATTAATACGGGAGAGAGTTCTAAATGCATTATCTCTTTCGGTGTATAATCATGTTAGACATATCTAGGTTTTGATCTTTGAGATGAGTGGTTGAAGTGATGAAACAGAAAGTAAAATACAATGTGCAAAATTTCAATGATGCTTTTTTTCAAACTTTTTAATTCAAGCCTCTAATTTTTTTTCTTTTAGATAGAAAAGAAGGGGTTAGACTGACCCCAACCAGAATACAAAAAGAATATATGAGGCATATGAGAAAGCCACTACATGGCTTTCCTCAAGCATAAAGTATTTCAAGAGTCTCCTACTCTATACAAATAATAGAATATAAAATAATGTTGTTTCTACTTCAAAAATACTTGCAGTTGAGTCTCTACAACTCTATCTGCATTATTCCAATATGTTGTTTTTGATTTCCTTATTTTTTAAATAAAGCTAGAAAATCTAGAACTCTTCGCTCTGTTTAAAACTGGAAAGACAACCAAACTAGAACCAAAATCAGACCTCAAGAGGTTAGTTCAGTTCTTATTTAAGGTTTCGGTAGAACTGGAACCACCGGTTTGGACGAATAGTCCTGATTTACCAAAAGCTGGATAAGTCTACCTCCACTTGACTATGAAATATAAATTAACTTGCTCCTCTGAAAAATTAAATATATTGATTATCAAATAGATAAACAAAATAATGTTTAAAAAATTTGCGCAAGAAGATTTAGGAAGCATTGAATACATTATGTTAAAGAATAATAACAAAAAAGCAAGCCTCATCCTATACTATAGAAGTTAGCTACATCAAATTGCCATCGTAATCTATCTTGTTTGCTTCAGCATTTCTCTGGATGCAATGAGGAGGCTGAAACAAGATGCATGTATAGAGAATCGAACTTATAAACTTGAACTTGTGAGTCAACTCCCTACCCAATTGAGACATTGTTTGTTATTGCATGTATTTTAGCATGCAAATCTAAAAAATAATAATAGTTTATGATTTCCTTCTGACTGCTTTTCAAGCTTCACTTTGTTCTTTTGAAGTGTTCGTTGTATAACATAGGGGTGTTCATGGGTGGTTCGGTTCGGTTCTAGTAAGAGAAAAATTTGGCTGGTTTAGTTCATGATTCCTGTGTTGGAACTGAACCGAACCATTATATATACATACATACATACATACATACATACATATACATCTATATTTATATGTACACACACACACACACACACACACACACACACACACACACACACACACACACATATATATATATATATATATATATATAGCATTTATATACATATACATCTCTCTCTCTCTCTCTCTCTATATATATATATATATATATGTAGATACACATGATTCCTGCTGTTTCACTTTTTTGTTGTTGTGGAGGTTGAATCCTAAGGTACATGTGCATGCCTCAGGAATTGAACTCACTACCTAGGTCACCTAAGTTGGAGACGGTAGTGACATAAGGATGTTACTATACATAGACACATCTTTACTAAACATACATTCATTCTTTATTATGATTTTTACAAAAGTGCCTAATACGCTCTGTATGAGTTTCTCTCTCATACAAATGGTAATCCTTCACCGTGCCAAGTTCATTGTGCTTCTTTCCTATGTCGAGCAAAGCTACTGAGATGGCTCGAAGGATCATGCACGCCCACTGTTATTCCATTCTTTCTTCACATGCTCGCATTGATTGAAGGATCATGATCGCATTAATTGAGATCGAGTTTGGTATTTTTTTTATGATTTGTACTATTTTTCATCTTCTTTCAGTGATTGCAAGGTCGTGGTGGTCGGGAAAGAGGCACCCTGGGCGTAGTATCTCATTATAAGAGACATATCCTTGTTGTACCTAGTCTGAGATGTGATCATGGTGTGTTTACTAATTTTCATTGGTATGGTGAGGCCATTTCGTTTCCTGAGTCAACACGTGCTCGTCTTGATCCACTATTGTACATGGCACGACCTTGACATGTCTTTCTGTCATGCAAGACATGTCTAAGTCGCGTCTCTTATATGCATATGTAATACTATCAATTGTATTATTGCTTATATTGTATGCTTTGTTAGATATTTATATATTTGAATGGATCATTTATTTGAATTATGTAACAAGAATGGCTTAGAGAGGTGATAATGTATCATATGGAGGCAAATGACTAGAATACCATATTGTTATAGAATCATCGAGGCGATGATGCATATAATAGATGACTGGGGCAATACTAGAAGGAGAGGCATGTGGAGTCGTCCTATCCTAGGATTTAGCCACACATTGAGATGAATTATGCAATAGCTTCTTTAGAGACCATGACAAAACTGCTCCTTTGGAGCATCGTCTCGATGCATATGTTGATCAATACCTTGTAGAGGGTGATAATGTTATTGCTTCCCAATCATAGAGTTGCTACTCAGTTTTGCAAGTCATATTACATGTACTGTTTGACAGGAACAAATACTCAACTTTTCTATAATATATTATTTTGTCTATTATAAGTAAAAAATTCTTAAATATAAATATAACTAATAATATTGTGTAAATACATAGGGATTATTGAAACTGGTGATGTACCACACAAGATACAATGGTGTGGTTGAGTGACCATTTCTGTAATAAGATCTAGCAATACCAAGTAGTTAATAAGATATTATGTAAGGGTATGTGTTATCTCAACAGGAGGTTTGTTGTTTTAGATGTTACTCATCATCCTTGTGGAGAGATAATAACACGACAATAACAACTTCCATATGTCATGAGATAAGATGATTACCACTCTCCAGGACATTAGTGAGATTCTAGGCTTTACAATGGACAAGTGCCTTGTAGCCTTCACCCCTAGATGCATGAAGTTTAAGATGCTCCAGCTACATGCTCAGAGAAGGGAGATTACACTTGCGAAAAAGGCATTATTTTTATTGTATCATATATGATGTATAGTGTACCTAGATATGTTGAAGGACTAGGTACTTGTTTCTATTATACTCTTATTATCCTATTCCTTACACAGAGTCAATGAGCATGTTTTGGATGCAACAATGTTAATCTATTAGTACAAACAATTAGAGAAGGCTTCCCACACAAAGGCACACCATCTTAGTGGACACAATACTCTATTGAAGGTAATACTCACATATTTTGTCTGTTTCAACGTAGCAATAATAATTTCGTAAGTGATGCAAAAATCTTTTATGTGTTGTATGTAGATTTACAAGTATTTTTTAACCTTTAGAGTGAGCCAATGATCTTGAGTGGATGGACTAGAAGCCTCGTACAACTTAGTGGATGAGCAATGTCACTAATAGGGATCATCTTATTGTATATTATTGGCAATTAGACTCGATACAATCATACAACATCTTACAAAGTAACATATTTTTACAAGAAAAGAGATATAGGAGCATGGATCTATCCTACATTTGTAGCTAAGAGTGGGTTCAAATAAAAGACACATCATAAAGATGCAAATACATACTGGATTGATACATTTGTATTTCTATTCAATGGGAGGTTTGTTGTTTCAGACATTACTTACCATCCTTGTGGAGAGATGATAACCTCACACTAATAACTTTCATATGCCGTGGGGTGAGATAATTACCACTCTCCATGATATCCATGAGATTCTAGGCCTTGTAATGGGCAATTACCTTGTATACGAAGATAAAGGCGATTGATAAGACATATTATGGCTGAACTGATGGGCATGAACTACAATGAAGTGAAGTTGTAGATAAAGTGATCAAGTCGGTGAAAAATCCTTGCCCAAAGAGAGTGACCAGTTTTACCACCCTTGAGAACCCAATGACTCTGATATCCCTCCTCACTTGCATATATCTATAAACAAAATTTTTTGGTCTTCTGACTTAAAACTTTGCTTACAAAAAATATGTACGAGCGTACCAACAAGTTTACTCAAACTTGCAAAGAGATTTATCTGAACGATTGTGGACAAGTAAGTTTTTATCATCATAGGCCTTCTTGAACCAACACTCAAGGGTTAGCTAGACACTTAGAAAGAACTATTTTAGAATCCGTAATTTTCTCAAAATAATTTCCACTCAAAACAACTTTTCAAAAAGGTATGCTTTTCACTTGGTCAAACTAATTGATGCTATGTAAAACAGAATTAATCCTGTTTTCTAGCAAGGGAGTTTGTATTTTTTGTTTTATGTGGATCAAAAAAGTTCCAAAGTGTTATTGAAAAATTTTATTTATATTTTTGGGTCTTTGAATGATCAAATTAAACATAAGAAAATTTCTAACTGAATGTTATTCTGAAATTTGGAATTGTCTTTGTGATTGCTCGTATCTTTATATGTATGATTCTGATTTCTATAAAAATTATCAATTTAGAAAGCTACAGAGGTTAACTTTCCAATAAAACCATTTTTGAGGTACTTGGATACCTATAGACTGAGATATAATGATTTTAGTGAACATCTATTGTGGTAATTTTGGCATAGACAGGTTTGGTTTTATGTAGTTTGATTATTAATAAATTTTTTACTCTATCTCACCCATGTCCAAAATTTTTGAAAATATTACCGGATGTTAGCCCACTCAAGAATAAAATTTCATAATATTTCGCTGAGAGACGATGACTAGAAAATTCGGGGATCATACAAGATCTATGCGGTATACTAAAATCCGTTGAACTTTCTTTGTAGAAACTAATTATGTATCCAGTTAGATTCTTAATGATTTAATAATCATTCAAGAATTTTGTCGAAGACTTGTGATCATTTGGAGATGTGCTCATCTACATATAAATCTTCGGGACATCTCTTGCAAGGAAGATTGCTCTCTTAGAAGATATATGTGATCATAGCTCAATGCCTGCCCGTAACACAAACTTATGGGTAATTAATCCACTATAAGAGTGATTATATATTCATATATCATCACATATAAATGTGACAACTATGTCCCTCTTATGACTTCTTGAATTGATTTAGAAGCAATCAAGACAAAGAAGAAAGGAGGGAAGGGGTGATAATATACATAAGCATAGAATAGATAGGATCATATCATCACATGTAAACGTGACATCTATGTACCTCTTATGACTTCTTGAATTAATTTAGAAGCAATCAAGACAAAGAAGAAAAGAGAGAAGGGATGATAATATATATAAGCATAAAATAGATAAGGATGTATAAGCTATAGAATATATTGGGATAAAAGAAATAAAATATCATACAAGTGGAAAATCCCCTTACCTATAGCTTTGCATGAAACTTACTGCAATTCTTTAGCTTACAAGTGGTAGGAGATGAAGACTCCAAGCTTATAATGCACGAATCAAAAGGATAAGGGGAAAAGAAGGGAAAATGGGTCTGACTACCTTTTTCTTCTTGGCTTATCTTCCTTCGTTCTTGGCCGATCTTCTTGAGTAGGCTGTGCTCCACTCATGGACGATCCCTCTCTCTCTTTTCCTCTCTTGATTTTTGTTGATTTCTCTCCTTAATTGCCTCACCCATACCCAGCCCAAGGCAAGTATTTATTGACTTCTTGGCTCACCCAAGAAACCTCTAGACTAGGAAATATCCATGGAATAATCTCCCTTCTAGCTTGTTCCATGGATTGGCTGGTTCTATGGCCAACCCAACCCACCTTGATCTGTTTTGGTGGATGGTCACATGGTTGATCCAACTGGTCACATGTTGGTCCAGCTTGGTTTAGTCAATAGGTTACGTGCAGCTCGTCCTTGTTGGTCCAACCTTGGTTCAAATTAGTCTCATGGTTAGCCCATCTCACTTTGGCTCGGTCAGTTGATCATGAGGCTTGGTTCAACCCGTTCCACCTTGACTTTGTTCAACCCATCCCACCTTGGCTTGGTTCGGTTCATTTGTTGCACCTTGGTGCGGTCCATTGGCTGTACCTTGGTTAGCTTGTTATACCACGAGATGCTTTGACCTCCTGCTTGGACTAATCTTGATATGGTGAACCTCCTAAGATCACACTCCTCTTTATCTAGACTTTTGCATGTAAAACTTATTTTGGTTTCAAATATTTTCTTTTTGATTTTTAAAGCCATTTCTTTCAAAAATATATTTGAAAACAACAAGATTTTCAAATATTTCTTTTTGATTCTTTCAAAATATCTTTCAAAACAACGAAATTTTGAAAAGAACTATGATAACAATTTTTTATTGTGAGAGGAAATTTTGAAAAATTTGTTGACAAAATTTTGGGGATTCATAATATCTCAAGAGAGATTGTACCCATTCCATGATCGTTAGGGATCCCCAATTCCTTCACCTAAGTCCATCTTGTGAAACTTGAAAAAGAATAAGAAGGAAGACAAGAGTCGGATTCCTTCCCTACGTGTGCATGAATCACAACACTGCCGTCCAACTCCAAATCATATCCTACAAGACCCAGTTTACATTGTCCCGACTTGATTTGATTCAAAAGCCAGATCACATTTAACCCATATCAATCTGGTCCTAGATCGGATCCAATAGAGTCTAATCTAATCCCAGCTTGAACCAACTCAAGTCCAAAAGCAATCAACTTCTCTTGCTCTAAATTCAAAACTCACGTTCTCTTAGTTTTTCAGCAAGGTGGAAAGCTCACCGAATATTCAAAAGTTTAGACTTACTCAAACGAGTAATTTGGTAACACGAGAGATCAACCCTTCCTTGACGGAAGAACTCTGATGAAAAGAATCCAAATGTCTCCCCCACATTGCACATCAAAAGGAGAGTGTTAGGAGGTATTATTCTTTTCAAATTTCTTTTCCTAATTATCTCTCTTTTCGCTTCCCTTCTAAGAGGATCATATCACGAATCAAGATTGTACAACCGTATATGCCAAACCAAGTTGTTCGGTAATTTGGTCATCGACAACCAATTTTGCTAGATCCATTGAGACCCATTATAGCATACAATCTAGTAAAGTCGTATGCCTATAAGGTAGAGTATCATGGCCATCACATTGCTCATATTACCTTCAGCCGTCCAAGAGTCATATCTGGACGAGTAAGACGATTCATGTGAGTTAGTGTGCACATACACATCCATTTTTACTAAGAGATTCTCATTGGTATAGACACCTTTATCTTGTATCAATCAATCATCCTTCAACATAAATGATGACAAATCAGGTAAAGTAGTCTACTTTAATTTGTCTTTCATTGTTGTAGTTTGTTCTAAATTTCTTGTAAACAATAAAACATATGATCTAGACACTGAAATAATACCCACATTCGTGCTGTTACAATGTGATGTGATGAACCTCTTTGATGAAATTTGAGAGAGAGTATACATATTGATCTCACTATATGCTCGACAATGATAAATAGCAAATATACACTTTAAGTTCTTTTCATTGTATGTAGTTGTACATGTATTTATAGCTAAGGGCATGTATGTGCATTTGTAACTAAGTTACTAATTGTATTCATTTTTCATATAATTGATCTCGTCTCTCTCTCTCTCTCTCTATATATATATATATATATATATATATATATATATATATATATATATATATATATAAACACAATACAACCATGATACCTATTGGAGGAGACACGGTCATGTTATGTCTCTTTGTTTTCAATGTCAGCCCCACCCATTAATACCATTTGAAAGAATTGAAGCAAATAAGTAAAGTGGTGTGGCAACTGAAAAAAAGAACTTACAACTTAATTCAGAAATAGCTAATCATTATTGATATTATATATATTATCATTTTTGGTCCTCTTAGTTCTAGGTAGACTTTGATATGCATGCAAAGCTGTAAATCTTAATTGGCAACACTTTCATGTCTATAGTGTTGCCATAGACATTGAGATCACTTATTTTCTATTTCTTAATTTTCATCATCGCATTGTATATGTGCCTTGCTATACTAATATTGAGATCATCAAAACTTTTCGTTTGTGACAAAATGTAGTAGGAATAGTAATAGCTTTTGCTCATCTCTTTTATCATACTAAACATCATTCAATCTACCTCCGAATACATGACCTTCTAAGTACAAGACTAGAGGGTGATTATGCTTGCCATTAACCACATTCAGCCTCAATAAACTATCGGTTTTACTCTCTTTGTAAGGAAAATTTCACCTTCTTTGTATGATCCAACATTGACTTTCAATTTAAACTTTTTGTCGGTTTATATTCATTGATTCTTTTATACCCAAGCTACGCCTTACTTTTTATACCTTTGCTTTTCAACTAGAAAATGATAATAACAATGTTGTCCTTCCTCCCAACATCTCTAACTCACTAAATTAGATTGTGGTAAACATAAGTGAATAATCAAGTAACCATCACCCTCACAATCAACAAATACATCATCACATGTATCGTCAACCAATCAATCAATAAATGGGTCATTTGGTCCACTATCGTTAGATGAATACTTTCACTAGATTTCTTTGACATCTTATAATAATGATAAATTTAAAGAATAACAAAGTTAATATAACAAAAATGTAGGGTGATGCACATCGAGTTCATCACACTAGTTGAAAGTGACAATCCTCGATCATGATTCTCTTAGAAGAGAGTTACACATAGGGTGCACATTTCTTAAAAGAGAGTCACGCCTGAGCCATGCTTTCTTGTTTTGTTTAGTTTGTTTTGGGATCTTGTTATTTAGTTTGGCTCATGTAATAAGCAGTCCTATGAGACTCACACTTAGGGAATGTTTGGTTGAGTCCAAGTGGGAGACATCATTATGATCCAATCGTGTTTAATTGGTTTGTTTACATAATTGTTGAATTTTTATTTGGTTTGGAATAGTAGCAGCTTATTAGGATCCAATTGCATGGATTGAGGATATAAACCTCTTTTAACATCTTGAAATGGGAGCAACCCTATGAACAAAAACCGTATCTTTGAATAGAGAAAGATCTTCTTCTTCTTCCTCTTCCCTCTCCATTGCATATGTGTATGGTCATACTTGAGGATTAAAGACAAGTAGGTCGATCCTTTAGGGATTAGTAACTTGTTCTGCAAACTATATATCCTCCAAACTTTCAGTAACATTTAGTTAGTCTCAAACCTACACCATTCTGCTCAATGAGCAAAAGCTTAGCTCGGTAGGGTGCTGATTTACCATTTGAAGGTTATAGTAGGATAATCATGGTTACTTTTACCTTCGGTGTGCCAAATCCATACCATTCTGTAAGAGAAGCTCCTTTATTTGTAGTACATAATATATTCTTGAAAAAACTTTTCCAAATTACCCTTTAGGTTCTTGAAAAAACTAAAACTACTAGTTTTATACATTTTTAAAATTTATTCTCAAGATTTCAAAATTTTTAGTGTTTTTCCAGTTTCGAACCGTTTAAGAGTCAAACAAAAATAGAAACCCAACAAACAATTCCAAAACCGAAATCGTGACCAGCTTGGTGTGGTTGGCTTTAGTTTTTGACCAAAAACCCGAACCTACGGTTTAGAATGATGGCTAAGTGTCCGTTTACGACACGATGTTATACCAAACATTAGGTTATCAATAAAAAAGAAGAAAAAGAAATGTTCTCACTGTATTGAGATTTAAAAAGAACAAAGGAGCATAAATAAATAAGGGGTCAAGACCATTGTCATCGGCGTCCCTTCTTCCCAGCCCTTCATTCATTGTAGGTCTCAACTTATCCGTGAAATGCACTAGCTTCCCATCCTTTCTAGGAGGTGAAAATGCCCGTGCTCCCCTTGGCCTACTTTGCTGACTGTAGAAATAAATGGATCCACACACATGTGGGCGTGCAAGGGCTTACTACTTAGCTTTTGTAGTTTGACTTTTTTCATCAAAGGGAGCCAGAAGCCCAAGTCACACACCCAGGGAACTGAACTCACTACCCCGTCACCGGAGTCACCGGAGTCATATGAAGCAATGCTGCATTTACTTTCATGTGCACACACCTGTTGTACCCTACTATACTATACTTTTGCTGAAGCACCTCCGTCAACAATCTCCAGGGTTGCCACCCCTCTTCAACATTAAGAGTGACCATAAGAGACATCCCTTGGCCCCTCCTCATCACCACACTATCTTCTCTTTTATTCATATAAATCTCAATCATGAAAACGAAGATATAATATTTAAAAATAAAAGAAAAAAGATAATCTTTTGCTTTTGAATCTCAACCATCATTCTCTTTGATCAGATTATTGATATTTTTATAAAATATTTATATAAAAGCAAAAGATGATTGACATTAAAAAAAAACCCATATGTATAATACAATATGCTCCAAACTTTCCCCAACATTTAGTTAGTTAGAAAAGCCACACCTTTCTGCTCATTGAGAAAGAGTTTAGCTGGCTAGGGTTCTGATTTACAATTCGATGGTCGAGTAAGATAATCATGGTGTGCTCCTAGCTTCAACCTCCCAATTGTGTCAAATCCATCTCGTTCTTTGCTATTTTGTACATAATATATTCTTAGAATTGTTTTCTAAAGTATGCAAAATGTTGTTTTACAAAATTTATTGGTGGATAATAGATGTTGCATAATATTTGTATTATAATATTACATAATAGTAATTCCATAATTATGCATTCATATTATATAATTTATATTGTAAAATATTAAGATATTACTTAACATTAATTAATATTTTAGTATAAAATGAGATGAGAAGTGACATGACAACTTAATAGCTAATATGGCTTTGGTGCCACGTAAACATATTCACGTCACATAAACAAAAACTAACAATGTTAGGTTAGAAGTACTTTTCGATTAATGGTGATTTTCACCCACCATCTCGGTCATATTGTGTTAAGATTTTAAAGAGTCACAGACAAAAACCATATAGTGTTGTGAATTTTCTTTAAACATTATCTAAAAATGAAACTGCACATAAGAACATCTCATAAAGAAAGAGAGAACATCCAATTTGCTCATCTATCATATCGTGTTATCTTCCACCTTTCTTCGTCTTCTCTGACATCTTGCTCTCCCCTCATCGCTACTTGTTGGTCGCATTTGCCTAAAAGGGGGTTGAGTATGGCATGTGACGGATGAAGGGTGAAGGATGATATATAGAGAGAAAGAGAGAAGGCGTAGTCAATGAACACACTTATTCGTGCCCTAATTTACTTAAAATTTTTAAATTGGTGAGATCAACCAAGGAATTTAAGTCAAAGTAACAAGTCCAATAAATGCACATAAAAAAAGTACCGATGTGTTTTTTTACTTTTGAAATAAGATTTTCGATCGTTGATTTCATCGATGAAACGTTTGAGATCTTTGAGTGTTTTTGAGCATTTGACTCATTGCTATGTGTAGCATTAATGTTTTTGAGCAATCATGATATTCAAAAGCAATGAGTGAAAATAATTTAGTTTATATGCGAGAACTCATCCAGCTGATTACAATGTTCGATGTATTAGATTTAAAATAGAAGTCAAAAGTATTGGAAAAAAGGCAACTGGAAGCGAACGAAGATGATTGACCACTTGCAGTTATGCCCAGTCCCGTGTCCAACTCAGTTCGGCAACTCGAAATCCTAATTTAACAAGAGACGTCTTCATGAAACAAAAGAAGCACATGCCACAAATTAAAAAAGAAACAAGATGCATCCATGAGATCAATAATGAAGTCACAAAAAGAGCCTCAAAAAGGATCTGCTTGCTGGCAGGCTGGTGATAGCGCAACGGTACAGGTTAAACCTCCTCTTGTAACAAAAAAGAAGAAGAAAGAATTGACAGTTTCACAAACAAATCTAACAGCTAGTCAATTTACAGCAGCAATGCTCATCCAGAGACACATTGTTAACATCAAGAGAGCACCATAAAGAGAACTGTGCGAGTTATAAGAATTGTATCTTGAAAGCGTTATGTACAGTGTAGTTCTCATAGGCTAAATCCCATGACAGTTCTTTATCCTCTTGTAAAAGAAAAAAAAAATGAATTTACAGTTTCACAAACAAATCCAACAGCAATGCTCATCTAGAGCCACATTTTTGACACCACGAGAGCACCAGAAAGAGAACGGTGTGAGTCATAAGAATTGTATCTTCAATGCGTTATGTACAGTATAGTTCTCATAGCATAAATCCCATGACAGTTCTATAATACATATATTGCTTTTGCACAAGGGAAAGAACCAACAATCTCCGGATGGGAACACTTGGAAAGTTGAACTGAAGCATCATCAATCACTTCCAAAATCTTCACAGCTCCACCCATCTGATTCTAAGTAATCATTTGAAGCAAAGTTTTCTTGATATTCATTGAAATGGCAATGTCACTTTCCATGATGTGCAAGTTCTACGGTCAAATCAGAATGACTGAAATTCGGACAGAACTGATCAATAAAATCACCAGCATCCGATTGTAGGAGCAAATCACTTACGGTATCCATGTCGGAATCTACGTTGGTGAAAGCACCAGGAGGGTTCTGACAGAAATGACCAATACAGTCGTCACCATCCGATTGTAGGAGCAAATCACATAAGGTGTCCATGTCAGATTCAATGTTGGTGAAAGTGCCAAGAGGGGCCGAAACAGGTTTATTTGAACCACTACCAAATTCGAAATGAGAACTAACTGCAACAACAGGTTCAGAGTTGACCCCAATCCCATTGCTTCCTTGATTGATTTGTGACCGAGCAACAAAGGTATTTTGAGGGGTACCAACGTCTCCAGCAACAAGGCATGGTTCCCAGTTCGTATGCACATTCGGATTCAAGGAAGTGATCCCATTTGCAAGAGAGACCGTTCTATTGTTTATCAGGTCAGCAGCAGCAACACCATAAAAACCTGATGATTGTTGTTGCACTGAAGAGATATTAATGCTAAGAATAAGCAACAAAGAAGAATATAATTACAAAATTAAATAAGAGAGGATGAAATAATCGTAAAATGAGAAAATTCATAAGTAACAGTCTCTGCTAGAGCATCACATCGATTTCTAAAAGTTATCATTGCATGGTCCAAATTCACAGGTTTTGGAAAAGAATATTTAGCAAATACATAGAATGGGTCCAGAGGAATACTCAACCGCTGAACCATCAATTTTCACCCAAAATTAGTATACATATTTATGTGTACGAGTGTGTGTGGGTGTCTCCGCCTATGTAAGGAATCACCCTTTCATGGCCAGTCCCAAGCCCGAAAAAAGGAGGAGGGTTGTGTTAGGTTTCCGACAGCCAGCGTAAAACTTTGTCGGACTTAACATGGATTCTACAAAAAAAATAGTAGTAGAGTGTGTGTGGGTGTCTGTGTGTGCATGTGCATGCATTACACGCGTGTGTGCTCATGCATATGAGATATATTACAAATGCACGATACATAATTTGCACACAAGTGAATGTCACAACTCTATATATAGCTTACATGAAGTGGCACGAGATGCACCGGAAGTTGGGACAGGAGCTGCTTCAGGTGAGTACATATTCCGCATGAGATCAACCTGCTTCTTAAGCAAATTATTGAAAACATCGATGTGGTGTTTAACCATAAGCCGTGCATGATATGCCTTAAAAAATTCCGTGTTTTGCTCCTCAAGTCTTTGCCAGACTGAAACAGTCAAACGAAAAGATTCCCCACGGTTAAAAAGTTCTGATGAAGAACAAAGCAAGGAGCAAGGAGAGGATGCTCTCAAGAAGCACAAAATCAAAGACAACCATAGATGATCTCATGAAGCACAAACTGAAGAGACAACCGCAAGGTCAAAACGTTACCAAAAACAACCAAGGAGAATTCTATACGTTGTAGTATGTTACGGATATGAAACTGCTTTTATCCAGTCTTACGTTCAACTTTCTGTGTACATATACTCTTAGGCCAGAGTTATGAAAACCAAGCTATGAAAACCAAGCAAGATGCATGCATGAGATAAATAATGAAGGCAAAACAGCTCTTGGTAAAAGAGCCTCAAAAAGAAGGAGCTGCTTGCTGGTGATAGCAACGGTACAGGTTAAACCTTTTCCTTTTGGTATGGTAAATATTGCAAAGATTGTTGCAATTTGTCTTCAACTATTAGGAACGATGACCAAATTTATACAGAAAATATCAATTGATAACATAGACTAACAAATATGAAGTCAAATATGTTGCAAGATACTTGAAATTACCACAATAATCAAGATACAGTTACAGGCATTACAATTTTGAAAAAGTTCAATGGAAGTAATTTTAAAACTTTGAAACACCATTGAAAATGATGGGCAATTCAATATATATGTCCACATATTAAGAAGAAACAGAAGAATAAATTATATGTCTATTCAATGGAAGACCATTTCTCCAGTTAGCACCCAAATCAGGATGAAAATTTCTACAAATGGACAAGTAGGTGACAAACTCTAACCCAAGAAATAACACATTGTACAGATAGCAAGTAATAATAGCTCTAATACAACTACAAAGTTCAAGGCAATTACCAATATTGGTGAAAATTGGCTCTATTTTTGCCTGATCTGCAAGTGTTTCTACAACTTCTTTGCGGCTCATGTACAGTTGCAGACACCTTTCTATGAGGCATTGAACCTGCACATGGAAAAGAGGAAAAAAATCACAACTGCAACTCGAGATGGTAGAGTACATAAGAGATTAGAATGACCGTCCAAAACTACTAGTGCCATGCACTAACTATCAACGATAACCCCAGCAATATTTTGTTACATGAAAAGCCCTAGAAGAGCCACATGGAGTACATAATGATAAATCTGTTGCATGAAACACAAGAATCCATGAAAAAGGTGGCCTAGCAAGAATCACAATAAAAGATATAAGAATGGCCACAAAGCTATCAAATTACAATGGTTCCAATAAGCTGCCTTCCTTATCTACCTTACCTAAGCCTCTTCCCACACTAAGTGGGGTCAGCTAGAGGGTGCAATACGAGGACTTCCAAGGAGGTCGCCCATCCTAGTACTACTCCGGCCAAAGCATGCTCAACTTCGGAGTTCATATGGGATCCTGTCCAATTATGCATAAGACCCAACAAAGTTTTCTGCTGGTTGTCGGCTACCTAATGCAACATTAATAAGCTGCCTTCCTCATGAAAAGCCAAAATTGAGCTTGTCATGCTTCTTAATGTATACATTAGCGTTGTTTAGTGGAGATAGGCATGCAATATTTTGATTTTATTGCATAACGTGACGTCCAGATGGGTTTATAATGTGCTGAAAGTGAAAAAGAAAGAGTGAAGTTACTCAAAAATTATGAGAAGCCAACAAAAAAAAAGTATGCACACAGAAACATGCACAGACACCGAAAGCCAGACCCGATAACAAAGCTATATTCCCTGCATCAATCCATGAAAGGCACCAAGACTTCCAAAATAACTGGAACTTAAGATTGAATAATCAGAGGTATGCTGTTTATGCCAATAAACGCTGAAGCACTGAAAAATTTGTCACAACACATGATGCACAAATCTATGAAAAGACACCATTTCCATGTCATGCACAAAACTTCCATGCATATGTCACTTATCACAGCAATGGTATCATGAAAATAGTATCCTTGCTTATTCAACCAAGAAATTTGTACTTGCTTGTCTAAAAAAGTAAGAGGACACACATTTATGTGTGGGTAACTATTATTTTATATTACACATGCTTGTATATAGAAGCAGACATACATATGCACATAATAAGTACGTGGCTCTACATATTTGTGCTCTCCCCTGCATCTAAGAGAATGCATGCAATGCACTTATGGTTCACAATTTGCAGCTCACACCATAAGGTTAATCCCCACCCTGAAATCGAAATATTTTAGTAATGATCATTTTTGTCTCTCTTCTTAGATCTCAAATATCTCATAAATCCATAAAGTTAAGCATTCACAGTTCACAAAAAAAATAGTTATTGCATTCTTTTGTTCTTTTCCGCTCATTGTTGTACTTCATCAAGTTCATTCAAGTTTAAGATGATTTACCATATGCATTATTTTAAGGACACAACGACAAATCAATTAGGGTACTTAACAAGGGCAGTAGGTTGCTCCACTTCTTTCCCTCTTGCCTTGTTCATTAAGGAAAACAGGTGCAAGACAGGATATATTATCTACTTGTCATTGTTAGAGCCATAAATTAGGTCACTTAAGAAGAATCAAGCATCTTCAATCCTCCAACAGATTAAGTTGGTTAAACATCAAAGAATCAGTTTGGGGCCACAGTTCAGCAGCTGCAAGTTTGCAACTTCTTTCGTCCTTGTTCATATGATCAAGGATTACGGGTTCAAGATAGGATCTATATTTTATGCATCAATTTTAACATTTTTGGTCACTTAAGAAGGGAAGAAAGATAAGTTTCTAAAATAGATGAATTTAGCAAAATGTTAGAGGATGTCACAAAATTGACTCTAGGCCACAGATCGCTAGATGCATTATTTTATGGGCATGACCATAAATCGATTAGGGTACTCAACAAGGCTAATAAGTAGCCCCACTACTTTTCTCTTGCCTTGTTCACCGATGAACACAGTTTCAAGATAGGATCTGTAATCTGTCATTGTAGAGTCATAAACTAGGTCACTTAAGAAGAACTAAGTAGCTCCAAGCCCCCAACATGAGTTTTAGCACTAAAAGCAAGTGAAACTTTGCAAGTCAACCAACACTAAGAACTCTTCCTAATCAGTTAAACAAAATAAACGGATAGTTTCCATGCCAATAGTATCCATAAAACGGCAGACTATAAACATTAAAAGAAATACAAAAAAAGACCAGAAAAACAATAGATAAAACACCCATGCAACTTGAAAAGATAAAACTGAAATCATTAGAAATATTTTTTTGCAAGTTATTTTCGTTTTCTTTCTTCTCATGGATATGACAATTAAGGGTCAGAACAAGAAATAGGCATATTTGTCAATAAAAAGTAAAACAAGGATATTGATTCTAAGGCACACCATTCAAATCATAAATACATTCTTCATTTAAAATAAATCATAAAAGAACTCAACAACTCCATACCAACTGTATGTCATGTAGAGACACTCGTCTACCCCCACTTCCGGAGACTTTATTTGCATCCATCACCAAAGTTGGACGTGAATAGGACAGCAGAAACTAGCATAGACTGCATTGTTACATGTATAGTTAACATCTCAACTGATAGCCCTTGAACTGAAAATGATCTACATCACTATCGAGCTACTTTGCAAGGATACGGGTACGGTATCGACATGGGTACGCGGTATGCATATTTCCAAAAAACAAAGTTCGGGTACACCGCTGTTAAAACTACCATAAAAAGATAAATTTACACAAATGAATATAAATGCAATACCAAGTAACAAGTATATCATATCGAATCAAAACAAGAAATATTCATTCAACATTTTCAACTTTATACATATAATTTTCATATCAAAATTCTAACATATAATATCAGGCATCTAAAAAGCATAGTATACTACTATGAAAATAAAAAGGCTAAAGCAAAGAGCACAATGCTCCCACATACACATAGTATCTAGTAATGATTAATTAATGAGTAATAGAAAATACAAAATATTTCCTTAACGCAACAAACATAAAGAGAAGAAAAACTTAGGCAATGAGCCCTTTTGTGTGTCAAATGACTCAAATCAAAGGGGTTCTGAATTTCTCATGATGCGTGAGAATTGGAATCCGAGGGGGAACCGAATGGGATGACCTGGCGTCGGGTGAGAATTCATGACCAGTGTTCAGTTGTTCACTGGGGATTCAACCATGTTTAATCAATGGCCGGTCTCAAAACTCAATGAGTGCACATGAAAAACACGATCAGTGTGCATCTGAACATCATCAGGAGGAATCGATGGTTCCTCACCTAAAAACTCGGAAAGAGGAAGTGAGAACCTTCAAAATCTCCGGATGATCGCCGCCTTGCCGGTGATCCCGCTCGCCCGTCGCCCTCCGACGATGAGTGCAATTGTATAGTTTAGAAATTACGGCTTTTATAGCCCTTACGTACCAAATGAGGTTGGATTCGACGTGATCTTGATTTCAAAACAGGATTGATACGCGCGCACACCGCACCCGCCTTTTTTGCCCCATTTTCTAAAGTAATTTTTGTAATTACGAAACTATCCCTCAACAAAAAGGGAAACGTCCCTCTCATTCGTTCCAACCACTTATTCCTCCATCCACAACCATCTTCAATAAAAGAACGGATCCAAATCTGTCAAAAAATGAAAAAATAAGAATTGAAGCAAATAAGAAAAGAAAGAAAGATGAAGAAAAATGCGATAAAAATAGTTGATTCAAAGAGGAATTCATTCTTTTATTGTGTTGATTTGGTTTTGGTTTTTCTGCTTTTTAGTTGTTTAGATTAATTTTTAACTCATGTCTTGACTATAATGAAAAATGAAGAACTAAGGCATTTTTGCAATATGAGAGACACGTCTCTCTTATTGGGAGAGACGCAACTAGAGTGCTTCTCCCAATGAGAGGTGCATCTCTTCCATTAGGATGCCCTATCTCTCTGTCACTCTTTTCTCTCGATCATTATTTTGTTTTGGATCATTCATTAATTCTTTCTTTCTTTTTAACAAACACGATTATCAGTGTTTGGAGTTACTATTAATGATCACTACTTTGATTATTCATGTTTTGCTATGTTGATGACTGTTTCTTAAAATATTTAAATTGGCTGCCTAAGAGCTTTTGCCTTTATCGGCCTTGAGAGCTACAATTCTTTCTTGGATGTCTTGAGACATATAATGATAACCCAAATTCATAAGGATTTCTTATCTTGTTTATTTTCATTTGGAGGGACTGGGTGAGAGAGGAGAGAGAAATGTTGAGATGAAATGAGAGAGGAAAGAGTATTTATATGGAAGGTAATTTTAGTATTTACGAAAATTGGGGTGTGTATAGTAAAAAGAGTGTGCATACAGTAATACTTATTTCAAAATAATGGTTGAAAATCCCTAATTCCTAACTTACTGGTACAAGTGTATTGGTATGCTAAGTACCCATAACAATACTAGGATGCGTTAAGTACCCATACTGATATTTGTAATCTCATTTAGTATATTAAGAGTCATAAAACTCCTAATTTCTAAACATAAACCTATTCAATATTTAATTTTGGTTGTTGTGTGATCTCTCTTTGGCACTTTCCACTCATCACTGGGGGCAACAGGGCAACAAACGATATAACAAGAAGAAGTTTTTCTCTTCCAAGTTGGCTATCTTTCGACCCAACTTTAGGATATCATATTGCTCTTCTAATGAAAGATAAAATACAATTTCTTTTAGGATATGATTGTCACTCACTCATGGTATACGGGTTCTAAACGAGCTTATCATCACCAAAACTCTTCGCGTTGATGCCAACTGGTATCGATGTAATCATTTCCCTAAAGAACTTTGCATGTGGCCGAAGCCTAGTAAGGAATAGACGTAATGGCTCAACTGCGTTGGTGCTAGATATCAAAATGATTGTCATCGATGGGGTATCTATAACATCATAGAATAATTGCGACTCATCTTTTCTACATACCTCAGTCTCCTGGTTGGCTTTCTAAGTGTTAGATCCACTAATATCAATTGCTTCTTTCTCTCAAGTCGAGTATGTTTAATCTCATGCTATTGGGTATGCATGCCATCACGGGTCCTTTTTATAGAGGATCATGAGTTCTAAGCTTTCAATCTTCTTAGTTTTTCCTTCTCTTTAAACTCGTAAAACCTATCTTACAAGGGGTTTATCAAGATGAGCTAAGTACACATGAGAGGTAATCTTGTATGAATATGCTAGTTTTATTTTATATTAGCTTTGTAGATTTATTATTTATGCAAGTAGTATAATGGTTGCCAAAGATTGGTATTCCACTATTCATGCCCTCTTTTCTAATCATCCTTTTGACTTCTAATCTTTTTACCGTCTAACAACAACTAGTGGAATATCCATGTTTTTATTTCTCACCTTGTCAATTGAAAATAACCCACCACTACTTTGGGGCTTTAGTGATTTTGTAGTTCTTGATATACTTGTATTTTTCCCGTCTAAGTAATATCACCATTTTGAGCCTCCTCAAAGACCTCAAGTGATTCTTTATCGCTTGAGTGTTTATAAGGTTATCATCACATACCAACACTATGAAACTTTCTTAATAAACTTCTTTGCCTAGAATGTGTAAATAATCTTGATTCATTCAAACTAGATTTCAATAAACTTGTGATTCAACATTTGTTAGAGCAATTGATTACGAGTACATATTGTCCCTTAATTGGCATTAATTCCTTTGTGCTTATGAACTGTAAAATTGGGCTCCAAAAATTTGGTCTAACCCCGAAAGAGAGGGGTTGCTGGTACTCTAGTGTATAGTTTCATGGCTAATCAAGAATGAGATGCAATCGGTCTTTCAATCCAAGATGCCTCTTGCACCTCCACTTCTGGGACCGCCACTTCCTTTGAGCTTACAAACAATGAGATTAGCAAGTGAGTTAGCTTGGATGAGATTCCTCTCTTCATAATAATCATAGTCAACACCTCTCAAAGTCGACAAGGGCAAACCTGATGACTGGGTTGAGATTCCTCTCTCTATACTACATTAAGCATCTCTCAATATCAACAAGGACGGACCCAATGGTTAGGGTGAGATTCTTCTCCTGCATTGTAGTTGATGACATTGAGATCTGATGAAGATGAAGCCTCTGCCTAAGCTGCATCTATGGACATACCTTTATGGACATACCTTCATTGCATGGCTTCATGTTTTTTTCTTAGGATTGTTACTTACATGAAGTTCATCAAGAGACTACTCAATAGAGATCTTAGAGAGGGCATGTCTTTGAGCAACCCTTTACTTCCTGAAATATTTTGCACACAGTCAAAATGTGTTGTTGGGATCTAATTAACATAATTGGGAATAAATTGACATACATTTTGACAAGGAAAGAATGATAGATTTTTTTTAGGTTGCAACAAATCAATATGCCATGAAGAAGTTGAGATATATTTGTAGATGTGAAAATTTAATGCAAATCCTATGTAGAGACTTGAAATAAACTTCTCAACCTACTTCGTTTATGTGTGAGCGTTACAATTAGTTTCACTAAAACTAGCAAAGTTGTAAATCTGACTTTGTGAGGTGATTGTGGCTAAGCGAGATCTTTTTACCTTAGGTCTTCTTGAACCGATGCTCAAGGGTCAGCCTAGGCGCTTTGAAGATTTATTTGTGTAGGTGTATGCTTTCAAAATTCACTTTGAAAATGGTTTTCAATCAAATTAAACTCGTGCTCTTAGTCTAATGATAGGAAATTTTCAGGTTCTGAAAACAAAAACTGGTTATGTTTTCAGTATTGATTGTTGACTTTTTTTGGGCAACTTAGAAATCTCCAAAATTCATGAAAAATTTAAAAAATGTAAAATGGAATGTGAAGATTCTAAGTCTATTTTTACTTAATGATTTGGTATTGTTGATTTACAGAATTAAATACAGGACAACCCACTGCTCAAATGTGTCAGGATACTTTGTTATAGAAACATAGAGGTCTAAAGAAGGCTCTGTATCTCGGTACACGTAACTCCAAATTGTATGATTTTTAGTTTATTGGAAAGCTATGGATATCAGCTTTCCAATAAGATTAATTTTATCAATTTTGGTTAACTACATACAAAGTTATGGACTTTTACCAAACCCTATTGCAGGAAAACAGACTGTATAGAAACAAAATCTGAACTAGACCGATTTTTTTCTATTTTATTAATGAGTCTACATGGCCCTAAAATTCTTGAAAATTTTATATCTAGTGGGCTTGTATGTGTAGATTCGGTTCGGAGTAGTCGTTTAGCAATGAAAATTGAAACAATTGATCTAGTTCAGATTCTGTATTAGCAGAAAAATGGAGTTTCAGTTTTAGAAATTATATGTATGCATCCATCTGAATTTAAATGACATCCACACAAAAATTAAAGCACATTACTGAATGAAAATAAAGGTAAATATATGTATTAGCTTAAACATAAAGGAGTTAGGAGTTATAGGAGTTTATAAAATATAGAGAAGTAGAATCAAGAAAGCAAAAAAGTAAAGTGCATAAACATGAAACGAAATCGGTAGCATTTCTACTTGCTATTACAACATGGGGGAGATGAAGCTCTATTAATACAACTCCTTTCTTAAATTGACTATCAAGAAGAGAATCAAGAACATTAATGGAAGAGAAGTGCTCACTTACCAGCCCTCCAAGAGAAACCGGATACTATGGGGAGGTCTTCCCCTTCCTCTTCTAGTTTCACTCTCTTTTTCCTCTCTTTTCTCTTTCTCTCTCTCTCTCTCTCTAATTGCTGCAACTCCTATCTATCCTAAACTCTCTCATCTTCACTCCAACCTTAGGAAGTCTCTCCAAATGTCTAAGATGCTGGAAATGAGCCCCTCAAGGTGCTTTTTTATAGGCTTTCGGTGGGTCTTGGATTGGGCTTAAATGAGACTTTTGGAACCCAAGTTTTGACCCAACTCTTGGCTGGCCACATGGGCTCACGTGGGCCTTAGAGTGATCCCTCTTGGGTCAAGGTGGGTGGATCAACCAAGTGGCTTCGGTCACAATCGACTAGCATGTGTTGAGTTAAATGGTGGGTTTGGTTAAGCTTGGCCAAGGCATGTTCGGTCAAGACATGTTCGACCAAGGTTATTTGGTTAGTTAAGGCCAAGGTGGCTTGACCAAGATATGTTTAATCAATTAAAGGGAGGATGGATTGGCTATGGTGGGTTCGATCAACTATGTGCGCTTGGGCACGGTCGGTTGGACTTGGTACAAACCGTTGGCTCGATGATGCAGTCTTCGGTCATTTGATTTGAACTTAAGATGTATAACATGACTATCCCACCACTTGTTTGGTTCCATTTGAGCTTCAATTGACTTGTATTTAAACTTGATATCGAATCTCCTTTGTCCCATTTCAGTCGTGATTTGTTTCATGCTCTTCTTGGCCATTCGGTTTGAACTTGAGGCTTTGAATGAGTTCTAACCTTTATTTGAATCAACCTTGGATGCTTGAGCCAAGTCCCCTTCTTCGTGGAGCTTTGCCTAGATGAGTCCCATTGGTCCGATCAAGGTATGTGAGCTTGACCCAGGTGGGCTTGGCTGTGGCTTGATGTGGGCTTGGTTCAACTGTTGTCTTGATCCTCGCTCACATCCTGATTTGTTCCTATCCTTGATTTGATATGGGCTTTATCCCTTTTTATTTATGGTTTCAAATATTTTCTTTTTGATTATTTAAAACCATTTCAATTGAGATATATTTGAAAATATTGAGTTTTGTCAAAATCTTTAAATATTCTTTTCTTTGAGAATAATTGAGTTCCATTCCCAGTGTTACGACCTGCTTTCGCCCCATGAGTTGGTCTTCAACGTTTCAACCACTTTAACCCTTTGTTGAGTGTAGGGTATCAAACCACTTTAACCTTGGATGGGTGTAGGGTAACAAACCACTTTAACCCTGGATGGGTGTAGGGTGTCGGACTACTTTAACCCTTGATAGTTGTAGGGTCCCATGATAGGACTATCATCAATCAGGCGAATTTTTGAGGCCTGATTTGATTTGAATTTCAAGGTTTTGGTAAATTTATCAATTTACAAACATTTTTTGGGTTTGGTTCCCAATGTCTCATTTCTATTTGTTTATTTGAATAAAATTATTTAAAACCATCATTTCTTTAGATAAAATCATTGGAACAAGCATAATGCTGCCAATTTGGGCTTGAGGGCAAAGCAGTAATTTTTTTGGCCCTTTTTCGAAATTTGATTTTTTTGAGAGAGGTGAAATTTACTTTTATTTTGAAGTTGCCATGAAATTTTGGTGCAAAAATGAGTTCGTTTAAGGTGCCTTTATTTGAAAATCCTTTAAAAGACCAAAAACTGCACTTTTTGCCTAAAAAGGCAAAATTTCTAAAAGATCAAATTATTTTGAGAAAAATTTTGGGTGTTTACAATATCTAGCTAGGGTATTGTTTAGTTGCTCGGTTTCAAGATGTAAGCAATCGTTGTCGTCAGGCTCATAAGCAGATGTTAGCTCTTAAACACAATTTTTTTTTGTATCTCAAGAGATTGGTAGGGTAATGTATTCCCTCACATATCTGAACAAGTAATATACATCTCTCTTTAATGATTGGTAGTGGTGGAGACCAATTACAAAGAGGAGTTGATGAAAATCGAGAACATTGAGAAGGCACACTCAAAGTCCATCTTGAGTGAGTCTATGCTTGAAGATTCTTTATAGGTGTCGTAAAATTAGAAAGTAAAAGAGAAAAAACACGATAAGTGTTGAATGGTCCTTATTGGTGAAAAACTTGCTTGAGGAAGAATTCTATTCGTCTAAAGAGGCTTCGCTAGTTAGATGATCGGCTTATGATCATCCTAATATTATATTTTTTTGATTCTTTTTCTAGACTTAGAGTAAACTACCATTCGCAAACTTAAGGGTAAAATTTTTTGAAGCACTTTTCATTAATGCTTCTTTTGTTTTCACCCTTCTATATTTACCAACCAAAATGATCCTAGGCATAAGACCTTTTTTATGATTTAAAACCCTTCCAAATTCGAAGGCAACTTACCAAATTGAGGGTCTTTCACTGACATTGGCATGATTGCTCGCCAAACCATGTTCCCTTTGTTTTCAATTATGTCTAACAAAATAGACCACTTTAAAGCTCCACTATGGGAAGTAGTTTCTTCTCTTCTTGTTTCACTTTTCTTTTTTGAGTCCTCCTTTCATTATTTGATAAGTTAAGTTAGATAGAACATTTTGGAAAAAAAATGGACAATTTTGTCACTCAACGATCAAATTCCTATGTCCCAAAACAAAAAAAGGATCAAGCTCCACTATGTGAATGTACTAATTTCTCTCTCTCTCTCTCTATACATATATATATATATATATATATATATATATATATATATATATATATATATATATATATATATATATATATATATATATGTGAGATAGAGTTCTAAATACATTATGTCTTTTGGTGTATAATCATGTTTAGACATATCTAGGTTTTGATATTTGAGATGGGTGGTTGAAGTAATGAAACAAAATGTAAAATACAATGTGCAAAAGTACAATGATGCTTTTTTTCAAACTTCTTAATTCAAGCCTCTATTTTTTTGTTTTGGATAGAAAAGAAAGGGTTAGGCTGACCCCAAGCAGAATATAAAAAGAATATATATATATATATATATATATATATATATATGTGAGATAGAGTTCTAAATACATTATGTCTTTTGGTGTATAATCATGTTTAGACATATCTAGGTTTTGATATTTGAGATGGGTGGTTGAAGTAATGAAACAAAATGTAAAATACAATGTGCAAAAGTACAATGATGCTTTTTTTCAAACTTCTTAATTCAAGCCTCTATTTTTTTCTTTTGGATAGAAAAGAAGGGGTTAGGCTGACCCCAAGCAGAATATAAAAAGAATATATATGAGGCATATGAGAAAGCTACTACACGGCTTTCCTCTAGTATAAGGTATTTCAAGAGCCTCCTACTCTATACAAATAAGAGAATATAAAATATTGTTGTTTCTACTTCAAAAATACTTTATGTTGTTTTTGATTTTCTTATTTTTTAAATAAAACTATAAAATCTATAACTTTTCGCTCTGTTTAAAACTGGAAAGACAACCGAACTAGAACCAAAATCAGACCTGAAGATGGTTAGTTCAGTTCTCATTTAAGGTTTTGGTAGAACTGGAACCACTGGTTTGGACGAGGAGTCCCGATTTACCAAGATCCAGATAAGTCTACCTCTACCTAACTATGAAATATAGATTAACTTGCTCCTATGAAAAGTTAAATATATATGTATATCCAGGGAGAAAACAAAGAACATAAACATCTTACGTCTAGCAATTCTCTATGAGAATCCCTAATTAACCTCCTTGATGAAGCTGTGTTAGATGATCAATAACGCTCATTGAAAATTGCCTTGATTAGATTTGCTTCTGTACCATAGCATGATTCCTTTAGGTGGAACAATCAACCCCTAAACACTCATAGATCTTCATAACCACACCATATTGTAAAAGGGAAGGCTTCACCAGCAACATTTCAAGAAGGAAGTGTAAGTGGCCACCTCTTAAAACTCTTTCAAACACATTAAAGTGTGCTTATATACATAGTTGAATACTTGCAAAGCCTACTAGATCTTGGATCTAGATATTATAAATGGATCCAAGACAACCTTCATCAATACTGGTACAACCTCCAAGGTCCAAAAGGCGCTAATCCAACTAAACCAAATCCTACAAGACCAGACATCAAACCATTCTCATGACTCAAACATCCTAAATACTAAGCACTAAAGCTAGACACAACCATTGACACAAAAACACACGGTTCACTAAAGCACATGTACATACAGGAGCTCTGTTTAGGATCATCGCGCACGAAGTTTAAATGTCGACATGTATTGTGACACCTGAATACAAAATGAAGAGTACTTATTTCTTTCTCAAATTGTAAATAAGTTAAATGAGCCAAATAGTCCATGTTCATCATTGAGTTTGTTTTTGTTGTAAAATGGGTTGAGCTAACTCTATCAATCGATGTTCGAGCATGTTCTAAATTTGTTCACTATCCTAGAACAACAAGAAAGCAAAATAGTTCACAATCTGAAATCATCAATCTGCATAAAGGTGGTATATGCAAAGATAAGTACTTCTCCATGAATTGTCATTGTACTTGATACAGCCTTGGAGATAAAAACTCTCACAACTTACCTAGGACTTGCTTGGCTGCAGCCGTTGATTAGCCAAGTTTGCAAGATTGCATTTAAAAGAAATTGCATTAAGGGTGTACTCAATTATCTGATAGTCTAAGCTGGCTCATGGTGAATTTCCCTTCTTTTTTTTGGTGGCTTGGTTGGGACTGCTAAATAGTTAGGTTGAAATCGAGTACTTAGGTTGATAAGGCTTTTCCCCCTTAAGCATGTTATGCAGTTGTTCTTAGCACTTGAATGCATTATGTGTTGAACTGAACATTCATGGTAACACTTTGAGTTGACTTGTATGCTGAAGTTGAATTGCCTTAGAACTGCCTTGAGTCCCTCTACGTGCTTGAGATCCCAACTTATTTTGTTGAATACTTCAAACATCTTGTTATCATGACACAACAAGATCTCCATGTGTTGTATAGTTTCATTGCTCTTCTAACAGATCCATGAAAATGGTCCCTAGAAATAACGAGTGATAGCGACAACCACACTCGATTACCTCAGTCCAATTATCCTCAACAAACAATAGAATAAACTGGGATGAATCAACCTCTCTTCCTTCCAATAGACCATAGCCTGACACTTCACATAGTTGGAGTCTATGACCACTTATGGCTTCTTGGCTCATCTTTCTCTCACACCACATACACGTACACCTATGCCTCGGTTGAAAGCAAGAGGAAGAAGAAGTCACCTATGCTCTCCAAAAGTGGCATCTTTATTCAATCATTTTCCATTACAATATCTCAATAAGAGCTTAAATAATAAAACCCTACTAAGAAATGGATCCAAATGAGTCATTCCATACCCAAGCTAAATGACACCCTAATTATTCTTAACTAGACCCAAATGATACCATACTAAGTCCAAATACGCAATCCTCTCTAAACACCTTAATGTTGGCCACATATGACCACTAATTACATAATGAAAGCAAATATAAAAGATTTGCCAAGGGCTCAACCTTGGCACGTGCCTCCCATGCCATGCATAGCGCATGTATGTGGAACATCCGGAACTAGTATTGTAATAGCTCTTCTTTGACCAAGGGGAACCTCGTCCTCGAGGTCCTGACAAGCCAACACCACTTCAATGATTGTTCTCCCAATTGAGTCGGTCTCCACCTAGTTGCATGTCTCTAGCCTCCAACTCGTCCACCAAGTATACACACACAAGGAAATTCATCTATATACCATACACTATCATCTACTTAATGCATTGACAGCTACCTTACACATTGTAGATTTGAATTTCGTTTCAAAACTCAAAACTCAATTCACAAAACTATAATTGAGTGAGCGTGCCATCTAGTTTGCTAAAACTAGCAAAGTTTTATAAATTTTTTTAACTCTTTGGTGATTGTGAGTAAGTGAACTCTTTTCGCCGTAGATATTCTTGAACCGATGATAGGTGCTTTGAAAATTGTTTGAGATATGATAAGTTTTTAAAATCAAATTTCAATTCCAATGGATTTCCAAAAATCGTGAATCTAACTCAACTAAAAATACTTCAAGTTCTAAAAAACAGAAAATGGTTCTGTTTTCAAAGACTTATTTTAAAATTTTTTTAGACTGTTTATGAACCTCCAAAAATCTTCAAAAATTCATAAAAGGCAGAGTGGGATGCAAACATTCCCAACTATTTTTATTTTGATTTTATACATTGTAGATATGTGCAATTAAATATGAGAATGTCCCTAACTCTAGTATTTGGGAAGATCTATGACAGAGACATAGAGGCTTAGAAAAGTGATTGTATCCCAGTACTGAGATCTCTGATTTTTATAAAGTTAGTATTGTTGGAAATCTAAGGATCTCAGCTTTCCAAACAATATTCTACGATTTTATTTACAGCCTTGTGCGATCCTAAAATTCTTGAAAATTTTACAGATAGTGGGTATGTATGTAGATTAGTTGTGTAAAATTTCATTGTATTCGAAGAAGAGAGTAGGGAAAAAAATATTTATTGAACATATGCAGGATATAGAAAACAAAGTTTTAGTTTCTAAAAAATATGTGAATGTATTTTGACCGAATTGAAATGTAATCTACAACAATCATAATATAAAGAACTAAAGTAATTGAAGAAAATTATCATTATAGTATAAGCATAGAGAGGATGAGGGGATATAAGATCTTACAATATATATATAGGGATAAAAGGAACCAAGAATCAAACATATAGAATGCATCAACAAACATAAAAGAAATTGGGCAGCATAACCTCTTAAATTATATCAAAGATGAAGACATAAGCTCCTTAATTACAACCCAATTAAATTGAATGAAAGAGAATAAGAAAGTATTGAAAAGAGAAGGGAAGAAGAGACCTGAAACTTGGAAGGAGCCTTTGGTGGTCGGCAGACGGAGGCCAACAGCTAGGGGGGAATGGGCGGCGCCTTTTGCTTCTTCTTCCTCTCTCTCTCTCTTTCTCTCCCTCTCTTGCTGCAGAATTTTTTCTCTCTTTGATGCTTCTAATCAGCCACCCAAGACCCCCTTTATTACTTTTCAAGGGGCTCTAGGGCCTTCCTTGGATCAAGTTTTGGGCTCATTATGGGAGACCCGATTTGCATCAATATCCATCCAAAAATTCCAGATTTTTAGAGTTGTACATGGGCCATGTGGAACATAAGAGTGGTGCACCCACATGACTCGGTTTCTCCTTTGGGCACAATTAGGTGAGCTTGAGTCACCTTAGCTCGTCTTCTTCACTTAGCTCGGTCTAGATGGCTTGGCATGAATTGTTTGATGGCTTGATGTGGGTTTTATCATCATCCTTGACTCGTCTTAACTCATCCCATATCATGACTTGACTTGGTTCAAGTGCCTTTCTTTGATTTTGACTCACCTTGATTGAGCCCAAGTCTTGGTCGAGCCTTGTATTGGGCCTTGGTCTAAGTGGCGCCCTTGACTTCTTGGGGAGACCTTGGCTTTGGACTTGGTTTATGTCTTGACGATGTTGGTTCTTTGACATTGCCTTGAATCAATTTGATGCAACCACCTTTTTTTGAACTTGCATTGAGCTTCATCTTGGGTTGGACTAGATCAAGTCATGCTTGATTGGGTCTTGAATTGAACCTTGTTTGACTTGAACTTGAATTGATTCCCTGCCTCATCTGGGTTTGCTTTGCTTGCTTTTTTGGTTCTTGCCATATCCTTTTTCGGGGAATTTGCCCTCTTTTGATTCGAGCCTTGACTTATCTTTGGTTGAACCAGTCTTTCCTTTTGTATTTCAAAATTTGAATTTTATGATCCCGAGGTTTCAACATATTTTCTAAAAACCTTTTTATTTCAAAAATATTTTTGATTTTATGAAATCCATAGGACATGTTCAAATCATAGATTTTTAAAATATGTCTCAATTTATTTAAAAAATATTTTTAGGGTGTTTACACAGAACTACCACGATGACCCTATCACTAAGCTCCATCCGGTCTACAACACTACTGAAGTTGGCCGACCCCAAGACACAACACTCACTCCACCTCTAAGGTCTCCTATGTATAGCTTTCATCCCGCTAGCGTGCCATGTGCTCAGTGTTGCATCGCATGTATGTTGCATGGCCTACTTGTGGCATGTGCGCTCGTTGTCCTACATCTACCCCATTGCAACTCCTAAACCATGTGTCCCCTCCTCTAATTGAGCTTGTCACTCTAACCGGTAGCTACACCTATAGTAGACCCCAACCTTGCACAAATGGCCATGGTCCTCTTTCATGTTGAAAATTGCTACCATGTAGTCTAGGCGAAGATTGGCTATCCCTACCGTGCATCCTCTTTGACCACACCCTAGTATCAAGGAAGAGGTAGTACATGTACCCAAGGTGGTCTTTTTCGAACTACACTATAGAAAGAAGCATGCATGCTCGTCCTCCATACACATAAATCCATTAAGATATGGTGTCATCAATGTCTTTACTGTTGGTAAGGAGTTGTACTCCACATGAGTCTCCTCAACTATAAGGTTGTTTCTCAAATCCAACTCCTCTTAAATTGCATTAAGGAACTCATAAGATACTATCTGAACCACATCATGGTCACCCACATAACTGTCATTGACCTCCTCCACTAGAGCCTCTACATTTGCACCAAGATGCTCCTAAGAAGTATCTATGATAACACCCACCACACTAGTGCAACCATATGAACTCATGTCACTTGAAGAAGCAAAAAGCGGCACAAAACATAGGTTGATGCTAATAGCACCAATGGTCATTAAAACATTAGCAACCAATAGGGTGTGGGTCTTCATCTTAGATTGACAAAACATATCTATCCTCTACAAGATTTGCACCATCATGCTCTCTATATGAGCCATGCGATCATGAGGCCCCTGTTGTCCAACACTCATGGTAAAACATATAATCACATAAGCCATGGCTAGACATGCCCTAGTAAATTGTGCTCAATTATCCTCCTAAGGAACAAATAAATCTTAGATAAATATAACTTACATCAGTGTGAATAAATGTATATAAATTTGGCTTCACATGGATAAATTGATAATAAAAGCGATACCCTCTTTCCTATGTGAATAAATCTCTAATAGAGTCTCAAGCCTAAGAATGAATAAATATATAATAAAATTTTATTCCCAAGGATAACTTTATAATAAACCAAATATAATGATACCCCCTACCTTTTAATGAATAAATCTATAAAAAAAGTTTTTTGCCTCAAAAAATAAATTTGTAATAAACCTTTTATTCTATAGAGAAACTTTAATAAAACCAAATGTGAACATGTCAATCACGTCCAAGCCCCTCCAAATTGTGGTAAATCATGGCCTCCAATGCTTGTTTCCACCAGAAGCCACATGAGTCAATACCCAACCGAATCTACCGCTCTCAATGTGGTCAGATAATACTCTAAAGAATCTTGATTTTTCGTCGATCTATAATCCGATTTTTTCTAAATTTTTTATATCTCCATGATGAAGTCATGCACCTAGTTGTAAAATTTGACTAGAAACTTTGCACGAACAAACACTATGAATTTTGTAAAATCGGGTTTCAGATGTGAAATAAATCTGGTGCAACCACAACCAATCCGGTGGATAGACTTACTTCTTCAGCTTCTGTTATGTCTTGATTGAGTTTCAATACCTTCCTAGGTTGTTCTACCTTCTATAGAACCACCATAATAACTAGAAATATCTTGTTACCACCACCTATTGGATGCAATAGAATCTGAAATAGTAAAAGATTATATCTTTAAAGTTGTTTGAGCCCCGAGCTGCCATAACCTATTCTTGAACTTCCACCAACCTCTTTACACCACTAAAATCACCTCCTTAGGTACTACACACAGTTATAGGCTTTGATAACAAATTGTCACCGCCCCTCTACTAGATTCGTGAAAACAATCTAATAGGCTACGATGAATCAACCTCTCTTTCTCCCAATAGATTATGGACCGACATCTCATGTAGTTGGAGTCACCTACCACCTATGGCTTCTTGGTTCACCCTTCTCTCACACACGTACACCTACACAACAATTGAAAGTAAGAGGAAGAAGAAGTCACCTATGCTCTCCAAAGTTGGACTTTTTATTCAATACTTGTCCCTTTTACAATAGCTCAATGAGAGCTCAAATAACAAAATCCTACCAAGTGAAAATGGATACAAATGAGCCATCCGTGACTTAAATCAAATGACAACACACTAAGTCCAAATAAACAATGCTCTTTAAACATCCTAATGTTGGTCATATATTATCGCTTATTACATAGTGAAAGCAAAAACAAAAGACCCTAAACAAACTATTCAAATGTGTATCAAGAGCTCAACCTTGACGTGCATGCCTCTCACACCATCTGCAACACATGTATATAGAACACCCAAAATTAGCATTGTAACATATAGTATCATCATTAATTTGTGAGTGCATGCCTCCTTTATTAAGCATACACCTTTTCCCCATTGTATGCCTATTTATACATGTCTCTCTTTCTTTTTCCATTTTCCTTACCTCTCCTTCACTCTCCCATCTTTCATGTGCTCTCTCTCTCATGCTACTAGACGTGCATACTTTATCATGCTGATGGAGCATGTCACCCATTAGAGTTGCCTCTCATTTCGCTCATGATCATCAATGTACATAGGCCCTCTCCCCTCCCCTCTCATTCCTACCTATTCTTTTCTTCTATTAAAAAAAAGAGAGGTCTACCGATCATGTCATGGCTTTTTACAAGAGGAGATTTGTGAGGCATACATCTCCTCTCAGGAAGAAGCATATACAACATGTCTCCTTTTAAGAATAAACGTGCTAATGTGAATCTCCTCTTAAAGGACAAATACACTCAAGGAATCTCTCTACTTATTCATAGGAGAAGGGTGCGGCTAAAGGGAAAGAGGAGAGACCATGTTGTACCACGACGACAATGGTGGGCAAGACGACAAAATCTCTCCACTTATTCATAGGAGAAGGGTGGAGCTAAAAGGGAAAGAGGAGAGAGCTTGTTATATCATGATGATGTGGGTAGATGACAGGAGGCTCAAGTAAGTAGTGGGCTCTAGCAATATAAGGAATGTATAGGAGAGGCACAAGTTGGGGTCCAACAGTATGAGAAAGCATAGGAGGGGCTACAGCACATGGGCACATGGGAGATGGAAGGAGAGAGTCAGGAGAGATGGAAGGAGAAATAGGGGCATGTATAAATAGGAGTAAAACAAAAAAGAGAGGTATGTCCTTAGTAAAAAGGATCATATCTTTAATCATCCTTGTATAACAATTGTCTACGTGGTTTCCAACATAACAAAGGCAAATCACTTTGTGGTTTTTGAGTTTTTCAATTTGATTCTTGTAATTTGAAAATTATTATATGCTATAATGTGGTTTTCAACATTTATCAATTTGGTCCTAAGTAGTAACAACATCATTCACAAATGACGTAGAAGATGAATTCACACAAGAAGTGATGTGGTTGCTAACTCAACAACCTTTTCATTATTAAATTTAAATTTAATTAATATTTAAGTACTATTCAATATTAACTAAAATTTGGATACAAATTTAATACTAAATATAGATAATTAAACATAATATTTAAATGTAATTGATATTTAGTATTAAAGAATATTAATATTAAATAATATTTAAGTATAATAATAAATATAAGCTGAAGTATCATGTTGATTAAGGGTAATAGCATTAGACCTTTTTACTAAATTGATAAACAAAACCATAGAGTAGTTTGCAAATCACATGAATCAAATTGAAAAATTTGAAAACCTTCGGGTAATTTAGTGAAGTTTTATTTGATATATATTAAGCATGATCAAGTTATGGCAGTAGGATTTACCACCATCCCCACAATAAAACATTTCAAAATGTAAAGTGTTGGTTTCTTAAACACCATGACATCATTGTATAAAACTATTCACTCAATCTTGTTCTTTGAAATATCTCTATCGACAAGCATTCTAGGGTGAGTGCAAACTACATCTGACACCTTAGATAGATAGGATTTCTTTTCATAATAGGCATGCACAAAATTAAGTTACCGGACAACGAGTGAGCTCACAGTATTAGGGGGAGAATCACAAGATAAAGGTCATGAGTTTGATGAGTATCTAACTTTGGCTTCCATATTCTAAAAAAAAAAGAGAAGGTACATTTGCCTGTCACATATCCCACCCTTCCTGTTTACATAAATCCAAATTAGGACTGTCTTAGAGGTTTAGTAAGAATTAGAACCGTTTGTTTTAAATATTTTGAAATTAAAAAAAAAAACCTAGTGACTGAATAGTCAATTTGAGTCAATAGTCTAGTGATTAGATGAGTGAGTCATGTTAGTGGCCAGCTTGGCAAAGCTTTGCTTCTATTGTATGCGAGTGTTACAGCTCCAGCACTTCCACGTTGTGTGGTTCTTGCATGTGTACTGCAGAATCAGTCTTGTGACAATACTCCCTAGGCTGAACACTACCTCACTCCCGAGGTCTCATAGGTGCTTGAACTCAAACTGGTTCTCTCCAGCTGAGTTTCGTCCCTCACTAACCCGATGCCTTTGTGTCCCACATGCTCCATGATTGTATGCCCTTGCTATTCTATCTTTTGTTCGTTCCAAATCGGACCATTTCTTGCCCAGTGTATGGCCCCTATCTATTTTGGCACCCGACGACTAGTTCCTGACCCTTCCACTAGCCATCTTGGAGTGAGATAGAGGGCAACACACTTCATAGTGGTTGGTGCTTGGACCAGATCCACACACGACACAAACCTTGGCTGTTCCTCGTGCATGATCACAAGTTCTCGAAGATGTGGTTAGGGCATTGCTTGTTCAATCGACATGAAGTCATACCCTCAATGGTTCTCACGACCAGATCTAGCGTCCCTGCCCACGGTCTGACTCTTAGTTTGCAGCCCCTTGTCACTCCCTCAATGGAGCTTAGTGCTTCTTTTACTAGCTTTAGTCTTTATGCAGTTGGCATTACTCGTAGATTCACCGTCTTGGTCACCAAAGTTGAGACTAAGGAATGACTAGTGTAAACACTCAAAAATTTTCTCAAAAGATTTGATCTTTTAGAAAATTTGTCTTTTTAAGAAAATTTATGATTCGAGGTCTTTTAAGGTTTTTCAAATAAAAACACATTAAACAAACTCATTTTCATGCCAAAATTTTGTAGCAGCCTTAAAATATTGAACCTCTCTCAAAAGAATCTAATTTTGACAAAGAGCCAAAAAATGACTCCTTTGCCCCAAAGGCGAAATTGGAAGATTATGCTTTTCTAAATGATTGCTTTCAAAGAAAGAATGATTTCAAGCAAGTTTTCAAAGAAACAAGTGAAAATGAGACATTGGAAACCAAACCCACAAAATGTTTGCAAATTGACAAATTTACAAAAACTCTGAAATTCTAAAACAAAACAAATCCAAAACTAGACCTCAAAAACTCACACGATCGAGGATAGTTTTACTCTGACATTCTACACCCAACAAAGAGTTAAAGTTGTTAAAACAGTAAAGACTAACTCACGGAGCGAAAGTAGGTTACCCATGCAAACAAACACTGGGAATGAGACTCGGTTATTTTTTCCAAAAAGAATATTTGAAGATTTTGTTAAAACTCGATGTTTTCAAATATATCTCAAATGAAATGATTTTAAATAATAAAAAAAGAAATATTTGAAATCATAAATCTTAACTAAAAAGAGAAAAAGCAAAACAAAATTTGTGAAGGTTAGGATGAAAGCAAATGATCACCTAGAAGAAATAGAGTTTGAAGAAGCATAACTCCAACACCTGCATGGGATCAAATCAAGTCAAATCGGGCGACACATGAAACTAGACCATACCCAAAACCAAGTTAAATTAGGCTCATGATCAATCCCAAAACCAAATCAAATGGGAACAAGCCATAAGCATAAATCAAATCAAATTAAAATGAGTACGATCCCAAGCTCAAGCCCAAGCCCAAGATGAGCTCAAACGAAGAAAGGGTCATGTCAAGAAGCCCAAGCCAAATTCAAATTCAATCAAGTCAAAGGGTACACCAAACTGGCTAAGACATATCAAGATCAAGGTCGAGTCAAAAGTGGCACCAAGAAGGACAAGGAGATTAAGACACAAAGCAAAGGCTAGACATGGTGTAGATCAAGCCAAGAAGGGTCAAAGTCAAGGCAAAAGCAAGGATTGAGCGGCTAAGTCAAATGCCTACTCATGCACCAAAGTGGTGGGCTGCACTTAGCCATGAGCCACAAGCAAGACCCCACCAAATTGAACAAGTAAGGGGTGGGCTACATTGCACCTAACATAGGGTTGTACCAAGGCTCATTATTGACCAAAATGGGGACCATCCACGTGCTCTTATGTGAGCCATATAACACCTTTTAAAATTGGATTTGGATCAAAATGAGGCTAAATACGAAGCTCCATGCCCAACTCATGGAAGGGTCTAGAGCCCCTCTTGAAATCTATAAATAGGAGCCTTGAGGAGTTGATTTAAGGGAAGCAAAGTGAGGAAAACCCAAGGGTTAACTTAAAGGGAAACCCAAAGGAAAATTAAGGAAGAAAATCCTAACAAAGAGAGAGAGAGAAGAAGAGAGAAAGAATGAGGAGTTTTCCAAGAGTGGAGGTGATGCTCCCAAGTTACCAGTCTCCAATTTATTTCAAGGTCTTCAATCAAGGTCAGTTTTCTTTCCTTTCTTCAATTCAATTCGATTCATGTTGTAATTAAGGAGCATTTGTCTCTAAATTATTGTAATATTTGAGAGGAGGTGTTGTAAAATTTCATCCAAGAGCAAAGGTAAAATCACCTATCAATTGTTTGATTTGTAGTTACATCTACCTTAATATATATTGTATACCTTATACTCTCTCATATCTTCTATACTTAAGCTATATGATAATTTTACTTGAAACAAAAGCTACAAATAAATAAAGAACAAAGCTAATATTGTTACATCTACCTCAATATAGGTTATTAGGAGATACAAGAGTGTATAGAATATAAAAAGGTAGAGAAATATGAAATCAAACAAGTAGAATGCATAAACGTAAATAAAATGAAACGACAACATTTCTACTCTATTACAACTTGAGGAGAGACTAAAGCTCCATTAATACAACCCCTTTCAAATTAAATAAAAGGAAGAAAGAATTAAGATCAACAAAAGAGAAAGAAAACATACTTACACTTCCTCTAATGGCTCACAGCTCCAAGGAAGGGGACGTTCCCTTCTTACCTTCTTCTCTCACTCTCTCTTTACAGCACCTACTCTCTCTCCTAGACCCTAAGCTTTTCTTGCAATGCTCTTGGATATCCCTCCAATGCTGAAAATGAGCCCCCAAGAGCCCTTTTTATAGGCTTCAAGGGAGGAGGTATAGAGGCTTCCACGATGTGGATCGGGTGGGTCATTTGAGCCCAAGACTTGATCCAACTCCCAATGATCCATGGCTACCTATGGCTTCATGTGGGCTTGTGGTCTCCTAGGTCAAGGTGAGCCTAGCCACATGGTATGGGGCAACCCTTGGTGCAGCCCTTAGGTGCAGTCCTCCCTTGGTTCGGCTAGGTGAGTCTTTATTGATTCTTGGCTAGGTAGAGTTTTTATTGGTCCTTAGCTAGGTGAGTCTTCATTGGTTCGGCTAGGTGCCCTTCTTCATGGGTCCTTGCCTAGGTAAAGTCTTCATTGATCCTTAGCTAGGTGAATCTCCATTTGCTATTTGAAGTTGAGACTTGAATCCTTGACTTGGGTGTAGTCATGACCCATTTTGACTCGATCCTTTGTCTTGGCCCATTTCTTGCTCCAAGCTTTACTAGGTCTAGCCTTGAATCATTGGCCTTGCTTTTGCCAATTTGTCTTTATCTAATGCTTTATTCTCTCTTGGATTTGGTTCTCAGCTTTATCCCTGAATCAGACTTTAATCCTGCGCTTGATTTCAGATTCATGGTTTCAAATATTTTTTTTGATTATTTAAAACCATTTCATTTTGAAATATATTTAAAAACATTGAGTTTTATCAAAATCTTCAAATATTTTTGAAAACAACTGAGTCTCATTCCCAATATTTGTTTGCACGGGTAACCTGCTTTCGTTCTGAGTTAGTCTTTACCGTTTTAACCACTTTAACCCTTTGTTGGTTGTAAGGTGTCGAACCACTTTAACCCTTGATGGATGTAGGGTGTCAGACTACTTTAACCCTTGATGGGTGTAGGGTCCCAGAGTAGGACTATCCTCAATTGGGCAAGTTTTTGAGGCTTGATTTGGATTTGTTTTGAATTTCTAAGATTTTTGGTAAATTTCACATTTAGCAAATATTTTTGGGTTTGGTTCTCAATGTCTTATTTATATTTGTTTCTTTGAAGAAAATGGTTTGAAACCATCATTTCTTTTGATGAAATCATTTAAAAAGGCAGAATCTTGCATTTTTTGGCTTTTGTCAAAATTGGATTTTTTGAGAGGGGTACAATTTATCCTTATTTTGAGACTGTCACAAAATTTTGGTGCGGAAATGAGTTCGTTTAAGGTGTCTTTATTGAAAACCCTTAAAGGACCCAAAACTGCAATATTTTCTTAAAAAGGTAAAATTTTTAAAAATAAAATGTTTTGAGAAAAAAATTTTGGGTGTCTACAATGGTCAAGGCGGAAGCTCACTCCTCTTCCTTCATGCTGTATACCCCTCTTGGATTCGTGTAGGCACACTCACACAAGTCCACATGGTTAGACAGTCAAGAAAAGAAAAGGAATTACCATTCAATGGCATAATAGTACAATCCGGCTTTTCGGCACCTCACTAGACACTAAGAAGACCCGCCCACACTTTCTCTCTCTAGCATACTCTCTCACACTCTCTACACAAGTTGACCAAGATGCCCAACTCACTCACTCAACCCTTATTTATAACCAAGGGAACCAAGGGCTTGTGCTTCGGATATTCCTTAGAATATTCAGGTGCTAGGCTGGCACTAGGATGGTGCTAGCTGGCCCTTCTAACAAATTGTCATAGCTCGGTCCGTAGGTATTCAAATATCTCATTTGGACCGCTAACATTTGATAATTTTCATAGAAATCAGAAGCCTACGTACGAAGATAGGAGTGTTTTACTATGACTCTTTATCTTAGTCACAGATACTACTTAAAGTTTTAGAATAGCATTTGGTTAGAAGTTTTTAAAAGTTTTTATTTGAATATTTAGAGACCAAAAATACAAATAAAAAAATTTCAATAAAACTTTAATCCTAGTTCTCACATAGGTAAAATTTTCAAGATTTTTGGATCCATATAAGGCAGCTACAAAAATATAAACTCCCATGCTGTAAAACAAAATCAATTCTGTTTTTGCAGTAGATTAACTAGTTGGGCCAAGCGAAATGGATACCCTTTTGGAAAATAATTTTGAGTGGAAATTGTTTTGAGAAAACTCCATATTCTATCACTCTTTCTAAGCATTTAGGCTGACCCTTGAGCACCCGTTCAAGAAGGCTTATGATGACAGGAACCCATTATAGATGTGAATTTTTATTTCAAAACCTTTAAAGATTTAAAACAAAATTCTCGAAGCTACGTCGTGTGCATGAGCGTGCCAGTTAGTTTACTTAAACTAACAAAGTTCGATTTTTCTAACTTTCTTAGACGATCGTGAAAAAGTGAGTTCTTATCGACTTAGGCCTTCTTGAACCAATGCTCAAGGGTCAACCTAGACGCTTAGAAAATATTTGATATCCGTTAAATTTCGAAAAAGCAAAACCCGATTTTGAAAGTTTGAGAAAATCGTGATTAAGTTCCTGGTTTTTGGAAATTTCAGGTTCTAAGAAACAGAAACTGTTCTGTTTTCAGAGACCTGTTCTTTGATTTTTTTAAAATACTTTTGGGTTTTCAAAAATTCTTAAAAATTTTAAAAAAGCTAGTCATACATGTTTAGAATCAAATAATATTTTTATTTTTGATTTTTATTCTATAGATTATTAGAATTAAATCTAAAACTACTGATTATTCAAGAACTCGGAACAGTTCTGCATCAGAAACTCAAAGATTCAGAAAAACAACAATATCTCTGTGCTTAGAGAAGCAATTTTGATGAAATTTCCTTTTTTGGAAAGTTCTGGATGTTACCTTTCTAAAGCATCAGTTTTCATTCAATTCTACTCAGTATGTATAGAGATATGAAAGAAATAACAGACATGTTTCAAAGTTTTCTGTTTTTGCTGAACATGATCTAGTTTTTGCAAAACTTGTCAGATTTAATTGACCATGTTAAAGGATGTATAAAATCCTCAAAATTTTACCAGGCACTCATGGATATGTCTAGATTATATGCCAAACTCAACTTAATTGGATCAGCCATTTGTTTAAGAAAAATCCGTGATCAGGTGTGTGCAGATGTACAGTTTCACAACTTCAGTTTTGCAAAAAATTATACCTATTCCTTTAGTGATTTAGAACGATCTATAGCATACAATCAATCCTAAAAATCATGCAAGTCCTAGAGAATCAAAGAGGTTTATGGTCTTTAATTTGTTCCTGGAGTTGAAGGGGTTAAGGTACACGTTTTGGATCAAGAACAATCACAAATAACGTCCTTGGTTCAGTATCAATACAGTCCTTGGTAGAAGCTGCTGCTTCCTACAGATTTCCAGACTTCTAAACAATCATATGTCTAAAATAAAAATTCAAACCTGTAATGCAGATAAGGAGGACGATGTGGAGAAGGTGAGGAGCTGAACGTGGACGAAGAACCGCCGCAATTGGATGAAGAACGGCTGGGTGTGAGTCGCCTGCGCTTCCTCCCCTTCTCTTCCTTTCTTCTTCTCCTTTTCTCCCTCTCTTTCTCTGCTGTCTCACCACGAATTGATTGATATCAGTTTTCTCACAGATCGAATCATGCCTTTGCAACCCCTTCAAGGGCCTTTTTATAGGTAGTGAATTGCCTTTTGCTGCAACCCAACTTGCTGAACTTGGCCAAACCAAACACGGAAGTTTTCTCAGCTGAATGTGCTGAATTCGTCTGGGCTTGGAGCTGTTGGATGACTTACCAAATCGATCCAAGGCTATTGCTCCTTCTTGCCAAGATCAACTCCCTTTGATACGGCAAGTTGATGGCTTCTTCATTGCTGCATTTGATTCAAGTTAGGAAAATAGGTGGACTTGCTGCTGTCAAAACATAGTCCACGTTGGTTTCTTGCTGCACTTGATTCATGTCGTTTGGGGAAGATAAAGGATTGGCATTGGTTTGGTAATATGCTGGTCACTTGCTAAACTCGATGAGGTTGGCTGCTTTAAAAGGCAAGGTGATCTTGCTGGAAGACTTACCAAAATCGACTGGCCAAGGGAGGTAAGTGGAAAGGCAAGACGTTTTGAAGACTTTGACCAGGCTGCTGTCCATTTTCCTGAGCTTGGCTGGCTGACCTTCCACTTTCCACGTTGATGACAACATGTTGGCCTACTTCTTTCCATGTTGATGGTAATAGACTGGCCGTTCCTTTCCACGTTAATGGTAATGTTCTGGCCGTTCCTTTCCACGTTAATGGTAATGTGCTGGCCGTTCCCTTTCCATGTTAATGGTAATGTGCTGGTCGTTCCTTGATCTATTGAACCAATGAATACTTCTTCCCCCTCAACTCTGTTCCCTGCCATGGTTTCTTGCCACTACTCCGGAAGCCCAAAGTAAACAAAGGGTTCTTTCTTCTTGCTAATTGGAAGGAGAAAACAAAGAGGAAGATGCATGTGTATCGAAGTACTAGAATCAAAAGATGTTTTGACCCATTTGTCCTCTTCCGACAGATTGTTGTCCCACTTTTTGTTTGCTGAAGCGGTTTTGGATCTCCCACCTTGATGCTCTAACAATCTTTCTTGAGACTCATCAGGTCTTGTATCTGAAACATCAAACACTAGACACTCCAACATTGTCTTTCAGGTTCAACTGTGAGTCATGTGGATGAGATAAAAAAACTATTATCTGCAGTCATCCTTCTCAATATCTTCTGAAAATTTTCTGGATCTTTGCAGTTTATCCTCCTCTCCATGAAATTCCAATCCGATCCTTCCTAGCCACAACTCTCTTTTGCTTCTCTTTCCACTCAAGGGAGATGCGGGGATTCAACCTCAATACTGGGGCAGATAACCCAAGATTCCCCTTCTTTTTCTTTTCTCTATTTTGCTCAGATATATTGCAGCTTGCAAGGTTTACTGCACTTAGGCGCCTTTTATGCTGACCAGTTGCCATTTTTGCAGCTAACACCACTCCAAGTAGCCCCAATGTCTAAAAACATCCGATCCGCATGGTCAAAATTTCCACCTTGTAATTGAATTGCAAGAGTAGTAAAAGGTTCAACTCCAACAAGATAATAAAGAACTGTTCCAACACTAGAATAATGTGACCCATAATGGAACTTTGGGATAATGGGATCATCAAAGGTGGAGTATCTTTCCAGAAACTTTTCCAGACGTTCAGCATTGAGTGCGCCAATAGGCTTAGAACGTTCAAGGTAAGAAGATGGATTATCCAAGTCTAAGCTTTCTGAGTTATAGTCAGCAAGAATCCAAGGGAAAACAAGGTACTGGGTGACACCATTATAGCTCCTCCCAACAATATGCAATCCAGTCATCACCTCATCAACCGAAAGCAATCAACATATAAGTTTGAAAATGCTTTGATGAACATCCAAAGAATCAGAGATCTTTTGTCTTGGTGACAAAAAAGGTTTTGCGGCCTCATTGACATCCATGTTGAGAATCGATTTTCTCTTCTGAGTTTCCAGTCTAGGCACCTCATTGTCTTTGCCAGATGTAAGACTTCTTTGCTTGCATATCATTTCATAGGCTTCTGCTGCAGCAGAAGGGTTGTCATCTGAGGCATATAGAATTCGCCGAATCGCAGCACAGATAGGCAAATTCTCAAGCTCCGGGTATTGGCACAAAACCTCAATATCTCTCAACTTGGAAACGTAAAAGTCCCTTTCCTTTTCCAAGCTGTCAACTGAAAGCTTCAGCTCAGTAATCTTTTTCTGTGGGTGACGCCGACTTTCCCTTATGGATGTGAGCTTTTCTTCATTGGAAGCCCACTTTCCCTTTTTAACTTTTCTTTCTCCAGCGTCGGCTTTCCTTTCTGGGTGTTGACCTTCCTTTTTAAGAATCTGAAACTAAAAATGATAGGTTACCTCACCTAACACCGAACTTGGCAGGTACTCGGTCGTTGCCGTACTCGGTCGTTGCCTTTTTATGTCATCTCCTCTTTCCGAGGAACTTGTTTCCATACGGTCCAAGTTTATATATGGCAGGTTTCAAACACATCATAAGAAAAACATTTATATTTGAAAACATCAAATTTAATGAAAATTTCAAATATTGCTTTGGAAAAATACTGGGTTTCGTTCCCGGTTTTTGTTTGCAAAGGTGACCTACTTTTGCTCCATGAGTCAGTCTATAACCACCTTGACCACTTAACCCTTCTCATGGGTGTAGGGGTATCGAATCACTTTAACCACTTCAACGGGTGTAAGGTGTCGAACCACTTTAACCCTAAGTATCAGGTCTTGGAATGTGACCCTTTTCAATCGGGCAAATTTCTGAGGTCTAGTTTGAATTTAACTTGTTTTTGAATATCAAGGGTTTTGAAATTTTATAAATTTATAATTTGCAAACATTTTTGGGTTTGAGTCCCAATGTTACCTTTTTCATTTATTTATAAAAAGGAATTGTTTGAAATCATGCTTTCTTTGAAGGCAATTGCTTAAAAAGGCAAAATCCTGCCAATTTGGTCCCGAGGGCAAAATCGTTATTTTCATAAAATTTCGTCAAAATTCGAATTTTTCTTAAAGGGAAGCAATATTCCATCATTTTGAGGCTTCCATAAAATTTTGATATAAAAAAAGCTCATTTGATGTATTTTTATTAAAAAAAACCCAAAGCTGCCAAAAATAGCCAATTTTGAAAGGATGAAAATTTTTTATTTAAGAAAATTTGGGTGCTGACTGTTCATCCTGGGTGCCAAATTTCCTTCTTGAACATCTTCTTTCATTTTTGGGTGTCGACTTTCCTTCTTGAACGTCGACTTTCCTTTCTTAAACCACTTTCCTCTCTTAAACGTCGACTTTACTTTTCGGGCACCAACTTTCCTTCATAATACCTCCTCCTCTTTCCAAGTAATTTGCCTCCTTCCAGTCCGAGATTTATATTTGGTAGGTATAGTTTTAAACATTTTATATGAAAAACATTTTTATATTTGAAAATGTCAAATTTAATGAAATCTTTAAATATTATTTTTAGAAAACACTGGGTTTCATTCCCAATATTCTCATTTTCATTTATTTCTTTAAGGAAAAATTGTTTGAAATCATTTTTCCTTAGAAGGCAATCATTAAAAAGGTAGAATCCTACCAATTTGGTCCTAAGGGCAAAATAGTCATTTTCATAACATTTTGTCAAAATTTGATTTGTTTTAAAAAGGATGCAATATATCATCATTTTGAGGTTGCTAGAAAATTTTGATACCAAAATGAGTTCATTTGATGTATTTTTATTCAAAAACCCGAAGTTACCAAAAAAAGCAAAATTTCTAAATAATAAAAATTCTTTATTTTAAATTTTTTTTTGGGTGTTTACAGATGCCCCTCTTTGGCATTAATCCAAATTTATTTGGATAATGGTAAAGAAGAAAACACTCTTTTGATTTTCTTCTCAGATTTATCCAAAGAGTATGAAATTTTCCTTTATTTCATAACATCTATTTCCTTGGATTATTTTTGTGTAGGAGGGGATTTTAGCCAAAGTGGACTTAACAATAACACCTAGTCCTATGGTAATCATGCATGGACAACCACTTTATGAATGTATGTATATACATGAAATGTGAGGTGAATGAAATGTGTATGTTTAGAGACCCATGCCTGCAATCGAGCTTGAGAAGAAGCCTATGAAGGCCAGCGACCCCAAGCAAGATGGTCCCTGTATTGTTTCTTTTGATGTTTAGGGTTTTCAAAATTTCTTTTCAGAAAGAGAACTCCTTTTAGTTTCTATCAAAAGGGACTCAAATTTCTTACATTTTCCCTCACTTAGGTTTTAATACCCACTACTTAGCAGAGGTTTTATAGAAAACTTTCAATAACATTTCAAATTCCCATTTCTTACATAACAAAGTTTAGTTCTCAAACAAAATGAAATCCAAATAAGTAGGTCCTATTCCTACTGTAGGATTTTAATGGTAAACTTTTCTCCATCGGAATGAGTTGTGGGGATTTCGAGAAAGAGTTTTTTGTTGGAAAATTGCTCTTTTGAGCTTTGACTTTTGTTTTTCTTTTCTTTCAAAGAGTACCTCTATATTGGAGGTTTTTGTTTTCCCTTTTGTTTTCTTTTTCTTTTTGGAAGACCTCTATATTGGAGGTTTTGTTTTTCTTCATTTTTTTTTTATTTTGCTAATTTTCCTTTTTGGGGAGAAATGAAGTGGGGAACACAACTCATCCCTTTAGAAACTCGATTCAGCCAAAAACATCCTATTTCCTAATAGCACCTATCATTTGAAGATATTATATTATTTTGAACTAGGCCTCATTTAGTAAGCTAAAGATTTTTGAAATGCTACCAAATGATTTTGAAAACTCTACTTTTCTTAAAGTATCAATTCCTTAATTTAGGGTCACATGATCCATTTTGATACTTCTTTCAAGAAATTCAAAGGAGATTCATTTTTAAAATCTTTTTAAAATAATTCAAAGTAGACCCTATACATAGTATTTTTTCAAGTATTGGGCATTTATAGGGTCTTCTAAATTTCTTCCCTCAACATCAATCAACCAATATGCATTGTTTGAGGTTGTTCCTCTTACAACATAGGGACCATCCCACTTGGGCCACCATTTACCAAGTGGATGCGGGTCTTTTCTTGTATGACCACTCATCCATCTCAACATCTTCATTTCTGTCACAAACATCTTTTGTACATGTTGATGGTTAACTACCCAACACTCAGAACCATAAAACATGACAGGTCTAATTGTTGCTCTATAATATTTACCTTTTAACTTTAATGGTATCTTCTTATTACAAAGAATACATAATGCTTCTCTCCATTTTAACCAACCAACATTAATTCTATGCGTAACATCTCCATCAATTATTTCATCCTCTCAAAATTGACCTTAGGTATTTAAAACTTTCCTTTTGAGGGATATAATGTGTGCCAATTTTAATTTTTATGTCCTTTGAAGTAACAAAATGATCAAACTTACATTACATATATTCTATCTTTGTTCTACTAAGTTGGAGGCCTTTGCTTTCAAATAAACTCTCCATAGTTCCAATTTTCTATTAACTTTTTTCTTAGACTCTTCCACTAACACAATGTCATCTGCAAATAACATACACCAAGGCACTTCATCTTGAATATGTTTTGTTAACTCATCAATTATCATTATAAATAAGTATTGACTCAAAGTTGATCCTTGATGTAACCCAATATTAACTTCAAATAAGTCTGCCATTCCTTCATGAGTCCTCACATATGTTTTTGCACTATTGTACATGTCTCTTATAAGGTTAATGTATATCAATGGGATACCTCTTTTTTCCAAGGTTTTCTAAAGAACCTCTCTCGGTACCCTATCGTAAGCTTTTTCTAGATCAATAAATATCAGGTCTTTTTTTTTGCTCTAAAATATTTCATAAGCGTCTCAAAAGGTGAATCGCTTCAACAATAGATATGCTTGGCATGAATCTAAATTGGTTCTGTGTTGTACTTGATACTTGTCTTAACCTACGTTCGATAATTCTTTCCCACAATTTCATAGTATGCTTATTAACTTGATACCTCAATAATTTGCACAATTCTGAATGTCTCTCTTGTTCATATATATGGGTATAAGTGTACTCGCTCTCCATTCCTCAGGAATCTTTTGGTTTCTTCATATTTCATTAAATAGTTTTGTGAGCCAAGTGATTATTATTTCTCCTAATATTTTCCAAACTTCTATAAGAATATTATCTGGTCCTACTGATTTACCACCCTTCATATGTTTAAGAGCCTCTTTGACTTCATTCTTTTGAATATGTCGGTAGAAATTGTGGTTTATATACTTTTCTGATTTGGCTAACTCTCCTAAGTTAATACTAACATCTTTATTTTTATTAAAAAGCTTATAAAAATAGTTTTTCTATCTATTTCTTATATCATCATTTGTCACTATAATTTTTTCATCCTCGTCCTTGATGCATCTAACATAATTAAGATCTTTAGTTTTCTTATCTCTAGCCCTAGATATCATAAAAATATCTCTTTGATCCTCTTTTGAGTTGAGTTTTTTATATAAATCCTTCCAAATTTTAGTTTTTCCTTTACGGACTATCTTTTTCGCTTTCTTTTTTGTTTTTTTATGAGCCTCTAAAGTTTCACTTGTTTTCTTAGCATAATGTAATTTATAACATGCCCTCTTTACCTTGATTTTATTTTGCACTCCTTCACTCCACCATCAAGCTTCTTTTTGTGTCGGTACACCTCACTTACATTCACCTAACATATCTTTCGCTATTTTCCTAATATGTATAGCCATATTGTTCCACATATCACAAGGTGTACTAACATAATTCCAAGCATCTCCTTGAAGAACTATCTATTTAAATATATCTTCTTTCTCGCTTTTGAGGTTCCACCATTTAGTCTCAATAGCTCGATGTACTTTTTTCTTCTTTGTCCATTTTTATTTGTAAATTCATAACTAAAAGTCGATGTTGGGTGGTTAAACTTTCTCCTTGAATTACCTTGCAATCTTTAGGACACGTTCTATCTTTTTTTCTACAAATAAAGTAATCAATTTATGTTTGTGGTAGCCACTCTTATAAGAAATTAAATGTTCATCTCATTTTTTTAAGATTATATTAACTATAAAGAGATCAAATGCCATAGAAAAATTTAAAATCTCCCTACCTTCCTCGTTTATATCCCCAAAACCAAAGTTTTCATGAATACCTTGATATACTATTGCCTCTTTACCCACATGTCTATTTAAGCCTCCTCCTAAACAAATCATCTCTCTTTGTAGAATCCTTTGAATCACCTTATCTAACTCTTCTCAAAAACTAACTTTGTACTATCTTCTAGGCCTACTTGGGGTGCGTAAGTATAAACTATATTCAAAATTGTTGCTCCTAACACTAATTTCAACGTCATGATTCGGTCACTATATCGTTGTATGTCTACTACACTATCCTTTAAATCTTTATTTATGATAATATCAACTCCGTTTCAAGCATTTTCCTTACCTGAGTACCATAATTTAAAACTTATATCTTCTATCTTCTTTGCTTTTTCTTCAACCTATTTTGTCTCTTGTAAACATAAAATATGAATCTTTCTCCGAATCATAGTATCTACCAGTTCCATTAGCTTACCAGATAATGTTCCGATATTCTAAGAACCAATACGAATCTTATTTTCTAGTACTATTACCCTCGCATTCATCCATATTGAAAATGTGAAGACCCTCTATATAAATTATTCACTACATTCGGGCGACAATGTAGTGGGACTAACTTCTTTATCCACGCCCGTTCATGATGTGAGAACATTCTCTACAATTGATTCACTACATCAAGGCGAAAATATAGTGGCCCTTGCTTACTTATCAATATCATACCCTCTACATTCATTCACTACATCCGAGCGACATTGTATAGGACTTAACAGTTCATGTTGATTATGAGTTTTCACACGAGTTGAAAACACATGCTTTAGCAGCCAAATGCACATTGATCAACATAAAAAGAGGACTTCAGTTTTTGGTGACTAAACCTTGTGACCCTAAAAGGAATAACACTATAGTTCACTTTTAGCTTTCTGCTCAAAGAAATTACAAAAGAAAGATATCAGAAACGGGAGATGAGGAATGATTCTGCTCTTAGGTAATGTCACAAGAGCTGGTCAGCCATAATGTTAAGTATAAATAAAATGCGTTCGAAATTGCCCTCAATGATATCAGCCTGTTCTGTCTTTGCTACTAAACTTCCATGAAATTAAGAGCTAGTTCAGCCATATTGTCAAGGATAAGTAAAATGCATTGGAAATTGCCCTCAACGGCACTCAAGCCTCCAATAAAAATCATTGTTTTATCAGTTTGGTAACGTCGATCGTATTGTTTTAAGGCCAAAAATTAACTTGAAAGGCATTTTTAGACAATTGCAGGGATAAAATAACTCTTGCTCCAGGGATTCTTGCGATTGTTTACAATACGAAACAACCAATCATTCTTCAAAAGGAAAATTCTCCATGTTATTGAATTTCCAAGTGAGAGAGAGAGCACTTACAGATTGTTGGTAGATAGAGAGGAGTGGATTTCCGGAGGAATCGAGCAGAATCAGTTTGTTGGTACGGCCTAGATGGTAGCTCCCGCGCACCATGAACATTGCGTTGCCTCCGGCGTCCTCCACCGTGAAATCCCCCTGTTTCACGCTCAGTAAGTGCTTTCTTACGGTATAATCGACCGGAAAACCTGATCGGAACTGTGCGCATGTGTGCGGCGACGGCATCGTTGAATCAGCAATAAGAGGGCGACAATTGACCGAGGAGAGAATACAGAAAAAAAACCGAGCTCATAAGGAAGCCATGGAAGCTTTCCCTTTTTAACCAACATGGGCAACATACAAGTACTTATTTTATACGGTGTTGTAGGTACGGTACGTGTATAAAAGCACAACTTTCTCGGCCGTTGATCCCCAAAGGATGACCGGAGATATTCATCTCCACCATTGAAATCGTTTGCAACGACAATCAGCCATCCTTACTGGTGGAGCCTACTTAGGACAAAAAGGTACTATTAGAGATGTCAAAACGGACTTGGCCCCACGCCGATCTGGCCAACAAAAAAAATGCCCGGCCTAGCCTAAGAATTTGAGTAAAAAGAGTTATGAAATGATGTATCCTTAGAGATAGGTCATGGGCCTTTTTGTTTAAGCATGAAAAATCAAGACGCATTTTCAATGACCTCCACAACTTAGGTACTTGTTATGAAATTCTGTAGATAAGCTCCTATGGATTTCTTAAAATTAGGTGGATATTTTGTTAATGAGAAAGTCGGGAGTTCCGACTTTGAAAATTTCCCTAAAGTTTTTCATCTTTCAGTTATCCATCTCAATCGCTTTGCCTTGTTGAAGTTAAATAGTTGTAATTTTAGATCGATTTACATTAGGTTATACGGTTTGATTAACTATAAAGAACCCAGCACTGAGTAATAATAGCTCACCTAGCTAGAAGGCTCGACTCACAAGTTCCAGGCTGTGAATTCAACACCCACCCGCCAACACCCCCTCAATCCTCTCCTCCCACCGACGATCTCTCTTGATCTCACCCTCTCTCACAATCCATTGACCCCCCTCTCTCTATGCATGAAGCTTTCCGTCTTTAACTCTCAAAAAAACTGTCAATCTCTCTCTATTGATCTCTTTCGATCTTCTCTTAACCTATCTCTTGATCTCTTTGCGATATCTCTCTCCTCTCTCAATCTCAGTCTATTTTGAGGTACATCAACTTTCAAGGCTCATTCTGGTGGTTTGTTTTAGGCCAGTGGAGAGGCGACTATCAACAAGGAGGCGCACCTAGACACGATTAATTTGAAAGATAAACATGCCCATGATACTTTGCTATTTTCATACAAGCATCCCTTCCGCGCATCTTTCTTAAAAAAAATAGTGCGACCATACCACATCATACATAAAAGGATGATACAGCCTCTTAAATCTACATCCTTTGAGGATTCATTATATATATATATATATGTTTATCACGTCATATGGTTGCAATTGTTCATTTCATCTTTTCTTATCCTTTCTTAATTCTTAAAAAAATAGCATGGCCATACCACATTATACTTAAAAGGATGACACCTAGCCTCTTAATTATATACACCCTTTGAGGATTCATCATATATATATATATATATTGTATGTGTGTGTGTGTTTGTATGCATATGTCTTTGTATGTGTATATGTATACATGCATGTATATGTGTATGTATGTATATATTGCCACCTCATATGGTTGCAATTGTTCATTTCATCTTTTCTTATCCTTTGTTAAATGTGTATTAGAGATTATCAAAGAACTTGGTTAAAAGAGTTTATTATGGTTGAGTATACAAAGGCATTGGCAATGTTGGAGGTGAAGTAGAAGAATTTCTTAATCGTTCTAAGTTGGCCTATATAAGATGAGGATAGTCTTAAAATGGATGGATAGTGTAGTGCACTATGACACTCATATGATTAATAGATATGTAAAAATGCTTATTACTGCATTTGTATATTATTAATAAATTTTCAATCTAGTAATACTTATAGTTTATTAGTTGATAGAGTCAAGAGTGTGCAAAATTAAATGGGTTCCTCTACAGCTTCTCTATAAAACTCGATATGATGTGGATAGAACGTTTTTCATTGGTTGAGTTGTGTATTATAAAACTGTAGAAGTTACTTGAGGAATCCCAAATTGCTAGTATGCATTACTTTGCCAATGTAATAAGAGATGATAAAAAATCTAGAGGAAAGAGTGTTGGGGCATGCACTTGATTTGATTGTAAAATAAGTAAATCATATCAAGATAGTAGGACATGGACCCGATTGTATTGGTGTACATTATGGCCTTTGCATGAGTTGTTGTTTGCTCATGAGATCAACATACCTTTTAAAGTGGTGAGCTGATACAATTGTGAGTAATTATTCTGTTTTGGAGGAACCTTGACAAAGACATATTGATTTATAGTACCATATTTTTCTAGACATATTAATGTTTTTGGAAACAATAATTGTAGGTATCAGGTCATTAGAGAGCTTTCAAAAGAGAGGAAGACATGGTGGGTACCGAGTCATTAGACATCTATACTCTCAAGTTTTCATAGGGGAAGGTGATGTTGATATTGTTTTTCATTGCATTGCATATTTAGGGATGGTCAACATCTCTTTCATTATTAGATGTCGATGCTACACACAAGTTGGGTCATCACTATTGGATGCAACACTAGATGGAACATCACGTTAGTATAATTTTCTAGGATTGGGTAGACAATGTTGCTGTGGTTAGTGTCAAACGTCAACAAACCACATGTGTGTGCTCCATGAGATATAATGATTTTGTGCAAAACCTTTTAGCAATAAGAATGATATCGCTTAATTTGTTCTATTAAGTTTATTGTGATTTACCTTATGTTGTATTTTTTGCAAATAGATATGGTGGGTGAAACTTGCATATCTTTCGGTCCTAACAACAATATAGATATAGAAATATAGTTAGTCGATATTTATTGTTATGCACTTGTATTGATATATACCCAAAATTGAGAGGACGTGGTGATAATAATGCTTATAATATTGATGATGATTAGTTAGTTATATCATGTAAAATGACTTATGAATTATGTTATAATTTCTTTTTTTATTTTAATTGTAAAATGTTTGTTATTTTGCCTCAGTTATATTGGATTGTAATTGATGATTGAGTAGAATAGCAAGAGACGGGAGAGTGAGCGCTTTTGAAATCTAGGGGACGGGTTCGTATTTGTATGATTAGTAAGTCCCCAATAACAATTTCATTTGCACCCATAGTGTTAGCTCAACTGGTAGCACCTTCTCACGCCATAGGGAGTTTGCTCACAGGGGGTCAGCCATGTGTTTGTGTGTTAGGCCTCGCCCTCCATTCGTAATGAGAAAGAAAAGAAATTTGTATTCAGTTGATTCCTTTTCACATTAATGATTTAATGGCTAATAAGATTAGACGACTACTTTGGCATGGTATCTAATTCTTACCCTTACATATATAGACACTGAAGACTATGAATTGGACTGGTAAATAAACCAATGCATGTTGTATTTAGGTTGGCTCGTGCTAGACTGTTAAGTTATAGAACTTTTATGTACATATATCCTACACAACTACATCAATCCACCAATTTGGGTGGGTTTAATATATTAAATAATTAAACCTTTCAATTTTACAATAACAATTTTTGAAACATTTACAAGAAAGTTATGTAGAAAATAAAACTTTGACTTAATTCCCAATCAAGAAATTACATTTCTACGCAAAAATATATGTGAGATGCAATGTTAAAGTTACCAACTAGCTCATGTTGAGCTTGTCTAACTCATCTCACGTTCAGTGTATAGTGGGCTCAGCTAATAAGAGCCTCCAAGCCACACATGTATAACAATTTGAATTTGACGAACAAGCCATGACCAGTTCAGAACTAACTCCAGCGTTTGGAATTGAAATCAGACTAGGTGAGAAACCATGCAGACCCTGAATCAGCTGACCAGACCAAACCACAACCAAACTGGGGGACCCCTCTCTACAGCTTTTTCCATCCATGGAATCAAAACCTGAAGCGGCGGTTCAAAGTGCTGGTTCCCATGTAATTTTATATATAGTTTTACTTTTTGTCATTTTTTGGTTTTCAGTTCAAATCATTACCGGATTCATAAAAACATTGCAGAAACTAAAATGGATCCGGTTCGGTTCTGATTCGTGGTCCCGAGCAAACCGGAACAGGTCATGTCTACCGTGAAGAACTATCCCATTTAAGTTCATTCAACTCGTGTACCAGCCCAAAAGGTGAAGCATGCTTTTGAGAAAAGGACAGGCTTCTTAGAGATTACTGAAGAAAGCAGGGTTTATTTGATAAAACACCACTGAATATTTTTTGCAAAGGGAAAGAAACAAACAGTTTAATGGTTGATAATTTCACGGACGGATTCGTATTTAATTCTTCTTTCTTTTTCCGTGCATTTCAAGCTAGCGAAAACCGATCCTTGTCTTCCTTTCCTCTCCCTCATGATCAAGGCACGTCAATTCCCCCGACGTTTTTCTCCTCAAATTTTCTTTGTTCCCCACCCTCTCTCTCTCTCGCGTGCGCTGTGCATTCGACCGGAGGTGTCCCTTGTCGTCGATCATGTTGGTCTCGATAAATCCTTTGCATGACGATATTTGAATTTGTGGAGTTCTAGGATTATTGGCGGAACTCTGCAAATTTGGTGTTTGAGTGGTCAGGATTTCCTGTGGAAATCGGCGTTGGGGGATTGACGAAGAAGATGGGGAGGTTGTACCTAAGTCAATTGTCTGGGCAGTTCTATTGCTGCGAAATATGCCACTGCCCTCTTGCCTATATTGATGACATTGTTTCCAGGGTATTGTTTTCCTTGATCAGATCCCCTTTTTGCCTTTTTGGTTGATTTCGATCATTTAGCACCGGGTATTTCTTTCTTATTTTATGGCTTCTAGCTGGTAATATTTTTTGGTTGCAAAAGCCAAAGTATACCGATCATTGTTTGGTGGGTTTCTTGTCCTTTGTTTATGATGTGCTTGAATCATTGCTTTGACCTGGAAATTGTTATAGATTTTGTTGCCTTTAAGAAAAGATAGTGGGATGATATTCTAGGTCTCTCCATCATTGGATTTCATTTATGGTGATACGAGAAAGAGAGTCAAATTCTTCTGATCGCTTGTATGTTGAACACTATGGTGCAAGATAAAATCATGGCAAAGAAGGATGTTACAAATTGCATTATGCTAAGAACACTAGCGAAACTTGAGAGGCTATGAAAACAAAGAAAGAAGCCAAAAAGGCCATTAGTGAAGCAAAAGTCAAAATTTGAGAAGATTTATATAAAAAGCTTAACTCAAAATAAGGTGAAAGAGATATTTTTAAGAAAGCCAATACTAGAGATAAGAAAACTAAAGATCTTTGTTAGATGTATCAAATATGAGGATGAGAAGATTATAGTGGCGAATGATGATATCAAAAATATATGAAAAATTTATTTTTATAATTTTTTTAATAAAATATCGATGTTAGGATTAGCTTAGGAGAGTTAGCCAAATAAAAAAAGTATATAAACTGTAATTTCTATCGGTGTATTCAAAAGGATGAAGTCAAAGAGGCTGTTAAATATATGAAGGTTGGTAAATCTGTAAGACCAAACAATATTCTTACAGAAGTATAGAAAATCTTAAGAGAGATGGGGCTCACTTGGCTCACAAGACTATTTAATAAAATATAGAGAACCCAAAAGATGCCCGAGGAAAGGAAATCAGTACACTTATACCCATATATAAGAATAAGGGAGACATATAAAATTGCTCGAATTCTCGATGTATCAAGTTAATGACCCACACTATAAAATTATGGGAAAAAATTATTGAACATAGGTTAAGACGAGTATCGAGTACAACAAAGAACCAATTTGGATTCATGCCCGACTGATCTATTGAAGTGATTCACCTATTGAGACGTCTTTTGGAACATTTTAAAGCAAAAAAGAAGAACTTTACATGATATATATTGATCTAGAAAAATCTTATGATAGGGTACCAAGAGATGTTATTTGGAGAACCTTGGGAAAGAGAGGTATCCCATTGATATTCATACATATTATAAGAGACATATACGATAGTACAAAAACTTATGTGAGGCCTCACGAAGGAACAACACACTCCTTTGAAGTTAATATTAGGTTATATCAAAGATCAACTTTAAGTCCATATTTATTTATATTGGTCATTAATGGGTTAACAAAATATATTTAAGATGAAGTACTTTGGTGTATGTTATTTGAAGATGACATTGTGTTGAATGAGTCTAGGAACAAGTTAATAGGAAATCAGAACTATAGAGAGAAATGTTAGAAAGTAAAGATTTCTGATTTAGTAGAACAAAGACATAATATATGGAATGCAAGTTTGATCATTTGGGTACTTAAAAGGATATAGAAATTAAGATTGGTACATAGTGCATTCCTCACAAGAAAAATTTTAAATACTAGGTTCAATTTTTCAAAGTAATAGAAAAATTGACAGAGATGTTACGCATAGAATTAATGCTGGTTGGTTAAAATGGAGAGGGGCATCAGGTATTCTGTGTGATAAGAAGATACCACTAAAGTTGAAAGGTAAATATTATACAGCAATAATTAGACCTACTATGTTTTATGGTTATGAGTGTTGGACAATTATTCATCAACATATGCAAAAGATGTCCGTAGCAGAAATGAAGATGTTGAGATGGATGAGTGGTCACACAAGGAAAGACCGTATACATAATGAGGTTATTAAAAACTAATTGAGAGTAGCACCAATAGAAGATAAAATGAGGAAAAATCATTTAAGATGGTTTGGACATGTAGAAAGATGACCAAAGGATGCTCCCTTAAGAAGATATGAAAATTAGATTATTAAAATATTAAAAGAGGAAGAGGACGACCACAAAAGTGTTGGAAAGAAACTGTAAAGAATGATCTAGTTTATATTGAGTTAACTGCTAGCATAACACATGATAGGGTGTGAACAAAAAATCTATGTAGCCGACCCCATCTAGTATGGATTAAGGCTTAGTTGTTGTTGTAGGTGTTGGATGTAGAAAATTCTCTTGTAATGCTCGAGGCTTATCCACTGGATTAGCACTGGTTCTACAATACCTGTATTTTTCCCTCAAAAACATATGTTCCGAAAGTGCATGTTATTTTGGACAGTGCACAATAAATAAAAAGTTCAACATGTCAGCGTGTGTTCAGTTGCATGTGAGTGAGAAACTCATGGGAAGGTATGTGCTCATACATCTCATTCATGGCCTGTTCATCTAGTCCCTCATGTGTATCACAACTTCATAGACAACCATCTCAACACAGTTAAATCATTAAGAAAAAAACTTCAAAGTGATTTTAATTCCAAAACTATTAAGTCATTCCTTGGTATTATTATGAAGCATATGCCCAACATTAGCAACTACATGTGATCATAACTATGCCATTGTGGAATCCAAGTCCTATCTAGGTAGTCTTCCAAAAACTATCTCAAAAGCCCATCAACCTCTGATTTAGAATGAAAAAGGAACATCAAAAAGGTAATGAAATCTCGTCTCAAGCGGCTGTGTCAAAAATAACAAACTTCAACATAGTGAAGAGAAAAAAATCACAAAAATGGAAATTCAGTTACTAAAGTTCGAGGATTTACCCCATCTTTATTGCTAAAAGGCTAATCAAGGCTGAAGTGAGGTAATAACTAACTTAATATTTATTGTTATCTCTAAGTGGAAATCAGTGCAACATAATTCTTGGCAAAAACCTTGGTTGTGTTAAAGGTGCAAACATGACCAAGTTATTAGAGAATCTTAAAGTTGCCATGCTCCGAGCAGTGGAATCACCCAACGGGTCGGCACTCATAACCAGTGTCTAGTCGTCCCAACTAGACAAGCCTTCACCAAGGTTGTAATAGTTCAACGAAAGCTTAAGACTAATTAAAGAAAGGGTTGATAAGGAGGCAACAAGGAAACTTATAAAAGTAAAGTGATTATATTGATAGCAAAATGTGCGTGCCCACAACACGCTTAACAACTCACAATGCGGGACTCTTATTAATGATCATTAAACTAGAAAAATTATCAAGCCAATAGTATAAGTTTATAATTAACTAATATTTTTCACCCTTAATACCTTTGTTACATTTATTCACAAGTAATGTATGTGTATGTGAACCTTTTATTATATATTATAAAAATCTTTACATTCTATCGTGTCGTAAGTAAATTTGCAGGACACACGCACATATGCATGCACATGTATGTGTTAGGAAAAGGGCCACTCGGGCTCGGCCTTGGCAGGCCCTGGCCCATTGGGCAGTAAGGGCCAGGGCCCCCAGGGCCATAGCCGTTGGGGGCTAGCCAACCAGCCCCCTCTTCATTTTCTTCTTGTTCTCTCTTCCTTACTTCTTGTTCTCTTCTCTATAAATATTTCTTAAACCCTATTGTAAACTTCAAGCTTTTCGTGGCTAATTAATAAAGATTATTTATGCAGTTTGCTTTGTGTTTGTTATTCTTTTGGTGTGCCCTCATTGCACTCGGCTATAGCCTTTTCTAAGGTTTTGTGATAGTTACATTGTGGTGATATTTATTCATCGATCTTTCGCAACTATATTGGAGCATCGTCTTTATTTTATTGTATCAGAGCCATTTTTGATCTTGAAAACACCGATTGTCACCTCGGGAAGCGTATCGATAGTGCTCTTGATTTTGTTGTAAGTTTACCTCTTTATAATTATTTTTCTCCTTGAAATATGAATGAAAAGGGAGGATTTAATTTTCGTTTAACACCTTCAAACTACAAAATATGAGCCCAAACTATGAAAAATTATATATATTTCACAAAATCATGGGGCTATGTAAGTGGTTCGAAGGTAGAACCCTCCATTAATGCTACGCTTGGGCAAAAAAAAGAATACGAAGGAGGCCATCGAACGGTCCTATGGGTGTTCATGAATAATGTAAATGAGTACACTAGGGACACTTTGGTCGACTTCAATAATGTAAAAGAAGCATGAGAATACTTTAAAAAATCCCATGTTTAAAGCGATGTTGCTCATAGAATGGCATTAAGAGACAAATTGGTCTCTCTTAGACAAGGAGATAAATGGGTAAACGATTTCTTTGGTGAATATTTCAATATTTGGAACCAACTACATGCTTATAGAAAGAAATGTAGACAATGTCTTGACGAGAGACAATGTGAAGACAATGAAGATTTTGTATATCAATTTCTACGAAGTCTCCGAGAAGAATTTGAAGGAGTTAGGTCATCTCTTATTCATCGAAAGTCATTTCCTACCAAAGAAGAGGTTCTTACCGATCTTCAAATAGCGGAAACAAGAATGAATAAAGCTATGTTTCAAAAAGATACCGCTCTTGCCGCATCTAAACCCGAAGCAAATATGAAGGCTTATTGTCCTCTCCATTTCAAAAATGAAGGATCAAGCGAAGCAAGAAAGGAGGTCATTTATCATCTTTGTGGAGAAGCCGGGCACATAAGGCCAAATTACCCTAAATTGAAAAAGAAGGCGACCTTAGTGGAGGAAAATGCTTCATCTTCCATCCTTGCACTTTAAGAAAAATTGAAGCAACTTGAGGCTCAAATGAAAGAGAAAGCAACAATTGGTGCAGTTTGCTCTTCTTCAACAAAAGAAATTCAAGATATGACTTCCTGGATTCTTGATTCGAGTACTTCATTTCATATGATTTCTAATGAAAGAATTTTAAACTCATGTGTTAAAAAATCTTCATCTTGTATTTATACTATGGATGGAACAAAATTAGATGTAGATAAAATTGGTGATTTATAAAATAAAAATTTTGAAATCTCCAAAATTAGTATTGTTCCAAAACTAAATTTGAACTTACTCTCTGTATCTTAGATTTCAGATAAAAATTGTGTTGTAACATTTTCATCTACGGGATGTATTATACAGGATCACGTCTCAAAGAAGGTGATTGGTCGTAGCCATAGAGAGGGCGGACTTTACGTTATTGACTTTTTGTATAGTATAGGATATGTTAATGTTTTGACAAATGATGCTCTTTTATGGCACAAGAAACTAGTACATCTTAATGCTCAAAAATTATATCAATATCTCCTTGAATGAAATCTAAGGAATCTTTTTCTTGTAAAGATTGTGTTCTTGGTAAAATGCAACATTTTCAATTTCTAAACAAAACACATGTTATAACAAGATCCTTCGAAATTGTTCATTCGGATGTATGAGGTCCGGCACCCATTTTGTCTAAAGGAGGTATTTTCTATTATGTCATTTTTATAGATGATTTTACTAGGTATACATGGGTATATCTTTTAAAAGCAAAATCCGATGTCTTTCAAAATTTTGTTATCTTTCGTAATCTTGTAAAAAATTAATTTGATTCCGAAATCAAGATTTTTAGATCTGATTCAGGAGAAGAGTTTATATGAAAGGATTTTAAAAATCATCTCAATACGTTTGGAATTATACATCAAACTTCTTGCTCTAAGACTCCTCAACAAAATGGTATTTCTGAACGTAAGCATAGACATATTTTGGAAACCACAAGAACTTTGCTTTTATCAAGTGGTGTTTCTAAAAATTTATGGGCAGAAGCTATTATGACTGCAGTCTATCGTCTCGGGCCATAGAATGTGTCTTTCTAGGATATGGAATAACCAAAAAGGGGTATGGGTGTTATGATTGTAAAAATGACAAGCTTTATGTATCACGAGATGTTAAGTTTTTTGCAAATGAATATGCTTTTAAAGGCATGGATGATGATAGTTCTCTTAATGACTCCTCATATTCCTTCTTGAATGATATTATAGGTGAAGAGGCAATTCATGAAGAAAATTATCTTGATGAACATATGATTACAAGACACCCTATTATACCTTTTGATCAACATTACAATAGATATGTGCGTATCCCTAGGAGGTCAAACCGTGATTCTAGACGTGCTGAAAGATTTGTCTCATATGATAGTTTTTCACCAAGACATAGAGCTTTAGTAACAAATATTTCAGCTATAAATGAACCTAGAACCTTTAAGGAAGCCCAATTATCACAAGACTGGATTCATGCAATGAACGAAGAGTTTGATGCTTTATATAGAGCCCAAACTTGGGATATTGTCTTTAGACCATCAAACAAAAAGACTATAGGTAGTCGGTGGATCTATAAAATCAAGACTAATGGTGATGGCTCATTAGATCGCTATAAAGCTAGATTAGTTGTCAAAGGTTACTCACAAGAATATGGAATTGATTATGAAGAGACCTTTGCTCCTGTGGCTAGAATGACAACTGTTAGAACACTTATAGCTATGTGTGCAATTCATCAATGAAATATCTATCAGTTAAACGTTAAAAATGTTTTTTTGAATGGTTGGTTGAAGGAAGAAGTATATATGGAGCCTCCTCCTGATCTTAATCTTCCTAGAAAGTGTTAAAGCTCAACAGAGCTTTATATGGTCTCAAACAAGCTCCCAAAGCTTGGTTTGATAAGAATGACTGAATTTATGACACAACATGGTTTTACTACATAACCTTGTTTATAAGAAAATCCTTTGCATGTATTGTTATTCTTTTGCACTACGTCGATGATGTGATTATTCTCGGTAGTGATAATACAGGTATCTAGCAAATCAAGCAAGAACTTGTAATATGTTTGAAATGAAGGATCTTGGTAAACTTTCTTATTTTCTTGGCATTGAGGTAACTCGTGAAGAAAGAGGTTTCTTTTTATCACAAATTAAGTTTACTAATGATGTTATTCTTAGATCAGGTATTATAGATGACAAAATTATTGAGACACCTTAGGTAATCAACCAAAAGATGTGTCTAGTTGATGGCGAATTTTTGAGTGATCCCACACCTTATAGACAGATGGTTGGAGTACTTACCTATCTTACCATAACATGGCCATATATTACTCATACCGTTCATACTGTAAGTCAGTTTCATCATGCGCCCACCTCAGTGCATATGAGTGTTGTTAAGAGGATTGTTTGTTATATTCGACAAACCTGAACTAAGGGAGTATTTCTATCATCTTCCTCTTTATCTCAGTTGCTCGCATATACTGATGCTGATTGGGGTGGTGATGTGAATGACAGGCACTCTACTACCGGCTACTGCATATTTCTTGGTCACTCACTCGTCTCATGGAGATGCAAGAAACAACAAAAGGTGTCTCTTTCGTCCACCGAATTCGAGTACCGTGCAATGACCAATACAACTACAGAACTAACTTGGCTGCGACGACTATTTCAGGACTTGGGGATATAATTGAAAGCTTCTCCAATCATGTTCTACGATAACAAAAGTGTTATGTATATAGCCAACAATCATACATTTCATGAGCGTACAAAGCACATAGAGATGGACAGTCACTACGTTCGTGAAGAGATCTCCAAGGCAATTTAATATTACAGCTTGTAAAATCAAAATATAAACTTGCAGATGTGTTCACCAAGTCATTACCTATTCCTCGATTTCAATCTTTAATTGGTAAACTTGAGGTCAAGGAGCCCTCTGTTTGAGGGGGGTGTTAGGAAAAGGGTCACTCAGGCCCGACCTTGGCAGGCCTTGGCCCATTGGGCCGTTAGGACCACTAGCCATTGGAGGCTTTTCACAGCCAACCCCCTCTTCATTTTCTTTTTGTTCTCTCTTCCTTACTTCTTCTTCTCTTCTCTATAAATACTGACTTATTTATAAGACGCTGTGGATATGGCCTGAGGACCATGATTGCTTAAACTTACACATCTTCTTTTAACTCTTGCTTTCTGTTATTTATAAGACGCTGCTCTTATCATAGTTTTCATTATTTTGATAGGGTTTTCAAAGCCGGAATGGATTGGCATACCTGTTTGATTCTGTGTAAGACTTATTTTCATACATCAACATTCTTTTGTTTCATTTATGCTGGTGGCGGAATAGACTTTTTATTGATTAATTAAAAGGACAACACTGTTACCTGTACATATTTTAACAGGTTCAAGTTTTTCCATTTCTTGGTGTTGCTTATTTACACTTTTTTAAAAAATTGTCCGTATATACCTGGATATAACATTGACATGAAAACAATGTACTTTTTGTTCTTTAACATCAGCAATAGTCTTCAAGTTCTCTTTTATGTTTGCTATGCAACTTTTGTGTTATGTGCTAGTTCGTGTTCTCCAAAAGATGCTGTGCCTGCTGCTTAGTAGTACTTCTTCGACACAGGACCTATGCTTTCCTCCATGTATGTAATGCTGTCCATTTTAGCTTTGGGAGGAACTTCTGCTTTATATTCTGAATTCATTTATTACAGCAGTTGCTTCTCTCAAGCGCTATGTTATCGATAGCGGTTAAGGGGCTGTTAGCGGTTGACTATAATATAGCAGGGATATAGTGGATTTAGCGTTATACTTTCATTTACGATTAAAAAATAATATATATATATATATATAATGATTTCTCTAATTTCTAAGAAATATCAAGAAACACATAACCACCGCATTCATAAATATAAATCAAACCAAGTAAACAAATTTTAAGAAGACAAATAATAAATATCATGTAGAATATATAGATTGTTGAAGTGAATTTGGATTAGGAAAACAAATTTGTAAAACAAAATAGTCCCATGATTTACTCCATTAAAGCAAATTTTTGGAAATAAATAGAGAATAGAATAAGGAAAATGAATGATGTTGTATGCATTTAATAGTATTTTCACATACCCGAAAGAACCAAAGAGAGAATATCTTCCCAAGTTCATGTTTGCATTTAATGAATCTTTATATATATATATATATATATATATAGAGAGAGAGAGAGAGAGAGAGAGAGAGAGAGAGAGAGAGAGAGAGAGAGAGAGAGATGCACACATTGAAAACACATATAGATGCATGCTTCCAAACTGGAATGTAGTGTTTCTCACTGTAAATACCCAAAAACAGTGTTGTCTGACGCGTATCGTATCGGGTATCACTGGGCTCCACGATACGGGAGTATCGCCCTTTTTTTTTTGAAAAAAAAAAAATTCAATTTTTTTTTTAAAGTTTATGCTTTCTGGCCACTCTTCACTTCTCTCTTCTTCCCTCTTCACAAACACCGAATGTGTGAATCTGCTCGAATAACATGATCTTACTTTCTATGGTATTAAATCTATTGACTTTGACTATGGAGCACTATCCTATATGCTCGATATTGGTTATGATTTGGAATCCAACATCTTGAACCTTGTTCGTGGCAAACCTTATTGAGTATTTACTAAGTAGGGTTGCACCAATCTAAGCACGGGAAGTGACTCGAGCAGATTCACGGATTCGGGTCGCACCATGCCCATAAGGTGTCGCGTTGACCAACTTTAGTTTCTTCAATGAGAAATCAAGCTTTGGAGTAGGACTGATAATTAAATTAAAAAAAATAATCTTGTTAAATATCACTATGTTCATTATATAGTTATGAGAAAGAAAATATCATCTCGTATATGTTAACTCTATGATATATTGGTAGATACAAATATGGATTTAAAATATATTTAAAAGATAATTGTTGTGTAGGTAAAAAACCTGATAAAAAACATAATATTTTTTATATCTTTAGCAAACAACTAAGGTGTCGGAGTTCCCCTCTTTTGCCGCTTCCCGATTAACCAAAAAAAATTGAAAAAAAATGCCTTTTTTTTGAATTTTTTTGGGGGCGTATCATACGATACGGGTCGTGCGATACGCTCGCACTTGCGATACGGGCCCCCGTATCATACATATAAAAACGGACAACACTGCCCAAACATTTTCTCAAAATAATTTGATCTTTTAGAAATTGTCTTTTCAAGAAAAAATTACGGTTTTGGGTCTTTTAAGGGTTTTCAAATAAAGACACCTTAAACAAACTCATTTTCGCACCAAAATTTTGTAGCAGCCTCAAAATAAAGATAAATGGCACTATCTCAAAAAAATTTGATTTTGACAAAGAGCCAAAAAATGATTGCTTTGCCCTCAAGCCCAAATTGACATTTTCAAATGATTTTCATCTAAAGAAATGATCATTTCAAACAATTTTCTTCAAAGAAACAAATAGAAATGATACATTGGGAACCAAACCCAAAAATGTTTGCTAAATGTCAAATTTATAAAAAACCTTTTAAAATCAAAACCAAATCAAATCAGGCCTCAAAAACTCACTCGATTGAGGATAGTCCTACTCCGGGACCCTACACCCATTAAGGGTTAAAGTGGTCCGACACCCTATACCCATTAAGGGTTAAAGTAGTCTGACACCCTACACCCAACAAAGGGTTAAAGTAGTTGAAACGGTAAAGACTAACGGAGTAAAAGTAGGTCGCCCGTGCAAACAAATACTGGGAATGGAACTCAGTTGTTTTCAAAAGAATATTTGAAGATTTCGATAAAACTCGATGTTTTCAAATATATTTCAAAATAAAATGATTTTAAATAATAAAAAAGGAAATATTTGAAACCATAAATAAAAAGGGATGAAGCTCAGGTCAAACAAAGATAAGAACAAATCAAGATGAGAGCAAGGATCAAGGCGACAGTTGAGTCAAGCCCAGGACCAAGCTCATTCATCAAACAGGGACCGAGATAAAAAATCAAGTCTCAAGTGGGCTAAGGAAGGTGAAACTACCATGGGCTAGACCATACCTCATGTCAAGACTAAGCCAAGATACTAGGGGCAAGCAAGAGACACTAGGGTGGGTTGAGCTCACCCACTCAAGTCCAAGGCGGCTCAAAGGGGGGTTGCACCCAACCCGAAGAAGGCTAACCTTGGATAAAGAAGAATGGCACCAAGGATTGCTTTAGGTTGCATCAAGTCGAGCCGGACTGTACCTTGGCCGATTGTGACTCACTTGGCTCAATAACACACATAGTTGGACCATGTCAAACTGAATCAAGGGGTTGCACCTTGGCTATTTTCATACAAGCATCCCTTCCGCGCATCTTTCTTAAAAAAAATAGTGCGACCATACCACATCATACATAAAAGGATGATACCTAGCCTCTTAAATCTACATCCTTTGAGGATTCATTATATATATATATATATATATATATATATATATATATATATATTTACCACCTCATATGGTTGCAATTGTTCATTTCATCTTTTCTTATCCTTTCTTTGAATAGTTTTTAAAACAAGATCTCCCACTTTGAAGTGGCAAGCCTTCATGTATTTTTCATAATGTCGGGCTATCCTTTGCTAATATGTATGTGCATGATCCATGGCAATGAGCCTTTTCTCATCAAGTAGGTCAAGCTCAACCATCCTAGCCTGTTGTAGGGTTTCTATGGGTAAATCGAGTACAAGAGATGTATGAAATGAATGTAATTTGGTATGAATGGGAAGTATGACATTCGTACCATAGACCAGCTCAAATGGTGTGGCATTTGTGGGTGTGCGGATGGAAGTCCTATAAGTCCATAAGACTTCATCTAGCTTCTCATGCAATGTCATACCTTTCTCTAAAGTCTTCTCAATGATGCTTATGAGGGTTTTATTTGTGGCTTCAGCTTAGCCATTGCCTTGAGGATAGTAGGGTGATGAGAAGTGTTGAGTAATGCTATAGGTCTTACATAACTTTTTCACCTTCTCATTTTTTAATGGGGTGCCATTATGTGACACCAGGTCTCTTGGAATTCTAAATCGAGCAAAGATATTTTTCTTAATGAATGCCACTACATGTTGTCCTTGGACATTAGTCAAGGAGGTAGCTTTAACCCATTTAGAAAAATATTTAGTGGCTTCTAAAATAAACCTATGCCCATTTGATGGAGTAGGTGAGATAGGTCCTATAATATCAAATGCCCACATGGTGAAGGGCCATGAACTCACTACGGAATGCAATGCGGATGATGGAATGTGAATGGCATTTCCATGCACTTGACATTGATGACACTTCCTAACATGATTATGATAATCTTGCTTCAAAGTGGACCAAAAAAATTACCTGCCCTAAGTACTTTCATGGCCATCATATTTACATTGACATGGCCTCCACATTCCCCATCGTGGAACTCATGCATAATGGTCCTAGCCTCCTCATGGTCGACACATCTCAATAAGATGCCGGTAAAACTCTTTTTGTAAAGAACCCCTCCCAAAATTACATATCGGTTTGAAATTTTCTAAATAAAGCCTTATCTTTAAAGGAAGCAAATTTCTGGAAATCCTCTATTTTCTAAAATGTTTTTAATGTCTTGAAACCAAGGCTTTTCAATTGAATTTTGGTTATTTTGGCAAATCTCTAAATCGTGGGTGAATAAAGTGGGTAAATGTAGGATCTCTAGGGATGGAGTGCCCATAATGGAGTCGATTCTTAGAGATGTCCCTAAAGAGGATAGGGCATCGACTATAGTATTGTCCTCTCTGCCTATATGAGAGAGAGTGCATGATTCGAAAGAATTAACCAACTGGGTGGCTAATTCATGGTATGGAATGAGTTTTTTTATTTTTGACTTGCCAAATTTTTGAAACTTGGTTTACAACAAGTATAGAATCTCCAAAGACTTCAATACATGATGCCCCTAGATCTTGAAAACTTTTAGGCCTTGTATGAGTGATTCATATTCAACCACATTATTTGAAGATGAAAAATCTAGTCGAAATGCCATTTGGATTTCTCCCTTCTCGGGGGATATGAAAATGATTCCAACACCTACCCCTTATTGATTCTTTGCCCCATCAAAGTACATTTTTTATACTTGATCTTCATTACAACAATTTGGTAAAATATGATTTTGTAATTCGTTTGCAAAGATGCCCTCATCGGGCATTTCATCGAGTATGGGATATGTATCTTCAAGGAGTAACTCAACCACATGATAGGTTAGGGCTTGTCCCTTAATGGAGTTTTAGTGATGGAATTTTAGATCATACTCCATTAATAGGAGTTGCCATTTACCAAGCCTATCCATTAGGCTCCATTAGGCTAGGTTTTTCGAAGAGGTACTTGATAGGGTCAAGTTTAGACACTATCCAAATTTCATGATCTAGGAAATAATGTCTAAACTTTTGGCAAAGCCATACCAAGGCTAAACACATTTTCTCCATGGCTTGGTAATTTCTTTCATATGCCAATAGAGTTTTTGAAATGTAGTAAATAACATATTCCTTGAGTCTATCATCCTCATATTAAGCAAGTAAAGCACCCAATGCATTCTTATGAATGAAAATATAAAGTAATAAAAGTTTTCCTAGCTTTGGAGGTTTTAAAATTGGAGGGTTTACCAAATAGGTTTTCAATCTTTCAAAAGTTTTTTGACAATAGGAATCCCAATCAAATTTAATCCCTTTCTCAAAAGCCTATTGAAAGGTTTGCATCTTGTTGTTAAATTGGAGATGAATCTCCTGATTGCTTGGGGTTGACCTTGGAGACTTCAAATTTGGGTCAAGTTAGAGGGTGGAGGCATGTTTATGATGGCTCGACACTTAGAGGGGTCAACCTCTATGCCCCTTTGGGTAACCATGAACCCTAACTCTACTCCAAAAACACATTTTTGAGGGTTAAATTTTCGCTTGATAAAACCTAAGTCTTTCAAAAACCTTTTTCAAAGATTCTAAGTGTGTACATCGGGCTTTAGATTTTACCAAAAGATCATCCACATATACTTCCAAGAGCTCATAGATTTGATTATGAAAAATAGTAGTCATAGCTCTTTGGTATATGGCCCCGATATTTTTCAAACCAAAAGGCATAACAGTGCGACAATATGTGCCCCAAGGTGTAGTAAAAGCCATTTTAGCCTGATTTTTTGGTGCTAGCTTAATCTGATTATAACCCGAATAGTCATCCATGAAGGAAAACATTTTATGATTTGCAGTACTATCTACTATCAAATCAATATTTGGAAGTGGAAAATTATCTTTTGGAGTGACTTTGTTCAAGTTTCTAAAATTAATGCAAATGTGAATCTTCCCATTGGATTTTATAACAACAACTATATTAGAAAGCCATTCAGAATAAGCAATGGGTTTCATAAATTCAGCTTTTAAAAGATCTTCTAAACCTTCTTTTACTAGGGAGTGAACATCAGGATGGATTTTCCTAAGCTTTTGTTTAATAGGTTTTGTATTTGGTTCTAAAGGTAAATGGTGTTCTATAATCCTATGGTCTAAACCAGACATGTCTTCATAGACCCATGCAAACACATCTATGTATGATTTTAAAAATGCAATGAATGATGCTTTTTTATGTTCATGCAAACAAACACCTATTTTGACACTTTTTGGGTTAGACTCATTCCCTAAATTGACTTCTACGAAATCTCCCTACAAAATTTGAGGGTTTTTCCAAGTCAAGGATTTTATGGAATTCAGGCAACTCAGAGGCTTCATCATCCTCATGGATGAGGAGATCTTCCTCCTTGCCTTGATTTCTCTCAAGCACTTTGATTTCTAGGGAGGTATTATGCATAAAAGAAGGGCTATGTATAAAAGACACTTTGGGTTTGGTTAAAATGAACTTTTCAATTTATCCCCGGTTTTGCAAAACAAGATTTTTAGGCTTTTCATTTTTTTTGGTTTTTTCTAAACAACTATTAGAAGGAAAAACATAAAGAACTTTTTTTGGAACTTTCTGTTTTTTTAAATGTTTTTAGGTTTTGAGAATTTTCTAATTTTTTTGGTTTTTCAAAATATATACTTTTTTTGAATTTTTTTCGAAAAAGGGACCTTCCATTAAACCTGCAAAGAAAACATCATGAGTTAACTCTGAATAAGAGATCTAAGCCATAGTTTTCGGTTTTAGTCGGCTCTAGGGAATCCTTAATCCAATTGGTCTAAGGTGGCAGCTCAGGGGGTATGGATGGATCGTACCCTAAGCCATGTCGACCTAGGTTTTGTGGAGGTAGAATGGGCTCCACTCTTCCTTGGCTCTTGGCTCTTAGGCCCTCGTATGGTGTATACCCCATGTTTAGTAACATATTCCAAGACTTTTTGAGTTTCAAAAAGTTTTGATAAAGGGGATGGTCTTGGAATAGTGTATCATTGACATCATGGTTATATACTGAAGTTTTTTGGGGGGTACCTAGGAGGTGTAAGACTTTAGGGATAAAGTGTTCGGCTTTTCTAGGGTGTACACAACATTAGGTTCAGGGAGTTTAGTAATTTGGGTGTTCTTAGGAGATGGATGACCTTGGAAGGGTGTGACTTGGGTTCTTTTAGGAGGCAGATGGTTTTGGTACTAAGGAGATTGGGTGTAGATGGATTGGGTGAGTTGGACATCTCCATGACCCTCTCTACTTCACTCAGTGGGTCACTGTATAGGCAAGGAAAATTTTGTATTCCCTTGAGTTGTTGATTATCTTCTTTAAAGACTACCACGACCTGGTTATCTCACGGGATTTTAAGGCACTTATGAAAGGTTGAAGGAACGGCTCGGAGGGAATGTATCCACGACCTTCCTAACAACAAGTTATAGTGAGGGTTTATGTCTAAGACATGAAATAACTCTATATATGGTATTTGGCCACTTCCATGGGTAATTCTATGGAGCCTAAGGGGTGGGATGAGTTGCCATCGTATCTTTTGATGACGATTGGGCTTGGTTCTAGCATAGAGACAATCACTCCTATTTGGAAAGCCACATAGAGAGGGAGAATATTTAGACCTCCTCCCCTATCAACTAGGCACTTGTTGAGAGTGTGGTGATTCAATACCACCTCTATGTGCAAAGCTTGGTTGTGGGTCATATTAGATCTTTCTAAATCATCCTCAGTGAACACAATTGGGGCCTTGGCGAAGATGGGAGAGACCAAGGTGGATAGGGATTCGGGAGTTATGATGATGTTAACCCTAGCCTTTTCTAAAATTTCCTCTAAAACATGTCTATGTTGAGGTGAAGTTCGTATTAACTCCAGTATAGATATATTTATGGGGAGTTTCGAAAGGTATAATTCTAAGTCATATGGGGTTAGCATAACACTTTTACCTTTGTCGATGCCATGAAATGAGTAGGGATGCATGCTTTTGGGGGGCCGGACCAAACGACCACTCCCTTGCTAGTTTGTTTAGCTAAGTGAGGGGGTTGATAGATTCTTCCAGATCTAGTCACCTCCCCTACACTCAACTTAGGGCTCGATCCTATCTTGACTCTAATCTAATGCCTTAGAACACCTCGAATCTCTATAAAGGCTCTAACCGAGGCTGGAGTCTAAGTGCTCCCCAAATCACTACTTGTTTGTCTTTTTTTATTATGAGAGGGCATGGTGTGTGACAGGTAGTGTGAATTGTATGTAGTGCATGCTCAATCCCACAATTTTGGTTTGAATGAAGGCATACCTCTTTGTCCTTCCCGCTTATACTTGCGTGATTCAGGAAGGGTTCTTTGAAAATGGCTTGAGGGGGGTCTTGTTCCTCCGAGACGTGGAGCCTATCATGCTCTATCAAGTCATCGATTTTATTTTTCAAGTAATAACAAAGTTCCGTGTCATGACCTTTGAGATTATGATATTTACAAAAACTGTTTAAAAACCTTCCTTGAGGAGGCGCTCTTTTGGGAATTTCAGGAAGACTTGTAAGACCTTATGCTAACAAAATGTCTAGGATTTCCGTGGGTGGTTGTCCTAGATTGGTGTATTCTCCTTTTCAAACTTTTTTGATTTTTCTCAAAAGACTTTTGTCTAGAGGGCTTAGAGGGCCCGACCAAACTTGGATCTACTTAGACGTTGGCTACTTTTTGAGTTTTTGCTCTCCCTTTCGGTGTATGTGGCCCATATGCCTCGGGTTTTTCAAACTTGGTTTTCAAAAAGTTTTCCCTTTCTATATATCTTCATAAATTCCCTTTTTCAAATTTGTCTCAAAGAGGGAAGCCTTTTTGATTAATTTTTGAAAACTAGAGATTTTGTGAAGGGAGAGGAGAACTTTCAAATCAATTTTAAAATTTTCGAGGATGAGCATTATTGCACATCCTTCAAAAATGGGTTCCTTGACCTGTACTAGGAGTGACCTCCACCTGACAATGAATGCATGTGCATCCTCGTTAGGAGCTTGTTTGGTGTCTCTTAAAGTATTGAGAGTGGGCATGACTTCTACGTTGTGTGAAAATCTTTGCATGAGGCAATTCACCAAGTCCTTCAAACTAGTGAATTGGATTAGATCGTAGGAAGCCAACCACTTAGATGCATTCCCACTTAGAGAATGGGAGAACCAGTAAACCCATTTTGAAGAGTCTCTCTTTTTCTTATAGGCTCTTTGAGAAAATAGTTGGGGATGAGATCGAGGATCTTCATTTCCATCATACCAATGGAAGCTTGATATTTCATCATCACTATCTATTTGGTAATTTGATGGTAAAAAGTCAGATAGTGAATATGATTTCTTTTCTCTTGTTTGACCATTTAATAGTTGTTGTAGGGTCTTTCTGTCCCTAACAATGAAGAACTTGGGTTTTGGTCCTTCTTCAAACTTAGAGATCATTTTAGGCTTTCTTGAATGATAGGTGTAAACACCCCGAAATCCCACGAATTTCTTAAACAAATCTGGTTTTTATACAAGCAGCCCCAAAGGGTCATTTTGAGTTTGGAAACCCAGGAGCCTTCCAAACAACCCTGTATATATGTTTTAAACTTTATCTTTCAAAAACATATGATATAGCTTTTGAAAACCCTTTTAAGACGTGTTTTGAAACCCCGAAGTGGCTTGGCCTGATCAAGACAGGACCAGGAGAGCCAAGAAGAGCCCGGAACCGGAGCACCTGTCAAGCCCAGCACAGCAACTCTTGCATCTTATTCACATCCCAGGATCTCGAACGTCCAAGACCCTGTTCTTATCAAAAAAGCATTTGAAGTCATCTCCGGAAGGCAGAAACGGAGGCGGACGACTATGTTGGCGAAGACCCAACGCAGACGGAGCACTGATGCTGTCAGGCCCCGCACAAATCGTCCGTCTCGAACCCAGCCCGAAGGAGTCAGAATTCAGTTTGGATTGGATCTGGACCATATATATCCAGATTCCAATCCAAACCCATATGTGGATTTGGGTTTGGATTTGGATCCAGAGATCCAATCCAATATCCATATCCATGGCCCACATCACCTTCTCATAAATGGAGGTGGGGCCCACTTGAAATTCACGTGGGATATTGGGCATGAGAGAGAGTGGGAGTGATAAATATCAAGAGTGTTGTATTAAGCTTGACTTGTGTGTCAAGTTTGGGGTTTAATCTTGTGGTTTAGCCTAATTGAGTGGGTTTAAGCTTGTAATTAGCTAAAACCTAACCTAGGGCTGCACCAACATGGGGTGATCAAGGTCTATGGGCCATGCTAAGGGAGCTCCTTCACCTAAACCTAGCCAAAAATGCCTAAACCTAGCCTAAACCCCTAATCCACTCCTAATCTGAACCTAATCACCTAACCCACTTCCCTAATCCCGGCCTAATCCCAACCTAATCACCTAACCCACTCCCCTAATCCTTCCCTAAACCTAGATTAATTTCCCTAAACCTAGCCTAAACCTAGCCTAAACCACCTAACCTAGCTCACTAAACCTCACCCTAAAACCCAACCACCTAACCTACCCCTAAACCACCCTTAGCCCACGATTTTCCCAAACACCTAGTTTTAAAATATCTGGCCCAACCCCATCCAACCCACCTTATCTACATACTACCCTACCTAAACCACCTAACCACTACCCACAACCCAGCCCTAACCGACCTACCCATCCCCTATTTAAACCCCCCCCATTGTGGGCGGGTTTTCCAAGTGGGAACCACTCCACCTCCCAGCCGGGCCCTCTTCCTCTCCCATCTCTCACCCGTCTTCCCAGCAGCTCCAGCCCCACCAGCCGCCACCTGCTCCGCCACTCTCCCTCCTCCATCCACCATCACTGCCCCACCAGCCGGACGCCACCACCTCACTCAGCCGGGCCCTCTCCTTCTCCCATCTTCCACCAGCCGACAGCCACCTTTGCCGCCACTCTTTCCCATTCGGTAAGTCCCCCTAACTCCCTCAAAACCACTCTCTACCACCTCTCCACTCTTAGCCACCCATCTTCCCCTTTAGCTCAACCTCTTTGCCGCCACCATCTAAGCCTAGCCGAACCTAGGATAACCCAAGTGGCTGGCCACTACTCAGCCACCACTTCCCATTCGGCCGACCTCCCCCTAGGCGTCCTCTTTGGCCTTCCCACTAGCTCACCTTTTAGGTCCAGTTTCCCTAAGTCCCTAACTTACCTAGTGACCCTAAGACCCACTTAGTCAGCCACTCTAAACTCCCTACTTGGAGGCGCCGCCCACTTGCCACCGGTCCCCTTCGAGGCGTCCATCCCGCGCCCCATTTGTAGCCGGCCAGCACTCTTGGTCATACACCTTCGCGGAGCTCCCATTTGCAGCCCAAAGCCAAGGCCACGCTCAAGCAAGACCTCTACGGACCAGCTACTTGTAAGTTTCTAAACTCGGTCTTTAATCATACACTTGCTTGAAATTCAATTTGATACGGGGTTGTAATAACGGAGCATAGTCTCCCCCCGCTTGTAATAACGTGGCTTGGCACAACCACACACGTGCACTCTCTTAGTCGTGCACGATTTTGAACACACACGGGCCTAATCAGCCCCTAATATATAAGTATACGTATATATTTCATTTCCGAAGGGTTTTGTTTAAGTTGGGTGTGTTGTCTTTCAATTTAAACACTCTCACACACATTGAGCTTTCGCTCTTATTTGAAAGACCCAAGTAAGGGCCGACCTATACTATTTGGGTTTCATTTCATGTCGTGTGAGTAAGTCTTTCAATTTAAACACTCTCACACACATTGAGCTTTCGCTCTTATTTGAAAGACCCAAGTAAGGGCCGACCTATACTATTTGGGTTTCATTTATTGTCGTGTGAGTAGTCTTTCAATTCAAGCACTTTCACACACATTGAGCCTTCGCTCTTACTCCCAAGACCTTAGTAAAGGCCTTATTGCAGTTATATTTGGGTTTCATTTATGTCGTGTGTGTAGTACTTCAATTCAAGCACTCTCACACACATTGAGCCTTCGCTCTTACTCCCAAGACCTTAGTCAAGGCCATACTGCAATTTATATTTGGGTTTAATTTCATGTCGTGTGTGTAAGTCTTTCAATTCAAACACGCACCCACATTGAGCCTTCGCTCTTATTTGTACGACCCGAGTAAGGGCTCATATACATAAGATATATACATATTTCCCTTCGGTTATTTCCCTTCGGTTATTTCCCTTCGGTTATTTTCCTTCGGTTATTTCCCTTCTGTTATTTCCCTTCAGCATTGTCTTTACATTTCGGGTTTTCCCTTTGGAGTAGCGTGAGTTTGCATTGCATCTACGCCATACCACGAGGTAGGACGCATATTGCATCGAAGCGACCCCCGCTCGAATTCGCCCATGTAGTGGAGTGTTCATAACACACAAACTAGGCGACCCAAAAAGGGATAAAAGAAAAGACTTAGGCACGTACAAATCCACGTGATCTAAAACATGCAAATCGCATCTTAAAAACCCGAAATAGACACCTCGAACCGTTTCGTAGATTTTCTCCCTAAAAACTCGATTTTTTGCAAAAGCGTACAGACCGACCCTTGCGCATCGGTGCAAGAAGGTCTGCGACGACAAGAGCTCACTTGCTCACAGTCGCCACGTTTAGAAGTCAGTATTGATATATCTTCGCTAGCTTAAGTAAGCTAGCTGGCACGCCCTGTTTGTATACATAGGCCTTAGACGCACGATAAGATCCACTCCAAGCCACGAAAGGGGCGAAGAGGCGGGGATTTTCGCGCGTCTACAATAGGGTTTTCTATGAACCCTTGGTTTCTTGCCATGAGAGGAACAAGATTCCACCGCATTGGCCTCTTGGCTTAATGCAACGATTCTTTCCTCGATTTCTTTAAATTCCCTTTTTAGGAAGGCAAGCATATCTCCCTAGTTTTTTGAATTTTCTTTTGAATTTTTTTTGAAAACAGACTTATAAAGCGTGAGGCTTGGCTTGACACCTCACAAGATCCCTCTGAACTAGACATGAACAACCTGTATACAAAAGTGGATTTTAAGAATCACGATTTCAAAAAGTGAATTGTTTTGCAAACTTATATCGGATTCAAATAATTTCCTAAGATTTAAGTCTCATCAAGCATGACAAATTTGTAGACGTAAATTTTTATTCCAAAACCTATGTAGAGACTTGAAATGAAATTTCTAAACTACATCATGTGCGCCAGGCCTTCTTGAACCAATGCTCAAGGGTCCTCCTAGATGCTTTGAAAATCGTTTGATATCTGGTGAGTTTGTAAAGACCAAATTCCAATTTCAAAAGCTTGACAAAGTTGTGATTTTGCTTCTTAACTTAAAAATATTTCAAGTCCTGAAAAACATAAACTGGTTCTATTTTTAGAGGCTTATTTATAATTTTTTTTGAAATAGTTATGAGTTTTCAAAAATTCTAAAAATTTTACAGAGAACAATTTTTATGTAAGGATTCAAAAAATATTTTTTTTTATTTTATATACTACAGATTTATGTAATTAAATCCAAAAGTAGACCTCACTCGAATATTTGGGAAGACCTGTGTAAGAAAGTGAGAGGTTTAGAAAAACTAGTTTATTTTTATGCTTAAACCTCCAATTTCTATGAAATTGATTTTGTTGGAAATATATGGATTTCATATTTCCAATGAGACTATTTTCAATCAAATTGGTTCACTGTGTATAAAGATATAGCCTCTATTGTAGGAACCTCTGGTTTTTTAGAATCTGTTTTGATTTTAAGAGAACTTTTCTGATTTTATTGGTGATGTTTCATAAGCCTAAAATTCTTGAATATTTTAATAAAAGCGTGTCTGTATATTTAGATTAGACATGTAAAATTTGAAAATATTCACAGCAGGGAATAATGAAAGATAAATCATTTTTTGAATGTGTGTAGAGTAAAGAAAAACAGTTTTTTCAGATTTTTCAGCTTCATGCTTGTGTTTTCGTCTGAATTAAAACTGAATCTAAAGCTATAAAACAATAAACAAAAATCCTAATTATCACGTGAGCATAGAGAGATTAAGAGGTATATAATCTTATGTTATGTTATGGAGTAGAAAAAATCAAAATTAAAATATATAACGAATAGCATATGAATGAAAGAAAGACAGGGCAACATATGAACTTTGATTAATACATCATCATGGAGACATGAGATCCTTAATTACAACCCCATAAAGCTTAATGAAAAAGAAGATAATTTTGAAAGCATGAAGAAAGAATGGACCTATGGCGGAAGGATTGGAGGATGGCTAAAGATAAATCATTTTTTGAATGTGTGTAGAGTAAAGAAAAATAGCTTTTTCAGATTTTTCAGCTTCATGCTTGTGTTTTCGTCTGAATTAAAACTGAATCTAAAGCTATAAAACAATAAACAAAAATCCTAATTATCACGTGAGCATAGAGAGATTAAGAGGTATATAATCTTATGTTATGTTATGGAGTAGAAAAAATCAAAATTAAAATATATAACGAATAGCATATGAATGAAAGAAAGACAGGGCAACATATGAACTTAATACATCATCATGGAGACATGAGATCCTTAATTACAACCCCATAAAGCTTAATGAAAAAGAAGATAATTTTGAAAGCATGAAGAAAGAATGGACCTATGGCGGAAGGATTGGAGGATGGCTAGCGGTTGGCGGTGCCTTCTCCTTCCTCTCTTTCTCTTTCTCTCTCTTCTCTCTCCTTCTCTCTCTCTCTCTTTCTCTCCCTCTCTTTCTTTCTCTCTTTATCTCCCTCTTGCTGGATGATTGGTAGAACTCGGATTGATCTGGTTGATCGAGAGATGATCCATTGCAGCCCCCTTGAGGCCCTTTTTATAGGCAAAGGGTTGCCTATTAGCTGTAGCCATTTGTAAGGCAACTTGCCTTGTTGCAAGTTGTTGAAATGGGGTAAGAGAATGTTGTCCATGGCCTTCCAAATTGGGCCAAGGCATACTGCACTCACTTACCAAAATCATTCAATATGTGATTTGGCAGGTTACCAAGCCTGGCTGAAACTGGCTAGGTCTTGGAAAGTTTGCTACATTCGGCCAGGGTTGGGGTGACGTTGTCCCTTTGCTGAACTTAGTTAATGAATTCGGCTAGAACTGAAAAAGTTGTTGTGTTCAGCCAAGACTTGAGAAAGCAAGTGGATGCTGCTGTATTAAGCTTGATGAACCAACTGCCGAAAGGACTGTTGACATTGTTCAATGGACTCTCACCATTTTGGGACTTCATCCATTCTTCTTGCTGCTGAATTCAGCTAACTAAGATTTGGAAAGTTGTTGTCCACCTTGCTAAAGCTTGGTTGGCTAGATTTGGAAGGATGTTGTTGTCCTCTTCACTTGCTAAAACTGTCCAGTACCGGCTATAGTATGTGTTCGGCTGAAGCTTGAGATGATGCTGAATGTGGCTCCGATTGGGAAGATTGTTGCTCATTTGTTCCTTCAAGGTTGACATCAATTGAAATTAAATGGTAAGTGGCTGGCATCAACTGAAGGTGGAGTTGTCCTCTTGCTACAATTGGCCAGGGCAACTTTCCATGTTGGAGTCGAGTGAGGTGTGAGTTGGTAAGTGTATTTATTGCTCTTCAAAACCAACTGTTTGACAAATGACTTGCTCCTTCCATATGAATCAACATGAGCATCAATTGGGAAATAATTTAGTGAGTTGTTTCCATTGATGATCACCTTATTGTATATGTTTGGAGTGTCATGTCATCGTTGTTGATGTAATAATTACTCAATTTGTCTTCCTAATTTCTTCTGAGATTAATTCTTCATTGGACAACACAAGTGATCAACGAGACCTTACAAATTGCAAACATCATTAATGGCGTTTTCAAAAGAAGCGCTTGTGATGCTCATGTCAAAAGATGAAACCGTTAAAGCTTTTAACTTATTCCCTTCCCACCAGTATAATTGAATAGATGCTTTAATTAAGCTCTATGTTTCTGTAAATTTGTGAGCATCTTTAACTTGATAGTGTCACTATAGGGCCCGTTGGTATGATAGAAAAGGTGTTTTTGGGAGGTAATTTCTCGAGAAAAATTGAAGTCTTGATAGTGTTTTCTTGATCGTTTTTGAAATAATATCTTTTCTCCTAAATGGTTTCATGGGATTTGGTTGGCGACCTTGTTGGCTGACCTACCATGTTGAGATCAGTTGCAACCTTGTGGGCTGACTTACCATATCGAGTCAAGGTGGCTGCACCCACCTTGCTGGGCTTGGAAAGGTAAAGGGGCTGACATTAACTAAACCTTGTTGTTGTGCCTTCTTCCTTCCATATTGGAGTCAGGTGAGACTTGACTTAGTAAGTTTCTCCCTTATGGCAACTCATGTCAATGTGCTGATTTCATGGCCAAGATGTTGTGAAAAGTAGGTGGTCATGGTGATTTTAGCCAAGCTGTTGTTTTGAGGACTTACCAAATTAATTTCAGGAAAGGTAAGTTGCTTAATCCTTTGATGTTGAACTAGGCAGGTAAGTATTGGTGAAATTGACGAGCCTTTTATGCCTTGGTGACTTTCCAAATTGTGCATCAAGGTCACCTATGGTAGGTCATATGATTCATTTATGCCGAAATTGGTAAGTTTTCTCTTAGTGGCTATCCAAATCAAACGTCATAGCTTGCCAAATTGAGTATCACTTTCCTTTTTCGTGGATCACGCTGACTTTCCATCCTGGGTGCCGACTTTTCTTCTTGAATATCGACTTTCCTTTTCTAAAACAACTTTCCTTTCTTAAACGTCGACTTTTTTTTCTGGGTGCTGACTTTCTTTTTTAATACCTCCTCCTTTTTTCGGGGAATTTGCCTCCTTCCAGTCTGAGATTTATATATGGTAGGTATAGTTTCAAACATTTATATGAAAAAACATTTTTATATTTGAAAAGGTCAAATTTAATGAAATCTTCAAACATTATTTTTTGAAAACATTGGGTTTCATTCCCAATGTTCTCATTTTCATTTGTTTCTTTAAAGAAAATTGTTTGAAATCATTTTTTCTTAGAAGGCAATCATTAAAAAGGCAGAATCCTGCCAATTTGGTTCTAAGGGCAAAATAGTCATTTTTATAAAATTTTGTCAAAATTTGATTTGTTTTAAAAAGGATGCAATATATCATCATTTTGAGGTTGCTAGAAAATTTTGATACCAAAATGAGTTCATTTGATGTATTTTTATTCAAAAACTCGAAGCTCCAAAAAAAAGAAAAATTTATAAAAGATGAAAATTCTTTATTTAATTTTTTTTGTATTTGCAATGGGTCTTGATCATTGGCAGCAACAAAGCAGCATTGGTGCCCGATTTGGTAAGCCATCAAGGTGAGCCTTGCCGATTTCAACAGGATTGAACAAGGCAACTTATAATGTTAGGTCTATGCATTAGTGAGCATCCAAGGAAAAGGAAAGTCAACATCTAAGAGAAAGGAAAGCTGGAGGTGATCAAAGAGGAAATTCTACATCTATAAAAGGGGCCTTGGGGGAGCTAAAAAATTATCCAAGATCATCAAGCATCAATCCAATCATCCATAATCCAAGGAGGAATCTGTGAGCAACAAGAGAGGGAGAGAAAGAGAGGGAGAGAAAGAGAGGGAGAGAAAGAGAGAAAGAAGGAGGAGGAGGAGGCTACCAACCGCCAGCCACCATCTCATTCTTCCGCATTAGAGGTCCCTTATTCCCTTCTCTTTTCAATAATATCTTCTCCTCTTTCATTCAATTTAATGGGGTTGTAATTAAGGAGCTTATGTATCCATTTTGATATAATAATTAAAAATTATATGCAGTCCTATTTTCTTTACGTTCATAAATTACATGCTATGTGTTTAATTTTCGATTCTTTCTACTCCGATATACATTATAAGATCTTATATCTCCTAATCCCCTCTATGCTTATGATATGATTATAATTTTATTCATTTTAATTGCTTTAGATTGTCTTTTAATTCAGACAAAATGCATACATGTATCTTGTAAAAATGGAAAATCTGTTTTCTATACTCTACATATGTCTGATGAATAATTTTTATTTCCTTATCTCCTACTCTCAATGTACTGAAATTTTGCACGCCTAATCTTCTTAAAATCAACAGTTCCTATAATATATGTTGGGTCATGATCTCATAACTTTGAATACAGTAAACCATTTTGATTGAAAAGGTCTCATTGTAAAACTAAGATACATAGATTTCCAACAAGACCAATTTCATAGAAATCATAGATCTAGGTGCTAAGATACAACCACTTTTTTAAGCCTTTGTTTTTCTGTCACAGATCTATCCCGAACACTTGAGTAATATATATTCTCAGATTTAATTGCATACATCTATAACACTTAAAATTCAAATAAAAATAGTTTCTAAATCTATTAACCTCTACTTTCTGTAAAATTTTAAGAATTTTTGAACATTTGGAAGTCGTCCAAAAATATTAGGAAATAAGTATGTGAAAACAGAACCACTTTTTGTTTTTCAAGATTTGAAATGTTTTGAGTCATGAAGTAAGTTCACGATTTTTGTCAAGCTTTTGGATTTGAAATTTGATTTTGATAACTCACTAGATCTCAAACAAATTTCAAAGCGTCTAGGCTGACCCATGAGCATTTGTTCAAGAAGGCTTACGTTGAAAAGAATTTATTTATCCACAATCGTTATAGAAGTCAGAAATCAATTTTGCTAGTTTAAACAAACTAGTTGGCATGCTCGTGCACTCGTACGAAATGCATACACGTATATTATAAAAACTGAAAATTTGTTTTCTACACTCTCCATACGTCTGATAAATGTTTTTTATTTCCTTATCTCCTACTTTAAATATATTAAAATTTTGCACACCTAATCTACACACAAAGATACACTATCTACATAATTTTAGGATCGTAGAACACTATAAATAAAACCTGATAAGATCGATTGAAATCAGAATAGATTTCTATAAAACCTACAATTTCTGCTATAGAGGTTGGGTCATAATCCCATATCTTTGTATGCAGTGAACCGTTTTGATTGAAAATTATCTCAACGAAAAGCTGAGATCCATAGCTTTCCATCAACACTAATTTCCTAGAAATCAGAGATTTTAGTACCAAGATACAGTTGCTTTTCTAAGGTATATTCTCAAATTTATGTGAATTTACATATCAAACTACTTTTTGTAAAATTTTGAGAATTTTTGGAGATTCAGAAGCCATCCAAAAATATTAGGAAGTAAGCCTTTGAAAATAGAATCAGTTTTTATTTTTCAAGATTTGAAATGTTTTGAGTTAAGAATTAAGTTTATGATTTTTGTCAAGCTTTTGGAATTGAAATTTGGTTTTGAAAACTCACCATATCTCAAACAATTTTCAAAGCTTCTAGGCTGACTCTTGAGCATCTATTCAAGAAGACTTACTTCGAAAAGAATTCACTTATCCATAATCACTAAAGAAGTGAGAAATCATTTTTACTAGTTTAAGCAAACAAGTTGGTATGCTAAAGCATTCGTAGATGACAAATTTAGTTTCAAGTTTCTACATAGACTTTGAAATAAAAATTCACATTGCAGATTTGGAACGCCCGATGAAACTTGAGTTTTAGGAAAGTGTTTGAATCCGATGTTGGTTTTTAAAACAATTCACTTTTCAAAATCGTGATTCTTAAACTCTTTTTTTGCACAGGTTGAGTTTTTGCAAAAACATTGTCTAGTTCAGAGGGCTCTTATGAGGTATCGAGTCCTCATGCTCTACAAGTCAATTTTCGAAAAGAATTTCCAAAGAAAGTTTGAAAATCTGGGAAGATAGGATTGCCTCCCTAAAAAGAGAATTTAAAGAGCTAAGGATCGAGTGAAAAATCGCTGCATTAAGCCAAGAGGTTGATGCGATGGAATCCTGCTCCTCTCATGCCAAACAACCAAGGACTTATAGGAGATCCTACCACTCACGAAAGCCTAAAGTGATCTCCAAATTTGAAGAGGAACCAGAACTCGAGTCCTTTACTGTTAAGGATAGAAAGGCCTTACAACAATTGTTAAGAGGCAAAATCAAAGAAAAGAAGTCATACTCACTATTTGACTTTTTACCTTCTAATTACCAAATGGATAGTGATGATGAAATACCGAGTTTCCAAGGGTATGATGGAAATGGTGTCCCTCGATCCCATCCCTAACTCTTTCCTCGAAGAGCTTATAGGAAAAAGAGGAACTATTCTAAGTGGGTCTACTGATTTCTCCATTCTCTAAAGGGGAATGCATCAATGTGGTTGGCTTCATACGATCTAAGCCAATTCACCAGTTTTGAGGACTTGGCGAATTGCTTTATGCAAAGGTTTTCACATAACGTAGAAGTCATGCCCACTCTCAACACCTTGAGAGATGCTAAACATTCTCCTAAATAGGATGCACATGCATTCATCGTCAGGTGGAGGTCACTCATGGGCCAAGTCAAAGAGCCAATTTCTGAAGGATGTGGAGTGATGTTCATCCATAAAAAGTCGAGATCTCGTGAAAAAGGAGTCTACGAAGATCTGTGTAAAGGGAAATTTTTTCTAAAAACCAAATTCAAAAAACTCAAGTTATGTGGGCCACATGTACCGGAAGGAGTGAAAACTCAAAAAGTGGCCAACATCCGAGTAGAGCCGAGTTTGGTCGGGCCCTCTAAGTCCTTTGGACAAAAATATTTTGAAAAGAAAAGAGAAAAGTTCGAAAAAAGGCAATACACCAATCTATTACAACCACTCACGAAAGTCCTAGAAATTTTGTTAACACAAGGTCTGGTGATTCCCAAAGGGGCACCCCTTAAAGAAAAGTTTTTGAATGATTTTTTGTAAATATCATAAGCTCAAATGTCATGATACAAATAAGTGCTTTTCCTTGAAAAATAAAATTGAGAACTTGATTGAGCAGTGTGGGCTCCACATCTCAGAGGAACCAGAGCCCCCTCGGGCCATTTTCAAAGAGTCCTTCATGAACCATGTAAGTACAAGTGGGAAGGATAAAGAGGTATGTCTTCATCCAAACCAAGTTTGTAGGATTGAGCATACATTACATACGGTTCACACTACTTATCACACACCACTCTCTCTTGTAATAAAAAAAGACAAGCAAGTAGTGATCCGAGTAGCGCTTAGAATCCTACACCTGATTAGATCCTTTGTAGAAATTTGAGGTGCTCCAAGGCATCAAATTAGAGTCAAGTTAGGATCGATTCGTACGTAGAGTGTAGGGAAAGTAAATAGATCTGGAAGGATCTATCAACCCTTATACTTAGCTAAACAAGCTAGCAAAGGGTGGTCATTTTTTCCGACCCCCTAAAAGCATGCATCCCTAACTCATCTCATGACATGGACAAGGTAAAAGTATTGTGTTAACCCCATATAATTTAGAACTACATCTTTCAAAACTTCCCATAAACATGTCTATCTTCCAGTTGATACAAACCACACCTAAATATAGACAACTTTTAGAGAAAATTTTACAAAAGGTCAGGGTTAACCCTACCATAACTCCCGAATCCCTATCCACCTTGGTCTCTCCCATCTTTTCCAAGGCCCCAATTGTGTTTACAAAGGATGATTTAGAAAGACCTGATATGACCCACAACCAAGCTTTGCATATAGAGGTGGTATTGAATCACCAGACTCTCAACAAGTGCCTAGTTGATGGGGGAAGAGGTCTAAATATTCTCCTCTCCATGTGGCCTTCCAAATAGGAGTGATCATCTTTATGCTAGAACCAAGCCCAATCGTCATCACAGGATACAATGACGACTCATCCCACCCCTTAGGCTCCATAGAGATACACATGGAAGTTAGCCAAATACCATATGTAGAGTTGTTTCATGTCTTAAACATAAACTCTCACTACAACTTGTTGTTAGAAAGGTTGTAGATACATTCCCTCCGAGTCATCCCTTCAACCTTCCACAAGTGTCTTAAAATCCCATGGGATAATCAAGTCATGGTAGTCTTTGGAGAAGACTATCCACATCTCAAGGGAATACAAAACTTTCCTTACCTATCAAGTGACTCATTGAGTGAAGTAGAGAGGGCCATGGAGACGTCCAATTCACTCAAGTCATCTACATCCAATTCCCCCATTACTAAGACCATCTACCTCTTAAGAGAACCCAAGTCACACCCTTCCAAGGTCATCCATCTCCTAGGAATACCCAAATTATCCAAGTCTGTGACTCTTAGGATCGTGTGTATCATAGGAAGTCAAACCCTTCCTCTATAGCCCTACACCTCTTAGGCATACTAACAAAATTCGAGTGTATAATCATGCCATAGACGATACATTATTCTAAGGCCATCATCTTTATCAAAAATTTTTGAAACTTAAAAAGCCTTGGAATATGTTATTAAACATGGGGTATACACCATACCAAGGTCTACGAGCCAAGAACCAAGGTATACTAGAACCCATCTCACCTCTACCTAACTTGGGTCGATATGATTTAGTGTATAACCCATTAATACCCCCTGAGCCACCACCTAAGACCAATTGGGTCAAGGGTGCCCTAGAGCCAACTAAAATCGAAACCTATGGCCTAGACCTCTTATTTGGAAGACCCCTTTCTTGAAAAAAATCCAAGAAAAGTGTATATTTTAAAAACCCAAAAAAATTTAGAAAACTCTCAAAACCCAAAACATTTGAAAAATCTGAAAATTCCAAAAAGAAGGTCTTTTATGTTCTTCCTACTAGCATTTGTTCAGAAAAATTAAAAAAAATTGAAAAGTCGAAAATCCTAAAAATTTTGGTTTTTAAAACTAGGTATAAACTCAAAAATTGGTTTTGAACAAACCATGTACATTCTCAAACCCAAATTGTCTCTTATGCATAACCCTTCTCTTGCACATAATACTTTCCTAGAAATCAAAGCACTTGAGAGTGATCAAAGTAAGGAGGAAGATCCCCTCATCCATGAGGACGATCAAGCCTTCGAGCTTCCCGAATTTCATTAAATCCTTGACTTGGAAAAGCCTTCAAATTCTATAGGAGAAGATTTCGTAGAGGTCAATTTAGGGAGTGAGTCTAACCCAAAGTGCATCAAAATACGTACTTGTTTGCATGAACTTGGAAAGACATCATTCATTGCAATTTTGAAATCATATATAGATGTGTTTTGCATAGAACTGTAAAGACAAGGTTGGTTTAGACCCTAGGATTGTAGAACATCGTTTACATCTAGAACCAAATGCAAAACCCGATGCACACACTTAGAATCTTTGCAAAAGGTTTTCAAAATAATTAGGCATTATAAAGTGAAATTAAATCCTCAAAAATGTGTTTTTGAAGTAGAATTGGGAAAACTTTTAGGGTTCATGGTTATTCAAAGGTCCTATTCCTACTCTAGGGGCATCATGTATTGAAGTATGCCATACTTCTCATTCTTACCAAATTACATTCATTTCATACATCTCTTGCACTCGATCTGCCCATAGAAACCCTACAACAAGCTAGGATGGTTGAGCTTAACCTACTTGATGAGAAAAGGCTCCTTGCCATAGATCATGTACATGCATACTGACAATGGATAGCCCGACATTATGAAAAGCATATGAAGGCTCACTACTTCAAAGTGGGAGACCTTGTTTTGAAAACTATCTACCATCGTGACCCACATCCATTTGGTAAGTGGCAACCCAAGTGAGATGGTCCCAATGTTCTAAGGGGCAACAAAAAATAATGCATATTTCTTAATTGATGTTGAGGGAAGAAATTTAGCAGACTCTATAAATGCCCAATACTTGAAAAACTATTATGTCTAGGGTCTAATCTAAATTCTTTTGAAAAGATTTTAAAATGGATCTCCTTTGAATTTCTTGAAAGAAGGATAAAAATAGATTTTGTGACTTGAATTATGGAATTGATGCTTTATGAAAAGTGGAGTTTTCAAAATCATTTTGGTAACATTTTAAAAAATTTAGCTTACAAAATGATGCCTAATTCAAAATAGCAAAATATTTTTCAATGATAGGTGCTATTAGGAAGTGGGATATACTTAGCTAAATCAAGTATCTAAAGGGATGAGTTTTATTCCTCATTTCATTTCTCTCCAAAAAGAAAAATTAGCAAAATCAAAAGAAAATGAAGAAAAAAAACCTCCAATATAGAGGTCTTCAAAAAAGAAAAAGAAAACAAAAGAGAAAACAAAAATCTCCATTATAGAGGTTCCTTTTGAAAGAAAAGAAAAAAAAAGCCAAAGCTCAAAAGAACAATTTTTCATCAAAAATTTCTTGGCCTTATACCATAAGATGCTTTAGAAGGGATCGTGGGAAGCTCTTTCCTAAAATCCCCACAACTTATCCCAATAGAGAAAAGTTTACAATTAAAATCCTAAAGTAGGAATATGACCTATTTATTTGGATTTCATTTTGTTTGAGAAGTAGGGCTTGTATGAGAAATTGAATTTTGAAATGTTATTCAAAATCTTTTATAAAACCTCTGCTAAGTAGTGGGTATCAAAATCCGAGTGAGGGGAAATGTAAGAAATTGGAAGTCTTTTTGATAGAAGCCAAAAGGAGTTCCCCTTTTGAAAAAAAAAAATTGAAAACCTGAAACATCAAAGAAAACAATATAGGAACCATCTTGCTTGGGGCAGCCAGCTTTCATAGACTTATTCTCAAGCTCACAAATAACATGTATGGGTCTCTAAACGCACACTACACCCACCTCACATTCCATGCATACATACATCCATAAAGGGGTCATCCATGCATAATCATCCTAGGACTAGGTGTTTTTTTGTCAAGTCCCCTTTAGCTAAGATCCCCTCCATAAAAACAAATCCAAGGAAATAGATGTTATGGAATGAAGAAAAAATTCATACTTCCAAGATAAACCTTGGAAGAAAATCAAATGGGTGTTTTCTTCTTTGCCATTATCTAAATAAATTTGCATTAATGCCAAAGAAGGACATCTTTAAACATGCAAAAAATTTCAAAACAAAAAATTTGATCTTTTAGAAATCTTGCATTTTTGAAAGAAAAATTGTAGTTTTTGGTCTTTTAAGGGTTTTTCAAATAAAAACACCTTAAACAAACTCATTTCCGTGCAAAAATTTTGTAGCAACCTCAAAATAAGGGTATATTGCATCATTCTAAAAAGAATCCAATTTTAACAAAACCTCAAAAAGTAACTACTTTGCCCTCACGACCAAATTGGCAGGATTTTGCTATTTCAAAAGATTGCCTTCAAAGAAAGATTATTTTTAAATAATTTTCTTCAAAAAAAAATGAAAATAAGACATTGGAAATCAAACCATAAAATGTTTGCAAATTGATAAATTTATAAAATTCTAAAACCCTTGAAATTCAAAAACAAATCAAATCCAAACTAGACCTCAAAAACTCGCCTGATCAAGGATAGTCTTACTCTAAGACTCTGTACCCAAGGGTTAAAGTGGTTTGAGACCCTACACCCAACAAAGGGTTAAAGTGGTTGAAACAATAAAGACTAACTAACAGAGTGAAAGTAGGTCAACCATGCAAACAAAAACTAAGAATGAGACTCAGTTGTTTTCCAAAAAGAATATTTGAAGATTTTATTAAACTTGATATTTTCAAATATAAAAGAAATGATTTTAAAGAAAACATTTGAAACCTTACCTGCCATATATGAAACTCGAATCAGAAGGAGGCAAATTCCCCAGAAAGAGGATATGGTAAGAACTAAAGAAAGGTAACCCAAGCCAACCCCTTGTTGATTCAACCACAATGGCTCTCAAAAGTAACTTACCAAATGGACCCAACATGATTTTGGTAAGTTATTCACCGACTCATCCTTAGAAATGATGACTCCAACAACGACCAATCACATGCCAAATTTAGCTTCCTCTGCTCACAAACTCGACAACAACTGGAAAAGAAAGGAAAGTAGACTAACTTGGCAAGATATGAACAGCTAGAGCCTTGCCGATTTTAGCATCATGGGATAAGGCAACTTACCTTCAACGACATTGGTGCCCGATTTGGTAAGCCATCAAGGTGGGCTGGCCGATTTGAACATAAGTGAATTAGATGACTTACCTTGTGCAACCATGGTGCCCGATTTGGCAAGCCATCAAGCTCTTTCCTGGCCGACTGTAACATGATTGAACAATATGACTTACCTTGAGCAGCCTTGATGCCCAATTTGGTAAGTCATCAAGCCATCAAGGTGGGTTGGTCAATTTCAGCAAGATTTGGTAAGACATCTAGACATTGTCTAGCCGATTTAAACATGATTGAACAAGATTCTTGATGACTTACTAGTACTCAATACTTGAAAGCAAATATGGATTTGACTATTGCATCTACATTTAAAATTCAATTTCATTAACTATTTTGGTCAATTCAGATTTTTATGTTGAACATGACACCCAAGTCAGACCCGGACCTTTCAACATACATGCACTTGCTGGGATAACTGGGGCTAATAAACATTACACAGATTGTTTGTGTTTAGCTTATTTCATGTACGAACTAGTTCATGTTCATGCACATTGCAAAGTAAGTTCTTGAGTACCCAACCAACTTTTCTTCTGAGAACATGTCCTATATTGGCATTGGGCACCCAACCAACTTTTCTTCTGAGAACCTCATTGCAAAGTAAGTTCTCGAGTGCAAAAAGTCTCAATCAATTCTCGGGTTCTCCACATTGGCTGGGTACCCAATGCAACCCTTGCCTTTATTCGAGCTTGGGACTGGCAATGAAATGGTGCGCCAAAAGTCTCAATCAAGTCTCAGTGCCACAAGGATTCTCTACCACCATTGAGTTTATGTAACTGAATATGATTTTGCCATACACCAATTGCACTTAATCTTATCTTGGTACTAACACAAATATATTTATGCACCCAAAGCGTTAGCTCAACCAGCAAGGCTCTTTGACTCCCACCCTTCTCTCCTGCCGATATTCTTTTATAAAATCTGCTCTTCAAAACCTTTTACTGCACTCTCCTTTAATTGCACAAAAAAGTGTAGCACCTTATCCATCTTGGTGTGTCTCTTGCAAATAAAATCATGGGTTCCTTATTGTATCTATAAACAATCATCAGATTTTTTTGTATCCTAAAAGTTAGAACATGAAGACGACAAAAAGCTTAAAGAAGAACCTCTAGAATGCCTTCAAGAAAGGAAACAATGTTTCTTGACTTTTTGAAGCAAAACACCAATTCATTGTGGAGATTGTGAAAATGCCGATCTAGAGTGAGAAATCAAACTTGCCAATACACTACATGAAGAGTAACCATCAAGTTTGCCGATATTTATAAGTAAAAAAGTCGTTTTATCTAAAAAAAAATCTCTCCAAAAGAGTCAATCTCATCAAAGCCCCCAAGACCCTTTTTTACTACCTTCTTTGTACTATTTGGGAAGAATTGCATCTTTAAGAGAGATAACTTCCAACTTCATCAAACTTAATTGATTTGATGAGGCAATTTTCTAAGGTGGTAAAAGAAAATACACTTTTCTTCACCACCTAAAAGATCATTTATGTCTTGACCACACCAAGACCAGTAGAGGCAAAAAATAACCACTTGAGACAACTTAATAATGACAAAAATGAAACAAGGACAATTACATATATATGGGCTATATCCTAAATAACATGTCTAATGTATTGTATAATGCTTGTCAAGATTTGGCATGTGGTAAAGACTTGTGGGACAAACTCGAAGTATGATATATGACCAAACATGTTACAAGTAAGAACTTCTTAGTTACCTACTTTCTGGAACAATTCTGAACTTGGATGGATCTTATATAATTTTAAGAAACACAAGATGAACATGGAAGATATAATGATTATCCCCTTGATAATAAATAAGCTTCATTTTTCTTGAAAAGATTTTCAAAATACTCTTAAACATATAAGAAGGATAATATTTCTATTGAGTAATTAATGAATCATATTAAACTTAGAAAGATTACCACATGCAAGAGGATTCTAAAGATATAATTGTGAAAGATAGTTTATGTAGTTGAGTAAGAGAAGTCTAGAAAACTCTTAAAGAATAAAAATCAAATTTTTAACAAATCTCGTGAGGATAATGATAGAAACACAAAGAATAAAGAAAAAAAAAACTTATTACCATTATAAAAAACCAAGACATCATACGAGTGAATGTCAATATTTTAAAGGATTAAAGAGTTCCAATTCAAAGGAGTACCTAGTTGTAGTAACTTCTGATGCTAATTTAGTTGAAAAAAATTGATGCACGATGGGTGGACTATGCAACCCATCGTTTATGTAAACACAAAAGTCTCTTTTCTTCATTCAAAAAAGAAGTCAAACTTATTTTATATAGGCAATGCTTCAACCGTTCAAGTCAAAGGAAGATTTTGTGGAACTCCAATTTACATTGGGAAAAAATCTTACTCTTATGAATATATTTTATGTTATGAATATAAGAAGGAACTTGTTGTCAATTACTAAACAAGTATGAGTTTAAATGTGTATTTGAGAGGGACAAAATCATATTACCAAATGAAGATAAGTTTGTGGGGAAATGATATATTCGTGAAAAGTTGTTCAAATTGAATGTTGCTAATAATAAAAATATCAATTTTGTTTATATTATTGATTCTTGTGATACATGGCATTACCGATTGAGCCACATAAATTTCAAGAAATTAGATGACATGGTTAGATATTATCTAATTCCTAAAATGAACAAAACCAATCAAACATGTACATCTTTCATATTTACTAAGATCACAAGACTTCCTTTTCCTAGAGTGGAAAGTTCTAAAGTTTTCGATTTGATTCATTTTGATATTTGTGATTTGCATGGATAGCCTATTATAGATATCATGAAATATTTTATGACATTTATTGATGATTGTACTAGATATATTCATGTTTTCTAAAGATGAAGCTTTAAAAAATTCAAGGTTTACAAATCCAAAATAAAAATGAATGTTAAAACAATATTTTTAAATGGTGAATTAGATGAAGAGGTATATATGAAGCAACCTATTGATTTTATTATACTAAAACAAAAAATATAAGCTTTACAAGTTGGTGAAATCCTTGTATGACTCAAAGCAAACCCCTAAGCAATGATATCAAAAGTTTGAGTAAGTGCTTCTTGCTAATAGTTTCAAAATTAATTAATCAAATAAATGTGTATATAGTCAATTTTATAATGAAAAATATGTTTGATTTGTTTGTTTGTTTGTTGATAATATGCTTATATTTGGTATTCATTTAAATGAGGTTGAAAATACATTAACTTTTATCAACCAATTTTGATATGAAAAATATGAGAGTAGCTAATGTTATTCAAGGTATTAGAATAACTGAGAAAATAACATCAAATATTCTCAATCTCATTATATAAATAAGTATTAAAATTTTTAATCCTTTTGACTATGCTCTTGTTCCTACTCCTTATGATCCTAATGCACAATTAGTACCAAATAAAGAGTAGTAAATTGTATAACCGGAATATGCTAAAGTGATTTGATCACTTGATGCATGTGATACATGTACTACACCCAATGTTGCATATGCAGTGGGTCGACTATGCTGGTACACGAAGAATCTAAGTAAAGAACAGTGAAAGGTTGTTCAATGAGTATTAAAGTAAACAATATCTTAGTTTATAATAGAAGTCCCTCAATCTTAGAAGTATATTCAGATACCAATTGGGTAACTTATGTGGAAGATCATGCTTCTACAAGTAAATGATTCTTAATGATTGATATATATGTAGAGATGTCTTAATGATTGATAGATGCACGATTTCTTAGGCATCAAAGAAACAAACATGCATTGCTAATTTCACCGTTGCTGAATTTATTACTTTAGCACCAATAGAAAAATGGAGTAGAGTGGCTTAGAAACCTTCTTTGAAAATGTACAATATACCTATACTGAATATAAGATTTTTGAGGTGATGATTTTCAAAATTATTTTGAAAATAGTAGGGATTGTGGAGATATTTTCAAAATAATACATTTCTTGATGAATGTTGGAATACCTAAGTTGACATGGTAACTGTTGATACAGAGCAATTTAACTTGGTCTTGAATAAGTCATGAGTTACAAAAATTATGACTTTCATGATACCATTTGAAAAACTGAAAAAGAGGTACTGATTGGCAGTTTCAAATAAAATATTCAAAACTAATTATGTCATTGAATAATCATGTCTCCTAGCTGCTAATGTTCAATATGAAACCATTATAAATTAGCATCCTTTACTAGGATGAAAATATCACAATCAAAATCTGAACCTAAATTAAAAATTCCCCCTCTTGCTGCTTTCCCTTTTCAACATCTACTTCAACTTTTTGCTACACTTTCTTTTTAGTGAGTAAAGAAAGTGTAGCACCTTATCCACCTTGGCATGCCAATATTGTCAAGCACTTGATTGCTCTTATAGAAGGAGAGTCAAAGGTTCTTCATTGTATCCTAGAGGTGGTTGTCAGGATCTTTTACATTAGGTGGGTTAGAATATGGGACAACGAAAGTCCAAAGGATAGTGTTTTAGCATGCCCCGGAGAAAGTCACACACTAATATGTTTTCACATAAGTATTTTGGTATTCACCACCGGAGATTCTTATTTGCAAACATTTTGAAGCAAACAACGTTTCTCGACATTATCAAGCAAAACATCGATTGTTGTTTCCTGATATACAGAACAAAACATTGAATCAGTACCTGATTATCAAAATACCAATCTGCAGTGGCAATCGAATTTTCCAATATAGTATAAGAAGAGCAAAATATCAATGATTCAAGCTCCACCTTGCATCATATGTAAGTGATTCCTAGGGTGGTCTAACGGAGCAATGTTAGCTCGATTATTATAAAACCGACTCTGAAATTTGCCCATGAGTGTCTCATCAGAGTTCTTTTTAATAAGCCATGAACTAGATAAGAACTTAGACATTCCTATCATCGGAAAAATATAGTTTTCAAATTTTGGAGAATCCCAAATGTTTCAATTGACCAAACGTTCTCAAAATGTGTAGGAGAAATATGCAATACTTTGGACACCATAAAAAAGTTCATGGTACAATTACTGTTAAAAATCTTGGATCCGCCATGAGAAATACGTGTACAGGTCAACCCAAAGCAACTTGACAAAAGTTGGGTCAAGTTTAGGTCAGCTCGAACTTAACATAAAACTGACTCTATTATATATATAAGCCTTTTTCCTACTAGATGGAGTCAACTATATGGATTCTTTGTTTCTCCGTAGCTTTATCCTATGCAAATAAAAAATCCATATACTGATCTCATCTAGAATGGGAAAAGACATAATTGTTGTTATATATAATATATATAGAGAGTTGTTAGACCCTAATATATATTAGATTATTTATACCAATCTAAACCATTTGATTAATAGATGAATGGTCAAAATTCAAAAGGAAAAAGGAAAAAACTAGAAGTTGTACTTTATACTTTTTGCTATTTTAAAAAAAATCACAATTTTATGAGGAAAGCAGTTCGACAACTAATCATCCAATCATGTGGCTAAAATTGCAACACTTGCAAGACATATTAAGGTGATGCTGAATAAACGGATGGTCCAAATTAGGCTTACACTGCAAAAGGGGATAGATATGAGGATGGCCTTGCACCAAAGAGCTTCGTCGTTCCAGCAGTCTACATTTGGTACTCACCTCAGCTAGATATAAGGTTGTATCCACAAGAAGATACGAGTGCTGGAAACACTCACTGAGTGCAAAATTTGGGGCAAGAATGCTCATTTTAATATAACAAAAAAATGAAACTTTTGCCTTTTGCTTTTTAATTTATACCATTCATCTCTCAAATTGAAAGGTTTCCATTAGTATATATGGTATAACATATATTAGAGTACAACTCCCCTACATAAAAAAAGCGATAAGTATAATATATTTTTTATAAATATACTTAATTCATAAATGTATATATATATATATATATATATATATATATATATATATATATATATATATATATATATATATATATATACTTTTTGCTTTTGAACTCTACGATCAATTTCTTAAGATACAAGAACAAATAGAAAGGAGGAGGCTCCTACTATTTGTGCATCTTGGCCACTTGACCTGTAGCTTTTGTCAACTCCTCTTAGGATAAAAATCCTGAATCCGCTTTTATTAAGATAGAATTATTGAGATTTTCATTTTCAAGAGTGTCTCTAATACACTTAGAATACACCATCATTTCTAATTATATATATCGTACAATAAACATATATACCAAAATTATGGGTATATTATACATATATTTTACATAGATAAATGCCTATAAGATATACACATGTGTACTATATGTATATTATATATAACATATATAACATATACATACCATGGTCAACCTGACACCGACCAGGTGAGGTCTGGGTTCGAAGAATATGATCCAAAGGTAAGTCAGGTCGGATTCGGAGTGAGGCCTACTTGACCTGACCCGAAGTGAATCGGAAATGACAATCACATTTGCCACCTCTGCATGCGTGGGCCCATCTAGTATCGGATGAGACTTTGGTTTTATCTTGGTTTTGGGTCTAAACACCCAGAGGATCACTAATCACAACCTTCTCTACAATATTAACAGTTTACTTGCATAGTTCCGGTTTACTCAGCACCTGGAGTCGGAACTGAATTGGGGCTGAGATGGTTCTGGTTTGAAGTTAAAATAGTTCGGATCCAAGAAAATAATATTAAAAAATTGAATTTAAAAAAGTTTAAAAAACTGGCTGTTTTCCTGTTCCATGGAAGGTGAAACTGAAACGGAATTAGGTGGTCTCCTGTTTCAAACCCTATTTTAATGGTTCCAATTTTAGGCCTGATTCAGATCCGGTTAGAATCAGCGGGTCGGTTTGAAACCGGCCATGGCTACTAGCATACAGGAAATTGGGCACAATATTGCTTAATTTTTTTTGACAAAAAGGTGTTTTTTAAGCCACAAAATGGCTACCCAAAACGCTGATCACTAATTTATCTTGTTCTTTTTGCTTAAAAGTATAAAATGAAGAAAAAAGTCAATATTTGAAAAAGAAATAATTGTACGTATTGTCAACATCCAGTGCAAAGGGGGAAGAGTGAGATCGAAGGCAACGGTCAATTACTCAGACAAACATGCGAACGTTATAGAATCAACTAGCCGTTAGGAGCGTAGATTCTCTCTCTGTGTGCGTGAGAGAGAGAGAGAGAGAGAGAGAGAGAGAGAGAGAGATGTACAGGAGCCCCAACGGGTTGGAACATTGGAAGATGGACAGCACAGCTGGCAAGATTTCGTGTTTCATGTTATGATATTGTCATGCCATTACGTGTTCGTGTCAGAAACAGGTCAACCCTCAAACAAACCCGATTATCTTTTGGTGTCACTTTGGGTGGACACGAAGCACGGGATTTTGGAATCATGGTAATGTGTTTTCGTTTCATTGGATGCACATTTCCATGTTTCGGGTAATCTCTTCATTTCCAAGCAAGTCGACCTCTAGGCAACCTGTGTTTTCGTGTCACTTTGGGGTGGAGGAGACCATCGAGTTCTCAAGTCGGGTGTGGCGTCTGAAATTGCCACTCCTACCCAAGAGTGACACTCCTGGAGCTCGAGGTATCCCAAAATCTCTGCTGCACAACAAATGCAACGAACCAAGAGTGAGAATCCTCGATTCAAACATCCCTCTGGGAATTACGGTGGTTCATTCTTAGCCTATGTTATTGTACTTACAGGTGGTAATTTTGGACCCAAACAGACGTCCCCACTTGAAAAACCAAGGTTAGGCAAGGTTGGGTGTAGATCGTTACAAAGTGGCCTCACTCAATTAAGAAAACTTCAGGAAATATTCAAAATATATATTTAAAATTAATTTGTAATAACAATATTAAACTTTTAGTTATGAATTTACAAATAAAAAAATGGACAAAGAAGAAAAGAGTGCATCGAGCTATTGAGACTAAATGGTGGAACCTCAAAAGCGAGAAAGAATATATATTTAAACAGAAAGTCCTTCAAGGAGATGTTTGGAATTATGTTGGTACACCCTGTGATATGTGGAACAATATGACTATACATATTAGGAAAGTGGCGAAAGATGTGTAAGGGGTATCTAAGGGAGGTGTACCGGCACAAAAAGAAGCTTGGTGGTGGAGTGAAGGAGTACAAAATAAAATCAAGGCAAAGAGGGCATGTTACAAATTACATTATGCTAAGAAAACTAGTGAAACTTTAGAGGCTTATAAGAAAGCAAAGAAGGAAGTGAAAAACACCGTGAGTAAAGCAAAAGCTAAAATTTGGGAGGACTTATATAAAAAACTCAACTCAAAAGAGGGTGAAAGAGATATTTTTAGGATAGCTAGGGTTAGAGATAAGAAAACTAAAGATCTTAATTATGTTAGATGCATCAAAGACGAGGATGAAAAAATTCTAGTGGCAAATGATGATATAAGAAATAGATGGAAAAACTATTTTTATAATCTTTTTAATTAAAATAAAGATGTTAGTATTAACTTAGGAGAGTTAGCCAAATCAGAAAAGTATATAAACCACAATTTCTACCGACGTATTCAAAAAAATGAAGTCAAAGAGGCTCTTAAACATATGAAAGGTGGTAAATTGATAGGACCAGATAATATTCCTATCAAAGTTTGGAAAATACTAGGAGAAATAGGAATCACTTGGCTCACAAGACTATTTAATGAAATATGGGAAAACCAAAAGATGCCCGAGGAATGGAGAGCAAGTACACTTATACCCATATATAAGAACAAGGGAGACATTCAAAATTGTGCGAATTATCGAGGTATCAAGTTAATGAGCCATACTATCAAATTATGGGAAAGAATTATCGAACGTAGGTTATGACAAATATCAAGTACAACAGAAAACCAATTTGGATTCATGTCAGGCAGATTTACTATTTAAGCGATTCACATTTTGAGACGTCTTATAGAACATTTTAGAGCAAAAAAGAAAGACCTTCATATGATATTTATTGATCTAGAAAAAGCTTATGATAGGGTACCGAGGGAGGTTCTTTGGAGAACTTTGGAAAAAAGAGGTATCCCATTGACATATATTAACCTTATAAGAGACATGTATGATGGTGCAAAAACATGTGTGAGGACTCATGAAGGAATGACAAACTTCTTTGAGGTTAATATTGGGTTACATTAAGGATCAACTTTAAGTCCATACTTATTTATAATGGTGATTGATGAGTTAACAAAACATATTGAAATGAAGTACTTTGGTGTATGTTATTTGCAGATGACATTGTATTAGTGGAGGAGTCTAAGAAAAAAGTTAATAGAAAATTGGAACTATGGAGAGAAACATTAGAAAGCAAAGGCCTCCGACTTAGTAGAACAAAGACAGAATATATGGAATGTAAGTTTGATCATTTGGTTACCTCAGATGACAGAAATTAAAATTGGCACACATTGCATCCCCCAAAAGAAAAGTTTTAAATACCTAGGGTCAATTTTTCAGAGTGATGAAAGAATTGATGGAGATGTTACACATAGAATTAATGCTGGTTGGTTAAAATGGAGAGGAGCATCAGGTATTCTTTGTGATAAGAAGATACCATTAAAGTTAAAAGGTAAATATTATAGAACAACAATTAGGCCTGCCATGTTTTATGGTTCTAAGTGTTGGGCAGTTAATCATCAATATGTACAAAAGATGTCTATGACATAAATGAAGATGTTGAGATGGATGAGTGGTCATATAAGAAAAGACTGTATACATAATGAGGTTATTAGAAACAAATTAGGAGTGGCACCAATAGAGGATAAAATGAGAGAATATCGTTTAAGATGGTTTGGACATATAGAAAGAAGATCAAAAGAAGAACCTCTAAGAAGGTTAGAAAAACTAAATTTGGAAAGTATTAAAAGAGGTAGAGGACGACCACAAAAGTGTTGGAAAGAAACAATAAAGAATGATCTAGCTTATTGTGAGTTAACTGCTAACATGGCACACGATAGGGATATGTGGAAACAAAGAATCCATGTAGCCGACCCTGTCTAGTATGGGAAAAGGCTTAGTTGTTGTTGTTGTATATTAATAATTCTAATTTTATTTAAACATTATAATCATTAATTTAAAATTTAATGTACATTAGTGACTTTTAATTTTTTATGTAAACATCGTTACAAGAATAAATTTACATTTTATGGCCATGAAATTATTATTTAAGTTGATATTAAAGACTATTAATTTGATTGGCATCAATGTCAAGTTTAATGGCATGAAAATTAAGTTTATAAAGAATATTTGATAACAACATTTAATTTCATAAAAATAGTTTTTAATAGCAATTTTTTAAATATATTAATATAAATTAATATAACATACCATTTTCTTGCTTTCTAACAATGGTTGGTTTGTTTCCAAACTAATGTTGTTAATGTAAAAATATTCAAATTCATAAAATGTTTAAATAAACTTTAGTACTTAATATCTAAAGTAAGTTTTTATTACAAATTAATTTAAATATATATTTTAAACATCTTAATGAAGCTTTATTGAGTATCACGTGCATCAGTAAACTTAATTTAAATATTAACTATTAATTTACTTTAATATTTAATCTTGTATTCATATATTAATTTAATTTAATAATTTAGTACTAGAATGAATCTCAAGATATACATGGTACTAAATTTGATTTTTATGATATTATAGGATACTAAATTGAAAATTTACCACCATATTAGTATCAACCCTAAGCCAATGCAACGTTATCACTAACGTTAGTGTCACGCGAGACATGACACAATGACACTAACATGATATATATATATATATATATATATATATATCACATCAATAACTATGCCATGACATCATTCTTTGTCAACGGCGTTAGACCTATATTGACGGCATGAGTAACATGGTACTAAAATAATGAGTTTTTGAAAGTTAAATCTTTTAAGTAATAAAAAGTGAAATACTAAATACAAAGTGGATTTTTGGTAAATGACATGATACTAATATAGTTTTTCCTGTATAACTTTCGTATATATAGATGGCATCATAGGGTACCAAGGAGTACCTTGATCCCACCATTGGATTGACCTCAATCAAAAAGTGCTTTCACCATTAGGTTTCCATACAACTACTCGCTAGAGACCAAGTTTCATTAGGAAAAACCTAATTGGGTCAGATTAGGTAATACTTAAATCCCATCCCGGTTTGTTAAGTTGCATCCCTACTAGTAGCATATTTAGTGTCCACGTTCGGGTTCGGGTCGATGGCTGTTTAAAGTACTGCACAGATCACATTTCTCTCACAAATCGTGTCTAAAAAATTCTTATCGAACATAGCACAAAGGGCAATAGCTCACCTGCCTGGGGTTCGACCCACAAGTTCAAGGTGATGAGTTTGATACCTATGGGTGTATCTGGCTTCCACATTGCCCCACAACACTCCCCCATAAAAAAAAAGAAACAAGAACTTAGTTGTATCAAAAGAAGTCTACAAGTAGCAGCTGCATCAAGAGGGGGCAGACGATATTGCCGGGCTTTTTACTTCAATTTTTCTTGTTTTCCTTAGTAGTACAACTTAGCCTTCTACCAATTCTTCTGTTCCTTCTATGCAATAGTATTTTCCTCATGCTTTACTATTTGTCCTTATTCATAATATGCTTAAGTGCATAGTGTCAAAGGAGTTCAATTCGATTCTCGAAGACTCATGCTTGTCGCTTAAGCCTTATCTGATTTTTTTTTTAGAACGAGAGCCAAAGTTCTCTAACACACCCCCATATCATATCTACCTTTTCCAAAAAGATCGCAAGAGTGCTATTAGAATTGTGTTTGTCACTTTTGACATCAACACCAATATAAAATATATGAAGAAAAGTCCCTTACATGATGCATGCCATGGAACCATCATGTCCCAGTAACCCTCAAAAATTACATATTGAAGGTTAAAGTATAAAATAGAAATGTTTTGGAAGATTATAGTAATGGCAGAAGGCCTTTAAAGGTTGGCTGATATTCGATGCACCTTTGAGAAAAGGATACCACCCATTTCTAGAGAGGTTGGAGGGAGACCTTATCATCAATTCTCAACCAAGACGAACCATAGAGCTAAAACTTAGTGGGTAATGGAGAGAGCCCCATAATACTCGCTATTACCATACCTTATTTTTCAACAAAAATATTCATGGAACATACAAATTTGATGTTGAAGAGTAAGATGCTTTTAGCAAGGAGAGTTGTAGCTCTTTATGCATTTTCATCCTAATTACTGATTATCAAAATCAAGTGGCAGTGTTAGTGGCCGCTGCTACGGAGCGACTCCCTATAGTGTAAGACCCACGGAGCGGTAATACACCCCCCCACTAACACAAAAGGGAGGCACCACCATGTGGGAACGAGTAACGCAAGGCTCTGCTACTGTAAGGGACCCATTGGGTGAGAAAATGTCCAGAAGCTTGTTTGAAAAACTCAAGTTCCAATGGTGGTTAGTATGGTACAATAGAAAAGGCCTTGTGGATGCTAGATGGGACTACCTGGAGCATGCATCAGTCTTGGGGTTGTTGGGGGTTCAAGTGAGCCAAGCTGCTCACGAGCTACCCAAGATCAACTGAAGGCTAACTCATTTTTATTCGACTTGTCAAGCTCCAGTCGAGCTTGAAATGTGAGCGAGCCATCATCAGTATTCAGCGAGGTGGTCTCGAGCTTGATTGAACCTATTGATATATAAAATTATAATTCTTAAATTTGAGAAAACTCGATAATATGCAGCCTAAACACGTTTTACAGTCGTGTTTTTCTCATATTACCTTTATCAATTTTGAACTGACAAAGCTTGATCTTCAAGCTGAGGTTAATCGAGCTTGTCACGAGTTCACTCAAGCTCCTCCTAAAACATACAAGCCTACCAAGTTGAGCTTCAGTTGCTTGATATAAGATTGAAGCTCAATCAATCTAGAGCTAACCTTTCTTAAACGGGCTGAGTTGAGCTTGCTATAATAGCATTCCATTGGCTCAATTACACTTATGCCCGGGGGCTAAGTGTTGGAAAAATAGCATAATAAACAAATATACAACAAATGTAAGCATACACCAACCATAAACAACAATGTAGATCCAAAATAAGCCATAATCAAGTCATACACTAAGAACTTATGTAAACCCAATGCCTTAAAAGGCATCTTGAGTTTCATCAAACCTCATATTATATTTTGTACCTATTAAATAACAAACTTAAAACAAAGAAAATCCAAAAAGGTGAAATTCGAAACCACAAAATAACATTCAACCCATCAACGATTTGATAAGTAAATCATAGTTACTAAATACATACCTCAAATTACACTCAACCCGTCACCCTCTTCTCTCTCTCCTCATGTCATTATCAGTCGATCATCTCCTTTCTCTTATTCTCTCTACTTTTTCTATCATGAGAACCCATTATTGCTTTACTCCCTTTTTTTCATCTCTTTTTTTTGCTTTGAAAAAAATTTCAAATATCTCTTTTTATTAAAGACACATCATGCAAGGAAGACGTATGTCTCGCATGTCTCTTTTATATATATGAGATGCATGCCTCGTTCATGAAGACGCATACTTCACTCGTCAAAAGAGAAAAAGTATAATTTTTTTAGGATAACACTAGGATTTTCACCCTTTCAGGAAGAGGTGGGCTCTTTGTAAAAAAGATATGCCTTTGGTAAAACCTTCAGTAAATTTATGAAAATCAGAATATCTTATAGAAAAACTAAAATAGTATTTTATGATAAACATTTATAAATAGTTCAAAACCACAACTGTAGCACTGTGCTTACATCTAAAGAAATGTTACGAGTTGAATATGATTTGCTGTTCCACTTGCTACCAGACAAATGTATTTTTCGGTTAAGCTTTACTGTCTCGGAAGAAAATTTTGAATTCCATTTTGCCATAAGTGGCATTTCCATCGTATCCTTATGAGCACGAAGCATAAGAACGCTCAATGCAGATTAACCTTCATCTGCGTCGAACATTACAAAGGAAGCTAATAAATAATGCCGCAATTGTTCAGCTGATATTTGCTTGCCTGCCTCTCTATCTCTCTCTCATTTCTGGATGGATTCCTCGTTTGCACCTATCACGTGCAGTGTAAATTAAACGTCTTCCCTCCTCTTTCCAGACTCCCCTCATCATTAAGGAAGGCAAAAGAAGGTACACACAGGCAGAGGGAGAGAGACGTTGGCTTTTCTCCTCTTTCCTTTTAATGCTTCTTTATGCTTTTGATGCTCTCTCTCTCTCTCTCTCTCTCTCTCTCTCTCTCTCTCTCTCTCAGTGCTTTCCTCTGCAGAATATTTCCGTTGGGTGCTGCAATATATACGCATCATTTTGTTTGTTGTTGGAGTAGGGTGAGGAATCGAGTGTGGAGTGTTTGTCATGGAGGACGATAATGGCAGTCACCAGACGCATTCGTCGGTAAATCGGGCGGATGAAAGCGGTGGGAAGTCAAAGAAGGAAGCCACCCATTTGGAAAGCAGAGTGGAGATCGATACTTCGCCACCCTTTGAATCGGTGATGGAGGCAGTGTGTATGTTCGAAGGAAAGGGTGTTCGGAGGTGCCACCAAAAGATTTCCAGCTCCAATGTAATTCTCTCTCTCTCTCTCTCTCTCTCTCTCTCTCTCTCTCGCTTTATGTCATTGGAAGATGAAGAGATGAATGTCTTCACATTTGATTTTGTATTCACGGAATTGTTGGTGTTGAGTATCAAAGCCTTTGGCTCCTGTGGTTGCTATTTCTCCTTTTTCTAACATTGTGATCCTGATGACATATGGTTAGAATGTTTAGGCTGTGCAACAGTATCTGCGCCAAACCGTTTGTCAGAAAGTGGGTGACTTAGTACGCCATGGTTCGTCTTAATCCATTCTTATCCCTCTGGTTTATCTTCGTCTGAATCTTGATGTGTTTTCGAAGTTAAGAGGTAGAATAATATCTTGCACGCGTTTATGAAGTACGAACAACTTCTGGTGAATTGAAGGCGTCGAACATTGTTCCTTGTTCATTTGCCTATTGTTTTAACGGTGTTCCGAAACTAATTTCCTCTATTTGTTCTGCTTGGAAACATACATACAGGTCATGCCCGCTTCTTCTATTTGACGATCGATTTTCATGTGCATCGTTACATCGAGTAGATGGCAAAGAAGAGCCAGATAGAAACTTATGTGACTTTTCTTCAGGTTGATTGATTTGAATGTGCAGCCTAATTTGGAAAAGTGCATTGCCCGTAAGAACTTAGTTAAATTAAGTGGTTCACTCCCCATCTGAGATTGAAAAGAGATAAATGCTTATACTGATTGACCAAACATGTTCTTCTTTTAATCAATTAAGTGGTTCTCTGACTTCTCTCCCCATCTGAAGTTGAAAGGAGGTAAATGCTTGTGCTGATTGATCAGACCTATTCACTTATTTTAACGAATGCAATACTTCTAACCACATACTTGAACTGAGTGATTCTGATCCTGTCTTAGGTTTTACAGCAAGAAATTCTTTGTGCTATGTGTCTGTTACTTGGACAGTGACATAGGTTTTGGTTTCAAGTGCGTCTGAACCTAAAATTCGCGACATGCATGCCCATTCCTCTGAACACTTCTCGTATAGAAAATTCGAAAAAATACCATGTCAAACCTTGTTCCAATCTGTTCAGTTTCATGAGAGTCTCTGGCACTAACAAGTTCAACAGTAAGTTTGTTGTGATAATTTTGTTCAAGGTATAAATGAGATTCCCCTCTTTCTTATTCTTAAGCATTTTCCTTTTGATGGGAGCGGTTCTAATGGTAGAATACTTTTCAGATTCTGTCCGACTCTGTCGATGAAGAGCTAACAAGGGCAGAGGAGGAAACTTTGCGGTTGGAAAAGGATTTGATCATGAAAGAAAGGGAAACTTTGGATGTTCTGAAAGAGCTGGATAAAACAAAAAGAATCGTAGAAGAGTTGAAATCGAAGCTTCATAAAGGAGCTTCAGAAGATTATGCAACTCCAATTTCAAGTACAAGAGCAAACACAATACCAGTTAGGCCTGTCTGCAGAAGACAGGAGATATCTCCAATGGAAGATCTATCAGGCCCTCGTGTTGGAACAATGACACAGTTTATGGATGCAGACCATCTAACCCACACCAGAGAAAAGGATAGTCCAGTGCCAGAGCTGGTGAATCCTGTTGATGGAACACTAGCTGCTGCCTCAACTCGACAACATAAAGATGCAGACACAACCATGACTCCTGGAGAAATACTAATGCAGTTGAAGCAAGCAAAGGTAAATTTAAGCAGAGCAACTGGCAGCTTATGGGGAGTTCGTGCATCAATAAAGTCGCTCAATTTGCAGTTGTCTGCGGAGAAATGCTCACTCGAACAGACAAGGGAACGGTTAAATTCAAAGTATACAAGCATAGCATCAATGGAGGAAAAGTTGAATGGGACCTTACTGAAGTTGCAATCTTTCAAGGATGTTGAAACAAAGGGTTACATTGACAAAGTGGATATTTCAAAGGCATTGAAGGATCTCCTCAATGAGGCTGACCTATATCAGAAGATGGCGGTAGTTGCTAAGTCTGATGTTTTGAGAACTATGGTAGATATTGAACAGACAAAGGCCAGTATTGAGACTGCCGAAATCAGGTGCCATGCGGCAAAGAAAATGGAAGATGCCACACGAGCTTCTGAGTTAGCCCTGATCGCTGAGAAAAAAACACTTGAAAAGAGTGAAAATGCTGAAACAGGTTCCCTCCAAGCGGAACAGCATTCTGTATTGATGCTTTCTCATGAAGAGTACAATGCATTAGCTAGCAGAGCAAAAACCGCCGAGCATGATGCAAAAAAGAGAATTGAAGCTGCAATGCTTAGCATAGATGAGGTCAATGCCTCTAAGTTGGAGGTGTTAAAGGAATTGCAGAGAGCTGCTGAAGAAGTCAAAGTTTGCAGAGAGGCATTTCAAAAGGCACTTATCAAGGTAGATAATGCAAACAATGCAAAGCTTGCTGTTGAGGAGTCCTTAAGAAGATGGAGAGCACAGAACAATCAGCACCATCGATCTGTTCACAGCCCCATGAAGTTCAAGAACTCATGCAACATGCACCGGCGACGGCATAGCAGAAATTCTGTTGTAGTAGATGTTAATGGTGTGAATCTGATTGGAGATGAGTCCAATAGAGTGCTGAAGCCTACTCTGTCAATTGGCCAAATTTTGAGTAGGAAGCTTATGTCAGCCGATGGTTTTGGGATTGATACAGAACTTGAGCCTAATGTCTCTTTAGGCCAGATGCTGAGAACAAGGAATGAAGTTTCACCACAACAATCTGAGGAAGAAGTATTGATGAGAAGACAGTTCTCTGTGAAGAGGAAGAAATTAGGTCTGCCACATTTTTCACTGCGCTTGGTGAAAGGAAAGAAAAAGAAGCAGAAGTTCTAAATATTCATTGCTTTAAGAGACAATAGTTATTCTTTTATCCTTTGTTGTTCCTTGATTCACACGGAGTTTTATGCTGGTTGTTGACTATATAATGAGACCGTCCTGGTCTATTGTTGTTCTTGATCTCATCTTCTAGTATGAGAAGATGTTTAATTGTTATTTATGTTTTCAAAGTTTACCACGTCTCCTCATCTATTACATTAAGAAGGAAAAAGGTGTGACGATTCTTTCAAGACTTTCCCACTCTGAATTTAAAGTGTTTAGCTATAAAATTATATCTGTATTTTTGTTGTTTTCTATGCCGATCTGCTTGCAATATGCTCTTTTTTGAACAGTTATAAAGAACACAGGCACCACTAGGCCTACTTAATTACAGGATAAACTGTACAAAGAAGAGCATATTGCGAGCACATCGACATAGAAAATGACAAAAATACAGTTATAATTTTACAATGTTATTCTTTTATCCTTTGTTGTTCTTTGATTCACACTGAGTTTTATGTTGGTTGGCTATCTAATGAGACCGTCCTTGTCTATTGTTGTTCTTGATCTCATGAAGATGTTTCATTGTTATTTATGTTTCCAAAGTTTACCACGTCTCCTCATCTATTTCATTAAGAAGGAAAAAAGTGTGACGATTCTTCCAAGACTTTCCAATTCTGAATTTAGCGTGTTTAGCTATAAAATTATATCTGTATTTTTGTTATTTTCTACGTTAGTCTGCTCGTAATATGCTCTTCTTTGTACAATTATAAAGAAAACAGGCACCACTAGGCCTACTTAATTGCAGGATAAATTGTACAAAGAAGAGAGTATTGCGAGCAGATCGACATAGAAAACGACAAAAATACAGATAATTTTACAATAGTTATTCTTTTATCCTTTGTTGTTCTTTGATTTACACCAAGTTTTATGCTTGTTGGTGGCTATCTAATGAGACCGTCCTGGTCTATTGTTGTTCTTGATCTCATCTTCTAGTATCAGAAGATGTTTCATTGTTATTTATGTTTCTAAAGTTTACCACGTCTATTGCATTAAGAAGGAAAAAGGTGTAACGATTCTTCTAGGACTTTCCCACTCTCAATTTAGCGTGTTTAGCTATAAAATTATCTGTATTTTTGTTGTTTTCTTTGTCGATCTTCTCGCAATATGCTCTTCTTTGTACAATTATAAAGAACACAGGCACCACTTGGCCTACTTAAATACAGGATAAACTGTACAAAGAAGAGAGTATCGTGAGCAGATCGATGTAGAAAATGACAAAAATACAAATATAATTTTACAATAGTTATTCTTTTATCCTTTGTTGTTCTTTGATTCACACCGACTTTTATGCTGGTTGTTGGCTATCTAATGAGACCGTCCTGGTCTATTGTTGTTCTTGATCTCATCTTCTAGTATGAGAAGATGTTTCATTGTTATTTATGTTTCCAATGTTTACCACGTCTCCTCATCTATTACATTAAGAAGGAAAAAGGTGGGGCGATTCTTTCAAGACTTTCCCACTCTGAATTTTGCATGTTTAGCTATAAAATTATATCTGTATTTTTATTGTTTTCTATGTCGATCTGCTCACAATATGCTCTTCTTTGTACAGTTATAAAGAAAACAGGCACCACTAAGCCTACTTAATTGTAGGATAAGCTGTAGGTAATGAGAATTTAAGTAGTCCAAAATTTTATCTCTCGCACTAGAGTATAATGCAGAAAGATTCGGGAGGATTAAAAAACTCATTGTTATTTATGCATGTTTACTTTGGCATAGGTAAATTATTTTGAGGTAAACTTCAATTTGTGCATATGGATCAGTTTTGGTTTAGGTTCATCTCCTATTTTAGATCTACAGTTAAGGTGTGACTGCTGTCATGCGTCAGAGGAAGAGAGTTAATGTCAGGAATAGAAGGTTATGGCACAAGGTTATACTAAGAAAACACAGACCTCCAATGGGGGTGGGGGGGGGGTGGGGGGGGGGAATGATCATATGATACAACAAGGTACTAAAGATATTCTTGCAGGCAGATGAGAAAATTTTACTCTCAATTGCTGTTTCTCGTACTCCCATTGTCATGGTGAGTCCAAATTCCAGTAAAGCCAGGAGGAATGAACTTCAAAGCCAAATCCAGCTCGGGTAAACTGTTGAACACAACAAAATAGAGGGTCGCTATTAATGTGCTGCCATATGTTGGGAATTACAGAGTTCATAACCACATCCGAATTCACAAGTCTGCTTCTTCAGACTAAGTGAGCTTAAAGTAAATTCGGTACTAGCTTCATTTTACAATCATGGATAGACATGCAGCAGTTGAAGTGCTTTTATTAGTCACCAGTAAGCTCCTATACCCATTTTCATTGGGAAAGAGTATTTCAATCTTGTGCTTGGTGTATCACGGATGTGGAGATTCAATCTTGTAATCAAAATCAAAACCAAGCCTTATCTCACAGCAAGGGGGTCAGCTGCATAGCTACTTAGTTACTATTGTGCTGTCTTGACTTATATATGACTCTGAAAGAGCATAACATATTATGCTTAGTATGTTAAATCTACTTAATTAACGCCAATAAGCAATAACTAACGGAATGCACTTTGTTACATCTGTTGATAAAATACATAATGACCAAGAAAAAGTTAACAGTAAGATCTGAACTCGATGTACATGACAGCCACTAAAAAATGAGAAATATGAATGCTACCTATATCTCATGTCTACCACGCTATTCTAGATACTCCTTTAACATGGCAAATCCAATCCGTTTTACAAGATTAAATCCCTAGTTAACACAAGAACACAATCAAATACATATAAAGTATTTGAAGTCTAACTTAGTGTTATCCGTATCGTATGATACTTATCATATCGTGGGACTCCATGATAGAATACATCATGATGTATCGCATGACGAAACTTGTCATTCCTTATCATACGATACGTGGTGTATCGCCCATATCGTACACCCTGACCTTTATAAATGGTCTGTTGGCTGAACATAACCTCGCGTTTCTGCAGGGTTTCTGGCTTCCATTCGTTGCTTCCGAGTGGTCCAAGGTGACTTTCAACTTGGGTGAGGCATATCTAATATTTTTCAAGTGTCTCCAATGCCATGATCACTCGACAATATGGTGGTTGTGATATAATTTTTTTTCTTTTTCATTGTGTATTTAGTATTTTTTTTTGTTATTTATTTTTTCTTTTTTGAATGACAATATATGAAATACGTGAATATCTTTTCGTTGTATTTGTGAAGTGGGGGACACACTATTTGAGTGTTTTGTTGTTTTATGAAGTGAAGATTGGAGATTTATGAGGTGCTTTTATTTTCAGGTGTATTAAGATTGAAGTGTTAAATTAAGATGGCAGAAAAGGGTGTTAGGGACTCCCAATCTCGGTCTGATGATCCGACATGACTATGGGGTATTGCAGTTGAGAGAAACAGATTTAAAATAAAATATGTTTTCTTTGAAAAGGTCATTAGTGGTGAAATTTCTTGTTTAAAACATCACCTAGCGTGGACTACGAAAGAGGTTGCTCCTTGTACAGGCAAAGTTAGAAGGGTGCCAAAACCAATTAAATGATAGTGTCTACACATGATTGAAAGTATAATTGAGAAAAGAAAAAAAGAAGAGATAAAGGAATGTTTTAGGAAGAGTATGATGGACTTGGTGGTGATGATGATAGGATCCCTTCTGATGTTAGGACAAAGATTAGTAGTAGTAGTTCTCGACCACCAACTAGGAGAAAGAGGGTTGTTCAAGAGGTTGTAAGCAGTGTTGTACGATATGGTGCAATATTTACAATAACCTGTAAGATAAAGGTTATTATGTCGTATCACATGATATGGGCCGTATCGTGCGATATGGGCCGTATCGCATGATATGGCATGTATTGCTTGTAGATCTTATATGAAAAATATCTTCATCACATAAAATATCAATGATAAAAAAGATGCTGGAACAATGGAGCAGGTCGGCACACCACAGGCTGTCGTCACCTGTCTCTCTTTTCTTATTCAAAACTTAACCTATTTATAGACCACTAAATTTATATTATTAATCTAACTTAAAAGTTCTAAATACCCTTAATTAGAGACTAACGTTACCTGATTCCCAATGGATCAGAATATGATCCATTGGGATCCAAACCACTTAAGACTAAACATACTTATAAATACATGACAAAAACATGAATTTAAACTTAAAAACTAAGTCTTTAAACTTCAACTTGATCTCCAACACGCCCCCTCAAGTTGAGTCTTGAAGACTTGTAACTCCTAACTTGACAAGAGCTTTCTTAAATCCATTGACTGAAACTGGTTTAGTGAAGATATCTATCAACTGATCTTCTGAGCGTAGATGAACCAGGTTGAAGATACCTGAGAAATCTTTTCTCTGATAAAGTGACAATCTATTTCTATGTGTTTGGTCCTATCATGAAATACAGGATTCAAGGCTATTTGGAGAGAAGCTTTACTATCTATAAAGAAGTTAATTGGAATATTTACTTTGAGACCAATCCCCCTATAAGTGATATAATCCACAGGCCTTCACACATTCCCAAAGCAATAGCACTATACTCAACCTCTGCACTTAACCTGGCTATTACAGGTTGCTTCTTACTTTTTCATGATACTATATTACCTCTTAAACATACCATATAGCCAGAGGTTGACTTTCTATTGATTTTGGAGCCTGTCCAGTGATAATGTGAAATACTGTACTCATATGATGTTTAGATGGACAATGCATCTACCTTCTACAATATCCAACTGCAAAATTGATGTCAGGTCGAGTAATAGTAATGTATATAAACTTTCTCACTAATCTCTAGTACTTACCAACATCTTCATATGGTTCTGCAGACTTATTAATCTCTTCCTTAGTGATTTCCATGAGAATGAAACATATTCTCAATCCTTTATTTTAGTTTTCTTGAGTAAGTCTAGAATATATTTTCTTTGACTTAAAAATAAGCAATCATTTTTATGAATCACTTTTATCCCTAGAAAATAATGTAATCTTCCCAATTCCTTCAAGTCAAACACTGTACTTAGTCTTCTCTTTAGGTCAACTATGTATTCTGTATCGTCACCTGTAATAATGATATCATCAACGTAAACCAATAACATTATGGTTTTCTGACTTTGCTTGATAAAGAGTGTATGATCACTAACACACTGTTTGAAACCCAATTTCGTAACACCATCACTAAGTTTTTCAAACCATGCTTGTGAAGATTGTTTTAAATCATAAATGGATTTCTTCAACTTACATACCTTACCCTGCTTTTGTTCTTGAAGATATCCAGGTGGTAAGTTCATATAAATATCTTCTATAAGATCTCCTTGAAGAAAGGCATTCTTAACATCCAACTGTCATAATTTTCATCCTTTATTTATTGCCACACTTAAAATAATTCTGATGGTATTCATCTTCGCCACTGGATCAAATGTTTCTGGGTAATCTATGCCATATGGCTGATTGTAACCTTTAACTACTCATTTGACCTTGTATCTTTCTATATTTTCATTAGCCTTATACTTTATAGAGAATACTCATTTGCAACCCATTGTTTTCCTCTTTGATGATAAATCAACCAGTTCCCAAGTTTTGTTTCATACTAGTGCTGCAATTTCTTCTTCCATTGCCTTCTTCCATTCCGGTTGTTGTTCTGCCTCTTTAAACGTTCTTGGAATATAGGTAGTATCTACATTCATCACAAACAACTGATATTCTGTAGGATAATTAGAATATGACACTAATTTTTGCAATGAATATTTTGTCACTTCACATTTTCCTTTTCAAATTGCAATAGGTAGATCACTCAACTGGTTACCTGAGAAGGTATTAGATCTGATTTTGAGTGAGGATCTTGAGTTAGGGTGGTTGATTGATTAGGAAGAAATACCTTTCTTACACATTTAGTATGTACTTGCCATTCCTTCTCTTGAGGAGGTATCATCTCCTCTTCTCTTTCATATCATGGTTGAGTTTCAACTGGTGGAAGAGGTATTATATTTGGAGACAATATTTCTGACGGAGGAACTTCCTGCATGTTATAAAATGGTGTATCTTTATGGAAGGTAACATCCAAAGTAACATATAATTTTCTTCTGAGAGGATCATAACACTTATAACCCTTCTAGGTACAAGAGTATCCCAAGAAAATACATTTGATCAATCTTGCATTTAGGTTATCTCTTAAACCGTGGTGAATATGAATAAAGTATGTACATCCAAAGACTCTAGGAAGTAAATGAAATTTTTCTAGTGAGGACATAATGAATGAAATGGAGTATTGCCATTTAGGACCCTGCTTAGTATATGGTTTATAAGAAAAATTGCAGTTAAAACTGCTTCACCCCAATAACATTTTGGAGCATTATACCCAATTAAAAGAGTTCTAGCCACTTCTAAAATATGTCTATTTTTCCTTTCATAAACTCCATTTTGTTGAGGAGAATAATCACATAAAGTCTGATGCAACATTTCATGATCAAAGAAGTATGAGTGAAGTGATTGAGACATGAACTCACCACGATTATCAATGCAGAAGACTTTAATAGTACGCTAAAACTGAGTACGTACAAACTGACAGTATATAGGTAGGATATTCTTCACTTCATCCTTAGTTTTCATGAAATATATCATAGTAAATCTAGTACAGTCATCTATGAATGATATAAAGTACTTATATCTATGTAGAGAAGTAGTAGAGCAAGGACCCCAAATATCATAATGCACAATTTCAAAAGGAATGAAGGATTTTTTTTCACTCAAAGGAAAAGAAGTACGATGATTTTTTACCTTCTAAAAGGTTTCACAGTTCAAATTCAAATTATTACAATGGCTAAATTCAGGCAATAGTATCCTAAGTTTAGATAAAGGTAGATGTCCTAATCTTTGGTGCCAGCGAGGTAGATCATCCTATTTTTCTGTAATGATAGTAGATTACATAGCTGCTTCCTTATTTCCTTCACAAAAGTAGAGGCCTCTCCTCACACTACCCTAACTATAGTCCTCCCCGTCCTCAGTTCCTAAAATACACATCCAGTGGAATAAAAAATTATATGACATTTCAGATCTTAAGTCAAGGCAAAGATCGATAATAAATTGACTGATATATTGGGAACATGTAAAATATCTTTCAATATGCCAAAAGGTATAGTAATACTTTCTTTTCCCATTATAGGAGTGTGTGAGCCGTTTGCCAACCTAATATTAATTTGTTCTCGAATAAACTCATAATTATCAAATAATTCTCTTCTACTGACCATATGATTGGTGACACTAGAATCAATAACCCATATCTGAGAATGAGGAATGTTTATATTACCCTTAGCCAAAAATGAGAAAGGATATGCTATGGTTGCCTAAGAATCACTATTGGAGGATGTAGATGGACTGTGTAAATCAGTCAAACGAGCTTTGAGTAACTCAATCTCCGTCTTGATATCAACCAATGAACTTGCACTGTTTTCAAAAAAATGAAGTTAAAGAGGCTCTTAAACATATGAAGGGTGGCAAATCGGTAGGACCAGATAATATTCCTATAGAAGTTTGGAAAATACTAGGAGAAATACGAATCACTTGGCTCACAAGACTATTTAATGAAATATAGAAAAACCAAAAGATGTCCGAGGAATGGAGAGCAAGTACACTTATACCTATATATAAGAACAAGGGAGACATTCAAAATTGTGCGAATTATCGAGGTATCAAGTTAATGAGCCATTCTATGAAATTATGGGAAAGAATTATCGAACGTAGGTTAAGATAAATATCAAGTACAACAGAGAACCAATTTGGATTTATGCTAGGCAGATCTACTATTGAAGCGATTCACCTTTTGAGACGTCTTATGGAACATTTTAGAGCAAAAAAGAAAGACCTTCAGTTGATATTTATTAATCTAGAAAAAGCTTATGATAGGGTACCGAGGGAGGTTCATTGGAGAACTTTGGAAAAAAGAGGTATCCCATTGACACACATTAACCTTATAAGAGACATGTATGATGGTGCAAAAAACATATGTGAGGACTCATGAAGGAATCACAGACTTCTTTGAAGTTAATATTGGGTTACATCAAGGATCAAATTTAAGTTCATGCTTACTTATAATGGTGATGGATGAGTTAACAAAACATATTCAAGATGAAGTACCTTGGTGTATGTTATTTACATATGACATTATATTAGTGGAGGAGTCTAAGGAAAAAGTTAATAGAAAATTGGAACTATGGAGAGAAACATTAAAAAGCAAAGGCCTCCGACTTAGTAGAACAAAGACAGAATATATGGAATGTAAGTTTGATCATTTGGTTACCTCAGAGGACATAGAAATTAAAATTGGCACATATTGCATCCTCGAGAAGGAAAGTTTTAAATACTTAGGGTCAATTTTTCAGAGTGATGGAAGAATTGATAGAGAGGAGTATCTGGTATTCTTTGTGATAAGAAGATACCATTAAAGTTAAAAGGTAAATATTATAGAACAACAATTAGGCCTGCCATGTTTTATGGTTATGAGTGTTGGGCAATCATCAACATGTACAAAAGATGTCTGTGACAGAAATGAAGATGTTGAGATGGATGAGTGGTCATACAAGAAAAGGCCGTATGCATAATGAGGTTATTAGAAACAAATTAGGAGTAGCACCAATAGAGGATAAAATGAGAGAATATCGTTTAAGATGGTTTGGACATATAGAAAGAAGATCAAAAGAAGAACCTATAAGAAGATTAGAAAAACTAAATTTGAAAAGTATTAAAAGAGTTAGAGGATGACCACAAAAGTGTTGAAAAGAAACAATAAAGAATGATCTAGCTTATTGTAAGTTAACTGCTAACATGGCACACGATAGGGATCTGTGAAAACAAAGAATCCATGTAGCCGACCTCATCTAGTATGGGAAAAGGCTTAGTTGTTGTTGTTGTATTCTGATCACTGCTGAAATAGGCACTGATAGATCTATTCTGAAAGTGAGTAGGTCTGCCAACTAATTCGCAATATGTTTCCTTTGTATGTCATGATTTTTCTCATTAATTTTGCTTTTTCTTCAAGAGTAAGTGTAAATCTGCCTCTATAACGTCCATAACCTCCTCTACCACGGGAAAAAGAAGGATTAAAATTGAAAGTATTTCTTCCAACAAAAACAGTGGTTTCTGGATTGATTTTGGTCTCCTTCTCTAAATGTTTCCTGTCCTCCTCCCGGAGTAAGAGAGAGTACACTGTACTGAAGGGTGGTAGAGAGTCTTGACACTCGCTAATCTAGCGGAGGTTTTATAAGAAAATTAAGCCATATTCCAAAATTCCTACGCCTTACTCAGACGTCTAACTCTCAAACAAGACGAGATTCAAGTAAGCAAATCCTATTTTTACTTTAGGATTCCTCAAAATGAACCCTTCTTCACCTTGGGATAAGTCGTAGGGATGGGAAAGAGTTCACCACGGTCCCTTCTGGAGTGTCCCGTGGTTTGAGGCATAGAGGCGGAAAACTGCTCTTTTTGAGCTTTTTGGCCTTTCTCTATTTTTCGTAGAGGGTCTCCCTTTGGGAGTATTTTTTCTTTATTCCCTCTTTTCCATAGACTACACGATTTTTCTTTTGATTCAACTTTCTTTTGGGAAAGAGACTTTGCAGGGATTTCTCTTTTTCTTTTTGGCAAGTTTTCCTTTTAGGGAAGAGAAGAGAAACGGGGAAGGACTTATCCCAAGGATCTACTTGATTCATCCCAAATCAGCCTATTTAGAAATAGCACATACTACTTGCAAGTATCTTGCTATTTTGAACCAGGCCTTCTTTTGTAAGAAGAAGGATTTTTGAAATGTGACCCATTGGTTTTGGAAAACTTCACTTTTTCACAAGCAATCGAGTCTCTCATTTAGGGTCGCACGATTTGCTTTGATCCTTACTCACGAAGTTCAAAAGGAGGTTTTCAAAATAGGGCTTAGCTTAGACCCTACACGTAGCATTTTTTCAAAAATTGAGCATTCATAGGGTTGGCTAAGTTCCTACCCTCAATTTTATTGCATCCAATAGGTAGTAACAAGATATTTCTAGTTGTTATGGTGGTTCTATAGAAGGTAGAGCAACCTAAGAAGGTATTGAAACTCAACCAAGACATAACAGAAGCTGAAGAAGTAAGTCTATCCACTGGATTGGTTGTGGTTGCACTAGATTTATTTCACATCTGAAACCCGATTTTACAAAATTCATAGTGTTTGTTCGTGCAAAGTTTCTAGTCAAATTTTACAACTAGGTGCATGACTTCATCATGGAGATATAAAAAAAAATAGAAAAAATTGGATTATAGGTCGCCAAAAAATCAAGATTCTTTAGGGTATTATCTGACCACATTGAGAGTGGTAGATTCGGTTGGGTATTGACTCATGTGGCTTCTGGTGGAAACAAGCATTGGAGGCCATGATTTGCCACAATTTGGAGGGGCTAGGACGTGATTGACATGTTCACATTTGGTTTTATTAAAGTTTCTCTATAGAATAAAAGGTTTATTACAAATTTATTTTTTGAGGCAAAAAACTTTTTTTATATTTTTATTCATTAAAAGGTAGGGGGTATCATTATATTTGGTTTATTATAAAGTTATCCTTGGGAATACAATTTTATTACATATTTATTCATTCTTAGGCTTGAGACTCTATTACAGATTTATTCACATAGGAAAGAGGGTATCGCTTTTATTGTCAATTTATCCATGTGAAGCCAAATTTATATACATTTATTCACACTGATGTAAGTTATACTTATCTAAGATTTATTTGTTCCTTAGGAGGATAATTGAGCACAATTTACTAGGGCATGTCTAGCCATGGCTCATGTGATTATATGTTTTAGCATGAGTGTTGGACAACAGGGGCCTCATGATCGCATGGCTCACATAGAGAGCATGATGGTGCAAATCTTGTAGAGGATGGATATGTTTTGTCAATCTAAGATGAAGACCCACACCCTATTGGTTGCTAATGTTTTAATGACCATTGGTGCTATTTGCGTCAACCTATGTTTTGTGCCGCTTTTTGCTTCTTCAAGTGACATGAGTTCATATGGTTGCACTAGTGTGGTGGGTGTTATCATAGATACTTCTTAGGAGCATCTTGGTGCAAATGTAGAGGCTCTAGTGGAGGGAGGTCAATGACAGTTATGTGGGTGACCATGATGTGGTTTAGATGTATCTTATGAGTTCCTTAATGCAATTTAAGAGGAGTTGGATTTGAGAAACAACCTTATAGTTGAGGAGACTGATGTGGAGTATGACTCCTTACCAACAATAAAGACATTGATGACACCATATCTTAATGGATTTATGTGTATGGAGGAGGAGCATGCATGCTTCTTTCTATAGTGCAGTTCGAAAAAGACCACCTTGGGTACATGTACTACCTCTTCCTTGAGACTAGGGTGTGGTCAAAGAGGATGCAGGGTAGGGATAGCCAATCTTCGCCTAGACTACATGGTAGCAATTTTTGACATGAAAGAGGACCATGGCCATTTGTGCAAGGTTGGGGGTCTACTATAGGTGTAGCTACCAGTTAGAGTGACAAGTTCAATTGGAGGAGGGGACACATGGTTTAGGAGCTGCAATGGGGTAGATGTAGGACAACAAGCGCACATGCCAAAAGTAGGCCATGCAACACACATGCGATGCAACACTAAGCACATGGCACGCTAGCGGGACGAAAGCTATACATAGGAGACCTTAGAGGTGGAGTGAGTGTTGCGTCTTGGGGTCGGCCAACTTCAGTAGTGTTGTAGACCGGATGGAGCTTAGTGATAGGGTCATCGTGGTAGTTATGTGTAAACACCCTAAAAATATTTTTCAAAATAAATTAAGACATATTTTAAAAATAAGAATATTATTTTTGACTACCTCGTACTCTGAAGAGATACCCCATAGGAGATCAAATACTTTCATCTCTTCAAACTCCTCATTGCGCTCTTGTGTATAACTTTGACATTTTGTCTTAGAATAAAGTTGCAACTCTTTCCATAAGCCTCTGAGTTCTGCATAATACTCACTCAAAGATCTGCCTTCCTGTTTGCATTTTCTAATTTTTTCAATGAGATAATATTTCTTGGCTATATTTTTTCTTTGGGTATAAGCATAATGAACTATTAACCAAATATCCTTAGCAGTTTCTAAGAACATGAATGTACTACTAATTGAAGGTGACATTGATTGGATAAGCCAGGCACTAGCTAGTGCATTTTTCCGACGTCATTGTGAGTAAAGAGGGTCAGTAGTAGGAGGTTGTGGTATGTCACCAATCAAATAGTCCCATCGTCCCCTTGCCATTACCGCCAATTCTATAAATCTGGCCCACTGAAGGTAATTTTTCCATCTAACTTAAGGTTTGTTATTTGGAACCCTTCACCTTTGTCTACAGAACTTTGTTCACTTGTGTCTCCTATCTTAGTCCTCTCCATGTTTATGAGAATCCTCATAGATATTTCAAGAAGACAATTGTCGACTGAAAGTGTGGGTGTGAATAGTTTATGTAACTCAACACAATTATGAAAAGTAACTTTAATATCAATCTAAAACGAGATGGCAAGGAGTCGCCAAAATTAATTTGCTTATTGACACATCTCTTAATTTGAATAGAACTTCTGTTATTGGATTGAATGACTATGCGCAGTCAGATTTCAAGCAAGAATACTTCCAATATTCTTAACTAACATTCAATTGAACCACTTGTTGTGATTGCCGAGTATCATTCCACAAATTCTTTATACGTGTTTCTGCAATTCAGATCATCAACATCCCAAGAATAACTTACCGTGAACTAACTCTCTACTGATTCTTCAACTTCCCTAACTACGAAATCCTTCACGGCAGAATCGAGGATATCCAGGTGAAAATATTCACTGTTGTCGACGCCAAAAATACTAAAATTAGATTTTTTACTCACTTGCCAACAGGATACCACGCAGAATCTGTGATTTTCTTCGCCTTTCTAGACAGAAATTTTCACGGTAAGGCTCTAATACCATGTAGATTTTATACCAAAAATATCTTGGTCACATAAAATATCAATGATATAAAAGATGCTAGAACAATGGAGCAGATTGGTGTACCATAGGCTGTCATCACCTGTCTCTCTTTTCTTATTCAAAACTTAACCTAATTATAGACCACTGAATTTATATTACTAATCTAACTTAAAAATCCTAAATACCCTTAATTAGAGACTAACATTACCCGATTTCCCAATGGATCAAAATTTGATCCATTGGGATCCAAACCACCTAAGACTAAACATACTTACAAATACATGACAGAAACATAAATTTAAACTTAAAAACAAAGACTTTAAACTTCAATTTGATCTCCAACATTGCCTGTATCGAGCGATACGCCCAAAGACTCATATAAAGGGTTCCTGGCGGAAGAGAAACCCGCATTTTTATGGGTTTCTATGCTTTTTTTTGGAGGTCCTCATGCTTTCTTCTAGTGGTTCATCTCCTCCTTGGGGTTCAAGAGTCCAAAAACATGCTTTACGGTGTCCGTGCAAGCCTCCTAACTCAGATTGTGGTATATTTTAAGTGTTTTTCTTTATTTTTTTGTATTTATTGTTTTTTGTGTTATTTATATTTTTTTTTTGAATAACAATATATGAAGTTATTAAGTGTGTAGATATGATTTTTATTACTTTCATGAAGTGGTGGGAGACATTCTATTTGAGTGTTATGTGAAGATTGGGGATTTACGAAGTTATTTTATTTTCAGGTTTTTTATTGAATTAAAGTGCTCAATCAAGATAGCAAGAAGGGAAGTTAGAGACTCCCATTCTCGGTCTTATGATCTACCATGGCAGTGAGGTATACCAGTTGAGGGTTCAAGATTAAAGATCATATGTATGTTTTGTGAGAAGGTGGTTAGTGGTGGAATTTTACGATTAAAGCATCACCTAGTAGAAACTAGAAAAGAAGTTGCTCTTTGTACAGATAGAGTTAGAAGTTTGCCATAAGGCATTAAATGACAATGTCTTTAGATGATTGAGAGTATAAAAGAGAGGAGACAACAAAATGATGATTTAGGAATGTTTAAGGAAGATGATGATACTATTCGATTCACTAATAATATTCCTTTAGATACCAGAATAGAGATTTGTAGTAGTAGTTCCCGAGCACCAAATAGGAGAAAGCGGGTTGCTGAAAATTTTGGAAGTGGTAGAAGATGAAGCTTAGGAAAGAGTAGAGGAAGGAAGAGCTGCTTCTAGCATACATTCATTTTTTCCTCCCAACACTATACCTTGTGCTCAACCTGAAATTCATGCTGCTATTGCTTCAGAACAACTACATGATCAGACAGACCTTATAGTGGGCAGATGGTTTTATGATGCATGCATTCCATTTAATGTAACAAATAGTTTTCATTTTCAAGCAATGGCATATGCAATTGCTAATATTGGTCTAGGATACAAGATGCCCTCTTATCAAAAATTGAGAGAAAAGATCTTAGATAAGACTGTCATTGAAGTGTAAGAATATTATTCGACTTTGAGAGAGTCATAGGAGACCGGATGCACTATCATGGCAGATGGATGGACAGATAGGCGAGAAAGAACCTTGTTAAACATTCTTTTCTACTATCCTAAAGAACTTATGTTTTTGAGATCTCTAAACATGTTAGAGGAAAGGCACACTGTGGAGATCCTACGACAAGAATGTGATAAGGTGATATGCGAGGTTGGGCTAAAGAATGTAGTCCAATTGATTATAGATAATGCAGCTAACTATAAAGCAGTTGAGAAGGAGTTAACTAATACTTATGGGACTTTCTATTGGACACCATGTGCAGCCCATTGTTTAGATCTCATCCTTGAGGATATTGGTGAGATGGATGAGATAAAGGCAGCAATTGAGTGTTGCCAAGATATCACCAAATTCATCTACAACCATGCATTTGTACTGTGTATGATAAAGAGATATACAAAAGGTGCAAAGCTTCTTCGTACAACTGCAACTCGATTTGCAACTAACTTGTTATCTGTACAGAGTATTGTAAGACAGAAGCAAGCATTGAAGAGAATGTTCTCTTCAGATGAGTGACAATAATTTGCAGAGTTGCCTTAAAATAGAAGAAACAGAAAGTTGAATGAGATTTTCGAGACAATCTTTAGAGTACATTTTGGAATGCATGTGTTAGACTGTTGAGGATTATATATCCATTAGTAAAGGCTTTGAGATTGGTTGATAGCGAGGAGAAATCATCTATGGGCTCCCTTTACGAAGCTATGGATAGGGCAAAAGAAGCAATTAGAAATAATTTTAATAGAAAAAAAAGAGATTATGTACACATGTGAAAAATTATAGAAAATAAATGGAATAAACAATTACATCAGTCTATTCATGCAACTGCATATTATCTAAACCCAGCATTCAAGTACTCAACAAACTTCAAAAGGGACGGTGAGGTTAATCGAGGCATCATTGATTGTATAGATAGATTAATCCCTGATGAGAGTAGAGCATATGCTATACATCGAGAGATGGAGATCTATGATAATGTTCTTTACTTAATGAGTTTGCCTGTAGCAATTCGCAACCGCACTAATGTATGCCTAGGTAAATTGTTTATCTTTGTATTTAAGTTTTTTAATTTTTATATTATTATGGATTAAGTCTTTAATGTTTGCCTTTTTATACAGATGTTTGGTGGAATAGGTTTGAAAGTGATTGCCTAAACCTTAGAGATTTTACAATAAGAGTTATGAGCCAAACCTTTAGTGCAACAGGTTGTGAAAGGAATTAGAGTGTCTTTGAACACATCTATACAAAAAAATACAACAGGTTAGAATATAAGCGGCTGAATGACTTAGTTTTTATTCGTTGTAACATGCGGCTTAGCGAAATATAATATTGTATTAGTTAGTACTTAAATATTCAATTCAATATATTTGTTTGACTTCAATTGTTAATGTTATTTAGTAATTACTTTTCTTTCTTTTTTGTAGGCAATTGTAAAAGGTAAATAAAGAAGAAAGCCAATTTGATCCAATAAGTTTGGATAATTTTGATATATTAGAAGACTGGATTATAGAAGATAGCGAAGAAAATGCCCTCCTAACTGAAGAAGATATTGCATGAATTAATTTGAAAGGAGTGCAATAACATTATTAAGGAGATAAAGATTTTGATTTTGAAGCAAAAGGTGGTGATGAGGATCTTCGGCAAGGAGAAGATGAAGATTATTTAGCTGATGATCCTGATTACAATATGTAAATGTAAATGTATTTCATTTTTTGCTTCAAAATATGTAAATTTTATTCAATTGTTCAATGGTGAATCATGAACAAATCATCAATATTTACTCAATTTTGTATTATATAAATTCTTTGAAATTACCAGATTTTTCCTAATTTTTTTATAATTTTTTCTGATTTTATTTTTATTTTTACTAATTTTTACTAATTATTTTTATATATTTTCTTATTTTTTTAATATTAAAGTACGATACGATACTCTATGCTACGCTATGATACGATACACTATGATACGATACACCCGTATCGTGGAGCAAAACGATATATGATATGATACACGTTAGACAAAACTGGTTGTAAGTGATAGAAGAGGAAGATCTTATTTTTTCATACAAATTTTTTTCTCCTAGTACTACACTTAGTTCTCAACCTGTAATTCATTTTGCTATGGTTTCTAAGCAATTGCATGAGAAGACAAACCTTGAAATGGGGAGATGGTTTTATGATGCATGTATTCTATTTAATACAAAAAATTCTTTTCATTTTTAAGTAATGACAGATGTCACCACTAACATTGGTTCAAGGTATAAGATATCATCTTATCAAAAGTTGAGAGAAAACTATTAGATAAGATTATCCTTGAATTTCAAGAATATTGTTCGACTTTGGGAGAGTCATGAAAATAGACGGGATGAATTATAATGACAAACAGATTGATAGATAGGCGAGGAAGGACTTTGTTAAACTTCCTTCTCTATTGTCGTAAATGACTTATATTTTTGAGATCTCTAAACATGTCAGAGGAAAGATATATTGTAAAGGTTTTAAGGCATGAATTTAATAAAATAATATTGGAGGTTGGGCTTACAAATATAGTCCAATTAATTACAGATAATGCAACTAACTATAAAGTAATTGAAAAAGGGTTAGTTGATACTTATGGGACTTTTTATTGGACAGTATGTGCAACCCATTGTTTAGATCTCATACTGGAATGTGAAGGCAATAACCGAGTTTTGTAAGATGTCACAAAATTCATATATAACCATGCTTTTGCAACTCTTTCGTACAGGCGCTACTTAGTTTGCAACTAATTTCTTATCAATACAGTATTGTTAAACAAAAGCAAGCCTTGAAGAGAATGTTTTTCTCAGATGAGTGACAACAATTTGCAAACTTGCCTCAAAACTGAATGAGATTTCAGAGAAAGTTTTTAGGAGTACATTTTGGAACTCCTGTGTTAGACTATTAAGGATCAATGTCCTTTAGTAAAAATTTTGAGATTGGTTGACAGCAATGAGAAACCATCTATGAACTATCTTTATGAAGCCATGGATATGGCTAAAGAAGCTATTAAAAGCAACTTTAATGTAAGAAAGACATTATGTGCCTGTGTAAACTATTATCGATAACATATGGAATAAATAGTTGCATGAGCCTATTCATGCAACAACTTACTACCTAAATCTAGCATTTAGGTATTTTGCAAGCTTTAAAAGGAACGGTGAGGTTAATCGAGGTATCATTGATTTCATAAATAGATTAGTCCATGATGAGAGTAAAGCAGATGCTATACATCGGGATATGAAGATCCACGATAATGTTCTTCACTTGATGAGCTTGCTTGTAGTCATTTGCAACCATAATAATATGCATCTAAGTAGACTGTTTATCTTAATATTTAAGTTCTTACAGTTTATATTTATTATGAAATAACTCTTTATGTTCGTCTTTTTCTATTAGATGTTTGGTAGAATAGGTTTGGAAGTGATTCTCAAACCTAAGGGATTTTACAATAAGAGTTCTGAGTCAAACCAATAGTGCAACTGATTGTAAAAGGAATTTGATTGTCTTCAAACATATCCACACAAAAAAGAATAATAGGTTGTAACATAAATGACTCAATGACCTAGTTTTCATCTGTTGTAACATACAACTATAACAAAGGTAATAAATGATTAGTTACTAATTAAGTATTCAATTCAATATTTCTTTTTATTTAATTATTAATATTAATTACTTGTCTTTCTTGCAGTCAATTAACAAAGTTAAATAGGAAAGAACCAGTTTGATCTAATAAGTTTGGACAATTTTGATATCTTAGAGGAGTAGATTATGAAAGATAATGAAGCAAATACACTCATAACTGAAGAAGATATTCAATGGATTAACTTGGAAGAAGCGCAACAACATCAAGGGGATGATGATTTTGATTTTGAAACTGAAGGTAGTGATGATCTTGAACAAGGAAGAGAAGATTAAGATTATTTAGTTGATCCTTATTATAATATGTAAATATAATTCTTTTTTTAATTATTAAAATTGTAATTTTTTTTGGCTAAAGATGTATTGCTTAAATGCTTTATACATTGAAAATTGAATGGTGATTGATGAATATGTACTCAATTTATGTATTATATGAATTGTTTTCAATTTACGTGATTTTTTCTGATTTCCTTTTTATTCTTTTAGTATTAAAAAATGATATGGGACCCTTCTCTTCAACAGTGACTTAGCTTTTTGATAGAGCACGAGCATTACATTCTTTGATACAAACAGAAAGCATAAATATAATACATAAAGCTTTTGGAATATCTTACATGTTTCAATATGTTGATTCTTTAGTAAACGTTATGAACAACAACTGAAACTGAATTCTCATGGGTAGATGCTAAATAATCGCAGAAGTTTTTGTGTTTCACGTGCATAGTTTGTTCCTTTAGATAACCCCATCGAGGGTTTCAGATGGCAAGAGGATATCAATTTCAGGGAAGTGCTTGTCAGAAGAGTTGCAGATGTCTTGCAGGCATGAATAATTTTACATACATCTCTGGTTTCAAGAAACTTCTCTACATTCGTCATCAATAGAGGCCCATATTCAAGAACCAACTTCTTGCACTACGTCAAAGAGGAAAAGGGTTTTGATGGTTACAAGTACATCTATACAGGAGTTACACGAGAAGGTAAATTACTTAGCCTTATTTCTTTCACATGCTTCTCCACCTTCTCGCATGCCTTGAGGAGTATCTTAAGTACTTCAAATTACAAAGGAAAGAAACGTTAGTTTGAACAACATAATTTACACCGATAGCATAAGCCACACACATTTTTCCTTCTGTTTTCACACATAAATTAGTTGTTGGTTGTCATCATGAACAAACAGGCAAGGAAAACATTGTGATCAAAGGTGGGTTATGGGAAGTGTTGTAGCAAAGACATGCATGCATTGGCCTATTTGACAACCAATCAAGTCCAATAACCGTACTCTAAAATTCAGGAACTCATAACTAAATAAGAAAATCCAACCTGAGTATCAGGGTCTTTCAGCTTCAGAAGAATCTTAGCTACAGCTTGGTGGCAGTAGTTGCAGGTATCCTGGCTCAGTTCAAAGATGAAAGAAGCACTCCCACAAAGATTCACCTTTGTACATAATTGTTCCATGCTTACATTGGTGAATTCCGTGAAAAGGAGAGAGGCATAATAGTCAACAAGTGAAATACACTGCAAAAATGTGGTTGGGGGCCAAGCCTCCAATCGCTAGTTGTGTAGCCGTTGGGGGCTAGCTGTGTCCAGCCTCCCTTCACTCCTTCCCTCTTGTATTCTCTCTCTCACTTGCTCTTCTCCTCTCTATAAATACTCATAAACTCCATTGTAATAAATAGCCCTTAGTGGCTAATCAATAAAGATTGTTTATTATTCGTTTGGTGTGCCTTTGTTGCACTTGCTATAGCCTTTTTTAAGACTTTGTGATAGTTACATTGTGGTGATATTTATTCATCGATCTTCCACTGCTATATTAGAGAATCATCTTCATTACAGTGCCCTAAGCAGAGATTCAATAATGCAAAGCATTGCATAGGATTTACAGTGTAGGGTACGACATACTAGCAAAAAAATGGGTTCCACTGCAGCAGGCGATTCAACCTTGTACCACTTTATCTAAGTCAATAAAATGAAAAAGATTGGGTTCCCCTAAAAACATTGTTGGAAGACCAGTTAGTAAACTAATTATTTGTCAAAACTCCTAAAAAATAAAAGCAAAGCATTGACATGGGACAACTTGCAGTGTGTGCATGCGTGCATGTGTGTGTGAGAGAGAGATTATATGACGTTGTGGCAAGGAATAGAAGCATTGATAAAAATCCCACATGTACATGATTTTGTGACAAGCAATACAACATTGACAACAAATTAGTGGCTACATGATTTATGTAAAACGAAAGCTGGAAAAAGGAAATATTACTAATGCTACAACATGATTCTGTGACAAGCAATAAAAGTGCAGACAACAACTCAGTAGAATGTAAGTGAACAAGGCCATCAAGAGATGAAATATCCCCACAAACACGTAACCAAAAGAGCATGTGAACATTTTCTTGGGTGTACATAAGTATGTTTTATAGAAAAGCGTAAAGGCATCGGCACAAGTGTGCACAAGAATCCTCCTTTAAAAATCAAAGCAAAAGAATGTCAAATATTGTAAAACCAAACTAGAAAACCTGAGATAGAGAAAAAAAAATTGTGATGGAAAAAAAGGCAACAACAACAACTAAGCCTTTTCCTATACTAGACGGGGTTGGCTACATGGTTTCTTTATTTCCACAGAGCCCTATCATGTGTCATGTTAGCAGTTAACTCAACATAAGCTTGATAATTCTTTATTGTTTCTTTCCAACACTTTTGTGGTCGTCCACTACCTCATTTTATCCTCTATTAGTGTCACTTCCAATTTGTTTATAATAACCTCATTATGTATATGGTCTTTTGTACATGTTGATGATTAACTGCCCAACACTTAGAACCATAAAACATGACAGGTCTAATTGTTGCGCTTTAATATTTACCTTTTAACTTTAATGGTATCTTCTTATCACAAAGAATGCATGATACTCCTCTCCATTTTAATCAATCTTCATTAATTCTATGTGTAATTATCTCCATCAATTCTTCCATCACCCTAAAAAATTGACCCTAGTATTTATAACTTTTCTTTTGGGGGATACAATGTGTGTCAATTTTAATTTCTATCCTCTTAAGTAACCAAATGATCAAACTTACATTTCATATATTTTGTCTTTGTTCTACTAAATCAAAAGCCTTTACTTTCTAATGTTTCTCTCCATAGTTCCAATTTTCTGTTGACTTTTTTCTTAGACTCCTCCACTAAAACAATGTCATCTACAAATAACACACATCAAGGTACTTCATCTTAAATATGTTTTGTTAACTCATCAATCACCATTATAAACAAGTATGAACTTAAAGCTAATCCTTGATGTAACCTAATATTAACTTCAATGAAGTATGTCATTCCTTCATGAGTCCTCATATGTGTTTTTGTGTCATCGTATATGTCTCTTATAATGTATGTCAATGGGATACCTCTTTTTTCCAAAGTTCTCCAAAGAACATCCCTTCGTACCCTATTGTAAGATTATTCTACATCAATAAATATCATGTGAATGTCTTTGTTTTTTTCTCTAAAATGTTCCATAAGACATCTCAAAAGGTGAATCACTTCAATAGTAGATCTGCATGGCATGAATCCAAATTGTTTCTATGTTGTACTTGATACTTGTCTTAACCTACATTCGACAATTCTTTTCCATAATTTCATAGTATGGCTCATTAACTTATACCTTGATAATTCGCACAATTCTAAATATCTCCCTTTTCCTTGTATATGGGTATAAGTGTACTCGCTCTTCATTCCTTGAATATCTTTTGGTTTCTCCATATTTCATTAAATAGTCTTGCGAGCCAAGTGATTCTTATCTCTCTTAGGATTTTTCAAACTTCTATAGGAATATAGTCTGGTCCTACAGATTAACCACCCTTCATATATTTAAGAGCTTCTTTGACTTAATTCTTTTAAATATGTCGGTAGAAATTATGGTTTATATATTTTTCTAATTTGGTTAACCCTCCTAAGCTAATACTAATATCTTTATTTTCATTAAAAAGCTTATAAAAATAAATTTTCCATCTATTTTTATATCATCATTTGTCACTAGAATTTTCTCATCCTCGTCTTTGATGCATCTAACAAAATTAAGATCTTTAGTTTTCTTATCTCTAACTCTAGCTATCATTAAAATATCTCTTTCACCCTCTTTTGAGTTGAGTTTTTTATATAAATCCTCTCAAATTTTAGCTTTTGTTTCACTGAAGGCATTTTCTCTTCTTTCTTTGCTTTCTTATAAGCCTCTAAAGTTTCACTAGTTTTCTTAGCATAATATAATTTGTAACATACCCTCTTTGCCTTTATTTTATCTTGCACCACTTCACTCCACCATCAAGCTTCTTTTTATACCGGTATACCTTCCTTAGATTTACCTACCACATCTTTCGCCACTTTCCTAACATGTATACCTATATTATTCCACATATCACAAGGTGTATCAACCTTGAAGGACTTTCTTTTTAAATACACCTTCTTTCTTGCTTTTGAGGTTCCACATTTAGTCTAAATAGTTGATGTACTCTTTTCTTCTTTGTCCACTTTTTTACCTGTAAATCCATAACTAAAAGTCGATGTTAGGTGGTTAAGTTTTCTCCTAAAATTACCTTGCAATCTTTACAACACAATTTATCTTTTTTTCTATAAATAAAATAATCAATTTATGTTTATGATAAGCCACTCTTATAAGTAATTAAATATTCATCTCATTTTTTGAAGATTGTATGAACTATAAAGAGATCAAATGCCATACCAAAACCAAAGTTTTCATGAATACCTTGATATCCTAATGCCTCTTTACCAACATGTCCATTTAAGTCTCCTCCTAAACAAATCATCTCCCTTTGTGAAATTTTTTAAATCACCTTATTTAACTCTTCCCAAAAAGCCATCTTTATACTATCTCCTAGTCCTAATTGGGGTGCGTAGCACAAACTATATTCAAAACTTTTGCTCCTGTCACTAATTTCAACGTCATGATTTGGTTACCATATTGTTGTTTGTCTATTACACTATCTTTTAAATCTTTATTTATGATAATGTCAACTCCGTTTCAAGCTTTTTACTTTCCTGCGTACCATAATTTAAAACATGTATCCTCAATCTCCTTTGCTTTTTCTCCAACCCATTTTGTCTCTTATAAACATAGGATGTGAATCTTTCTCTGACTCATAGTATTTACCACCTCTATTAGCTTACTGAATAATGTTCTGATATTCAAGAACCAATATGATTCTTATTATCTAGGACTAGCTTCCTTACCCCCCGCATCCGTACATGCTCAAAATGAGGAGACCTTCTCTACAATTTGTTCACTACATTCGGGTGACAATGTAGCGAGCCTAACTTCTTTACCCATACTCGTCCATGATGTGGGAACCCACTCTGCAATTGATTCACTTCATCTCGGCGAAAATGTAAAGGCTCTTACTTTTTAAAGCATTCGGGCCCTGTAGTGCGTCGCTAAGAGGGGACACCCCAATGCAATGCTCACAATTTGTATAATTCATGATATAAAATCCGACAAATTTTATACGGGCTGTCGGAAGCCTAACGTAACCCTCCTCCTTTATCTGAGCTTGGACTGGCCATGCAAGGTTGATCTCTTATATGGGAGGTGTTTAATGGAAGAAAAGGGATCAGACAAAAATATATTGCATCAGCGAATGCAAAATCCTAAGCCAAAGGAGACGTCCAGGTGAAACATATGCAAACAAGTAACAAAGTGCACCTCCTTACTGAAGGAAGGCAATTGAGAACATGCTAGATGTAAGCTGTCAACTATTTCGGTCTGAGTCTTGTTTTCACCAAGATAATAGATTGCCTGGGAAGCAAACTGCTCACAAAATTTACACACTCTTTCATCTTCCTGGCACACAGAAGCTATATTTTCAGTTTCAGGCTTGAGGTTGTTCATCTGCACCACTAGATAAAGAAGAAGGTACAGTTACTATTTTGAGAAAAGAATTTCAGCCATCAAAGAATTTCTTCTAAAAAGTATGACTTAAAATACAGCGGAAATTCAATTTTAAGCAGCACTGTTGGGCAAAATATGACAGTCCATGGTTAGAACTGTTGTTAGTAACATTTGGCATCACCCGACAAAAGAAATCACAAAAAGTCCGGTAATCTATAAGGGAAACTTCATCCCAAAAAATGACCTTAGTGTTGTTAGTAACATAGGCATCACCCAAAAAAAGCAATCACAAAAAAGCCGGTAATATATAAGGGAAAGTTCATCCAAACTTAACCTGAAGCACTACCGTGGATGCTGCTGAGCTAGAGTTCCCCGGCATTTCAGAGCTAGCGCGAGCAATTTCAGCAATTCTAAACGTTTGATGAGCGCTCTGGTGCAGGCGGACATTTATGCAGATTTGAATTAGTCTCTGATGAAGTCGCATCGCAGCATTATTTTTGCGTGGATGGAGTTAATCCGCAAATGTAATGTAGATACAATAACAGCATATTACTTGGGCAATACGGGATCTGATTTCGGTATTTGAAACATTGGTGTTGACCTATAGGGGGAAGTCTAAGTCAAACTATATCTAAAAAAAAATGACGAGACATTAAAGATTAAGAAAGAGAAAGAAGGTAAAAAAGGTTAGGTTCATATATTATAAAGGTTTCCAAAACGATGATTCTAAATATATCCATATGAACATGGCCTCTTACATCTAGGAATCATAGCTATCATTATTCAAATTATAGGTAAGAGTTTGTGAGGACGACACAAAAGGTAAGGAGCACTACCATCATAAGAGGTCCCAAGACGAAGCACTTATTTAGGTTTTCCATCTTCTTTCTTTGCTTTTGATAAGAAATCAGAATCTTATAAAGCAAGGTGTACTTGAGCGGTTCCTCCTTCTACAACGTTAGGCTTTATATTATGATGCATATAGAGGAAACCGGAAAACCCATGAAGACTATAAAGAGCCACTTCCCCATGCTATACTGTATAAACTTAGTGCATCACAATATTGGGCTATCTTAATGAATTGAAACTTTAAGAACCAATTCATACATATGATTATTTTTGGATGTGTAACGAGACCTAGAAGATTCATGTGGTAGTCCTTTACCCTAAGGTTCACTAACTTGACTAAGATCCTTATTAGGTCTGGTTTCTTCTTTCATTTGGGATGCTTATTGATACATCTTTTCCTACAAAAAAGTTACACACACACACACACACACACACATATATATATATATATATATATATATATATATATATATATATATATATATATATATATATATATATATGCATATTTAATATATATGCTTATTGATATATATGTATATGTATATATATATATATGTATAACTTGACTAAGATCCTTATTAGGTCTGGTTTCTTCTTTCATTTGGGATGCTTATTGATACATCTTTTCCTACAAAAAAGTTACACACACACACACACACATATATATATATATATATATATATATATATATATATATATATATATATGCATATTTAATATATATGCTTATTGATATATATATATATATATATATATATATATATATATATATATATATATATATATATATATATATATATATATATGTATGTATATTTGTAGAGACAGAAGCACGTGGAGTTGTCTGGTTACGCGAACTGTAACTTGGTAGTCTTGGACAACAAACCTATCCTCTAATATGATTTGCTTATTGATATATATGTATATGTATATATATATGTATATATGTATGTATATATGTATATATATATATATATATATGTATGTATATTTGTAGAGACAGAAGCACGTGGAGTTGTCTGGTTACGCGAACTGTAACTTGGTAGTCTTGGACAACAAACCTATCCTCTAATATGATTTGCTTATTGATATATATGTATATGTATATATATATGTATATATGTATGTATATATGTATATATATATATATATGTATGTATATTTGTAGAGACAGAAGCACGTGGAGTTGTCCGGTTACGCGAACTGTAACTTGGTAGTCTTGGACAACAAACCTATCCTCTAATATGATTTCTCTTGTTAGACTGTAGTTAATTTTTTTTCAACTACGAGTTCAGCATACATATCCTAATACGGTTTGAAACTTTTGGATATTTTTGTTACACAACCTCTTTTGGAGCATTCATAAGCCTTGCAAAGTGTTGCTTCACATTGCTATCGTTGTTTTATTCTAAAAACCAGACAGCAAGCACCACTCTGAGGGTGAGGCTAACAAAGGTAAGGACTTCTACTCTAACCTAAAAAAAGTTTCCAATTTCGAGTTTGAGGGGGAGAGTCATGTCCAAAAGTTCATGCCACCTTCAGACAATCCAAGTACAAAATCGAGTCCAGAATGAAATTTCATGTCAAATCCAAGTGCAAGGGTCCTGGCCGTGAATATAGTAGTCAATCATCCAATAACAAGTGCCTGAATCAAAGTTTCATGGACTCCAATTACAATGCCAAATCCAATTAAAAGGTCAAATCCTGGCCCAATCATCATCACAAGGAAACCATTGAGTCATTGAACAGAACTCCAAGACTTCAAGTGAGATTCAGTCCCAAAATGTCATCAAAGTCGAAGTCTAAAATCAAGTCCAGGTCGGCAAGTTGACTAAGGAGTTATTTCAAGCGATTCCAAAAGTTATTTTGTGGTTTCAAGGCCCTGAACTGTAGGGGAACTCCAAGTCAAAATCTACCCATAACAAGAGAGAGAGAGAGAGAGAGAGGAAGCCGACCAAGCCTGCAAGGTCTAGCTGTGGTAGGACATAAGAGTTCAGATGATGAGAGGAAAATATAAGAGATCATCCCATCACAAGAGGTCACACAGAGATTGAGATTCTATTCGATTATTGTCGTCAATAGTAGCATTCCAAGTCATTGGCTAAGACATGTAAGCTTCTTAGTCTCAAGAGTGAGGATGAGGTCAACCTAATGTTTGGGCTTTGTTCAAGGCATCTAATTCCTCGTCATACCATCAATCCATACTTGAGAGACTTGGGCTTCCTTAAAGGTTTTAGGTTCTCTAATGATTGAAATAGTAGTTAATAATGTTCTATATTATAGTGAAAAGGTTTAGTACCATACAAATCTATCAAGAGGCCTGAAGTCTACTAGATCGTCTTAGGGAAGGTTCAGTAGCCGCTAGATTTTGCCTAGTGTAATATCTTTCAAATGGAGTTATCTTTGATTGCAAAGGCTCATCAAAATGCTGAGTCACTAGAAAATTCATTTCGAAAAAAGTATTCTTTAACAAAAAATTGAACATCTCTAAATACATAGAACTTACCACTTTTTAAGATTATTATACTTATATCCCTTTTCTTTGTCGTATCCTAAGAAAACACCTTCAATGGCACGAAGGGAGTTTATTTTCTCTATTAGTGAAAACAAAATATTTACATTAAAAAACTTTTAAATAAGAGTAACTGTGACTAATTTGAAATAATTTTCAATATATGAAACATTTTAACACAGAAGATGACATTATATTTATCAAATAAATAGTAGTCATGATAGAATCGACATACAGATTTTTGGAAACTCCAATAGACATTTGCAAGGTTTTAGTGTTTTTTATTATGTATTGATGCTTACGTTCGGCAATACCATTTTGTTGCGAGGTTTTTATATAAAAGGTTTGATAAAAAAAATTATTTTCTTCAAGATACTTTTAAACTCTTTTGAAATAAATTCGCCTCAAGAGTCGGACCTATAAATCTTAATATTAGAATCAAATTGATTCTTAATAAGGTTGTGAAAAATAACAAAGTTGTTCAAAACATCCGACTTAGATTTTAATAGGTATACTCATGTATTCATAGTAAAGTCATCAATAAAGATTACATAGTAATCAATAAAGATACTCCTCCTTTCGACATGATAGGTACTAGACTCCAAACACCAGGCTGCATTATTTCAAATGATTTGCTCATAGTGTATGTTTTTTTAAGAAATGAAAGATATTTCATTTTACCAAGAGCACAATCTTTAGAAAAAAAGTTTTTAATATTTTTATTTCAATAAAAAAGAATACTAATACAACTTTTGAATATTTAAATGGCAAAGCCTTTTGTGCCATAAGAGTACATAATTTGATAAAATATTAGTGTCCAAAATTATAATGTCCAAAACTTTGAGTGTGTAGATAGTCCATCACATAAAGGCCTCTTCTCTATAATCACATCCAATCACCTTCTTCGAGAAGTGATCTCATGAGAAGAAAAGAACTCACTCATTATTAAAAATATGAGATATAGAGAATAAGTTTAAATTTAGTTTTAGAACCAAATTTAATTTAAATTTTAAAGATACCCCATTTTATCAACTTTTAATTTTTTCTATCGACGGTAGACATTGTCAAAAGATTTTTGTGTGCATGTATTTAAAAGTTTTCATTGTACGTCATATGAAAAGAAGCTCCATAATCAAGTAACCATGAATGCTCTATAGGAGGTGGTGGAGCATCCTGCACCAATAGATGTCTTTTTGTTTAATCAAACCTCAAGTTGCTTTATCTTATCTTTAATTGTAAGGAGGAAAAAAGTTTGATCTACTTCTTCATCCACAACCGCCACATTTCTTCACAATGTACCCTATTTCTTTACAATAAAAACATGTTACATCCTTTTTTTTATCATTAGGTCCCTTTTGATTGAATTGTGAGTCGGTATCCGCAAATACCTCTTATTTTGTTGAGAATAGTTTACGGTGTATAAGGGAAGACCACACTCCTTAAAACTCTTTTCTTAAGCTTCTAAAAAGTTGATAGATGAAATCTTCATTTGGTTCACGTTGCCTTAGGTCAAGATAATGTTTACACTTCCTTTCGTAACCACAAAGTTGATTCTAAATATTTGAAAATTCACTATAATATTTATTTATTCCTCTTTGTATAAAAGATGAGAGTTTATCTTGAAAAGTCATTCTATGAGCCACATCACTTTAAACATGATCTCTTTTTAAATAATCTCATTCTTCTTTTACGTTCACAAATTTCGACAAAGCATCACATGTTCAAGTCATTCACATTCATAAGAACCCATAAAATGGTTCCATAACCACCTTGATATTCTTTTTGTTCCAAAGTAGCATTTGTAGATGGCTCTACTTTGGTTTCACTAATATAACTCTATAGTTTTTTGAAATATAAGTAATTTTTTATTGATTACACCAATGTTTTATAATTCAAGCTAGTCAAACGAAAATTAAATATATTTTCTTCCATAAAGAATCTCAAATCAAAGTCTTAGACTTGATCTAAGAATCAGCACGTCTAGTGCTTTACCAAGAACTGTCACAGTCCACCACTTGGATTATCAAGAGATTAGTCACTAATGTGACTGCAAACAGCTTCAAAAATAGCTCTCAACTGAATACCCTTTGAATGCAATTCAATTAATCAGACGCCAAGGCTTAGGTTACTATTATGTACAGGATAGAGGAAAGCCATAAGTTGTAGTGAAAGGGGAGTCAGCAACAAGCATAGGATACTAGCCGTTGGGTCCCCTTTACTATAACTAATACATTTTTAACAGACATAAGCCTCACAAAACGATTCCCATAGCCCTTACAAAGATTTCACTACTACAATAATTTGCTTTCATACTGTTCAGTACACTGATTATGAAAATGTACAAGGTTATCGTTACCCCTCAGATCTTGTCACCAGGAGTGTCCAATGCCAATCATCAAAGATCATCCCAAACAGGATAGCTGCATTTCGCTTTCTAGGGTACACAGATTTTCAGAGGTTGTTCATGTTCCAGATGAATGACATCTGCATCATCTACAATGGATGGCTAATGATGATCCTCGGCCACGAGAAAGCATCCATCACATGAAGAAATACTTGAGAAGAGGGCCCCAAGGCAAAATCCACTTCCGATGGTTGATACCAAGAAATTGATAAATTGCATCATCCTCTGTAACATTTCATGCGCAGCCTTCCACGTTCAAAAGTCAAAGCCGTTCTCTTTTCTCTGAAAACATCCTTCTAGTTGCTGTGCACTATATCAGTTGTCAATTCTAGTCTACTACCTAAATTTAGGGCATGCTATCAAACATGTGTGGAAACAGACTGAAGTTTTGCAAGATGTTCTTGATGCCGCCCTAGATGAAATGCAATGACCGCCCACAAGAAACAGACCTAGAAGAAATATACCACAAGCACGCAGAACTTGTCATTTAGCACAAGTAAAGAGTAAAAGTCAAAAGAGCTTAAACATACTGGCAAGGCATAAAGAGCAACTCCTGCACTTGATCCACTAATGGCACCAGAAATAAGCTTGTAGATCCCAGCTGCTGTTGCATCTCCAAGTCTTTGAACAATAACATCCATGCACACCTGCATTAAAACACCTTAGAGACATCTTATTTTCTGATTTGACTTGTGAGGCATGCAAATTAGATTCTGAGGCATGTTTGTATCTCAAAGGTATACCTTAGCCTTGTATTTTTCATCCACTGAAACAACAGTAAAAAGAAGCTCTCTACCAGGTCTTGTCACGACATACATCACTACCTGCAGAAAAGTGAGAAACGGTCAGCTGAAATGTGTACTCTCTTTCTCTCTATATATATCTATATCTATATATACATGTGTGTGCATGTGCGAGTGTGTTTCTACATTTATATATGTACATGTAAATATATATATATATATATATATATATAGAGAGAGAGAGAGAGAGAGAGAGAGAGAGAGAGAGAGAGAGAGAGATGGGGAGGGGGGTCACATATTATAGGAAAAAATCTGGAAAAGTATGTAAATGTGCATTAATTGAAGTCATAACCTGTTAACATGTTAATAACTGCTGGACATAATAACAAAGACAACACAAAACAGAAATATGAACGAGGTTACCTTTCGTAGCATCTCACAAACAGCTACAGTTATCCATGTTGGCCAGATTGCAAGGGCAATCATGTTTAAGGAAGAAACAAAGGGGGTAGCACAAATAGCAGACTTGACTCCTGCAACGGTAAGTATACGACCCTGTAGAGAGAGGAAAAACATTTGTGTAAGGAGTTCAGAACTTCAAGTAAGGCCCAGAAATGAAAATCTAAGAATATATGTAGAAAAAGTGAATATCTATGAATCACAAAAAATTCACATTATTAAATGAAAATTCTGCAAAAACCTCCACATTTCCATTCTAACAATTGCCCAAAATTAGAGCCGGAGTGCATCTGCACACTGGGTAAACACTGTAGTTTCTTGCCATATGGCTAACTACAATAAGGTCATTGAAATTGATAGAATATGCAGAATTTGATAGCATATTTTGTGAGGAAAAATCCAGAATGGGGATAAGTTTTTCTCAATCAATGCATTGAAAGTTGAAACACAAGCATCCATGATTGTTCACTTTCTTTTGGCGTATGTTATTTCAACGGTACCATTTTCAACTGTAACTTTTCTTCTGATGAGTCCAATAACCATAAAAAAACGTCCTGTTTCTTTAGTGTGAAAACCATTGGTTCAACTATTATGCATAAATAACCAATACGTAAATACTATACAGAAAGAGAAAGAGAGCCAAGAATATGGGTAGGACAAGGGGTGATAGTTGAGAAGTTCTAGCCAACAATGTTTCAATAGCAGCTAGCGAGGAGTTAAAGCTCGACCCCTATATAGTGTAAAGGGGATATATCATGGATATAGCGGATTTGGTGGTATAACACCACTAAGCAGCAACAACTAAGCCTTTTCCCATACTAGATGGGGTCGGCTACATGAATTCTTTGATAATTTGTAGAATCCATGATAGATAAGTCCGACAAAGTTTTGCACAGATTGTCGGAAGCCTAACGCAACCCTCCTCCTTTATCCGGGCTTGGGACTGGCCATGCAAGGGTGATCCCTTACATGGGCGGAGTTGGTATAACACCACTAAGCAACAAAGCAACAAATAAATAAATAAATATATATATAACAACAACTAAGCCATTTCCCATACAAGATTGGCACGGGCTGTCGGAAGCCTAACGCAACCCTCCTCCTTTATCCAGGCTTGGGACCGGCCATGCAAGGGTGATCCCTTACATGGGCGGAGTTGGTATAACACCACTAAGCAACAAATATAAATAAATAAATAAATATAACAATAACTAAGCCATTTCCCATTCAAGATGGGGTTGGCTAAATAAATAAATATATATTAATTCCAAGAAGTAACAAAATCATATCAAACATATTTATAAATATGGGATTTATATAAACACAAACTTCAAAACACTTAATTGTTTATATAAACTAACAAATCATCAATAATTTGTTAGTAGATAAACGCATTTCATATAAATTTGCCAAATAAAATATATACATTATGTAAACTTGTAAAGGAACAAAAGATTGAGAAAGAAAAAGAGACAAGAGAGAAGAAGAAAAATAAGGAAAGGAGGTACAGGAGGAAGAAGAAGAAAATAGATAAAATAAGAGGAGAGGAGGAAAAGGAAAGAGAAGACACGATGAAAAGAAAAACAGAGTGCATACTACCAAAAGCATAGTAAGTTAGCTACTATTCGTGGACACTACAAAATGGTCACTGCTATAGCAGTGAAGGTCCGATATAGTGGATAGTAGGGACATATTGGCCGATATATCACTAAACTAATAACATAGCTAGTGAAATCTGAAAGTATGATAAACAAACAAGAAGAAGAAAATGCAAAAGAAGACATCGGAGATGAGAGAAAAAGAAGACAGAGAAGCCAAGAGGAAGAAAGTAAGAGAAACAAAATGAGAAAGTAAAAGTTCGAGAAGGGAACTTAGGAAGAAAATATAATTTCTTGCAGAGAAAAGGCAGAAATAGTCCTGATTTTTGGTACCCTAAGATCTGATACAATTCTGTTGCTGGACAACTGCAGGCAAAGGGGAATCCCAGGTCTGACAACAAACAGTCTCTATTCAGAGAGAAGTTGGCATGTTCAGAAACCTATTCATAATTGGAACTTACAAATGCAGTGTCCAATACATAAAATCATACCTACATGTTCAGAAACCTATTCATAATTGGAACTTACAAATGCAGTGTCCAATACATAAAATCAAACCTATATGATATGTGTGTTAATGTGTAATAGGGTACACGGGCCGTGCCATAATGGACGAAGGGCCAGGGCCATGGCCACTGGGGGTCCCCAACAGCTACTAGCCGTTGGATTCCAACGGTTAGTGTTGACCGGCCAGCACTAGCCCATCACCTTGGCTCTCTTGCTCCTTTTGCTTCATGTTCTCCTCTACTTGTAATGTCTATAAATAAGACACTATATCATGAATAATATTATGCAGTCTTGTACTGCTTTTTGACTTGTTTTGTATACGCTTTCGCTCTTGTTTGTTATTCTTGAAGATCGGTATTCGGGATTGAATGTCATTTGACTCTTGGCGACTTGGTGATCTTGATTCATGCAACATTAACCTTTGATCATTAACGAATATTCACATGGTATCAGAGCCTCGGATTGAAAAAATCGAGTGCATTGGGAAGCATGCCATCGGTGCAAAATTTGAAGAATTTTACCAAACTTGAGGTTAGTTCGTAATTTGTAATTTTTTGTAAAATAGAAGGTAAAAATGAGTCGTTTAGATATATCCTAGACCCGAAATGCTACCAAAGTTGGGCTAGGACCATGAAAAAGTATTTTTTGTCAAAGGATTTTTGGGATTACATCGATGAAACCATAAAGAAACCAATTTTGAACATTGATGATTTAGACGATGATGAAATCGTCAAAGCCCATGAAAAATACAAGTTAGATTTAAAATTGTGGGGAAAAATGAACGCAAAAATCACATGAATTATTTGCCAAAATGTGGATGAAAAGCTTAGAAATAGGATTAGTGCATTTGAAAACGCTTTTGAAACTTGGGAATATTTGAAAAAACTTCATTCTCAAGATGACTTTGTTTTTCAAATTGATTTAATGGAAAGAATGATAATGCTTAAACAAGGGAACCTAAACATTAGAGACTACCATAATGAATTTTCAAAATTATGGACTCAATTGAGAAGTTTTGACAAATTTGGAAATCTTCATAAATTAGATGAATTTCAAGAATTTCTAGACAACCAATACTTCTTTTTGTTTATGCGTGGGTTGAGAGATGAATTTGAAAATATTATATCAAACCTTATACATAGAAAACCTAGACCTAGAGGGATTTCTTTTTGGCCGACCTTGTTATAGAGGAATCGAGATTGAAAAAACATGAATGTGACTAAGGAAGCCGTGCTTCCGCATCAAAACCGGGAGCAAATTTGAAGACCTACAAGCCTCCGCATGCAAAGTACAATGAAGGCATGTCAAAGAAGCCCATGAGACTGTGGTCCAACAAAGACACTATATGCCACTATTGCAAGAAAAATGGACACATCAAAACCACGTGTCCTTTACTTTGAAAAAGAAGTAGAAATGCGGGAGCCGTGAAGAAGAGGGTGTCTTGCCCAAAAACATCAAAGCATACATAGAAGAAATTTTCAAGGAAAAAGCAAGCATCTCCGGGAATGCTATATCCGCTTCTCAAGGTATGTCGTTTTTAGATTTCGGTGCATCCTTTCATATAACACATAGTGAAGATTCTTTGATTAATTCTTGTGAAACCATTGAAAAGCATGTGTTTACGGCCGATGGAACAAAACTACAAATCAAAAAATTAGGAAACCTTAAAAACAAAACTTTAAAATTTAAAATGTAAGTTTTATACCTAAACTTAATTTAAATCTACTTTTGGTTGCTCAAATATGTGATAACAATTGTATAGTCACTTTCTCATCCAAACATTGTGTGGTGCAGGTCATCTATTGAAGAAGGTGATTGGCCAAGGCCATAGAGAAAGTGGACTATACAAAATGGACTATCTTGTTATGCCAAATTCCGGTTTTTGTAACATAACCCAAAATGCTACGTTATGGAATAAAAGACTTGGACACTTGGACTCTCAAAAATTGTGTAATATTCCTTTGATGAAAAGCATTAGAGAGAAAAATTTTGAATATAAAGATTGTATTCTTGAAAAAATGCATCATCTTCCTTTTGGAGAAAGAAACTATGTACCAAAGAAAGCTTTTGATTTAATACATTTGGATGTTTGAGGCCCCGTGCCCGTTGTTTCTAAAGGAGGATTGCAATACTATGTGATTTTTGTGGATGACTTTACTCATTTTACATGGATATATCTCTTAAAACACAAATCCGAAGTATTTGAAAAATTTGTAGTGTTTTGTAATATGATCAAAAACCAATTTGGAGCAACCATTAAAATCTTTAGATCCGATTCGGGAGGAGAGTATATGTCTAATGAATTTCATAAATTTATTGAAACTAATGGTATTATTCATAAAAAATCATGCACTAAAACACCTCAACAAAATGGTCTAGCAGAAAGAAAACATAGGCATATTATTGAAACTTGTAGAACTATACTAATTGCTAGTAAGGTTCCCGTAAACACCCCAAAAATCAAACAAATTTCAAAATCAAACACCTGGTTTGAAAATTCATTTCAAAACCAGATTTTGAAGTTTTTGAAAACCCAGGAGTTGCAAAAACTTTAAATTTTGTCTAAACCAGTTCAAATTGAATTTCTCAAATATGGGCTAAGTCTCAAATTTTTAAAAGCCTAAAATCTATCAGGTGAAGCTTGAATCAAAAGCAGCCTCAAAAGCAGGTTCAGAAGCCCGAAAAAAGCACTCTAACCTGATAAAAGTCAGGGTCAAAAGGCAAAAGGAAGGCCCAGGCCCGAAGCAGACTGCAAGCCCGGAGCACCAAAAGCCAAGCCAAGAGCATCCACCCAAGCAGTAGAAATCCAAGCCGGAAACGACGAAAATGAACTGAAATGAAGTCCAAAAATGTGAGGAGTTCGGACGATAAAGTTGGGGAAAACCCAGCACAAGACGGAGCGCTGATAAAGCCAGGGCCCGCACAAACCGTCCGTCTCGAAAAACGCCAATAATGACTGAAGAAAAGAAATTTGGATTGGATCTGGACCCAAATATCTATATCCAAATAGTATTTGGATTGAATCTGGATCCCAAATATCCGAGATACGAGATCCAAACCCAATTAAATATTTGGGTCGGATCTGGATCCCAAAATATTCAAGATCCAGACCCAAATAGTGTTTGGATTGGATCTGAATTCTAAGACCTAAATCCAAAACCCATATCCAGACCCACCTCATTTGCCTATAAATAGAGGTGAGGGGGTCCCCAAATGGAGTTCACGTGAAAGGCTTGGGAGGAGAGTGAGAGAGAGACTTAGCCATGTGGGCTCATTGGGTGAGGTGGGTTCAAGCCATGTTGGCTAAGTGGGTCTAGACAAGGGCTGCAACCAAGGACCAAGGGAGGCTGCAACCAAGGCGTGGACATGGGCTCGACCAAGGTGGACCGGCTCCAAGAGGTAGGCCTCCTAACCCCACCCTAAACCTAGCCTAATCATCTAACCTACCTCCCTAAACCTAGCCCTATCACCTAACCTACCCCACTAAACCCAAACAAGAACCTAAACCAACCCAAAGCCACCCTAGACACTACCCGACCCAGCCGCACGCCCTAGCGCTACCCCGCGCGCCTATTGCGCCCTAGCGCCACCCTGCGCGCTCTGTTGCGCCCAGCGTGCCCTGCTGAAACCTCCGTAGCACCTGTCCCGCCCCCCCTGACGCGCCCTGCACTCCCCGGCTGCCTGCAGCACCTGTCTGCCATCTTCCAGCACCCATGACCTACTGCCTGCAGCTTACTTTGGCCAGCTCCAGCCACGAACCAACCAGCCCCACCTTAGGGCCATACCAACACTCTCTCATTTCAAACCCACCTAGGGAGACCCTTCTTGGCTGCCAAGGTAGACCACAAGCCCAAGCACGAGCAAGGAAAAGTCGTCCACTTGTAAGTGTTTAAATTCGGTTTTTACCTTACTCTCCTTAAATTCAATTCAATTTTGATACGGGGTTGTAATAATGGAGTGTGGTCTCCCCTCGAAATATAATATTAGTGCTTGATACACAAGCACACACGCACACTTGAGCCTTAGCTCTTATCTCGTACACAAGACACCCACGTGCACTTGAACCTTTCCACTCTTAGTTGCACACTATTGCACACACATTGAGCTTTCGCTCTTACTCAAAAGACTTTAGTGAAATCCGTACAATTTCAATTTCGAGTTGTTACATTCATGTCGTGTGAGTTTGTTATTTAAATTTAACACTCGCACCCAAGAAGTACGTGAGCACTTGCTCCACACTCTCACGCACCTTTTGAGCCTTTGTTGCTCATAAGATATAGCATATTTCTATATTTTCCAGCTGCGTGGGGATTTGCATTCAAGTCGTGTGAGTTTGTCATTTAAGCTTCCACACTTGCACACAAGAGCATTCGAGCACTTGCTCTACACTCTCACGTACCTTTTGAGCCTTCGTTGCTCATAAGATATAGAGTATTTATATACTTTCAAGCTGTGTGAGTTTTACATTCAAGTTGTATACGCACTTACATTTCGGGTGGTTCAATTCAAGTCGTGTGAGTTGTCTTTCCATTTATACACAACACACACGAACACATTGAGCCTTTCCGCTCTTATATACTTATATTTCAATTTCGGCAAGTTCAATTCGAGTCGTGTGAGTTTGTCATTTCAATTCTACACTACACACAAGCGTGCATTGAGCCTTTCCGCTATTAATATAAGTATATCTCCCTTCCGCAATTTACATTCAAGTTGTGTGAGTTGCTTTCCAAGTTCGGGTATTTCCCTTTCAGCTGCGTGAGTTGCACTTACATTCGGGTATTTACTTTAAGTTGTGTGTGTGAGTTGCTTTCAATTTGAGCCTAGCTCACATCATATCAAACCCGAAGAGAGTTCGTGCATCCTTGCATTCGCGTATTTTCAAAGAGGAAACCCCGAAACTATGCTCAAACTCGCTCAATTTAGGCCACTTGAAGCACATACATCCGGCCTAAGATAGCTTAAAACTCAAAGACTTGAAAAGCGTACACCCCCGTAATAAAAAAAGGTAATTTAGGCAAACAATCGTCGAAATACTCGCTTTTTCTTTCAAAAGATCATGTTTGTTTGAAATCGAAGTTTTCTAAGCTCTTAAACCGACCCTTGAGCACCGGTTCAAGAAGGTTTCAAGCGAAAAGATACCGCTTGTCCACAATCACCAAAAAGTCAGATATTTCCAAAAATCTTCGCTAATTTGAGTAAGCTAGCTGGCACGCCCTTAAAAGCGACATAAACACGAGAAGTTTCATTCCCGGCTTAAAAACCAGGAGTGAAGCTTTTCGTGTTTTACAGTTCCTAAATTTTTATAGGTCGAAGCTACTCTTACCGCAGTATACCTTATAAATAGAATGTCTTCATCTAACCTTGAGAATACTTCACCTTTCAAAAAATTGTAAATCTCCCCATATTATGAAAAACTTAGGGTTTTTGGATGTAGATGTTTCGTGTATACATTCAAGAATGACAAACTGTCACCTAGAGCTATTGAATGTGTCTTCCTTGGTTACGGCATTGACAAGAAGGGGTATAGGTGTTTTGATCCCATAGAAGACAAATTGTATGTGTCCAATGATGTAAAATTTTTTGAGAATGATATTTATTATGAGTCCAAATCCTTGGAAAATTCGGAACCTTTCATTCCTCAAGATGTTTTTGAGCTAGAAGAAGATAATGATTGGGACTCCGTAGATCATCAAGACATTCAAGAAGATCATGTTGAAAACAATGACATTTCACACACCACTGTTGATACTCGATCAATTGTCGAACCCTTCCTCTCACATTATACAAGACGACCTAGAGAAACCAATGAAGTCCACATGGAACCTGATATTACAAGATTAGAACCCAGGGTTTTAAGACCTCCTCAGCGATTTGTTGTCTTATGAATCTTTTGAACCACAACGAAGAAATTTGATTGCCACCCTTCGTCAAGTTAAGGAACCTAGGTTCTATCATCAAGCTAAAGGTATTCCAGAATGAAAAAATGCTATGAAAGATGAACTCAACGCCCTAGACAAGGCTCAGACATGGATAGTTGCACCCATGCCAAAAGATAAGAAAGTCATTGGATGTCGATGGGTATATAAAATCAAAACTCACAGCAATGATCACATTGAGATATACAAGGTTAGACTAGTTACTAAAGGTTATGCCCAAGAATATGGAATTGACTATGATGAAACCTTTGCCCCAGTAGCTAGAATGACCACAATTAGAATTCTCATAACCATTAGTGCAATTAAGCAATGGAATATATATCAACTTGATGTCAAGAATGCTTTCTTGAACGGTTACTTGAATGAAGAAGTCTACATGAGTCCTCCTCCTGGGGCCACTCTCCCTCCTGGTCATGCTCTTAAATTACGAAAGGCTTTGTATGGTCTGAAACAAGCTCTAAAAGCTTGGTTTGATCGATTTGAAAAATTCATGCATTTGCATAATTTTGTGACTTGCTATACTGATATTGCATTGTTTGTACGAAAAACACAATCTGGTATTGTTATCTTGCTCTTGTATGTGGATGACATGATCATCACAGGAAGTGATGAAGTGGGAATTGCTGAAGTTAAACTTAATCTGCATCACGAATTTGATATGAAAGACTTGGGCTTGCTGAATTACTTTTTAGGTATTGAGATAACCAAAAATAGTTGTGGATACTTTATGTCTCAAACCAAGTTTACTAACGATATTGTAGAAAGGTCCGGTATTACAGATATTAAGGTTGTTGACACACCGAAAATCCTAGGCACCAAACTACGATCCACTGATGGTGAGAAATTGGAGGATCTCACTCCTTATCGACAGCTTATAGGTGCACTCACTTATCTCACCATTACTAGACCAGATATTTCTCATGCAGTACTCATAGCAAGCCAATTTCAACAGGCACCCACTTCTGTTCATATGAGTGTTGTCTTGCGCATCATTCGATATATTAGAAACACTGCCCACAAGGGGATCCTCTTAACTTCCTCCTCATCCTTTGCTTTGTCTGTATATACAGATGTTGATTGAGGTGGAGATGTCAACAATAGACACTCTACAACTGGTTTTTGTGTATTTTTAGGTGAATCTCTTGTTTCTTGAAAGTGCAAAAAGCAACAAAAGGTGCCCCTCTCATCCACAGAAGCCGAATATCGAGCCATGGCTACAACTGTGATGGAGATTTCTTGGATCACAGCCCTTCTAGCAGACATGGGAGTCAATATCAAACACCCGGCCATCATGTATTGTGACAACAAAAGCACCATGTACATTGCCTCCAACAACACTTTTCATGAGAGGATAAAGCACATCGAGATGGACTGCCACTTTGTTCGTGAAGAGTGTCTAAATAAGAAGATCTCACTTTGTTATGTCACATCTGAGATGCAGCATGCAGACTTCTTCACCAAATCTCTTTCAGCTTCTCAATTTCAGTTTTTACTAGACAAACTTTCAGTGTATACCCCGTAAGTTTGAAGGGGGGTGTTAATGTATAATAGGGTACACGGGCCCTTAGGGCCCGTGCTATAATGGACAAAGGGCCAGGGCCAGCATGGCCCTGGCCACTGGGGGTCCCCAACGGCTACTAGCCGTTGGGAGCACCCCTAACGGCTAGTGTTGGCCGGCCAGCACTAGCCCATCACCTTGGCTCTCTTGCTCCTTTTGCTTCATGTTCTCCTCTACTTGTAATGTCTATAAATAAGACACTATCTCATGAATAATATTATGCAGCCTTATACTGCTTTTTGACTTGTTTCGTATACGCTTTCACTCTTGTTTGTTATTCTTGAAGATCGGCATTCGGGATTGAATGCCATTTAACTCTTGGCGACTTGGTGATCTTGATTCGTGCAACATCAACCTTCGATCATTGACGAATATTCACAATGTGTATGCGTGTTAATGTGTAATAGCAAATCTGGGTCATTAGGGCTTAGCAGGTCCATTGAGGAGGACCTCTTGGGACTGGGCCTCAAGGGCCAGTCACATCCAATGGCTACACTACTAGCCATTGGGAGTTCCCAACAACTAGTTGTGTAGCCATTGGGAGAAGCTGCTCTCACTATCTCTCATCCTTAATACTTAGTAATAAAACCTCAATAAATAGAGAGTGTGTGCCATTAATAAATATTAGAGTTTTTCATGCTCACTTGACTTGTTTGGTTTGTTTTGTTCACAAAGTATGTGGTGATTTGACTTGTGAAAGACCTTGTGTGATCATTTGTGATTGTGTTTGTGGACATTATCGACGACATTGTAGTGTTATTTTTACATGATATCAGAGCCGAAAAGGTCTAGTTAGAGCTACATTAGAATTCGTGTTGAGTGTGGGAAGATCTTCTCTTGAGGAAATCAAGGTATTCTTCGTATTTCTTATTATTGTTGAGAAAATAAAAAAAAATGAGATATTTCATTGTTTATTGGTTCTCAAACTCTTATCAAGTTGGGCATGAAAAAATATTTTATCTCTAAAGACTATTGGAATTATATTGATGATACAATTAAAGAGCCCAAATGGATAGAAGGGTTTGATGGGGATGAATTTCTCAAGTTACAAGAAAAATACAAAGCAAGATTTTTAAAAAATAGAAGTACAATGCCAAAATCACACGGATTATTGGAGAAAATGTGGATGAAAAACTTCGTAGTAGAATTAGTATGTTTGATAATGCCTTTAAGACTTGGGAATACCTTACAAAAACTCATTCGTAAGACGATTTTGTTTTTCAAATAAATTTGATAGAAAAGATGATAATGCTCAAACAAGGTTCCACGAGCGTTAGGGATTATCACAATGAGTTTTTCGATCTTTGGAACCAACTTAGCGGTTTTGACAAATTCAAAAAACTCTTAGGTCGATTTAACAATATGAATGAGTTTTAAAAATACTTTGACAACCAATATTTCTTCTTGTTTATTCAGGGACTGAGAGACAAATTTGAAAACATTAGATCAAATTTGATTCATAAAAAACCAAGACCCAAAAGCTATGAGATCTTGATCGATTTAGTTATAGAAGAAACTAGATTGAGAAATATAAGAGACAACAAAGAAGTGGTTCTTGCTACATCTAGACCCGAAAATTATTTGAAGACCTACAAGCCGCCATACACAAAACATAGTGAAGGAAATGGACAATTCAAAGGTAATATAGTGCATTGGCCAAACAAGAGTATGATTTGCCATTATTACAAGGAGAGTGAACATAGACTACATGTCCTCTCTTATTGAGGAGGTTTCCTCACGTGGTTGCCATTGACAACAACGAGGAAGTACTACCATAAAGAATCAAGACCTATATTAAAGAAATATTCAAAGAAAGAGCAAGCATCTCCGGGTCGACGTTATTATCTTCCAAAATCAAGGTATGCCATGGTTTTTAGATTCTAATGCTTTCTTTCATATGACTAATGAATATAAATTGTTAAACAAATACATACAAATTAGAGCACAAGTGTTTACGACCGATGAAACTAAGCTTGATGTTAAAGAAATTGGTAACTTAGAAAGTAATTCCTTTAAAATACCTCAAGTATGTTTTATACTAAAATTAAATCTTAATATTCTCTTGGTTTCTCAAATTTGTGATAATGGTTGCATTGTTACTTTCTCATCAAATAGATGTGTGGTGCAAAATCATTTGTTGAAGAAGGTGATTGGGCAAGGACATAGAGAAGGGGGTCTCTACGCCATGGATAATGTAGTTGTGCCAAATTTTGAAATATATAGAATTGTTTGTAATGAGTTTGGGTTTTTGCACAAAAGATTAGAGCATCTTAATGTAAGCAAAATGTATAATTATCTATGGATAAAGACTAATGAAAATAATGATTTCATTTACAAAGACTGCAAAACACATCATGCACTATTTGGTGAAAGAACTCATATCACAAAAAGGCTTTCGAATTAATGTACTCCAATGTTTGGGGACCGACTCCTATAACCTCAAAAGGAAGAGTGACCTATTATGTTATTTTTGTAGATGATTTCACTCGACACACTTGGATATATGTTTTGAAACACAAATCTGAAGTCTTTAATTGTATTCTAATAAACCTAGTCATAATTGGTTGAAGATTTTTGGATGTAAGTGTTATTGCTAACAAACTGGACCACTGGCTTCTGACATGTGACTAAATTATTTGTCTATTGGCACCATTTTCAGGGCCGATATATGGTCTTTTGGGATAACTGCACTGGAACTTGCCGACGGTCATGCTCCTTTCTCAAAATATCCTCCAATGAAGGTGTGAATTTGTAAGATTATTTCATTATGGTATGCTGTGAGAAGCTTAAGAAGCTAACTCAATTTCATCATATAGGTTCTGCTGACGACTTTGCAAAATGCTCACCCTGGTCTTGACTATGAAAGAGATAAAAATTCTCCAAAGTAAAGATATTCATGCTTGGTCAATTTGAATATATTGTAGGCTGCTGGTTGGCCTACTAAGAAACTTTTATGGCTTGTTTCTTAGTCTTTTAAGCAAATGATTGCCATGTGCTTGGTTAAAGAACCTTCAAAGAGGCCTTCTGCAGAAAAGTTGTTGAAGCACGCATTTTTTAAGCATGCTCGGTCCAATGACTATTTGGCTCGAACCCTTTTGGAAGGATTGCCATCTCTAGTCTAGGTGACTGCATAAGAGCATTGAAGGTGAGAATGCTTAAAAGAAGAAAAACAAACCAGCGATCTCTTTGTTTGTTTACTGTTATCTTTTCCCACTAATTTTATGTCCTGCAGGATAAGGAAGCTGACATACTTGCACAAAAGAAGATGCCTTATGGGCAAAAGGAGGAGCTATCCCAGGTTTGACAATGCCATCTTTTTTATGCCAAGTGATGGAGGCCTATGAATTATTGCATTCAAGGTTCAGACTTGCCACTCGAAAACTCGATAGACTCAAATAGATTCCTTTGACCATCACTAAAAAGAAATTGTGAAATAATTGGTAACACATGTAAGAGAATATCTAAGAGCCAGTAGCATGGCACAAGAACTTATGTACCAAATGAGCATAAAAATTCAGTAGGTGATGAATCTTAGAACAAAACAACAACAACTAAGCCTTTTCCACATGGATTCTTTGTTTCCACAGAACCCCATCATGTGCCATGTTAGCAGTTAACTCACAATAAGCTAAATCATTCTTTATTGTATCTTTCCAACACTTTTGTGGTTGTCCTCTACCTCTTTTAATACTTTCCAAATTTAGTTTTTCATACCTTCTTACAGGTTCTTCTTTTGATCTTCTTTCTATATGTCCAAACGATATTCTCTCATTTTATCCTTTATTGGTGTCACACCTAATTTGTTTCTAATAACCTCATTATGTATACGGTCTTTTCTTGGATAACCACTCATCCATCTCAACATCTTCATTTTTGTCACGGACATCTTTTGTACATGTTGATGATTAACTGCCCAACACTTGGAACCATAAAACATGGCAGGTCTAATTACTGCTCTATAATATTTATCTTTTAACTTTAATGGTATCTTCTGATCACAAAGAATATCTGATGCTCCTCTCCATTTTAACCGATCAGCATTAATTTTATGCGTAACATCTCCATCAATTCTTTCATCACTCAGAAAAATTGACCCTAGGTATTTAAAACTTTCCTTTTGGGGGATGCAATGTATGACAATTTTAATTTCTATGTCCTTTAAAGTAACCAAATGATCAAACTTACATTCCATATATTTTGTCTTTGTTCTACTAAGTCGGAGGCCTTTGCTTTCTAATGTTTCTCTCCATAGTTCCAATTTTCTATTAACTCTTTCCTTCGACTCCTCCACTAACACAATGTCATCTGTAGATAGCATACACCAAGGTACTTCATCCTTTTGTTAACTCATCAATCACCATTATAAATAAGTATGGACTTAAAGTTGATCATTGATGTAACCCAATATTAACTTTAAAGAAGTTTGTCGTTCCTTCATGAGTCCTCACACATGTTTTTGCACCATCATATATGTCTCTTATAAGGTTAATATATGTCAATGGGATACCTCTTTTTTCCAAAGTTCTCCAAAGAACCTCCCTCAGTACCCTATCATAAGCTTTTTCCATATCAATAAATATCATGTGAAGGTCTTTCTTTTTTGCTCTAAAATATTCCATAAGACGTCTCAAAAGGTAAATCACTTCAACAGTAGATCTGCCTGGCATGAATCCAAATTGGTTCTCTGTTGTACTTGATACTTGTCTTAACCTAAGTTTGATAATTCTTTCCCATAATTTCATAGTATGGCTCATTAACTTGATACCTCGATAATTCGCACAATTCTTAAAGTCTTCCTTATTCTTATATATGGGTATAAGTGTACTCACTCTCCATTCCTCAGGCATCTTTTGGTTTTTCCATATTCTATTAAATAGTCTTGTGAGCCAAGTGATTCCTATTTCTCTTAGTATTTTCCAAAATTCTGTAGGAATATGTCCTACCAATTTACCACCCTTCATATGTTTAAAAGCCTCTTTGACTTCATTCTTTTGAATACGTTGGTAGAAATTGTGGTTTATATACTTTTCTAATATCGCTAAATCTCCTAAGCTAATACTAACATCTTTATTTTCATTAAAAGGCTTATAAAAATAGTTTTTTCATCTATTTCTTATAGGTGATGAATCGTAAAGAAGGGAAAATCCGCAAATGAGCATACACATTAAGATTTCTTAGAACTTATGAAAGAAGTTGTGTTTCTTGATATTTCTTAAAAATTAAAGAGCTCATTATACATATATATATATATATAATTTTTTAATCGTAAATAAAAGTGTACTGCTAAATCCGCTATATCTCCGCTACCGCTATATCAAGGTTGACCGTTAATAAACCGCTAACCGCTATTGATAACATAACAACTAGAGTATGAACCTAGAAATCAAGAAGCTAGAGAAGACATCATTAGACCTTTTGAACAATTTTATGTAACGAGAAATAGAGAAAATGACAATATCCCAAGTAAAAGAGTCATAAAACCTCCTCAAAGATTTATGTCTTATGAAACATTTCAACCCCAACATAGAAATCATATAGCCATCATATCATGTATCAATAAACCTAAACATTATGACCAAGCTAAAAATAACTTAGAAGGGAGAAAAGCTATGAATGATGAACTAGAAGGTCTAGAAAAGAATTGTAATTGGGATATTTACCTAAATCCATAGAAAAGAAATTTATCGGCTATAGGTAGGTCTATAAGGTTAAAACGTATAGTGATGGTTCTATTGAAAGATAAAAAGCAAGACTTATAGCTAAGGGGTATTATCAAGAGTATGCGATTGATTATGATGAAATTTTTGCTCATGTTGCTCGTATGACTACTGTTCCCATATTGATTTCTTTTTGTGCTATTAAAAATTGGAATATATATCAATTGGAAGTTAGAAATGCTTTTTTGAATGGTAACCTTAGTGAAGAAATATATATGACTCCTCCTCTGGGATTCAATGCCCCTAAGTAATTATGTTCTTAAACTAAAAAAGGCTTTATATGGACTCAAACAAACTCCTAAGGCTTGATTTGATAGATTTGAAAACATCATGCATACACAAAATTTCACTCTTTTATATTGACACTATTTTGCTTGTAAGGATAATTGATGAAGGTATTGTGATCCTACTTATGTACATAAATGATATGATATCACTGGAAGTGATGAGAATAAGATCTTTAAATCAAAAGAGACCTTCATGAAAATTTTGAAATCAAAGATCTAGGTGTGAACTCCGCCCATGTAAGGGATCACCTTTGCATTGCCAGTCCCAAGCCCGGATAAAGGAAGAGGGTTGTGTTAGGCTTCCGACAGCCAGCGTTGTCGGATTTTATAACATGGATTACAAAAATTATGAGCATTGCTTTGGAGCGTCCCCGCCTAGCGACGTGCTGCAGAATCCGAATGCAGTAAGAAGTAAGCAAGGGCCACTACATTTTCGCCCGAATGTAGTGAATCAATTGTAGAGAGGGTTCCCACATCATGGACGGGTGTGGGTAAAGAAGTTAGTCCCGCTACATTGTCGCCCAAATGTAGTGAAAAATTTCTAGAGAGGGTCTCCGCATTTTGATTATGGACGAATGCGGGGGGTAAGGAAGCTAGTCCTAGATAATAAGATTTGTATTGGTTGTTAGAATATCGGAACATTATCGAGTAAGCTAATGGAGGTGATAGATATTATGATTTAGAGAAAGATTCATATTCTATGTTTACAAGAGACAAAATGGGTTGGAGAAAAAGCAAAGGAGATAAAGGATACAGGTTTTAAATTATGGTACTCAGGTAAAGAAAAGGCTCGAAACGGAGTTGGTATTATCATAAATAAAGATTTAAAGGAGAGTGTACTAGACATTCAACGATATGGTGACCAAATCATGACGTTGAAATTAGTGTTAGGAGCAGAGGTTTTGAATATAGTTTGTGCTTACGCACCCCAAGTAGGACTAGAAGATAGTATAAAGACAATTTTTTGGGAAGAGTTAGATAAGGTGTTTCAAAAGATTCCACAAAGGGAGATGATTTGTTTAGGAGGAGATTTAAATGGACATGTCAGTAAAGAGGAATTAGGATATCAAGGGATTCATGGAAACTTTGGTTTTGGGGATATAAATGAGGAAGGTAAGGAGATTTTAAATTTTGTTATGGGATTTGATCTCTTTATAGTCAATACAATCTTCAAAAAACGAGATGAACATTTAATTACTTATAACAAACACAAATTCATTACTATATTTGTAGAAAAAAAGATAGAGCGTGTTGTAAAGATTGTAAGGTAATTCCAGGAGAAAGCTTAAACACCCAACGTCAACTTTTAGTTATGGATTTACAAATAAAAAAATGGACAAAGAAAAAAAGAGTGCATCGAGCTATTCGGACTAAATGGTGGAACCTCAAAAGCGAGAAAGAAGATATATTTAAACAGAAAGTTCTTCAAGGAGATGTTTGGAATTATGTTGGCACACCCTATGATATGTGGAACAATATGGCTATACATATTACGAAAGTGGCGAAAGATGTGTTAGGGGTATCTAAGGGAGGTGTACCGGCACAAAAAGAAGCTTGGTGGTGGAGTGAAGTAGTACAAAATAAAATAAGGCAAAGAGGGCATGTTACAAATTACATTATGCTAAGAAAACTAGTGAAACTTTACAAGCTTATAAGAAAGCAAAGAAGGAAGCGAAAAAGGCTATTAGTGAAGTAAAAGCTAAGATTTGGGAGGACTTATATAAAAAAAATCAACTCAAAAGAGATATATATTTTTACAATAGCTAGGGCTAGAGATAAGAAAACTAAAGATCTTAATTATGTTAGATGCATAAAAGACGAGAATGAAAAAATTCTAGTGGCAAATGATGATATAAGAAATAGATGGAAAAACTATTTTTATAATCTTTTTAATGAAAATAAAGATGTTAGTATTAGTTTAGGAGATTTAGCCAAGTCAGAAAAGTATATAAACCACAATTTCTACTGACGTATTCAAAAGAATGAAGTCAAAGAGGCTCTTAAACATATGAAGGGTGGTAAATCGGTAGGACCAGATAATATTCCTATAGAAGTTTGGAAAATACTAGGAGAAATAGGAATCACTTGGCTCACAAGACTATTTAATGAAATATGGAAAAACCAAAAGATGCCCAAGGAATAGAGAGCGAGTACACTTATATCCATATATAAGAACAAGAGAGACATTCAGAATTGTGTGAACTATCGAGGTATCAAGTTAATGAGCCATACTATTAAATTATGGGAAAGAATTATCAAACGTAGGTTAAGACAAGTATCAAGTACAACAGAGAACCAATTTGGATTCATGCCAGGCAGATCTACTATTTTCACCTTTTGAGACGTCTTATGGAACATTTTAGAGCAAAAAAGAAAGACCTTCACATGATATTTATTGATCTAGAAAAAGCTTATGATAGGGTACCGAGGGAGGTTCTTTGGAGAACTTTGAAAAAAAGAGGTATTCCATTGACATATATTAACCTTATAAGAGACATGTATGATGGTGCAAAAACATGTGTGAGGACTCATGAAGGAACGACAGACTTCTTTGAAGTTAATATTGGGTTACATCAAGGATCAACTTTAAGTCCATACTTATTTATAATGGTGATGGATGAGTTAACAAAACATATTCAAGATGAATTACCTTAGTGTATGTTATTTGCATATGACATTGTATTAGTGGAGGAGTCGTAAGGAAAAAGTCAATAGAAAATTGGAACTATGGAGAGAAACATTAGAAAGCAAAGGCCTCCGACTTAGTAGAACAAAGACATAATATATGGAATGTAAGTTTGATTATTTGGTTACTTCAGAGGACATAGAAATTAAAATTGTCATACATTGCATTCCCCAAAAGGAAAGTTTTAAATACCTAGAGTCAATTTTTCAGAGTGATGGAAGAATTGATAGAGATGTTACACATAGAATTAATGCTGGTTGGTTAAAATGGAGAGGAGCATCAGGTATTCTTTGTGATAAGAAGATATCATTAAAATTAAAAGGTAAATATTATAGAACAGCAATTAGGCCTGCCATGTTTTATGGTTCTGAGTGTTGGGCAGTTAATCATCAACATGTACAAAAGATGTCTGTGACAGAAATGAAGATGTTGAGATGGATGAGTGGTGATACAAGAAAAGACCGTATACATAATGAGGTTATTAGAAACAAATTAGGAGTGGCACCAATAGAGGATAAAATGAGAGAACATGGTTTAAGATGGTTTGGACATATAGAAAGAAGATCAAAAGAAGAACCTGTAAGAAGGTTAGAAAAACTAAATTTGGAAAGTATTAAAAGAGGTAGAGGACGACCACAAAAGTGTTGGAAAGAAACAATAAAGAATGATCTAGCTTATTGGGAGTTAACTGCTAACATGGCACACGATAGGGATCTGTGGAAACAAAGAATCCATGTAGCCGACCCCGTCTAGTATGGGAAAAGGCTTAGTTGTTGTTGTTGTTGAAAGATCTAGGTGTGCTTAATTACTTCTTTGGAATAGAAGTGACTCATAATGACAAAGGTTATTTTATGTCACAAACAAAATTTGTTACTGATATTAACAGGTCAGGATTGACATATGATAAGAAGGTGAGTACACCGAAGGTGATAGGGACCAAACTAAGAATTAAAGATGAATAAATGATAAAAGATCCCACACCCCACAGACTAATGATAGGAGTTTTGACGTACCTTACCATTACTCAACCAGATATAGCACATGTAGTACATGTGGCAAGTCAATTTCAATCAGCTCCCACCAATAAACACATGAGTGCAGTTATGTGGATTGTGAGATACATAAAAGATACACTTGAAAGAGATATCATTCTAACCTCATCATCTTCTCTTAAATGTTGATTGAGTTGGGGATGTTAATGATAGATATTCAACCACTAGATTTTGTGTGTTTTAGGTGACTCACTAATCTCTTAGAGATGTAAAAGGCAACAGAAGGTGTCTTTATCATCTATAGAGGCGGAATATAGAGTCATAACCAATACAACAAATGAGATATCTTGGATCACTGAACTTCTAGTAGACAATGATAGGATCTTTGACGTACATTACCATTACTCAACCAAATATAGCATATGTAGTACATATGACGAGTCAATTTCAATAAGCTCCCACCAACATACACATAAGTGCAATTATGTGGATTGTGAGATACATAAAGAATACACTTGAAAGGGAGATCATTCTAACATCATCATCTTCTCTTAAATTAAGAGCATATATTGATGTTAATTAGGGTGGGGATATTAATGATAGACATTGAACCACTGGATTTTGTGTGTTTTTAAGTGACTTACTAATCTCTTAGAGATGTAAAAAGTAGTAGAAGGTATTTTTATCATATATAGCGGCAGAACATAGAGTCATGACCATTACAACAATTGAGATATCTTTAATCACTGAATTTCTAGAAGACATTGAGGTTGTCCTAGAGGACTAATTGCTTTATGACAATAAAAGCACCATATGTATATTGCTTCAAATAATACATTCCATTAAAAAACCAATCATATTGAGATGAACTACCACTATATTCGGGAGGAAGGCTTGAACAAAAGGTTGATTCATTCCCTTCAGCGTTACAATTGACAAATTTCTTCATAAAGTCTTTGTTAGCTTTTTTATTTATGTTTTTGTCGAACAAACTTTTGTTATATACACAACAAGTTTGACGGGGTGTTAATTGTTGAAGAATATGCTTTTAGTGTCTGTTTTAGTAATTTTGATCTTTTAGGTATTATTATAATTACCCATAGTACTAAAGGCATTTTGATCATTTTATTTTTCACAACCCATTATATAAGGGTTGGACTTCTTGTATTAGAGTTAAGAGACTGAAATTAAGAGAGAGAGAGAGGGGGAGAGCCTCCATTGGAGGGTCTATCCTCTCCTTTAATCTCCACATCTTCTCTTCACTTATTCTCTCGTGTTTGTGATATTCTATCTCCGTTGCGCTACCATGTTTTCCAACATGGTATCAGAGCTTTAACACATATTCACCAACCTAGCTATCATTTCTGAATAGTTCCATTCCGAAATACAACCTGTAGGACCGAGAAATCCATCGTGCAAGAGTAAGAGCCTTTGGAGAACCGGGAAAAGATTTTGAGGAAACGTGAGGGCTCAAACGAGACGGAGCTATAGCCAATTCGCCATAGCCACCCTCTAAACAGAGGAAACAACACTACGTACATATTGCCTTGCCATGGCAGCTACGTTGTCCCTTAGGTGATTATTATATGTAAACTGGAAGGCAATAGTAAGGACAAACCTCAGGTTGTAATCTTTTGTTGCATTGTCACTACTGGCTCGGTTAACACCAGAACCAAGTTCAAGAGCGGATGCCAAATCAAGAGTGCAATTAACACTTGGGATATCCGTTTTAGACTCTAGTGGAATAACATGAAAACCAGAAGGAAGCAACGGGGCATCATCAGCAAAAGATTCATTTATTAGAGCAAACACAAGTTGTGCACATGCACCAGAAGCATTCTCATCAACCCCACTACAAAGTTGCAACAAGTACATATCCCTTAGTAAAACACCATCATCGGGAGAGAAATCATGACCCTCAAATCGGATAACTTCCAGTAACTCTTCTCGGTCCAGCATATGAGCTAGAGGTAAAGCAACCTGACCAACAGAAAGCCCACCAAACCTGGTAGGACCAGTAAAACCATAAGGGTTGTCTTTAAACGAAGAAGCAGAGTAATATGCCTATAAACGGACACATTATGAAGGACTAAATTTGGTGCATCAGTTGCACTATATGTATCTCTGATTGAATGTGATTGCCCAAAGACTAGGAAGAGCAGCACGGTGGTAGATCATGATGGAAAAAAAAATTGACTTGCTTCCCTGCCTGGAGGAAGACCCATGTTCACGCATGGTAAAGCTTGGTGCGTGTGGACAGACAAAGGATGCGCATCAAGTGTTTGATGAAATGTCCCATAGAAACTTTAACTCTATAAGACAAGTGTTTGATGAAATGCTAAAAAGAGATGTTTATCTCTATATCAAGTGTTTGCTGAAATGCTCAAGAGGGCTGAAAATTCAGAAAAAGATTAGAGAAGATATAAAGTAGTACTGATGATTGTCTCCATTAGAAAAACAGCATAATGCACATAGAAGGAAAGATAGAATGCAGAAAATTAGTTTTTTTTTCACTACATATTCATGACAAATCAAATCATAGAAGAGGTCAGAAGAATTTATTGGTATGGAATGTGGCAGTATCACCAAGAAGCATAAAAATTAAAACCTTGAGTTGCTGAAGTGAACAGCCAGGAGGGTTGAAAAAAATGGCTGTAGTCACCATATGAAGGGGCACAGACCGACTAGTATGAGTAGATATGTGTATTTTGCTATTTGAGTAGTAGGAAGAGGACACCCAACCAACACACCAGCAGCAGCCACCATATGAAAGGGCGCAGAAAAAGCCGTTGAAGTATATATGGTGGAGATAGTACCTCCTACCATAAAAATCAGTTTTCTCAAGAAAAGAAAAAAAACTTTGGAAGTGTTTCTGCCTAGTCACTTTATTGAGAAAAAAGAAGAAGAGGAGCGATTGACACCCATAGAAGGGTCGTGCGCTACCCAAGTATGATCTTAATTGTTGAAGTTGATTTAGAGAAGCCTCAGATAGATCATTGGTACAAGTGTGGTGAAAAAAGAACTAGTTTTTCTGCAAGTGTGGAGTTGTCACCCATCCTCTTTCTGAAAGAAGAGGAGCGGTTGACACCCATAGAAGGGTCGTGCGCTACCCAAGTATGATCTTAATTGTTGAAGTTGATTTAGAGAAGCCTCAGATAGATCATTGGTACAAGTGTGGTGAAAAAAGAACTAGTTTTTCTGCAAGTGTGGAGTTCAAAGTATCTTATTCCCAGCTTGTGGGGGGGTGTTGAAGAATATGCTTTTAGTGTCAGTTTTAGTAATTTTGATGTTTTAGGTATTATTCTAAGTGTGTGGTGAAGAAAGAACTAGTTTTTCTACAAGTGTGGAGTTCAAAGCATCTCATTCCCAATTTGTAGGGGGTGTTTGAAGAATATGCTTTTAGTGTTAGTTTTAGTAATTTTGATGTTTTAGGTATTATCGTAATTGCCCGTAGTACTAAAGATATTTTGGTCATTTTATTTTTCACATCCCATTATATAAGGGACTTCTTGTATTAGGGTTAAGAAATTGAAATTAAGAAAAAGAGATAGATAGAGGGGGGAGGCCTCCGTTGGAGGGCCTGCCCCCTCTAATCTCCACATTTTCTCTTTACTTGTTCTCTCGTGTTTATGATATTCTATCTCCGTTGCGCTACCATGTTTTCCAACATTAATTTATAATAGGGAATCTGGGCCATTAGGGCTGAGCAGATCCATTGAGGAGGATCTCTAAGGGCCTATCTTACCCCCAATAGGTACAATACTTGGGAGTTCCAAATGACTAGTTATGTAGCTGTTGGAAGCAGCAACTCTCCCTATCTCTCATCCTCCCTATCTCTCATCCTTAATACTTGTAATAAAACCTCTATAAATAGAGGGTGTGTGTCATTAATAAAGATTAGAGCTTTTCATGCTCACTTGACTTATTTCGTATTGTGCCTATTTGGTTTGTTTTGTGCACCAAGTGTTTGGTGATTTGACTTGTAAAAGATCTTGTATGATCATTTGTGATTGTGTTTGTGGACATTATCGGTGACAAATTAGTGCTATTTTTACAATGCGATGAGCAATCTAAAAGAATGTAAGCAGAAGTCGCAGGCTGACAAAAGGTACACAGCTGACACTAAGACGTCTCCAATTCTTATCAAGAAAGCAGCATTAAGCTTCAAACAATCATGAGGTAGCTTAAGCAACATGTTTGAAATTCTAATACTGGAAGAGAGAATGAACAAATAAAGGTGATAAAGATATTAACACATCATTTTTGTCATTGAATCAGAACTTACCGTCAAAGTAAGTTGTCCAACCAGGATGAAGAAAGCATTCAAACTATTGATTTGAGCGAATAATTTTCTTCTGTCAGCTGGGCCAGAAACAGCAGTTGCAACTACAGTTACCTTCTGCAAAAATGTATTATAATGAACATAAGCATATAAGACAGCCATTATTTAAAGAGAACCCAAAGTCTGACCAGTATAAGGACATTTGTTGACTATTACCACATCAAAGGGGAGAAAATTCAGGGATATATAACATGATTGATAGTGCCCCAATAGTACCATTAACCTTAAGTGAAAGAATGCTCCAGAAAATCAGTCAGTTATGTCAGCAAAATCAAACTAAGTGGAAAAAGGTTAAGGAAGAATATACTACAAAGGGATGGGCACTTTGTAGTAATGCAAATCCAGACTTGTACATGGTCGACCCTTGTGAGAACTTCAAAGGGTTTATGGTGCTAGAAAGGCAGTACAATGATTAATAGTTCTTTTGGGCTTTATGTTGTAGTATGAAAGAGATGTAAAGTTCACATTAAGTCCCCCCTCCTGGCATCACATCAAGGATACATGAACTTATGTAGGTTCGTGCTCCATCTCTGAAAGCAGAGTTCTTCACTTTCTCATCTTCTTTTCTTGAGGCAAATAAAAAAGTGTTTGAGGAGATTCATCTTCTCTTCCTTCTTTCTCATTCCCCACTTTTTGGAATGCTCAAGAATCCCCAGATGGATGGGTGATTTCAACATAAGCAAAATGAAAAATCTGTAAAAACTCACGAAGAAATAATGCACTGAGACTTGACAGAGTCAAGCACGATACCAAGACTATAGGGTAGTTCAAAGGATAAAATATGAAAAACCTTTCAAAAAAAAGATCAAACAAAGAGAATAACCCCTTACACTCGGTAACATAAAGCATTATAAGTCTTACCACTGATTTATAATGAATTACCTTTCAATCAAACTGGTATGCTCTTCTTACAAATAACACGTGATGCACCTGTCTACTAGAGCTATGTGCATCAATTCTATGTGTGGCACCTATGTCAATTCCCTTACCTTTTCCAAAGAATGACCTTAAGTACTTTGAAAATGATCTTTCTGTTAATTTTGCAGCAATCACACTTGATTACTCACAACATTGAGGAGTAGAATCATAGGCTGTCAATCAGCCTCGTGTTGTATCGGTAGCCCCTCTTCTCTTTTATTAATTTTGTTCTCTTTAGGGTTGAGGCCCTAAGAGACTTAAATACATCCGCCACAAGGCATATTACAAATATGCCATTAATGAATTAAAAATACAGGAACCTTTAAAAACAAAAAGCATAATTGTTGAAAACGGTAAGGAAACACAGCGATCCATCAAGCACAAAAGAAAGAGATAGAAAAATAAAGGAAAACGTGTGAGATTTGAGTAGGGGCATGTCCTCCAATAGAGCCTCCCCCTACTCTCTCTATTAATCTGAATCCTTTAACCCTAATACAAGATGTCCAATCCTTATATAGTGGATTGTTCAACATAAAATGACTAAAATGCCCTTAATAATAAGGACTATTACAATAATACCTAAAAACATAAAAAATACTAAAACATCACTAAACAACATATTCTTAACACCCTCCTCAAGTTGGGAGTAAGATACTTCAAGCTCCAAACTTGCCAAAAAATTTATTCTTTCTTCATCACACTTGCAGCAATGACCTCTCTTAGGCTTCATTAAGTCAACTTAGAACAATTATGAACATACTTGGGTAACACATGACCCTTCTATGGGTGTCGGTTGCTCCACTTGTTCTTTCTTCTCCATGAAGTGACTGTGCAACAACACTTCAAAAGTCATATTTTCCTACTCTTAAGAAAGTTAATTTTTATGGTAGGAGGTACTATCTCCACCATACTTCAATCGGCTTTTTATATGCCCCTTCACATGGTGCCTATTTTCGGTATGTTGGTTGGGTGTTCTCTCTCTATCACTCAAATAATAACATAATATAGACATATGCTCATACTAGTCGGTTTTGCACCCCTTCACTTGGTAGTTGCAACCGATTTTTTCAGCCCTCCTCATTGTTCACTTCAACAACTCAAGGTTTCAAACTTCATGCTTCTTGGTGACATTGCCACATTCCATAAGAATCAATGCATCTACCTCTTTTATATCTACCTCTTCTATGATTTGATTTTCATGCATATGTGGTTAAAAAAATATTTTTCTACGCTCTATCTTTTCTTCTATATGTAATTCTGTTGTTTAACCCAACGGAAACATTCATCAATTACTACATCATACTTTTTGTATCATTTTCCGAATTTTTGAGCGCTCTTGACTCTCCACTTTTTAGCAACCTTTTTTGCTGCAACACTTTTCCAACAACTTTCATGGTTGCAACACTTTTTGGCAACATTAATGGCTGCAACATTCTTTCACTCAGCCGACATAATCGTTCACTTCAACAATCTTCATGGTTACAAACTTCCAGCAACCTTACTGACTACAAAATCACTTCAGTGGAATTTTGTTCTTTCCTTAAGCAAATGGATACTCATGGAACTTTTCTAGATAAAAGAAGGTCATGACTAGAAGCGGCAACCCCTCTCACCGATGGGCAATTGAACAATGAATTCATCAACTTATGTGATGCATATAGGCAGCTATTCGCCTATGCAACGGAACATTATATCTCAGTTTTCATCTCAAACTCATGCATATCTAGCACCCACTGTATGTTGTCAAGTAGTCATGCAAGATCATCTAGGGTTGTTATGCTTGGAGTTACTATAATGTGCTCCGTACTCCCAGGGTTGTTCTGCAAGATCATTTAGTTATTTCCGCATAAGTCAACAGAAGTCGTCATAAATATGCTTTATAAGGTTGTAATATAAAGATAAATCTTCTCTTCTATAAGCTTTCCAAATAATATTTTAGCTACCGTGTTATAGGCGTTCCCTAAATCAATAAACATATTTGAAGGCTCCAAAGTAATGATTTTATTGCCCCAAAAATAGTAATTTGTAGAGTTGACTTTGATTAGACAAATACTTTATCCATCCTTATCACCTCAAACAAATTTCCTTCCTGCTCTAAAGGACCCCTCAAGGAGGTAAAAACATGCTTAGGCTCACACTTTTTCAATACTTTCAAGGCACACAAGAATATCAAGAGTTATAGCCTAGGGCTCTAATATCATCGCAGAAATTCACCAAAAAAGAATCCTCCAAGATTACAAAGGACAACTTTATATTGGAGAACACAAAATTTGAAATCCATAAACCAGGATCATGAAGCAAAGGGAGAATATACAAGAGAGGGAGATCAATAATAAAAGTCAGGTCAGAGAGAGAGAGAAGTCTAATTAGACTAACCTCAATGCTAGCTGTTGATAGCTAGTTGAGTAATTCAACATAATAAAATTAGAAAAAAAGTAACAAAAAAAGCTATGAAGCGATCAATTTACTAACCTGACTCACTTATTAATCCTAGTGATTAGCCATACTGTTTAATAGGAATTATAGGATCATCCAAGCAGATATGAAAAGTTAACAACAATTCATGAGTCTAGAATATCTCTTTGACTAATAGTTGGAGAATATGTTAAGGTACAAGGATCATGTTTCACACTTCTTTTTCTATTCTTATTTTTTTCGAAAATTCATCTTTTGAATGATTTTGATGGAACTATGTAAAGGGTGCCAACCAAACAAATGTTATAGATTTGTTCGCTCAGGTGCAACACTTGTGCTGCACCAAGCTATCCATAACTACATATGAATCAGCATTGATAAGATGAATAAAATTTATAACCTGATCAGATAGGTTACACAAGACTAAGGTTAGAAGAGACTTTGAAAAAAGTATAAGGTTAAAACCAAACACCTGTGCACACCCGCCATTACCTGAAAATAGAAGGAGGATGACACTATCGCACTTAGCCACAAAAATGAACAAACATGCAGCAAATAGGTTGATGAGCAGATTAGCCTTAATCCTTCTAGCATCATGAAGAACCTAGGCTTGGAAGCATGCGATTTTACTAAAGATTCTCCATCAGGGTGGACAGCTCCGCAAGAGTCATTGATATGGTCATCCACAAAAGATTCACTGAAAGAGAAATTGGTCAGATCAAGAACTTAGAAATGGTTTGTATGACAGTAAAAAACGATCAAGAAGGGAAAAATTGAAAGAGGTCTACTTAAAAAATAAGGAAACCACTAAAAGCAGACTTCCATGCTAAAATTAGGTATGAGGAATGACGATAAGAAACTTCTATTGCTGCATACTCCTTTGGACCAAACTTTCATGTGCAACCCACATAAGAAAAATTTATAACATGGTCAAAACCTGTATCTCTAAGACTATTATATATCATGAATAAAGGAGCATTCTTCATAACAAATTCATTAGAATGTTAGTTACTAAGATGAATTACTGAAAGAAGATTCCAAAAACACGAAAGCATTAGATCAGTAAAAATGCAAAATGATCCATTTACATTTACAAAACAAGAGCCAAAAGCAAACAAAACAATCGTATCCATTAAAAAGACAAAAACTGGAATGACACTACATAACACAATATGTAATGTTATTCCATAGAAGGGGTAAGAACCCGACCTATAGATTCTATAATTTATGAGTCGTACCACTCATAAGATCAACTAGCACTTATGACCCCACCTATGCATACACTGTGTTTTTAAGATGGGACACCCCAGTGAATTTCTCGTAAGTTGAATGCATAAGGCATGAACACACTACATGCTGCTTGCAGTTGATCTAGAATCCATAGGTGGGTTCAACAACTAGCAGGATAAAATACAGTTGTGGACTTTAGTAACAATAAATTAATACAGTCCCTGCATCTTAAATTTCATAAGCCCTTGTCCATCTCCATTATAACACAACCTATAAGACTATTCCTGGTGGTGGCATCTGCCCTACAGTCCCTGCATCTTAAATTTCATAAGCCCTTGTCCATCTTAAGATTTTTACATCCGACTCAGGAGGTGAATACTTATCAAAGAATTTTCAAATTTTTTTGAAACAAATGGGATTATACATCAAAAATCTTGCACCAAAACCGTTTCTATGAATTGTTCGAGAGGAATTCTTGAAGAAAAAGCTCATTTTATGTTATGTATCATCTAAAATACAATTGGCATACTTCTTCACCAAGTCATTATCGGCCACTAGATTTAATTTGTTGTTAGACAAACTTTTGATATTAATACCGTAAGTTTGAGGGGGAGTGTTAACATGTAATAGGGCAGGCTGGGCCACTAAGGCCCGCCTCATGCTGGCCCTTGGTTAGGTACTGGATAGTCAGGGCCCCCAGGGCCATCAGGGCCCTGACCATCCAGTTAACCATTGGGGAGATCTGCACAGTGCATTCAGCTGAACAGCCTATGCACGGTCTTACTTTTCTTCTCACTCACTTGTAATGTTTGCTCAATAAATAGAGCCTCAATCAATAAACACATTATTAAGAATCATTTCATTCAATGAAATAAAAATAAACTTACACATATTGGCAGATTGGAGGAATGCCCCAAAACACCACAGTCGGCCCTTGTGCAGCCGTCCTCTGCCTTACAACAACAACAACAACTAAGCCTTTTCCCATACTAGAGCCATCCTCTGCCTTCTTTCTTAAAAATGAAATTAACCCTAATCACTACTACTTATACTCTAACTAACTTGAATTCCTAAACTACCCCTAATTAGTCCTAATTACTACTAAACATACATAACACGTTAAGTACATTTAAATGACTTGAAATACATTAACGATAACATCCTTTTAACACTCCCCCTCAAGTTGGGTGAAGGATGTTTATAACACCCAACTTGGATAAGGTCTGTTTTAGTTGTCTACCGGTAGTAGCTTTAGTTAAGAAGAAATCAACCCTCTGTTTGATAAATTGAACATACTCCAGCTTGAATTCTTGATTAGATATCGTCTCTCTGATGAAGTGACAATCAATCTCTATATGTTTTGTTCTTTCATGATAAACTGGATTCGAAGCCATCTGAATTGTTGCATTGTTATCACAGTATAGTGGTATACAATGATTAGATGGAAATCTCAGTTCACTGATCAATGAAGATATTCATTTTTCTTCACACATTGCTTGTGCTATAGCACTGTATTCTGCTTCTGTTGTAGATCTGGCAACCACTGTCTGCTTTTTACTCTTCCAAGATACAATATTACCACCAAGTAAAGTAACATAGCCTGTAGTCGATTTTCTGTCATCATGTTAACCGCCCAGTCTGCATCAGAATAAAGTTCAATGTGTAAATGTGATGATTTTGAATAAAGTAAACCCATTCTTGAAGTTGATTTGAGGTATCGAAGGATTCTATACACTGCATCCATATGATTCTTAGTAGGAGAATGCATATATCTGCTCACAATACCAATTGTATATGTAATATTCGGACGAGTAATAGTCAAATATATGAGCTTGCCTACCAGCTTCTGATATTTTTAAATGTCTTTGAACTCTTCACTATCACCATTGAACAATTTCTGATTTACTTCCATAGGAATGTCACTAAGTTTACATTCCAGCATATGTGTTTCTTCAAGAAGATCCATTAAGTATTTCCACTGAGTTAAGAAGATACCTCTGTTGGAATAGAGAACTTCAATACCCAAAAAATAGTGAAGTCGACCCAAATCTTTAATATCAAATAATTTGTGAAGATTCATTTTCAGCTTAGCTATTTCTTCAAGGTCATCTCCTGCAACAATTATGTCATCCACATAAATAACAAGAATAGATAATTTAATTCCCCTTTTGAAGAAAATAGTATGATCATTGAGGCTCCTGCTGTATCCCAAACTGCAAATTGCTTTGCTGAATTTATCAAACCAAGCTCTTGGTGATTGCTTCAGCCCATATATTACTTTATTGAGTTTACACACTCTATTAGCAGACATTTTTATATTCATTCCTGGAGGCAGTTCCATGTAGACCTCTTCATTTAAGTCTCCTTGTAGAAAGGCATTTTTAAAATCTAGTTGTCATAAATCCCATCTCAAATTTGCAGCCATACTCAGAAGTATTCTGATAGAAGTGAGTTTAGCTATAGGTGCAAACGTTTTTGTATAATCAATTCCATATGACTGACTGTATCCTTTAGCAACCAATCTGGCTTTATATCTCTCTATGTTTCCATCTGCCTTATACTTAATGGTAAAGACCCACTTACATCCTACAATATTTTTGTCCAGAGGGAATTGTGTGATAGTCCATGGATTGTTCTTTACAAGGGCATTCAGTTCTTCTTCAATAGCAGCTTTCCATAACGAACACTTGATCGCTTCTTCGAATCTTAAAGGAATCTTATATTTCTTAGCATTCATAACAAATTTTGATAAATATTAGAAGTATTGGCATATGAGACACAATCAGAAATAGGATAACGTGCACATGTATGCTTACCTTTGTGAATAGCAATAGGAATTTCTAGGTCTCCTGTTACTTGTGTCTGGGGATCTGAGTCAGGGGAAATCTCTTTGGTCACTTGATGTTGTACCGTCCTTTCTTGGGGATAAACAATTTCACGCATGTATTGGGCTGTGTATTCAGAGGATCAGTGGAGAAAGGACTAGAATTTGATGAACTTTCCGAGTGCCAGGGTGATACGATAATATGAGAAGAGTCAAAGACAGGTTCACGTTGGGGTTCACCATCAAAGACAAGGACAAAAGTATAGTGTGTACTGTGAAAGTCTCAGGGATGAACCAAAAAATGGTTTGCTCAAAAGACATCTACAGACACTAGATAACATCCTAAATCAGAGAACAACAATGACATCCTTCGAAGTCGAGCATAACCCGTAGAAAGCACACACTTGACAACACGAGGACTAGCTTACCGTGATGTTTGTCTTTTCCGATGTACATGTACGTTGTGCGAACACAAATGGGGACAACACGAGGACTCCGAGGAGACTATTGCATAGACCTAAGGAACAAGGGAAACAGGATAAAGCATGAGAATTGAACAGACTTATCATTACTACAAAAGGATGGATAGTAACGATTTATCGATATAACAAGCTATAAGTATGAAGTTTCCCCCAAAACGTGAATGTGGAACATTGACATGAATGAGGAAAGCAGTCCTCAACAAGCTCAAGTAAGTGACGTATTTTTTGATGCTGGCAATCTACCATGCTGCATGATGGAGTAATCAGACATAGTTGGTCACCATGAACACACACTGTACTCTTGCCAAGAAAGTTAGAAAGTGGATTTGGTTGACATACTACCTACCATTGTCATCACAGAAGCTGCCATAGCTTGACCGGTTTGATTTTTAATTGGTCACAGAATTCCATACGATAAACCGAACGAATGATTCGTGGCACGATCAGATTTCATTAAAACGAGACTCTGCCACAATGCGAGAAGGCACCATCAATAAACGAAACAAAGTATTTATGACCAAAAAGTGAAGTAACTGGACTGGGACCCCATATATCTAAATGAAGGAGTTTAAAAGGTTGGGATTTCCTAGAATCACTCAAAGGGTAAGAGGCGTTTTGATGTTTTCCAAGCTGACAAACATCACATTCAAACTGTGATTTATTTGACTCGATTCTAAGATGAGGAAGAACATAATGAAGTTTAGACACAGGTAAATGACCCAAGCGACAATGCCATAGACGAATTTCTACATCCTGAACTGTTGGAGTTGGAACTGGAGCTGAAGTGTTATAAGTTGTTGTATGCTGAAAATTATCTTCCAAGATATATAATCCCCGTTGTAGTTTACCATGACCAAAGGCTTTTCCCATCTTGAGATCCTGAAATACACATCCAATAGAATAAAAGGTTATACTAGAGTCCATTGTACGAGTTAAAGAATTGACTGAAAGTATATTTATAGGAAAATTGAGAACATGATAGACAGATTTTAAGGTTGAAAAACATATAGGTACACTTCCTTGTCCAATCATATAAGAGTAAGAACCATCTGTGAGCTTGATCGGCTCCTATTTCATAAGGGGTCTGTATTCTGAAAAATATGATGATTCTCCAACCATGTGATCTGTAGCACCTGAATCAATTATCCAAGTTTTGGAATGTAAGTGAGATGAGATGTTACCCTTTGGTGTATGAGTTGCCTGAGCTACCGTTGCCTGAGAGGAGGAAGGTTGAGATTTTTCACATAGTTTATTTTCGAGGCCCTCTAACCTTTTAATAATTGCTTGAATTCCATATGTATTGGAAGTAGAGTTTTCTACAACAAGAGCTGAGTAATTTCGATTTCTATAATAATCGGGTTTACCGTGTAACTCCCAACATTGTTCTCTTGAATGTCTAGATTTGCCATAATGAGAACAGATAAGTTTCTCTTTTTCTTCAGAATTAGGGCAACCTCGTCCTCGTCCACGGTTTAATTGTCCACCTCTCCCACGGTAATATGAGTTTTCTCCCATTGTTTGAAGTGCATGTTGATCTGTGACATTAATTGTGTCTTTCTCAAGATTTTGACGATCTTCTTCTCTGATCAATAATGAGTAAATTGTCCCCAGTGAAGGAAGTTCGTCTCTGCCCAATATGTTCAGTTTGATAGACTCAAATTCTGGATTTACACCCCATAATAGGTCAAATACCTTTTTCTTTTCTAGTTCAACACTTCGCTCAGTGTAACAAGAGGAACACTTTATGTTGGCGTAATAGAGGAGTTCATCCCACAGTCCACGAAGATCTGCATAGTATTCACTTATAGATCGATTTCCTTGCTTACATCTTTTGATCTTTTCCAGAATTTCATATTCTTTAGCAACATTTTTCTTTCTAGAATATGCTTATAATACTGCACGCCAAATTTCATGAGCCGATTCGAGAAACATAAATGTCTTTGCAATCGATGAGATCATTGACTGAAGTAACCAAGATGATATCAATGCATCTTCTCTTCTCCAAATTGGATATTGTGTATCATGTACATCTGGAATAGGGGTCTGACCCATTAGGTGAGCCCATCTCCCCCTTAAGATAACTGCTAGTTCCACAGATCTAGACCATTCCATGTAGTTTCTACCATCCAATTTGGTTGTAGTGATCTCAAACTGCTCTAGTTTTTCATTGATAACATGGTCAAACATTACTGTTTGATTTACAACTTCTTTTCCTTTACTCGCCATCTGTATAAATTAAAGTAAAGGGCTCCAACACAAGGAGAACTGAAAATATCTTATTGAATGAATAGAATATGGAATATCCAAGTTCTGCCCAGTCAATAATGCTTCACGATTTCTTTGATAATGAAGCTATCTGCTTGTTTTAACAACATGTGGAATATCCAACCATCATTTCTTCTTAATGGCTGATATTCCTTCTTAATGAAGTCTCACGATTTCTTTGATAGAGGGTTGCCGCTGTTGTTCACTGACTGTCCCCTTTTTAATGATTGTCGCAGGTTGAACGAAGATTGTTGTTGCTGCTCCTTAACAATCCACAATGATTGAGGCAAGGTTGATTGACGCTTCCAACTTGACATTGATCAGATTTTCTTCTTAAGAGACCAGCTGTTAATCCAAGAAGTTTTCTGCTGATCCACGATATTATCAAAGAAGAACGGCTATTCAAAGAACGCAATCAACGATAACAAACTAGTTCCTCGTTTCAAAAAAATGCAGGCTGATTCAGACTACTTTCTTCTCAGCACTTTAAATTGATAATCAACAATGATCTTCCTCGTTTCACCAAAGAAAAAAACTGATTTTCGTGCCTCATAGGCTCTGATACCATATTAAGAATAATTTCATTCAATGAAATAAAAATAAACTTATAGATATTGATAGTTCCTCCAATCTGCCCCAAAACACCACAGTCGGCCCCTGTGCAGTCGTCCTCTGCCTTCTTTCTTAAAAATGAAATTAACCCTAATCACTACTACTTATACCCTATCTAACTTGAATTCCTAAACTACCCCTAATTAGTCCTAATTACTACTAAACAGACATAATATGTTAAGTACATTTAAATGACTTGAAATACATTAACAATAACATCCTTTTAACACACATAAGTTGTCTTACACAACCTTTTGATTCGTGATTTGGCTCTCTCTGTTGACTCTTGACTCTTGTTGTATTCTTGACTTAAGACATCCAATTCGTGATTTTGGCTCTCTCTTGATTCTTGACTCTTGTTGTATTCTTTTATATCTTGACGACTTCACCAACATATCAACGTTTTGCGACTTCGTCCATTCAACATTCAAGCATCAACAAATATTTAATCTCACAATCTCATGACCAAGAAATGCCACAAGGTACCATGTAATCCCACATCTATTTGCCAAATGGACAGGATTACCCAATGGTCTAGATTATTCTTCCGGTAGTATCAAGCCTACATAGATGAACAAATAATCTGTTTGGGCTTTAAATGATGATAGCCAGATTGGACCTGGTTTGAGGGTGAATGGCCACATTGATCTAATAGGCAAGGTTCATGATAACTCATTCATCCTTTCAAGCTATTCGTGGCTGATACGTAATCTCCTACCAACACAAACCAGCCTCATCTCAACTTTCATTAGTATCGGGACAAAGCCAACAACTTGATGTCTATCTCCGTGAAACTTGAAACACCATGCAATATTCATTGTAATCCGTGTGAACAGTATCACACATTGCTGATGACTTCAAAGGTTTCTTTTAATGCCTAACTAGGCTAACTTCTCCCCAAACATTTAATAGCCAAATATATTATTATACAAGCTGACCTCATTGCTAGTTCCTCTGGTTCAGATGACATGTCCCGGCTAATTCCTTTTGAGGTCAAAGCAGCAAATTCCATCAGGAGAGCAGCAACAAGAAGTAAATCTGTTGCACAAAAAGAGAATCACTTAAAAATGAATTATAGAAAAATAACAAGACATAACCAATGAAAACTAAAAGCGTACTTACAAGGTCCTAGCCAAGCCATTAAAACAGCAAATAATGATCCAAATAGCTGCCCCAGTGTAGCACCAGCACCTATAAAGCCAAATAGTCTTGAACCTGACTGAATATGAAAGTAGCGTTAGTCAATACATAAATTAATGTCCTAACTAAAATAATGTGGATGAAGAGGTTAAGGTATTTTTTGTGGCCAAGCTAGTCATTATAAACTATAGTGAGGGTTGAAAATTCTGGCACGCAATGGAAAATCTTGGCCAGTCAAATTTTACCTCTCTTATGGTTTCCAAGAAACGTTTCCTGCTTCAGATTGTAAGCATCATGCAGATCTTAAACCTTAAGGTGGTACATTTGTGGATGATAAAAAGAAAAAATGCTTCCATGAGAAGGAAGCAAACTAGAGTCACAAGAAGACAATAGAGCATGGGGTATTCACAGACTACAGAGTTTTGACTCCAATGTTATTGTAATAGGGATCACAGGCCCTAAGGGCCCTTGCCACATTGGTTACAAGCAGGGGCCAGGGCCTGCATGGCCCTGGCCATATTAGTTGGAGACCCCAATGGTACCTCTTGTTGTTCTTCTTTATTTTTCCAACTTCAAACCCCTTGTATTATGTCTATAAATACTACTTCAACACATGAATAAAGTATGCAGTCTTGGCACTACTTTTGACTTATTTATGTATACTTCCGCTCTCTTGTTTGTTGTATTTGAAGATCGGCATTCATACTTGAATGTCACTTGACTCTTGGCGATTTGGTGGATTTGATTCGTGAAGTATCAACCTTCGATTATCGACAAATATTTACATGGTATCAGAGCATCGAATTGAAAAAATTGAGTGCATTGGGAAGCATGCCACCGATGCAAAATTTGAAGAATTTCACCAAACTTGAGGTTAGTTCATAATTTTTTATTTTGCACAATATGGAAGGTAAAAACGAGTCGTTTAGATGTATCTAGACCCAAAATGTTACCAAAGTTGGGCTAGGACCATGAAAAAGTATTTTTTGTCGAAAGATTTTTGAGATTACATCAATGGAACCATAAAGGAACCAACTTTGAACATTGATGGTTTGGATGATGATGAAATCGTCAAAGCTCATGAAAAATACAAGTTAGATTTGAAATTGTGGGAAAAGATGAATGCAAAAATTACTAGATTATTTGCCAAAATGTGGATGAAAAGCTTAGAAATAGGATTAGTGGTTTTGAAAACGCTTTCAAAACTTGGGAATACTTGAAAAAACTTTATTCTCAAGATGACTTTGTTTTCCAAATTGATCTAATGGAAAGAATGGCTATGCTTAAACAAAAGAACCTAAGCATTAGAGACTACCATAATGAATTTTCGGAGTTATGGACTCAATTAAGAAGTTTTGACAAATTTAGAAATCTTCACAAATTAGATGAATTTCAAGAATTTCTAGACAACCAATACTTCTTCTTGTTTATGCGTGGGTTAAGAGACGAGTTTAAAAATATTAGATCAAACCTTATACAGAAAACCTAGACCTAGAGGGGATTCCTTTTTGGCTGACCTTATTATGGAGAAAACAAGATTGAAGAATATGAATGTGACCAAGGAAGCCGTGCTTGCCGCATCAAAGCCGGGAGAAAACTTAAAGACCTACAAGCCTCCGCATGCAAAGAACAATGAAGGAATGTCAAAGAAGTTCATGGGATCGTGGCCCAACAAAGACACTATTTGCCACTATTACAAGGAAAGTGGACACATCAAAACCACTTGTCCTCTACTTCGGAAAAGGAGTGGAAATGTGGGAGTCGTAGAAGAAGGAAGTGTCTTGCCTAACAACATCAAAGCGTACATAGAAGAAATCTTCAAGAAAAAAGCAAGCATCTCTGGGAATGCTCTATCCACTTCTCAAGGTATGTCTTGGTTTTTAGATTCCGGTGCATCTTTTCATATGACACATAGTGAAGATTCTTTGATTAATTCTTCTGAGATCATTGGAAAACATTTGTTTACGGATAATAGAACAAAACTCCAAATCAAAAAAATAGGAAACCTTGAAAAACAAAAATTTTAAATTCAAAATGTAAGTCTTTTACCTAAACTTAATTTAAACCTACTTTCGGTTGCTCAAATATGTGATAACAATTGTATAGTCACTTTTTCATCCGAACATTGTGTGGTCCAAGATCACCTACCGAGGAAGGTGATTGGTCAAGGCCATAGAGAAAGTGGACCATACAAAATGGACTATCTTGTTATGTCAAATTCTGAGTTTTGTAACGTAGCCAAGATGCTACGCTTTGGCATAAAAGACTAAGACGCTTGGACTCTTAAAAATTATGTAATATTCACTTGATGAAAACAATTAGAGAGAAACAGTTTGAATGTAAAGATTGTATTCTTGGAAAAATGCATGATCTTCCTTTTGGAGAAAGAAACTATGTACCAAAGAAAGCCTTTCATCTAATACATTCAGATGTTTGGGGCCCCGTGCCTGTTACTTCTAAAGGAGGAGTGCAATACAAACAACAACAACAAACAACAACAACAACAACTAAGCCTTTTCCTATACTAGACGGGGTCGGCTACATGGCTTCTTTGTTTCCACAGATCCCTATCGTGTGCCATGTTAGGAGTTAACTCCCAAATAAGCTAGATCATTCTTTATTGTTTCTTTCCAACACTTTTGTGGTCGTCCTCTACCTCTTTTAATACTTTCCAAATTTAGTTTTTCTAACCTTCTTACAAGTTCTTCTTTTGATCTTCTTTCTATATGTCCAAACCATCTTAAACCATGTTCTCTCATTTTATCCTCTATTGGTGCCACTCCTAATTTGTTTCTAATAACCTCATTATGTATACAGTCTTTTCTTGTATGACCACTCATCCATCTCAACATCTTCATTTCTGTCACAGACATCTTTTGTACATGTTCATGATTAACTGCCCAACACTCACAACCATAAAACATGGCAGGCCTAATTGCTGCTCTATAATATTTACCTTTTAATTTTAATGGTATCTTCTTATCACAAAGAAAACCTGATGCTCCTCTCCATTTTAACCAACAAGCATTTATTCTATATGTAACATCTCCATCAATTCTTCCATCACTCTGAAAAATTGACCCTAGGTATTTAAAACTTTCCTTTTGGGGAATGTAATGTGTGCCAATTTTAATTTCTATGTCCTTTGAAGTAACCAAATGATAAAACTTACATTCCATATATTCTGTCTTTGTTCTACTAAGTCGAAGGCCTTTGCTTTCTAATGTTTCTCTCCATAGTTCCAATTTTCTATTAACTTTTTTCTTAGACTCCTCCACTAATACAATGTCATCTGCAAATAACATACACCAAGGTACTTCATCTTGAATATGTTTTGTTAACTCATCCATCACCATTATAAATAAGTATGGATTAAAGTTGATCCTTGATGTAACCCAATATTAACAAGAAGTATGTCGTTCCTTCATGAGTCCTCACACATGTTTTTGCACCATCATACATGTCTCTTATAAGGTTAATATATGTCAATGGAATACCTCTTTTTTCCAAAGTTCTCCAAAGAACCTCCCTCGGTACCCTATCATAAGCTTTTTCTAGATCAATAAATATCATGTGAAGGTCTTTCTTTTTTGCTCTAAAATGTTCCATAAGACGTCTCAAAAGGTGAAAATAGTAGATCTACCTGGCATGAATCCAAATTGGTTCTCTGTTGTACTTGATACTTGTCTTAACCTACGTTCGATAACTCTTTCCCATAATTTCTTAGTATGACTCATTAACTTGATACCTCGATAATTCGCACAATTTTGAATGTCTCCCTTGTTCTTATATATGGGTATAAGTGTACTTGCTCTCCATTCCTCGGGCATCTTTTGGTTTTTCCATATTTCATTAAATAGTCTTGTGAGCCAAGTGATTCCTATTTCTCCTAGTATTTTCCAAACTTCTATAGGAATATTATCTGGTCCTACCGATTTATCACCCTTCATATGTTTAAGAGCCTCTTTGACTTCATTCTTTTGAATACGTCGGTAGAAATTGTGGTTTATATACTTTTCTGACTTGGCTAAATCTCCTAAACTAATACTCACATCTTTATTTTCATTGAAGAGATTATAAAAATAGTTTTTCCATCTATTTCTTATATCATCATTTGTCACTAGAATTTTTGCATCCTCGTCTTTTATGCATCTAACATAATTAAGATCTTTAGTTTTCTTATCTCCAGCCCTAGCTATCCTAAAAATATCTCTTTCACCCTCTTTTGAGTTGAGTTTTTTATATAAGTCCTCCCAAATCTTAGCTTTTGCTTCACTAACGGCCTTTTTCGCTTCCTTCTTTGCTTTCTTATAAGCTTCTAAAGTTTCACTAGTTTTCTTAGCATAATGTAATTTGTAACATGCCCTCTTTGCCTTGATTTTATTTTGTACTACTTCACTCCACCACCAAGCTTCTTTTTGTGCCGGTACACCTCCCTTAGATACCCCTAACACATCTTTCGCCACTTTCCATGTATAGCCATATTGTTTCACATATCACAGGATGTGCCAACATAATTCCAAACATCTCCTTGAAGGACTTTCTGTTTAAATATATCTTCTTTCTCGCTTTTCAGGTTCCACCATTTAGTCCGAATAGATCGATGCACTCTTTTCTTCTTTGTCCATTTTTTTATTTGTAAATCCATAACTAAAAGTCGATGTTGGGTGGTCAAGCTTTCTCCTGGAATTACCTTACAATCTTTACAACACACTCTATCTTTTTTTCTACAAATAAAGTAATCAATTTGTGTTTGTGATAAGCTACTCTTATAAGTAATTAAATGTTCATCTCGTTTTTTTAAGATTGTATTGACTATAAAGATATCAAATGCCATAGCAAAATTTAAAATCTCCCTACCTTCCTCGTTTATATCCCCAAAACCAAAGTTTCCATGAATCCCTTCATATCCTAATGCCTCTTTACCGACATGTCCATTTAAATCTCCTCATAAACAAATCATCTCCCTTTGTGGAATCTTTTGAAACACCTTATCTAACTCTTCCCAAAAAACAGTCTTTATACTATCTTCTAGTCCTACTTGGGGTGCGTAAGCACAAACTATATTTAAAACCTCTGCTCCTAACACTAATTTCAACGTCATGATTCGGTCACCATATCGTTGTATGTCTACTACACTCTCCTTTAAATCTTTATTTATTATAAATTTATAATACCAACTCCGTTTCGAGCCTTTTCTTTACCTGAGTACCATAATTTAAAACCTGTATCCTCTATCTCCTTTGCTTTTTCTCCAACCCATTTTGTCTCTTGTAAACATAGAATATGAATCTTTCTCCGAATCATAGTATCTACCACCTCCATTAGCTTACCTGATAATGTTCCGATATTCCAAGAACCAATACGAATCTTATTATCTAGTACTAGCTTCCTTACCCCCCGCATCCGTCCATAATCAAAATGCGGAGACCCTCTCTGAAAATTTTTCACTACATTCGGGCGGCAATGTAGCGGGACTAACTTCTTTACCCACACCCATCCATGATATGGGAACCCTCTCTGCAATTGATTCACTACATTCGGGCAAAAATGTAGTGGTCATTGCTTACTTCTTACTGCATTCGGGCTCTGCAGCACGTCGCTAGGGGGGGGATGCCCCAAAACAATGCTCACAATTTTTGTAATCCATGTTATAAAAATTTGACGAAGTTTTACGCTGGCTATCGAAAGCCTAACACAACCCTCCTCCTTTATCCGGGCTTGGGGCCGACAATGCAAGGGTGATCCCTTACATGGGCGGAGTTTAAAGGAGGAGTGCAATACTATGTAATTTTTGTGGTCATCTAGGACATATTTCTCATTTATGCAATTATAGAAGAATCATATATGAGAAATTATATGGTATGGGTTCTTAAAAATCCTAAAGGCCACAATACTAGCATTCAAGGACCCAATGAAGTGGGTACCAAAGTGTCCTCTAGTGTTTCAATTATCTTGAGAATAATTCTCAAAAAAGGATGGACAAATTGGTCAAAAGAAAGAGGAATCATCAAGGAGAATGCTTCGAGCCTAATGGTAGAAACTTTAGTCATAAGAAGGAAAGATGGCTTCAACGAAAACCTCGCTCAGTACTCCGTTGTCCGGCCGTTGCTAGTGAATTTCAAGACTCCAAGTCGCTCTCACCGCCGTGAGTGGATTGAGAAAAACTATTTCCTTCGATCTCATATCTCGTGCCTAAGGCCAAGGTATCAAAAGCTTTTACCTCTTATGCACACTCACATGCAAAGTCCAATAAATTTAAGGTATATTCGGGTTGTACTTATTTTGCCTTAATTCGATTCCTCATGCAGAACGCAATGTGTATCTTGATAAAATTTGAATATTGTGTTTAACACATGATTATGTTCATTGGGGAAGGTACCATAGTTCAGTATCGTTGTTATATGATCCCGTTTACACAAAAAGTTACGTGTATAATGCCTATGCTATGTGTTTCTTCGATGCTTTATACCTTGTCTTATGTATTCCCATCCAGCAAGCATGTTCCATGCCCGGTTATATACTTAATGGAAAACCGATTATCTAAATTTACCCGTGCTCGATTTACATCCTTATCGAGGAAGACTGACACTTGTCATCTCAAGGATACTCGAAAGTTTGCACCGACACTAGATTAATAGCCTCGAAACTTTGCTCTCAGCACACACGGCCTCTTCTCAAGAAAATTGGGTAGGTACCAAGACCTCTCGAAAAATAAAGTGACCCTTGTGGGTCACACCTTGAATTACCAAGTCCACAAAGTTGACCGCATCTTGTTTAGTGGCTATTCCTGCATTTATAGAGTACAAAAAGACCGAAATAATTTCAAACTCTACTTCCTTGTCTCAGTAAAGTTTGAACTTACAATCTCTTGGATAAGTGAAGAGTACTTTTATTACTCCCTTTTACTAGCCTTATAATTTAGAAATGCATTTATACATGTTAATATCGCTTAGCATAAGATTAGTACTGATCTTGTTTGAAGCGACTCATGTCGGTAATGATAATATCCTTGAGCTTGAGCGCTGGGTTTATATTATCAAACAAAGTCCATACATATATCCGTTTAGCGCATACAAAGCTTGTGGTATGGTTTTTATCAAGGCTTTTAAATCACATATATATACGCTGTACGTGATTGAGCGGAGTGCATCTCTGTGTGCTTTTTGTTAGCTTTATTGAATAAACAAGCTTTCTATTCGTACCTTATTTCGTAGTCAGCCGCGGGCATATATCTCAAGTTAGATGTTGAATATCATGCCTATTGAATAACACGGTTACCTTGAATAAAGCCGACTTATATATTGAAACCTCCTCCGGCGTGTTTACTCATGTCTCCTCGAATAAATCCTTTGCATTTATTCGAATAAACGAGCCTTTGTTCTATGAGTCTCTTACATTTGATCTGCATGCATTCGAATAGGCTTTCGGGCTCGATTCGAAGTTTTCCGAAGTGAGCTTATCGATCCTTGGATTATGCTTCTAGTCTGTATATTCGAATAACTGTTTCTTTGATGTATTCGAATAAACCTGAAATAAAATACCAAATCACGCTTTCCTTATACGTTGCGATGATCCTCTTATTACCTACGATAATATTAACCCACATCTTCTTCTTTTGATTCGAATAAACGCATGACTCATTTTTAAACTTGAACCTAAGGTTTCTTATGTTTCGTTATGTTATTTCTTTGAATTCCTTTTAGGTGGCTACAAATCTTTAATCCTGAGTAATATCTCACTATTCTTTTTACCAATGAATATATGTAAAAGCTTAATTGATCGAGCGATGCAAGACTATCATCGATAATAAGACCGTTGTGATACTCCAATTTGTTACTTAACGTATTTTGAATACTCTTATTTGCTTATGATTGGCATAATGATCTAATCCTACATGGATCGAAACTATTGATGGCACTTAGTTTATCTCAAAATCACTGTTGAATTGTGTTGTAGGGTGATAACTATTGTCAAGCCAAGCCATAATTCTCTCATTACAAGCTCATGGACATAAGTTCAACTTGAGGATCTAGTAGGTAGTCTTCGAGGCAATGCTCAACTTTTAAAAAGTGGTGCTTAAGAATTTCTATCCACCTGTAAAGAAGCTCGAAGCTTGGAAAGGCCTATGATTCCGAGTGCTAAGTCATGGTACAAAAGGACCTCACCGTTCATTTTGGTGATATCAAAGTCTATTATCATTGGGTTTTGTATCTTTAAATTTGATATCATATGCTATTTCTGGAGAAGTGAAAATTGTGTTATACATTTACATACCTTACATAATAATTATTTGCCTAAAAATGCCTAAATAAGTTTTGATGATGGTCATATGTTTCTTGATAAACTTGAATCATGTCTTAAAATACTTAAACTATTCTTTTTGGATTCAAGTGCATATGTGCTTCATGCATTCTTGTTAGAGATAATATTGCATAGTTGATAATGTGATACATGCTTTAAATTATATATCGGCTTGAATTATGCTTATAAATTGGCTTACATGATATTTGATGCTAACTTATGTTTTAGAGAACTTTTAAAGTTAGCTTTGCAAGTCTCTTCAGCTACTCTGTTTCAATTCTTGTTGGACAAACTTTCAGTGTATACCCCGTACGTTTGAGAGGGATGTTATTGTAATAGGGATCGCGGGCCCTTAGGGCCCATGCCACATTGGTTACAAGAAGGGGCCAGGCCCTGGCCATATTAGTTGGGGACCCCAACGGCTAGTGCTGGCCAAGGCCAGCACTAGCACTACCTCTTGTTGTTCTTCTTTATTTTTCCTACTTCAAACCCCTTGTATTATGTCTATAAATACTACTTCAACACATGAATAAAGTATGCAGTCTTGGCACTGCTTTTGACTTATTTGTGTATGCTTTCGCTCTCTTGTTTGTTGTATTTGAAAATCGGCATTCATACTTGAATGCCACTTAACTCTTAGCGATTTGGTGGATTTGATTCGTGAAGTATCAACCTTCGATTATCGACAAATATTTACATCCAACACCCACCCAATAATCTTGTAGGAGACAACTATCAATGGCCTCTAGCAATCATATCATGGATAGGATGAATGCAGTTCAAAAAGTACTGATTGCAATTTTGTACTTATCACTCTGGTGTCCGTTCAACATTTAGTTATAATTCTGTCCCTTCAATTTCCATGGTTTGCTTTCCCTCATAAATGAAAAAGAATAAGACATCATTGAGTTTAATGCAAATATAGCAACATACCTCATTATCCATCACATCAATTATTCGAGCCCATGTGCAAGAGATAGTGAAAAGGTTAAGAAGTGCAACCTGTGAAACACAATTGGTTGACCATGATAAAGTGTTCCTTATGTTTTAAAAAAATCTTGAAGATCACTGATCTTAGGAGAAGAAAACAGCTCATGCACAAAAAAGGGCAGGGGAGACATCTTACCCACAGAAACAACCCAATTCTAACTGAAACATAAAGCCACCCATGGTGTTCCAAACCAGGGTGATATACATGTCCAGAAGCAACCTCTCTATTCTCTGCCGATGCAGGAGAAAATATGGTAAACTGCACATGAAAAATGAGATTTAAGCTGAAGATATGGTAAACTGCACATTAAGTCAGACATGGAAATTTATCCATAAACCATGTGGGTAAAGAAAGCTGAAGATATTTTTGTGAAATTACCTTAAAAAATGAGATTGAAGGTCCAGCAGAGGATGTGGAATACCACAAAACGAAAAAAAGAACAAGGGATAGACCAAAAAACCTGTGTATAAGAAGCAAAGCCTGAAAATTTCCAAAAGAAAAGTTAAATAGTATTCATAGACGAACGTAAGTTGAGAAAATATTTCATGATAGTTTCACATCCTTTTTACAGAATGAAATGAATCAGATAAATTGAGAACCCAAAAGCTGATCTAGTGAAATTTAGTGCTATGAACTTTTTCCAATCATAATTTATTAACACTAACAATAGCTTCCACCAAGATCGGTCACGGAGCACCTTAACAAACAGAAGTGCCCCTGAACTTCTAAATACATCCCTTATGCACTGCTTGCAAAATGCATCTTCTTTTATCAATATCTTCTCGGATCATAACACCAGATACGTATCATCTCATGCCCTATCTTAATGTTTAGCTCAAAAAAGATGCATGCATTTATGTTCATTTAGTTTGTGGAGTGAAAGCCTGATAATAAGCCTATAAGAGACAGTGAAGCGTTAAACCAATGAGATTGATACAACATGGACAAAAGCCTCCAATCACCGCTGACACATATACAGGGAAAACAAATAGTTCCAATGAAACCTAATGAAATTTGTTATAACCTTTGCTTTAGAGATATTAGGCAATGAAAAGATGAAAGTTGAAATAGGAGTAGAAACCAGTGTGAGCACCAAAGATCCCACAAAAAGTTCAGGTAAATTATTCAGCCCCAATGTTATTGCACCATCATCACGTAGTGGAAGGACAACAAAGTATGCACTTAAAACCTGGAAATCAGATGAAAGGATAAGGAAATATAAGTATATTTAACATGATGAACACAACAATCAGAGTTTGACACTAGCTACTATTGAAACACAAGCCAAGATATCAAATAAAGAAAATCATGAATAGCAAAACCAATGACAGAGAGTAGAATGTAAATTTATAAACTAATGTGATGCTTTACAATTCAAAGCAATGTTGTAAAAATTGTATCGTATCGTACGATACTATATGATTTTATCGTGTATCGCACGAGAATATGGTACGATAAAGACACACTATTGCAAGAAACGATTTATCGTATCGTACGATATGGGACTTATCGTGTCGTATCGTATGATACACCCCGTATCGTACGAGTTGATGCTGATTTTTTTAGGTATAAAAACTAAGAATCTGAAGTTATGGAAATCACTTATGCTTCTTCCCAAACCCTTTTTAATGTCATTCCCTTGCCCCCAAATCCTTTTTTCATCCTTGTTCTTCTTGAATTCTTGGTTTATTCACAAGATTCTCAAGTTTTTCACCCAATCCAACTCCTATCTCTAGGACTTTTGTCAAATGCTTTTGTTGATCCACATTGTTGATGATTGTTATAAATGTAATTGTAACTTTGTAACGATCTGGTCTGGATGATTGTAAGTTGTAACTTTGTAACTTCATTGCTTATTAATTAAAGGTATTCAGTATTCACATTATGGTATGGATGATTGTTCATTATGAGATGTTATTTTACTTTATTATGCTTAGAGTGTTCTCTTCTCACAATCTCTCTCAATATTCTTATAGAGTCATAGTCATTTATAATTTTATGAGGAATTATCTGTTTCAAATCAAGTTTTTGGATTCAATTTTGCTTAATGTTGATTGTGTTATATATGTTTTTTTATTAATTTTAATTTTTCATTTTTTGAATTTATTAATATTTTTTTGATTTTTTATTAAGAAAAAAATGCACCGTATTGTACCATATTGTATGATACAATGTGGTTATCACGTATCGGTGCCCAGTGCGATACGGGCACCGATATGCTTTTTACAACATTGCTTCAAAGAACTTTCAAAGGTTTCTTCTTAGAAATGCTCAGTTAAATGAATGGAATGAATGTGTGATGCTAATGGCAGCAACCAATTAGGCCTAACTATATCAATGTTAGGTATCATTCAGACACAGACAAGTCAAAATAGATGAGATATTTCATCGTACTTCACATTCTCATAGATGTTCTGATCTTCCCTTATGCATGTGATTTGAAACTATTACTTTATGTTTAATAAGAAAGCATAGTTGTGTATGTATTGAAAAACAATACTCGATTGGGACAAGAGTCTCTCATAACTGTAAAATGGCATAAACAACTTATTCACTGAAATAAGCAGAAAAGTTTATCTAAAGTTTTGTTTCCACCCACAAAATGCATTCCACAACTTTCAAGAAACAGAAATGCGCAACTAGCAGGTGAGAAAACCCTTTCATCAACTTCATAGAATATCTATTTGTATTTTGTACTTTATGTAATTCATATAGAGTGACATGAGTTCTTCCATTTAACACAGTTTTCTCAAATAATGAGAACCTGTGATTTATACATGAACTGCACTCTGTAAAAGTACAACTTAGGGCGTAAGAGAAGCAGAACAAAGAAGGGTTTGTCATAGGGTCCTCACCCCAAGTACAGATTTATTGATCATGGAGTCTCAAGAAACACATTCCTAAATGAGGAAATTGTTGTGCATACTGCATACCTTATTAAATAATTTAAATGTCATGTACTAGTGTTTTGATACAATTTTCAAACTTATCCTTGATTTATAACAATCATTTAGAATTTTTCTTGTTTTTTATCTATTTTTATTTTTAAACTCTTTTTTTAATTAAAAAATTACTATATGTTACACCTGTCTCATGTAGAAAACGATACACAATACGATACCGTACAAACAACACTGATCTAAATGCTTTCTCAGTGGAAATCTCTCATGCTTTGATTAGTTTACTCTCCATATACTTTTTTACTGCATTTTATCAACAAAACCAAGCCTACGCAGATGTCAAGCATTACTAGCTTAGCTAAGGAAAGAAAATTCAACAAAAACCTTTTCCCACAGCAAATAAGATTGTTCGCATTGTCTTAATCGCTATTGTTATCTACAATCATTTGATCATCAGATTGCTGTGTTCTGTCAGCAGCATCTCCACGCTTTATCAAGGGCAACCAAGAATAAATCCATGACCTTGAAGTTAACTGAAAAACTGGAGCGGTTTACACATTTTTTGGCACAGAGAACTTAGATATGGCTTGTGGAAGCATCTCTAAAAGTTTAAGATTAGTATACGAACCAACTGAGTTAAACATCATAATATTTTCTATATGCAGATACAAAATTTGACACCTTAGGTTCGACTGTTTAATCCCTTCAGCTGCTTGTTCTTCCCTCCCTGTTCTTCATCCATGAGCGCACTATGAATGAAAGTATCCTACCACGTGTCTCTGTAAATCATTTTTCTCTTCTGGAGCAAAACCAAAGCATGCTGAAGAAAATCACGGACAAACCAACAAGGCCTTCCGGGTATTAAGTTTTAGCAATTTCGAATTACTTGTCACTTAGCATGTTGGCATATACAAATTATTGACAAAGATGGTATTCGTATAAAGATCAAAAGAAAGTTTGCAGGTCGAATAAATGGTCCTCTCAGTGAAGGGATACTAATCCATTTTGAACGCCTGCCACTCAACAAGTTGGTATATAAAAATTATTGACAAAGGTGGTAGTCATATAAAAATCAACAGTAAGAGCGAAGCTTCAAGACAGAGTCTTTTCATTGAAGGCATCAACGAAAACTAACCTATATACGTAAATAACATGGTGCCATCTTATAGAACTCGATAAAAATGAGGATAACACAACAATCTTGGTGATTATCATGATCCGAGGACAAGCGACAAACATAATAGATGACACGCCAATCAACAGTCAAACATATCAAATACGATTGATATTGAATCTTAGAAGGAGAAGAGAAGAGGTTACGAAGAAGAAGCATGTGAAAGAGTGGATGAGGGGAGAGATCTCATGCGGATGAACGGTCACCAAACATGAGACGATCGAATTGATGCGCCTCCGCCAAAGCATCGATGACATCGCAAGCAGAACCCCGTCTCTCTCTCTCTCTCTCTCTCTCTCTCTCTCTCTCTCACACACACACACACACATACGACCAAGAGACGTGGGCCTGTGCTCAAATCGTTGTTGCGTTATGAGAGGAAGGAAAAACAAATGAAGTACGGGTGTGGTGAAGTATTACTCGTACTATCAAATAAAACATCACCCAACCACTCGAAAGTCTGACCGGCGCTTAGTCCATCCCTACCAAACAAGCTTTCAAAACAAAATAAGTTGTATTATAGTAGAAAAGATGTATGACTCGTGACATGCTAAACTTTACAAAAATAAAAGATTGTAGTGGAGGACCTAAAACTAAGTACTCGAGTTATCAAGGTATTCATACATAAGAGCACCATCACTATTGTTTGCACTTAAGATCACACACTCTCCTACCTAAATGGTTGACGTCATTATAAATCAATGTACAAATGGTATTCTCGCATTTGTTTCGAAAACTAGCATATTGTCAACTTCTTCACCCTGCTTGCTTCACCTTTGTTGTATCTTTTCCACTTGACCTAGTAGCACAAGATGTATTTTTTTGTTTTTAATATCATCGATGATTTGTTCCACTTTCTTAGATCTCGGGCATAGGTATTCGTACCGACTGGTTGATAAGCCTTTAGGTTATTCACATGGAAGGCAAGATGTGTATGAACATGGTTTGGAATATCCCGTTAATATACCTAGTTTCTCACCTTTTTTACAATAGTATAGGGACCGTCGTATTTACATATCAATTTGACGTGTTGCTCGTATAAGATTTGCATTTGTTTTGGGTATAACTTCATAAGGACTTCATCACCGACCTCAAATTTGACAACACGCATCTTCATGTCCACTCACTTTTTCATACGCTTTATTGACTAAGCACGAGCAATATCATGTAGCTCCTGTAGATCGACGTAGAATGTGTATGTAATAAGGGTCTTATCTTTATATTGTGCTGCTAGAGTGTGTGAGGTATGTGGATATTATCTTGTAACTATTTCAAATGAGCTTTTCTCAATAGACTCGCTATGATGCATATTATACGAGAATTAAGCAATGTTAAGTCATTTCATCTAGTCGTCTTGGTTGGATCTTACGTAGTGTCTTAGATAATCCTCAAAAAAGACATTCATGTGTTCCGTCTCACCATCCATTTGGGATGACAACTCATAGAGAAAAATAATTTTGAACCAAGTAAATAAAAGTTTTTTCATCAAAAATTGCTTGTAAAGTATGCATTTTTGTCATTAATAATATTAGTTTATAGTCCCTAATGCTTGACTATATTTGTTATGAAGAGTTTTACGGTGCAGTTAATAGGGCTACCATGAACACCCCATAGTTGGAGAATCTATCCATTACTACGAAGATATATTGGGACTTTAGCAAATTCAAAATAAAGTCCATCGAGATGCTTTACTGCGGTCGCTTAGGAATCGATAAAGGATCGAATAATCCTATTGGACATTAGTTATCAACTTTGTCCTACTAATAAATTAAGCATGTATGTACATAAGTCTCTATCTTAAATCTCATTTGAGGCCAATAATAAACTCGTTCTACCAAAATGAGAATTCATTATATCCCAAGATGCTTGTTCATGCAGACACATAGATATGTCCACCTTTAGTAAGTAATAATGTGTCATGTTTTCATAAGCGCCTTGGTTTTACCTTCATCAACAAATGTTTGTAATTGTTTCACCATATTGTCGCTCTCCAAGCTAGTGCAGATACCGTCAAGAAGATCACTCTTAATTAGATAAGAATGTTCATTAGTGTTAGCTTGAAGTACAACAATGGAGTTAAACTTTCTTAGCTTGTACTTAATAGTCATCTCAAATTTCAGCTAGAAATTGTTGCCATCTCGCCTACTTAGTGGCCAAGCGTTTTTTTGTAATTTAAAATAACTTGTGGCAACATTGTTTGTATTCACTTCAAATGATGCTTTTAGAAGGTAGTGGTGCCACAAATGAAAATAGTGAAAAATAGTCATTATTTTCTTGTCATGCATAGGATATCTTCCCTTTGTGTCTTTTAGATTTTGGCTCTCAAAGGCAATAGAGCACCCCTCCTACATCAATACCCCACCCAAGGAGAAGTGTGAGGCATTCGTATGCACCTCAAATGACTTTGTATGATCATGAAACCTTAGAATTGGCTCTCATACGATAGCCATATTCAATTGATCGAATGCATACTTACAATCATCAATCCAATCTGAGCGTTGACTCTTCTTTACAAGGTCGTAAGAAGCGATGTTATAGCAACATATCCCTTAATGAAGCATTTCTAGTAATTTCTCAATTTGAAGAACAACTTGAGCTCTAACAGATTCATTGGAGGGTCCCATTTAATTACCTTAATCTTTTTCGTATCCATCTAGAGTTTCTCATTACCAATAACATGCCCAAGGAATTCAATCTTCGGTTTAACAAATAAGCATTTCTCTCACTTAACACAAAACTCATTATCATATAGAACCTTGAACACAATATGTAGGTGGTGAATATGTTGTGACATAGAGGTACTATATACTAAGATATCGCCTACAAAGACTACCACAAATTGATCTAAGAACGGGTAGAAAATATTATTCATTAATGTCGAGAAAGTAGCAAGAGCATTTGTCAAACCAAATGACATGACTAAGAACTTGTATGCACCATATTGTGTGACGCATATTGTCTTTGCCTAAGCCTCATCTACAATATGTACTTATCCATAACCTAATCGAAATTTAGCTTAAAAAATACATGGGTCTATCCCAATTGATCAAACAAGTCCACTATAGAGGTAGCATGTACTTGTTTTTCAGTCACTTTGTTAAGGGCTCAATAGTCTATGTAGAGTCTCTTTGATCCATTGTATTTGGATCAAAACAATATCGGTATGCGGAAAGGAGCTTTGGAGGGTCAAATGATTACTGAAGCCAACAATCTATCTAATTGTCTTTGCAACTCTTTTAATTCAGAAGGGATCATGCCATACAAAACTATAATGGGTAGTTTACCACTAGACACCAACTCTATTTCATGATCTACCTCTCGTCGATAAGGTAGTTTTTTCGAGAGTAGCACAACATTCATCTCAAGGGCACCTTCTCGTCAGGCACTCTAACAGTAGGATTGAGTAGACTCACAATTTGTTGTTTTCAATATATTTGAATTGGGTAGCACAAGGGGTTAGGCTATCTACAAAAGTCATCACACTGGAGTAGGGTAGGAGCTCAACTCAACTGTCATGCAAGAACTCTAACCTCATAATAACCTTACAATCACCCATAGCACTCATGGTGAAGTTGGTGACACCCATCCAACTTTCTAACTCAATTGATATGTCCAATACCTTCCTCTCAATGTGTTTGGTTTTTGAATTTACATCTTTCATTCATCAATCCCTTGGGATAAATCGCCTCTTCAAAGCCAAGGTTGTAACCTATCAATGGGGTAGTTTCTTCAAGAGTTTGTTGGGCACGACGTCTATGAACTCTTGTAGCACACATCTCATAAGACACCTCCTCTTTAAGCACTCCATGCTCTCGTAAAACAATTGTTTTTACTTCAGCCCCTTCTTTAATTATAAGACCAAGCATACTCACAGTTTGTCCTCTCCAACATATTTGAATTGCATGACATAGGATGTCAAGCTATCTACAAAATCCATCATATTGGAATTGGGTCGAAGCTTAACTCATCTGTCATGCAAGAACTCTAATCCTAGAATGGCATTGCAATCATCCATCACTCACGATGAAGTTGGTGATACATGTCTAACTTCCCAACTTAATTGTCATGTTCAATGACTCCCTCTCAATGGGTTTGGCTTTTAAATTTACACAATTCAACACTTATTCAGCTGAAGGTTGTAACCATTGAGAAACTTGAATAACCTATCTTCTGGGATGCTCAATGTCAATGTCTGGTATTTTTTTATGTAATTTTGAATGGGTCCAAAGTGTTTTAGCACATCAAGCTTTCTCTTAAAACCAACTTCATTGTTGTGCGGGACAAAGTGCCCTTATATGTTTGTTTAAATTCATCCCAAGTACGAATGTGACAGTACTCCTCAACAACATCTCGATTATGTGTCACCATCATAGTATGATATTGTCTTCCAAGAACATTACAATTGTTACTAGTTTGAGCTCATTGTCCTTATAATCTCTAGTTTTCAAGTATAGTTTCATCTAGTAAAGAAAATTCTTCGACACTTGCATATTACGGACACCAACAAAGGCCTTAGATTCACAAATATTGATGCATCGGGGAAGTTCTACTCTCCTTATTCTTATCGCTAATGTCATTAGCCAATCGTCTCTTGACTTCCTTTAGTCAAGTAAGCATTTCAACTTGAGAATCCTTTAAAGTTTGTCTCTTCGGGAGTGATACAACAACTCTCTCCACAAGCTTTTATAATTGGGTTAGCGTATTAGTCATCACCTAATAAAAGTGCTTCTCTAGCTGCTCTAGGCACTCATTAGTAAGATCGCATATGTTCTCGTAAACATATGTGCGCTCACTAATATCTTATACTCTATAATAATTTTTTCATGCCAACCACTCAAATCCTTCGTAATATGAGCAACATAATAATCAAGATGAGCTACCAACTTTTCGAGACTGGTAAGCCATAAGATGACCATAAACATCCGTGCCTGCGACATGCTTAATAACTCAAGATGGAGGAATCTTTTTAAGTACAAAAGCAAAAGGGTGCCTTTGTCTAGTGCAAGACCCAAAATTAAGTACTAGAGTTGCCAATGTGTTCTCACGCAGGAACCTGGTTACACAAATATCAATAGTGTTCGTTATTGAAGGGTCACATGCTGCAATGTTCTCAAAATGAAGTTGTTACATATAAGAGGAAGAAAAGAAGAGAAAACAAATTAAGTAGGAGCCGCGTTCAAGTAGTTGGTACTATCCATCAAAAAATTGTTTTGTCGTGTAACCCATTTTCTCCTACCAAAACTGAGTCTACTTTCGGCTTGGCTTGTTAGTCTAAAAGTTTGAATCTTACTTTTGTTTTTTTCTTTTCTCTCGAAGGAAGGTTGTGGCCTGGGCCTCTTAAGTTTTTTTTAACATGGCCCCGATATGATTCAGATATGTCTAGTCAATAGCGGGATGGGGCAGTCGCCCCACCCAAAATTCCAAACATTTTCAATTACATACTGAAATTTTTTAAAGAATTTGAAATCTCTTTTAAAGTCTGCCACTGTGTTCAACCCTGAGATCCTTACTTTTCTCTTACAAGGGGAATGTTCATTTGATCAACTAAAAGCAGCAAACATCTAGTCGTCAGAGGCTCACTTCATGTATGTTAGGGATGGCAACACACATGTGTGTAACCCCGACCTGACCACTAATGGGGTGGGGTAGTTTGATAAGGTTTGGTTTTGGGTACAGGATAAGATGCATAACATCATATTTGTCTCGTAGTGTTAAATGCATAATATCTTTCGATGTATAATCTTGCAAAAATAGTGTTATGATCAATCTTTGAGATCAACAATTGAAATGATAAAACATAATGTGCATTAATGTAAAGTACAATAATTCAAATTTCTACTGCTATTATAAAACAATCAAATATTGAAAATGTTTATACAATATTATGCATCAAAAGACACTGGATTCCTGTTGTAGACCCATATACATCACAGTAGTTGTGTAGTAACCGTGTTACAACTGATCAAATTTTCTAAGGGTAACCTAGCATACATGTATTTAGTTAGCCAATGTACGTATGTGGTCTTAAGTATGAGGTACATAATTAGGTACACATAGTATGGAAATCCATATTTACGTGCCATGCTAGTCATGAACTCAATACGTCTATGCAGAACTTTAGTCTAACATGCCTCTTTAGCTACCAAGTATCTACATCAAAACTGGGCCACTGACAATGAGCACAGTCATATGGCTAGGGCATCGACTCACAAGTTGAAATTCATGAGTTCAACATGCAGGGCATGCATCTGGTTTCAACCAACCTACTATACAAAGAAAAGAAAAAGAAATTGCCCAGAAAAGGGATGGACGAACCATTAAGCAAGTATACCACAAATTGCTCTCTCTCTATATATACACATGTATGTAATATATATATATATAGAGAGAGAAAGAGAGTGATTGGATCCTGCTACTAGTGACCTCTACTAATGTCCTGACTATTGCTTTTCAACAACATTTAGTGTAATAACATTATTGTTTGTTTGTTTTAAAACTTTCAATTTTTTAAATTAAAATCATGTTATCAAAAAGTAATGAATGGTCATATCAAAGGTGGGTAGGATCTAGTTTTATAAATACACCATAGCATAGTTCATGCACACACTTATCTACGCTAAAGTCTTTTTAAAGATCTTAATTGTACGATCTCTAAGATCGATAATTGAGATCTTTAAAAGTAAAAAGCAAAATTGTACTAGGTGAATCTAGTACTTTTTGACTTTTTAAATTTAAATTTCATGTCAAACGATTAAAGATTTTTTTAACATGGAAGGAGTGTGCTTATTTTTCATGTTCTCTCTCTATATAATATATATATATATATATATATATATATGTGGGGGGGGGGGGGGGGGGGGAGAGGGGGGTATGTGTGTATGCAAGCATTGAAATAAGGATCCACTATCCATGGGCTCATTTCCCATTGTGGGTGCATCTACATGAGGGTAGTTGGTAGTAACCATGTCTTCAAGTGCGGTAATGATTTGTATTGCAATGGATGGGATTTTTTAAGAGTTACTTTCATGCTATCAAAGATTATATCACGATTATTATGTGATCACCAATAATTGGTACAGCCAATTCTTTATTATGCTCATGCACCAAAACATGAAAAACTTGCTCAGTTTTACCCAAACCAGAAGTGGCCTTACCCTTTGACTTGATTTACCACAAATATCTTGTTTAGGGAATTCTAATGAGTGAAAAATAGATGCACTATATATAAAATAGACGATAATTTCAGACATGTCATGTTTGGTGGACCCACTTTAGGACGAGGTGAGACACATGTCTCACTCGAAATATGAAAAGTTCAGGGTTTTGCCATGGAGTATAAGAAAAATACAAATGATATTATATTAAAGAAGTTACATAATATAGTAAATATTTAACTAAAGTAATTATTTTATCATTCACATCGATTAACAATGAACTTTTAGCTTAATGTTTTATATAAATATATTAACTATGAATAATTTATTATATTATCAAATTTGGCACTTGAGTAGATTGTGCATACATTAATCTTATAAGTGATATTCTTTTGAGAACCTTAGAAAAGAGAGGTATCCCATTGACATAGATCAATCTTATAATATATATATATAATAGTGTATAAACATGTTTGAAGACTCGTAAACGAATGACAGATGTTTTGAAGTTACTATTAGATTACATCAACGATCAACTAAGTTTGTATTTATATGAGTTAAAAGATGAAGTTTCTTGGTGTATGTTATTCATATATGAAATTATATTAGTAGATAATATAAAGAAAAAAATAAGAAGAAATTGTAATTATGTAGAGAAACATTAAAAAATAAAAGCTTTTGACTTAATAGAACAAAGACAAAATATCTAGAGAGGCTTATAAGATATTCTATGTAGCAAGAAGATATAATTAAAATTGAAAGGTAGATATTATAGAGTAACAATTAGACTTGCTTTGTTATATGATGTTGAGCGGTAGATAGTTAATCATCAACTTGTGTAGAAAATGTTTATGACAGAAATAAAGATGTTGAGATGGATGAGTGACCATACAATGAAAGACTATACTTGTGATTAAATTATAAGAGAAAAATTGAGAGTGATATCAATAGATAATCAATGAGGAAAAATTGTTTAAGATGATTTAAACACTTAGAAATGTGACTAAAGAAAGCTCTGATAAAAAGGTGTGAGAAATTAAATGGTGAAAATGTTAAATGAGGAAGAGAAATACGGCATAAACAATAAAGAATGATCTAACTTATATTGAATTAACTGATAACACAATACATAATTGAACCTTATGGAAATAAAGAATCCATGTAATCAACCCTATGTAGTATGGGAAAAGGCTTAGTTGTTGTAGTAGTGAGCATCTTTTGCATGCACTAGCAAACCATGGTCACCATGTAAGCAAGTTCCATCAACCAAAAACTTTTATACTAAAGTGATAGCTTCGTAAATCATAAGAATCAATCTGATTAAGGAAAAAATACAGTGGATTTATACTCATATATGCACATTTTTTATGATTTGTTGTGTAGTCATACATTCCATTAGATAAGGCACTTATAGAGTTTTATTTTCATTAATGTCACCCGAAATAAGAATATGATAACTTGTTAAGATGCATGGATCCAACACTATTGTCATTAAAGGTACACAAATAAAATGTCAATCTTATTAAAAATAAATCAATTAATTAGAGCAAAACAACACCTGAAATGCTTACATTATCATTGTTTTTTTACCTCTTGCTTGCATTAATCATTGGATTTGTGCACAACGAGCATTAGCTCACCTGGCTATGGGACCGGCTCACAAGTTGAAGGTTGTGGGTTCGATGCCTTAGGCATGCATCAGGCTTTAGCCTACCCGTTGTACCAAAATAATGTCATTGGCTCTGTTATACTCAAATGGATGTTATTTTGACAAGAAAAGAAGAAAATGTTATGCTTATTAAAGATATATAAAATTGTAATGCTTTATCAATTAGAAGAGCTTAAATTAAAATAAGAAGACATTTAAATAAGGATTTATAGAGGAGTAAGTGTAATTAATATGAAAACTACATTTAGGAATTAGAGGGAGCTATTATGTACAAAGGCTCAACTTGACAATCTCAAGTTAGGTTAGGAGTGTTTCATACAAGAGCTTCATTCTGAATCTCTTCTTCTACATGACCAGGATGGAATCCTTCAGTCTCGTTCTTTGAAGCTAAATGCTCCTTCATGAAAATTAGAGATTCTTGAAACAAATATAAGAATTAAAACCAAGTATTTTTCTAAACTCATGAATTCTTTGTCGCAATTATGCAAGTCACATTAACATTGAAAAAATGAGTCATAAACATCCTTCCAATACTTATGAGACCTTCATCTACATCTTTTAAAAGTATTCTCCATTCATGCACTCAGAATGTTAGCTCAATGGCAGGACACTCTAGCACTGTTGCTATTGATGGGGAGTTCAATTCTCAAAGGGTGCATGCAATGGCGGATCTACATGGAGGGATGGGGGTTGCCCTCCTGAAATTTTAAAATTTTACCATAAAACCTACATTTTATAGTGAATATGGTTGAAATTCATGTTTCGCCCCTCTAACAAGATGAAATATGTACATCGTCCCCTCCAAAACTATTTTCCAGATCCGCCCGTGTTAGGCTTTGGGCTCCTCTTATATCCCAAAAAACAAAGGTATTCCCATCCTGTTAGAGATGGCAATCACGCCCTATCAATGCCTCTCCAAATGTTTGAACCACCTCAATGCGTAGGAAGGGTTTCGTAGCCCTACCACTTAGGGATGACAATCATGCCCTATCCTATATGGGATGCGTTTCTAGGCCTGTGCTTCCAAGCCTCAAAACCAATCCTGTCTCATCCCGTTTCGCCGTACTACAAAACATATAATATATATAGATATTAGTATTATAAGTATTTATATGTTTATGTGTATAAATGCGATTTTGTTTAATTTAGTTTATTAATATAAAATATTATAAATAAATGTTATATATTTTATTTAAATATATATTAAATTATTAAATTATATTTTTATTAGGTGAAGTGTGGCGTAGCTGGGGCGGGGCATAGAGTATAGGTTGTGGTGCGGGGTTGGTTGAGTGAAAACCTGCCTCATCCCGCCCCGTTGCCATCCCTACTTCCACTCGCTTGTTGCAATAGTGAGGTTCACCAAGAGACCTACATGACATGAAGGGGCAATACAAATCCCTAACTCTTCCCTTCCTCACTGTAGACTTCCCAAATTTTGGATAGTAAACACCACAATCAAGGTCCAGACCTGTAATTTTAAAAAAATAATTATATAATTGCACATATATTCAAATTTATAGATATGATTTCTCTTATGTACATAATTTTGTTTAGAAATATAATTTTTAGGAGTCTGCCTAAGCCCTCTTGCCTTTCAAAAAAAAAAGAATTACGATTACACAAGTAATTAATATAAAATAAAACAATCTCGGTAGAAATCCATTATAGATAATGATGCAAATGCAAATATATACCAGTAACTAGAGCTTGAGCGACGACATCCTCCTTATTATCATTCAAGAAATTCTGGCCACCGAATATCACTTCGACGAAATCTATGTAATTAACTCAGGAATGTGAGGAAACACCAATAGAATCCAAGGGAATATATATATAATTATAGGAAGAGTATAATTCATGTTATAGGAACCAATATGGTTCATATCCTTAACATATGATTATTCTCATGCTACTGCCGAATATAGTCATTTGATGATATGATTTATTGAAATTCATAATCTAATAAAATCATTCTTATGAATGGTGAGATCATCTTGATCAAAGATGATCTTAAAAACCAATATTCAGTATACTAATTTCATACCCATGAAGATTCCAATCTCCTCTTATAGTTTTCTGAAGGAGATTAGGGTTGACACATGCAGGAATGCCATTGATTTGATTGAAAGAACACATCACACTACTAACATCTCCATCCTTTACGCACATCTCAAATGGACATTGAAAGGTCTCTATCATGTCTTGCTAAGTCACCTGCATTAACAAAGTTTCTAAATCAAATTAAGTACTAAAAACGATATAAGTAGACATGTTCGGTTTCGGTTAGTTTAGAACCTAGAACCAAACCGACTTATTGTTATAGAAAGTGTTCATATTTGGTATCAGTAACCTCAAACCAATATTGAAAAGACTGATGAACCTTTATGGACATGTTCAAAGGCTACTCAGTTCCATAACCAAACCGACTTATTGGTATAGAAAGTGTTCATATGTTGATATCCGTGACCTCAAATCAATGTTGAAAAGGCTGATGAGCCGTTATGAAGGTATAGAAAGTGAGCCAAATAATGAGCAGGTTTATTGTATTTGTTCAGCTCGTTTACATCCTTATCATAGGGAATAAATCCAGTCTAAAAAAATTGTTCAAAAGAATAAAGAAATTGACAGGAAAATAGTACCTAGCATCGATGTGAAATCGATCAGTGCCAATCCAATTATCAACATCATATGTTGCATAGTGTTTGCAGCAGGCCGAAACTTTGAGCGGCCTCGAGTTCGGATCAGTCTCTTTCTCTTCTAACCCTTCAACATCTTGCAATCCTATGACATAGTTGACGGCATAGCTGCCTTTGCAAATGGGTCTTTGCCAAGTATCTCGAGGATCCTAACTCACGTAGGATCTCTGACCACATTGATGTTTGGGCTCCAAAAGTTCAGGCCAGCCATACAGCATTGTGCATGGCTATAGCCTCAGTTGATACAACCTACCATTTTTCGGAATAAAATAGAAAAACTCAACATTCTTAATAAAGCAGCAGTAATCAAAATCCGTTTTTTTCGATAACGAAGGTGTCATGAAAAAACATTCTATACATAATTAAAATCCATCTCATTTTAAACTTTTGTCCTTAATAATGACTTTATTTTGGAAAGCAGCATTAACTTTGTGATCAAATAATTACTACCTATATTGCATTTTTATGCTAGATCTTATTTGTATACTTGAATAAGAACATATGATAAGCTACCATTGATTAATCTACTCATATGACGCATTCATTTATTAAAGTAACTCATGTTTCTTAATTGTCTTAATTAATAAAAAAGAGTGGAAAGATATTCTGTAAATATTAAGGTAGAACTCTCTCTTATATATACACACATAGAGAGAGGGAGAGGGGCAGGCTAGTGTGGTGCTATATATATATAGTGGTGCAAATCGTGACAGACTTTTTGCAGTCAATTTGCATACAAACCGATTGCCTACACTACCAACTCCTCTCTCTCTCTCTTTAAATTGGAGAAGACTTTCTTTTACTATATATTTATATATGTGTGTACAAAAATCTGCAAATGCAGGGATACAAGATTGGCATGTCGTCAAGAGGCAGGGATGCACATTCAATTCTAGAATTAAATTCATATTTTGTTAGGAAGAGGTATTATCTTAATGTTGCTATTTTCAGAAACTAAATATGTTTGCATATCAAAAGCACAAAAACTAGTTTTAATAAATTAAAATTGTGAAAGGTACTTCCCATTTTGTTATACTGAAAAAAAACGCAACATCAGAAAATAAAGCATAATTTTTGAAATAAAGCAGGAAATTGCGCTTAACATTATTAATTATCCTACATGCCACAGGGAGACATGGCTTTCCTGCCTAGCCTGAACTCTTGGCCTCGAAAGGTCATGAGTTCGATGCTCGTGGTTGTGCATATCAAGTAGAAAAAATCACCTGACAGATGGTTTTCCATAAGGTTTCATTAAAGGACAGAAAATTTTTATAAAAATTAGCCTAGACTATACGATTGTGAAATTAATACATCTTCAATTTACATTGACAAATATTACACCGAGATAATCTGACCCATCCATATGTTATTTGTTTTTCATCAAAATGAGAGTGCTAATGCTGCATGGCACATACTATCTTTGGTCCAGAGATCTGCAATTATCTCTAGAACTTGCTGGTTGCTTTGCCTGTAATTCGCAATCTGAGGTAAGGTGGTTGATCGCTCAATGAGAATTATCATTTTGCTGCTTCCATTGGTTCACAATATTCCTCTTATTAACTTTAGGCTAGTTTGCAGATCATGAAAAAGATTTTATATTTGTGCTTTGAAGCCTTGGAACAAATGGGTGTTGAGCTCAACTTCACACTTCCATGCTTAGATTTCAAAGAGAAACAAAAGCTAAGAAGCCGCAAAAGAAAGAATCATTTTGTACTTTTAAGAGTTTCTCTTAAAAGTATGGGAAAAGGCTAGTTGTTGTTGTTGTAAGAGTTTCTCTCTTGTTCTCTTAGATGACAAAAAGTTGCAGTATATTCTTGAGAATCAAAGCTGAGGAAAGGATTTGAATGTTGTGCAGATCAAGGACATGGCACTCAAGTTCTCCAGTGCCTACAGGCAGTGCAAGCCAAGCTGAAGTCGAGGCGGCAATGGCAACCAAAAAGGAGGCCATCCAATTGCAGATCTTGACGCTGCATCCGAGAATTTAAATTACGAACAGAGTAGGATAGTAAGCACCAGCTCCACTCCAGCATGAGACGTCCATGCTTCCAGTGCCAGAAACTTGGGGGTGCTACGTGATTCAGCAATAACAAACAATGCCAATTCTTCCATCAGTGACCTTGCCGGACTCGATTCTGTGCCATCTCGCTCTGTTGAATTTGTTCTCTTACAGGAAGATGAGCCGAGAGAATGGATGGCACAAGTAGAGTCAGGAGTTTTCATCACCTTTGTTTCGCTTCCTCAAGGAGGGAATGATCTTGAACACATCCGCTTCAGGTACTCATATTCAGGTTCATTACTTCTTGGCAGAAGTCGCCAGGATAATGCTAGTCATAAATGAGGTTACAAGCAACACTTTTCATGAAACAAATACACACACAACACATAATATGTCAGCAATATATATGTCAAGGGGTACACGCATATATATGTCAACACATCTATACATAATATGACAGCATGTATATGTCAGCAATATATAATCGTCACTTTCATTATAATAAAAAGTGCGTATAGACGAGGTTACAAGCAACTCTTTTCATGAAACAAATACACACACGACACATAATATGAATATATAATATAAACTCTCTTGTCTCTGCTAGCTTTCTTGATATCTCTATTCGTCAGCAAAAATTCTAAATTATTTCTTAATTCAGCAATCTTCGAGCATCGTCTAAATGGCAATTGTTTGTTTACAGCCGAGAGATGTTCAATAAGATCCAAGCTCAGCGATGGTGGGGCGAGAACTATGACAGAATTATGCAACTCTACAATGTGCAGAGATTTAGTAGGCAAGCTGTGAACATTAACATTGTCGGACTTAGTGACTAATGGTTGGGTCTAATTAAGGTCATGTAATATTAATTGCATTTAGTTCATGTTAAGTACTTTTAAATGCTTAATATGAAATATAGTTGATAGAAGTGAAAGTCCAAAAGTATGAGTTATGTGAGGGACTTGTGTATGTTAATACCCATTTTGTTAGAAGAACCCCACATTTTCTTTTATATAGATGGTATCTCTTGAACTTAGTCTAAAAAGCTTGGGTAGGATATGGATGACCATACACGCGTGTTAGGCCAACCTCAGGTTGGTATACCTTTTGTATAAATTAGTTTTGACCTAACAGTCAAAAGAGGCTCTTTATGAAAAGACATGGAGGGGTTACACGACTATTGGAGCAAATCCAAGACCCAATGATTTTATTATAAACTTGATTAGGTTTCCCTAATCAACACGGTTATCATAAAACACTTTGTGCTCTCTCTCTCCCATTTTTCTGTTTTCCTTCAAAAATATGGTGATTTCTCTTGCCCTCTAATCGGTTAGGCAACTAAGGTGTGGCTAAAGGCAACTTGAGTAAAGGTATGTGCTATTGCCCACAATGATGGTTTTATCATAGGAGAAAGGCATTGGTACCCATGCATACCTCATAGTGGCGCATTTATTTTTCTAAGGCAAGTTCATGAGGATGACTCGATCAAATAAGTATATTAGTGATTTTTGTTTTGCTTTACTTGATTCTTACACTATTTGCTTATAGATTTCTTTAGATCTGTAGTTTTGGTTGATATTAATATGTTACCATTTGTTGCATATTACGTGTTTAAGCTTGTAGCCCTATAATTTCCTCCAACAAACACTCCACCAAGGTCTAAGGAGGATGACTTGATCAAATAAGTATATTAGTGATTTCGTTCTGCTTTACTTGATTCTTATACTATTTGCTTATAGATTTCTCTAGATTGTAGTTTTGGTTGATATTAATATGTTACCATTTTTGCATATTATTTGTTTAAGCATATAGCCCTACAATTTCCTTCAACAAACACTCCACAAAAGTCTAAGGAACCTCATTGCTTATACACTTCTCTTGGCGGCATTATGAACTCCCTAGTCCTTCTAAGTGCATGTCCAATAATAGGAGATTAAGTATGCAATCCTGTGGCCATTGTAATATGCTCTCAAAAAATCATTGCCTTGAAGTTCCTTTTATTCTAGCTACTTTGTGATTCATTGTTAGATGTTGCCAATAGGTTACATCTTCTCCTAAATTCATTAGAACCAATTTCAATAATTTGGTACAATGTCTGGCAGATGAAGCATCTCTTCAGTTCTTTATGTGTTCACAACAAGAAGAGATTCACATTCAATTCGCTTCGGTATTGGTTGAGTCCGCTAGAAAACATATGGCACCTATGTAGTTTCTCAATAATAAATCTCTCACCACTAACACTTAGCTCACATACGTATGATCATTGTTTTTTGAGAGCATAAGTGTAATAAGATTATCCTTCATACTTTTTCAAAAACTCTTAAATTTTTTAAATTATACTTATACCACTCAAGATGGAGATATTACGCATAGAATTAATACTGGTTGGTTAAAATGGAGAGGAGCATCAGGTATTCTTTGTGATAAGAAGATACCATTAAAGTTAAAAGGTAAATATTATAGAGTAGCAATTAGGCCTGCCATGTTTTATGGTTCTAAGTGTTGGGCAGTTAATCATCAACATGTATAAAAGATGTTTGTGACAGAAATGAAGATGTTGAGATGGATGAGTGGTCATACAAGAAAAGGCCGTATACATAATGAGGTTATTAGAAACAAATTAGGAGTGGCACCAATAGATGATAAAATGAGAGAATATCATTTAAGATGGTTTGGACATATAGAAATAAGATCAAAAGAAGAACCCGTAAGGTTAGAAAAACTAAATTTGGAAAGTATTAAAAGAGCTAGAGGACGACCACAAAAGTGTTGGAAAGAAACAATAAAAAATGATCTAGCTTATTGTGAGTTATCTGCTAACATGGCCCACGATAGGGATCTATGGAAACAAAGAATCCATATAGCCGGCCCCGTCTAGTATGGGAAAAGGCTTAGTTGTTGTTGTATACTTATACCACTCAAAAGCAATGATTGGGCTTCAGTGCACAGCATCAGTGGTAGACAAGAACAGGTTTGTATATATGTGTGTATATTATATGTATATATATTATATGTGTATATATATACATATATGTATATGTATATATATATATATATGTATATAAATATATATATATGTATATATATATATATATATATAGTTCAATCGCATCCAACCCGAATGACCTTTTTTAGTGTACCAGTGCCTTCTCCGGTTCATTGACAAGTCTGTCCTTTTGAAGTTCGAAACAAGTTGCAACTTCTTTGTAATATGAACACAACCAACGTGTATCGACCTCAACTGGGTTCATCAAGTTAAAAGATGTTGCATATATTATATGTGTATATATATACATATATGTATATGTATATATATATATATATGTATATATATATATATATGTATATATATATATATATGTATATATATATATATGTATATATATATACATATATATATGTATATATATATATATAGATATATATACATATATATATATATATATATATATATATAGTTCAATCGCATCCAACCCGAATGACCTTTTTTAGTGTACCAGTGCCTTCTCCGGTTCATTGACAAGTCTGTCCTTTTGAAGTTCGAAACAAGTTGCAACTTCTTTGTAATATGAACACAACCAACGTGTATCGACCTCAACTGGGTTCATCAAGTTAAAAGATGTGTCCAAGTTTCTACATTCGTAGCATGTCTGTAAGTGGTAGTTGCCATTTCTTTTTTCAATGATAGGCAACATGGGGTTAGTCAGGACCCTACCGGATGTGCCCCAGATTATCGAACTCCTAACCTTTTGTCATTGAGTGCATCCCCCTAGCCAGTGATGTACGCCCCTTTTGGGGGGTAGTTGGCAATTTTTTATATTTATACAATAATGTGACTGAAAGTTTTACAAAAGAGATTTTTTGTGAATGGGTCTTATACACCAATTATTAGTAGTGTTCCGTTAGGTGGGACGAGCTTCGAAAGTAGGTCCAATTAGTGTGCCAATGTGGAAAGTGGGCTCAATTAGTGTGACAATGTGGATTTGAGCCAAGCACCAACTTATGTTAAAGCTAAAAAATGTTATTTTTCATATGGTTTTGATTAGATGACTTAATTTCCTGACTGTAGACTGTCATAATTTTTCTTAATTTTAGTTCAATTTTGTCATAAAATCACAAATTTTTCGATCATCTAGTCACATTATAGCCACTCATTTCATTGGGCTAACACGGTGTTCTTTGTATGCAGACACATATAAGTTATATTCGTTCAACTAAATAAGCTAATCCGACCCAAAGCAAACCGAAAGTGCGCTGTTCGTGTGCAGTTCCTGTAGCTTAATGGGCCAGCTCATGTTCAGTTTTTGTTTAGATCATGAACCGTAAACGAACAAGATTGTAACAAGTTGAACCAAGGCGAACCGTGAGTGGCTCGGTTCATTGACGATCACTACCCTGATTCTCTTTACTGATTGCACAAATAATATTTGCTACAGAAAATGGGAATGTAAAATATGTGCTATAAACATTGAATATAATGCTGCTAACTAAAATGTTTCTTAGGCCAAATTGAACCAAAAGGGACCGGTGGCTTGTTTCTGACCCACAATAGCTTGAGACTTAAGAGTTCGATACCCACACTAGTAGAAAATTGTTCATTGCGAAGGTCTTTTTACTCTTTTAGTAGAGACAAACCGTGGCCAATTCTTTGTGGGCAATAGTGTGTATATATTCAAATATTTATAATTTTAGTCACATTATTTGTCAAGAAATTTAAAAAACATACGGGAAGTACTAAATCACGATGCTTCAATAGATTTCATTCACATAAACGCCTCCAAATAGTGCAAAGACTTTGAAAACCCACTTAAAACAATAAAAGGAAGTTACTACACTTATTATTTTTAAAAAAGTTAAACAAAAATATTTTAAAAAACACAAAAGTACGTGACCAACTGGTTCACTTTTTCCCGATTGACTGGTTGAATGTGGGTTTTTTGTTCAGGCTGGTCCAACACGTGGACCGAACAGGATAACAATCCCGTTCCTAGTTCAACGGTCTGACCAGCTGATCCAGCCCAATTTCACAAACTATGATATAATTAGGGATGGCAATGTCTACCCACCCCACGGGTACCTGCCCTGTCCCATGTGAGGCGAATTTTCAAGTAAAAAAATCCTCCCCACAACAGATAAGAGTCAGGTTCAAGGTATACCCATCCCACCCCGCTTTTATATATATATATATATATATATATATATATATATATATATATATATATATATATATATATATATATATATATATATATATATATATATATATATATATATATATATATATGTATAATAACTTTTAGTTTATTCATATAAAATACAATTTAAAAAATTATATTATGTAAAATATATAATATTAAATAATTTTTAAATTTTGCTTTTATAGATTGAAGTGGGGTGGGGCAGGGTCGGGTTGTAATGAAAACGTGAGGAGCAGGTGCGGTTTATTCCCCAAGACCCGTGGGACAAGGTGTATAAAGTGGATCCTAGGGTGGGGCGGATGCGGGTGGAGTAAAAACCAGCCCATTGCCATCCATAGATATAATGCATATATATCCATAGGTTCATCATGATCAGAAAATAAACAATAGAAAAAATTTAAAAATCGAATTGATCATCAAACAAATGAAATCAACAATAGAAAAAGAAAAAATTGAATTATTCGTCAAAACGAATGAAAAGAAAGATGAAACATAAATGGAGCAATTCAGCCCCGAGTTGCTTAGTTCAACAAAAAGGACAAGTTAAGCTCGCATAGAACTCATCTATTGTTTTACTTCTTCAATGCAGTAGACCACCCACAGTAGAAATGTACAGGTTTAGGCAACGCCAGGATGTCGTTTTGAACATGAGCTAGAATGGAACAACAAAGATGAGTTCAAACAAGCAAAACAAGTTTCAACACGTACAAACTCAGCTTGCATACTTGGGACGCAGTTCGTTATTGTCATATGAATGCATTTTCAAATACACTTTCCATCTTTCTGTTGCTTACAAACATTAACGGAAGCAGCACACTATGTTGCTAGTCTTCGGACGTGTTCACCATATCATTTCCTACGTTCTTCATTATATTCACCCCAACATGAATTTCTTTTAAAAATTTACTTTCAGAAGATAGGCTGATAGATGCACCGAGCTTCTAAAGACATGATTTCCAGACATCTGTTCATTCTTAGATCGTTCAAGCTCGGTTTGCGACCTTAACTGCACTTGAACAGTCAAGTTTAGCTCAGCTCATCTTGCTATTCTCAAACATACGAACACAAGCTAGATCGTATAGGAAACGAACCAAACATGAGCAGCTCATTTCGAGGTCATTTACCAGCTACAATTAGAAATGTCACCTGAGCGAAGCCGTCTTTTACAAAATCTATTCCCAGCAGTTCAGCATTAACCTCTCAATCTCTTAAGAATTACCACCATTTCAAAATTCTTCCAGTATCATTATACATATAAACAAAAGATACAGCTATAGAAAGAATTATTGAAGAAGGTATTTCCACATCTTAAAAGCCAAAAAGAATATAGTGATCATGCCTTTTTGACAACCAGAATGAGGTGTACAGGCCTCTTCAAGATGGATCGCAGTTCTTCAGTAGCTTCCATCCCTATTCTCCTGCACCAAAACAAGGGTTCCAGAAAGGTAAGTCAAAAAGACGCCAAGGAAAAACAACTCATGGCAGCGTTGTACGTATCCATATTCCATACACAAGCATTAAAGAAAAGGCCAATATAAATGACACTTTTCATATCATAAATATTGCAAAAAAAATTTATTTTTTCAAAAGGTTCATTAAAAGTTCTAATAGTCAGTATAACAAATACTTTCAGAAGAATACAGCATGCTAGTTCATATTTAATTAAGTTAATGCCCATTTTACTCTGAAATTATAAAACTCAAGCAATGGTCCGTATTTGTCCAAGTATAGTAAAATATGTCTGTAAAAAATTACTTTTATAAACAGAATTTTTATATTTTCACTTCTACATAAAAGAAATAACGATATCATAGTACAAATTCAAAATTTCCAGCCAAAAGTACTTGATTTTATATTTTAAATATTTTTATGATACAGTGGTGTATCATATCCTTTTGTACAATAGATATGGTGCATTTCATGCTCTATCATACAATGAATTTGGATACTTACAACACTGACTTTACCTACTAAACATGCAAAAGATTAGATACATTAGAAGCATCTCTGGTTTTGACAGATTGGGCAAGACAGTTTTGGAACCCAAAGCCTCAATATGCTTTGAGGGATGTTTGATTTGTGATCGGTGAGAAATGGCTGACGGGCTTGAAACTGCCAGCTCCCAACAGATAGACGCACAAAAATTGAATGGATGGAATTTTAGTGCTACATCAACCCAGTACTAAACACACGTTTGACACCCAGAAAGTTCAAGGATAAAGCAATCGTTGTCATGGTCGTTGAAATGCTGAACCAGATCCTGAAAGTCAAAATACCCAGAGGTTGATATTTGATGTTAACGTCTGTGCAATCTTCACGGAGAGAAGCTTCTGTTCAATGAAGTTCTTTAGTGCACAACAAAACCATCCACAGAACAGTCAAATATAATATGCTTCAACTTGGTTGAATTACCAAAACCACTAAATTGTGAAATTCACGTGATAACACACACACACGCACACAAGACAATCTGCACATATCGCAAAGAGACCAATGGACAATCAAAATTTTGTCAATATCAAAGACCGCTCGTACAATGCAATACAGTGACAGGAAATTTGGGGAGGAGTGCATAAAGGAAAACAAGAAAGTTGTGGAGTAGTTGTGCAGGTACCCTATTTTGGATCCATTCTTGCCCACAAGAATCTTGCTGTGGCCCTGTTTGTGAGTAATGAAATGCTGCTCGATCCTCAATGACCCATCTCTTAATTCTTTCCAAGCAACTAGGCGGTGCTCCACAGCATAAGGAATTTCCTGAGTAGCAAAGATTGTCAGGCTGATGCTAGAAAGAAACTTCAATTAGAAATATCTTGATACCTGATGAACATGATCCAACAGCTTTTCTCGAGCAACCTCTAGAGATAAGCTCTTCAGAAATTCTTCACTCAAGCTTGTAGGGTCCTCATCCCATGATCTTTTAACTGCCTATAAGAAAGACAACAAAGAATTATAACACCACATGCACCCTTGAAGCAGTAATTCCCATTCTTTCAGATGCATTATCGTTTATCAGCAAAAGCAAGTGAAGTATTGATAAATATTTTAAAAAGGATTATACTTCACATAGAGAAAACGTGCCTGATCCATCAAATACTGGGTAAGATCTTTCACGCCAGAACCTTTGAGTCCAGAAATCATGAAAAATCTACAAAAAAGAAATGGCAGATCCAAGTCATCCTTGAAATGCAGGACAAGTAAAACTGCACTAATCCAAAACCAACCTCTCATAACCAGGAAGATTGCCAAATTCTTTTGCAACTTTCAGCAAGTCTTTCTTGACGTCAACCAAATCAACCTTATTCATGCATAACACACGCTTTTGTTTGGGATGCACTTTTTCTCCCATATGCTTTATTAGTCTTACTACTCTTATATCAGGGCTGTACAAATAGGAAAAAAAGGGAAAAGGAGTATGTCAGAACATATGATAAATATAATTGCTTTATAAACATTGCTTTCCCAGCATGTGTACTAAGGATCAGGAAGCCAACTTGACAATAGAAAACATAAGCAGAATCATATCCAACCATACAAAGATCATAAGAATTATGCAACATATAATAAATATAGTTGTTTCTTATAAAAGTTGTTTCCCGAGCAGTGGACTAAGAAACAGGAAATCAGGGTCATGACAGTAGAAAACATAAGTATAGCCAACCATACAAAGATTGTAAAGAACAGCCAACCATTCAAAGGTTGTAAGAACTGTGCAACCTCTGATACATGAAAAGGATACAGATCGATATAGACTTTGAATTTGAAAACTAAGCAAGCCTTTGGAAGGCTTCATTGTTCCCTATGTGACTATTTCATGATCCCTAGTCAATCATTTCAAGATTGCATTACACATCCTCCTGTCAATGATGTTTGTTGTTGAACTTATTTGAATCATGTATTGTGAGAGTTGATAGGCCTGTCTTTTTAAAGTTAAATTTTACTGGACCTCCTCTGAGCCTGAGTTTACAGGATTACTTGCTTTTTATTGAAAATGTAGACTTACATCTTCTAAAAGAAAACCAATAGCAATTCGAACAAACAACAAACTATACAAGTAATACATAGAATGGATGGGAAGAAGCTCAGAGCTATGTCATGACAAGAACTAGGCACTATGCATAAGCCAGATGATGAATATCAGAAAATGGGAAAAAAAGTTGGAGCAAAGAAAGATATTGAGAATAATCATATCAACTCATACATGCACAACCACGTGCACGTTATATATATATAATGGAAACTGAGGGAGGGAGGGCCTGCAGGCAAGCATTTTTCAAGCACTGCTCTATACCCAGAGTCAGAGGATAAGCTTACATGATGTACATGAAATGTGTTTGGCTGAAACACCATCCCTATTGGCTGACGTTTCATTACAGCTAATCTTTTATTTTCCTAATAACTCAGTTATTTTTGGACGCTTCCAAAGAACAATATCCATCGTCTCATATTTTCCCAAAAAAGGACAACTTGCGCTTGCTGAATGGAACCTTCTGAAAGAACAGCTTTAATGGAGATTCAGAAGCACGTGAGAATAGATGCAGAAAGCATAACATGATCCATAGCATACTTCTCAAGCAAGGTCACAGTCCAAATAAGTAAATTACCACAAACTAAATAGCTGATAAAAATGAAATTTTGTGTAGCCTTACGCTGTGAGATGCCTGTGAACATCAAACAGAACTATAAGCAAATCATATAACTCAACAGAGCTCCATGCACTTTCCACACGAACAGTAACGTCTGTTTTATAGGGGTAACCACCTCGCTTCAGCATGAGTCCTGGTGTGTCGAAAAAACACTGCATACAAGTTATCAGCAATGTTTTACAAGAAAGCTAAAGCTAAACAGAATAAAGCATCAGTCAAATATTATCACCCCGTATAAAACAGAATTATAAATTAAAGCTACACTATTTCCCTCAACTTATGATAGTTTAGAAACCAAAAGATAGAAATGCCGACAAACAAAAATTAGGAAGATCATAAACGTAAAATCTATAGATGCATAAAATAAGTGAGAACCAATGTTGAAGCACCATATTGCCATCGATGTCACGGAGGCTATTCTAGGATAATATGTGCTATAAAGTCTCCTTTTGAGGTCAAGAAGAATAAAGAAACCCAAAAAATAAGGATACTTATACATGATTTTCCATCACTAAGACAGGTAAGTAACCAGAAATAGAACAAGTGTATGGCATGCTAGACTTACAACACATTTTGAAACTACAAAGCTATAGGAAAGCAAAATGAACTCCTGTGGTGAGGGGCTCAGTCTTACAGTTACATTGTCGGTCCACATATCAGATAAAAGAGGGCTGTATTAAGTCAGTGTAAAGCTTTGTCAGCCTGATGCTGTCTAACTAGAGGCTTCGGTTACATAGCTGATGAAGGAGGGTTGCATCTTCTTGTGGTTGTACGGCAATCATGGGATACCAAAATATAGAACCACCAATAACACGATTGAAAAATGTGCACTTATGGATTCTCTAACTTAAAAGTTCCACATATTTGCATATCGGGTCTCCTCTCCACCGTGATTCTTAGACAATCACCCTTACAATGAAGGACAGTCAAAACCCCAACCCAAATGCATAAAGTAAACTGAAACAAGCTCCACATATGCAAAAGAAAGCATAAGAAGCTTTCAAAGGCTCCAAAAGATAAAGATGGCAAGCAGCATCATTTTGTGTCAACCAAAGAAATGCCTCTCGGGATACAGAGTGGCCTATAATACATATAACATAGCCCATATCTTACGAACCATACATACAAAACATAGGACAGACATTTGCAATAGAACGGTGAATAGTATCACGAACACATAGAAAGTCATGCAGCATAAGATACAACATCTATAGCATGAACTTTCACTATTCATGTAGATGCACAACACTCAAACAAAGACACATACCATTGTAAATACCCGAAATTTTTAAATATTTTCAAAAAGTCCTGAATTTCCACAAACCAGTTTTAAACCTTTATCAACCTTTAAATTCAAAAACACCTCAGATTTTAAAGTTTAATATTCGGGGAAATACTTTAAGGTTTTAAATTCAAGTTAAAAAGCCTCTGAAGTTCGAAGCGGATAAGATCTGATCCAAGAAGTAGGGATCGAACACGGCTCTTCCAGATGGGTCGTGTCAAGGCGATTCGAATACATGATCGAGAAAAAGCCTACCTTGTCAAGCGAATCATGTTCGAAACATGTGGAGCAAAGCGTCACCAAGAGCTCATCACATCAAGACCAACTGAGAGGATGCAACCGACCAAGAACATGAGGTAACAACTCTATGTAGCTCGAGGCATGATCATCAAGCTCAAGCCCAAATGGACGAGCCCAAACCAAATTGGATCAAGTCAAGAACTAAAGCCAAAGATCAAGAGGTGCCAAGGGGGGAGCTGAATCAAACCAAGAAACGAATTCAAGTGGGTCGAGATTTGAAGAAAACGGCCCAAATATGTTACACATTATAAAGTTGGCTAAGGCTAGCCGCATGCTCTAGGGCTGCACCAAACCATGTGCACCTAGACCTTCAAACAAGGCTGACCCGACTGCACCATGACCAGCCCACAAGGGCTGGCCTATGTTGACTCAAGGAAGACCATAAGGAGCTGGTTTGGAGCGGGTCAAACCCACAAAACACTTGCTCCAACCTGCCCCACAAGAAAGCCCTAGAACCAGCCCCCCTTGGCCTATAAAATGGCCAAGAGGGGGGCAGGTTCCATATCTTTTGGACATTGAAAAGAGTAGAGAGAGAAGCTCCAGACCTTGGGTGGTGTGTGCTACACTAGAAGCAGGAATTTCCAGCAAAGAGGGGCGTCCTCTAGTGTGGGAAGGAGAGGGAGCTAGGTGAGAACTTGGGGGACTTGAGAAAGAAGGCAATCAAGAGGAAGGCTGGCTTCATCGTTGAAACCCGGTCCTTCATACTCCAAAACTCGTGTAAGACCTTTCTTACTCAATCTAAATTTTGTTTCTCTTCCATTCAATTCATTAAATGGGGTTGTATTAATGGAGTTTCATCTCCCCCCAAGTCGTAATAATCTAGCTTTGCTGTAAGTTTAATTCCGTGGTTGAAACACCATACACCCACATGCATGCTAAGTGTTTGCTTTAATGCTTCTTCCTTCCTATATGTTATATACCCTCTATACTTCTAATCCCCTCTATGCCTAAGCTATAAAGTACTTTTCATTCATTTACATTACAGCAAATTTGCTTTGAGGGTTGTTGCATTTCAAAGTCGTGTGAGTTTTGCATCACTATATTCATAAAACAGAAAACCAAATTTCTGCATCTCTGCATATGTCTGTTTCTGCAATTTTAATTCTTTGATGCTTGCTCCGATTAGCTCAAAATTTGAAACACTTGTTCCACACACCTTTGGGCACGCTGTATAAAATTGACAAGATTTTAGGGTCGCTCAGCCACGTAATAAAAGCGGATTAAGAACGACTAAATTTCTGCACCACTGTCTGCACAGTCGGATTTTCTGAAACAGAGGTTGGGTAAAAGTCCCATATCTCTGTCCGTAGGAGTCCAATTTAATTGATTTTGATTCATTAGAAAGCTAACATCCATAGCTTTCCAGAAACATCGAAATCATCAGAATCGAAGTTCTGAGCAGAGAGATACAGACTCATCTTTGAGTTTTTGTATTTCTGAAACAGAACTGTTTCGAGTCAGTGAGTTGGTCTGAGTCAATTATTTGTTTCTGATTCAATACTGCTTCAAATGCAGATTTTAAAAAGACTACAGTCTCTCCATACTACCAGCTTCGTCTGGTAAAATTTGTAAAACTTTTGGAGGTCTGTGACGCCTTCAAATCCCTCTTAGAAAACAGCTCTGAAAACAGAATTTTGTGTTTCCAGGAGCTTGTATATTCCGAGTATTGAATCAAAAGTGCACAAGTTCAACAATTCTTTCAAAAACACTCTTTCATATGAAAGGGAGTTGTATTTGCTGTAAAAATGAAATTCCTAAGCGCTCAACACCGACCCTTGAGCATCGGCTCAAGAAGGTTTGAGTGAAAAGATTCCACTTGCACACAATCGCCTAGAAGTCTTAAATTTTCAAACATTTGCTAGTTTTGAACTAGCTGGCACGCTCGCGCAAGCGTAGGTGTGAAAACTTTCATTTCAAGTTTGTCTCGTAAACTTTGGAATGAGAATTTTCATGTCTACAGAAATGGCACGCTCGGTGGGACTCAGTTCTTAAGGAATTTCAATCCAAACAAGTAAAACTCCCGAAAAAATTTCAAAGTGTTTTAACATTGGTAAATTGTGCACGTGTAGGATTTTTAAGGCCCATAAAATCATGTCGAGTTCAGATAGTTCTTATGAGGTGTCGAGCGGGGCTTCATGCTCGTAAAGTCAGTTTTCCAAAAGATTTTCAAAAATAAATTTCAAAAACAAGAAATGGTCATTAGAATACTTGAGGAAAGAATTTGAAGCAAGAATCGCTGCTCTTAGCCAAGAGGCTGAAGCGGTCGAATCCTGCTCATCCCATGGAAAGCAAACTAGGGCTCGAAAGAAAACGAGCAAGCCCAGAAAACCCAAAGAGACCCCCACTATGGAGGGGGACAAAGAGCTCGAGTCATTCACATTGAAAGATCGCAAAGCCCTCCAACAATTACTAAAGAGCCAAGCCAAGGAAAAGAGATCATATGCCCTATCCGATTTTTTCTTCCGACTACCAAACGGATAGTGACGATGACATACAGAATTTCCACCGGTATGATGGGACGAGGATCTTAGATCCCACCTCCAACTCTTTTCCCGCCGAGCATACAAAAAAAAGAAAGACTCGGCTAAATGGATCTACTGGTTCCCCCTCTCCCTTAAGGGAACCGCTTCTAAGTGGCTCGCTTCCTACGACTTGAGCCAATTTGCCACTTTTGAAGAGTTGACAAATGGTTTTATCCAAAGGTTTTCACACAACGTGGAAGTGACCCCCACTTTGAACACCCTAAGGGACACGAAACAAGCCACGAATGAGGATGCTCACGCATTCATCGTTCGATGGGGATCTTTATTGGGGCAAGTAAGAGAACCCATCTCGGAAGGATGTGCCGTAATGCTCATCTTTGAGAATTTCAAACCCGAACTGAAAATTCTTCTTTCTCTTCATGAAATTTTCACTTTCCATAAATTAGTCAAGAAGGCTTTCCTATTCGAAGCAAATATGAAAAAGGAGGTCTATGATGACTTGTGAAAAGGCAAGATTTTTTCAAAAATCCGTTTTGAAAAGCCCGAGACTTACGGGCCAACTACTATGGACAATGGGGCAAAACCCCAAAAAGTTGCAAACGTACGAGTAGAATCGAGCCCGGCCGACACTTCAAAATCTGAACCGAAGAACAAAAAGGTTCAAAGGTCTTTTGAAAAGAGGGAGTTATATTTGCTATAAAAATGAAATTCCTAAGTGCTCAACATCGACCCTTGAGCATCGGCTCAAGAAGGTTTGAGTGAAAAGATCCTGCTTGCACACAATCGCCCCGAAGTCTAAAATTTTCAAATATTTGCTAGTTTCAAACTAGCTGGCACGCTCGCGCAATTGGTGTGAAAAGTTTCATTTCAATTTTGTCTCATAAACTTTGAGTCGGGGTATACTCCCTCTTTTCAAAAGACCTTTGAACCTTTTTGTTCTTCGGTTCAGATTTTGAAGTGTCGGCCGGGCTCGATTCTGCTCGGACGTTTGCAACTTTTTGGGGTTTTGCCCCATTGTCCATAGTAGTTGGCCCGTAAGTCTCGGGCTTTTCAAAACGGATTTTTGAAAAAATCTTGCCTTTTCACAAGTCATCATAGACCCCCTTTTTCATATTTGCTTCGAATAGGAAAGCCTTCTTGACTAATTTATGGAAAGTGGAAATTTCATGAAGAGAAAGAAGAATTTTCAGTTCGGGTTTGAAATTCTCAAGGATGAGCATTACGGCACATCCTTCCGAGATGTGTTCTCTTACTTGCCCCAATAAAGATCTCCATCGAACGATGAATGCATGAGCATCCTCTTTCGTGGCTTGTTTCGTGTCCCTTAGAGTGTTCAAAGTGGTGGTCACTTCCACGTTGTGTGAAAACCTTTGGATGAAACCATTTGCCAACTCTTCAAAAGTGGCAAATTGGCTCAAGTCATAGGAAGCGAGCCACTTAGAAGCGGTTCCCTTAAGGGAGAGGGGGAACCAGTAGATCCATTTAGCCGAGTCTTTCTTTTTTTTGTATGCTCGGCGGGAAAAGAGTTGGAGGTGAGATCTAGGATCCCCGTCCCATCATACCGGTGGAAATTCGGTATGTCATCGTCACTATCAGTTTGGTAGTCGGAAGAAAAAATCGGATAGGGCGTATGATCTCTTTTCCTTGGCTTGGCTCTTTAGTAATTGTTGGAGGGCTTTGCGATCTTTCAATGTGAATGACTCGAGCTCTTTGTCCCCCTCCATAGTGGAGGTCTCTTTGGGTTTTCTGGACTTGCTCGTTTTCTTTCGAGCCCTAGTTTGCTTTCCATGGGATGAGCAGGATTCGACCGCTTCAGCCTCTTGGCTAAGAGCAGCGATTCTTGCTTCAAATTCTTTCCTCAAGTATTCTAATGACCATTTCTTGTTTTTGAAATTTATTTTTGAAAATCTTTTGGAAAACTGACTTTACGAGCATGAAGCCCCGCTCGACACCTCATAAGAACTATCTGAACTCGACATGATTTTATGGGCCTTAAAAATCCTACACGTGCACAATTTACCAATGTTAAAACACTTTGAAATTTTTTCGGGAGTTTTACTTGTTTGGATTGAAATTCCTTAAGACTTGAGTCCTACCGAGCGTGCCATTTCTGTAGACATGAAAATTCTCATTCCAAAGTTTACGAGACAAACTTGAAATGAAAGTTTTCACACCTATGCTTGCGCGAGCGTGCCAGCTAGTTCAAAACTAGCAAATGTTTGAAAATTTAAGACTTCTAGGCGATTGTGTGCAAGCGGAATCTTTTCACTCAAACCTTCTTGAGCCGATGCTCAAGGGTCGGTGTTGAGCGCTTAGGAATTTCATTTTTTTTTTGAAAGAATTGTTGAACTTGTGCACTTTTGATTCAATACTCGGAATATACAAGCTCCTGGAAACACAAAATTCTGTTTTCAGAGCTGTTTTCTAAGAGGGATTTGAAGGCGTCACAGACCTCCAAAAATTTTACAAATTTTACCAGACGAAGCTGGTAGTATGGAGAGACTGTAGCCTTTTTCAAATCTGCATTCGGAGCAGTATTGAATTAGAAACAAATAATTGACTCAGACCAACTCACTGACTCGAAATAGTTCTGTTTCAGAAATACAAAAACTCAAAGATGAGTCTGTATCTCTCTGCTCAGAACTTCGATTCTGATGATTTCGATGTTTCTGGAAAGCTATGGATGTTAGCTTTCTAATGCATAAAAATCAATTAAATTGGACTCTTGCGGACAGAGATATGGGACTTTTACCCAACCTCTGTTTCAGAAAATCCGACTGTGCAGACAGTGATGCAGAAATTTAGTCGTTCTTAATCCGCTTTTATTACGTGGCTGAGCGACCCTAAAATCTTGTCAATTTTATACAGCGTGCCGAAAGGTGTGTGGAACAAGTGTGCCAAATTTTGAGCTAATCGGAGCAAGCATCAAAGAATTAAAATTGCAGAAACAGACATATGCAGAGATGCAGAAATTTGGTTTTCTGTTTTATGAATATAGTGATGCAAAACTCACACGACTTTGAAGTGCAACAACCCTCAAAGCAAATTTGTTGTAATGTAAATAAATGAAAAGTACTTTATAGCTTAGGCATAGAGGGGATTAGAAGTATAGAGGGTATATAACATATAGGAAGGAAGAAGCATTAAAGCAAACACTTAGCGTGCATGTGGGTGTATGGTGTTTCAACCACGGAATTAAACTTACAGCAAAGCTAGATTATTACGACTTGGGGGGAGATGAAACTCCATTAATACAACCCCATTTAATGAATTGAATGGAAGAGAAACGAAATTTAGATTGAGTAAGAAAGGTCTTACACGAGTTTTGGAGTATGAAGGACCGGGTTTCAACGATGAAGCCGGCCTTCCTCTTGATTGCCTTCTTTCTCAACTCCTCCAAGTTCTCACCTAGCTCCCTCTCCTTCCCACACTAGAGGACGTCCCTCTTTGCTGAAAATTCCTGCTCCTAGTCTAGCACACACCACCCAAGGTCTGGAGCTTCACTCTCCACTCTTTTCAATGTCCAAAAGATATGGAACCCGCCCCCCTCTTGGCCATTTTATAGGCCAAGGGGGGCTGGTTCTAGGGCTTTCTTGTGGGGCAGGTTGGAGCAAGTGTTTTGTGGGTTTGACCCGCTCCAAACCAGCTCCTTATGGTCTTCCTTGAGTCGACATAGGCCAGCCCTTGTGGGCTGGTCATGGTGCAGTCGGGTCAGCCTTGTTTGAAGGTCTAGGTGCACATGGTTTGGTGCAGCCCTAGAGCATGAGGCTAGCCTTAGCCAACTTTATAATGTGTAACATATTTGGGCCGTTTTCTTCAAATCTCGACCCACTTGAATTCGTTTCTTGGTTTGATTCAGCTCCCCCCTTGGCACGTCTTGATCTTTGGCTTTAGTTCTTGACTTGATCTAATTTGGTTTGGGCTCGTCCATTTGGGCTTGAGCTTGATGATCATGCCTCGAGCTACATCGAGTTGTTACCTCATGTTCTTGATCGGTTGCATCCTCTTGGTTGGTCTTGATGTGATGAGCTCTTGGTGACGCTTTGCTCCACATGTTTCGAACATGATTCGCTTGACAAGATAGGCTTTATCTCGATCATGTATTCGAATCGCCTTGACACGACCCATCTGGAAGAGCCGTGTTCGATCCCTACTTCTTGGATCGGATCTTATCCGCTTCGAACTTCAGAGGCTTTTTAACTTGAATTTAAAACCTTAAAGTATTTCCCCGAATATTAAACTTTAAAATCTAGGGTGTTTTTGAATTTAAAGGTTCATAAAGGTTTAAAACTGGTTTTTGAAAATTCAGGACTTTTTTAATATATTTAAAAATTTCGGGTGTTTACATCTATGAAGACATGCCGGGTTTAGACCCAATGGTAGTAAAGCATCGTCTTCCCCTAGAACCAAATGTCAAACCCATAAAGCAAAAGCTTAGAAAGATTCACCACGATGTGCACGCACAAGTGAAAGCGGGTTTAGAAGATCTTTTAAAAGCGGGATTTATAAAACCCATTGCGTATTCGAAATGGCTTTCAAATATCGTTGTAGTTCAAAAATCCAAACAGAAAATTAGGATTTGCATTGATTTTAGAAATTTGAGCAAAGCCACTCTAAAAGACAATTTTCCTTTACCAAATATTGATTTGATAGTGGATAGCAATGCAAATCATGAAATGTTTTCTTTTATGGATGGCTACTCGGCTTATAACCAAATTAAGTTAGCACTAAAAGATCAGGCAAAAACTGCTTTTACTACACCTTGGAGCACATACTCTTACACAAGTTATGCCGTTTGGTTTGAAAAATGCCGGCGCCACATACCAAAGAGCCATGACTACTCTCTTTCATCATCAAATTCACAAGCTCTTGGAAGTATATGTGGATGATCTTTTGGAGAAATCAAAAACCCGAGTTACTCACATTGAGTCTTTGCAAAAAGTTTTCGAAAGGCTTAGGCTTTACAAAGTGAAACTAAACCCTCAAAAATGTGTATTCGGGGTAGAATCTGGTAAGCTTTTGGGTTTTATGGTGAGCCAAAGGGGCATTGAAGTAGACCCCTCTAAGTGTCGAGCCATCATATATATGCCTCCACCAACCAACTTGACCCAAATTCGAAGCCTCCAAGGTCGCCTCCAAGCCATTAGGAGGTTCATTTCACATTTAGCAACAAGATCCGAACCTTTCAACAAACTTTTGCGAAAAGGGGTAAAGTTTTCGTGGGATGATGAGTGTCAAAAAGCTTTCGAAAGATTGAAAACTTATTTGGTGAATCCTCCAATTTTGAAACCTCCAAAGCAAGGAAAACCTTTACTACTTTACATTTCCATACATACGAATGCATTGGGTGCTTCATTAGCTCAATATGAGGATGATAGCCACAAAGAGTACACCATTTACCATATTTCGAAAACTCTCTTTGCATATGAAAGAAATTATCAAGCCATGGAAAAAACGTGCTTAGCATTAGTATGGGCTTGCCAAAAGTTTAGACATTACTTCCTAGATCATGAGATATAGATAGTGTTTAAGCTTGATCCGATCAAGCACTTGTTTGAAAAACCTATCCTAACGGGTAGGCTTGGTAAATGGCAACTCCTCTTAATGGAGTATGACTTGAAATATCACCACCAAACCTCCGTTAAGGGGCAGGCCCTAGCCGATCATGTGGTCGAGTTCCCCTTGGAAGAAACATATCCCAAACTTATGAAATGCCCGATGAAGGCATATTTGCAAACGGTTTTCAAAACCACATTTTAGCAAACTGTTTTAATGAAAACCAAGTATGGAAAATGTACTTTGATGGGACACGTAACCAACAAGGGGCAGGGGTTGGAGTCATTCTCATATCCCCCGAAAAGGGAGAGATCCCCATTGCAATTCGCCTAGATTTTGAGTGTTCAAACAATGTGGCTGAATATGAGGCTCTCATACAAGGCCTAAAAGTCTTGAAAAACCTAGGGGCAGCATGCATTGAAGTCTTTGGAGACTCCTTACTGGTCGTGAACCAAGTTTTGAAAATTTAGCAAGTCAAACACGAAAAACTCATTCTGTATCACGAGTTGGCCACCAAGTTGGTCGACTCTTTCAAGTCATGCACACTCACTCACATAGGGAGAGAGGACAACACCATAGCGGATGCCCTCTCCTCCTTAGGATCCGTTTTAAGGGTCGATCCCACCTTGGGAACCCGATCCCTAGAGATATGGCACACGCCCATTCCATCCACGCACGATTTAGAGATTTGCCAAAATGACCAAAATCCGAATGATAAACCTTGGTTTTATGACATTAAAAACTTTTTAGAAAACGGAGGATTTACCGAATATGCTTCTTCAAAAGATAAAGCTTTTATTAGAAAAATCTCAACCCGATATGTAATTTTGGGAGGGGTGCTTTACAAGAAAAGTTTTACGGGCATCTTGTTGCGATGTGTAGACCTTAAAGAGGATAGGACCATAATGCATGAGTTCCACGATAGAGAGTGTGGAGGCCATGTTAATGCCAATATGATGGCCATAAAGATACTTAGGGGCGGGTATTTTTGGTCCACCCTTAGACAAGATTGTCATAATCATGTTAGGAAATGTCATCAATGTCGAATACATGGGCACATCATTCACACCCCATCGTCCACTTTGCATTCCATCGTAAGCCCATGGCCTTTTGCCATGTGGGCGTTTGACATCGTAGGACCCATATCCCCCAATGCATCCAATGGACATAGGTTCATCCTAGCGGCCACCGAATATTTCTCTAAATGGGTTGAAGCTACGTCCTTGGCTAAGAGAAATATCTTGGCCCGATTTGGAGTTCCAAAAGACCTAGTGTCCGATAATGGCACCCCATTCAAGAATGAGAAGATAGAAAAATTGTCACATATGGCATGACTCAACATTTCTCGTCACCCTACTACCCTCAAGGCAACGGCCAAGCAGAAGCCACAAACAAAACCCTCATAAGCATCATTGAGAAAACCATAGAAAAGGATAGGACATGGCATGAGAAGCTCGACGAAGCCTTGTGGGCTTATAGAACTTCCATTCGAACCCCTACAAATGCCACCCCATTCGAGTTGGTCTATGGCACAAGTGACATACTCCCCATTCATACCAAGCTTCATTCATTCCATACATCACTTGCATTAGATATTCCATTAAAAACCTTACAACATACTAGAATGATCGAGCTTGACTTGTTGGATGAAAAGAGACTACTTGCTATGGATCATGCACATGCATATAGGCAAAGGGCCCGACACTACGAGAAGCACATGAAGGTTCGCCACTTCAAAGTGGGAGACCTAGTGCTAAAAACCATTCACCACCGAGGCCCACACCCCCTTGGAAAGTGGCGGCCCAAGTGGGATGGTCCTTATGTTGTGCGTGGAACCACCACTAACAATGCTTATTAGTTGATTGATGTTGATGGTAGGAACTTGGTAGACCCTATAAATGCTCAACATTTGAAAAGATATCATGTATAGGGTCTACTCCTTTTGAAAATATTCTGAATGGGATCTCCTTTGAACTTCTTGAAGAAGGATCAAGGTGGATCGTGTGACCCTAAACAAGAGAAATAAGGCCTTATAAAAGGTAGAGTTTTTAAAATTTATGGGCTATATTTCAAAAATCCCCATCTTACAAAATCGAGCCTTGTTTAAAATAGCAAAATATTTTTAAATGGTATATGCTATTTCAAAATAGGGGATCTTAGATGAATCGAGTAAACCATTGAGATAAGTTTCTCCCCATTTCGTTTCTCCTTCCCAAAAAGGAAAATTTGGCAAAATAGAAAAAGAAGATATCCCTCCAAAAATTCGTCTTCAAAAGAAGAGAAAAAGCAAAGCAAAAAAGGGTTCTTTGATTGAAAAAAAAAAAGAAAAAAGAAAAGAAAATCCTCCAAAAAGAAAAGGGGAAGCCCTCTATGAAATAAAAGAAAATTTGCCAAAAGCTCAAAAACAGCAAATTTTTCACTTCTTGGTCTTAAACCACGGGACGCTTCAGAAGGGATTGTGGTAGTTCTTTCCTTATCCCTAGGACTTATCCCAATGGAGAAAGGTTTTATCTAGGAAAATCCTAAAGTAGGAATAGGATTTATTCATTTGAATCTTATTTTGTTTGAGAATTAGACTTTGTTGTGTAAGTAGGAGAGTTTTGCAATGTTTCCTAGTTTTCCTATAAAAACCTCTACCAAGTAGTAGGAATTATGACTCAAGTAAAGGGAAACACAAGAAGCTGAAAATCCTGGTGATTGAAGCTAAAAGGATTTCTCCTTTCTTTTGGAAAGTTGTAAAAACCAGGAAACATCAGGCCACATAAGGGCCATACTCACTAGGGGCAGTCGACCTTCACAAGCCTCCCAAGTTCGATCCTTGCATGTTAAGAGTCTCTAAAAGAATCATCGTGTGCATGTCACTCATGTCCCTCACACAGGCCCATGCATGCATGTCAAATCATTAAGTACATGATCTCCATTAAGACCAAGGTCATAGCAGACTGAGTCCCCTTTGGCTCCAAATCCCCTCTTACTTATTTTTAAAAATTAAGCACTGGGATAAGCCATGCTCCTGAGAAAGGTTCGGAAAGAAAAGTAAAAGGGTGTTTTTCTTCTTTGACATTATCCAAACACAGTTGGATTAATGCCAAAAAGGGGCATATGTAAACACCCGAAATTTTTAAATATTTTCAAAAAGTCCTGAATTTTCAAAAACCAGTTTTAAACCTTTATAAACCTTTAAATTTAAAAACACCCTAGATTTTAAAGTTTAATATTCGAAGAAATACTTTAAGGTTTTAAATTCAAGTTAAAAAACCTCTGAAGTTCGAAGCGGATAAGATCCGATCCAAGAAGTAGGGATCGAACACGGCTTTTCCAGATGGGTCGTGTCAAGGCGATTCGAATACATGATCGGGATAAAGCCTACCTTGTCAAGCGAATCATGTTCGAAATATGTGGAGCAAAGCGTCACCAAGAGCTCATCACATCAAGACCAACCAAGAGGATGCAACCGATCAAGAACAAAAGGTAACAACTCGATGTAGCTCGAGACATGATCATCAAGCTCAAGCCCAAATGGACGAGCCCAAACCAAATTAGATCAAGTCAAGAACTAAAGCCAAAGATCAAGACGTGCCAAGGGGGGAGCTGAATCAAACCAAGAAACGAATTCAAGTGGGTCGAGATTTGAAGAAAACGGCCCAAATATGTTACACATTGTAAAGTTGGCTAAGGCTAGCCGCATGCTCTAGGGCTGCACCAAACCACATGCACCTAGACCTTCAAACAAGGCTGACCCGACTGCACCATGACCAGCCCACAAGGGCTGGCCTATGTCGACTCAAGGAAGACCATAAGGAGCTGGTTTGGAGCGGGTCAAACCCACAAAACACTTGCTCCAACCTGCCCCACAAGAAAGCCCTAGAACCAGCCCCCCTTGGCCTATAAAATGGCCAAGAGGGGGGCGGGTTCCATATCTTTTGGACATTGAAAAGAGTGGAGAGTGAAGCTCCAGACCTTGGGTGGTGTGTGCTAGACTAGGAGCAGGAATTTTCAGCAAAGAGGGACGTCCTCTAGTGTGGGAAGGAGAGGGAGCTAGGTGAGAACTTGGACGAGTTGAGAAAGAAGGCAATCAAGAGGAAGGCTGGCTTCATCGTTGAAACCCGGTCCTTCATACTCCAAAACTCGTGTAAGACCTTTCTTACTCAATCTAAATTTCGTTTCTCTTCCATTCAATTCATTAACTGGGGTTGTATTAATGGAGTTTCATCTCCCCCCAAGTCGTAATAATCTAGCTTTGCTGTAAGTTTAATTCCGTGGTTGAAACACCATACACCCACATGCACGCTAAGTGTTTGCTTTAATGCTTCTTCCTTCCTATATGTTATATACCCTCTATACTTCTAATCCCCTCTATGCCTAAGCTATAAAGTACTTTTCATTCATTTACATTACAGCAAATTTGCTTTGAGGGTTGTTGCACTTCAAAGTCGTGTGAGTTTTGCATCACTATATTCATAAAACAGAAAACCAAATTTCTGCATCTCTGCATATGTCTGTTTCTGCAATTTTAATTCTTTGATGCTTGCTCCGATTAGCTCAAAATTTGGCACACTTGTTCCACACACCTTTTGGCACGCTGTATAAAATTGACAAGATTTTAGGGTCGCTCAGCCATGTAATAAAAGCGGATTAAGAACGACTAAATTTCTGCACCACTGTCTGCACAGTCGGATTTTCTGAAATAAAGGTTGGGTAAAAGTCCCATATCTCTGTCCGCAGGAGTCCAATTTAATTGATTTTGATGCATTGGAAAGCTAACATCCATAGCTTTCCAGAAACATCGAAATCATCAGAATCGAAGTTCTGAGCAGAGAGATACAGACTCATCTTTGAGTTTCTGTATTTCTGAAACAGAACTGTTCTGAGTCAGTGAGTTGGTCTGAGTCAATTATTTGTTTCCGATTCAATACAGCTCCGAATGCAGATTTGAAAAAGGCTACAGTCTCTCCATACTACCAGCTTCGTCTGGTAAAATTTGTAAAATTTTTGGAGGACTGTGACGCCTTCAAATCCCTCTTAGGAAACAACTCTGAAAACAGAATTTTGTGTTTCCAGGAGCATGTATATTCCGAGTATTGAATCAAAAGTGCACAAGTTCAACAATTCTTTCAAAAACACCCTTTCATATGAAAGGGAGTTGTATTTGCTGTAAAAATGAAATTCCTAAGCGCTCAACACCGACCCTTGAGCATCGGCTTAAGAAGGTTTAAGTGAAAAGATCTCGCTTGCACATAATCGCCTAGAAGTCTTAAATTTTCAAATATTTGTTAGTTTTGAACTAGCTGGCACGCTCGCGCAAGCGTAGGTGTGAAAACTTTCATTTCAAGTTTGTCTCGTAAACTTTGGAATGAGAATTTTCATGTCTACAACCATGTCAAACTTTAGTTGTAACAACTGAATGGAGGGGCTTTCAAGCTTGATTGGAAACATGACACAAGGCCAACCAACGAATCAAACCAAATATCCAAAGTGAAACATCATGTTTATTAAGGAATGAATAAGATATATTTATAGAGCAAGAGTGAAGAATTATAGCAGCAAATGGGAGAGACAGTCCCAACAGCTACTTCAACTAGCAATTGGGAGCCCCAAGGCCCGAGCTCGAGTGGCCCGACCAGGCCAAGGTGATTTACGAACCCTAGTGGCCCGTGTCTATTACATGTCTTAACACACTCCTCAAACTTACGGCATATAGACCGAAAGTTTGTCTAACAAGAAATAAAACCTAGGGATTAACAATGACTTGGTGAAAAAGTCGGCAAGTTGTAGTTCGGAGGGCACGTAGGATAGGATCAACTTCTTCAAACATTCTTCTCTAACAAAGTGACAGTTCATCTCAGTGTGTTTCATTCTTTCATGAAAGGTATTGTTAGATGTTATGTACATGACACTCTTATCATCAAAAAACAGAGTAGATACTTGTCCAAGGGTGACCCCTATGTCTCTCAACAACTCTGTAATCCATGAGATCTCAATAGCAACAGTCGTTGACTCGATATTTCGCTCTTGTGGATGACAACAACACCTTATGTTGCTTTTTGCATCTCCAGGAGATCAAGGATTCACCTAAAAATATACAAAAACCAATAGTGGAATGTCGATTGTTGACATTTTCACCCCAATTTGCATCAGTATATGCAATCAAATCAAGAGAATAGAAAGAACTCAGAAATACCCCTTATCCACAGAGTGCTTAATGTATTTAATGGTTCTCATAACCCCACTCATGTGAACACTAGTAGGAACTTATTGAAACTAGCTTACAGTATGTACGGCGTGTGATATCTCTGAACGAGTGATAGTGAGATAGGTCAATGCTCCTATCAGCTGCCTACACGGTGTATGATCTTTCAGTTTCTTTTCATTTGTTGCTCTCAATTTTGTTCTTGGTACTTCTGAAGTATTTGTCTTCTTCTCATCGATTAGACCTGACCTGTTAAGTATTAACAATATCACTTTCGAATTTTGTTTGAGACAAAATATTCTCTATCACAATATACAATTTCAATTCCTAAAAAATAACTAAGCAAACCAAGGTTTTTTATTTAAAACTCCTTATGGAGATCCCTTTTAACTTGTAATATGTTATCTTTTATCACTTCAAGTGATAATCATGTCATCAACATACAAAGCAGTATTACAATGCATGCATTTGACTTCCTTATAAATAATGTTGTGTTAGTATAGCAACATAAAAAATTATGAGTATGCATGAAGCTTTTAAATCTATTAAACTAAGCTTTAGGTGCTTGCTTAAGACCATATAAGGCTTTTCGTAACTTAAGAACATGATTTTTGGGAATATCTACTACTACTACAACTACAACTAAGCCTTTTCCCATACTAGATGGGGTCAGCTACATGGATTCTTTGTTTTTTTTTTTTGTAGAATCCATGTTAAGTCCGACAAAGTTTTAAGCTGGCTGTCGGAAGCCTAACACAACCCTCCTCCTTTTTCCGGGCTTGGGACCGGCCATGAAAGGGTGATTCCTTACATAGGCGGAGTTATTTTTGGGAATATCTAATCCTAGGAAAATCATATAAACCTCTTCATTAGGCATTTTAACATCTAATTGAAAAAATTTCCAATTTCTAATAGCACTACAACAACAACAACAACTAAGCCTTTTCCCATACTAGACGGGGTCGGCTACATGGATTCTTTGTTTCCACAGATCTCTATCGTGTGCCATGTTAGCAGTTAACTCCCAATAAGCTAGATCATTCTTTATTGTTTCTTTCAAACACTTTTGTGGTCGTCCTCTACCTCTTTTAATACTTTCCAAATTTAGGTTTCCTAACCTTCTTACAGGTTCTTCTTTTGATCTTCTTTCTATATGTCCAAACCATCTTAAACGATGTTCTCTCATTTTATCCTCTATTGGTGCCACTCCTAATTTGTTTCTAATAACCTCATTATGTATACGGTCTTTTCTTGTATAACCACTCATCCATCTCAACATCTTCATTTCTGTCACAGACATCTTTTGTACATGTTGATGATTAACTGCCCAACACTCAGAACCATAAAACATGGCAGGCCTAACTGCTGCTCTATAATATTTACCTTTTAATTTTAATGGTATCTTCTTATCACAAAGAATACCTGATGCTCCTCTCCATTTTAACCAACCACCATTAATTCTATGTGTAACATCTCCATCAATTCTTCCATCACTTTGAAAAATTGACCCTAGGTATTTAAAACTTTCCTTTTGGGTAATGCAATGTGTGCCAATTTTAATTTCTATGTCCTCTGAAGTAGCCAAATGATCAAACTTACATTCCATATATTCTGTCTTTGTTCTACTAAGTCGGAGGCCTTTATTTTCTAATGTTTCTCTCCATAGTTCCAATTTTCTATTAACTTTTTCCTTAGACTCCTCCACTAATACAATGTCATCTGCAAATAACATACACCAAGGTACTTCATCTTGAATATGTTTTGTTAACTCATCCATCACCATTATAAATAAGTATGGACTTAAAGTTGATCCTTGATGTAACCCAATATTAACTTCAAAGAAGTCTGTCGTTCCTTCATGAGTCCTCACACATGTTTTTGCACCATCATACATGTCTCTTATAAGGTTAATATATGTCAATGGGATACCTCTTTTTTCCAAAGTTCTCCAAAGAACCTCCCTCGGTACCCTATCATAAGCTTTTTCTAGATCAATAAATATCATGTGAAGGTCTTTCTTTTTTGCTCTAAAATGTTCCATCAAGAGTTATTAAAATTCTTATGGTTGTCATTATAGCAATCGGAGCAAAAGTTTCTTCATAGTCTATTCTGTATTCTTGAGTATATCTTTTAGCTACTAGTCTAGCTTTATATTTTTCTATAGTGTCATTACTATGTGTTTTTACTTTATATACCTATATACATCCAATAAGTTGTTTATCCTTAGGTTTAGGTACAATATTCCAAGCTTCAGCTTTATCAAAGGCCTTTAATTCCTCTTACATAGCATTTTCCTATTCCCATATACCTTTGGCTTGATTATAGAAGTTAGGTTCTTTATTTTTTCTTTAAGGTTCAAAGATTTCATAAGACACAAATCTTTGTAAAAGTCTTGGAATTCTAGGAGGTAGTCTAATATTTTCTTGTTCTCTAGGTCTTCTACGTAGTGTAAAGGAAAAGGCTCTAAAGTACCATGAGACTTATTTTCTCTCATTTCCATATTTGTACGTTCAACTTGTTGTCTTGAATCAATAGTTTCTTCTCTATCACTATCTTCTAAGTTCACAAAGTCATTTAGAAAGGTATATTTTTCTTATTTTTAATGTTAGTAGCGTCATAGTAGCAGTTGTCTTCCAAAAATTTCACATCTCTTGATACATAAAATTTATCCTCCTTGGGATCAAAAGATTCAAAACACTTATAACCCTTTTTGTCAATGTTGTATCCTAGAAAAACACACTCTATAGCTCTAGGGAATAATTTATTATTCTTATTCGTATAAACAAAACACAACCAAAAACTCTTAATCTTTTATAATATGAAGAAAGTCTAAACAATTTTTCAAAAAGAGATACTTTACCAAGTTGAGAAGAAAGCATTCTATTTATTAGACAAACGGTGATAAGGATAGCTTCCGCCCATAAGAATTTTGATACTTTACTAGCAATTAAGAGAGTTCTAGTAGTTTATATAATGTGTCATGTTTTCATTCGACTAAACCATTTTATTGTGGGGTTTTTATGCAAGATTTTTGTTGTATAATTCTATATGTTACCAAATAGTTTTGAAATTCTTTTGACATATATTCACCCACAGAATCCGATCTCAAGATTTTAAGTATGTGTTAAATTGGTTCTTGATCATACTATGAAATGTCAAAAAACTTCTAAATACTTGGGATTTATGTTTTAAGAGAAATATCCAAGTATATTTACTAAAACCTATATAAGTCACATTAGTATTTGACCCTTTTAGAGACAATAGGAGTGAGTCCCCAAACATCGAGATAAACTGATTCAAAGGGTTTACTTACAATAAAACTTCTCACTGGAAGTCATATGATACAATTTTCCAAGAATGCATTCTTCACAAACAAAATATGTCTTATTATCTTTCAATAATACATGATTATATAACTTATTCATATTCAAGTGACCCAATCTTTTGTGTCAAAGAGTTGTGTCATGAATTACAATACAACATTCAAAATTTGGTACAATCAAATTGTCTTTTATATAGTCCACTTTCTCTATGGCCTTGTCCAAGCACCTTCTTCAATAGGTGATCCTACATCACACAATTTTCGGATGAGAAAGTAAATATACAACCATTATCACAAATTTGACCAATAGAAAATAACTTTAGATTGAGTTTTGGTCCAAGGCTTACATTGGGTACTTTTAAATCTTTGCTTTCTAAACTTCAAATTTCATTTACTTGGAGTTTTATTGTATTGACCGTAAAAACATGTTTATTAAAAGTCTTTTGGCAATTATTTTTTAACTCTTTTTATATGTCATGTGAAAGATGCACCTGAATCTAAAAACCAATGCATACCTTCAGAATTTGTGGAAAGTGCATTCTCGGATATGCTAGCTTTCTCTTTAAACATTTCTTCAATGTAAGCCTTCATGCTAGGGGGTAGTGCTCCCCCCTCTTTATCTTTTAAGATGACCGCGTTGTTGATTTTTCTCATCAAAAGAGGATAATAAGTTTTGATGTGCCCTCTCTTCTGGCAATAGTGACAAATACTACTCTTGTTGGGTCATGGAGTCGTGGGCTTCATGATCGTATTGTCTTGTCCTTCAAAATTCTTTGCATGTAGTGACTTATATATATTTAGATTTGCTCCCCGTTTAGATATAGCAAGAACAGCCTCCTTCGAAGCATTGAGGTATTTAAATATCATTTCTTTCATAACTGGGTCAGCAAGAAACCCATCACCCTAGGGTCTCGATTTTCTATGGATTAAAGTGGATCTTATGTTTTTAAATTCTTCTCCTACAACCCACATAAACAAAAAGAAGTATTGATTGTCAAGATATTATTGAAATTCATCCATTTTTTGAAGTTCTCAAAATTTGTCAAAACTTCGTAGTTGACTCCATAATTCTCAAAAGTAATTGTGATAATCCCTAATGCTCAAGTTGCGTTGCTTAAACATTATCATTTTTTTCATCAAAACAATTTGAAAAATAAAGTCATTTTCAGAGTTGATTTTCTTTAAATACCCTCATGTTTTAAATGCATTTTCAAAGATATTGATTTTATTGTAAAGTTTTTCACCTACATTTTGACAATTAATCCAAGTAATTTTTGCATTCATTTTTTCTCCCATTTTCAAATTTTGTTTGTAATTTTTTTGAGCCTTAATGATATCAACTTTATCAAGCCCATCAATTTTCAAATTTGGCTCTTGGACAGTGTCATCCACGTAATCTCAATAATCTTTCGATAAAAAAATACTTTTTATTGTTCTTACCAAACTTTGGCAGTAATTTGGGTTTAGCAAGCAATGAAACACTTCATTTTTTCCTTCAATTTCTTACAAATAGAAGTTTTTGAAGATTACCTCAACCTTGGAATATCAAAGATAACAACAACAACAACAACCAAGCCTTTTCTCATACTAGACGGGGTCGGATACATGGATTCTTTGTTTCCACATATCCCTACCGTGTGCCATGTTAGCAGTTAACTCCCAATAAGCTAGATCATTCTTTATTGTTTCTTTCAAACACTTTTGTGGTCGTCCTCTACCTCTATTAATACTTTCCAAATTTAGTTTTTCTAACCTTCTTCTTTTGATCTTCTTTCTATATGTCCAAACCATCTTAAACGATGTTCTCTCATTTTATCCTCTATTGGTGCCACTCCTAATTTTTTTCTAATAACCTCATTATGTATACGGTCTTTTCTTGAATAACCACACATCCATCTCAACATCTTCATTTCTGTCACAGACATCTTTTGTACATGTTGATGATTAACTGCCCAACACTCACAACCATAAAACATGGCACGCCTAATTGTTGCTCTATAATATTTACCTTTTAATTTTAATGGTATCTTCTTATCACAAAGAATACCTGATGCTCCTCTCCATTTTAACCAACCACCATTAATTCTATGTGTAACATCTCCATCAACTCTTCCATCACTCTGAAAAATTGACCCTAGGTATTTAAAACTTTCCTTTTGGGTAATGCAATGTGTGCCAATTTTAATTTCTATGTCCTCTGAAGTAACCAAATGATCAAACTTACATTCCATATATTCTGTCTTTGTTCTACTAAGTCGAAGGCCTTTGCTTTCTAATGTTTCTCTCCATAGTTCCAATTTTCTATTAATTTTTTCTTAGACTCCTCCACTAATACAATGTCATCTGCAAATAACATACACCAAGGTACTTAATCTTGAATATGTTTTGTTAACTCATCCATCACCATTATAAATAAGTATGGACTTAAAGTTGATCCTTGATGTAACCCAATATTAACTTCAAAGAAGTTTGTTTTTCCTTCATGAGTCCTCACACATGTTTTTGCACCATCATATATATCTCTTATAAGGTTAATATATGTCAATGGGATATCTCTTTTTTCCAAAGTTCTCCAAAGAACCTCCCTCGGTACCCTATCATAAGCTTTTTCTAGATCAATAAATATCATGTGAAGGTCTTTCTTTTTTGCTCTAAAATATTCCATAAGACGTCTCAAAAGGTGAATCGCTTCAATAGTAGATATGCATGGCATGAATCCAAATTGGTTCTCTGTTGTACTTGATACTTGTCTTTAACCTACATTCGATAATTCTTTCTCATAATTTCACAGTATGACTCATTAACTTGATACCTCGATAATTCGCACAATTTTGAATGTCTCCCTTGTTCTTATATATGGGTATAAGTGTACTTGCACTCCATTCTTCGGGCATCCTTTGGTTTTTCCATATTTCATTAAATAGTCTTGTAAGCCAAGTGATTCCTATTTCTCATAGTATTTTCCAAACTTCTATAGGAATATTATCTGGTCCTACCGATTTACCACCCTTCATATGTTTAAGAGCCTCCTTGACTTCATTCTTTTGAATATGTCGGTAGAAATTGTGGTTTATATACTTTTCTTACTTGGCTAAATCTCCTAAACTAATACTAACATCTTTATTTTCATTAAAAATATTATAAAAATAGTTTTTCCATCTATTTCTTATATCATCATTTGTCACTAGAATTTTTTCATCCTCGTCTTTTATGCATCTAACATAATTAAGATCTTTAGTTTTCTTATCTCTAGCCCTAGCTATCCTAAAAATATCTCTTTCACTTTCTTTTGAGTTGAGTTTTTTATATAAGTCCTCGCAAATCTTAGTTTTTGCTTCACTAACGGCATTTTTTGCTTCCTTCTTTGCTTTCTTATAAGCTTCTAAAGTTTCACTAGTTTTAGAAAACAAAACTTGCTTCAAGTTGGGCATGCTTCCCAATACAATCGTGCCCGATGATATTCTTTTTAATAGGCTCGGCTACCATGTAAGAATAGTTCTTCAATTTTCTTGAAGAGTCTTTGCCAAATCACAAACCATAAATCGCGAAGAGATGAATATGACAAATGCACCAAACACTTGGTGTTCAAACTTCAAACATACAAACCAAGTCAAAAAAAGAACCAACAAATCAAACCAAATATCTAAAGTGTTGCAAAACAACATGTTTATTAAGGAATGAATAAGCATTATTTATAGGAGACCAAATGAGAGAGAGTCCCAACGGCTACTTCAACCGATCATTGGGAGCTGGATGGTCAGCCCCAAACGACTAGTTGGGGGCCCAAAGGCCCTAGCCCGAGCCTTAGTGGCCCAACCAAGCCAAGGTGATTTACAAGCCCTAGTGGCTCGTGCCTGTTACATGTCTTAACAAAACTGCCAATGAATTTAACTCTTAAGAAGTGTGTTGTGCATGGATATGGAGTTGTATCAGTATGGATATAGAGTTGTATCGGTTGCCACAGTCATCACTCATCAATGTGTTGTGCATGGATACCGAGTTGTATTAGTTGCCCATAATGACTATGTGGATACTATGTACCGATATGTATCGGCCAAAATATATTTTTTACTAAAAAACTAAAAATAGAACAACACCAATTAAGCCTTTTCTCATACTAGACGAGGTCGCCTACATGGATTCTTTGTTTCCAGTTTCCACATAGCCCTATCATGTGTCATGTTAGTAGTTAACTCACAATAAGCTAAATCATTCTTTATTGTTTCTTTCCAACACTTTTGTAGTCGTCCTCTACCTCTTTTAATACTTTCAAAATCTAGTTTTTCATACATTCTTAGAGGTTCTTCTTTTGATCTTCTTTCTATATGTCTAAACCATCTTAAACAATATTCTCTCATTTTATCCTCTATTGTTGTCACTCCTAATTTATTTTTAATAACCTCATTATGTATACAGTCTTTTCTTGTATGACCACTCATCCATCTCAACATCATTATTTCTGTCACAGACATCTTTCATACATAATGATTAACTACCCAACACTCAGAACCATAAAACATGACAAGTCTAATTGTTGCATTATAATATTTACCTTTTAACTTTAACGGTATCTTCTTATCACAAAGAATACTTGAAGCTCCTCTTCATTTTAACCAACCTGCATTAATTTTATACATAATATCTCCATCAATTCTTTTGTCACTTTGAAAAATTGACCTTAAGTATTTGAAACTTTCCTTTTGGAGGATGCAACGTGTGCCAATTTTAATTTCTATATACAATGAAGTAACCAAATGATCAAACTTACATTCCATATATTTTGTCTTTGTTCTACTAAATTGAAAGCCTTTACTTTCTAATGTTTCTCTCCATAGTTCCAAAAAATCCAAGTGATCCCCCAATTGTAACATGTAAGCCTTCCCCATACTAAATGGGGTTGGCTAGATGAATTCTTTGTTTCTATAGAGCTTTTGATTGTGTCATGCAAATATAGAACTCAACATAAGCTAAATCATTCCTTATTGTCTCCTTCTAGCACTTTTATTGTCTTCACTTTCCTCCTTTAACAATTTCATCAATAGTTTCTTGCACCTTCTTATGGACCTTCCGTTGGTCATCTTTTCATATGTTCAAATCATCTCAAATGATTTCCCCTCATTTTATCATCTATTGGTGTCATATGTTTCTAATAACCTCATTATGTATACAATTTTTCTTTCTGTGACCACATATCCATCTTAACATCTTCATTTTTGCCACACATTTTCAAAATCATATAACAAAATAAGTCTAATTGATGCTCTATAATATCTACCTTTGTATCTTTGTGTCACATAGAATAACTAATGCACCTCTCTTTTAACCAATTTGCATTAATTATATGTGTAACATCTCTATCAATTTTTCTAACATTTCGAAAAATTAAACCTGAATATTTCCTTATTAAGGATGTAATGTGTATCAATCCTAATTTCTATTTCAAGTGAAGTAACTAAAGGATCAAACTTACATTCCATATATCCTCCCTTAGTTATACTAAGTCAAAAGCTTTCACTTTCTATCGTTTCTCTTCATAATTTCAATTTCTTAGTAAATCTTTCCCTAGCCTCATCTACTAACACAATCTCATCATCAAATATCATACACCAAGGTACTTCATCTTGAATATGTAATATTAACTCATTAATAACCAAGGTAAACAAATATGAACTTAAAGTTGATCCCTGATGTAATCCAATATTAACTTTAAAGAGTCTATTATTCCTTCATGAGTTCTCGTACATCTTTGTGTACCATTATACATGTCTCTTATAAAAGTTATCTACCGCAATGATATACCTTTATTTTCTAAGGTTCTACAAAGAATATCTTTTGACACCCTATTCTAAGTTTTTTCTCAATCAATAAATACCATACGAAGGTTCCTTTTTTCGCTTTATAATGTTCCATAAGACGTCTTACTTATCTCAGCCCATGTCAATAATTCTTTCTCATAATTTCATAGTATCACTCATATACATGATATCCCGACAATTTGCCCAATTCGGAATATATTTATACCCTTCCCCATTTCTTAGCAATCTTTTGGTTTCTTTTTATTTCATTATATAATCTTGTAAACTAAGTCATACCCATCTTACCTAAAGATTTTAAATACTTCTATATACAAATATTGCTTAGTTTTATAGGTTTACCAACTTTCATAAGTTTAAGAACCTCTTTGACTTTATTGTTTCAATACGTCAATAGGAATTACGATTTTATTCCCTTATGAGTTGGTGAGCGCAACTCTGTTCATGTAAGGGATTATCCTTACATGGTCAGTTCCAAGCCCAAATAAAGGAGGAAGCCTGCGTTAGGCTTCTGATAGACAACGTAAAACTTTGTCGGATTTTTATATCATGAATTATATAAATTATGGGCATTGCGTTGGGGTGTCCCCTCTTAGCGACGCACTGCATAACCCAAATACAATGAAAAATAACCAAGGGCCTCTACATGTTCATCCGGATGTAGTGAATCAATTTCACAGAGGGTTCTCACATCATGGACGGGTGTGGGTAAAGAAGTTAGTAACGCTACATTGTCGCTCGAATGTAGTGAATAAATTGCAGAGAGTGTCTCTTCATTTTCAATATGGATGAATGCGGGGGTAAGGAAGCTAGTACGAGATAATAAGATTCGTATTGTTTCCTGAAATATCGAAACATTATCCGTTAAGCAAATAGAGGTGGTAGATTCTATGATTCAAAGAAAGATTCATACCCTATGTTTGCAAGAGACAAAGTGGGTTGGAGAAAAAGCAAAGGAGATAGAGGATACAAATTTTAAATTATGGTACTTAAGAAATGAAAAGGCTTGAAACGGAGTTAATATTATCATAAATAAAGATTTAAAGGATAGTACAATAGACATACAACGATATGGTGACCAAATCATGATGTTGAAATTAGTGTTAGGAGCAGAGGTTTTGAATATAGTTTGGGCTTATGCACCCCAAGTAAGACTAGAAGATAGTATAAAGACAGCTTTTTGGGAAGAGTTAGATAAGGTGATTCAAAAGATTCCACAAAGGGAGATGATTTGTTTAGGAGGAGACTTCAATGGGCATGTCGGCAAAGAGGCATTAGGATATCAAGGTATTCATGGAAACTTTGGTTTGGGGGATATAAATGATGAAGATAGGGAGATTTTAAATTTTGCTATGGCATTTAATCTCTTTATAGTCAATACAATCTTCAAAAAAATGAAATGAACATTTAATTACTTATAAGAATGGCTTATCACAAACACAAATTCATTATTTTGTTTGTAAGAAAAAACATAGATTGTGTTGTAAATATTGCAAGATAATTCCTGGAGAAAGTTTAACCACCAACATCGACTTTTAGTTATGGATTTAGAGGTGAAAAAGTAGATAAAGAAGAAAAGAGTGCATCGAGCTATTCAAAATAAATGGTGGAACCTCAAAAGCGAGAGAAAATATATATTTAAACAGAAAGTCCTTCAATGAGATGTTTGGAATTATGTTAGTACACCTTGTGATACGTGGAAAAATATTGTTATACATATTACGAAAGTGAAGAAAGATGTGTTAGGTGAATCTAAGGGAGGTGTACCGGCACAAAAAGAAGCTTCGTGGTGGAGTTAAGTGATGCAAAATAAAATCAAGGCAAAGAGGGCATGTTACAAATTACATTATACTAAGAAGACGAGTGAAACTTTAGAGGCTTATAAGAAAACAAAAAAAGAAGCGTAAAAGGTCGTCAGTGAAGCAAATGCTAAAATTGGGGAGGATTTATATAAAAAGCTCAACTCAAAAGAGGGTGAAAGAGATATTTTAGGATAGCTAGGGCTAGAGATAAGAAAACTAAGGATCTTAATTTTGTTAGATGCATCAAAGACGAGGATGAAAAAAATTTAATGGCAAATGATGATATAAAATAGATGAAAAAATTAATGAAAATAAAGATGTCAATATTAGCTTTGGAAAGTTAGTCAACTCAAAAAAATATATAAACCATAATTTTTACCGACATATTCAAAAGAATAAAGTCAAAGAGGCTCTTAAACATATGAAGGTTGGTAAATTTATAGGACCAGACAATATTCCTATAAAAGTTTGAAAAATCCTAAGAAAAATAGGAATCACTTGGCTCACAAGACTATTTAATGAAATATGGAGAAACCAAAAGATATCCGAGGAATAGAGAGCGAATATACTTATACCCATATATAAGAATAAGAGAGACATTCAGAATTGTATGAATTATCGGGGTATCAAGTTAATATGTGTATAATATCATATTGTGAGAAATCATCCTATAATATAAGGGTTGTATCACGAACCCACAATGTATCGGCATGTATCTCGCAATATAAGTTGTATTGCACGATACAGGGCAGGAATCGTATGATACATAAATAATAACAATTTTTCCCTTTGCGTTCAATATTTATGTTTTTTTATGAAATAGTGATATAATTCCGTGTTACATGCTATTTTTTAGTCAATTTACCCCACCCAAATTCAGTAACACTAATTAATTATGGAGAAATGGTTAGCACCTCGATCTGCTATAATAAAATTAGGGTTTTACTTTAAAAAATAATATCTTGTTGGTTGTTGTGACAATCATCACTTTAAGAACAAAATGTAGAATTAGGATCAAGACCTTTGGAGTCATTAAATCATCTAATTTATTAATTTCTGATTTGAACACTCTAAGTATTCTTTCCTCGTATCTAATTGTTTAGGTTGATTTTAAAAGCTTTTGAACAGAGGAGTCAAGAAATACATCCATAGGAACAGTTTTACTACATAAGAACTAACATTAGCAGAAATACAATCATAAGAATACATTATGATAAAAATATCACTCGTTGTACCTATACTATTACCATAAATACATCCATAGGCAAATATTATAATATAAGATATCACTTGTTTACCTGTATATTAAGATCAATTTGTTGTTTATCATGCCTATTGCACAATAGTAGGAGTAATTTTTCTTGTACCTATATATTAAGAACAATTTGTTGTTGTTGGCTATTTCTTAAATGATGAAAGTTTTACTTGTAATTTGAATTAATGTTAAATGGATCAATGTTTACCCCAATTTTGATTTATAAGAATTGTTTAGATTTTTCTAATTTTTCTCTATTTTTATTTTTAAATAATTCTTTTAAAATTTATGATTCGTTACGATACCATACGATACACCTATATCGTACATGAAGGAAAACTATACACGTTACGATATGGTACAAACAACACTAGCACTATATACTCTTACGCCCACTTTCTTACATGCAAACCCATAACTAAAAGTCAATGTCGGGTGCTTAAGCTTTCTCCTGAAATTACCTTATAATCCTTATTACACGATCTATCTTTTCTCCTTTAGGCAAAACAGCAACCTCTCTTTGTGGCAAGCTACTCATATAAGTAATTAACTAATGTCATGGCAAAATTTAAAATTTCCTTACCTTCCTTATTTAAATCCTGAAAGCCATAGTTTTCATAAATACCGTGATATCCTAATCCCTCTTTACTTACGTCCATCCAGATCTCCTTTCAAACAAATCATCTCTTTATAAAAAATTTTGAATTACCTTATCTGATTCCTACCAAAATGCCTTCTTTATGCCATCTTCTAATCTCCCAAAATTGCAATAATACATAAATGAATCATAAATAAGTTAGGACATAAACAATGTAAGGAGCTAATACTGACCGAACTAACACCGTTAACAAACTAATTCCAAATCAAATGCACATGAAGACACCAAATGAACTATTAACTCAATCTATATTTTTTAATTTTAATACATAATAATTGTAGATTACAGCTAAGCTCAAGACTTCATATACCACCACCTATTACAAAAGAGGTTAAGATCAGAGTCCTTTTCTTTTTCATCATCGAGGACAAACATAGGAATTTCAAGAAATTGCATGCCTTGAACATCCCTAATAAGATGCTATATGACAATGGAAATAAGTATTTTATTTGCCTCTAAAAGCAACAGAGAACCTTTTCTATTGTACATTAAGAATATTTGGTTATTCAACTTAGCATCAACAATTGCATTTAATAATCAGTAGGGTAGGCTTTGTAGAACAAAAAAAAAGGTGTTGAAAAGAAAAGTAATTTCATCATCCTGGATTTGAGGTGGCTGCATTACACTCAATGTTGGCCTCGAAAGAAACAAGTCTCCCTTCTCAGTAATATTTTGCATTGAAACCTTGGGACTCGTGAACTCTCAAGATATAAACTTGTTCGCATGATGAAACTAAAATACTACTTACAACATCATAAGAGACATTCTCAACTACCATATAACTATTAATTAGTGTGCCACATAGAGAACCAACTGTTAAAACCTGAGAAGGAATTCATACAATTTGAGTATTTCCTTTGGTCATCACACCAAGAACTTCATGAGTTGTGGTGTTTGTCTTTCGAGAAACGGCTGAAACTTTGTTTCCGACCTATATCACACAACACAACAGTAAATCATGAGTTATGCTGTAAATTTTATATAAATGAAGTGAACAGAAAATCAGGAAAACTAAAGCTAAAAGAACGGGATCATGAAGATGATACATAGGTTTGCTATTACCAAGCATGACATAAGTGCTTCCCAAAATCTGGCAGGACATCAACTTCTTTTATTGGCATGCTTGACAAGAACATACAGGAGCGCCAAGGCAGATTGCATGGGCCCATACATGTCAAAATATCAAAAATGTGGAGCTCATCTTGCTTACATCACACAACTGCACGAAACAAGGAACCCTAATAGAATGAATGACAGGTCGTAGTGAATAGCCTCGAGCTATTTTGAATCGAAGGATATAGTATCTTCATACAGTGGTTTATCTCTTTCTGTTTGTCACAATGCACAGGATAATGAAATATTATAAAATATGTAATTCATGTCTAGCCAAGACAATGACACCATACAATTGCAGAAAGCCCAATAAATTCTGTGACAAAATCAAGGTTTCTGATTCTGTTCTGACAATAAATTACATAGAATCGTGTAGCATTTAAAGCAACGTTCCTAACTCCACCAGAATACAATATCTAATCATACACTGTGACACATACCGTAATACTCTAACAGGTAACATAAGTCAATATAAGATAATCTGATACAAGCTTTAAATTTTCACGAGCAAACAGAGGTTCTCCTACAAAATTATTAGCGCCATGCTTCTTTCTTCTCTATCACTCAGAAAAGTAACAACTCTGCTAAGCATCTGGCCAGAGCAAAACCAATATCTTAAAAGAAATCTTGCACTGGTCTTATTTACAAAGACATTCTCTCAAGACGTAAAAAAAGGAAGAATTTGAGAAGAGGAAGTATGGATATCTACTGCCCTCAGAAGCACTGTCCAAGAACCAAACTGCAGATTAGATAGAGCGATCTCAGTCTCCAATGTAGCATACTTTTTCAGTCTTTGTACTGTCCAACTTTTGACATCTCTAGCGATCTCACTCTTCGACGTGTACTTCAGCCTCTATGTTGAACAAGCTTAGATACAGGAGACAAACTACCGTCTGCCATTTACCAACTACTTTTCTATGGATAAAACATTCTAAGGTTTTAAATTATGCAAGTAGAGCCATTGGCTGCTTTCCTTTCCGCGTTCATTTTCCTTCAATTAATGACTATTGAACGGCGTCGGGATGGAATAAAATTGAAGACAAACGAGGAAGCTTGTTAGTTATGTTGAAATAAAATGGAAAACAACTCTGAAAATTGTTAATTACAGTTTCCTCGTATAAAGAAGAGATTCAACCAACCATGAAGTTCGTAAGAGCAGATTTTCCAGCATTAGGAGCGCCGATGATCCCGACCGACAACGACATCTGGTCTTCTTCCTTCACCACCATTCCTCCAACCCTCACTGCCTCTTCCTCCTCTTCCTCGTCGTCCGGCCGCTGCAACCCCGCCTCGAGAAGCGCCTTAGCGAGCCTTCTGGCCCCCATATCACGCTCCCCATCTCTCTTTTCCTTCACAAGTCCCTTTTTCTTCTTGATGGGTATCTCCTCCTGGCCGGATAGAGACCTATCGACCTTGTCGCGGTACTCTTGATCCCATAGAGGTTTGCCCGCCTGAGTAGTTGTACTTGCAGTGCCGGAGAAGTCAAAATCGGAACTATCGAATTCGCCGGCCACGCCGGAATCTTCGCAGTCGCTTTGCGGGTGAGCGCCGAAGTGGCGGAAGATCGAAGGGAGAGTGGAAGACGCGAGAGGGCTGAGCCACTGGTTCACAGGAGAGAAGGAATTGAGAAGGGTGCCGCTGGGTTTCCGGAGCAACGAGAGTCTGAAGAGGGCTTGCATTTGAGAGGAAGCGTTAGCATGTAAGGAGCTTTCAGATGAAGCTCTCTGCTAAGGTTTAGTGATTATGACAATGGCGCTGATGATGGTGGTAGTGAAGAATGATAGCAGTGATGATGATGATGGTGAAGAGTGGTGGTAGTGAACTAGTTGGTTTGTAATTGGCGCAACCTGGAGGAGCCGAAAGAGAGAAGGGTTTTTAGGGTTTTAGGGGTTTGCCACAAGCCGAAACGGGGCGGCAGCAAACGGCGGAGATTTCAAAAACGAGAGAGGTTCGACTCTGAAACGGGCGAGAGCGCGCTTCGGGATAATGCGTTCATGTGGAAAAGTATAAATTGTGAATCAGGTGGATGTCGGGCGGGAACGCTAAAGCCCGAATAGCACGCACCCAAAGCGTTAGCTCAACGGCAGGGCCTAGACTCTAGCACCATCGCTGCTGGTGCGGAGTTCTACTCTTAGAGGATGTTTGTGGATGTGTGTGTGCATGGCAGACCTACTTTGAAAAAGTACGTAAATTGTGCATCAGGTGGGTGTTGAGCGGATCCGCTAAAGCTCGACTAGTGCACCCAGAGCATTAGCTCAATGACAGGACCGCGCACTCAGAGCATTAACTCAATGACAGGACCCTCTAGCATTGTTGTTGCTGGAGAGGAATTTAACTCTCAGAGGATGCATGCTTGAATTGTGTGTGCATGCAGTGGCGGACCCACTTTGAGAAAGTATGTAAATTGTGAATCGAGTGGGTATCAAGCCGAGCCACTAAAGTACGACTACCGCACCTAAAGCATTAGTTCAATTGTAGGGCCTTCTAGCACTGTTTCTATTGGTGGGGAGTTTGACTCCCACAGGATGCATGTGTGTATGTGTGTGCAGTAGTGATCCCATTTTATGGTGAGAGCCTCACTTGAAATCTAAGAAGTTCATAAATTTGTTATTATATATAAAAAAATATAAATGTTTTATGGACATTAAGTACAAGTATACCTCACCCCAAAAAATCCTTACTGTGTGATTTAGGTTTCAGCTTCCTCTTATAACAAAAAAATCTTGACTAACTCAAATTGTTGGGGCCACATAAAAGCCTGGTCTAATTTTTTTTTAGGGCAAGTGGAGTTAGACATATCCCTACCAACAACTATATTCATATCTAAAAATGCTTATTTTTTGTAGATTCTGCTTTTTGATTGGGATATACAAATTGTACAAATATTAAAAACTAGTTTGGGGATGATAGATTTTCCCAACCCCAATTTAGTTATTTTTTCAAATAACTTGCTACAAAGATCTATATCTAGCTTTTCCAACTTCAAATATTTAAAAAGACACTACATATTGAACATATATAAGAATCCTCTGTTTATAGCTTCGATCCTCAAGGGCAGCTTCAATCATGTTTAACAAGACACTTTGAAAGGCTTTAATAGTTATTTGGATTAGAGTTTGTTGTTGTTAGAAGTGGTGACACACTCTAATAATACTTCAAGGAACCCGTTGGTAGAGCTAGACATGATGCAGAGCACATCACGGAACTGTGACCCTTATTCTTAAAGGAAAAGATAGATAAGGCTCAAGTGACAAATGCGAGTTCTCGAGAATCCGATTGAGTGTATCGTGACACCATTGTTACTATCCATTCAGGCAAGGAAAGCGATTAAACAAGAGAAAGCATTATTGTATTGAAGGAAAAATTGGTTCAATGCCAAGTTAACACTACTCCTATGAAAAACAAAAATGAAAAGAGTTGATAATGTAATTGATTGGATCCCTTGCTCGATCAATTCAATCATTATTTATAGGACTTTCTCAAGACAACAATTGAATCCATCCTCTGTTCTCATGTACACAATTTTCAATGTTTTCACTTGTCTTATTTCTATTGCCTTTTACACTATAATGTTATATATATATATATATATATATATATATATATATATATATATATATATATATATATATATATATATATATATGTTGTCACTATGGTTACTTCGTGCCTCGAGTGTCCTCTACATTGTGGGTGTAAACCAATGTTTTCTTTCAATCCCATTGAGAGCTTATTGCATGCCCTCAATTTTCAGCATCAATAATGTTATGGGTAACAAGGATATGAAGCACTTGTTCTCACACAATGAACACGCATCGGATTTGAGATTTAGTTATACGTAAATATAACTTATTGATTGAGATATGTGTTGATTTCTCAATTATTGATTCTTATTTGAAAAGTTAAAGTCATGCTTAGATCAATAACATGTTCCTTTGATTGTATTGATCTCCATTTGTGGAAAACACAATTTTTCTTGAGTAATGGTTGTGTATTTGTGAACCTACAAATAGGTTATCTAAGTATTCACATCACTCTTTATGAAGGGTGCTTGACTAGGAGAACTAAACCTATACCTTTGAAGTCATTCATGTGTAAGTAAGTGGTTTTGAAGAGTTAAGTGGAGCCAAAAAGTAGCTCTAGGAGAGTACGTTGAGAAACAAATGGATTTATACTTTTTAGAATTCTTTGAGAACCAAATGGACTTATACATTTTGGATTTGATTCTTTCATTGTTGATATTTGATTTGCAATCGAGCAGCACCATTGAGCTTTGAATCTTTTAGCATGGCATCGTCAAGGAGGATTTCAAAAGAAATAACAAGAGCAACAAAGAGAAGAAGATAAGAGATATGGATATTTTTATCTTCAATGTCATTGTTCTTTTAGTTTTTATCGCTGTATTATTTGCCTTCCAACCTACCTCAATAATTTAATTTATAAATAGAACCTAATATATTTATTATCATATCATTATCAACCAACAAAAATTCTTTTATATACACTAATAGGTTAACAAAGTGGTTCCCACTATTCCAAATATATTGATTAACCACAAATCTAAGTTCTACAATGGTGTTTTGAAAATCAAAATACCATCAGCGAGGTAATTGCTTCAAGCTATATAGAGATTTCTTCAATGTATATACTGTGTCATCGTGACCTTTAATTACATAGTCTTTTAACTGTTTTATGTAAATAGTTTCATTAAAGTCACCATTCAAAAAGGCAATATCTACATATAACTAATATAAATCTAAATTGTAAAAGGTTATAAACTCTTCTAAGATCTTTACAAATATTACACGACTCCACCTCTGTAGGTGACTAAGGTCTAGTTTTCTATCAACCCACAACTCATACCATATGATAGATATAGTCTTTCATGGAACCTTATTTATTATATACGTCGTTGTAATCATAGCTTCTCCCCAAAATATTCTACATAGAGAAGTATTAGCTAATATGGACCTTATTATATTTAGAAGGGTTTCGTTATATTATTCAGTTATACGGTCTTGTTGAGGTATCCTAGGTATTGTATTTTATCTAGATATACTATATTTTTTAAAATATTCAAAAAACTTAGTTGAGGTATATTCTCTACCTTTATTGAACATCAACACTTTAATCGTATAACTTAGTTGTTTTTCAACTTCTTTCTTATATTTTTTAAATGTGTCTAATACTCCGAACTTATGTAATAATAGGTATATATATTCATATCCTGAGTAGTCATCAATGAAGGTTATAAAATAAACCTTCTACTATTGAGACCTTATTCTAGTAAATGATTTATAATAAACTTGTGGCTATGCTTGCTTTATGAGAAATGGTTTTCTTATAATTTTTTCTTCAATACAAGTCTTATATTTATTAAATATAATTTCATCAAATCTAGGTAATAAGTTAAAGTTTATTAATTTCTTTAACTTATTTAGGCTAACACATTATAGCATTCTATGCATGATATTTACATCAATAAGCATTACACAATCAATGTAAATAAAAGAAATAAATGGTCCTTCATTATTCATTGTATTAAGTTTAAACAAGCCATGATTAGAATCATAAATAACACAAAAAGTCTACATGATCATATTTCCCATGGTCATCTTCCTAGAAAAACCCTAACATTAAAACCTCTTTTGACCAGTATAAACACACACTAAATCATGTCTTATAGTAGGCATAATTAATACATTAGTCAATAATACAAGAATGGTTGATACATCAATCCTAAAGTTATGGACTTCCAAAACATATGAGTATGTGTTGTTTCCCATGTAGACATGATGTTCTTCGGATTAGTACTTCTTGAGGTCAATTGCTTTGTCCTTACTCTTTGCAATATGGTGTGTTGCTCCAAAATCAACCCATAAACTAGAAATATCACGATCTAGATGAAGACACTTAGAGATCACGTAGACTACTTCATGTTTTTCTTCTTGTTGCCCTATTGGGTGTTACTATCATCTTTCTTGCAATTGAGATAGTATCTTTTATAGTATCCTATTTTTCATAATTAAAGCACTTTATCCAATAAGTGGATTCTTGTGATTTCTTGATATATTTTTAAAACTTTTATGGTTTTAAAAACTAAATCTTAATTCATCTTGAGCAAGAAAAAGTTTTTCCTTTGTTCCTCTTCAATTGTCAAGGGGAGCTATACTAGGGTGGCTATAGAGTTAACTCTAAGGGCAGTAGTGATATGTCTTAAGAGGTGGGAAAATTGTTCAGCATAGCAAAGATTTGCATTGGATAAAGGATGACTGCATTAGCCACAACTAAATCTTTGATCATGATGAATATTTTGTTTACATGTTTATATTGTCCAACTCTTTCATTTTATTAAAGTTGTATTATTGCAATAGCAACTCGAATTGTAATTCTATTGGTCGTGACTACATCAAACATTATTTTACAGTCTTACAACCTTTAGAGACCCTAATAAGATCATCTTCCATATAGGTCACTATTATAGTTTTTTTCTATAATATTATCTCTAGAGTGGTCAGTTTTGGATTCTCGAAGGAGATAATCAACACCCTCTAGGGTCAGTACCAAATGAACACCCCTTTCTTTGAAAGTTCAATCCATTTAGTTTTTATGCTTTGGCCAGCTCAAAGACCCAATTACCTATACTGAGAAAATTCAAATCAACAAAAAAATGCAAACTCTAAATAACAAAGTGTTAATAAAGCACCAAGCAATAATTTCTAAAAAATTACTAATAGCAATCTGTAAATAAAAATTATGTCAAGTATTAATATGGAAATAGTATGAATTTTGTATTTAAAATTTAAATATAATTTGTTGTGAAATTTCCACTAAAATTTATGGGTAGAATTGTAATTTTCATAATAAGCATTGTTCAGTAATTCTCAAAAAGACAAAGCATGTCAATTATAAAAACAAAATATCATAGATTCATAAATATAAGTAGTTGTAGGCATTTTTCTAAAATATCGCAGAGTTATACGTTTACCAGTAAATATTTTTGAGGGTTAATCAAGCATTATGGAAGTCAATGGTGGGCAGTGAGGTAATCGTGCGTCCCGTAAAGCAATGGCTGAAAATGGTTGCACTCGTGGTCTTTTGAAAACCATGGGTTATTAGCATACTGCAAAAAGCAAAGGGGTTTTTCCCCTTTCTCTTCAAACCAATTTTGGTTTGCGAGCCACAGGAATTTGTGTCTCCAGTATTTCACAGTGTTGTAGAGGAAGGGATTCCCTTTGAAAGGGAGAACCCTTGCAGGGGTGCGAGATCGTATAAGGGATAAAATGCTCCTTGTGCGGAAGTCACTCAATGTGTGGTTGAGACACCGTGTTTCTTACTTGTATTCTTTTGATTCTCGCAAATAAGAGTTTCTTTGGTTTAGGTGTTCAATATTCTCTCTTAAAAATAGAAAGAAAAAGAGCATAGAGGGAAAAAACTATCTGCATTCGTCTATCTCTTGGTTGGCAAGACTAGATCGATGACCTAACCCTTTGTTGTTCCTCAAACTTTGGCATTTCCGGTTGTCTCCTTCCTGGTTTTCGGCTTCTATTGACTTCCGATTCTTCTTTGTCGACCTTCGATTTCTTGTTATCTTGCTTCTTAGCTACGCCTGTAGTGGAAAAACAAAAAGGTATGTGGTTTGTTTGAGGTTTCCTCTCAGTGGGGTTTTCTTGGGAAGATTGTGGGTTTTGGTGTATTCCAATGATCATCTCTTTCGTGTGTTGCTCTCTATTTATAGAGCAACGCGTGCTCCTTCCTTCCCGGATTATCTCACTTGGCTTTCCTCTTTTGGAGCCCCTTTATCCGGGTTGTTACTGTTTCATTTGGTAATCGTCCGATGATTTCAGCCTTTATGGTCGTTACAACCATCTTTTTCGTAACCCAACTATATATAATGGCTAGAAATGTTTCTGTGTTGGGTCACCGAGAATGGTTATTGTCTTACATCTCCCACTTGGCCATTCGAGCCAAGTGAACTGACATACTCGTTTTCCTCCCACTTTTGTGGGATTTTCTTAGTAGTGTCATTTTATAATTGCTACTACAATCACTATCCGTTGTTTGGTTATTTACCTACACAACTATCCAACATATCTCAAACCTATGTTCACAACATGTTTTGAGAAAAGTTTCTTTGTTATGCCTTTAGTCAAGGGGTTTGCCAACATATCATTTGTTGGCATGTATGAGATGGATATTTCCTTTCTCATAACCATATCATGAACATAGTGGTATTTAACCATTATACGCTTGCTTTTGGAGTTATTAGTTTCACTCTTGATAAGAGTAATTGCTGCGTTGTTGTCAGAGTAAATGACAATAGGTTCGTCGGCTATTTCCAGCTTCAAATCTCATTTGAAGCGACTTTTCCAAACGACACTCGTTGCAACCATACATCAAGCCACATACTCAGCTTCCTCTGTATACAGTACTACATAACCTTGTTTCTAACAAGCCCAAGAAACAACACCTCTACATAAGAATATTTGTCCCAAGATAGATTTGTTGTCATCTTTGCTCCCAACAAAGTTAGCATCTCAGTATCCTACCACTTTCAGTCCATTTGCTTGAAAACGCAGTTTTAACTCTCTTGTTCCTTTGAGATATCTTAAAATTCCTTTTACAGCTATCCAATGTTGTCATCCATGATTACTTTGATATCTACTCACAAGACCAACAACAAAGTTGATATCAGGTCTTGTATAGTATAAGATACATCAAGCTACCTACAACTTATGCATAAGGAACGTTAGGCTTATTGTCTCTTTCATTGAGACAATTAGCCTTACTTATTTTAACTCCTTTTGCAATGGGCGTAACAACAGACTTGCATTCACCCATTTTGAACTTCTTGAGGATATAATAAATATATCTCTCCTGACTTAGGCATAAAAGTTTAGATTATCTATCTCGAGAGATCTTTATACCCAAGATATAGAATATTTCCCTTATATCCCTTATTTCAAACCTTGAGTTTAAGCATGACTTAGTTTTAACAATCATCTCATTGTCATTCCCAATCACCAATATGTCATCTATATATAATGATAAGATGACAAAGTGGATCCCACTGTTGCAGACATATACAGAGTGATAAAGTTCATTAGACACAAAACTAAGTTCTATAATGACATTTTCAAAAGTCAAATACCATTAACGAGATGATTGTTTGAAGTCATATAAGGATTTTTTCAACCTATATACTTTATCTTCGTGACTTTCAACTATATATCCTTCGGGTTGCTGCATGTATATGATTTTTTCTAAATCTCCGTTTAGAAAAGTTGTCTTTACATCTAACTGATGTAAATCCAAATCATAATATGTAGATAATGCCAGGATTATTCTTATGGATGTAAATTTCGTAACTGAGGAATATGTCTTAACATAATTTATCCCCTCTTTTTACGAAAAACTCTTTGCAATCAATCTCGCTTTAAACTTGTCGATTGAACCGTCAACCTTGTATTTCTTTTTCAAAACTCATTTACAACCTATAGCTTTCATTCTTTTTGACAAATCAATCAATTCCGAGACTTAGTTTTTCTAAATGGATTCAATTTCCTCATCCATGGCTTTCCCCCATTATGTTGCTTCCGATGAGTTTATAGCTTGCTGATAAGTTAAGTTATCAGTCAACTCATTTAAATAAACCGAATTACACATTTCTTCTTTAAGATAAGTGTGATAATCTTTTAAGTAGGACGGTGTGTTCGTAGGCCTTTTATATCCACTTAAAGTTTCAGTTGTTTGAGAAAGATCATCTATGGGTTCAAATGATGATTGATCTATGCCTACTAGATCATTTATATACTCATCATTATTTTTCAAGATGTCATTATTAGTATCTTCTAAGAATTCAACATCTCTGCTTTCTATCAGTCCATGGTCCTTATGATAAAACTCACATTCCTTTGAACCTTTAGGATAAAGACCGATAAAGGATCTTTATATATGCAATAGATTCCCACATTTTGAGATGACCTAGGTTAGGTTTTCTTCCAAACCACATAGTAAATACAACCTTACATGGTACTCTATTGAGTATGTATATCACAGTACTCATTGTTTCTCCCCAAAATATCCTTAGTAAAGAGGCATCAATTAACATTAACTTTGTCATATTAAATAAGGTCCTGTTATATCTTTCAACTATACCTTTTTATTGAGGTGTCCTAGGCATTGTATTTTTCTTTAAAATACCAAAGACTTTACAGAATTTAAGAAATTCTATAGAGTTATATTCACCATCTCTATCTGATCTTAGGACTTTGATTGAATGCCCCAATTGATTTTCAACTTCCTGCTTATGTTCTTTAAAAGCTTTAAGTGCCTCAAATTTATGTGCTAGTGTGAATGGTCCACATAAATCCGTGTGAATGACCTCCAACAGTGTTGTTGCCCTTATTGACTCTTTGGAAAAAACTTTTCTTGTTATTTTTTCTTGTATTCACACTTATTGAAAGTATTTTCCTCAAATCTACATTAAGTCAAAGTTGGATAATACCCTCAACTTTTCTAGACTTATATAACCGAGGCATTTATGTCATACATTCACATCAACATTAAAGACACAATCAATATAAGTAGAAACATTTTTATTTTCATTATTATTAAGTTTGAACAGTCCATGTTATACATCAAATTCCCCAAAGAATAATATTCTCTCATGTTTCCATACAATCACCTTGTTAGGAATAAACCTAACCTCAAAACCTTTCTTTACTAAGGTAGGGACCAAAACCAGATTACGCCTTACAGATGATATAATCAATACATCAGTCAGTGCAACCGGTGTGACTTGTAAAAAAATTCTAAAGGACCCAGTACCTGTAGCATCTGAAAAAGTATTATTTCTCTTGTACACCCGATATTCTCTTAATTTGTATTTCTTTAGATCTATTGCCCCTTTCTTCATCTTCGAGATATGTCTGGTAGCTCCAAAGTTAATCCACTAACTAGTCACCGAGTAGTCCATGTAGAGACATTTTGATATCATGCTGTTTATGTCCTGCTTCTCTGATTGTCCATGTTGTGGGTTGTTTCCTCCATCTTTCCTTTTGCGGCAATCCCTTTTGTAGTGTCACATCTTACCACAGCTGAAACACTTGACCCGAGAAGCGAATTCTTGCATTTTCTTAAAAAATTGATCATCCTTTTTGTTATTATTGTCAAACTTTTTGTTTAGTTTATTTTTCTTTTGGTTGAGTTTGGAGCTAAACCATATCTCATTTTATACTACTAGGAATTTTTCTTTTTACTCAAATGTTCTTACTTTATTTCTAGTTTCAGAGGCAACTAAGAAAGGTTAATTTCTGACCCTAATTTAAGAGCAGTGGTGACTATGTTCTATGATGGGGCAAGACTGTTCAGTATTATTGATATCTATATCGGTTCTAGGATAACTGATTTTGCCACAGCTAGGTCTCTAGCCATTACCAACAGCTAGTATTCTTCGAAGACCCTAATCAAGTCATCTTTCATGTATGTCAACATGATAGTTCTTGCTATTATATCATCTTTTAGAAATGTTATATAAATTTCTATCTGTTGCTTAGTTGCCTCTTATGGTGGCAGACACACAGTTTCTTTTCAGACATACTCAATACCTTCAAGCGTTAGAGCAAGCAAAATTCTTCTCTTCAATATTTGAAAGTTCAGACCATTTAACTTTTTGATTTTTGCCAGTTATGACACACATATTCTAGAGTTTATTTTTATGTATTTAGCAATTATAACAATTAGATGATCTAAAAAGAAAATATTTAATAAGCAACAAAATACACATAGCATGAATCTAATTAGCACGATGCAAAATATCACAAAAATGAGTTGAAAATAACTCATTTTAATATATAGAAGCAATTGGGATAATTCATAATTTTTCCAAAAGTTTCTGCCTTTAATAATTTTCCAAAATACTAGGGGTAAAACAATAAATTTAAACGTCTATCCACTTTTGTAATTTTCAGAAAAGGCGAAGAACAAAATAGTAAAATTACTTGTTGGTATTTTTGTAAAATTTGTAACTAATTGTGGGTAAATTTATAATTTTGCTCCTTAGTTTGAATCTATAATTTTCTCAAAATGATATGAACAAATATGTCTTTTGACATAGTGACAGTACTGTAATAAACTTAACCAAAAAGTATAGGGACAAATGTGTATTTCGTAATTTTCATAAACTATCGGAGGGTAAAACCGACTTTTTGCCTAAGTAAGGGCAAACCAATCTTTCTACCCAAAAATAATTGGATATTTTTGTAATTTTGTTTAGTGGCAATTTGTAAATTTAAAAAAAATTGGCCGGGGCAGAATGGACTTTTTAGTCCACTGCTCGAGGCGGTTTTAAAAAACCGCTAGTTTCTACCTGCGGTTTTGAGGCACTTTAAAAGCGCAGAGGAGAGAGAGAGCGGGAAAAATTACAAAGAGAGAGGGTAGTTTCCGTCCCTCTGCCTCTTGGCCCACAACTTTTTGTCGCCTCTCCTACTGCGGACGTCCTCTAGCCTCTTGGCCGAGGACTCTAACAGTCACAGCGACCTTCGTCAGTCGTCTACTTATCTTGCAGGCGACCTCTGGCCTCTTGGCCGAGGTTCCGCCGACTGTTTTCCAACCTGTTCTTGTTTACAATCGACCTCTGGCCTTTGATCGAGGTTCTACCGGCTGCTAACTTTTTTCTTTCGGACTGTTTTATGTTCTTTCTTAACTTAAGCAAGTTCCTCTGCCTTGTCTCGACTTAGGCAAAGGTTTTCCTACCTTGTCTCGATTCAGACGAAGGTTTTCCTCTCATTTGTATTTTTTTATGAACTAACGCGTACGTGTTTGTAGGGTCAAAGACAAGGCCCTGATACCAGATGTGGCATTTCTGGTTGTCTTGCATCTATCGACCTCCGGTTCTTCTTTGTCGACGTATGGTTTCTTATTATCTTGCTTCTGAGGTATGCCTACAGTGGAAGAACAAAAGGGTATATGGTTTGTTTGAGGTTTTCTCTCAGTGGGGTTTTCTTGGGAAGATTCTGGGTTTCAGTGTATTTCGATGATCATCTCTTGCCTATGCTGCTTTCTATTTATAGAGCAGCGCATGCTCCTTCCTTTCCAGATTATCCCAATGAGCTTTCCTCTTCTAGAGTCCCTTTATCCGGACTATTACCGTTTCATTTGGTAACCGTCCAATGGTTTCGGTCTTTATGGCCGTTATGATCATCCTTTCCGTAACCCAACCACAGATAATGGCTGGATGGTCAGTCCAACCGTTTTTGTGCTGGGTCGCTGAGAATGGTGATTGCCTTACACACACTCCCTTTTCTGTATTCTCTTGTACTTTTGAGAGTCCTTTTTTAGGAGGCAGTGAGGATGAATGTTGGAAAGGATGTTCGAGAAGCTGCTAAGAGTGATCAATGAAGGCCCAACTACAACCCAACACCCTTATCAGATAAGTTTTTCTTTTTCGATTATTTCTTCCTCCTTTGTGTTTGATTGAATTTTCTTTTTAACCTCGTGTACTTTTCCGATCACATAATATTCTTCTGTAATTCATAAGAACTAAGGAGGAAACTAGGTGACAGACTTCGATCACATCGTCGTCCGATCTGATTCAGGCTCTCATCACTTTGTCTTTCTCTTTTAATAGGACTTCTTTGAAATCTTTTCTTTTTAACCTCGTGCGATTTTCATATCACATGATATTCTAATCCATAACAACTAAGGAGGGAACTAGGTGAGGATCTGTTAGCACTATGTTTGAGGAAAGTGATTCTACACAGATGTATGCTATTATAGCTGAATGAAAAGAAATAGATCTATTCACAAATTAGTATAAATCTATATTATTAGAGGTAGTCAAAAAAGAGTACGAGAGATTGGTCTTAAAGTGGCCCAATCAGACAGGACTAGACACTTGTTAGGATTAACCAGCTATGACCAATGTTGATCTTTGATTTGCAGTGGAGCAATGCCTTTGAGGTTTAGATCTTCTAGCACGGTCCATCAAGGAGGATTTCACGAGAAACGATATTAGCAATAGAGAGAAGAAGACGAGATTTGTATATTTTTATCTTCTACATCATTACTCTTTTAGTTTTTATTCCTGTATTATTTGCCTTCCTTAGATGTCTATCACAACTAGTAGAAACTTCAGCCAATATGAAACATCGTCCGCTGTAAAAAGGTGTGCTTATGGGCTCTCTTAATCTACACGCAGAGGTATGCTCTAGATCTAATAGTTGAGCGACTCTTGCATTAATAAGAGCTTCGTACCTTGTCTCTATAATTACAACTAATTTTGACTAATTCTCCTTGGTTAATTCCGACTGTTTAAATGAGTTGGAATTGTTTATTCTAACTCTTTTAATTGTCAAAATTAACAGTTTAAATTGATTTTCTATTGAGGATTATGAGGATTCTATGATGGAATTGCTTATTCCGACAATCAGAATTAAGAAGTCACTTAATGAAATTACTGATGCCGACTGTTCCTGTTGTTGTTCTCTTGCATTAAGGAAAGGTTTTTCTAATACTACATCCATGCTAGCAACTAAGGTTGGTATTTGGTACCTATGAAGATTCTCTATCAAGACAGTAATAAAAAACTAAAAAATAGTTCATGGATTGGAAGATTGATGAACAATTTTCGCATTGCCTTGGATAGCAAGCTATGTGGAATTATTTTGCCCTTCGAATTTCAAAACCACCTTCCATCTTAGGTTTATTATTCATTCTTTATAATCTCTTAGAAAGAATAAAGCATCATCAACATAGAAGGTGTGAGACCACCTGGAGTTTTAGATTAATAGGGGAAAAAATGCTCTGTGCACGTTATCCATTAAGTGAGATGGTCGCTCCATGATTATGAAAAACAGACAAGGTGATAAGCTCTCCTTGTTGAATGACTCAACCACTATGAAATTGATCTGTAGCGTCATCATTTATGATAATTGAGAAGGAACAAGTTGAGGCACATTCCATAATTAAGTCCACATAAAGGGTGTCATATAAAAAAAAAAAAAGCATCCACTTTCAAAAAATTTCTAACTAGTTTGATCATAAACTCCACCCATGTAAGGGATCACCCTTGCATTGCCGGTCTCAAGCCCGCATAAAGGAGGAGGGTTGTGTTTGGCTTCCGACAGCCAGCGTAAAACTCTGTCGGATTTTTATAACATTAATTACAAAAATTATGAGCATTGCTTTGGGGCGTCCCCGCCTACCGATGTACTGCAGAGTCCGAATGCAGTAATAAGTAAGCAAGGGCCACTACATTTTCGCCCAAATGTAGTGAATCAATTATAGAAAGAGTTCTCATATCATGAACGGGTGTGGGTAAAGAAGTTAGTCCCGCTACATTGCCGCCCGAATGTAGTAAATAATTTTCAGAGAGGGTCTCCGCATTTTGAATATGGATGGATGCGAGGGATAAGGAAGCTGGTCCTAGATAATAAGATTCGTATTGGTTCTTGGAATATCGGAACATTATCCGTTAAGCTAATGGAGGTGGTAGATACTATGATTTGGAGAAATATTCATATTCTATGTTTACAAGAGACAAAATGGGTTGGAGAAAAACCAAAGGAGATAGAGGATATAGGTTTTAAATTATGATACTCATGTAAAGAAAAGGCTCGAAACGGAATTGGTATTATCATAAATAAAGATTTAAAGGATAGTGTAGTAGACATACAACGATATGGTGACCGAATCATGATATTGAAATTAGTATTAGGAGCAAAGGTTTTAAATATAGTTTGTGCTTATGCACCCCAAGTAGGACTAGAAGATAGTATAAAGACAACTTTTTGGGAAGAGTTAGATAAGGTGATTAAAAAGATTCCATAAAGGGAGATGATTTGTTTAGGAGGAGACTTAAATGTTCATGTCGGAAAAGAGGCATTAAGATATCAAGGGATTCATGGAAACTTTGGTTTTGGGGATATAAATGAGGAAGGTAGGGAGATTTTATATTTTGCAATGACATTTGATCCCTTTATAGTCAATACAATCTTTAAAAATGAGATGAACATTTAATTACTTATAAGAGTGGCTTATCACAAACATAAATTGATTACTTTATTTGTAGAAAAAAGATAAAGCGTGTTGTAAAGATTGCAAGGTAATTCCAGGAGATAGCTTAACCACCCAACATCGACTTTTAGTTACGATTTAGAAATTAAAAAATAGACAAAGAAGAAAAGAGTGCATCAAGCTATTCAGACTAAATGGTGAAACCTCAAAAGCAAGAAAGAAGATATATTTAAACAGAAAGTCCTTCAAGGAGATATTTGGAACTTTGTTGGTACACCCTGTGATATGTGACACAATATGGCTATACATATTAGGAAAGTGACGAAAGATGTGTTAGGTGTATCTAAGAAAGGTGTACCGACACAAAAAGAAGCTTGGTGGTGGAGTGAAGTAGTGCAAAATAAAATCAATGTAAAGGGGGCATGTTACAAATTACATTATGCTAAGAAAACTAGTGAAACTTTAGAGGCTTATAAGAAAGGAAAGAAGGAAGCGAAAAAAGTCGTGAGTGAAGGAAAAACTAAAATTTGGGAGGATTTATATAAAAAATTCAACTCAAAAGAGGGTGAAAGAGATATTTTTAGGATAGCTAGGGCTAAAGATAAGAAAACTAAAGATCTTAATTATGTTAGATGCATCAAAAACGAGGATGAAAAAATTCTAGTGGTAAATGATGATATAAAAAATAGATGGAAAAACTAATTTTTATAGGCTTTTTAATGAAAATAAAGATGTTAGTATTAGCTTAGGAGAGTTAGCCAAATCAAAAAAGTATATAAACCATAATTTCTACTGACGTATTCGAAAGAATGAAATCAAAGAGGCTCTTAAACATATGAAGGGTGGTAAATCGGTAGTACCAGATAATATTCCTATAGAAGTTTCGAAAATACTAGGAGAAATAGGAATCACTTGGCTCACAAGACTATTTAATGAAATATAGAAAAACCAAAAGATACCCGAGGAATGGAGAGTAAGTACACTTATACCCATATATAAGAACAAGAGAGACATTCAAAATTGTGCGAATTATCGAGGTATCAAGTTAATGAGTCATACTATGAAATTGTGGGAAAGAATTATTGAACGTAGGTTAAGACAAGTATCAAGTACAACAGATAACCAATTTGGATTCATGTCAGGCAGATTTACTATTGAAGCGATTCACCTTTTGAGACATCTTATGAAACATTTTAGAGCAAAAAAGAAAGACCACATGATATTTATTGATCTAGAAAAAGTTTTTGATAGGATACCGAGTGAGATTCTTTGGAGAACTTTGGAAAAAAGAGGTATCCCATTGACATACATTAACCTTATAAGAGACATGTATGATGGTGCAAAAACATGTGTGAGGACTCATGAAGGAATGACAGACTTCTTTGAAGTTAATATTGGGCTACATCAAGGATCAACTTTAAGTCGATACTTATTTATAATGGTGATTGATGAGTTAACAAAACATATTCAAGATGAAGTACCTTGGTGTATGTTATTTGCAGATGACATTATATTAGTGGAGGAGTCTATGGAAAAAGTTAATAGAAAATTGAAACTATAGAGAGAAACATTAGAAAGCAAAGGCCTTCGACTTAGTAGAACAAAGACAAAATATATGGAATGTAAGTTTCATCATTTGGTTACTTTAGAGGACATAGAAATTAAAATTGGCACACATTGCATTCCCCAAGAGGAAAGTTTTAAATACCTAGGGTCAATTTTTGAGAGTGATGGAAGAATTGATGGAGATGTTACACATAGAATTAATGCTGATCGGTTAAAATGAAGAGGAGCATCAGGTATTCTTTGTGATAAGAAGATACCATTAAAATTAAAAGGTAAATATTATACAGCAGCAATTTGGCTTGCCATGTTTTATGGTTCTGAGTGTTGGGCAGTTAATCATCAACATGTACAAAAGATGTCTATGACAGAAATGAAGATGTTGAGATGGATGAGTGGTCATACAAGAAAAGACCGTATACATAATGAAGTTATTAGAAGATGTTGAGATGGATTACAAGAAAAGATCATATACATAATGAGGTTATTAGAAACAAATTAGGAGTGACACCAATAGAGGATAAAATGAGAGAACATCGTTTAAGATGGTTTGGACATATAGGAAGAAGATCAAAAAAAGAACCTTTAAGAAGATATGAAAAACTAAATTTGGAAAGTATTAAAAGAGGTAGAGGACAACCACAAAAGTGTTGGAAAGAAACAATAAAGAATGATTTAGCTTATTGTGAGTTAACTGCTAACATGGCACACGATAGAGATCTGTGGAAACAAAGAATCCTTGTAACCGACCCCGTCTAGTATGGGGAAAGGATTAGTTGTTGTTGTTGTAGTTTGATCATAAGCGTTCACTAAGTCCGTTGTAATGAGCATTGAGGGCTTCGGGAGTCTTGAGATAGTGAACAATCTCTTGAGCTAAGAGAATACTATCTTTCATCTTCCTTCCCTTAAGAAAGGGTCTTTGTTGCTAATAATCTGTTATAAATGAGGTTTAATTGTATTGACCATAATCTTTAAGATGATTTTATTGAAAAGTTATAGAGGTTGATGGGATGGAATCGAGTGATTCTTTTTTCACTTTCCTGAGAAGCACTTATGGGGCATGGGGCTGGCAATTTTGGAGCTCACCCAAAAACTCTCGGAACAGGTTGGGGTTTAGCTCGATAAAGATCAGCTCGACTGAATTTAAAGCAACCCGAGACAAAGTTAGGTTGGGTTTGGTTAGACTTCAGCCCGACCTGATTCAGACCCGATGTTGTATATACATATATTATTGCACATAGGTTATAACTCAGAAACCCCAACAAATTTTCTTACCAAATACATTACTTTTTTACATTATGTATATTATAAGGTTTTATTTACATATTTGCATCTATATATAGATAGATATAGATATGCATATCTTCTAACTTTCTCCCTTGAGTTTCCATTTTTTTAATCTATAATGCTATTTATATATTCATTTTTTTTTTCAATAATGTCTGTTTGGGTTGACCCAAAGAGATTAGGTGGGTTAGGGTTGAGCGAAAATGGCCCAGTTAGTTTAGGGTCTACCTATTTCATGACATGACCCCCAATATCCTACCCAATGACCCGATTTGGTACCACTATGGCTAGAGACGGGCTTGATCTTACAGGCTTCAGGGTGCCGCTATAAAATGTTGTTAGAGAGGATCATAATCGGTCACCATATGTAAATGCAGGGCGTGTTCTAATATGTGCTTTGATAGAAAGGTTCCTCCACCTACGGACTACCATAACCAAAATCAATCCAAGCCTTGTCCCCACTAAGGAGTAGGGGTGTTCATGGTTTGGTTCTAACATAAACTTCGAACCAAACCACTAGTCTCAGTTCTTAACTTTTAGAGAACTGAATCAAACCATACTATTACCAGAACCAAACCAAACTGAACCACCGGTTCTGTTTTGGTTCGGTTCTAACTCAGGATTCTACTTATTTAAGGGTTTTGCTAAATATAATGTATTATGTCATTAGATTATTTAGATCTATGGGTCCACATTTTATATGTATATGAGGTTATAACACTTATATATATACACATAATTAATGGTTCGATTCGATTTAATTTCAATACTAAAACCGTGAACTGAACTGTCAGTTTTTTCATGCTAAATCCAAACCAAACCATGAGACATTTAGAACCAACCGAAATGACCAGTTTGGTTCGGTTCTAGCCGTCCCATGAACACCCCTACCAAGGAGATAATCGGTCATGAGTTCTTATAGAGGTGCTTGCATAGCTGGCCCATGCTGAGCAGACCCTCGAGAATGGAGTTGTTGGACACCCTGCCAAGGGTAAGTGTTGGCCCTGCATATTGAGCAACCCCCGAAAGTATAAAATCACTTTAGTAAGGTTTCAAATAAACATGGTCCCTCATCCCGTCTGTTTTGGCAACCCGAAAAACGTCCAGAGCTCCCCGTCTGCAACAGAGTTGCCCAAACCTGTCTCCAGATCCAGGATAGCTCTATTTTTCCAAACTAAGACCTGGACGATTATCCCAATCCAATCCAATTAGTAACTTATCAGTCTACATTTGTCTCTGCCGAAAGGGTAGATGCGCTGAAGCTCAGGTTGTAAAGGTCGGGTTAAAGTTTCACCTTCATACATGGCTAAGGCTAAGCTGTCAAATGATTGCTTCTAGACGTGGCACGGCCAGTACAAGGCACCGCACCTATAATATAGCCCTTTCCATGCATACATAGTGCTATCAGGGAACTTACTGAACTTGCAGCAAAGAAAGTAATCGCCAAGGACAGGTATTGCAATCATTCACGAACAAGCACGGCAAAATTTTTATAAGCTGCCCAGTAAAGAGGCCATGGATTGTGATGGTTGTATGTACACAAGCATATGTGAGTGAGTGAGAGATATGATCAGAAAATGGTGTCAAGAGTAAGTTTCCTTTTAGGAGGGGAAATGTCCCCAGACTGTTTCTGCAACTCCATGAACGCAGCCCCCTTATGAGCAAATAAACGCCGGAGGTTTATTACTGAAAGCTCATTAAAACTGGCAACAGCAAGGTCTGCTTGCACCAACTCGTATCTGTACCAAGTTCCATAAAAGCAGGTTATGTTCCCCTTAGAATCTCACAACCAAAGGCATCCAAATTATAGTTCTCTATCCAGCATGTGTTTGTACCATACAAGCTATTTCAGCAAAGAAAGAACTCGACAGCAGGAGAGATCGGGAACAAAACTTACGCGGGGTGAGCACCAATTAGAGCAACTGCCATCATCGTACAATTATGGGCAGCAGTAATTCCTCTGGGGTCATCTTCAAACACAACGCATTTGGATGGTCTCCGATCCAACTGCAGCGAACCATAAAGAACAAAGAGAATGAATATCCAACATCATGTAGATACCTTCCTAGATTGGCCAAGATTTATGTCTGGAAGGGATCAGGCAAGAGAATGGAAGGACATTTCCACAAATATAAGCTTATTAGATCAGCAAAGTCCAACATGAAAAGGAGGGCCTCTAAAGTGTTGGAAAAAAACAATAAAACATGATTTATTATAGAATTAAATGCTAATATGACACTAGATAGAGCTCAACGACAACTATGAAGAATCCATGTAGCTGACCCCACATAGTGTGGAAAAAGGCTTGGTGTCCATTTTATTTTTGCTTTTGCTTTTGGTAGTCAAGTCAAAGATGGAATCTGGATGGAACAAGGACGCACAAGCCACTATTCCTGGCTAAATATCCTAAACATACCTCAGACCAACTCAAAATGCATACAGAAATATACGTAGATCATGAGATATATATCATCGATTAAATAAATTTGTTGAACATATTGCTTCTAGCCGACTCCGTCTAGTATGGGAAAAGGCTTGTTGTTGTTGAACATATTGCTTCTAGGCATGGTTTTGAATTTCAAAAACCCCAGGTATAATCCAAAAAGTATCTTGGGATTCTGAATTCTTTCAATCCATGGATCAAATTGCATAGTTTTGATTTTCAAGTAACCTAGGGTACATGTACGATGTTAACATACATGAAAAGTATCTACAAATTTCTCAATTAATTCAGTTCATTAATCAAATCTCAGTTTTGACACCAGATAACTGACTTGGGATAAAAAGAAGTCACTACATTTATTTATTTTCCTGTACACTTTCAATGGTTAGAGCAGAGAATAGATCTGAAAAACATCAACCTAATCAACAGCTATCTTCTCCAGGGATCAGGCGGCTTATCAGGTATACAATAAATGCTTATCCATGGTACCAGACATCTGTCCATTTGCTCAAAATGCTCTCCAAGAAACCCAAAACTGCCATTTCAGCTAGATGGACAACTAGAAGATCCAAAACAAAGAACCTAAGGCGTGATATCCTCAACAAGAGTACCGCATTTACATACACAAGAGTGTGCGTGCACATGGACATGCATACATGCACACATAGCCGTGCCGATACATCACCAATTCCAGTTCATACCTTAACAGCAGCTGAGAGAAACCTATGAGCAATAGAATCCATCCCATCCTCTTCTGTCACCATAGCCTGCAGCTTGCATAAATGGAACAAATTAATCTTAGAACATCATAGTGAGAGAAAAAGGAAAATGTTCTATTGCAAGACATCAGACCTGGAAGTATTTCTGTAAATCCATCCTCCGGAGAGCTGCAATCAGAGTTCTACGATCCAAACATGATGTAACAGCACAAGGAATCCCGAGCGTGTAGAGCGCATCTAACCAGTCCTTCAGACCCTCTATAGGTGCTCTTAGCTGAGCAAAGCATTCATCCAAGTGATATCATGCCCCCATAAGATGGCAATTGGAAAAAGAACAGAAAAATAATCGGATGCATGCACACGCACAAACACATAGGCACACACACTTCTTACATTGTGGAGGTTGTCATAGTAGAGCTGGGATAACCGTATCTTTAATCTTTCCAGTTGATGATCACTATCCACCCAGTGCAAAACCTGAATGTCATGGAGCAGAAATGACAATGTTTAACCATGTGGAGCCATAGGCAAAGCACAAGTTCTAAAAGGAAACAGAAAATGGAAAAAGGTACAAATATCTGCGTAAAGTTTGAAGCTGCATTTGCTGGCAATTGATGAATCAATCTTTCAAGAGAACAATAAGAGAATTCAGCTATTGCTCAGAGAAATTTTTCCATAGATGAGACAGGATATATGGAACCGCCATGTTGTAACCTATACAAGTCAACTCAGAATAAATTTTCCACACCTTACTGAGGACATGATCAGCACCTGCATATAGCATAGAACGGCGGACATTCTTATCATCAGGAATGTCCTTTCCTGTCATCAGAAAACAAAGTTTAGAAACCATTAGTTAAGCAAGGTAAAAAAACATGTCAAAAGGAAAGGAAATTTGAAAAATAAGCTTATAATCACTTGTCTAAGTGCTGAATTAGCAAGGCTAATAGTACAAGCACGTCAGGAGTACCATGAAGGGAGCCCCGGTGTGCTTATAAGAGTTGAATTAATTTACAGAAAATGAAAGTGTAGACACATTTTAAAAACAATAGCCTGAGCATCGTAGCAGTCTAATTGTATGTCCACTGCATTAGACACTCTTTCATACACATAGCATACTGTTCCTAAGCTGCATTTGAGATGGATGCACTACAGTCGACACTCTGGGTGGCCTTCACTCAAAAAAGAAGTTCAAACCCCTTTCGACTGCTTCCCATCAGAAAAGGAGCCCATATTAGTGTCCCGGCCCATGGGGCACACAAAAATAAATAGTTCAAGCGGTTTAACAACTACCTCTAGGTAACAATAGGCCCTTAACGAGGATTCACCATTAACTACTATCACTGAATCCCCCTGTTTAAACACCATTTAAACAAGCTTGTAATGAGACATGGGGATTTAACATGGCTAAAAGAAAAAGGAAATTCAAATACCATGTAGCATACACTGAATGGGACATTAAAAGAATACCAATCTCTACCATGTGGGAATAAGATGGTTCGAAGTTGCAGCAATTGATACCTTCTTCAAGTGCTAACTGGTTCCACGCGTCAAGCTTTAGCGATCGAGTATCAGCCTGAAGTTAAGAGGAAAATTTGTTCAATGAGAACAACATAAAAATGAAAATGTGCAAAAATAGCCATACTGCAATAGAATCATGAATAATACAATATAATAATTTGATCCATAAATTCATTCATTGCATTTTCAATTAACTAACTACATGGCTTGTTCACCCAATGAACTTTCCGTAAACCTAGCATGTTGCAATGCCATCATGAATGATCCGATATTGACCCATAAATTCACTCATGCACTTTCCATTAACTCAATACACGGCTTGACAATAGTCTCGAATTGCACATCTATTTTGCCACATAGATGTTAGTAGAGGGAGTTCATGCAGTTTACAGTCATTTGCCACATGATGCATAGTTTGCACTAAATAGCACAGGCATATCTTTTTCATGTTAGTGATCTCACTGAATGGGAAGCATTCACTTCACTACATATTGTTAAACAGGGAGAGAACTTGGATTCACTCTTCTTAGAGAATAGACCGTTAACATTGCAACGTGTCAATTTTCGCTTTTCCTACATATTGCCTATATTTTGTAAAGAGAGGTTCATTGTCAAGGCCATCATCAACATCTCTCTTGAAGCAATAATTCTATTTTACAGGTGTTCAAAATTCTCAAAATGTTACTATCTGCAAGTGCAAATACTTATAATACGGAATGTTGTTTTAACAATCCCCTTTGTGCCTTAATAAATTGGTCCCTGCAGAAATAATGGTGATCCCATGATAATCTAGAGATTTCATACTAAGTATCCAAATGATCTAGTACTCTTTTCAAAACCTTTGGCCACTTTTGATTTGCGATGGCTTTTCATATGTGAAGTAGTTTATAACCATATCAAATTTTGTCAGCATCATCTGCCAATGCTGAGGATGTTAGAAACAGAGTAGAATGGTCACATGGTGTGTTTTCAGAAAGCAATAATGAACAAGGTAGACATCAAGGAATCTTTAAACCAACTCCATATAAATCTTCATTAGTGGGAGACAAAGGTCCCCTGGTTCTCCATCAAGATAACAGCAGTCTTCTGCAAGCATTTCATGTGTTATTTCAATGCACAATGAGAAGGGGATGACCACCAGGCATGCACTAGACAAAGCCAAAAAAGTTCCAAGTATTATACAATTCTTCAGTATCTTGATGATCATCAGGCTTTCTCCTGGCAATCTTTGTCATAGCATGCGAGAACAAATATGACTAGAAACAAGCTCACAGTGTTAGTGAAGATATGTTGTCTTGTTTGTGACCACACAAATTTGTGCCCTCCTAAAGAAGGTTCCAACTCAAGGAGAACTACTAGATAGGTTATATCTGATCTAATTGTAGCCAAAATAATGAGAAACAAGGAAACAAGCACACCTAAAGTAAATCGAGGTAAAGAATGCTTAAATATAATTTAGGTTAGAAAAACCATTATGGAGTAGGGAATTACCCATAAATCATTGAAAAACAAAAACTATTTCCACGAAATATCAAAAGAAATGCCCATGAAATCCCCAATTAACATTGCTCATCAATTTATGTCTTAGAATGAAACTTCTAGACACCCTTTTTAGGTGTGATGCCTTATGATTTGTCTGTCCTGCATCTCCTTATGCAATGCATACAAGGAGTCCAATCTCCCCAAAGATATGTAAAACATTAGATGCAGAATATGTGCTGCTCTGCACAGATGTGGGATGGCATTTGTCATCCACCTCAAGCAAGTCAGACAGGTACATATATAGGATGCTAGTTGAGTAAAAGAGATACCACAACATTGTCCCATGAAAATATAAGACCAAAAGCTTCATCAGGTTTCATGGCATATCGTATTCTTTGAAGACTGGTTTCTTGCATCCTATCATTCAAGAAATCCTGAAATAACAAACAGGAATTAACAAAGAAGATGTCAATTATCTCTAGAATATGAAATGTGCATAAGTGCCCACTAACACTTACCACATCAACCTTTAGAGGTCCCTCAGGTCTAAATGTCTCAAATCCCTCTCCATATTCAGCACCAATTGCCTGAAATATTTCATTGGCCAAATTATATGCAGGCCTTCATCTCATACCCACAAATGTTCACCGGGTGAAATTTACAGTGTGGAGGTCACTCGGCACATTTAGAGAGTTTGTATAAGGTGTACGGCTATGAGATTTCGAAGAATGCAAGATCCCATCATATCTGGTGGTTTGAAAAAGTGAATGCACACAAACGCCCCTTAATATGACAATAAGATAATGATTAAATCCTTTTGCTTTGCTTACAAAGATATGTATTCAGATGTGCAGCATGTAAGCAAAGTTGACTACAGAAAAGTACCAAATAACTTAAAGGTTGTAAGGCTTAAGCATCTGACTAGAGTAATACAACAAGAAAACATTCTTATAGGATAACTCAAATATTTTGGCTACTATGAGATCTAAAGAAACCAAACTCTTAATCGTTTTCTGACACTTCTATTTGGTCTGGGTAAAACACGATAGGTACTCGTGCAGGCTCCTCCTAGACAAAATTTCTTCAACCCAAGCAAATTCAATCGTCTAGTATGTGCCCCAATGTCGCTACTATCAACATCTCAACAGTCACCATAATATTACTGAGAGAAAGAAAGGACTCATGATTCCTGCAGGTGCACATGAACATCGATCCCAATGAAAAGAAAATCCTGAATTAACGTCGCAGAATCCTCATGCATTTTAGTAAAAGCGGGCACTTCCTAATAACGGCATGAGTATCCATTTAAACCTTCCTAATTTTTTCTGTTCTCTACGTTTAAGATGCAGCAAATGTAGTTCTTATCAGAGACTCAATCATGGTTAAAAATAGAATACTTTCGACATCCGGGTTTCAAGCAAGTGAAGGAATTAAATGGTAGTAACTCCAAAGAGACACTAACACGCAATATAGATATTACAAAATCGAGAACAAGGACGAAACGAAAAGGCAAGGGAAAATGGCGTACCTCTTCCATAAAAACTTTGAGCGCGCTCTTCTTCGAGAACCAACAGATACCACCGTCTTGTTCGTCAAAACCATAGGCCTTGCAGACAACCAAACACCTCTCTGATTCTTTCCTCTTCCATCTCTACGACACCAATAATCTTAATTGAACTAAAAAGAACCAAAGAAAAGACGGATGGAGAAAATCGGAGAGAAGGGTTGATAGAGGGAAATACTCACGGGAAATTCTAATCCCACAGAAGACGGCTTGATTCGGCAGAGAAGACGGGCAGGCACCGATGGAAGCAAAGAGGAGCATCGGAGACGGCAATCCATGGAGCGAGCAAGAGAGAGAGAGGGGGAGAAAGAGACGCATCTGTTGTGTATTCACTTATTCACCACAAGCCAGCGGCCTGAAGTACGACAGAATTCATTTAACCTCAACAACTTTTAATATTTCGGAAGGTGCGAAACGAGTTCCATTAATTGCATATAGCAGTTTAGTGTCGCTTATATTTGTTTCAAACCCTTCAACATTTATTTGTGGAACCACTTTTCCCGTAAACATTAGTTCCATAACATTTATTCGTGGAACTACTTCGGGTTCCCCAAATGCAAACAGGCCCCAATTGGAACTCAAGCTTGAACGCAGTTTGCTCCAAAGTTTTATAAAGCATGCCCAACACCGTATATCAGTTTAATCTTGCTGGTCGTCAAACGACAAGAGTAGGTAATTCTTTGTCATGAAGACTGAGCCTAACTCTAACAGGTTCTCTCAAGATCGATTTGGGTCGACCATGAGCCATCACCCACTGCGCCGTCCACCGAAGTATGGACTTTGAGTCTATGATCCATGAGATTTCAATATAGAACATAGAAAGAGTCTTATTTTATCGGGTATGATTTGCATTTTTCTTATAGGATCCAGTAGAGGTTCTTCTCATGCTCGAAGCTTTCGAAACGAGATCTGGCCGTTCCGGTACCGGCATTTCTAAAACAAGACCCTGACCTAAATTTATTTGGATCTCAAATGGATCCCACTGGTGGTAGACTACCCAATCCATAGTGAATCTCCTCTTTCTTTTGTTCCATGAGAAGCTATTGCTAATTGTACTAATTGGGCTGGTAAACAAGCTGCAACCAAACTGAGGCTTTTCATTTTTTGTACAACCGGGGGGGGAGGGGGGGGGGCATGCCTCGGATCTCGAACTCATAAACTTCAAATTGTATGTCGACCCTCTAGCCAGGTGAGCTATTGCTCTTTGTGCCGACCTGAGCTCCTTGGACTTGAGACTCCGTCTAATAACTCGTTTCACGAGCACAAGCACAGACAAAGCCATATGGATTCCAAAAACAAATCACTTAACATGAGTGCTTAATCTCAAATCCTTTTTGGGCTGGGGCAAATAAGCCAGGGAGCTGTTTTGGGTAGGAAAACAATGCCGTATAGTTCACAAACTCAACCGTGGGCTATAAGTTTTGGCTGATTTTTCAAATTTGGGTGCGGCGGAGCCTCACTTCGAGTCAATGTAGATCTGCTACAGCAAGTAAATTTTACTTGTTTTCATCCATGTTCCACTGTAATGAATCTTTTGAGTTCTGTAAAGATGCAACATCCAACTGGTTCTTTACATGCATGTCATAAATATCATTTGAGCTAGCGGGCCGACCCAAGCCAGCAACTACCCGTTCGTACTCAGTTCGCAGCTGCTGCTGCAAACCGAATATGAACGAGATCGGGCTGAGCTGAACCAAGCTGAGTAGTTCGCCTTGTCTCCTCAACTTGCTTTAAGTGTTGCTTAAGATCAAGAATGGCTTATACTGAAACCTAACTGCATGTCATTCTTGGACCATGTTTGCTGCAATGGGACATATGAGTGATATCCACACATATCTCAATCAAATGAGGTTTATGGTCAGGATTGAATGCGACCACTTAAGTTGGATTGCATATATAAGGCGACCCAATTTGCCAAGGAAGGTGAGAGGAAGAGATTCGAAGAATTCTCCACAAATACCTATCGAGTTGTATCATATTCAGTCGTCGTCCTCCCCATGTCATGAGTTGGAAAGGAGCCAATCTCCTTTGTGTCTCTGTGGTGTGGTTGTGGTCTATTCCATCTATGAAGGTGGCCCACCAGATCTGATCCACATACATAGCTATTCCTCAACCTGAACCGGAACTAGCGGTCAAACCACCGGTTTTGGTTTTCCCAGAATCAGAAACTGGTATAGGCTGGAACTAAAAAAAGTAAGAATTAAAAAATAAAAGAAAAATGGGAAAAAATGTATGGAACTGGATGTTTGGAGCCATTGGTTCCGGTTGGAATTTTCGGACCCCTCGCAGCTTGAGGATAATATATGGGCATCAATCTTTGCAAGAGGATAACGGCTCTGTTATTTCAACTTTGGCATGCTCTGGGGAAATTTGGACCTGACCCAACAACTCAATCGAAAAAGCCATGTTCGGTCATGGAAGGCATGGCTGGTTTGGAACCGGCCTAATGGTTCTAACAGAATCCAAATTGTGTCAGGGACCATCTAAAACAGAAACCGGGCTCTGGACTTGAGACCCAGGACTACCTGATTCAATTTTGGTTCCACTTGTTATGAAACCAGAATCGGCCTGAAACCGAAACCAACATAGAACCATAACCAGTCTTGGTTTTAGGTCCTGGGGTAACTGGAACTGGCCATGTCTAGGAAAGAGGTTAGACGCCTGGTTGGGCCAGGGTGGTTTGAAACTGGTCCAGCAAAACATCAGGTTAGGTCTTAGTGGACCCAAAACTGACCTCAACCCGACCTGAAAGGTAGATGTTGTTACAGACAAGGGCTGACCATTCTCGGCTCAGGTAACAGTTGGACTGGCCATCCAGTCTGTTACCTGTTACAGATAAGCTAGAATCGTAACGATAGGACATTACCAAGATTTCCGGTAACGTTCCCATTAAATGCTTCGGACGAGAAAAGCCACAGGTAGAGTATCCGGGATGAGGGAGGAGCGGGCTGCCTATAAAAGCCAGCCATTACAGGTCAAAGACACAGATACAGAAAGATATACATACACAAAAAAACAAAAGTGTGACGATCTGTAAATTCTCTCCCTAGGAAACCCCTGAGTTGGAACCTCACACCTTCGACAAACTCAAGCGAGTGGTAGCTGATCGAAGATTCAGGTAACAGGCCAGAAATTTCTCCATCATTGGTATCAGGGCCTAAAAACCCTACAAAAAGAAAGAGGAGGTAAGCGTAGAGAAAAAAAAGAGAGAAAATGGGGAACAAGGAACAACGAGACAGGAAGCAACAATAACAAAACAAAAGAGAGCAGAGAGCAAAAGGCGGTCGGTAGGCCGAGTCTGAGGCAGGCAACGACCATCAAAACCCCTAATAGGCCGACAGGCCTCGTCTGAGGCGAAGAAGACAATCCGGAAAAGGAAATCGGTAGGCCAAAGGCCGTAGAAGGCAATTGGCAGGCCAGAGGCCGAAACAGGCAGCCGGCAGGCCAAGAGGCTGGAATAGGTAGCCGACAGACCAGAGGTTACAGAAGACAGTTAACAGGCCCGAATAAGGCAATCAGGAACGCCAGGGACGCCACCAGACCGCTTCCCCCTCTCTCTGCTCTCACTTCCTCTCTCCCTCTCTCCCTCTCTCCTCTCGCTCTCTTTCTTTTTTTCCTTCACGCTGAAAAATCCTGCATTTTTTGTATCAGTGTAAAAAAGAAAAATGCTGTTTTGGAAAACCGTGGGCTCGAAAACCAACGATTTTCTGAAACTGCCTCTGGGAACAGACTAAAAAATGCATTTTGCCCCAACCAGTTTCAAGTATTTACATTTTTGCCATTCGAAAAAATTACTGTTCTGTCTAGATATTTTCAGGTAAAAAGACTATTTTGCCCTTATTAAGCAAAAGGTCTATTTTACCCTCTGACGGCTTGTAAAAATTACCAAATATTGGGTTGTTACTTTACCGTTTTACCCTTCCTAGTTTGGATAATTTCAATTCTGCCATTTAGTCAAAAAACAGATTTACCCCTGTACCTTTTGAAAAATTACAGATTTGACCTAAGACAATTTTAACTCCGATCAGTTGCGAATTTTACAAAAATACTAAAGAATAATTTTATGAGTTTGTCCTCAGTTTTTTACAAAATTACAAGAGGAGACAAATAGATAAAATTACTGTTTTGACCTTGGTATTATTTTAGGGGTATAGAGGAAGAAACTTCTTAGGAAAAATTTTGAATTTCTCCCAAAAAGATTATGAAATTACCATTAGCTTATTTGCTTGATATCATGCATCATGCTAACATGATTCCTGTTATGTATGCTTTTGTTTTTTTGTTGGTTTCCTTTTTAGACAGCTTAATTGTAAAATGTTTTCATTCCTGGACGGCTATTCAGGCTATAATCAAATCAAACTAAGTCCACGAGATCAGGGTAAGACCGCCTTCACAACCCCATGGGGCACGTACTGCTATACAGTCATGTCCTTTGGTTTGAAAAATACCGGCGCAACATACCAACGAGCCATGAACACGATCTTCCATGATCAAATTCATGAGCTTGTAGAAGTGTATGTAGATGATCTCTTGGCGAAATCCAAAACCCGATGCACCCATATCGAATGTTTACAAAAGATTTTCGAAAGGCTTAGGCTTTACAAAGTAAAGTTAAACCCTCAAAAATGTGTGTTCGAGGTAGAATCAGGGAAGCTTCTAGGCTTTATGGTAAGCCAAAGGGGAATAGAAGTCGACTCCTCTAAGTGTCGAGCCATCATAGACATGGCTCCACCCTCCAATCTCACCCAAATCCGTAGCCTCCAGGGTCGATTACAATCCGTGCGCCGACTTTTGCCAAATACATAAAAATGAGTTATATGATATGTGTGTCTGAATTGCAAAGACTGAAAAGTTGAACGGTCTTAATTTCCAAACATGGAAGAAAAAAATCCCTCTAGCTCTAACACTTGAAGGTGTTGAGTATGTATTAAAGGAAACCATGCGTCCGCCACCCCCAGACGCAAATGAGCAACAATTAGAAATGTATAAAATATTTTTGAAAGATGATACCATAGCAAGAACGATCATGTTGACTTATATGGAGAATGACTTGATCAGGGTCCTTGAAGAATATGAGACCGCTAAAGAGTTGTTTGACTCAATAATAACTAAATATGATATAACTGCAAAATTGTATATGCAATTATTACTACAAAAGTATAACTCATTCAAAATGAAAGAAGGAGACAATGTAGTTGAGCATGTAAATCACATACTAGTAATGACTAGAGACTTAGCCGTAATAAAATCAGTCATCCTCGAATCGATGCAGATATCAACAATACTGAACAGTCTACCCCCGTCATGGAACATGATCACCATTGCCCTAAGATTAGGGTCTGAGATTAACCTTTCTGAGTTGCCCCTTAAACTAGCAATAGAGTAAAAACACATGCTAAAAAATAAGAAAGAAAAATTGCTAGTAGTTCAAGATGAATTAGCGTCTAGTTCCAAAACTAATCAGAAGAAAAAACCAAATAAAAGGTTTGACAAGAATAACAAGAAATATTGTCAAAATTTTAAGAAATCGCAAGAAACCGCTTCTTGGATCAAGTATTTCAATTGTGGAAAGATAAGACACTATAAGAGGGACTGCCGAAAGAAGAAAAGTGGAGGAAATAACCCACAATGTTGACAATTAAAGAAGGAGGACATAATCTATGTAATTTCGGAATGTCTATATTTGAACCGCCCAATGACAGGTTGGTGGATAGACTCAAGAGCTACACGACCCATCCCGAAGACCAAAGAAGGGGCAATAGATCTGAAAGAATATCAACCTAGGGAACATCAAATTTATATGAGAAATAGTATTTTCTCAGATGTTCTAGGTATTGGGTCATTCATGATACATGTACAAGACAAATCAATTGTATTGACCGACGTGTTAATTGTGTCATCAATAAGGCGCAATATGGTCTCGGTCCCTACTTTAGTAAATAAAGGTTTTGAGGTTAGGTTTATTCCTAACAAGATGACTGTAGGTAAGCATGGGAAAATTTTATTCTCTAGAGAATTTGATGTAGAACACGGACTGTTCAAACTTTGTGATAATGAAAATAGTGCTTATATTGAGAGTGTCTTTACTATTGATGTGAATATGTGGCATAAACGCCTAGGACATATAAGTCTGGAAAAGTTGAGGAAATTATCCAACTTTGACTTATTGCCTAGATTTGAGGGAAATACTTTCAACAAGTGTGAAGCTTGTATATAAGGAAAAATGACAAAGAAAGTTTTTTCCAAGAAAACAACAAGGGCAACAACCTTGTTGAAAGTTATTCACACAGATTTATGTGAACCTTTTAGACTAAAGACACATCGGAAAAATGGTTAACTAGATATATGTATTTATATCTTTTGACACATAAATCCGAGACACTTATTGTTTTTAAAGAATATAAGCAAGGAGTGAAAAATCAATTAGGGCATTCAATCAAAATCTTATGATAAGACAGAGGAGGTGAATATACCTCGGCAGAATTCTTGGAATTTTGCAAAGACTTTGGTATTACAAAATAGAATACAATGCTTAGGACACCTCAGCAAAATGGTGTAGCTGAAAGATATAATAGAACCTTTCTAAATATTACAAGGTTAATATTAATCGATGCCTCTCTTCTAAGGATATTTTGGGAAGAAGCAGTAAGTACAATTGTTTACATACTCAATAGAGTACCATGTAAGGTTGTATTCACTACACCATATGAGATGTGGTTTGGAAGAAAACCCAACCTAGGTCATCTCAAGAGGTGGGGATCTGTTGCACATGTTAAGATCCTTGATCAGTCTAGTGATAAGCTAGACAGTAGGTTCTTGAGATATATATTTATTGGATATCCAAAAGGTTTAAAAGGATATCGGTTTTATCATAAGGACCATGGACTCATTGAAAGCATAAATGTTGAATTCTTAGAAGATACTAAGAATGACATCTTAGAAAACGATGAGGAATGTGTTGATGATTTGGTAAACTTAGATCAATCATCTTTTGAGCTCATAGACGATCTTCCTGAAACTATCGATACCTTAAGTAGACATAATAGGCTAATAGCTACTCCGTCCTACTTAAAGGATTATCATACTTATCTTGCAGAAGAAGTGTGTAATTCGGTAGATTTAGATGAGTTGACTGATAACCTGACTTATCGACAAGCAATGAACTCATCAGAAACAACAGATTGGGAGAAAGCCATGGATGAGAAAATTGAATCCATTGAGAAAAAACATGTCTGAGAATTGGTTGATTTGCTAAAAGGAAGAAAAGTTATAGGCTGTAAATGGGTTCTGAAAAAGAAATACAAGGTCAATAGTACGATCGACAAGTTTAAAGCGAGGTTGGTTACAAATGGTTTTTCGCAAAAAGAGGAAATAGATTATGTTAAGACATATTCCTCAATTGCGAAATTTGCATCTATACGTATAATCATGGCAATATCTATATACTATGATTTGGATTTACATAAGTTAGATGTAAAGACAACTTTTCTAAATGGGGATTTATAAGAAATCATATACATGCAGCAACCCGAAGGATTTGTGGTTGAAGGTCAGGAAGATAAAGTATATAGGTTGAAAAACTCCCTATATGGCCCGAAACAGTCATCTCGCCAATGGTATTTGACTTTTCAAAATGCCATTATAGAACTTGGGTTTGTGGTTAACAATCTTGATCATTGTGTATATGTTTGGAACAGTAAGAGCCACTTTGTCATTATATGTAGATGAGATATTGTTGACTGGGAATGACAACGAGATGATTGTCAAAACCAAGTCATGGTTGAATTCCAAGTTCGAAATGAAGGATATGAGGGAAGCATCCTATATTCTGGGAATAAAGATCTCAAGATAGAGAATCTAGACTCTTATGCCTGAGTTAAGAGAGAGATATTGATTATATCCTCAAAAAGTTTAAAATGGGTGAATGCAAGTATGGAGATACACCTATTGCAAAAGGGGTTAAATTAAGTAAGGTTGATTGTCCCAATGAAAGAGACGATAAGCCTAATGTTCCTTATGCATAAGTTGTTGGCAGCTTGATGTATGCTATGTTGTGTACAAGACCTGATATCAACTTTGTTGTTGGTCTTGTAAGTAGATATCAAAGTAATCCTGGTTGGCAGCACTGAGTAGCTGTGAAAAGGATTCTAAGATATTTGAAAGAAACAAAGGACTTGAAACCGTGTTTTCAAGCAGATGAACTGAAAGTGGTAGACTACTCAGATATTGACTTTGCTGGGAGCAAAGATGCTAGCAAATCAACCTCGGGACAAATATTATTATTTAGAGGTGGTGATGTTTCTTGGGCATGTAAGAAACAGGGTTGTGTAGCATTGCATACACAGGAAGCTGAGTATGTAGCATGTTGTATGGCTACAACGAGTGTTGTCTAGATAAGCCACTTCATACGAGATTTAAAGTTGGAAATAACAGACGAGCCAATAGTTATCTATTGTGATAACAATGCAACAATTACTCTTATTAAGAGTGGTTATGAGAAAGGAAGCATATAATGGTAAAATACCACTATGTTCATGATATGGTTATGAGAAAGGAAATATCCATCTCATACATGCCAACACAAGATATATTGGCAGACCCCTTAACAAAAGGCATAACATATGATCTCTTCTCAAAACATGTTACTAACATATGTTTGAGATATGTTTGATTGTTGTATAGGTAAATAACCATACAATGAATAAATTGTTGTGTAGAGAAATAACCACACAATAGGTTCTGATTGCAATAGTAATTAGGAAACGACATAACTAGGAAAAACTTTGAAAAGTGGGAGGAAAACCAATATGTCGATACACTTGGCTCGAATAGCCAAGTGGGAGATGTTACAGATAAGGGCTGGCTATTCTCGGCTCAGGTAACGACTGGACTGGCCATCTAGTCCGTAACCTGTTACAAATAAGCCAGAATCGTAACGGTAAGACATTACCGAGATTTCCGGTAACGTCCCCGTTAAATGCTCCGGACGAGGCAAGCCACAGATAGAGTATCCGGGATGAGAGGAGAGCGGGCTGCCTATAAAAAGCAGTCATTACAGGTCAGAGACAGAGATACAAAGAGATATACATACACAGAAAAACAAAAGTGTGACAATCTGTAAATCCTCTCCTTGGGAAACCCTTGTGTGGGAACCTCGCACAAATCCACAGCATCAACTCAAGCGAGCGGTAGCTGATCAAAGATTCAGGTAACAGGCCGGGGATTTTGCCATCAGATGCAAGAGTTGCGGCATCAACTTAACTCGTCATTTTATGGGTGTTCAATGAACCGCTCAATCTAGTCCAAACTGATGGTTTGATATGTTTTTTTTGCTTGTGCCTTGGTGTTGTTTGGCTTGTGGTTAGGGATGACAAGTCGGGGTGGGTTTTCACTCCACCCGCATCCTCAACCCACACCCGCTTACTTGAACCAATAATTTTTTTTTTAAACATTTAATATTATATGTTTTACATAAATATCTTTTTTATAATATTTTATATTAATAAACTAAAGTTGTTATATATATAGTTATATTTATATGAAAAAATGTAAAATATTTACAAATAAATAAATATAACAGGGTGGTCATACCTTGAACCTGACTCGGCTCCGTCCTGCCCTACGTGCGGGTCTTTCATCTTGCGCCCCGCCCCCCATAGCGGGACAGGTCATTTTACTTGAAAATCCGTTCCACGTTGGGCGCTTGCTTTAATAAGGTGAGGTGGTAGCTCAAGAGCAAACCTTGCTACTTATTAAGTGCTTTTGCTCAAGCGTTAATGCTGAAGAATGTCACTAGTTATTTCATGTAGAAGCAATGCTGATGGCTTTGGCTTTTAGTCTAGTATACAACTGTCGGCATAAATTTTGTTCATTGATACTTTATGTGTGAGCAAATGATTCTATAATTAGCAGTGAGCTTCTTGCATACTTCAATGCATCACCTTGCACTCCAAACGTTTGACTTAATGTCCAAACGAGTGTCAGAGTTCTCTTCTTCCTCCTCCCTGGGAGGCACCCGGATATTGGAGATCCATCCGACAGTGTGGGTGGGACAACGCAGGCTATGACCATGCGTACTTGGTCTCAGGTGGTTGGGAACTCCAAACCTGATGCAAGAAAACCGACAAGCAAATTGGAGATCAAAATGGTGGGACGAAGTCACGAAGGAGGAGATTGGTAATATCATAAGTGCTACCTTTGATGAACAAATACATCCTTGGTTAATGTGGAGCTCTGGCCTAACCAAAACTTCTTCGTTGGCTTTAATGGCCTGTTCTTGATTAGAGTGATCAAGGAGGAGGAGATAAACACGATAATGAGAAGAGGCTTCTACGAATTGTCTGGCTGAACACTTGTCGTCAATCAATGGTTACCAGGAAAAGAGTGCAAGCTTGAGATTACATCCACCACACTAGTTTGGCCTCATATGTTAGATCTGAATCCAGGTTTTTACAATGAAGGCATTTTTGAAGGGATTGTTGCGAACCTCGGAGGGTCCTATCTCACGATGGACGGATCAACCAAAAGATAGGACAAAGCAGGTTCAACATGCATGTGTTTGGAGGTTCCCAGATGCAAAAAGCTTGAGTTGGGAGTCCCTGTCTGCAGAGACGAAGAGCACTGTATCTCCCTGGCCATTGAATTCGTCTGCAATAGTGTTTTGTGAAGCTTGTGGTTTCACGTACCACAAGAGTGCAAGTTGTCTGCAGTAGCAACAATTACAAGAACAATCCTGGGGCCCAACCAATGACTACCAAACAACTAAAGGCAAAAATATATGAAGGAGCAAGGAAACTGCAGAAAACGTCCAACCCCCGCAATAGATAGGAGAGAAAATTGTCTCTGATGAAAACGTTCAACAGATGTGCCTTCCTGGATGGAAACTCCTAGTGAGGAACAAACAACAAGCCTTGGTTTCTGTAATGCAAGAAATGGCTCCTGCCATGAGCATCCAAACTCTCCAGTTGAAGGCCTTACTCCTGATGGCAAAAAGGCATGCACAGGCCAGGATCATCAATCGGCGTCATCAACTGCCAGGAATGAGTGATTTAGAATAGTTGATGAGTTCAATGAGTTTATCTCCTCTTGCAATCTTACGGTGCTCTGACTTCAAAGATACGATATACATGGTCCAATAGGCAAGAAGGCAGCCGTTACATTGCAAGCAAACAAGGGACTGATCAATTCCCTGTAGTCAGTAACCATTCCTCCCAATGACTAGATCAGGATGAATCAACTCTCTTTTCTCATACCATAAGGATCTTCTCTTGGAACATCTTAATGAGCCTCAACGACTTTGACCACCCTTCAGTTTTCAACATGTGGTGCAATAATCGGTTTTTGAGGACATAATTAGAAGCTCCTGCAATGTAGACTTCGAGGCAACCACATGTTCAAGCATTTCAGTAAACTCAACATCCACAGAAACCATCTTCAGTAATGAAATAGGGAGAGTCATTGCCTTAAAGCATGACCCAATGCAATGGATTAGGTTCTGCAAGTATGCTTCGATGAAGGGCGAGGAGCATTTACAAGAAGAAAGAAACATTTACCTGCTTCCGACTTAAAGAGCTTAGAGAGGAGTCATTTTGGAGACCAGAAAGCAAACAAACATGGCTTCATGAGGGAGATCTAAATACGAGCTTCTTCCATGCTTGTCTTAACCTCAATGCAGATCACAAATTTATCCACTCTCTCCAAGAGGAGGACAAAACGACGGTCCACTCAACGGATAATATCATGTGGTCAGCTTCAACGTACTGTAGAAAACTCTCCACTAAGATCACTTGTCAAGCATGAAGAGAACTCAAGCTTACTTGCATTATTGCAGGATGAGGACATCCACCGAGCAATGCCCCTGGGTCGATGGCTTCTCAAGCTCATTCTTCAGGCATTGTTGGTCTATTATCAATAAGGATGTACTTGCAACGGTTATAAATTTCTTTTTGAGTAGGTGCATGTTTAACTAAATCAATTCACTGGGTCATCATCTTCTTCTTCTTCATCGCTTGACACATTAGAGTGATCGAATTCATCATCATCATCATATATCAAAATGAAGTATTTAAGCTTCTCGTACTTGTGGCTAAGCTCCCACTTTTTATTACATGAAATCATTGGTTTTTCTACTTTTCTCCTCGAGTAGAGTGGACTTAATGATCTCTTCTAGTTCTTTTTCTTGCCTTTTTATCTCATTCAACTTAGGGGCTACAACTTAAGAGGATTTAGAATCCCTCCAAGAACGATAGTGCCTAATCTTCTTGTCATAGAGTTTAGAAGCCTCTTGCATGTTATCAACTCCGGACTCAAAGAACCTTGGAGGGCAAACCTTCTCTCGAGCCAACTAAGTTCTCTCAAGCCAGCCAAGTATTGGACTAAAAGAGCACGTTCGCTCAATTTGAGAGACCATAGGAGCCAACTTCTTGATTTTGCTTTGATACTCTTTAAGAGAACTTTCTTGCTTGTATCCTTTATTTCGCCATATGGATTGATAAGAAGGTTAGTGGCGAAGATACTAATAATATCCATAGGAGCAAACACGGACTTGAAGGTAAACCTCTCAAGCATGGATGGCTCATAATTTGCTTCCTGTGGAAATACTGGAATCCTATTGTTTTCCAATCCATCCAACAACTTCTTGCTATCAAGGAGCATTTAATACCTATCCTATTATCTGTTGATTGCAGAGTTAAATGCTTTACAAAGCCCAGAATCAGTCACCACCACGAATGGCATTGGTGGAAAGAAGTGTTGATGTGCGTTCATGGTCCAAGAGTCATAATCGAGTCTTCAAGGTAAACCGAGAAGGTGAGGTTCGCTGGTTCCAGTTCTATGAAAGGTGATACCGGAACCGAACTAGGTGGTTCTTGGTTTCGCGTCTAGTTGCAGGAGTTTCAATTTCAGCCGGCTCCTGGCTTGGTCTGGTTTCAATTGGAACTGCTGAACTGGTTTCAAACCTACCCATGTCTACCCTCTACACGTCGGTTAGCCTCATTCCTAGTGACGGATCTACGTAGAAGGCTCGGGGTGCGGTCGCCCCCTCTGAAAGTTTGTAATTTCAATATAAAAGATACATGTTACAGTTAAATACAAGCTTGAGATACATGCTTCTCCCCCTAACACAATGAAATACATACTTAGCTCTCATAATACTATTTTCTAGATCCGCCGGCGCCACTGCTCATTCAATACCTTTTTGTAACTGGTTGAGGTCTGCCTAATCTTTCTTGCTAATTAATATAAACTTATTATACATTTTACTAAAGTTTATTTGTTGCCTGATTGATTATAAACACCATAAGGTGGTGCATGAAAGTGTAACAAGTCATGATTTAAACTGAACAGAACCAAACCAAACTGAAATCAATAGTACGGTTTAATTTAGTTCTCCAAACTTGAGAACTGGTTAGTTTGGTAGAACTTGAAGATGGAGCCGAATTTGTAGAGACCCCTGGTTGGAATCTCTTGAAAGTTGAAAGGAGAATAAAATCTCAAAATTTGAATTCTCTTTGAATTAGATAAAATTTTTGATCGTATTTATTTTTCTTTATCTAACTTTGTTAGAGGTTTGCCGGACCCTCGCTGGAATTGGGAAGTCCAAGTAAGCAGAGTGGCCAATAGATTAGTAAGCATGGCTGTGGGCTGCCTTTGGATCTCCATATTTTTGAAACTTCGACGGTCAAAATGTAACAGACACGCCTTCTTTCAAAGAAAAAGGAAAATGATGTTTCATCGAAGCTCAGACGGAGTTAACCTTTGCTGGAGGTTTATTCAATTTTGCCGGAATTACAACCAAACCGTATTGGGGTTCCATCGGAACCTGGACAGAGTGCCACTGCTTTTAACATTATCATCGGCATTGAAATTAGCGACGACCAATTGATTTCAATGCCTACGATGTCTCCATCCTCCTCCTTTGGGTGCTACATTATTTTAGATACACAACGCCAAATGAATCAGCTCCCAAACTCTCGAAGAATTTTGTGGACTTGTTGAAAACAATTAATATATATATATATATATATTTATTTATTTATTTATTGACGGATCAATTTTATCTTTAACCTCTCACTCATTCATAATTATACCTACTCTTTAATTTTGAGGCACATGAATGGTGTTCTTTATATTTTTTAAATATGTTTGTAACTTTTTAAATGTTATAAATTGAATTGAAAAGAGAAAGAGGATTACCATAAAAGTGTTTGGAAAACAACTATAAAGAATGATCTAGTTTATATTAAGTTAACTACTGACATGACACATGATAGGGCTATATGAAAATGAAGAATCCATGTAACCAATCCTATCTAGTAATGTAAAAGGCTTAGCTGTTGTTGTTTATAACTTTTAAATAACACTTGTATCCTTAAAAAGTAAAACGATATGTATATATGTCACACTTTATAAGATCTAACTTATACACATCCATATACACTACACCTTCACACATTTATATATATATATATATATGCGCCAAAGTCATATGAAAGGATGATGTTGGGTTTGGTGAAGCCTACATGTTAGCAAGACATTGTTTATTTGGGGCAATAGTTTACACATAAATTTGTCGATACTAACACTTGGACACTCATGTAACACCTGCACACTCATGTCAACCTATTATTTTTGGATGACGTAAATTTATGAAAGATTTTAAAAAATATGAAATATATTTTTATTATACTCATATAATTCAAAAGCAGCATTAACATGAGTGAACAGATACCAGTAGTGTGGTGGTAGGATCCAATCAGAGAGAGAGTTGTAAAAGGTACATGATTTCATTCTACTGGGTTCTGTTCAGCCCGAGCCATTGAAAACCCGACCCGGAAAACGTTAGCTCCGTTGGACATACGCTGTTTGCCACGCAATGAAGAAACAAGTGGAAGAAAAGTAGGATCAGGGGCCGCTGATCTTAACCGACGAACGGCATTGATAGAACACTCGCGTCCTACCCAATCGGGGAAATGAATACATTGGCCCTTCAAAAGGGTCACTCTTCCAAGCGCGTGAAAGTGAGAGGATAAGATTATACGACGTCTCTCTCTCTAAATGGCTGTCGTCAGTGGTGGATGGAACCGCTCTACGTTCTCCCTCGTGCCCAAAACTCGCGTGGCTCGTTCGAAGCAGATATTTGCTTGCAAATGCGCAGTTGGAGGTAACCCCACTGGTGCGTCTTTTCCCGATTCTTCCATACAGTCCGCTTTGTAAAATTATGTTAAGCTGAAGTTGGCATCGATAATATTGAATTTACTCATGAACCAACGTTCCTAATTGTGATCAGGTTGTTAAAGATCGGCAGATTTTATACTAAATTATTCCTAACAGATACTTCGTATGTTAAAAGAACTGAAATTTTATGAAATTTGGGATATTTGCAAGCATTTTTATGCCATTCCCGTCGATCATATTATCAGACCTCTTTTTGAACTTTCCGACCCTAGAGTTCGGTAACTAAGATTTATATGCCTTGACTAATGAACGGTTGAAAACTAGTCTAAATAATGTTTTCAGTTAGTTATAGAAGATGTGAGATATACAGTTGAACCGGTAGTGAAATGGGAATATAAATTTCGTAATTTGTGATTACCAGTTCTCAGGGTAGCAATAACAGATATATAGTTTGAGGGGCTTTAATATACATATGGCATAACATCTCCCTAGTGCTCAACAGTTCCAGGGCCACCTACATAGGCGTTCGAGGGATGGAGAGAGGCTACCAGCGATTCACTGATGTAGTTATATAATTTCTTGTTTGATATTTCCACTTGATACACTTTTTTGGTGATCTCATAGTAAAAGCTATTATTGGTTTTCGTATTCATTCTGTAAAAGGGTATAGTTTCTTTGTTCCGATTACTGTGACCAAGTTGTTTCTATATCTACTCAAATTGAACTTAAGAAATTTTCCCTTTGGACCCAAGGCTTGCATTTTGCTGTCCTATTACTCATACTACTTTTTACACTGCAAGGTCCCATTCAACGCCATCACTCAGTAACCTGCTTTTCCTGATATCATGTACTCTACCATGAATCCTTTTCTTGTGACAGACTCTATCATTAATCTTTTTTTTTAAACTGTTGGCACAGTCAAATATGCTATACAATGCTGTGCTCATTTAATCCTGATTGCCTTTTAAGTTTTCAGACATATGGTTGTGATATTTATGAATGTTTTGCATATTTCTTTATATATCTATCATGTCAATTTTGAAACTTGTTTTTTTATGGGATTTTGTTAGAAGCCTTATTCATTTCCAATTTATATCTTGCACCCAATGAAGTTGTTAGACCTATGTTAAAACTTTGAACTGATTTTTTTGGTCTCGTTTTCCAAGCAGAAATAACTGCAGGTATTAATGGTCAACATCTGTGTATCATATACATATATAAGTTTCTTCTATCCTTTGTGCTCTACATCAGATCTATGATGGATCATTTTCATCACTCTTATGTTTGTTAACGTTCTTTTAGAGGTCATCATGGAGCCAAAAGTTGTTGGTACTACAGAACCTCTACTAGTTCAAGCTGTGCGTGGTGGAAAAGTTGAAAGACCCCCTGTTTGGTTAATGAGGCAAGCGGGGAGGTACATGAAGGCAGGTTTGGGGTTGTTTTGGTTTTACCTGGTGGCTTATAGAAGCTAAATCATTTATAAACTTCATTTACTGCTTTCTGTTCAGAGCAGTTCCAGAAATGTTAAAATGCACTTCATGAGAACAGAGATTGCTTCAATCCAGTTGCTAGATATTAGGTCTTACTGTTTGGATATTATGGGCAATTTATTACTTTCTAGCTTGTTTTGTACGATAAATTAGGTCTAACCTTTTTCAATGTTATATGCATTTGGTTATTAGTTACTTTGGAGCTCGATTATGACCAAGAAATTGGTAAATTTGACTTTAAGGGAGCAAAATCTCCACATCTTAGGGCACATTAAATGGTTATTAGCTGGTAATCAGACTTGACTTCAGAGAAAGACTGCAGATGTACATACCAAACAAGCTATCATAAGTCATCTGGTATTAACTTTTTTGGGAAAATTGGTCTTTGGGTATCTAGGCATGGTTTTCACCATGATCTGGGGTGCACTCTGATACCATTGATGTCTATAAGTTTTAGTTCCATAATCAGTGATTAAATACATGAAACTGAAGAGTTTACCATAATAACATGTATTGGTCTGGTAACTTTTTGGTCGCACAATCATATGTGCTCTCTCTCTCTCTCACATACAAAAGGCACACACGAGTAATTCCAAAAAAGGGTGCATTTTCTTCAGGAAATTCTAGGAGTTGAATGCATCAAATAGCTCTTCTAGGATACTGAACTTGCATTATTGTCTATTCATTTTGGAGACTTTATACTTTCATTCAACACTTTTCCCTGTTCTACAGAGTTATCAGGTAATATGTGAAAAGTATCCTTCATTCCGGGAAAGGTCAGAAAATGTGGACCTTGTTGTTGAGATCTCCTTACAGCCATGGAAGGTCTTTAAACCGGATGGGGTGAGTAGGCTTGCCAATTTGTTTTTGATTATCTTTTTGTATAGCTTTAAACCGCACACTTTAAGCCCTCTTACCCTCCAAATCATTGGGTGGAAATATCTGAGCTTCAAAACCACAAATTGGTTCCCAAGATGCAAAAACCTACACCATGCTGCCCATCTCATGGAAAACCAGCTGAGAAGCATTTTATGACCCTTCATGAGCATGCATTTTGTTAGTGTACAACTGAACTCAAGTTAAGTTTGGTGCCGTCAGTAGCATTATGTTCCCATTTCTGACAGGTGCCCTTGTTTTGTGATGTGCCTTTTCTTCACAGGTGATCTTATTCTCTGATATTCTTACCCCTCTCCCTGGGATGAATATTCCATTTGACATCGTAAAAGGGAAGGGTCCCGTCATATACAATCCTTTACAAACAGCTGCTGATGTTGAGAATGTGACAGAATTCTGCCCTGAAGAAGCAGTGCCATATGTTGGAGAGGCATTAACAATCCTGAAGTCAGAGGTGCGATTTCTTTCTGACAGGTTCTCCTTTCCTTGGATTTATACATCATAGAAAAAATCCTGGCAAATCTGTACATGAATTCTGTGACTGCACAGAATATCTACTTTTGAGCTAGTGCACTTATTTTAATAGCTATTAAGCTCATCATATGCAAAAAGCATCTTTTCACATGTTTCTATTTTGGACATCATTTAAGGGAGAGATCAGGCAAGTTATGGGGGAACCTTTGATCTCCACAAAACTCTGTGGTAAATAGTGTAGATCTGTATAAATCACCATCACTTTTTGTCTCGTGTTTGTTATATGTATGTTATGCATCAACCTGTGGGGTATTATCGTTAATATGTAATCGTGACACTCTTCATCAGGTAAAAGATGAGGCAGCTGTGCTGGGATTTGTTGGCGCTCCTTTCACACTGGCGTCTTATGTTGTTGAAGGTGGTTCGTCAAAGAATTTCTCAAAAATTAAGAGCCTTGGATTTTCCCAACCAGAGGTATACATTTATCTTAATCCTGCGATGCTTTGCAAAAAGTGGTTTAGCGTTGAACTGCTTGTTTCCTGAGACTGAGATGGACGTCGTACCATTTCTATGTGTTTGCTTCACTATGAGTTTTTGCTGCTCCATCTTTTTGATTTATATTGTGACATATTTTGTGCATTTATCTCTCAAAGTGTGCTAAAACCATTGTACTTCTACGGAAAATGATTATGTTTGTTTCAGTATAATATTTTAGGAAAAGATGATGCAAGCCTGTCTGCAGATCTACAAATCACTTGAGTAGGGAGAATAACGCATAGAACTCTTTAGGGTGGGGCAGACTATGTATTACAACCCATTGGCTGAATCATAGTGAGTAGGTAATGCCCCACCTCGGCTCAATGTAAATCCTCCATTGATGCAAACTTTGGTTAGCTTTTTACATGAAAATTAGTGTTATGCCTTTTGGAATGAGCTTATTGTCTCACACATCTATAGATTAGTGATATGCCTTTTGGAATGAGCTTATTGTCTCACACATCTATAGATTAGTGATATGCCTTCGAAACGATAATTATGTATATTTTGACTATGTATATGCTCTTTAAGGATAGACTTAGTTGAAATGTTTATTTTGCTTGCGTTCTTGCTTAACCTAACCTTACTTGTAGTAGACTTTCAACGCCTTCAACTACAAATAGTGTCAAAGCATTCAAAATACATGGAATCTTGAATGTCTAATGGCTGAAAAAAATTATTGAATAAGCATGGTTGATTATAAATATTCAAATTAACAGTCGATATGTATATTTTTTAGAGATATATACATTTTTAATATTATATATATTATAAAATTAATTATTTTGGTTCTTTTTATTTTTAAAAATTTGGTTTTCTATTTTTTTTAATTTGACACTTTATCTTGTAAATTATCTAATATAGTCATTACATTTTTACAAACTCTAACGTAACGATGACATATTAATACACTAACGACAATGGCAAGCACACTGACAAGAATTTACGCTAATATTTATGATGACGATAACGCGCGATACAACAAGCGTGGTAAATTCATCATAACTTATCTTAAGGAGAAATGATAGAATATGATTATCGACACTAATCGATAATGGCGTGATCGCGTAGTAATGATAATAGAATTATGGCGTAGCGATAAAATGAGATCTGACAATGTCCATTTTACCTAACAATATAACTATTAATTTAAATGTTTATAATAGATGATCACCTAATTGAAAAATACTTCTATAGTCAGATCACATGATAGATAATTATGTCAAAAATAATAATCTAAAATCTAAATAAAAAGAGATCAAAATGTCCATTTCATACCTTTATATAAATATTAACTTAAGAATGTTTATGTCGGTATCACCTTATTAAAAAATAATAAAAAATCCCACTCTAGTCAGATCACATTTGTTGTAAAAACAAAAATTCTCACCATAAAATATCAATTAATATTAATGACATGCATGCAAGTACTGCTGTTTTCTGTTAATTTTAAAATGGGTAAAAACTTAAGAATCCATGTATTTCATTAAAAACACAATAAATGTGCGCTATATCAATCCTTTAATGTAGAGCTGACTCATTGGTATTCTCATAATAATGTCAATTAAGTATGTTCTATGACTTGCATGTTTACTTTTTGTAGCATATCATAATTTTGTTGTTTAGCAACTTTACATCCCTCGTCCATGTCTTTTAAGATAAACACACTTATAATATTTAGCGATGTAAACTTATATAATGAGCTCTTACATTCTAAGATTGTTTAGGATCTAATTTTGTGTCTATTTTTTCTTTTAGCTATGAAACGTAGCATGTTCACTCAATTGGTACGAATTTTTATTTTTAGAAGCAACCATGTCCGAAAACCTCGTTAATTGTTATAATTAATAAAAAATACAATTATATTTATGATGGAGTAGATGTAATATCCTTATAGTTAATCGGGGGAACCAAGATTGTTTAGATCCAGCTGAAGTTAATGCAGTGAGGAATTGCCAAAGAAGTCGTTTTATTATAACTCGATTCTCTTCAAATATTTCTCTAACTTTGTAATGAAGAACCCTTTGTAATATGTTAAGCATGACCATGATCATTGAAAACTCCTGGGAGTCATGGGTCTCATGGAGTTGAGATAATTCTAACCACTAATTTATATATGATGGAGTATATAGAATATTAGATAGTTAATCAGGGAGATAAATATAGTCATAGAGGTGAAGTTATGCAGGAGAAATGCCAAAGTCGTTTTCAGTAACAATCGATTCATACTACACGTAAAAAAATTATATATTCCATACTACTGGAAAGAAAGTAGAACAATATACCCTCGATAATATGTTATTTATTTAATGATTTTTAACAAGCGAATACCAAGATCGCGGTCTCGCAGGTGTTTAAAATAAATCAACTTTAGCTATGATATTTAGTATGCTAATATATATCATATTGTTAAGAGAATATGATATATTTTTAAATAAAACGCAATGTGAGTAATGCTATATATAATTAATATTAATTCATTTGAATAAAGTATATATTCAGACTACAGGAAAGAAAAAGTTATCTAATATATCTCGAGCAAAAAAATGTATATAAAAAATAATGATTTATAAATGTTGCAGCGAATGGTAATTTTTAGTGTTTATTAAAATAAATGAACTTTCAGCGATTTTTAAGTTGCTAAACATATGGAGAATATTCATTTTATTGAGAGTTACAGAAGATTTTCAGAACCAGGAATTGTGTGACAATATAGTAAATGTTATAATATTTAAGTGGGTGTTGAATGTGAGGAATGATGGTCAATTTGAATAAATTGTTATCTAATAATATTTGTAGTTGAGTTAATGTATAAAAAATATGGTATAAAGTTGCACAAAATATCATTACTCTTATTAATAATGAATTTGGGTTAACGGCAACTAAGAAATTTTGACTTGACTCACATTACAGAGATTAATTGGGTCAAGCTTTAATTGGTTAACCTGACTCAGTAAATGTTGAAATATTTAAGTGGGGTATTTAATGGAAATTGAATTTGATGGTCAATTTAATATAAATTGATAAAATATTTGAGTTGAGTAAAGAATAATTATATTTGATGTTTATTAATATTTAAATTGTACAAAAGAAAAATATAGTATTTTAACTATAAGGGACTCACAATTTTTAAGTTGTTAAAAATTTAAGAGAAATTTAATTTAAAACAAATAATAATTCAAGCCAACGAGTTGATTTGACCTAATCAAAAGTCTAAATAAAATTGGAGCTAAGTTAGCATTTTTATTTGTTAACCCTTAATTAATATTTGACTCATTAATCTAAAAGTTGACTATATTTATTTATTAATATTTAAATTGTACAAAGAAAAATACTAGTAATTAACTATGGGAGGGATACATTTTTATTAAAGTGTTAAAAATACTAATCATAAGAGTTAAATCATTAAAATCTAAATTTTAATTCAAGCCAACGAGTTGATTTGAACCTAATTTCAACATGTCATAAATAGAGTCGACTAAGAGATTAACAATGTCCTTGATAACCCGTAACTGCTTGTCATGTGTTAATCAAAAAGTTAAAATCACCCAACTCCGCTTTGATAGTCTAAACTTATGTTGTTAGAGCTTAATTTTGATGAATTTTAAGTATAATAATCATAATAGTTTACTCATTTAATATTATCTCTACACCTTATTTAATCATAGTGCTTGTTTGGACTATAGATTCCAACAATGTCATTATATTAATATTTTATTTAATAAGTTTAACTATATCTAATAATCATAATTTGTCATGTTTTGGTGCATTTAGCTAAATCAATTATTCTTTTGAATAAAAGGATTTTAGAGCTTAATTTTGATGAATTATAAGTAAAACATTTTTATTTTATCTGGAAAACTATTGTCTTCACACCTTGACTAGATCAGTTATGACAAAATTAAATTGATTATTATTCCATTAATATTTATTTAATAACCTCAAACTATATTAATAGAGTTAGAAGATATTTCAAACATTAAGATCAATCGCAATAATACATTACTAAATATAAGTGTAAACATTTTTTGTGGAAAACTTATTTTACATTGACTTAACATTAAAATTGCATGCATTGGTAATTTGTTACATTCTTATATAAATAACCTTAAATGGGTAAAGTTAAGAAAAACAATTATTATAAGGAGTCTTTAATCACTACACACGTCCAAGGGTTATTAGAGTTTTTATAAGAATACATGATTAAAGAAAAAGTTGCATGCATTGAGTAGAAGTGATCTACATTCTTATGAAATGATTAAAATTTGAAATTATGGAAAAAACAACCTTGATCATGAAATCTTTATAATCACTACAACGTCAGGGGTCAAGTTTAAATAAGAATACATGATTAAAGAACTACAAGAGAGAATCCATCTTATATACAGAAGTAGAATACATCTTATCGAAACCAACCTTAATCAAAGACCATTTCTATAGGGGTCGAATCATGGATTAGTCGCAATGTGAAGTACAATTGTGTTTTGGCATCTTATACTATTAAGAAGTAGAATTTACATCTTCTTTGAAATGACTTAATGTCATACTTTTCTATAGCGAATTGTGATTAGTCGTAATAGAAGTAAGTGTGTTAAGTAAATCTTAATTATAATATTAGGAATTTAATTTAAAATTGTCACTTTAAAAGAAACATATCTAATTATTACTTTTTCGAATTAAATTATTGTGAGCAATTGTTTATATAAAAAATCTTCTGTAAAAATCTTTTAAGGCCTGTTTATTTGGGATTTTTAAAAAGAATAAGTAAAAACTCTTTTTCAATTAAAATACATGTCTCATAAAACTTAAGTGATAATTAGATAATTTTTTAAAAAAATAAAAACATAAAAAAAAGTAGTTTAATAGTAGCACTTTTCAAAAAGCTTAAAAAAGTAACTTAAAAAATCTAAAAAATATAATGGAATAATTTTTTAATTTTTTAAATTAATATATGTATATTTTTTTTTATAATTTTTAAATTATTTATCTTTCAGTCTATTTTTTTTAGAATTCTACACCCATATTTTAAAAACATGTAACCCACACAATGAGATTAATTTCCACCTTGAGGCAAGAACGCAAATTTAAATTATAAAAAATATATTTTCTTATAGCACTTACATTTAAACAACATTTATATTTTACTTATTAATAAAAATTAATATCATAAATGATTCAAATAAGCCAACATATAAAAATACATTTTACCCCATGCTTTTGGAGGAGGAGCATGCCACTGTTTAGAATACACTACCCCTTCCCTCGTCCCTCCTCATTAGAGAGGTGGTAAACGCAACCGGCCGTCGTTAATCGTGCCATCGTCTCCGCTCACCTTCAACTCGCCAAAAGTATAAAGCTAGGATGGGCTGACTCATTTCCAAGCAAACGAAGTTAAGAATACCAACCCATCTCTGCTTAAGGATGGGTTGCAGATTGATAGTAGATCAATCCGTATAAAAAGATAAATACGGAAAAAAAGTGACAGTTGGATCATGAAGTTAACTCGCTAACCCACTTAGCATAAAAAATAAAAAAAATTAAAAACAAAAAATCCGCATAAAATTTTAAAAAATTATAATTTATAGAGACTAAAAAATAAAAAAAGAAAGCGAAAATAAAATTAAGTATTTACACCCATAAAAATATTACAAACATAAATAAAAAGATTTAGGTTTATAATACTTAAAAAATACTCCAACCTACACTAGTCGTACACTTTACAGCCGCTTCGCTTCGCTTAACCCGCTAAGCATGCAACAGATTATCATACGGAGTTAGAAAATAAAATGGGTTGAAAATTTAACCTAACGACGTCGAAAAAAAATAATTGAGTTAGCGAGTTAAGAATCAAGATGCATTGAACCCTGACTGTTTCTTGGCCTAAATTACCTCATTTCTATTTTTTTGTGGTATAATCCTCCCTATTTTTGTGATGAAAAAAAATACAAGTTGGAGTTTTATAAATTTTTACAGTCAACACTGCATAAACCTCACTTAAACGCGAAACACAATAACTATCCAAAATTATCCATACAGTTGTTATAATAATATTTCAAAAGTAATTCAACTTTTTCGATACTTAAATAAAATAAAATCAGAAATTTAAAATTAATTACCTTTAGTCAACTATTGTAGCAATTAATCATTTTAAGATCAACTCTTTCATAATTATTAGAAGTTTTATTTATTAGAAAATATATGTAATAATAATAAATATTTAAACTGAATTATAACTATATAATGAAAATTAGAAATTAAGCCTAGTTATAGAATTAATAGTGAAGATAATTGTAATTTAATAGTAAGATACATTTATAATTTTAACTTTTTTCTTATTTATCTTTATAATTTTAAATGAGTATTAATAAATATTTATAATTTAATTTTTTAATAATTAATTTAAATATTTAGATAAACACTGATAATGATATACTTTTTTAAAAAATTATATATACTAAAATAAGAAATTTTCTTTATATACACACACACAGATATTCGGAGGAAACAGAGTTATTAGTTTAGGTGTCTAATTTGTTTTTTTAGCAAAAAAGATTTGCAATTGCTGGAAACAATTTATTTACTCTTATTACGAGAAGAAGATCGAAAAAACCTAGAGAAAGGAGAACATAGTCAAACAGAGAAATCAACGTTTACGGGCAGAGGAAATATGAATTATCAACGAGGTAGAGATTCTGTCAGAGGTCGCGGAAGAGGCAGAGCTCAGAATTATGAAGATAGAAACAAACTTCAATGTTCTCATTGTGGAAAACGAAGACATACACGAGATCATTGCTGGGAGATTATTAAGAGACCTGCTAAATTCAAGAATTATGGAAGTCATATAGCAGCTACATCTGAGAAAGAGAAGGAACAACCAAGTCCTTCAGATGAAATGGCAGAATTAAAAAGATAGCTTGCAGAAATAGAGATATGTCTTCATGATCCACCTTCAACCTCTTCACCAAAAATTAAAACGAGTCAACCTATATCGTACAATATTAATGGTAACTTCTCCAGGAAAAATTCCATATATTCTGATTACTGGATAATTGACTCAGGGGCCACTGATCATATGGTGGGAGATAAATTATACTTCAAAGACTATAAAGTTACTTCAACACCTCAGTATGTAAAGGTTGCTGATGGCTCTCTAATTTCGATGGAAGGAATGGGAGTAGTTGAAGGGAAAAATTTTAAACTTAATTCAGTTATTTACATTCCAAAGTTTCGAGTTAATTTACTCTTTGTCAGTTTACTAGTTCAAGATATGAATTGTTTGATTACATTTTCTTCATCTGGTTGTGTTTTTCAGGATCTGAAGATGGGAAGAACCTTTGGACGTGGTGAATTAAAGAATGAGCTATATATACTCCCTGGTCCACAAACTACCAGACAGAGAAGAGCATTAGCTGTTACTCTTACAGAAGAAGAAATAAGACTTTGACACAGTCATTTAGAACATTTACCTGTGTCAAAACTTAATAAGTTTATTCTGTTCATAATCTCAAGCATCATAGAGTCTTTTTTCCTAGTAGTGAGTCCAAGTCTTCAGTTTCATTTGAGTTAATTCATTCTGATGTATGGGGTCCATGTTCAAGTCCTTCATTGGGAAACTTTAAATACTTTGTTGCATGTATTGATGATTACTCCAAGACTCACTTTTGTTTATCTTATGAAATCAAAATCAGAAATATCATCTATTTTTCTTATGGTTCACAGTTTAATTAAGACTCAGTTTAGGTATACTGTCAAAACTCTCAGATCTGACAATGGTGGTGAATTTTGTAATTCTACTCTAGAATCATATCTTCAAAATCATGGTATTTTACATCAGACATCCTGTGTGTACACTCCACAACAAAATGGAGTAGCTGAAAGAAAAAATAGGCACATTTTGGAAATTGCTTGTACTCTCCTATTAGAACATAATGTCCCTAAATTTTTTTGGCCTTAAGCAATACTTACAGCTGTATACCTCATGAACAGACTTCCCTCTGTGGTTCTTAGTGGACAATCTCTATTTAATATGCTTAAGCCCGACATAAATCCATTTCATCTTACCCACGGGTATTCAAGTGTGTTTGTTATGTACATGTACATAGTCAGTTCCGAGATAAACTTGATTCAAGAGCGGTTAAATGCATCTTTATTGGATATTCCTGTGAGAAAAAGGGATATGTTTGTTATGATACCAATTCTCATAGAAAATACATTTCTATGGATGCCACTTTCTTTGAGAACTCTTTATACTTTAAAAACTCCACCGATTTGTCAAACATCCCTGTTGATGAACTTGTCCTTTCGGCTATCAGTACTAGTGATGAAGCATACAAAGATGGTTCAATTGCAGCTGATGATCAACACTATGAAGAAAAAGAGATGCAAGTATATAAAAAGGGGGAGCGAAATGTATTGATGTCCAATTCTACCGACACCACGAACCAAGGGGGGAGTACCTCTCTCAGATTCAGATTCAAATGCGATAGCTGAAGAGTCAAGGGGTAATGACCTGGTTGTTCCCATAGCTCTAAGAAAAGGAAAAACGAAGTGCAGCAGGTATCCACTCACAATTTATTTCCTATGATCAATTATCTCAGAGTTATCAGAAGTTTGTATTAAAAGCTGAATTACATCAACTTCTTAAGAATTTCTATGAAGCATCACAGCAGAAACACTGGGTAGAAGCTATGGAGTCTGAATTGCAGGCACTTGAGAAGAATCATACATGAGAAATTAGTGATCTTCCACCAGGAAGAAAGGCTTTAAGCTGTAAATGGGTATATACTGTAAAGTTCAAAGCTGATGGAGTCATGGATCGATTGAAAGTTCATCTTATTGCTAAAGGTTTCACTCAAAAATTTTGCCTTGATTATAGTGACACTTTCTCTTCGGCTGTGCATGGCGCTAATTCGCCTTCTCCTCTTACGGCACCATCCGCCATCGGCCACTTTATCAACTTGATATTATGGAATGGCATTTTTACATGGTGATCTCCAAGTGAAGAAGTCAGACATGGAGCAACAACCTCACGGGGAACAGATGTCTAGTGGGGAGCCTGGCTTTCTAGTTTGATACTGGAAAATTTGTGCAAGTCATTATATGTAATTGAAACAATGATTTCCTCGATGTTAGTTTAGACGATTCGATGCTACAAGATCATATATACAGGTTGGCATGATCCGTAGATGGCGGCCAGATCACTCAATGTGTTCTATCATCATTCCTCCTTCGAACTATCATATATCTCGATTGTTGTCTATGTGGACAATGATATTGTTATCGCTAGAGATCATCAAGAAGGAATTTGAAAGCAAAACAACTTACTTGTTTTGCGTCATTTTGATCACTCTCTCAGACCAAGGATCTTAGAAGGTTGAAATTCACGAATCCTAGAATGGGAGTGGCAGGTAATCCTAATGCAAGGATATTGTATTTATCACACAAAAAATATGTACTCTAGACATTCTCAAGGAAAACCGGAATGCTTGGACTCCAAAGAATAGTCGATACACCAATGGATCCCAATGCCAAACTCGGTCTAGATCAAGGAGAACCATTGACCGATCTAGCCAAATATCGCAAGTTGATCGACCGATTAAACTATTTGATTGTTAATTCCCACCGTATATATCCTTTTCATGCATGAGCATCCTCAATTTCTTGACTCACCATGTGAAGGACATTAGGATGCAACCATTAGAGTTCTTAGATATATCAAAGGGGCTCCAGGAAAAGGCCTATTGTATGAAGATAAAGGACATACTTAGATTGTGGGATACACAAGATATCGTAAGTTCTCTATCTGAGCAGACGTTCTACCGCCGTGTTATTGTGTTCTTTTGGTGGAAACCTAATATCTAGAAAAGTAAGAAACAGTCTGTTGTGGCAAGGTCAACGACAGAAGCAGAATACATAGCAATAGCATCTGGTACATGTGAAGGAAAGTGGTTGCATTCTCTACTATCGAAAATTGGTCTTTACTCAGATGATCCTATTCCTATATTTTGTGACAGTAAAACAGCAATATAGATAGCATCAAATCCAGTTTATCATGAGAGAATAAAATATATTGAAATAGATTGTCACTTTATACGAGACAACATATATACTAAGGAATTCCAGTTGGAATATGTGAAGTCAGAAAATCAGTGTGCTGATATACTTACTAAAGCACTCAATAGAAATCTTCTAATGAAGCTATGTAGCAAGTTGGGTGTTTTATCCATCTTTCACCCAACTTGAGGGGGAGTGAAGTAATTTACTCTAAAGGCAGGTCGACAACATGAAGATTTATCAATCATGATCTGCAAATAAAGCAACAAGAAATAGTTAGTGTAGTTTATTTACTTCTAGTCATTTTCTGTTTTGTTACTTCATGTTTTTAAAGGTATCTTTAAATATGTTTCATTAATGGCATTTAAGTAATTTGTAGCAGTGTACCACTATTATTTAAAGGGGAAACCCTATCAGTTTGTACTTGACTGATTTTGTTTAATGAGAAAGAAAGAGCACAAGCGATTGCACAGACGACTGCCACATACAACCTTCTTCTCAGATACATATACTCTGTGATATTTCAATATTTATGTCTCATATTCTGTACAAATTCTATGCGTAATATCTCCATCAATTCTTTCATCACTCTGAAAAATTGACCCTAGGTATTTAAAACTTTCCTTTTGGGGGATGCAATGTGTGCCAATTTTAATTTCTATGTCCTTTGAAGTAACCAAATGATCAAACTTACATTCCATATATTCTGTCTTTGTTATACTAAGTTGGAGGCCTTTGCTTTCTAATGCTCTCTCCATAGTTCTAATTTTCTATTAACTTTTTCCTTAGACTCTTCCACTAATACAATGTCATCTACAAATAACATACACAAAGACACTTCATCTTGAATATGTTTTGTTAACTCATCAATCACTATTATAAATAAGTATGGACTTAAAGTTAACCCAATATTAACTTCAAAGAAGTGTGTCATTTCTTCATGAGTCCTCACAAATGTTTTTGCACCATCGTACATGTCTCTTATAAGGTTAATGTATGTCAGTGGGATATCTTTTTTTTCCGGTTCTCCAAGAACCTCCCTCGGTACCCTATCGTAAACTTTTTCTAGATCAATAAATATCATGTGAAGGTCTTTCTTTTTTGCTCTAAAATGTTCTATAAGACATCTCAAAAGGTGAACCGCTTCAACAGTAGATCTGCCTGACATGAATTCAAATTGCTTCTCTGTTGTACTTGATACTTGTCTTAAACTACGTTCGATAATTCTTTCCCACAATTTCATAGTATGGCTCATTAACTTGATGTCTCGATAATTCGCATAATACTGAATGTCTCCCTGGTTCTTGTATATGGGTATATGTGTATTCACTCTCCATTCCTCGAGCATCTTTTGGTTTCTCCATATTTTATTAAATAGGCTTGTGAGCTAAGTGATTCCTATTTCTCCTAGTATTTTCCAAACTTCTATAGTAATATTATGTGGTCCTATCAATTTACCACCCTTCATATGTTTAAGAGCCTCTTTAACTTCATTCTTTTGAATACGTCGGTTGAAATTGTGGTTTATATACTTTTCTGATTTGGCTAACTCTCCTAAGCTAATACTAACATCTTTATTTTCATTAAAAACTTATAAAAATAGTTTTTCATCTATTTCTTATATCATCATTTGCTACTAGATTTTTTTCATCATCGTCTTTGATGCATCTAACAAATTAAAATATTTAGTTTTCTTATTTCTATCCCTAGTTATCCTAAAAATCTCTTTCACCTTGTTTTGAGTTGAGTTTTTTTATATAAATCCTCCCTTTCACTCTCTTTTGAGTTGAGTTTTTTATATAAATCCTCCCAAATTTTAGCTTTTGCTTCACTGACAGCCTTTTTCGCTTCTTTCTTTGTTTTCTTATAAGCCTTTAAAGTTTTACTAGTTTTCTTAGCATAATGAAATTTGTAACATGTAGCCGACCCCGTCTAGTATGAGAAAAGTCTTAGTTGTTGTTGTTGACATGTTGTAATGTAATGTGTAACATGCCCTCTTTGCCTTGATTTTATTTTGCACTACTTCACTCCACCACCAAGCTTCTTTTTGTGCCGGTACACCTCCCTTAGATTCACCTAACACATCTTTTGCCACTTTCTTAATATGTATAGCTATATTGTTTCACATATCACAAGGTGTACCAACATAATTCCAAGCATCTCGTTGAAGGCAGTGTTATCCGTATCGCACCGTATCGTACGTATCATGGGTATCGTGGGCCACCACGATACGATACGGGGGCCCGTATCGTGAATGCAGGTGTATCGCATCGTATCGTGTGATACAGGCTGTATCGTGCGATACGCCCTGGGACCCTTATAAAGGGTCCCTAGTGGTACGAAACCCGTGTTTTCTCGTGGGTTTCCTCTCTCCTCTTGGGTTTTTCAAGCTCTCTAAGAGTCGGGTTTTGCTTCTTTAGTATTCAAAGCTAAAAAATCGTGCCCTACGGTGTTCGTGCAAGCCTCCAAACTCGGATTTAGGTATATTTTTAATGGTTTTTCCATTTTTTCCCTTTATATTTGTTGTTTTTTGTGTTATTTCATTTTTTTTAATGACAAAATATGAAGTTATTAAGTGTGTGTATACGATTTTTATTACATTCATGAAGTGGGAGACACTCGATTTGAGTGTTATTTGAAGATTGGGGGATTTACGAAGTGCTTTTATTTTCAGGTTTTTGCTTGAATTAAAGTACTTGATTGAGATGGCAGGAAGGGGTGATAGAGTCTCCCATTATCGGTCTGATGATCCGGCATGGCAGTGGGGTATACCAGTTGAGGGTTCCAGGTTAAAGATTAGATGCTTATTTTGTGAAAAGATGGTTAGTGGTGGAATTTTAAGGTTGAAACACTACCTAGCAGGAACCAGGAAAGAAGTTGCTCGATGCACAGGCAGAGTTAGAAGTGTGCCAGAAGGTATTAAATGGCAATGCTTGCAGATGATTGAGAGCATAAAGGAAAGGAGACAACAAAAGGATGATTTCCAGATGTGTGAAGAAGCTGATGATGCTACTGCCATTGGAGTTGGATTCACTGATAGTTTGCCTTCAGATGCTAGAACAAAGATTGGTAGTAGCAGTTCGTGAGCACCTAGCAGGGGAAAGAGGGTTGCAGCTGAAGACTTTGGAGGTGGCAGAAGAGAAAGTTCAGGAAGGAGTAGAGAAAGAGCTTCTTCTTCTAGCATACATTCGTTCTTTCCTCCTTTCACTACACCTAGTGCTCAACCTGAAATTCGTGCTGCTATGGCTTCAGAACAACTGCATGATCAGGCAGACCTTGCAGTGGGAAGATGGTTTTATGATGCATGTATTCAATTTAATGCAGCAAACAATTTTAATTTTCAAGTAATGACAGATACAATTGCTAACATTGGTCCAGGATACAGGACTTCATCTTATCAGAAGTTGAGAGAGAAGATATTAAATCAGACCGTCATTGAAGTGCAACAATATTGTTCGACTTTGAGACAGTCGTGAAAGGAAACATGATGTACTATCATGGTAGATGGATGGACCGATAGGCGAGGAAGGATATTGCTAAACTTTCTTGTATATTGTCCTAAAGGACTCATGTTTTTGAGATCTCTAGATATGTCAGAGGAGAGGCACACTACAGAGATCCTACGACAGGAATTTGATAAGGTTATAAAGGAGGTTGAGCTAGAAAATGTAGTCCAATTAATTACAGATAATACAACTAACTACAAAGCAGCTGAGAAGGAGTTAGCTAATATTTATGGGACTTTCTACTGGACACCATGTGCAGCCCATTGTTTAGATCTCATCCTCGAGGACATTGGTGAGATGGATGAAATAAAGGTAGTAACTGAGTGTTGCCAAGATATTACAAAATTCATTTACAACCATGCATTTGTTTTGTGTATGATGAGGAGTTACACAGAAGGTGCAAAGCTTCTTCGCATAGCTGCAACTCGGTTCGCAACAAACTTCTTATCTGTACAGAGTATTGTGAGACAAAAGCAAGCTTTAAAGAGAATGTTTTCCTCAGATGAGTGGCAATAATTTGCAGAGTTGCCTCAAAACAGAAGAAACAGAAAGTTAAATGAGATTGCAAAAACGGTTTTTAGAAGTTCATTTTGGAATGCATGTATCAGATTATTGAAAATTACTTGTCCTTTAGTGAAAGTTTTGAGATTGGCTGACAACGAGGAGAAATCATCTATGGGCTACCTTTATGAAGCCATGGACAGGGCAAAAAAAGCGATCAGAAATAACTTTAATGGAAAAAAGAGAGATTATGTGCTCGTGTGAAAAATAATTGATAGTAGATGGAATAAACAATTGCATCAGCCTATTCATGCAGCAACCTACTATCTAAACTCATCATTAAGGTACTCAACAACCTTCAAAAGGGACAGTGAGGTTAATCGAGGAATCATTGAATGTATCGACAGATTAGTCCTTGATGAGAGCATAGCAGATGCGATACATCGAGAGATGAAGATATATGATAATGCTCTTCACTTGATGGGTTTCCCTGTTGCAATTCGCAACCGCACTACGATGCGTCCAGGTAAATTATTTATTTTCATATTTAAGTTTCATCTTACGTTACTGTGGATTATGTCTATAATGTTTGTCTTTTTCTACAGATATTTGATGGAACAGGTTTGGAACTGATTGTCCAAACCTTAAAGATTTTGCAGTGAGAGTCTTAAGCCAAACCTTTAGTGCAACAGGTTGTGAAAGAAATTGGAGTGTTTTTGAACACATCCATACAAAGAAGCACAACAGGTTGGAACACAAAAGGCTAAATGATTTAGTTTATATTCATTGTAACATGCGCCTTCGTGAAAGGTAATGTTGTATTACTTTCAAATTTTCAATTTAATATTGTTTAACTTCAGTCTTCAATTGTTAATATTATTTATTAATTGTTTATTTTTGTTTGTCTTAGGCAATTAAAAAAAGTAAATAGAGAAGAAAGTCAGTTCGATCCAATAAGTTTGGATAATTTTGATATATTAGAAGATTGGGTTATGGAAGACACTGAAGAAAATGTCCTCATAACTGAAGAAGACGTTAATTGGATTAATTTGGAAGGAGCGCAACAACATCAAGGAGATGAAGAATTTGATTTCCAAGAAGAAGGTGTCGCTGATGATGATGATGAGGATCTGCAACAAGGAGAAGATGAAGATTATTTAGTTGATGATCCTGATTACAATTTGTAAAATGTAATTGTGTCCGTAATCTGTATTTCATGTTTTGGATTAAAAATATGTAAATTTGAATGCAATTGTTCAACGTTGAATGCTCAATCTGTACTAAACTTACAGTATATGAATTTAAAGCAATTACTAGATTTTTCCTGAAATTTTCCTGATTTTTTTCGATTTTTTTCAGATTTTTACTGTTTTTTAATGAATTTTTACATTATTTTAATAGTAAAATATGATACGATACGATACGCCCGTATCGTGGAGCCCAGCGATACACGATACGATACGCGTCAGACAACACTGGTTGAAGGACTTTCTGTTTAAATATAACTTCTTTCTCGCTTTTGGGGTTCCACCATTTAGTCCGAATAGTTCGATGCACTCTTTTCTTCTTTGTCCATTTTTTAATTTGTAAATCCATAATTAAAAGTCGATGTTGGGTGGTTAAACTTTCTCCTGGAATTACCTTGCAATCTTTACAACACATTCTATCTTTTTTTTTACAAATAAAGTAATCAATTTGTGTTTGTGATAAGCCACTCTTATAAGTAATTAAATGTTCATCTCGTTTTTTGAAGATTGTATTGAGTATAAAGAGATCAAATGCTGTAGCAAAATTTAAAATCTCCCTACCTTCCTCATTTATATCCCCAAAACCAAAGTTTTCATGAATACCTTGATATCCTAATGCCTCTTTACCGACATGTCCATTTTAAGTCTCCTCCTAAACAAATCATCTCCCTTTGTGGAATTCTTTGAATCACTTTATCTAACTCTTCCCAAAAAGTTGTCTTTATTCTATCTTCTAGGCCTACTTTAGGGTGCAATACAAACTATATTCAAAACCTCTGCTCTCAACACTAATTTCAACGTCATGATTCAGTCACCATATTGTTGTATGCTTACTACACTATCCTTTAAATCTTTATTTATGATAATACCAACTCTGTTTCGAGCTTTTTCCTTATGAGAGTACCATAATTTAAAACCTGTATCTTCTATCACTTTTGTTTTTCTCCAACCCACTTTGTATCTTGTGAACATAGAATATGAATCTTTCTTCGAATTATAGTATCTACCACCTCCATTAGCTTATCGGATAATGTTCCGATATTTTAAGAACCAATACGAATCTTATTTTCTAGGACTAGCTTCCTTATCCCTGTATCCGTTTCTATTGAAAATGCAGAGACCCTCTTTGTAAATTATTCACTACATTCGGGCGGCAATGTAGCGAGACTAACTTCTTTACCCACACCCGTCCATGATATGGGAGCCCTCTCTGCAATTGATTCACTATATCCGAGCAAAAATGAAGTGGACCTTGCTTACTTATCACTGCATTCGGGATCTGCAGCGCATCGTTAGGCGGGAACGCCCCAAAGCAATGCTCATAATTTATGTAATCTACAACAACAACAACTAAGCCTTTTCCCATACTAGACGGGGTCGGCTACATGGATTCTTTGTTTCCACAGATCCCTATCGTGTGCCATGTTAGCAGTTAACTCCCAATAAGCTAGATCATTCTTTATTGTTTCTTTCCAACACTTTTGTGGTCGTCGTCTACCTCTTTTAATACTCTCTAAATTTAGTTTTTCTAACCTTCTTATAGGTTCTTCTTTTGATCTTCTTTCTATATGTCCAAACCATCCTAAACGATGTTCTCTCATTTTATCCTCTATTGGTGCCACTCCTAATTTGTTTCTAATAACCTCATTATGTATACGGTCTTTTCTTGTATGACCACTCATCCATCTCAACATCTTTATTTCTGTCACATACATCTTTTGTATATGTTGATGTTTAACCGCCCAACACTTAGAACCATAAAACATGGTAGTCCTAATTGTTGCTCTATAATATTTACCTTTTAATTTTAATGGTATCTTCTTATCACAAAGAATACCTGATGCTCCTCTCCATTTTAACCAACCAGCATTAATTCTATGTGTAACATCTCCATCAATTCTTTCATCACTCTGAAAAATTGACCCTAGGTATTTAAAACTTTCCTTTTGGGGAATGCAATGTGTGCCAATTTTAATTTCTATGTTCTTTGAAGTAACCAAATGATAAAACTTACATTCCATATATTCTGTCTTTGTTCTACTAAGTCGGAGGCCTTTGCTTTCTAATGTTTCTCTCTATAGTTCCAATTTTCTATTAACTTTTTCCTTAGACTCCTCCACTAATACAATGCCATTTGCAAATAACATACACCAAGGTACTTCATCTTGAATATGTTTTGTTAACTCATCCATCACCATTATAAATAAGTATGGACTTAAAGTTGATCCTTGATGTAACCCAATATTAACTTCAAAGAAGTTTGTCGTTCCTTCATGAGTCCTCACACATGTTTTTGCACCATCATATATATCTCTTATAGGGTTAATATATGTCAATGGGATATCTCTTTTTTCCAAAGTTCTCTAAAGAACCTCCCTCGGTATCCTATCATAAGCTTTTTCTAGATCAATAAATATCATGTGAAGGTCTTTCTTTTTTGCTCTAAAATGTTCCATAAGACGTCTCAAAAGGTGAATCGCTTCAATAGTAGATCTGCCTCGCATGAATCTAAATTGGTTCTCTGTTGTACTTGATACTTGTCTTAACCTACGTTCGATAATTCTTTCCCATAATTTCATAGTATGACTCATTAACTTGATACCTCGATAATTCGCACAATTTTGAATGTCTCCCTTGTTCTCATATATGGGTATAAGTGTACTTGCTCTCCATTCCTCGGGCATCTTTTGGTTTCCATATTTCATTAAATAGTCTTGTGAGCCAAGTGATTCCTATTTCTCGTAGTATTTTCCAAACTTCTATGGGAATATTATCTGGTCCTACCGATTTACCACCCTTCATATGTTTAAGAGCCTCTTTGACTTCATTCTTTTCAATACGTCGGTAGAAATTGTAGTTTATATACTTTTCTGACGTGGCTAAATCTCCTAAACTAATAGTAACATCTTTATTTTCATTAAAAAAATTAAAAAAATAGTTTTTCCATCTATTTCTTATATCATCATTTGCCACTAGAATTTTTTCATCCTCGTCTTTTATGCATCTAACATAATTAAGATATTTAGTTTTCTTATCCCTAGCCCTAGCTATCCTAAAAATATCTCTTTCACCCTCTTTTGAGTTGAGTTTTTTATATAAGTCCTCACAAATCTTAGCTTTTGCTTCACTAACGGCCTTTTTCGCTTCCTTCTTTGCTTTCTTATAAGTTTCTAAAGTTTCACTAGTTTTCTTAGCATAATGTAATTTGTAACATGCCCTCTTTGCCTTGATTTTATTTTGTACTACTTCACTCCACTACCAAGCTTCTTTTTGTACCGGTACACCTCCCTTAGATACCCCTAACACATCTTTCGCCACTTTCCTAATATGTATAGCGATATTGTTCCACATATTGTCAACATAATTCTAAACATCTCCTTGAAGGACTTTGTTTAAATATATCTTCTTTCTCGCTTTTGAGGTTCCACCATTTAGTCCGAATAGCTCGATGCACTCTTTTCTTCTTTGTCCATTTTTTTATTTGTAAATCCATAACTAAAAGTCGATGTTGGGTGGTTAAGCTTTCTCCTGAAATTACCTTACAATCTTTACAACACGCTCTATCTTTTTTTTTTACAAATAAAGTAATCAATTTATGTTTGTGATAAGCCACTCTTATAAGTAATTAAATGTTCATCTAGTTTTTTGAAGATTGTATTGACTATAAAGAGATCAAATGCCATAGCAAAATTTAAAATCTCCGTACCTTCCTCGTTTATATCCCCATAACCAAAGTTTCCATGAATCCCTTGATATCCTAATGCTTCTTTACCGACATGTCCGTTTAAATCTCCTCCTAAACAAATCATCTCCCTTTGTGGAATCTTTTGAAACACCTTATCTAACTCTTCCCAAAAAACAATCTTTATACTATCTTCTAGTCCTACTTGGGGTGTGTAAGCACAAACTATATTCAAAACCTCTGCTCCTAACACTAATTTCAACGTCATGATTCGGTCACCATATCGTTGTATGTCTACTACACTCTCCTTTAAATCTTTATTTATGATAATACCAACTCCGTTTAGAGTCTTTTCTTTACTTGAGTACCATAATTTAAAACCTGTATCCTCTATCTCCTTTGCTTTTTCTCCAACCCATTTTGTCTCTTGTAAACATAGAATATGAATCTTTCTCCGAATCATAGTATCTACCACCTCCATTAGCTTACCCGATAATGTTTCGATATTCCAAGAACCAATACGAATCTTATTATCTAGGACTAGCTTCCTTACCCCCCGTATCCGTCCATAATAAAAATGCGGAGACCCTCTCTAAAAAATTTTCATTACATTCGGGCGGCAATGTAGCGGGACTAACTTCTTTACCCATACCCGTCCATGATGTGGGAATCCTCTCTGCAATTGATTCGCTATATTCAGGTGAAAATGTAGTGGCCCTTGCTTACTTCTTACTGCATTCGGGCTCTACAGCACGTCGCTAGGCGGGGACGCCCCAAAGCAATGCTCATAATTTTTGTAATCCATGTTATAAAAATCCGACGAAGTTTTACACTGGCTGTCGGAAGCCTAACACAACCCTCATCCTTTATCCGGGTTTGTGACCGGCAATGCAAGGGTGATCCCTTACATGGGCGGAGTTTCATAATTTGTGTAATCTATGGTATAAAAATCCGACAAAGTTTTACGCTGGCTGTCAGAAGCCTAACATAACCCTCCTCCTTTATCCGGGCTTGGGACCGCCAATGCAAGGGTGATCCCTTACATGGGCGGAGTTATGACATTTATAACTTTGTGTGGGTTTAATTTCTCTGTCCTCGATTTCTTCTGTATTTATGTGTCATAGTGAGTTTCAAATGCTTTGACACTATCTATAGTTGAGGGCATCAAATTCTACTGCAAGTAGGGTCGGGTTACGCAAGAAGGCTAGCAAAACAAACATTTGAACCAAGTTTGTCCTTCAAGGAGCGTATGCATGCTCATGGAAATGCTTAAGTATCTTAAATCAGTGCTCTGCCTTCTCTATTCACTTTATTGCTTTCTCCATTTTTTTTTTCCTTTGCAGGTGCTACATGCATTATTGCAGAAATTTGCAAGCTCAATGGCCAAGTACATTAAATACCAAGCTGACCATGGTGCTGAGGCTGTACAGATTTTCGATTCCTGGGCAACTGAGCTTAGTCCTGTAGACTTTGAGGAGTTCAGTTTGCCATATTTGAAGCAGATAGTGGATTCAGTAAAGCAAACACATCCACAGCTTCCATTGATTCTTTATGCAAGTGGGTCTGGAGGATTACTCGAAAGGTTAGCTTTGACTGGTGTTGATGTGGTTAGTTTGGATTGGACAGTTGATATGGCAGAAGGTCGGAGAAGGTTGGGACACGATGTAGCCGTTCAGGGCAACATAGATCCTGGTGCTCTTTTCGGATCGAAAGATTTCATCACGAAACGCATCCATGACACCGTCCAAAAGGCTGGCAACCACAAACACATTTTGAACCTCGGTCATGGTATCAAGGTCGGCACACTGGAAGAAAATGTAGCACACTTTTTTGAAGTGGCAAAATCTATCAAGTACTGAAAATTTTTAGACAACTCTTTCTGATTCCCCATTTTGTAGCACTAGGCTTGTTAGTCTCCTGTTTGTCTATAATAGACAATGTTAACTCATTCAAGGACTACATTGTGAGAGAAAATTAAGGGGTGTTGCCCATCGTCTAAAACATCTTTTGTACTTCTAAACTTGTTCATGTTCACCGGTTTGATTCCATGCAGTTGAATCTAATCAGTGAGCTTGCCTTTACATGTTTTGATACGTTTATCATAGTTATTTGATGAACTAGCTGCATTGCCTATATGTGAATGCTAACGACTTTTCGGCCTGTAGGAAATACGAAAGTTCCGAACTTAAAAAGCCTTTGTTATGCACAAGATCTTGCAGCACTTGTGAATAGCGCCCTATGCAAGGAGAAAAACACTGTTTTGATCTTTTATCCTGCTCTGTTGCTAAAAGGGTATGTCTACGAGCCAATGACAGGTTGAACCAAAAGAAAAGAAGGTGATTGGATATCATAATTGATACACTCTTTTTACTCTTCACACACCCCTTTTAGACCGTGATTCTGATTTTGTTCATGCTAAAATTCGAAAATTACCTCGATACGGTTGATGTTTGAAAATTTCTCTCTCTCCTTTGGCCCATTCTCCTCTTATCATGAACTGGCTCATATCCTTTTCCCACGACTAAAGCTCAATCATATACACAATATTGAACCATCCACCATTTTATAGTGTTTTGAATTTGATTGAAAAAAGAAGAAAAAGAAAAAAGAAAGAAGAAGAGGAAGGGTAAAAAGAAGAGAAAAAAAGAGAGTTTTTTAAGTGATTTGGTAAGATAATTTGATGTATTATTTATTTTTTATTGGATGTATTTATTTTATTTTTGGTCAAAATCAAAATAAAACTACGTCAAGTTTTCGATAAGAGAGACATGACTCTTTCGATGGGAAGACGAACTTCAACGTCTCGAGTTGGAAACTTGACCTAGTTTTAGATTTGCTTGTTTTTTATATGCTTTTTGATTTTTTTCTTTTTAGTTCTTATTTCTTTTTTTTCTTATTATTGATTTCATTTTTTTGTTTTGTTTTACTTTGCTTTTTATTTTTTTTCTTTGATGAGATTCATAAGAATGTTCAACTGCGAAGAAGGCAACTATGCTAAATGAAACCTCTGTTGCCCAAGCAAAGAGATCCAGCAAGATAGACTTTTGCTGGAATTGGGTGAGAAGAGAAATGCTTGAATCGGTGTGAGAGGAGAGAGAATTTATATGAGAAGTATTTTTGGTATTTAAAAAAAAAAAGGATGTGAGATAGTAAAAGGGTGTGTAAATAGTAATCCCCACGATATAGGAAAGCTGATGTATATTCAACTTCTTTCAATCTTCACTTATTTTGAGATTCAAAGTCTTCCATAGAGGTGTTGATATGGAGTTGCCCAGAGAGTGATTCCAAATTGCTCCCATTTTGAACATCTGGGGAAACTGACTTCCCAAACACGTTTTCTTCACTTTTAAATGGATCATCCATCTCTCACGTCAATCAAACATGAAAAAGTTTTCGCTTCACATCAGCCGCAACCCCACATCAGGAACAGCACTACTGTTCGGGTGCGACCCATTCTTCTTCTTGGACATTTTGCACAACTTTTATGCAGACTGCTTGGACTCGGGCGCCTGCCTGTAACAAAAAAAATATAAAATAAAGTAAAAGAATCAGTGAGAAAAGAAAGAAAAGCACCTCTGAAAAACTGAGTCTTATATACATATATGAAAAACTGGTCATATATTTTTCTTATTTTTTGAGAGAAAGAATGTTGCTGAAAAAATTATAAGAATGTTAAAAAAAGTATATATATCCCTAACTCATATCCTTAAATGTAAGGAGCGAGTATGAGGATGTTGTGTCAAAGATGGGAAGCATCAAATTGCTCTCTCTCTCTCTCTCTCTCTCTATATATATATATATATATATATATATATATATGTTTGTATTTATTATAAAATATGGATGCATGTATATATATATATATACATATATATATATATATACATATATATATATATATACATATATACATATATATATATATATATATATATATATATATATATATATATATATACATATATATATATATATATATATATATATATATATATATTATCTGTCTCTGTTTTTAAGTGTGTGCTTGTACACCTCTTCATTTTCATCAAAACCTAGGACTGAAACCGAATTGGTGAGTCCAGTTCTTGTTTTGCCTTCAAACTGGGTCTATTCCAGTTTGTTAACAGTTTCATTTGAAGCAAGATGGAACTTTAAAACTGGAACCATAGAGTACCTGAAACTGGCGGTTGGTTTTTGGTTCTCCAATTGGTAGAAATGGAACCGAAGAGTGAGATCTCCTTTCCCTAGTTTTGGTTCCCCTAGTCCTAGTTTTGGATGGTTTTGTGGGTACTCATGCATACTCATGCACACATACACAAAATCTTTTGAGAGTATACTTTTACACGAACTTATGAAAAGAAAAGAAGAGAAAGAGGTCATGCTTGTGTCCACCTAAACACGTCGTGGGATATTCAGGTTGCCTAAAGTTGACCTGGCCTGGACTTTGGGTTTACGTCACCTTGACCTGGAATGAGATCAGTGAGGGTCAGGTTGTCAGGTCAGGTATGAAATGGCCACCTGTAGTTCCATGTAATGGAAAGATGTCCAATTCCTATCATTTGCCTTCACCATGTAAAGATCATTCTAACATCCTATGTTTGCTCAATCAATCTCCATAAAAAAAAACATGGTTATTTCCACTGAACTCCTTTAAAATCCAAAGGAGAGCGATCCCAACTGTATCATCACCACAAGTTTACTAACCAAACCAAGCCTTATCCCACACAAGGTCTGCTACGAAAACTATTATCCTATCTTTAAATAGCATTTAACTCAAAAGAGCAAGAACGTATGTGTCGAACTCATGTCCTTATTATGAGTTGACCCCTTAGACATTTGGGCCATTGCCTGGATCGTTTTCATATAACACTTTGAAAAAACATTCATTTAACTCTTTTAGAAATTTATGACATTTTCTAGCCTGAGATCGATCTCGTTGCCTATCCAAATGTTTTCACACCTATGTTTGTCTCGTCATGAGTGTAGACACCCAAAATTTTCTTTTAAAATTCTTACCTTTTTAGGAAAGTGGCCATTTTAGCAATTTTGGGGTTTTTGAAGGAAAAAGGCACTAAACGAGTTTGTTTTGGTACCAAAATTTTATGGAAGCTTTAAAATGATAAAAGAATGCTTTTCTTTTTGAAAATTTCGAATTTTGACAAAATTGGGGAAAATGACGATTTTGCCCTTAACACTGGAAAAGCAGGATTTCGTTTCCTTAAAAGATTTATGATGAAAAGTATGTTGAAAGCTTGCCTTTTGAAAAGATGCAGGTATCAAAAACACAAGTTGACACCTGAAAAGGACGGTGGATGCCTAGAAAGGGAAAACGGGCGTTAAAAAGGGAAAGAAAGCTTCTCAGAAAGAAAAGCTCATATTTGGAAAGAAATCAATTTCCAGAGGGTAAAGTTGGTATTACCAAAAGAAAGTAAGGACTGAAACAAGAACAATAGCTTCTGAAAAGAAATGTTTGGTATCGAATGCATTTCGTAACATGTCCATGTTATGTTTGATTGTCAAGGTAATTAGTGTATCGATATGCATCAGTTTGGCATTGTCATCTGTTACTGTTATGTTAAGAATAAGGTTAATATTCCAACACTCATGGAAGAAATCTAACGAGCATGATGGTTGGTTTTCAAAAACGTAACATGGGCTTACTTGAACGCTTTTGTAGTAATGCATGTAACATGGATTTGCATAACCACTTTCATAGCAAACATGCAGTTTTATCCAGTTCGATTGCTAAACTGGCTGAGCTGTACAAAGGTGTTTCTGTTAGCTTGTCAAAGTGCGTCTTGAAATACAATACAACAAGTCATATCTAGACCAGTTTTAGCATGCAGCGAATTCTTGTAGACACATGAAGTTAAAGAAGAACTGGATGTGCATGAGTTCCATGATGCTGACTGAACTGAATTTACTGAGGCTGAGCCGAAGGAACTCGTCCTCATCAGCCTATTGTGCAACTGGTACAAAATCATCGCCCACACAAGCTGCAAAATCAACAGAACAAAAACAGAATGCGTGCAGTGTTACATCAGGGAAACCAGAATCAGATGAGCATGATGGTCACGATGCCCAAGGAAGGGAAACATATTGAAGCAGCCTTGGTTTGTCACATGAAGAATCCACTGATGCCAGTATTTTAGCATTCCTGCAAAATCAAGAAGAGACATTAGATACGAGAAAACATTCAGTGCATCAGGAAATTAAGAGGCAGAAGAAATAGGAACGGGCAAGCTGTAGACATTGATAGCCCCAACGTTGAGTATGATAATCGACTTGAATATGCTCAACCTGAAATTTCTTTTGCTGGAGGTTTTGGGACTTCATCTAGTAAGAACCTAGATGTCACAAGTCAACGTCTTAATTTAGCAACAAAGGGAACCAGGTGTAGCCGATTTCAGTCGCATTTGGCATCTTACCATACCAAGGCTTGCTGCATTCAGCAAGATTAAGTAAGAAGACTTGCCTTTCAAATTCTGGCCTAATTCAACAACAAGAAAGAGGAGGAAAATGTAAGGTAGCATATCTCAAAGCTAATGAGCAGCTCCTTTCCAAATTCAACGTGAAGTGCAGAGTTTAGCAGTTCCTTAACTTTCCAAATCAACATGGTCCTCATGGCAGCCCCAGCAAAACTTTCCAAGTTCCGAAATTTTACAGCAATAACATGCCTTTTACGTTAAATTCAGCAAGGAAACTTGCCTTGCCCAATGCTACACCTAAGAGGCATCTTTTAGCCTATAAAAGGAGCCTCAAGGATGCTGCAAAGGCAGGCTCCAATCACCACAAAGCATCAATCCGAGGGACCAGCACACAGGAACATTCAGTCCGAAAATTCAGAGAAATAGAGAGAGAGAGAGAAAGGAAGAGAAGAAGGAGAAGAAGGAAGTCCGGCCTGGTTCCGACGTCCGACGATCATCCGGCGAAGTGCTTCTACGTTCCCTCTCACTCACACAGGTTGGAATTCTTACACAAATTAGTTTTAATTCATGAGAATCTGAAAAAGCACAGATTCTGAAAATTTGTACATGAATAAAGGCCTTGAGCCTATGTTCTTCATTTATATCAATACAAACATGCATGATTCCTTCATAAACGAAATTAAAATCCATGTTTAGATGATTTTCATGATTTATTAGGACTGATACAGGTTGAACTTTGTTCTAGAATCACGTTAAGAACCTTCTGAAATTTTCTGTAAAACTGGTTTTTGAAACTGTCTGTGCACACGTGTCTGATCACGAAATTTTTACAGACAAACGGATAAACCAATTGCTTCGAAATTTTGCATGAATAATCTAGACATATCGGACGTTCTTAGATAAAATTTTGAGGAATTGTTATGAACTGTTGCCTAGTCAATTAGATCCGTGAAGTTTATACAAAATCCATATTGCGTTTTATAGAAACAGAACGTTCAGTAACAGACTTCTGTTCTTTTGCTCATATCTCTGCAACTACTGAATGAAATTGGATGAAATTTGATTCTATGGAAACCTAACATCCGTATCTTTCTAACACAACAAATTTTATCGAAATTGGATGACTGAGCGCTGAGATATTTCTGTTTTTCTGAGCTTTTGATTCACAGAAATAGGACTGTTCCGAATTTTATAACAGTTTCTGATTCGGTATTTAATTCTCAGAAAATAAAGAACTAAATTATAAAATAAAAATATATTCTGATTCTACACACACGTGTCTCTATTCTGTAAAATTTGTAGAATTGTTGGAGAATCAGAAGTATTTTTAAAAATTTGGAGAACAGGTCTTTGGAACTGAACAGATTCTGCAACTTTCAAAATCTGAAATTTTTCATAAATCAAGAACTTAAACACAAATCTGAAACTTTGGAAAATCTGGTTTTTCCTTTCTCGAATTAACGGATTCAAACAAATTTCAAGCGTCTAGGCTGACCCTTGAGCGCCGGTTCAAGAAGGCCTAAGTCGAAAAGATCTCACTTGTCCACAATCGTTCTAAGAAGTCAGAAAAATATAATTTGTTAGTTTTGGTAAACTAACTGGCACGCTCGCGCAACCCGACGTAGTTCGAGGGTTTGATTTCGAATCCCAAACGATTTGAAATAAAATCACGTCTACAGAATTGGCACGCCCGGTGGGACTTGTGACTTTGAAATTTCGTTTGAATCTGTTATACTAACTAAATTTTCTGATTTGTGATAAGTTTCCATCCATGGGGTGATTGTGCCAAAATACAAAGGATCGTGTGAGGTATCCAACCGGGCTTCCCAAACAGATTTGGCACGCCCGGTGGGACTTGAGACTTTGAAATTTTGTTTGAGTCCATTATACTAATTCAATTTTCAGGTTTGTTGATAAGTTGGCTTAAACAAGTTGATCATGCCAAGCACCAAAGGATCTTGCGAGATATCCAATTGAAATTTATTGGAATCTGTTATGCTAACCAAGTTTCTAGATTTGTGGTAAGTTCTTGTATACAGGTTGATCATGTCGAGCTTAGAAGGATCTTCCAAGATATCAAGGCAGGGCTCATGCTATAAGAGCAAAATCTCAAAAAGGATTTCAAAAGACCCGCTGGCCTCCCTAAAAAGGGGAATGATGATAGTAGAAGAAAGGATAGCTGCTTTAAAAGCCGAAGAAGAAACTTGCTCCTCCCATGGTAAGAAACCTAGGAAATCAAGCCATTCAAAGAAGACTTTGTCTGATTTTCAAAACCAGTTTTCCAAAATCACGGAAAGACTTTCTAAAGAAAAAATTGCTTATCTTACGGAGAAAGCAGCCGAAGCTAGAAGGAAACTTGAGGCCTTAGAGGCTAAGATGTGCCATGAAAACCTATCTTATGAATGTAGAGAGAAGATCCATACTCGAAAAACCAAACCAAGGCTGAAAATCGATGAGGGATACGAGGCTGGAGATGAGGCGAGAGTTCGAATCAAATCAACTAACCTTCCTGATCATCAAAACACCCCTTTGTTTATAGAAAAATCAAAAAGGTGTCTTAGTTCAAAAAATTTTGAAAATTTTCAAAAAAGATTTGAAAATAAAAAATTTGGAATTCAAGAAAGCAAAAGAGAAAAGAAAGTTTACATCCCTAAGCGCACAAGTGGACTGGGACACAAGAATCACTTCACACCCACCACCCAAAAATTTTCAAAACCGGTTGCTCTTATGGATTCCATTCCCACGAGCACCACTTTATGCACGAGAGAGAATGAGTGTTGCACACCCATAGGTTTGGCAGATAAAGTCCAAGACCTACCAAAGCAATGGGAGTTCGAAGCTCTACAGGAGCTATAATACCCTCAGGACACCTGCAAGGAAGCTTGCTCTCACCATGGAAAGGTAGACAAGCAGGAAGAAGGTATACCTGAAACTCCTCTCTCTCTAAACTCTCCATTGGATCCTCCTATTCATTGTGTAGGACTGGTAGATTACCAAGATATAAATCACCATCTTGTACCCACAACCCCACAGAATGTGTCGAAGGATGTAGATTTGGAAGGTATGGTGAATATTCAGCACCAAAAAGAATTCTAAAATGAAAAAAATGAAATTTTAAATTTGGTAACCCCTAGGGCAGGTATCGATAGTCTAGGTACACCTCATCCTATCATCCACCTACTAGGAGAGCCCCACCCAGCCAAGGTCGCCCCTCTCCTAGAAGAGCTCAACTCACCCAACACTCATAAATCTATAGATCTCCAAGACATAACCAATGAAATTCAAGTGTACAACCATGTTATAGATGATACAATATTCCAGGGTCATCCTCTGTATATCAAATTTTCAAAACTTAAAAAGTCTTGGAATATGTTACTAAACATGGGATATATACCTTACCAGGGCCTAGGAGCTAAGAACCAAGGTAGATTGGAACCCATCATACCCATACCAAACAAAGGACAATATGGTTTAGGTTATAGCCCACCCATACCACCTGAGCCACCACCTAAGACCAATTGGGTCAAGGGTGCCCTACAACTAGCTAAAACCGAAACCTATGGTTTAGACATCTTATTTGGAGTCTAACTCGTAGTGTTTTCTTTGCAGGTTTGATGGAAGATCCCTTTTTATTAGAAAAAGCCAAAAAAAATTAGAAACTCCAAAAATCCAAAAAAAATCAGAAAAAATAGAAAATTCTCAAAAAGAAAATTCTCTTGATTCCCCTTCTACTATTTGCTTTGAAAAATCCAAAAAAAAAAAAATTTGAAAACTCCAAAAAAATTATTTTCCAAAATAAAAAAAAGATTTAGAAATACTTTCTTTTCTTATCTGTGATACTTTCCTAGAAAACAAGAACTTGAGAGTGATCAAAGCAAGGAGGAAAGTCCCCTCATCCATGAGGATGGTTAAGCCTCCAAGCTTTCTAAATTCCATAAAATCGTTGATTTGGAAAATGCTTCAAAGTGTGTAAGTAGGAGTTTCCTAGAAATGCATTAGAGAGTTAACCTACCCAAAATACATCCAAGGATCATATCATGTATCGCCAAGACTTAGGTTGTGCATATCTTTCATGCATCACATTGAAAAACAGTCATATTGTATAGAGATCGGCCATAATATGTGAGTTCTCATGCCATTTCCTCCGAACTAGGGCCATTGAGATGTTATTCCTTAAATACATTTCATAGAAATTGAGTGTATTCATCATATCATAAAGCATGCATTATCATTGTATTATAGGAATGCACCTTGCATAACATAATGCATCCACAAGAAGCCCGTACTCCATTTGAAGATGGCAGCCCACAAGGATGGTCCCTATGTTGAAAAGGGGCATCATCAATATTGGTAAGTTGATGTTAAGGAAGGAAAATTAGTAGATTCTATAAATGCCCAATACTATGTGTGGGGTCTACTTTAAATTCCATTTGAAAAGATTTTGAAAATAGAACTCTTTTGAATTTCTGGAAAGAAGGACCAAAGATGGATTATGTGACTCCAAATTAGGGAATTGATACTTTATGAAAAGTGGAGTTTCCAAAAATTATTTGGTAACATGTCAAAAATCTTTTACTTACCAAATGAGGCCTAATTCAAAATAGCGAGGTGCTTTTAAATGGTAGGTGCTATTAGGAAATAGGATAATCTTGGCTGAATTGATTATCTAAAGGGATGAGTTATTCCCCATTTAGCTTCTCTCCAAAAAAGGAAAATTGGCAATATTCAAAAGAAAAAGAAAAAGAGAATACAAAAACTCCTCGAAAAAGAAGTCTTTCCCGAATAGACTGAGGGAATACAAAAACTTCTTAAAAAGGAGTCTTCTCTTTGAAAGAAAAGGAAAAGGGAATGCAAAAACTCCTCTAAGAAGAAGTCTTCCCCGAATAGACAGAGGGAATACAAAAACTTCTTCAAAAGAGGTCTTCTCTTGAAAAAGAAAAAAAAAAGAAAGAAAGAAAAAGGAAAAGCCAAAGCTCAAAAGAGTAATTTTCCGTCTCTTTGCCTTAAACCCCGGGACACTTCAGAAGGGACCGCGGGTAATTCTTTCCCAAATCCCCATAGCTCATCCTGATGGAGAAAAGTTCACCTTGAAAGTCCTAGAGTAGGAATAGGACCTATTTCATTTGAATTCATGTTGTTTGAGAATTAGAATTCGTTAGGTAAGAAAGGGAGCTTTGAAATGTTATTCAAAATCTTCCATAAAACCTCTACTTATTTATGAGTATTAAAACCCAAGTGAAGGAAAATATGAGAAATTGTAAGTCCTTTTTTATAGAAACCAAAAAGAGTTCTCTTTTCGAAAAAGGAATTTTGAAAATCCTAAACATCAAAAGAAACAGGGACCATTGCTTGGGGCAGATGGCCAACATAGGCTTCTTCTTGACTTCGTGAATCAAAGGTATGAGTCTCTAAACATTCATTTCACACACATGAATACATTCATAAAGTGGTTGTTCATGCATGATTGTCCTAGGATTAGGAGCTCTTGCCAAATCCCTCTTTGCTAAGAATCCAAGGAAATAGATGTTATGAAATAAAGATAGATTCCATACTCTCAAGGCAAATCTGGGAAGAAAAGCAAATGGGTGTTTTCTTCTTTGCCATTATCCAAATGAATTTGGAATAATGCCAAAGAGGGGCATCTGTAGACACCCAAAATTTTCTTTTAAAATTCTTACCTTTTTAGGAAAGTGGCCATTTTAGCAATTTTGGGGTTTTTGAAGGAAAAAGGCACTAAACGAGTTTGTTTTGGTACCAAAATTTTATAGAAGCTTTAAAATGATAAAAGAATGCTTTTCTTTTTGAAAATTTCGAATTTTGATAAAATTGGGGAAAATGACGATTTTGCCCTTAACACTGGAAAAGCAAGATTTCGTTTCCTTAAAAGATTTATGATGAAAAGTATGTTGAAAGCTTGCCTTTTGAAAAGATGCAGGTATCAAAAACACAAGTTGACACCTGAAAAGGACGGTGGATGCCTAGAAAGGGAAAACGGGCGTTAAAAAGGGAAAGAAAGCTTCCCAGAAAGAAAAGCTCATATTTGGAAAGAAATCAATTTCCAGAGGATAAAGTTGGTATTACCAAAAGAAAGTAAGGACTGAAACAAGAACAATCGCTTCTGAAAAGAAAGGTTTGGTATCGAATGCATTTCGTAACATGTCCATGTTATGTTTGATTGTCAAGGTAATTAGTGTATCGATATGCATCAGTTTGGCATTGTCATCTGTTACTGTTATGTTAAGAATAAGGTTAATATTCCAACACTCATGGAAGAAATCTAACGAGCATGATGGTTGGTTTTCAAAAACGTAACATGGGCTTACTTGAACGCTTTTGTAGTAATGCATGTAACATGGATTTGCATAACCACTTTCATAGCAAACATGCAGTTTTATCCAGTTCGATTGCTAAACTGGCTGAGCTGTACAAAGGTGTTTCTGTTAGCTTGTCAAAGTGCGTCTTGAAATACAATACAACAAGTCATATCTAGACCAGTTTTAGCATGTAGCGAATTCTTGTAGACACATGAAGTTAAAGAAGAATTGGATGTGCATGAGTTCCATGATGCTGACTGAACTGAATTTACTGAGGCTGAGCTGAAGGAACTCGTCCTCATCAGCCTATTGTGCAACTGGTACAAAATCATTGCCCACACAAGCTGCAAAATCAATAGAACAAAAACAGAATGCGTGCAGTGTTACATCAGGGAAACCAGAATCAGATGAGCATGATGGTCACAATGCCTAAGGAAGGGAAACATATTGAAGCAGCCCTGGTTCGTCACATGAAGAATCCACTGATGCCAGTATTTTAGCATTCCTGCAAAATCAAGAAGAGACATTAGATACGAGAAAACATTCAGTGCATCAGGAAATTAAGAGGCAAAAGAAATAGGAACGGGCAAGCTGTAGACATTGATAGCCCCAACGTTGAGTATGATAATCGACTTGAATATGCTCAACCTGAAATTTCTTTTGCTGGAGGTTTTGGGACTTCATCTAGTAAGAGCCTAGATGTCACAAGTCAACGTCTTAATTTAGCAACAAAGGGAACCAGGTGCAGTCGATTTCAGTCGCATTTGGTATCTTACCATACCAAGGCTTGCTGCATTCAGCAAGATTAAGTAAGAAGACTTGCCTTTCAAATTCTGGCCTAATTCAACAACAAGAAAGAGGAGGAAAATGTAAGGCAGCATATCTCACAGCTAATGAGCAGCTCCTTTCCAAATTCAACGTGAAGTGCAGAGTTTAGCAGTTCCTTAACTTTCCAAATCAACATGGTCCTCATGGCAGCCCCAGCAAAACTTTCCAAGTTCCGAAATTTTACAGCAATAACATGCCTTTTACGTTAAATTCAGCAAGGAAACTTGCCTTGCCCAATGCTACACCTAAGAGGCATCTTTTAGCCTATAAAAGGAGCCTCAAGGATGCTGCAAAGGCAGGCTCCAATCACCACAAAGCATCAATCCGAGGGACCAGCACACAGGAACATTCAGTCCGAAAATTCAAAGAAATAGAGAGAGAGAGAGAGAGAGAGAGAGAGAGAGAGAGAGAGAGAGAGAGAGAGAGAGAGAGAGAGAGAGAGAGAGAGAAAGGAAGAGAATTCTGATTCTGAATTTTATAACAGTTTCTGAATTTTATATTTAATTCTGTATTTAATACACAGAAACAGGATTGTTCCGAATTTTATAACAGTTTCTGATTCTGTATTTAATTCTCAAAAAATAAAGAACTAAATTATAAAATAAAAATATATTCTGATTCTACACACACGTGTCTCTATTCTGTAAAATTTGTAGAATTGTTGGAGAATCAGAAGTATTTTTAAAAATTCGGAGAACAGGTCTTTGGAACTGAACAGATCTGCAACTTTCAGAATCTGAAATTTTTCATAAATCAAGAACTTAAACACAAATCTGAAACTTTGGAAAATCTGGTTTTTCCTTTCTCGAATTAACGGATTCAAACAAATTTCAAGCGTTTAGGCTGACCCTTGAGCGCCGGTTCAAGAAGGCCTAAGTCGAAAAGATCTCACTTGTCCACAATCGTTCTAAGAAGTCAGAAAAACATAATTTGTTAGTTTTGGTAAACTAACTGGCATGCTCGCGCAACCCGACGTAGTTCGAGGGTTTGATTTCGAATCCCAAACGATTTGAAATAAAATCACGTCTACAATGAGGAACTGTTAAGCTCCATCTTGTCTCCCATTATATCTTCGACTGGTGACGCCAAGGGTGGATCCACATTGTATTCAAATAAAAAAAAAATGAAAGTTTTTTAAATCTCTCACCCGAACCTGAAGTTCGCCCCACCCAAAACAAATTTCTGCATCTGCCACTAGGTGACCCTAACCATTTCTCCATTAACCTCACTCCAAATCCATCATTTTTGTGTGGTGATGCATCTACCTCAACATCATCCTCAGCACACGTCCAAGGAAGTAGGCAGAAAATGACATTAATGGTAATCTTCTTTTAGTAGTTATTAACGATTTAGTGTTTTAATGTTATATTAGAAGCAGCATTGCGGGTCGATCCTTTTCAAGATCCACGCACATCACACATTTTTGGTAGAGCACGATGAACCAAGCTGCTTCTAGCTCAGCTGGATCACTTAGGTTTATCAGATGAACATGAGCAATATTGTGTTAGCTAAGCGTGTTCTCGGGTTGTTAAATCATACAATTTTCTATTTTCTTGGTGCCGTACAATGGGAAGTTTTGTAAAAAGTTTTCATGCTTGTAAAGATGGACTAGAAATAATTTACTGGATCACGCAAAGAAACAATATTGCAACACAGTGGTGGATCCACCCCAAAATTCTATTGAAATTTTCGAAAGAACTTGAATTTTTTTAAGCTCACCCTACCCAAAACAACTTTCTGGATCTGCCACTGTTGCAACATATGTACATTTATATCCTTTTCTTTTGGCCGCTATTTTTTCCATAAAAAATTCTTTGATTGTGCTTACTTCTTTTTCGTCGTCTAATGCGATCTTAGATCTAATCCACTCGTGAGTGAGGTGAGGTGGCCAAATCACCCAAAATCCTATGAAACCCAATTCTTTTAAAATTTATATTCGAACGGCCTCAAACTCTCCATATGTAAGGAATCACCATTGTGTGGCCTATCTTATAAAAGAAGAGGATTGTTTTAAGTAGCCGACAACCAGTGAAAACTTTGTTGGTTTTAAAGGGTGCAAGGTTTCAAGCATGAATGCACTTGATCACATATGAGCTCCTTAGTTTAGTATGCTTGAGCGAGAATAATAATAGGACAGATGACCTAGGAAATCCTCATGTTGCACCCTCTAATTGACCTCACTTAGTGTGAGAAAAAGCTTAAGTAAGGTAAGGTTATCTGGATTACCTCACCTATATTCAGTCCAAGTGAAATTCACCTTGGCCCAAAACGTTTTCTAGGTTTGCCATTGAATTTCCAAATTGCAATAATTTATTTTTTGTGCTATTAATTCTTTTAGCTCCTTAAAAAACATGCATCACATATGACACTCTGTACCTCCTAGCAGCCACAATTGTGGATTACATATGGTTTTATCATGAGATGTATCTGTATCATAGCCCACCAATTATTTTTTGATTAATCAGACAAACTCTCTAGAGGGATATATAATGTACAATCAGTGGTGGATCTACATTGAGTCGAGGTGGGGTGGCTGATCCACCTGAAATTTGAAAAACTAATAGTTGATGCCAAAAAATGAAGAAGGGTATGTAGCAGACCGTTGAGAGTCATGAAAAAAGAAGGGACACCTGATTTACAAAAGATCAAGACCTCGAACATATGAAATACACCTGTCACCTAGAGATGGGTAAGTTGACACACCCAATCAATGTGGTGGCAAAAAAATGACATGTACATAAAGGTGAGGAGTTATTGAGGATCACGCCTGAAAAGTTTGAAAAAATATATGTAGTTTCTATGAAAATCTATAAATAAGCATGTGTAATCGATGGTAGCAATTAAAAATCAATGATAGAATTGTAATTCTTTTTTCTTTTACCTTTCTTAAGAGTAGAAGTAATGCAGTAACTCCTTTTGGCAACCAAGATATGCGCAATCATATTCTCGAGGACCTATTTTGCATAGCCTGATACCTTATCCGGTTCTTTTCCTATTGAAAAATGGATAAGAGTTTTCTGACATGTCACTTTATCTTTAGACATTTCAGTTTCGTATAACATGCTCCGTCATTCGTGTGGTGCCATTAATTTAGATAACACATTTTTGGCTTGCTTGATAGGACACACACGTTTACTTGTAGGGTTATCCAATTTATGTAAACTCGATCTGATCGAGTGTACTCAATGATATCTTCTACCACATATACTAAACATTATTCGTTATCAAAACTAGGTCACATCTCGGTTAACCCACCATCCTAACAAAGAGAGAACATATTGGTTATATCTCATGTTTAATTAAATGAAAATATTTCTTTTTATCCCTTTGACCATCAATTAATGATTGATTATAGAAACAATTTGGGGTTTATAGATGATGTTGTTCCGTGAGATGGTGGAATCCATGCCCACTATAATTACAAATCAACTAGCTATCATTCGAGATCAGGATATGCTTTTTGGCAAACGAAGGTAAGCAACCACCAAAGTGGCATTCGAGCAAGGGCTGATATTTGACACTTATACAGGGAGCCAGAACATATCATGACCAATAGATCGAGGATCTCATTTGTAATATGGGTGAGTCAATAACACTCAATGATCACCCAAGTTTTAAGTTCCAATCACACCTTTTCAAACAACAATTATTACTCAACCTTATGTTACCTCAAAATGAGCTAATATGAGAGGTGTTATGAAATGTAGGGACACATATCTAGGATATCATCCCACAATGCCACTAGTTACTTTGAGCTTCATGAATGCCCAAGCAGAGGTAGGTTTCCTGCCAACCACACAACTAGTAAATTTTGGACCACAAGTTTCCCATAACATTTGGAATATCAACTCGAAGTCCAACCATATCAACCTTACCAAGTTACGCTCCTACCAGCATACCGTGAGTTTGCAGTCGGTAATCAATTATGGAATCAACCCCTAGAGTTAGAAGATACCCTGATGAACTGCAATGGGGTCATTGACTTAGTTTAGAACATGTTTGTGATTGAGATCCAAACACCTGATATTGAAGTTGATCATAAGCCCTACCTTGATTGGGTTGATAGGCTTGCACCAATCTCGATGGTCTTCAAAGCTAAGTTTACTACTTTTTTGGGATACAAATATTCAAGAAAACATATGACTCAATTTACTCTTGAGTGTGAGGAATTGGGTAATAGTGAATTCCATAAACTCAAGTTTTTCATTTCTTTCCTCAAAGGTCAAGTTTATACTTGGTATACTTCGTTAAAGCTCGCATTGATCCAAATATAGGATGAGATGCAAAAGGCATTTCTCAAATGTTACAACAAAATCTGTCATCAACCAACACCAAGACATGAATCTTCACCAAAAAGCTGAAAAAACTGTGGAGGTCTTTTTCAAGAAATTCTATGAGTTGGTCACACATTGCTAGATGGAGTACACCGAGGCTCAATACATGGAATTAATGCGAAATTGCTGGCATATAGAGATTAAGAAGGCTTAGCAAAACATTTTTTGCCCAACTTTGGTCTAACTGGCTAACCAAGTAACAAAGGTTGAATACATCTTGAATACACCAGATGAATCAAGTAACAAATGAAATTTTTTGAGACGTAATTAACGAGAAACTTTATTTTTTTGTCTCAAAGATATGATGCAAAATACCAATGATGAGACCAACTTGACTAAAATCATTGTTGTTGAGTTAACATAGGGTCCTCCTTATATCTATAATGCTCTTCGGCCCCAAAGGGGAAGGAGAAAGAAGTCAATTAGAAAAAATCATGACTTTTTGATATCTTGAAAGCCGACTAGATATTTGATTTACTTCTAAAGGATCAACAAATCTATTTATAGAAAGAACATTCAATACCATCTCAAGATAAGCTCAAAAAGATGTCACAATACTATAAATGACATAACATGACATAAATCAAGTGTTAAGTTTTGCTCAGTTATACAACATGTTATTAAGGATGGATGTCTTAAGTTTATAGACAAAAAACTTGGGATTGATGGAAATCCATTCCAACCAATATAAATTGTAGTAGCTATCACAATGGAATATAGAAAAAAAACTCAAATTATACATGCGAGGGAAGTAGATCATCATTGTGTAAGTCTCTTAATCAAATGAGACCAAAACACATGATATGTGAAAAATCGGAGGTAGTGGATGAACAAGATTTTCCTAGACCAATTCATTTGTCAAGTTACCTCATATACCAAGTTCAGAGACATACCCGTAGGAACCCTTGGTTTCACCACTTGGAGCCGCAACAAAATTTTGGGTTTTATCCAAGGCCATGTGGCCAATTCTGTCTTCAAAGAGTTGTCTCGAGTTGACAGGAATGACAACCCGTTGTTCATGACCCTAGAGTTGTCTTGAGAGAGGGAGCTAAGCGAAGATCAAGGTTGAAGTGCAAAATAATTTGAGTTCATTGAATATTTTGTAGGATATAAATCACTTTCTTTTATAAGGTGGAATGATCAAGCCTCAAACCAACCTCTCAAACCCTTGAAAGTTTAGCAATCACTAGAGAATTCTTAGCTGAATACTCAATTCACGTCTAATCATTGCCCGATTACTCTTACCAAGAAGCAATGTGATCAATGAAGGAGAACTCAATATAGGAGGTTGGAATGTGATGGGATCTTTGATCGTCATGAGAAACATCGTTCAAATAATCATTCTTGAGTCATCATGAACTCTAATTAATCAGAGCATGATTACTCCCAAAGACGGAGACAAAGCCTTTGACGCTTGGAGTCAAATATACCTCAAACAAATATGAGGGATCTAAAATCATCTAGTTCTCTCGATATTCTTCAATTGAAAAGATATGTTTGGCCTTATACCATGCATGTATGAAATTAGAACATTATCTTCTTATAGTCAAAGTACCTATAATAAGCAAAATTGGTATTTTGTGTTACATTCTTCGCCACCAAGCTCTATAGGGTAGGTTAGTCAAATGGCCAATCAAGTTATGCCCTTTTAATTTGAAACATTGCCTTCTCAGGATAGTGAAGGGTTAAGCAGTAACTGATTTCTTGGCACATTTTGTATGCATCGAGGTCACTAACCCTTTACACGTCGCACACAACTTGATAGCTAAGCAACCTTGGTCGATTATGTTTGATGACTTCAAGTATAATTGAGGTGTGGGAATCAATGTTTATATTATTTTCTGAACTGGGAAAGTAAGTATGCTCTCAATGTCCCTGGAGCTAGGCCTTACTAATAACGAGGTCGAGTACTAAGCTTTGATCTATGATTTAAGTTTGGTCATTGTTGCTGGTGTAAGAAAGGTAAAGGTTTATGGTGGCTCTCAAGTTGCACTAAGCCAATTAATTGGGGATTACCAATGCCTGAGTTTTAATTTGCATTAGTTGTATAAGCATGCAAAAGGTTTGTTAGAAGCCTTACTTAAAGTAAAACTGATGTATATTTTCAGAGATGAAAATCAGGTGACAAATAATTTAGATAAAATTGTTTTGGGTTATAAGGCAATACATGGGCACCAAACAATGATAGCTTTGATTTAGGAGACGAAAGAATATCATGATTAGAGAGATTTGTTCGTGAAATACTTGAGTCAACCTTCATAATATATGGATATTAAGACTCTATATAGATCATTAAGCTTAGCCGACCCCGTCTAGTATGGGAAAAGGCTTAGTTGTTGTTGTATAGATCATTAAGCTATACCTTGTTGGATGGTGAGTTGTATTAGTTAGCCATCAGGATGTACTTTTGAGATATCTGAGTAGGGTTGAAGCTCAAATGGTAATAGTCGAGGTTCATGAAGGAATCTGGAGAGCTCATCGGTCAATGCCTAAAATAAAGTAATAATATATGTGCATGGTATTATTGGCCAACTATGCATAAAGATTGCATTAATTTTACAAAAGGATGTAAACCTTTTGACCATTTACAGAATACACGTGACAAAATTATATCCGATCATCAAACCATTACCATTTCGAGGTTAGGCCATATACTTAAGTATATGTTCATTATAGTGGCAATAGATTGTTTCATTAAATGGGTTGAGACTTATCATTAAAGCGGTAACCCATGATGATGTGATCAAGTTCATCAATCACTATATTATGTTGTGATTTGAAATTTCACAAACGATTATGATCGATCAAGGGACGATGCTCACAAGAGAAAATGTACAACTTTTCTCAAGAGCTTCGGTATTAAGTTAGCACATTCAACCATTATTATGCACAAGTGTATAGTCAAGTCAAAGCTGCCAACAAAGTAATTATTGATTTAATTAAGAAGTCCCTCAATAACAATCCATAAAAATGGCACGAGGTGTTACTTGAGGTTCTTCGGGCTAACCAAAACACCAAAGCCTCAATGACTTGCATGACTATGTTTTGACTTGCATATGGATAAGATGTGGTATTACCAATGGAGATTAATGTGAGATCTTTGCAGGTACCCAAACAAAATAATTTACAACCCGATAAATGTTTGTAGTAGTTGATGATGGAACTCGATTCAGTGGATGAAGATCGCTTGATGGCATAAGTAATTTACTTGCTAATAAGCAAAAAGCTGCTCGAGGATATAAGAAATATAACAATATGCCTTGGACTATAGCTATTAGATGGTCCTCACACTCCCATTCTAGAGCCCTAAGATTCTCAACCGCTAATGGTTCTTTCAAGTAGGCCTCCTTTGAGTCCCGAAGTTTCCACCATTTCTTATCATAAGTTTCAGTCGTGGCTATCAATTCTTGGTAGTATAAGGCCAAATGATCATTGAGAAAAGTAAGCTATGAAGTAACGTAGACGACTTCTCGAGAGATAAAATCATATCCAAGGAGGTCAACACATTCATGAGCTTCTCGATATCAATTCATGTTATCTTGCAAATTTGAAGCTTGAATCCAAAAGCTGACAAAAGATACTCTTGATTGAGCTCGTTGTTTCTCACGACAGTCTACCAAAAAATAGAGATCTATCAAACATCAATGGTTTGCAGAATTTCTAGAAAATTGATAGGTGATGATATTTTGAATATTAAAGCAAACTTGTCGAGCTAAGAGAGGTATATCTAGATTGGTAGTTAGTCTTGAAAGATAGAAGAGAGAGTATCTTAGAGTCCCATCCCTTCCTCGAAGTGCTTACTGAGTACACTTTGAACAAACTCTATATCAGTATTGATTCTTGAAGGTAGTGGAGGCACTACCTCTTCAATAAGTACAACATCATCGTTTGACACATCTATGTCAATTGAAACTTCCTTTTGAGAAGTATTAGTGACACCCTTCATGGGGTATATTTTTGGTCTAGAAGTAGTGGCTGTGGACGAAGTGTTCGAGCGAGGTTGTGAGGTACTAGTGGAGACACCAGAGTTCTTTGGTGTAAGAGCTCCCTCGAGTCTCAAAGCCGATGGGGACTTTTGAGATCGGGGCTACATCAACTACTACCCGAGATGCTTCTTTTAGACTCGTCTCATTTATAACCAAAATCGAGGTTGTAGCAGATTCAAGTCGAGTTTTCTTTTTGAGAGCTAGCTCAGTCATCCAATGTAGAGTAGAAACTTGAAGTTTGGTGGGGTAGGCCGATGGTGGTGCTCAAATTGACGGAGATACAGATTGCCTCTTGATAGGTATAGTAATGGCCCTAGTTGAGGCTTTGACTCAGGTTTCCTCCTAAGGAATCATGATGGTTCTAGTCTAATTAGAGGTTGCTAAATGGAAACCTTGTTCAAACTCATAGGGCAAGGAAGAACTTTGATAACAATTACTTATAAATGATGCCGCTATGTTTAACAAAGAAAAAGAAGTGAATGAAAAATTTAGACGCTAAGAAATCTTACCTTTTTAAGACATCAGACTCATAGCAGGCCTTCTCTAAGGTCTTCTACATGTAGCTCAAAAGTAGGTTTCTGCCGTTAAGTAGGGATAAAAGTGTTGGGACGTAGATGTCTTTGAAGTAATATGTTATGGTTAGCCAGAACACATTAGACGCTTGGCTCAACAAACGTCAAGCTATTGAACTAGTGGAAAAAATCCTCCAATTCTCAATAAAAATATGACATAAATAGCCAAGGACCACTATCTTCATATTTGATAGTGGCTCCTATAAATGGGACTTTGAATTCCCTCAACAAGCTCGAATTGACGAGCTAAACATTGAAGAAAATATCTCTTGTCCGATGTTCTATTGATAGAGGATGATGATGCACCAACCTCGTTCAACAAATCTCGAGAGCATAGGAATGACTGCCAGTCTATTGAAAAGATGTAAGCATTTCTCAATAGCCTTTTTGACATTTGCTTAGTCACACAGTTTTCATGACTCAGAATAAAAATCAAAATTATTGTCAAACTTTAAGTGGAATAGTTTATTGATGTAAATTGATAGTGCCCTAGTTTGAGATTGAGTTTCAATAATACATTGTCTAAACATAATTCCTGTCATTTAAGGTTAACAAGTCAGTGACTGCTCAAAGAAAGAGCATATACACTCTTGATATTTGTGGATAGACATGCATCAAAATGTTTGCGGATTTGGATGCAAATATTAAAGACTTCTTTAATTAATTTTCTGAGTTTAGAAGAAAGGTCTCTGTCGTCTCAAAGAGTTTATATCACGTATAAACTGTGACCAATCACATTCAAAATAGAAGGAGAGAAAGAAACTTTGTGTGGAGCAATCATGGATTTATGATATCCCACAAAGCGATGAAAAAAGACCTATCCAACATGAAAGAAGTACTAGAATCCATTATTGCTTACTCGGATGTTCTAGAGGTGGGTTGTTACAAGGTTAAGAAGAGAAGGTAGGTCCATCATTAGCAATTTAAGGCATGAAGTCATGCATATCATCAGTTAAGTTCTCTATTACAATGAGCTCGAATGACAGATGTCAAATTTTTAATGAAAGTCCACTCTCTCTCGAATTAGATGGGCCAGCCTCTCCATACACAATGAAAAGATAATGGGACACTTGGATACCCTTGTCAAAGCATAAAATTATCTAAAATTTTTCATTCCACAAGATGCGGAGCTCCGTAGATTTAACACAATCCTGATGAGATTAACACCGTTTACACTAAAAGTATCATGACTGTTTTCTATTTTTTTATTGCATTAAAAGTATCATTTTATTTGAATTTTTTAACTTACACCATATGTGTCAAATGTTTTATCATTTCAACATCGAACAATATAAACAGTTGCAATAAGTTCATTATAATTCTCTATTTTTATGGATTTCCTAAACCTACACTGTCATAGAGGCCGAAATCTAACACACACACAAGTATACAACCTTTGGTGAACTCCGGGTGGAGCAAGGGCATCAAAGTGGACGCCAGAGCTAACGTTCTGGGTGCATCGTCCATTCTACCTTGAATTGATAGGTTAGATTGTGTCGGTTACAGTGTCGACAAACAACATTAAGAGCCTTGCTAGACAAGCTGCGTACTGCTGAAATTGAATGGCCGACTTTATTATTCGTTCTCAAAATGGGTGAGGTTGAGTGATAGGGGGTGCAATCATGGCTCATGACCCTAAACTAACCCATTCTTGTTTGCCAATAAAAAAGAGACGAGATTAATACAAGATGAGTATAAGTGGTTTAATACTTTTGCAAGATCGCTCAAAATAAGTGGTTTAATACTTTTCGTAAAGACCGAAGTGAGGACTGTTTGGTGCAGGCACGCTAACCCAAAGGGATCCAAATCGGACGATCAATACTTTTCTTTATTTTACAAGCTACCAACTTTCTGCCAAACAATAAACCAGAATCCTTTTATGGGGCCGTTTGCATAGAGAGTTTTCAGTGGAACCGTTGAACCGGTCTATGATTGATAGCACAACGAACGAGCAATAGCGACGGTAATAAATATATATATATATATATATATATATATATATATATATATATATATATAAACTGTAACAATACGTAAAATACTATTAGTAAACAATATATACAAGTTAGTATTATGTGCACTATAATAACCGTATTGGTTAGTGCACACTAAAACTATTTTTTTCTTGTAATGAAAGATATGTAACTATGATAGAAAAATTCTTCCAATTTGAATGTATAATAGTCAATTGTATTATAAAAATATGTTCATTTGTCAACTCAATAACTTTCCCAACTTATCTCAAATCCAGTAGTGATTTCTTTTTTCCCGTCAACCAAATAATATATCCTTTAATAATTTTCGTAACGTGACATTTGCATAAATGATGTACTACTTCAAAAAAATATTCTTGATTATATTATGCTAACTTACAATCAATGTATATTACACTTGAAAGTTTACTTGAGAAAAATAACTCCCTAACACGTTTCAGTACCTATACATAATTATTTTTTACACTTATAAAAGCAAATGCTATAAAAATTCTTATTACAACAACTAAGCCTTTTCTCATACTAATGGAGTCGGCTACATGGATTCTTTGTTTCCACGAGGCTCTATCATGTGCCATGCTAGTAGTTAACTCAATATAAACTAGATCATTCTTTATTATTTCTTTACAACACTTTTGTCGTCGTCCTCATCCTCTTTTAACATTTTCACAATGTAGTTTTTCATATCTTCTTAGGAAAACATTTTTAGGTATCTTTCTACATGAGCAAACCATCTTAAAAGGATTTTCCCTCGTTTTATCCTCTATTGGTGATACAACCGATTTGTTTCTAATAACCTCATTATGTATACGGGTTTTCCTTGTATAATGGCTTATCCATCTCAACATCTTCATTTCTGCTACAAACATCTTTTGCACACATTGATGATTAATTGAACACTTAGAATCATAAAATATAGCCGCTCTATTTGCTACTCTATAATATTTACTTTTCGACTTTAATGATATCTTCTTATCACATTGAATACCTCATGCCACTCTTCATTTTAACCAACCGGCATTAATTCTATGCGTAACATCATTATTTTTTCCATCTCTTTAAAAAATTAATCCATTGGTATTTAAAACTTTTCATGTGTGAGATGCAATCTCTGCCAATCTTAATTTCTATGTCCTCTAAAGTACCCAAATGATCAAAGCTTATATTTCATATATTCTTTCTTTCTTCTACTAAGTTGAAAACCTTTGCTTTCTAACATTTTTCTCCATGGTTCCAATGATTGATATAAATCCAACAACCTCTAAGAATGATATCTTATACATATTAATCTTATATGTACAATCAAACTCTATAATACTAAAAAATGCATGTAAAAAGTGAAGTTATAAAGGATGATTAAAAATAATATTGCCAACATAATTATTTCTTAATATCTTACAATGTTATACACAATACTAGTGAAGGTTGATTTATTATAATAGTTGTTGTAAACCACTCATATCTTCTTTGTGTATTTTAATCCTCGCATTAGAAATATACTTTATCGTAGACAAATTTAAGTCATTTTGTTGTTTTATATGAGATAAGAAATGGTTTCGTTTCCAATGACTTTTATCTTGTTCTTTATTACTTGATACTCAACATAAGTCAATATATCCACATATGCATATCTTTTAAAATAAATAAGATGAATGTGTGTTCCATTAACGACGGCTAACCTTAAACAACCATCACTTTCACCGTCTCCTTTTGAGTAAAAATGAACATTTCACTTTTTTTTATCAACAAATCGACTGTTGTCAACATCAATATTTTTTTTACTTCTGTCCACACTTCTTTCACATCCACCGTACCTCTTCAATATTTCTGTTTTGGACGAAGAATTACAATAACATTATTCTTGTGTTTTCCAACTTCTCTTCCATACTCACACAACTGTTTTCGGCTCAAAAATATTATATTAGTTTCAAATATTGGTGAATTGTCAATTTCATCTTCCTAATATCATTTCAGAAAATGATAGAAACGCTCTAAAACGTTATCTCTAGAGAGAAGAAACGTACTATTGCACCGTCTCATATCAGATGAAGATGTGTCTGATCGGTCTCCTATCAGAGTGACAGTTTTTACACGTTTCCTGCTATATAGAGACATCTCAAACAAGTCTCTTGATGAAAGGCGATGCAGGTTTTGCACCTCTTTTTATTTGGTCGCGACGATATGGAATGAAGTTTTCATCGACAAGGGAGAAGAGTCAAAGAAACCGTGGTAGTAATGGTCGGCTTTCAGAGTGCAAAGGAAGACGTCGGGGAAGAGTGACGGAGGCGGAGGACAATGTAGAGAAGAAATGAGAGAGAGAGAGAGAGAGCTAATGAGAGATCCCATGAAAAATATTTTGGATATTTTAGCAAAAATAAGGCGTGTCCTTAGTTTACCAAGGGTAAGAGAGAGAGAAAGAGAGATATATCAAATATAGTATATAGTGTGAGCATGAGAGATCCCATGAAAGATGGTTTGGATATTTTGACAAAAATAAGGCGTGCCCCTAGTTTACGAAGGGTAAGCTTTTAGTAACACCCTTCTCAATATAAGATGGTTTTGTCGTTAATTAGTGCATCAATGATGAAGGGTCAAGTGATCAGTGGCAGATCTACTGCCGGCCGACGTGAGGTGCACCGTATATGACAAAATCTGAAAATTATATACAAGAGGTCAGAAGTTTTGAGAACTTTATAGGGCCGCCTCACTCTCATTTTACCAAACTCAACTTCGCCTTGCCCCAAAAGCTGTTTTAATGTCCACCACTTCGCATTACCAACTCACCTATACACATTAGTTTGACAGCATACGGGAAGTAGAAATAACAACGAAAAGAATGACAAGCCTCTTGTTAATTTGGACAAACGCAATGCTTTGGCTGTAAAATCAAGCACGAGAACAATTAATTTTCGATGCTAGATAGATTGAGCAAACAGCGATCCAGGTTTATGAGGACACCATCTGTTAGATTGTCAATTGGCAGTGCGCTCCATGGAGGCGAGAAGCACTACAATTTTCAGAAATGCAGATAATAATAAGGCAAAGAATGACAAGTCTCCAATTAACCATAGGGGTAGAGAATAGTTGCTGAATTGCTTGACAGATACAAAGCATACAGCGAAACTCGAGTGGTTATATTTGCGCATACCGCAACAGCCTCCGATAGGTTGGGTAAAACTGACGATCTCCAGTACGGTTAAGGAAGTGTGGCAGAACAGGATTGCCATCACCATGAGATGAGCCAGTTTCTCCACCATGTTAGCAATGCATTCAAGCGATATCGGTGGAAAGTTCTCCAGCATGTTAGAAACATTAAATCATCCAAGAAGAAAAGCTGGGAGCATGCAAATAAAAGAGGAATGTTTGGCTTTAGACACTTTATGATTTGTGATTTGGTACCAGGTTCCACCTAATATGTGTGTGTGTGTGTGTGTGTGTGTGAGAGAGAGAGAGAGAGAGAGAGAGAGAGAGAGAGAGAGAGAGAGAGAGAGAGAGAGAGAGAGAGAGAGAGAGAGAGAAGTACTACACTTTGCATCACAACATGATTGTTTCTATCAACATTATTTTTCTAAAGACGAATTCACACAATAAACAACCAGAGAAGTAACAAAAGCTAATGTCGACGAAGCCCCACATCAAAATTGCCACAAATTGTGCTACAGCCCATGGGAAGATAAAAATTACTTTATTGATGATATATATACATAAGGAGTTCACTTGAACACTTATGCAACAGAAGTTTCATGCATAGCCTAAAAGATGAAAGAGTGCAACCAAAAAGATATTTGCAAACAAATAGAAGAAGCAATATTACAAAATCAAACAGAGAGAAGACATACTTACAAATGAACACACTGGCATTGAAGAACGAAGAAAAAGGAGATCAAATAAATGGATGGCTATCAATTCGACATTGATTCTTGCTGCAGAGTTGGTGGTGTTTCTGGCCCACGCTCTCCTTGCCAAGTCCAAATGATGTCCTTCAGTGCAGGCCTCAAATCTAGTTTACAGAATTTCCGGTACTCCGATGCACTGCCACTCGTTTTCTTAATCTCTACCACATAGATTGAGGGAGTCACCTCAAATATCTCTGCATCTACTGACAGAACTCCCTCCCTTCCCTCTTTCAGACCCTGCATTTGCAGAAGCCCATCCTCTTTCTTCACGATCTTGAATTTCAAGCGCTTGGCAATCTCCTCAAGCCTTGAGATTATAACTGATGCTGGCTGCCTTGAAGTGAAAAGTTCTTCCCTCACCTTCTCATCCTCAAACAAACCTGAAAGATCAAAGCCAGACGAAAGAGATATAATGTCAAAAGCATTCAAGGGTGGAGGTAGGATAGGCACTGGGCGCTGTTCTACCATCTGTTCAACCTCTCTATCCCCTTTATCAGAAAGCACTGAGTTAACATCATCGGGTGTTGATTTTTTATGATCAACTTCTTCATCAAGTGGCTTCAGTCCCTTTTTGAACCAAGAGTTCTCCATAATCTTCACTGTGGATATTCGAGAATCAGGATTTGGGTCCAAGATCTTTGATAAGAGCCTTCTAACCTTTGAAGGAAACCAATTAGGGCACTTAAATTCTGCTTTAGTGATCTTCCGGTACATGTCCATCAGATTCGAGTCATGGAAAGGAAGATAACCAGCGAGCAAGACAAACAATATCACCCCACAGGACCAAATGTCTGCTTTTGCACCATCATATCCCTTTTGGGTAATTACCTCCGGAGCAACATAAGCTGGAGTGCCACATGTTGTGTGAAGTAATCCATCTAGACTTTGGGATTCTGCGAGAGCACTCAGGCCAAAATCTGAAATCTTAAGATCACCATTCTCATCCAATAAAAGGTTTTCAGGCTTCAGGTCTCTATGATAAACACCTCTGCTGTGGCAAAAATCAATGGCACCAATCAGCTGTTGGAAATACTTCCTGGCTATATCCTCTCTGAGCTTACCCTTTGCCACCTTATTAAATAGCTCGCCACCCTTGACGTATTCCATCACAAAATATATCTTGGTTTTGGTGGCCATGACCTCATAAAGCTGAACAATGTTGGGGTGTCTCACTAATCTCAACACAGATATCTCTCGCTTGATCTGGTCCATCATCCCCACCTTCACAACCTTCTCCTTATCAATCATCTTAACAGCAACCCCTTGCCCTGTTTTCATGTTCCTAGCAAAGTACACTTTTGCAAAGGTTCCCTGCCCCAATAATCGACCCAATTCATACCTTTGCATCAAAACAAATCCCTTACTCTCCATCCTTGTCTATGAAACTAATCAAGCAAACAGTACACAGATATGGTCTAGCTACACTAGAATAAACCCTGAAGCATTTCCCACTGGCACGAATTTAAGATCGATATACACACAACGGGAGTTATAAGACATGCACATCAACCATCCTTGCATAGGCCATGCGTCCTTGCACGGAGCTGATCCTGGCTATGACCAATTGCATTCACAATGAATCGTAGAAGTTCCTCTGGAGCCACCTCATCACAACTAGAATAAGACTCCTTGGTGGACAAACACATCTTTCTGCATGCCCTGGTTTTTGTTCCAAATGCTCAAACTATTAAAGGATTGGAAAGAAGCATATAACTAAGATCAAACGATCAGTCAACTACTTTTGTACACAAGAACTTCTACTAGCCTGGAGAGCAAGTGATAACAAAGGTATCTTCTTCAGTGCCTGAATACAACCAAAAGACAGATTCACAAAAGTTAGATGCAACATTTGCTGAAGTCAGACATGATAGGGTTTCCCTTTCAAGCAAAGATGCAGAAGAGCTTCAGGAATAAGAGAAAAGAAAAAGAAGGAAACATTCAAATTTCAAAAAGCACAACTCGTGGGAAAGAGATTATTAAAATCCGAACTTCGAATTCAGATTTCACATCTTTTATTTTTCCCTGATAATTAAAAACAAAGAGGGAAACAGAGATAAATATGAGGGAAGTTGCTGCAGACAATTTGTAAACATCATATTGGACCCTATATTGTAAGGGTACTATTCTACCGATATACCTACATTTTATATCATTCGTAGGATACTCTATTTCTTGATTTGATAAAGAACACCAATTTAAAAACTAAAACTAAAAAATAGTCAGCAGAATCATAAGGACCGCTACAATAATATCATATGATATTTTATTATACGGTGCAATAGCACCTATAGATGAGCACAAAACATACATGTCTCCAATATTACACTACAATATCATACAACACTGACTCAAGTGCAATGGTAGGAATCAAAACATCACGTGGAAGTGGATTGCCAACAATACAAAAACTGCACCAACATAGATGGTTTTCTCCTTTCCTTAATTTCCCCATTTTCCAAAAATTGATTTATTAGGAAGAGAATTCTCAACTCTACACACATTCGGCATGACAAGAGAAAACCAGACCTGTATATTTCATATGCAACATCATCAACCATTTTACACCCTAATAGCTAAATGCTTCACCCATCAAATGGTTGGTATACAAGCCCACAACAACCAAAGATATTTTAAAGTTTAAACAAATGCATGATATATAACTTCATCACAAGGGCACAGAATGTGGTACACATGCAGGTGTGAGATACAAAAATTTCAAAAGTCATGGATGCAGGGCCATGACTACAATTTCACATAATTGATAAAATCTCATGAAGTTAGAAGAGACTCAGCTTTCATAAAGTTACTATTCACTAACAAAATATAATCGGCAAGATGTTTCTGTACTAAATTATCTCTAGTTATAGCTTTTGTTTGGAAGCTTATAAAATATTTAAATAGTTAGTGCTAAGTCAAGCACTTGAGAAATATGAGTGCGGTGTCAAACATGGGTGATGGCCTAGTAGAAGAAGAGTCCGTGTGACACGGCATATAAACATTAAAGAAATGATGTGGAGAAGATGAAGGAACCATAACAGCATGATAATCGACACCCAGACTAATAGGGCTGGTGAATGAACCAAGCCACACGTAATTCAGTAACTTGTCACTGCAATTTTTATGTTTGGTTCTTCAAACCAGTGTTGTCTGACGCGTATCGTATCGCGTATCGCTGGGCTCCACGATACGGGCGTATCATATCGTATCGTATCATATTTTAATATTAAAATAATACAAAAATTATTTAAAAAATCAAGAAAATTAGTAAAAATCCGAAAAAAATCTGGAAAAATTTGATAATTGCTTTAAATTCATATAATGCAAAGTTTAGCACAGATTGAACATTCAACATTGAACAATTGGATCCAAAATTACATATTTTGAAGCAAAAAATGACATACATTTACATTTTACATATTTTAATTTGTATCAGGATTATTAACTAAATAATCTTCATCTTCTACTTGATAAAGATTCAAAGTTTCTCATCACCTTCTGCTTTAAAATGAAAATCTTCATCTCCTTCGTGATGTTGTTGCACTTCAAATTAATTCATGCAATGTCTTCTTCGGTTAGGAGTGCATTTTCTTCGTTATCTTCCATAATCCACTCATCTAATATATCAAAATTAACAAACTGCTATCTTTGTACATGTAGTTGTCATATTTGCTAATTTTTATATGTGAGCAAAACAATGAGCTCAATTTCTTTGATTATTGACTCTATGACACCTCAGTGATTGATATTATTACTTGATGATATCCCTTTTTCTCTTACAATTAGCTTTTTAACTAATGCTTGAGCTTCATTTCTCACTTCACAGACTGAGTTAAGCCTCACACACGTTGATCATGTTCAACTCAATAGAAGTCACGTAAGGTTAACCCTAAAATAGTGAAGTTGTGAAATGCCGACTCAATGAACCGAGACAACCAAATGTTTTTAATTGTTTGCGATCTCATGAAATTAGAAACTGCTAGCAGAAATATACCTAAAAGTTGGCAACAGAAAGGAAAATGATTTTGTCACAATTTTTATTTGTTTATAAATTATTTTTATTCAATAAATAAAATTATAAACCCAAATTACAAGCATAGGGAAGTGAAGAGAGGCAAAGAGAGGCCAAAAACCTGCAAAAAAAATTATTTTTTTTTTGGAAAAAATTTTTGAATAAAAAGGTTTTTGAAAGATAACCTGTATCGTACGATACAGTATGATAACCTGTATCTTACTGTATCGTATAATATATGATACCTATCGCACCGTATCGTACAGATAGGGTGCGATACGGATAGGATAACACTGCTTCAAACCACCTGAACTGAACATGACCATGGAATGCTTAGCATGGTTTGCCTCATGAAAGCCCATTAAATGGTATTTTAAAGTTTTACACCATAAGCATACCCCAGGATAATTATGTTAAAGAGTTATAATGAGTTGATTGCTTCAACTTGTAAATAAAGGAAGACTTCATGTTCTACGCCGACTATTTGTTGTCACGACCCAGCTACAAAATTACAGAAATTATCATCCTTCCTTTGTATCCCTAGATTATATCAAGATCCAGAAATGATGTTACGATGGATTAAGAAATTAAGATGAAAGCATAATAACAAACTAGAAGCATCAAATCTGTCTCTGAACTCGATTCATCTTTGCTCATAAAGCATGGCGAACCGTTCGTGAACAGATTTAACCAAAAATTATACGGCTATCGGTTCGCTCAGCTCGCTCATACAGAAAACCGATTCAAGGAACAAACCAGGTCAGTTAGATTCGTTTAGCTTGTTTACCAGACAATACATACTAAAGAACAAAGCTTTACACATACACGCACCCAAGAACTCTGAAATATCTAGGGAGGTGACAAAAGAGAAACTTGATCATACCATCGAAAGCCGATGAATCGGAAAACGAAAACAAAGAATCGAGTGTAAGCCTTCATTCTACCCAGAAAGACAGGATTCAGAGAAAATTAATCCCAAATTACAAGAATTTGGAATCACAGCAGATGGAAAACGACCATCAATCAAATCTAAGATAATAACTGCAAAACTAACAGCGGCAGAAAGAAAATTAGGGAAAAACAAGAGAGAGGACGAACCCTTGGGAGACAACGAAGGGGCGACTACAGCAGGCTGCCGCTCGTGGTTTCGTTAAATGAGCCGTTACATTTCTCGATACCTCCGTTACATACTGGACGGACCCAGAAGTCCCAAAAGGCGAGGAAATTTCACCTTTGGTCCCCGATTTGTTGAGGATTTCGCCTTAGGCCCTATGACGTTTTCTTTGTTTTCTCTTGAGGCTTTAGACGCCGTTCTACTCTTGAGACACCCCTGGACACTCCGTGCGCTCACCCCACCATCTCTATCCTCTCGTGCCACCCTTCACCGTGTTGGGATGAAGATCTACGCGTAGTTCGTTGCGGGCGATGTTAGTGATGCAACAGAATCATCAACGGGTTGAGGATAGGTTCCTCATGTCAATGAGATCGGAGAAAGAAAAGAAGGATGAATTTCACGATTTTCTACAAACGGTTTTCTTATATAAGACTCTTTTTCCCCAATGAATCACATGTTTTGTGTACATTATTTATAGAGAGTGAGTTCGGTTTATCTTTTCAGTATTTCACAAATGGGCTTAACGTTTCCACACATTTATAACAGAGAATGACTACAAATATCCCACTTGCTATTGCACATCTTTTTAGTATTTCACATCTGGGCTTCATCTATGATTGCTGTTGCAATCATTACCATTGTGTGATTTCGTACCTACAAAATAATCATTTTAAATATATCTCAAACTCATGTTTGTTACATGTTTTGAGAAAAGATCCTCTCTTATACCTTTTATCAAGGGGTCTGCCAACATATCATCAGTTGGTATATATGAAATGAATATTTTCTTTCTCATAACCATATCATGAACATATTAATATTTAACCATTATATGCTTGCTTTTTGAATTATCGACTCCACTCTTATCAGAGTACTTGCTACATTGTTGTCACAATAAATGACAACTCTCGTCGGCTATATCGAACTTCAAATCACGTATGAAGTAAATTATCCAATCGACATTTGTTGCAACTATATAATAAGCCACATACTCAACCTCCTATGTATGTAATGCTACACAATCTTATTTTTTACATGCTCAAGAAACAACTCTATCTTCAAATAAGAATATTTGTCCAGAGGTTGATTTGCTGTTATCTTTGCTCACAGCAAAGTCAACATCGGAGTATCCTACCACTTTTAGTTAATTTGCTTGAAAGCAAAGTTTCAAGTCTTTTGTTCCTTTGAGATATCTTAGAATCATTTTCACAACTATTCAATATTGTCAATCAGGATTACTTTGATATCCACTTATAAGACCAACAACAAAATTGATATCATGTCCTGTATACAACATAACATATATCAAACTACCTACAACTTGTGCATAAAGAACATTAGGCTTATTGTCTCGTTCATTGGGACAAGCAACCTTAATTAATTTGACCCCTTTCACAACAAGTGTAGATGCATACTTGCATTCGCCTATTTTAAACTTCTTTAAGGATATAATTAATATCTCTCTCTTTACTTAGGCATAAAAGTTTAGATTTTCTATCTCGAGAAATCTTTATTCTCAAAATATATCTCTCCTATATCCATCATTTCGAACCTTGAGTTTAACTATGACTTGGTTTTGACAATCATCTCATTGTCATTCCCAGTCAACAAAATGTATCTACATATAGCGAGAGTATGACAAAGTGGCTCCCACTGTTCTAAACATATAGAAAGTGGTCAAGTTCATTGGCCACAAACCCAAGTTCACTATAGCATTTTGAAAAGTCAAATATCTTTGACAAAGTTACTCTTTAAGGAAATATATGGATTTTTTAAACCTATATATTTTATCTTCTTTGCCTTTAACTATGTATTCTTCGGGTTACTGCATATATGTGACTTCATCTAAATCTCCTTTTATAAAAGCAGTCTTTACATCTAATTGATGTAAATCCAAATTATAATATACTGATTTTACTAGGATTATCCTTATGGATACAAATTTCGCAACAGGAAAATATGTCTCAATATAATATATATCTCCTTCCTTTTCAAAAATCTCTTTGAAACTAACCTCGCCTTAAACTTGTCAATAGACCTATTGACTTTATATTCTTTTTCAGAACTCATTTATAGCTCATGACTTTTCGTTCTTTTGATAAATTAGTCAATTCTTAGACTTGGTTTTTCTCAATGGATTCAATTTCCTCATCTATGGCATTTTCCCAGTCTCACAATTCATATGAGTCAATAATCTGCTGATATATCAAGTTATCAGTCAACTCATCTAAATCTACCAAATTACACACTTCCTCTACAAGGTAAGTGTGCTAATCCTTTAAGTAGCACGATGTGACTCTAGGTCTTTTATGTCCACTGAAAGTTTTGATTTGATTAGGAAGATCATCTATGGGTTCAATTACGATGAATCTTGATCTATTATGTCATCAACACATTCATCATTATTCTCAAGGATGTCATTCTTAGTGTTATCTAATAATTCAACATTTCTATTACTCCATGATCCTTATCATAAAACCAATAACCTTTAGATCCTTTAGGATATCCAATAGATATACATTTTAAGGACTTACGGTCTAGCTGGTCTATAGAATGGTAAAGAATTTTCACATGAGCGATAAATTCCCCACCTCTTAGGATGACCTAGGTTTGATTTTCTTCCAAACGACATCTTATATGATATAGAGAATACAATTTTACAAGACATTCTGTTTAGTATATACATAGTTGTACTTACCATTTGTTCCCAAAATATCCTTAAAAGAAAGCATCTATTAACACAAACCTTGTCATATTCTGTAAGATCTTGTTATATCTTTCTGCTACACCATTCTGTTAAGGTGTTTTAGGTATTTTATTTTGCTTTGTAATACCAAAGTCTTTACATAATTCTAAAAATTCTCTAAAAATTCTGCAGAGGTGTATTTTCTACCTCTATCTGATCTCAAGACATTGATTAAATGTCCCAGTTGGTTTTCAACTTCCTGCTTATATTCTCTGAATACTTCAAGTACTTCAGATTTATATGCGAAGAGATATATGTATATATCTCGAGTAATTATCAATAAAGGTTATAAAATAAACCTTTTCTCGATGTGATCTTACTCTAAAATGTCTACATAAATGGATATGAATGATTTCCAACAAGGTTGTCGCTCTTGTTATTTCCTTGAGAAATACTTTTCTTGTCATTTTTTCTTGTATACAAGCTTTACACTTACTAAAAATGTTTTCCAAAATTCTGGCAATAAGTCAAAGTCAGATAAGTTACTTAACTTTTTTTGACTTATATGTCGTAGGCATTTATGCCACACATTCACATCAACATAAAAGACACTATCAATATAAGCACAAGAATCATAATTAGTACAACCGGTATGCCTTGTACATCAATCAGTACAATCGATATGCCTTGTACATATATTCTAAAGGATCAAACTCCAAAAATATCTGAGAAAGTATTATTTCCCATATATACCCGATGTTCTCTTGACTTATATTCCTTTAGGTTCATAACCCCTTCCTTACTCTTTTAGATATGTCTCATTGCTCCTAAATCAATCTACCAATGAGATATTGGGTGGTCCATATAGAGGCATTATGAAACCATACAAATTATGTCCTTATTTTCTAATTGATCACTTGTTAGGTGTTTCCACCTTCAGTCTTCTTGTTGCGATAATCCCTCTTCTAGTGTCCCGTTTTTCTACAATTGAAGCACTTGACTAGAGAAGCGGTTCCTACGATTTCTTAAAAGTTTGACTACCTTTCTTGTTATTCTTTTCAAACTTCTTGTTTGATTTATTCTTTCTCTGGTTTGATATGGAACTTAACCCTATCTTATCTTGAGCTACTAGCAATTTGCCCTTATTTCTATTCGTATATTCTTATTCAATTGCTAGTTTAAGAGACAACTCACAAAAGTTTGGCTCAACTCCTAATATAAGGGCTATGGAAACCATGTTTCATGAAGGGAGAAAACTGTTTAGGATAGTGGATATTTGCATAGCATCAGAGATACTGATTTTGCTATAGCTAAGTCTCTTTTCCATTACTAACATTTGATTCGCATGTTCTAGTACATGATCTTCTTTCATTTTATAGGAGTTGTACTCTTTTAATTACACCTGAACATATAACTTTGCTATAGTATCATATTTAGTTGTTATAAAATCAAATAACTATTTAGCGGTCTCGTATTCTTTGAATACCCTAATGATGTCCTCTTTCATATATGTCAGCGTTATGGTTTAGACTATTGTGTCATCTGCAAGGAATGTTTTATACATTTTTTTTCTTTTTCTATTATATTTAGAGTAGATGGTAACTCTTTATGTTAAAATATAATTTACACCTTTATGTTTAAGTGCTAATAAGATACAACTTTTTCATGTTTGGAAATCTAGAACGTTTAACTTTTCTGTTTTTGCCAACTATGATACATAGATTCTAGAGTTTATTTTTTATTTGTTTGGCATACAACATAGATATTATATAACGAATAGCTGACCACTAAAACACAATTTACAAAATACCCATGTAATGAACTGAAAATATCTCCAAGTACCTTAAAGTAATTTCAATTGATACTTAGGTATCAGTTTGAAAATACTCTTAATTTGATTATGCTATTTTAGGATAAACCTAGGGACAAAATTATAATTTTCTCTTATATCCTATCACTATAATTTCTGAAAAAATTTCAAGGGTAAACTAGGAATTTTACTCGTCTATCTGTTTTGTAATTTTTCAAAAAGACCCAGAGCAAAATAGTAAAATGATACTTGTTTTTTTATAAAATTCGCGACTAATCGAGGGTAAGACAATAATTTTGCCCTCAGTTCAAATTTGTATTGTTTTTTAAACACAGAGACAATATTATCCTTTTATATATTGGCAAACCTATTAAATTACGCTCATCCAGGGGCAATAGTATAGTTTCATAAGCCGATATTTTGTAATTTTCATAACTATCAGTGAATCATTTTTTTCTTTTGTCTATTAAGGGCAAAATTATCTTTTTACTTTGAAATATTAGGACTTTTTCATAATTTTGCGAGTGATAGTTTTGTAAAAAAATAAAAATGGCTAAGGGCAGAACAAACTTTTCAAGCTGCTACCCGAGATTCTCACCCACGATTTTCAGATACCGCTGGGCAGTTTTCAACTTTCGAGTTAAGAGAGAGGAAAAAGATAGGAAAAGAGAGAGGGAGAGCGAGAGGGAGATAAAGAAAGAGAGAGATACATCAGGAGAGAGAGGAGAAGAGAAGTACAGTGGGAGAGAGGTAGAAGAAGTGGAGGGTTCTGTGCTCCACCGCTTCGCTTGCCGCTCCGATGTTCTGCCTTTGGGTCTCTCTAACCGCTTTTGGGCCTCTCTGCTCCTCCGCCTTTGGGCCTCTTTGCTTATATCGGCTTATCTCAACCTCCTTTGTTCCTTTTTGTCAGAAAAAAATCTAACATCTTTGCCCTACTCTGTAGTATATATTTTTTTTATATTGTTTTACATGTTGTTGAAGGTTCCAGAAGTAGGCCCTGATAGCAATATTGGGATGAAGATCTATGCGCAAGTTTTTGTTGCCGATAACGTCAATGATGCAGCGGAATGATGAATGGGCCAAGGGCAGGTTCCTCACGTTAGTGAGATCACAGAAAGGGAAGAAGATGATGAATAGATTTCACAGTTTCCCATAATGTACAATATTTATAGAGAGTGAGTCCGGCTTCATTGTCCCTTTATTTCATTTTGGGCTTTTCGTTAAAAGCTTTTTTATTTTATTTTATTTATTTAACACATAAATTTTGTGCATGTAACTTTTTATAGATTTACAACTTTTTATTTAACACATGTAACTTTTTATAGATTTACAACCGAAAATGATTACAACTTGGTGTTAAACACTGCTCCCATCACAAACACAGTGGTAAGCTCTTGTTCCTCTCCTTCGTCTCTTCTCTCATCTCATTGACGACACAAAGATCGTCTTCAACCTCTTTTCCTTCTTCTTTTCCTCCTTCGACATGCTGTCGGACCCCTCTTACTCTTCCTCTTCTCCTCCCCCAGCAAGAGTATGCTATTCTTCAACGGGCTGTTCACTGTTATGTTAAACAAAGACAAAAGACGAATCGCCACGAGCACATCCACCTCATGAGGCAGATGCTCCCGCATACGTCTGCCTCCAAGGGCGGATGCTCAACTGCTCGTCTACCACCTAAGTACATGCGCTCGCCAGCATCTAATAAAACATCTGAATTTTCCTTTACTTTTCCTTTGTTTTTTATTTATCCTCAGTTCAAACTTATCCTTTTGTTAATACTATATTTTTATCCCTTATTTTTGTATAAGGTATGATAACTCGTGGAAGTTAGATGGCTGTATAATTATAACTTCAAAAGATTAAAACATGCACATACCATGATCATCTTCGTGGTTTGAACAAAAGAGATAGTGACAACCTCAATAATGATGATATCAAATAAAATATTCACTCTCCTGTAAGCAGTATCTATTGATACAACTATGTAAAGTGATGAAGTTGGTCTTTTACATGGTCCTTCGGAACAACATGATCAAGTTGACCCTTCTTATGATAGAGATTTTGATATGAAAGCAAGTGAAAATGATAATGTCGACTCTTGACAATGATGAAGAGTATGATGCGAAGGGTGACAAATAATATTCCTCTCATTCAAAGGTCATCAAATATAAGGTGTGTTGGTAAATAAGATCAATCTTCTTCGAAGTTGAATAAAATTATAATATATATATATATATATATATATATATATATATATATATATATATATATATATATATATATATATATATATTGCATAAAACTTAAAAAGCATGTTGAAAGTTATAATTTTTCGTTCACAATACAAAATGGTCTATCAATTGACATATTACAATGTAGATATGTGAAATATAACTCGATAGCTGGAGGAAGATTGTATACCGGTTTGGACTACATATTCAAGAAGATCTAATGTACAAAGTGTTAGATCATACATTGCTCAGTAATAGTTTAGCAAGCCTTCTGAATATTGGGCATCAAGGATGTGGGGGCACAAATAGAATATAGGGATGTTAAGATGGACTTGCTCCATCAAATATCTCGAATGTTTCCTATATATTAGAATCATGAGTGGTATGATATCTTTGTAGTATATCAAATATATGCTTTATCAAGAAAAGTCTAGGAATAGAGTGTTAGTTTTGAGATTGTATAAATTGTTAGCTCACGATGTTTATAAAGTCAGCGAATACAAATAGGGTACAACAACACTTGCTTATTTATATCAACAATCGGGTAAGACTTCCCATGCCGAGACACATCAACTTAGTGGTAACACTACTCTACTTTAGGTAATAAATTATCTTTTCTATATTGCATTGACATACTATATTAAGCTTTTTTTATAATATTTAATATAAAATATAATATATATTTCATGTATAAATTTATAAATATTTTCCAGCTTTTAGAGTGAGTATATGCCCAAATTCGGTTGAGGGGCAACCATGAGAAGGTAGATGAATAGACAATGTTGCTTATAAGAGCATCATACATCTCATCTTAGCTTAGTATGGTAAGAAATTAGACCATAAGATAGCAACGAATGCTTATTTCTACAACTGAAATTTATTTTATGTTAACTATTTTATAATTTTCAGGGTATGATTTATTTATTTTTGTTATAGATTGATTGACAACTATATTTTAGAGAAATTATATCATAGATAAGTATAACCTGTCTAGATACCATGCATATATCCATTGCTTAGATGTCGTAGAGGTATATGTGCATGATAGAGTTATTCATCAGTTCAATCATCGACAACAAATTTCTCTTCCTCTATTGAGACTGATGATTACAGACATGCCAAGGAAGTCATATGTATAGAGAGTAGAGTATGACTCACTAGATGAGTACTTGGAGGCATTGATCTCACACTACTTGGATCCATCATAGTACTTCAGTGTTAGAGCAACTGTTCTTTAGTACATGGATTGGTATGTCTCTCGCACTCACCATTTTTTACTGAGAGATTTAGTTTAGAATTACAAAAGTCACTCTCCCCACCAAGCAATTACCCTATAGCATCAAATTTATTGCAATAAAGTAGTTTTTATTATATTGTTTATAGGCTTGATTGAATGAAGATGATAATTTGTATCTAACTATTGTTTATAGTGCCTCTTAAAAGTCACAAGGATCATAACACCTGTTATACATTAGTTAGATTGAGGTATACAACCGATGCCTAGGAATGTCCTCAAGTAGTGTTGCTAATATATATATATTATGTATATATCGTTTGGTTGTGTCTACTCCTACTCCTTTCCATCAATTGCATGATAATAACGATAACAAGGAGACATCAAACAATGATTAGGGATTATATTTATATGATATAAATAACATTGGATGTTCTTTAATATCTATAGTATTCAATCATGTTCTCTTATTGTTGTTTTCAACCGAATGAGCCAAGATTGACATCAAATTGAATCGTATAACACACAGTTACAATATATTATTCAAGATCAAATAAATAAATACTTAAGGTTTAACATATATCATATACAAAGAGTGAGAAATACTCATCAATATAATGAATAGTATTATCTCTTGGGTCTCCTAATATACGTGCATGATGTTAAGTCACAATTAACAATACACATCAAACAGATAGGTAGCATAGGGCTTTATTGATCATGTATAACTATAGTAAAATATAATAGAAGTTAAATATATGTATTTACTTACTAGAGAATACAAGACAAACTAGAAGTTGATGCATTGTATACCGCTAAACAGTACTGTCTTAATTGACTATAATGGAAGAAATGTTGTGGACTCTATATTCAAAGACAACAATATTGTAACATTGCATTGCACAACAATTATCCAACCGAAGTCAAACATCGATATCCATTGAGTTTGACCTATATGAAGAAGCATTGCAAGCGATATAACACAAAATGCTCTCGATACTACCCTCTTTTACAAAAATTAGAGAGCATATATCATGACATATATGTACTACAAAAAATTTCCTCCGAATCTCATCTTAATATGTCTCTCTTTTCCCCGAAAGCTCCTCAATAATTTGATATCCATAGTTTCTATATCTTATAACATCAACCCGTTTTAGAACATATGATATTATAAATCAAAGTATCTCATAGTCATATGTTGTCCATACACTAGTTAATGGACAAACACTACCTCATGATTAAGAAGGTTGAAGTCTTAAAGACACCAGCTACAACTTAGATTTATCCTAAGAAATACTCGTATGTGCATACCTCTATGAGGACTACTCTTTCTTTATAGATTTTCTAGATAGTTAACCTTTAAGACAATCAATAGGTATCTCCTACAAAGTTGAGGATCAAGGATTCAAGCTCTCTTACAATTGATTCGTCAGTTACCAAAAATGATCTTGAACAAGATGTTTCTTTAAATACTCAAAAATTTCATGTACTTCAACTTCCTCTCTTCACTCTTTATCTTCATTGCAAGTATATGAGAGCATTCTCTCTCCATATCAAACTTCCTTTTGAACAAACCAATAATGCTAATTATGTAGGCACCCACATGTTGTTGGATATGAACCAATAAACTTCGCCTTGATTCACTTTTACCATGATTAAATCAAGTGCATAGCATGAAATCTTATTTTCTAGCATCTTAACAAACTAAAAGATATCTATAAGATAGTGTCTATTGATAATTCGAGATTCTTAAAATGATTAACTAACATAATTTGTAACTCAATGAACAACTGAAGTTGGGTCCATATCATATAGAACTTTTCAATCGAGCTGCCAATAAATTCTTTCAACCGTGCATGCTCATTCTTGACCCTATACAACACTATAAACAATCTCATTAGGATGTACTTCATACATGTTAGTTATGTGAGTGCCATAGTTCAAAATCTAATCAGTCCATGCAGACATAATATTTTTCTTATATGGGTATATAACAATACAATAATATCATTAGTACATATTTCATACATGTTTGTTGTTTGAGTACCATAATTCAAAATTCGATCAAGTTATATGGACCAACCACTATTGTTTAATATGGGATTATAGTAGGAAACTTCTTAAACTTCACCTTGATAAACTCAATTGCTCAATATAATTTTTTTATCTCCAGACTCAATAACTTTCTTTCAACTAATATCAAATATAGTGACATATTCTTTCTTTCTTATCAATCGGATAATGTATCCTTCAATATTCTTCACAATATGCTACATACATAATAAATATTCTGATTCAACTAAAATAATATCAATTACATTCTTCAATGCAAGCTCGGGGTCCATACATATTATATTAAAAAATTGTCTTGCGTGTATAATACTATCAAATACCTCAACAATCAAATATAATTTTATTTCTTCTTCAAACTTAAGAAAGTGTATGGCACAAAAAAGTTTTATTAGTAGAAGCAAATCCTATGACTTCAACTAAAGACATCTTATACCTATTTGTCTTATGAGTACAATAAATCTTTAATAACTTGATTAATGCATGTAAAAGTTGAATGAGTAAGGATTTGTAAATATAATATTACTCACTTGCCTCGTCTCTAGTATATGCTATGATACCATGTGCATTAATAATGGATTAGATGGTCAAAATTTGAATTCAAAAGGTATACCTATACTATTTTCTTTTTTATTCAAATTTTAACTTAAGATGGATGATTGAGATTTATTTGTTAATGTACTAGTATATATTAAGTTCTATACAAATGGGTATGCACATTTTCTACTTTTCCTCCCCTTCTCTCTCTCTCTCTCTCTCTCTCTATATATATATATATATATATATATATATATATATATATATATATATATATATATATATATATATTGAAAATGATAGGGTCCTCCCTAGAGTGTACACCCCTAGAGGAGCACCTTTTGATTGCCCTCGATAGACAACTAGGAATGGTGCTATCTTTATCAAATATGAGTGATCCATGATCATCCGTCTAGGGGGATCATACGATAGTCCTGGGGGAGTATACAATTTTAGATGTTTGCATCATTTCATATATAAGCATATATAATGTGTGTATACATATGTATAGGAATGATAGGATATTATAGGAGTATATACTTCTGGATCCTAAACGTCTGACTGTCCTTGATGAATGATTAGAGATAGTGTCAATAAAGCATCACCCTTGTCGTATCGACAACCCCATCATGTGACAAGTATGACATGGTACCATCTTTTACATAGATCGGATAATAGTACTCCATGAGTATATATATATATATATATATATATATATATATATATATATATATATATATATATATGTATGTATACATGTATGCATGTATGTATGTATGCCTATATATAGCAAGAGAGAGGTAGTGATAGATGCATAATGTCTTCTAGCGTATAATCGTCCATAACATTTCACCCACTTGATTTTTGTGATATTGAGGTGATAAAATAAAAAGTATTTAATGACAAAGTAAAAAAAGTAAATGATACTTTTAATGCAAACTCTATCGTTGATAATGCCAATTGAATGATAGAAATATTTATGTAAGATTATACACTAAAATACATTATGAATTTATCAATACCCCACTTTCACTCGAATATCAATACGCTGAAATACATTATGTGACATAAAAGCAGGTATCTGCAAATTTATTAGGAAACCCTAGCCCCAAACATACCTTTTTAAACCCACTTTAGTTTTAATCGTAACTCTTTTTTCCTCCTTCAATTGCTTCTTTTTTGTTTTGGGGGGGGGGATTACCAAGATGTGATTAGACACATAGATTACAATTTAAAGAACTTGAAGGTTGTCTTCCGCTTTTTGATGCCTCTCACTAAGTGAAGCAGTAGGCCGTTGTGATTCGATACTGTGCAAGGTAGGGTCTGAATCCATGAAGTCTGAAAGTGGGTTATTAGAGAGCCCATGACGGTCTAATCTGCCAGCAATGAAGTTCCATCTTTTCTGTAAGTTCAACCAAGTGAATTATGGAGCCACATATTAGAGAGCAATCACTTCTAAATTCATTAAAATTAGATCCAGCATAAAGATTACCTGAGTCAGGAGGGCAGCCTTTCCTCTTTGGATCTGATCGTGTTAGGATCTTCTATCAAAGTCCAGGGAAGGGTTGGTTGTTGAGATCTCAAGGAATCTCAAAGTCTACACCTTTCTATATAATTATTCAGAGCATAAATCCTGTTATGAAGATCCAGCAATTATCCACCTTCAGCTTGATAGGTAAATGTTGGTCTGACGCGTCAACGGTTTCCACCATGTGATTCCAAAGACATAATATAAGTTAGAGGTGCCTGGTCAAAGTTGCCCACTATATTAAACAAAATTGATATGTGTACGCCCTTTTTATTATCTGCACACCTTTTTTTATCATGATTTTGATTTTGTTCCTGCTAAAATCTAAAAATTACTTTGATACTTAACAGTTTGAATCTCTCTCTCTCTTGGTGGGTTCTTTCCTTACTGTCGACCGTTTTGCACCATTTTTCTGATGACCCACGACTTGAAGCTCGATCCAATGTGTGATATTGAATCATCCGCCATCTCATAGTTTGAAGCTCACTGTAAAAAGAAGAAAAAAGAAAACAAAAAAGAGAAAATAAAAGAAATGAGCCAAATCAAAGAGGGTTTCAGTGATTTGGTAGAGTATTTTGTTGATTTGATGTATTGATTTCGTTTTTAGTTAGAATAATTTTTTTTTTGACTTGAGACACGGGCTGATAGGAGAGTCTCTTGGTAGAAAATGCAGCTGAAACGCGTCTCTTATGAAATTGTTGATCTTGAGAGAAAAGCTTTGTCATTGTACCATGGAGATTTTATACCCAAAAAAGAAAAACTAAATTCATTTTGTGTTTGAAGAGAATTACCTTAATCTCTACGCGATCCGATGCACACACTTGTTAGGTACCAAAATCTTCACTAATGCCCTACTTTTTAAATTGGGGCTGATTCAGGCTCTATGACCAAGTCCTTGGCAATCTCAAAGCTGTTGTCGTCAAAAGTGACGGTACAATTCAAATAACACTTACAAGAACCCTTTTGTGTGAGCTGAACGTAATGCGGGACGTGCAAGAGAACTATGACTCTTGTTTATAAAGCAAAGTTTATTACCATTAGGGTATTTTCAAATGACAGCCTTGCCTTCTTAGTATTCTTTCCTTTGATCTCTTAGAAAAGTTTTAAAGGAAAATAGGTATCCTCATTGATGAGGTTCTTAAATGCTCCTGTGTCATATGTTGCTGGGAAGCAATCTTCAGGGTTCTCTATAATTCTTTTCGAGAAGTGGCATCACACTGTGTTATATTGGTTCATAGTGTCTCGGACTCCTCCATATCTTGGAGTGCAGAGAACGAATTGGCAGAATGAGTAGCATTCTTGGGCTTTAACTTTCCAGATGTTCTTTGATTTGGGTTGAAGACGTTCCACTTTTTGCCAAGGTTAGAGATGTCAATATGGGCCAGCCTGGCCATATATATATAATTTTTCAATTACATGTATACATATACTATATATTATAGTTTTTCCATTCCAGTATACTTTTTCTGTTACATGTATATATTTCTTTATTACATGTAGATGTATATATTGTATATATGGCCCATATATATAGTTTTTTGACTACATGTATGTATATATAATGTATTGCATATATATATATATATATATATATATATATATATATATATATATATATATATATATATATATATATATATATATAATGAATGTATATACATACACACACATATATATACACATACATGTAATAAAAAACTGCATATATAGTTTTTGTTTATTACATGTGTTTATGGCTTGTTGAAGCTTTGAAATGTTGTGATTGGATTTGGATTTTATGCAGATTCGGATTGAGTCTTATAGAGTCTATCTAACATCCAAAGGACCTGTGGTCCTGCGAGCCAGCCCATCCCGTCCTCGTCGGCTCCCAGGGTCATACCGGCTGGGCCATTCAGTCCTGCTTCAAATATGAGCCAGAAATATCTGTCCCATCCCTGCCGGGCCATGCCCATTTTGACATCTCTAGCCAAGGTTGTTTAGTTTCTACCTAATTGCCCAAACTCCTAAGGTAGACTCACAACCTTCACAATAAGCCACATTAGCTTCTAGTTCTATCTGGATGGAGAGGGATTCACCATTGCCCACACTGATGCCGAATCATTGGAGTTTTTACACGACTATTTCCACCGAGCATCCTTCCTCTAAAGTCTGACAAAAGGTTTCAAACCCTTAAAAATGTAAGAAATAGATGATTAGTACGTCAAATGTGAAAAAAAATATGCAAAGAAAGTCGAAGGAAGCATCACATGAATGCCTCTAATCCTTCAATTCATGCGATTTTATAATAATAGGTTCGTACTGTAAGTTTACTGAGGGTAACGGAAATGGTCACTTTCTACCTTGTATCGTGTACTTATTTAACCAAGAAAGAAGGACCTTCTTCTCCGATTTCATGAGATGCAGTTTTTCATTCTCGATTCTCCATGTATAAGACGTAAAGACAGTCTAGATAACACAGGCTGATATTATGGTATGTTGATACACTACTGTATCATACTTTTTAATCAATATGATATATGTAGCAACATATTATATGATATGCGCGATATGTTACGTCTTATTAGATCGAATCCTGCTGCCAGGAAATGATACATTACAAGATTGCCTAATTCTGAATTTATCATTCATGGAGTAACCGAACCTTGGGAACGAGCTAGCCTACGGTTCTGGTTCCACTCGGTTTGGTTCCGGTTTGAACCGCGGAGCAGTCCCTCGTATTGGAAAATACTAAAAAATCATCAAAGTGTGGTTGTCGCCAACAATACATAGCTGGATTTGGTCTTGAATTGCTTCTCTCCCCCGGGGAAGAAGGTTTCGGGTAGGGTCTCTCACACATTGACAACTGAACCCGGATTGCCACTTATTTATGGCTTTCGGTCCACAATATATATATCCACATGTTTCATCTCCTCTACCTTATTAATTGAACAGTAGGCTCCCACTCATTAAATTCGATTTATTGTTTGGTTTTTCCTTTTCATTGACAAGCTGGATGAGGTAGGCATGGCCCTACCAGATATGCATGATCCGGGTATCGAAATCAAGACCTTCAACTTCATGGTTTTTATATTCGACCCCCATGACAAGGCAACCCTGGCACACTGTGGTTGATATATAGGAAACAGAGTTTCAGAACTCCAATAAGATAGCAGGAAATTATATTTAAATTAGTTAATCTTTGTTCTAATATGTGACAAAATATGATCAAGAAAAGAGGGAGATGAGGGAAACAATAAAATATGATCCTTGTTTCTTAGAATTAAATGCTAATATGTGACAAAATATCAAGCTAGATGGAAACTAAGACTCGACCATAACAGCTCGAATTAGTATCGGAAAATTATGGTTTTGCACTCAGAGCATTAGCTCACTTGGCAGGGAACTCGATCACAAGATGAAGGTCACGCGTTCGAGACCAAAGTCACGCATGATAGGCTTCGGCCTCCCTGCTGTAAACCAAAACAAAGAAAATGTTTTGGTTATGGGGGCTTTCTAAAATCTCTAGAACCCACTGATCAGATTAAGCACTCTCCATGTGGTCTTCGACAATGGCAACATTCTTTAAAATAATGTAAATGGAAGCGTTTTAAATGGCTACTACTAGTGGACATGGCCAAACCCGGGTGGTTCCAAATCTCGGGTTTCGGTTCTAGCCCAGTTCTGGTTTCAAACAAGGTGGATTGGGGACTGAACCGGGTCAAATAGTCGTGTCACCTGGGTTTTGGGTCAAAAGCAGATTGGCCTCTTAACCCAACATGGTTTTTTCTAGGGGCAGTTTGCACAACCCTAATCTGATTGAATCGGCATTCAGGTCGACGCAACCTGGTTTCAACTAAAAAAGTTCTCTTGTATATAATAAACACTAAAAACCACCCAAGGGAAGGGGGACAAGGACGCCCATTCCTAAGAAGACCAAAAGTACAGGAAAAAAAAACAGAATTTCAAGGTGAAATATATGAATGAGCTAACTTGAGCACAGTAGTTTAGTGAAGAACTAAAATATATGTACAAGGAAAAGAACTAAGATACACAATTTCAAGCCAGAATTGGGTTTGGTTCAGGTCCATCTGCGTCATACTGATCTGTTGCTTTGAGTTGACTTAGACCTGACCCGGCTGTACGGGATCCCAAACTGAATCTTGTTCTGTAAAGTCATACCAATTCTATAATTAATAACCTAATTACATTATTAGAAAGCACACCAACTTTATCTCTAATAACCTCTTTATCTCCACCTAAACATTCCTCTCAAAGTCTTGATTGCTGAACATACCCCTCGAAGTTCATAGGTCTATAATTTGAAATAAAAAATAGCAACACAATTTTAATTTTAATGACACTTTACGATTTCATTGGGGATTTCCGGCATCAACACGGACACTTATACTGCCATTTTGGATGGACTAACCACCAGGTGAGATCGCACCCACTACATTGTGGCCACTGAAAATCGAGCATCAATTGATCGAGAAAAAGAATAAAATTCAATAAAAAGAACAAAGCACCAATTAAGATGGGTTCATGCACTTCCAGCTCAAACCGGTAGAAGATAAATCTTGGTAAATAGCCATCTTGGTTTAACGGCGTGTTGTTTGGTATTCTTCTTTCATGGCAGGTAGATCGAACGATTTGATGGTCCCTGCATTAAAAACAAAGGAAGAGGAGAGGTAGTGGCTGAGTAGCGCAGATAATTAAATGTAAGAAGCATGTGCAATCGAAACCCGAGCAAAATGTTCCGGAGGGAATTTCTTTCTCAAAAAAGAAAAGGGTTTCTGGACGGACTTCTTTTCAGGTCATTTATAGAAACCTCTCCGTGAAACAAGAAGCAAAAGCTGCAGCAGGCATTCAAGTTTACTATTCAGTGCACGATAGCAACTCTTACCTTTCTCTTCAACTGGCAATTAATCTATCTCTCTTCCTCTTCACACACACATGGATGTAGATGTGCCATGCATGCTCTATTAAGGAACTTGGTAGATCAACTAGGAACATGCCAAAGAAAACAAGCTTTTTACAGAAAGCATGAGGAATTGCCATTTACAATCACTACAACAAAACGAAGAGACACTGACGGTCATGATGTCGTTCAACTTTTTCATTCGTTGATGCCAGTTAACGTTTACAGTGACGTACATGAGAATCAGCGACAAGCGTTTCTCTCGCAAATTGTTCCTGTTTGTGCACTCTTTCTGCTGAACTGAATTCATCCTTAGAAAGGTTTATCAGCAGAGCGCCACAAAATAGGCACTTTCTTGCAGTGAATCATACCCTATTCAAGAGGGGTATGCTCATCTACATTCAGGATACCAAAAAATTAAGGACATCGTTGGTAAGTATACAGAATCTCTCAAGAGAGTATTTAGGGAATTTCTTAACTTGAAGAGGGATTGTTGGATAAGGTGCCAATGACTTTCTTTTTTCTGGTGACATCGAGAGGCCAAAGCCTAAAATCACAGCCATTACCCACGCATGCACGCCCTAGGAATCAAACTCACCACCTGCAAGTTGGGATCCGAGAGCCCTGCAAGATGAGCAAACGCTCTGGGTGCAGATTAAGAATGAGTTTAGCTAGCCATTAATGGTACGCGGGACCATTATTCTGATTATTGGTCCATGTTATTTCCCAATGTCTACATCCAAAAGATCATCATACAATAGTCTCTAATTAAAGAAAAAATAGTTAATGGAAAGAGTCCCGAACTGCTTCATGACAGGATTACTTCAAGTGCAAAGTGTAAAGGTTGGAAATTAATGCTTTTAGGATGAAAAAAGATTCAGTTCACATTATAGACCCAAACAAAGAAAGATTAAAAGAAAAGAAGGAAGAAAGCAGCATCTTTATTGACGAGATAGTTCATAACAGACTTAGAAACCTGCAACTGCACAGAAAGAAAATGGGACAAAAGCCAAATAAGCAAAGTTTTATTACGAGAACCTCAAAGTGGTGGACAAGAGAACCTTTCATCATGCACGATTACTTGGATTGAATGGCTGAGATCACTTGTAATGGAAGAATTATCATCCGCTTCTGGGCCACAAGACATTCTTCATAGGCACCATGGGGGAACGGTGGAATCTGTTCCTCAAGATCGGCCCAAGCCCAAGAGTCCACGTCCGCGATCTGGCTACAAACTCCAATTCTTCATTAGAACCACGGGAAGATGATGAAGACGACGAGTTGGAAGAATTTGAAAGCGAAGAGAGACCTTGGACGACAGAGAGTTGTTTCTTCGTTGATAACGGCTGTTTCTTCCATGGAAGGAAACTCAGAAAGGCGATCCTCGAGGGGTTCCACGATTTTGTTTTCTCTGATAATGGACGAGAAAATGTCAAAAAGGAAGGAGGAGGCGTCAATGGTAGGATTGCATCATTAGTCGTGGGCCTTTTGGGTGTTCCCGGTCTACTCTCCCACTGAAACGGTATCTCTCCGGGTGCAACTCCGTAGTAAACTCTGCAGGAAGTGTTGCCGGTGGAGGATTCCCTGGAAAGAAGCCTGTTAAAGAACCCCTTGTCGATGAAAAGATTCTTAGGTGGATCGTAGTTGGCCACCATTTTCAACTTGTGGTGGATCTCTTAGGATACAAGGAGGTAAAACGAAAATTTTCCAATTTTTCTCGGGTTCTTGGTGAAGTTGGAAGTCATATGCACGAATCAAGACTCCTGAACTTCTCGTTGTTTGCTACATTAGAGGGGAGTCTCTCTATCTATGGCTTCTTTGAGAGAGAGAGAGAGAGAGAGAGAGAGAGAGAGAGATTTATTAGCGCACCGACTGGCAGATCAATCTTTGAGTATTTAATCCACGCACTCACATCATGGGGCGGATCAATCTTTCTGCATTTAATACAATTGACATCACGGAACGGTGAAGTAACGATCGGGGAGCATTTTTTTTTCTATTGCAGTTTTTGTTTTAATTGATCATGTGATTTTGTAGCTGATTTGGTAATGAGGAGCCTCAAACAATAGTAAATGGAATGATCAAGCAAGTACATTTTCATCTACCAATGTTCTTCATTTGAGCATAATTAAGAAGCTTCGATACTAGCTACAGTTTCTACCTTACATCATGGGGCAGAATAATCTTTGAGCATTGAATATAGACAGTGACATCATATAATGGCAAAGTGACGATCGGGGGCATCTTTTTCTCTTGCAGTTTCTGTTTTAATTAATCATTAGCGTCAAAAAATAGGAAATGGAATGACAAAGCAAGTTTGTTTTCCACCAATGTTTCTTTATTTGAGTGTAAACAAGAACCGATGGCAGTCTCTACATATTCTACCTTGCTTCAAGGTTTCTCTTTGACCCAAGAGAAGAGAAAAGGTCCCATGACTGTTATACAGATTATACGAGGTACGAGGGTTATTCGATTCTCAAAAATTTGGTGTTCCGTTTAGGAATTTCCCATTCCAGTTCGAGCCCAAACTGTTTCAAACCGGGAAAAATATGAAAAGGAAAATTAAAAAAAAATATAAGGGCCACTTTCGGACCGTGTGGTCCCTGGTTTCGGATCTCGGCTTCTTTTCAACGGTTCGGATTTTAGCAGGTTCCTGACCTTGTTGGGTTCTCATTAGAACTGCCATTGTTGGTTCGGAATCGGACATGTCTGTGTACTAATATAAGCCGTAGTACTTGAGGGCTCTCTACTTCAAAGTTGAAGAGGTAAGAACAATATTGCAAGTAGGCATGTCCAGGTTTCGGTTTATCCAAAACCTAGAACCATAACCGCCGGTTCCAATCCCAGTTTGAGAACCACCGCAAAACTCGTTCAAAAAGTTTTTCTTTAAAAATCATAGGCTGCAGCTCGCAGGAGTTACACTTCCCAATTATCTCAAAGGTAGGAAGTGTCCCACCATTGAGCCACCGAGCCACTTGTGATTATGAGCATACCACTCCAATAATATGTTTAAACCACTAGTTTTGGTTCTGGTTTTCAAAAATCATGAACCGTAGAACCAAATCATGAACCATACAACACACTTCCCAAGTTTTGGTCTCTCTTTCAAATTTCGGTTTCCCTATGTTAAAGATATTACAGAGTGGTCATTCTTGGCAACTCAGCACAGTAACGATGGGACTGGCCATCCAGACCGTTATCATGTCGGGAGTTACAGATAGGGTCAGGTAACCGTCGGACCGTTATCGAAAAACACGGTAACAGTTCGGATGTGGATGCTCCGAATGAGGGAAACTCAACTGAAAAACCAAGAGACGTGGAGCAGTCACTGCTCTATAAATAAGAGCAGTGTGTACACAGAACATGTAGAAAAAATACACACGAAAATACATTACAGTCTCTCTAGGAAAGGCCGCTGTGAGGAAACCTCAAACGACACACACACACTATTTTCGTTGCAGGTGTACCTAAGAGATTGGACGAAAAACAGAAAGAAAGCATCGGACTCCGGCAACCGAATAGCTTGAACCCGCTTTAGAAACTACATCACTGGTATCAGGGCCTCGCTGTTGACCTTGTAAAAAAAAAAATCAATCAGGTACGCTTTACTGTTTAAAATAGAAAGAGGGAGAAAAAAATTCAATAACGAGTGAGAGAACGAGAGGATGAAGGTAATCGATCGGAAAGCTAGACAGAAGTCGCAGATGGCAAAAGGTTGGAAGGCCAGAGACAAAGCCGCAGACGGCAAAAGGTCGAAAGGCCAAAGACAAAAGGCCAGAACCCAAGTTGTAGAAGGCTTAAAGGCCGAGGAACAACAGGTCGCCGTCCGCCGTAAACTGCGAAAAGTTAGTCACTGGCCGCAGGCTGGACAAAGAAACAACAAGACGCTGGCCGGTGACGGCCACCACATAGGGCCGTAGGCCCTCCTATCTCTCTCCCTCTTCCAAGATCATGTGTGACACTCTCTCTCTCTCTTCGTTTAAACGGAAACCAAAACCGCTAGGCGATTTTTAGAAAACCGCAGGCCGAAACCAGTGGCTTTCCGAAACCGCCCTCAATTTTGGAAAATCGCCTCGGGCAGTGGACTGAAAAGTCCGTTATGCCCCGACCAATTTTCTGATATTATAAAATTGCCCCTTATCAAAAAGATTGTTTTGCCCTTATTGAGCAAAAAGTCATTTTTACCCTCCGATAGTTTGTGAAAATTACAAAATTCCAGGCTACTATTTTATGTTATTGTCCTTCCCGATTTTAGTTATTATTTTTTGTCATTGTGTTAAAAGACAGGTTTATCCCTGGACTTTTGAGAAAATCACTAATTCGGACTGAGGGTTAAAATTATAAATTTAATCATGATCAATTACGAATTTTACAGAAATACCAAAAAGTAATTTTATGAATCTGTCCTTAGGCTTTGTAGAAAATTTCAAAAGTGGAGAGATAGTTAAAACTATAATTTTACCCCTGGTATTATTTTTGAAAAATGATAAAGGCAAAAATTTTTGGGAAAATTATGAATTTATCTCAAGTTGCTTATAAGTTATTTTTAGCTTGTTTTTATGATATTATGCATCATTCTAATAAGGTTCCTGCTATGTGTGTTTGTTGCTTATTGTTTGTTTCCTTTTTAGATCGTTTAATTGTTATAATTGCCAAACATATAAAAATGAGTTGAAGAATATGTGTGTCTGAATTGGCAAAAACTGAAAAGCTGAACGGTCTGAACTTCCAAATATGGAAGAGAAGAATCCCACTTGCTCTAACACTTGAGGTATTGAGTATGTATTAAAAGAAACCATACATCCTCCATCACGAGACGCAACTGAGCAATAAATAGAAATGTATAAAACATTTCTAAAATATGACACAATAGTAAGGACAATCATGTTGACTTACATAGAGGATGACTTGATTAGGGTCTTTAAAGAATACGAGACCGCCAAAGAGCTGTTTGATTCAATAACAACTAAGTATGACATAATTGTCAAATTACATGTACAGTTGCTACTACAAAAATATAACTCCTTCAAAATGAGAGAAGGAGATAATATAGTAGAACATATAAATCACATGTTAGTAATGGCTAAGGACTGAGCCATGACAAAATCAGTCATCCTAAAACCGATCCAAATATCAACAATCTTAAATAGTCTACTCCTGTCATGGAACATGGTCACCACTGCCTTCAGATTAGGGTCAGAGATTAACCTTTTTGAATTACCCCTGAAACTAGCGATAGAGCAAGAACATATGATAAAAAACAAGAAAGAAAAATTATTAGTGGTACAAGATGAGATATGGTGTAGCTCCAAACCCAACCAAAAGAAAAATAAACCAAACAAGAGGTTTGACAAGAATAACAAGAAGGGCGATTAAAATTTTAAGAAATCACAGAAAACTGCTTCTCTGGTCAACTGTTTCAACTATGAAAAGATGGGACACTACAAAAGGGATTGCCGCAACAAGAAAGGTGGATGGAATAACCCACGTCGCGGATAGTCAGAGAAGTGGGACATAATCTGTGTGATTTCTAAGTGTTTGTACATGGATCACCTAGTGATAGGTTGGTGGATAGACTCCGAAGCTATCAGACACATCTCAAAGACCAAGGAAGGAGCATTGGATACGAAGGAATACAAATCAAGTGAACATCGAGTCTACATGAGTAACAACACCTTTTCGAATGTTTTGGGTAGTGGGTCCTTTAGAATCTATGTACATGGCAAACCGATTATATTAATTGATCTATTAATTATGCCATTTATAAGGCGTAATCTGGTCTCAGTCCCTACCTTAGTAAAAAAAGGTTTTGAGGTCAGGTTTATTCCTTGCAAGGTGACCGTAGGAAAACATGGGAGAATATTATTTTCTGGAGAATTTGATATAGAGCATGGACTGTTTAAATTCAGTGATAATGAAATTGGTAGTTCTTCTGTTTATATTGAGTGTGCCTTTAATATTGTTGTGAATATGTGACATAAACGCCTTGGGCATACAAGTTTGTAAAAGTTGAGAAAATTATCCAACTTTGACTTACTACATGGATTTGAAGAAAATACTTTTAACAAGTGCGAAGCTTTTATACAAGAAAAGTTTTTCCATGTAATCAACAAGGGCAACGACCTTGTTGGAGGTTATTCACACGGATTTATGTTAACCATTTAGAGTAAGGTCATATCGTGAAAAGGTTTATTTTATAACTTTTATCGATGATTACTCTAGATATACGTATTTATATCTTTTGACACATAAATCTGAGGCACTCGATATTTTTAAATAATATAAGCAGGAAGTAGAAAACCAATTAGGGCATTTAATCAAAGTCTTAAGATCATATAGAGATGGTGAATATATCTCTGTAGAATTTCTTAAATTCTGTAAAGACTTTGGTATTGTAAAGCAAAATACAATGCCCAAGATACCTAAAAAAATGGTGTAGCTGAGAGATATAATAGAACCTTGTTGAATATGACAAGGTCAATGTTGATCGATGCTTCTCTATCAAAGATATTTTGGGGAGAAGTAGTAAGTACAATGGTTTACATACTCAACAGAGTACCGTGTAAAGTTGTATTTACTACACTATATGAGATGTGGTTTGGAAGAAAACCCAACCTAGGTCATCTTAAGAGATGGAGATCTGTTACACATATAAAGATCCTTGATCAGTCTAGAGATAAGATAGACAGTAGGTCCTTAAGATGCATATTCATTGGATATCCGAAAGGTTCAAAAGGATACTGTTTTTATCATAACGACCATAGACTAATTGAAAGTAGAGATGTTGAATTCTTAGAAGATACTAAGAATGAAATCTTAGAAAATAATGATAAATGTGTTGATGATCTAGTATACCTAGATCAATGATCTTTTGAGCCCATAAAAGATCTTCCTGAAATAACTGAAACTTTAAGTGGACATAAAAGGTCAAGGGCCACTCCGTCTTACTTAAATGATTATCAAACTTATTTTACAGAAGAAGTGTTTAATTCGGTAGATTTAGATGAGTTGGGATACCTCTTTTTTTCCAAGGTTCTCTAAAGAACCTCTCTCGGTACTCTATCATAAGTTTTTTCTAGATCAATAAATATCATGTGAAGGTCTTTCTTTTTTGCTCTAAAATATTCCATAAGATGTCTTAAAAGGTGAATCGCTTCAACAGTAGATCTGTCTGACATGAATCCAAATTGGTGCTCTATTGTACTTGATACTTGTCTTAACCTACATTCGATAATTCTTTTTCATAATTTCATAGTATGACTCATTAACTTGATACCTTGATAATTCACACAATTCTAAATGTCTCCCTTGTTCTTATATATGGGTATAAGTATAATCGCTCTCCATTCTTCAGGTATATTTTGGTTTATCCATATTTCATTAAATAGTCTTGTGAGCCAAGTGATTCCTGTTTCTCCTAGAATTTTCCAAACTTCTGTAAGAATATTGTCTGGTCTTACCGATTTATCACCTTTCATATGTTTAAGAGCCTTTTTGGCTTCTTTCTTTTGAATACGTCAGTAGAAATTGTTGTTTATATATTTTTTGATTTGGTTAACACTCTTAAGCTAATACTAACATCTTTATTTTCATTAAAAATCTTATAAAAATAGTTTTTTCATCTATTTTTTATATCATCATTTACCACCAGAATTTTCTTATCCTCGTCTTTGATGCGTTTAATAGAATTAAGATCTTTAGTTTTCTTATCTCTATCTCTAGCTATCCTAAAAATATCTCTTTCACCCTATTTTGAGTTGAGTTTTTTATATAAATCCTCTCAAATTTTAGTTTTTGCTTCACTAACGGTCTTTTCGCTTCGTTCTTTGCATTCTTATAAACCTCTAAAGTTTCACTATTTTTTTTAACATAATGTAATTTGTAACATGTCCTCTTTGCCTTCTTTTATTTTACACTACTTCACTCCACCACCAAGCTTCTTTTTCTGTCGGTACACCTCCCTTAGATTCACGTAACACATCTTTCGTCACTTTCCTAATATGTATAGCCATATGATTCCACATATCACAAGGTGTACCAACATAATTCCAAGCATCTCCTTGAAGGACTTTTTTATTTAAATATAAATTATTTCTCGCTTTTGAGGTTCTACTATTTAGTTTGAATAGCTCGATCCACTCTTTTCTTCTTTATCTTTTTTTTTTGAAAATTGTATTGACTTTAAAAAATCAAAAGCCATAGTAAAATTTAAAATCTCCCTATCCTTCTTATTTATATATCAAAAACCATAGTTTTCATGAATGTTTTGATATCCTAATGCATCTTTACCAACATGTATATTTAAATATCCTTGAAAACAAATCATCTCCCTTTGTAGAATTTTTTAAATTGCCTTATCTAACTCATCCCAAAAAGCCTTTTTTATACTATCTTCTAATCCTACTTAGGGTGAATAAGTATAAACTATATTCAAAGCCTCTACTCCTAATACTAATTTCACCATCATAATTTAGTTACTGTATAGTTCTATATTTACAACACTATCCTTTAAATCTTTACCAACTCTATTTTGAGCCTTTTACTTTCTGTCCTTTGTTTTTTCTCCGACACACTTTGTATCTTGTAAACATAGAATGTATTTTTTTTTCGAATCATATTATCTACCACCTTCATTAACTTGTCGATTAATGTTTCGATAGTGAAAGTATCAATACAAATCTTATTATATAAGACTAGAATCCTTAATCCAGCATCCATCCATGCTGAAAATATGGAGACCCTTGCTGTAATTTGTTCACTATATTTGGGTGATAATATAGCGGGACTAACTTCTTTATCTACAATGTGAGAACCCTCTTTGTAATTAATTCACTACATCCGGGAGAAAGTAGAGACCCTTGTTTACTTTTTACTTCATTTGAGCTCTTCAATGCATCGCTAAGAGGGAACGACCCAACACAATGATAAAAAATCAAGTCGTACCTTTTCCCTCAACACCGGTTTTAAAAAAGGAGAAATCAATTTAAGGTTAGGATCTAGATGAGTTAGAAGGCACGAAGTAATAATGATGATAACTAACAAATCATACCTAATATTACCGCGTAAGAACAATAACAACAAGGTGAGTGAGAAGTTATTAGAAATCATACATACAAAGACAACATATTCAACTCTTATTGCTTCGAAGAAGACCTATAAATAACCATCGTATTATTCGAGAAAGGGATGTAATCAATCATATTACAATTCTTTTTGTTCATAGTTTAGTTTTTTTCTTCTAACTTTGCTTATCGACGTTTTTCTTCAATGCGATGTTGCTATGGTTTCCCTATATCGTATCATCATCCTCTTTGCCCGAACAAATAATACCGACGACAACCGAGATACACTTTGTCGAATTTTCGAAGATTCACATTCCTTGTCGAAGGCTTTATCCGTCTTTTCTTTTGAGAGCGAGAGTTAGACTTATCATCTAATAACTTAGTGGATTCCAATCTCAATTACATCGTCGCTTGTGACGAACAACACGTTGCAATCGTTTAAGTGTTGAGTGTGCCTACTCGATGATAAGTACGAATTGACTCCTCGATTTCCAGCAGCCCAATGTCTTCCTCAAAATCGAATGTTTCCCTCAAAATATCCAATTCTCTTTCAATATCGTCTCTGTAAGGAGTGTCATTCACTCAGGGCTTCAGCCACAGCTACTTAGGCCTCACTACTCGATACCCAGAAATCATTTTCCAACTGGTTGGCATGTCATTTAACCAGTCTCAATCAGGTTGCGTAGAGCTAGGGCCGACCTAGCTATATCCAATCGAACCTCATATATTAATCCACAATCTCTTCTTGCACAGAAATGCAATTCCATCCTCAGCAAGGTGGTTTAATGGAGGATGACGGGAATTAGAGGCTATAGTTTTGGCAAGCTCGTCGTCACAATCGGGACCAACTTCATGGTCATGAGCCCTGAGACAACGGTACTCGGCTTCGTCATTTCAGGCCTATTTCTTCCGTATGGAAGGTGTCAGGATCAGTGCCATCATCACGAAGACAGAGAGAAAGAGCAATGAGGAGAAGAAAGCGACCTGAACGTAAATAAGGAGAGTACAACAGTGAGTGATTTGGTCTACGATCAAGTTTGAGCCACCGGCTACCAGTTACATAAGCAAATGATGGGGTTACCGAGAAAAATTAAGCAGCCATTCCGTTCTTGAAGAAGACCAGATGGCACTTCCCTACAATCTTGAAGGGGTTAGCCATTATGACAGTGCTTTTTTCCCACAGATGGAATCGCACAGGACGATAGCAGTAATTGAATCGAGAGTATTGGAGAGGCTCAATTAGCCTTGAAATGACAATAGAAACTTACATACATTCCACCGGCTTAAGATGGATGATTAAAGAAAGACAGATCCAATAAAAAACAATCAGGAAAAGATATTTTAATTTTGGATATTTTTAGCTTTGAAAAGAACACAACTTGCAACCTCTAAAGATTTGTGTGCAAGTTGTACGTGTAAGCACTAAAGGGTTAGTGTCCTCTATAATCTCTACTTAGACATGACCGGTTTAGAATCGTAATTGAACCGATTGTAGAACCAACAGTAATCACAATCGGTAGAATCGATTCCAGAACCGTAATTAAAATCAAAACTCTTCAATTCGATTACGGTTCATGATTTTCAGATGGGAATCAAAACTGCCTACAATCAACCACCCCTTACCAAGATTTATATATTTTATTCAATGTTCATTATCACAAGTTGCTTGGCAGCTCAATGGTTCGACGTCCTTTACCGTTGAAGTAGGTTGAGAGTTTGACTTTCAAAACCTTGAATCGGTTTAAAAGTGGTTTCAAAACTCCAAGCAGAACCGCTCCGAAACTAGATATGCCACACCTACCCTAAGAGTTTTGAGCCCCTGCTTGGTTAGCTATGCCTTTTTTTTTTTCTAATCGGGGAGGCTAAACCCATTTGTACACCTCGGAACTCACACTAGTGGGATCGAATGGATTCCCTACAGTTCTTTCACTATGTTAATCAAGATAAAATGGTGGGAAGTTGTGCCTCTCCAATATTAGATTAAAAAAAACAGAAAATGATGCGTTCTTGACAAAATTTATAGCAAAAGCTGACCCCAATTCTGGTTCTTCTACTAGTTTCATGACGTTCAACTTGTGAATCAACCCCTTAACCAGGTGAGCTATTGCTTGCGTGACTCCACAAAGCATTTAATAGATTCAATCTTTGCTGTAGATCTCAAAATCACATCTAAACAAGAGTTGGAGTTCTACGGGTGTAGTTGGAAAATCCATAATTCATATCCGTACATGTGGTTTACAATATCAATCGGTTGGCTAGGCAATTTGCTAGGTTTTGTGTTTACTTATACTCGATCATTGTTTTTGAATAACGTAATAATAATATTTTTATCCTTTATTTCAAAAATGTTAAATTTTTTTAAATTATATTCATACCATCAAAAAGTAACGAATGAACGTATCAAAAATTAACAGGATCTACTTTTTCTTTTCTAGGGTGTTTTGAATCTAGTGTTAGATGTTCTAAGATACAAATAAAAGTGAAAATATGTTTGGCAACAAAATGTATTATACACTAAATAAAGTAGCATCACTAATTAATTTATAATACGTGATCAAAAAGTGAGATCTGGTTACCAATGATCACCGGTGATTTTGTATTAAACAAAGTTGTCGCAAAATCTGCTTTACACATGTTATAATTTGTCAACCTTTCGACTAATGAAGATCATCTTCCAAGTCCTTGAAATCCAATCTGCCCGAATAACTTTTTCAATATATCATTAGCGAAAAAATTTAGTACTCAAATTTGAATTTATATTACCTCATTAATGTGTTATCTACTAAATCAAGACGTTGAATCTAGCATATATATACATATGTATATATGTATATGTATATATAAAGGGAAGATATAACAAACTTAATTGTAGAGCAGAGTACCCAATTCTTTTTTCCTCTCAAATCATTGACATCACAAACTGCTGGAATTTCAAACATTGGATGCGGCTTGTCTAAGATATAACCAAGCTGCTTACATCAAAGTAGGTGAGTACCATTAGATAAGAAGTTGATGAAATATATTATTTGCGTCACCACCTATTTTAGCTTCAATATATTTGGGCCTCCATAACATTGTGACGAAGGAAAGGAAACAAAGCTTTCTTTTCTTACCCTCAAGGAAAAAGGAAAAAAACAATTTTTTTTATCTAGGAAAACCATATCGTATTCATTTCTAACACGTTTATTGGTCATCTATTGTTTTTAGGTGGTATGAATGTAATTTTTAAGTTTTTTAAGGCATTTCAAAAAGTGCAAATAATGTTATTATTACACTTTAACCACTCTAAAATAATAAGTAGATATAAGTGAACAACGTTAGGAGTGCCTTGTGTAGATCGGACGGCACCAGATCATTTCAGATTGTAGTTCTTCATGGGTGAGGCCTCCTTAATGAGAAGAAACGAAATAGTGTCATCCTAAAACAAAAACTGAAACAAAACTGTTTCCACCGAAAGGAGGATTTTATGGTCGTATTTTTTGCGTCGTTTGGTTTCGTAGGACACTTCCAATTTTTTATATTGAGCCCAGGTGGGAGGTCTGCTGCACCTAAAGTTTACTTCATAATTCGGCCCACCTTGAAACATTCGTCCTTACCCTTGAATCCACGAACATAATGGTGGGCTATCCATCGCACCCTAATAAATTTTATGGAGTCCCCTCCCGACTTAATTTGTGAAAGAGAATGTCATCTTCTATGAAACAAAAGGAATGTTCTTAACAAAATAAAAAAGTGCAAACCGAACATTTTATCGTCTCTATCATTGGATCGGATATGTGAAAAATAGCACTAGCTAGTTTCTTAGCTCTCCGAATTAGACATGTCCGGTTCCGGTTAACTTGAAACCTGTAATTGTAATTGTCGGTTTTGGGATGGTTTCGGTTTGAGTATGAAACCCAATAATTATGTTAAAAAATTTTAAATTATAAGTTTTTTTTTTTAAATGGCAGAACATAGCAAGTTATTGTGGAAAGCAATAATACGGATGCTGTGAATCTCATCAATAACAGTTGGTTAACAAGTCTCTTTTATTTAGAAAGTACACTTCTACCTTTTGTAAGTTTGCTATAACTTTGTTTATATATATATCATGTCATCTCTCTCTTTTTCACTCTATCTATATACACACATAAACATATCTCGATCCCTATTCTTGTTCTTTGATGACATATATATATATATATATGTGTGTGTGTGTGTGTGAGAAGGCAAGGGATTTTGGGAGAGGCGTAATGAGGGTTGGGGAAGATGCATTTGTATCCACTGAAACATGAGCCTCTTAATTAGACAACTATCACTGCAAATGTGAACTAAAAAAACCTTGTGTTGGAGACTAGAAATTGGACATATTTAGTCACCCACTAGCTCATTAATGACACAAGCCGGTGAAGACCATCTCTTTACTTATATGTTGTTAGAGGTATGTGCCACCAACAACTCGTCACTGGCCATCTCCTATACAGCTGATGGGTTAAGTGGTTGATCTTAAAATTCAAACACCATACATTAGCTGACCGAATTCTTTGCAGTTAACTTAAACACATTATGCGTGAATAGTAGTTTTACTGTCATAGTCAGTTGAAATTGAGCCTCTTGTTGCATTGATTCTTTTAAAAATACCCACTCAAGGAAAGGATGTATATATATTTCTCAATGGTCGATATGTTTTTCCATCTTCGTACCATCCAGTTCAACACAAAAGCTTAAGAGATGGTGAAATATTGAAAAAGGTGTCTCCATTAGATCTTACATTAAGGTCTCCCCATAATCCCTCCCCTCTTGCAAAGAGTTTGTATTAAATTTATTTTGTTGGAAAGAGAATTCAAGTTAGCTAAAGAGGCCTTACCAGAAGAAGATATCTCAAGTATTTAAGATCATGAAAATAGTGAACATGCATAGATTGGGAAGGTTCTTCAACTCAACAACCCAATGAACAAAAAACAATTTAAATCAACAAATATAGTGGTCGACAATGTTTACAATTATAAAGCCTTCTATAACATGGTAGTAACAATTAGATATCCTAGATAACATGGTCTAAAAGGAATAAAATTGTACCCGAGTCACAAAGTGGACTCACTTATAGTATTGAAACTCATAAAATCATCATTGATGTTTTCAACTCTATATCTTCACATCATGATCTTCTCAAATAGCTTTCCTAGATGATAGGACATAATGAAACTACTTATTAGATAAATCACCAAAAGCATACAAGGCAAGTACTATGGAGTAGTTAGGGACACATAAGTGGTTAGCGACTATGAATACATACATTGCCTAGTTGAGGCCACATAACTTAGCAGACTTAGGCATTTAAAATTGAAAATTTTTTAGAAATTAAACAATGATGTATCAAATCTCTCAAAATGAATGTAAAACAAAAACATAATGATGTATGTCCTGGTAAAAAGATGCAGTTGTAATATGAAACATAAATACAATATTGTATGGCAAACTATCGTTCAAACTAAACATCACCTCCTACAAATATACAAGTGAACTTAGGCATCAATTGCACTCTCACTCGTCCCAGCTGCATCAAAGAGATGCACATGCTAAATATACAAGCTCATGAACTTTTGCAAAGAGATAAGACAAATAAAAAAGTAAAGTTAACATAAGGATGAAAAATAATACAAAAGTTGAAAAACAAAGAAAATCCTTAAAGAATTGATATCCGCAATCCACATAGGAATGGAAATGAGAATGGACTATTACTTTAGTCAATATAGAGCAAAAACTATCAGTTTAGTCAATAGGAATGACAACTCTCAAAGTGTGTAACAAAATAGAATAAAAAATTAAGAATATCATTTTAGTCAATATAAAATATGGTAAGAAAGGTTTGTATCTTCAATTGCATTTGAATCTTTTGGAGAGACTCCTATAACAACTACTGACTTTAAGAGTAACTCAATTATTTTGTCTTCATCTAAAAATATAGATCATAACTGATTGAACAATAATATACTTAAAAAAATAAAAAATAATATTTAGAAATGATAATGAAAATCAATTTATCACATATAATACATATGTGAACTCACATGTGATCAATGTCATACAACAAATTTCTTGTGCTTGGTGACTGGAGCATGTTGTGTAGATCGGACGGCACTAGATCGTTTCAAATTGTAGTTCTTCATGGGTGAATTGAGATGATGTGATATTCACATGTGTTAAGGCCTCCTTAATGAGAAGATGTCCCAATGAACCATAATAAGGAGAATCAGCAAAAGGGGAAAAGCATTGCCCCACACACACCTATTCAAAATTGGAATACCCCCTGCAGGGTTATTGACTTGGTTCAAAATTAAACTCCAGACTTTAGATATTGAAATTGATCCTAAATTATATGTTGATTGAGTGAATAGCCTTACACCAATCCTGAGAGGTTTGAAAGCTAAATTTACTACCTTTTTGAGACATTTTTGAGAAATTTCATGAATTGGTTATATGTTATCATCTCAATAGATGACTTTGATGCAAAATTACCTATGCATAGAGATTAAGAAGGGTTTAGCGGAGGTCGAATACATTTTGAATACTCTAGATGTATCAAGTAACAAACGAGAAATCATGAGGCATAATCAACAACAAACTTTGATTTCTTGCTTGTAAGATAGGATGCAAGATATTGATGATGAGTCTAGCTCGACCTGATTGAAGGCTGCTGAGTTGATAGGGATCTCCTTATGTTTGTAATACTCTTGAGTCCCTAAAAGGGAAGGAGAAAAAAGTTGATTAGAAATAATCATAGCTTTTTGATATCTCAAAAACTAATCAGATCTTCAATTTACTTCTAAAGAATGGACAAATCCGTTTGCTGGAAGCGCATTCGATATCATCCTGGGAAAAGATTAAAAAGATGTCATGATATTGTAAGTGGCACAACATAATTTCCCACTACATAACTCAATGCATCTTACACATATTTTTGCCATTGATTAAGCTTGATTGATCTAGAATTTGAATGTAGGTTGGTATATTCTAGCCACCTTACTTGGTAAGGCATTCAAATGAATATCAACCATCTAACTTAAAAAAATAGATGTATCATATTTAAAAACATCAATGGTTGAGGTTTATTTAGAAAGTACACTTCTACTTTTTGTAAGTTTGCTATAATCTTGTATATATATATATATATATATATATATATATATATATATATATATATATATATATATATATATATATCATGCCATCTCTCTTTTTTTATCTCTCTATCTATATATACACATAAATATATCTCAATCCATATTCTGGTTCTTTGATGTCATATATATATATATATGTGTGTGTGTGTGTGTGTGTGTGTGTGTGTGTGTGTGTGAGGAGATGGGAGATTTTGGGAGGGGAAAAGTGAGGGTTGGGAAAGATGCATTTATATCCACTTAAACATGAGCCTCTGAATTAGACAAATGTGGACTAAAAAATCTTGTGTTGGAGCCTAGAAATTGGACATCTTTAGTTGCCCACTAGCTCATTAATGATACAAGCAGGTGAAGACCATCTCTTTACTTATCTACTGTTAGAAGTATGTGCCACCAACAACTCATCACTGGCCATCTCCTATATAACTGATGAGTCAAGTGGTTGATCTTAAAATTCAAATCCTATATATCAGCTGCCCGAATTTTTTGCAGTCAACTTAAACACATTATATGTGGATAGTAGTTTTACTGCCACAGTCTGTTGAGATTGAGCCTCTTGTTGCATTGATTCTTTTAAAAATACTCACTGAAGGAAAGGATGTATATTTATTTCTCAATGATCGAGATGTTTTTCATCTTCATACCATCCAGTCCAATGCAAAAGCTTAAAAGATGGTGAAATATTGAAAAAGGGTGTCTCCATTAGATCTTACATTAAGGTCTTCCCAGAATTGCTCCCCTATTGCAAAGAGTGAGTTTGTATTAAATTGATTTTGTTGGAAAGAAAATTCAAGTTTGCTAAAGGGGCCTTACCAGAAGAAGATATCTCAAGTATTTAAGATCATGAAGATAGTGAACATGCATAGATTGGGAAGGTTCTTTAACTCAACAACCCAATGAACAAAAAACAATTTGAATCAACAAATATAGTGGTCGACAATGTTTACAATTATAAAGTCTTCTATAACACGGTAGTAACAATTAGATAACCTAGACAACATAGTCTAAAAGGAATTAAAGTGTACTTGAGTCACAAAGTGGACTCACTTATGGTATTGAAACTCATAAAATCATCATTAATGTTTTCAACTCCATATTTTCACATCATGATCTTCTCAAACAACTTTCCTAGAGGATAGAACATAATGAAACTACTTATTAGATAAATGACCAAAAGCATACAAGGCAAGTACTATGGAGTAGCTAGGGACACATAAGTGGCAAGTGGCTAACATTGCCAAACTAAGGCCACATAACTTAGCAGACTCAGACATTTAAAATTGAAAATTTCATAGCAATTAAACAATGATGTATCAAATCTCTCAAAATGAATTTGAAACAAAAACATAACGATGTATGTCCCAGTAAAAGATGCATTTGCAATATGAAACAAAAAAACAATGTTGTATAGCAAACTATCGTTCAAACTAAACATAACTCCTACAAATATACAAGTGAACTTAGGCATCAAATGCACTCACTCGCCCCAGCTGCATTGAAGAACACATTATGTATTGTTGCTCTCCCTAAACATATATGATCTCTAACTAATAATGAATGGGAGAGATGCCCGTGCTAAAGATACAAGCTCATGAGTTTTTGCAAAGAGATAAATCAAAAAGAAAAGTTAACATAAGGATGAAAAATTAATATAGACATTGCAAAACAAAGAAAATTGTCAAAAAATCGATATCTACAATCCATAACATAGGGATAGAAATGAGTATGGACTATCAGTTTAGTCAATATAGAGCAAAAACTACCAATTTAGTCAATAGGAATGACAACTCTCAAAGTATGTCACAAAATAGAATAAAAAATTAAGAATATCATTTTACTTAATATAAAATATGGTTAGAAGGGTTTGTATCTTCAATTGCATTTGAATCTTCCATAGAGACTCCTATAGCAACCACTCACTTTAAGAGTAACTCCATTGTTTTGTCTTCATTTAAAAATATAGATTATAAGAATGAACAATAATATACTTAAAAACTAAAAATAATATTTAGGAATGAAAATAAAAAGCAATTAAGTTATGACACATAATACACATGTGATCAAAGTCATGCAACAAATTTCTTCTGCATGAAAGCTTGAACATGCTTAAGAAGGATGTGATTTATGTACTTAATGATCACGATTACCAATACTAAATGGTAATTCATCAAACTATAGTAATTGTAATACTTAATACATCATATACCATCAAAGAAAGATGTGAATATCGTTTTGAATGATCCTTCCAATAGTTCAAACTTGCCTTCACTAGTATTATATTCACAATCATACATTTTAAATTCCTACAAAAGCATATAAGATTATTTAATTTGTAACACAATAATAAATAATAAAATCTTAATAGTTATCATTTTAAGAAATTAAATATTTCTAACTTTAGTTCAAAAGTTTTGACTCCACTTGCCTTTCTTAAAGTTAGCTGAGATTGAGAAGTTAGTGCTCTAGAATTGTTTCTAGAATGTTCGAAAAGCTTGTACATATTACCCATCATTGGATGCCTTTCCCAAAGTCAACATTGTACTATGCACAACTAGGGTCAAGCTTTGTGTAGCAAAACTTCAAAAGTTGAAGCTTCATACACCATCCAAGAAGAACCATAAATGCAAGTATCATCTTATACTCACTCTAATATTTATCAAACTTCTCTTTCATATCAACAATCATGTCTCTAATAATATCATCTTTACAATTGAAATAATCATTCAACCTATACTCAATTTTCCAAACTTGCTAAAAATATAGGTTAAAAGTTGGGTAAGAATAACTAGCTATCAAATTAGTAGACTCATAAACTAGTTGTAGAAAATTACAAATTTGCTTTACCTCTTTTAATCACATATGTTGGAAAACATTTAAAATTAATATCTACCAATAAGAGATTATGAAAAGCTTTTTTATATGGCCATGCACTATCAAGCAACATGTACCTCAACTTCCATCTAGTTGTTATAACTAAACATAGCCCAACTCCTATGCCAATACCTACTTCTTCTACACATTTTTAAAATTTTGTTACCCTGGATTTGATGCTTTTATATATTTGATACTCTCTAATGTTATGCAAAACATTTGTAGCCACTTTCAAGCCATCTTGAAGAATGAGATTTAAAATATAGGTATAACAATAGACATGAAAAAATTGGCCACTACATAACAGAGAATTATGTAAGGAAAGTTGACCTTTTAACATCCTCACTGGTACATCATTAGTAGAAGTATTGTCTAAAGTAATAGAGAATACCTTCTTATCTATATGTCATTCTTTCAAACAATCATATATAGTAATAATCAAATCAATACCTATATGTGAATCCATGTGAGAAAAATTGAGTATTTTACTACTTAACTTCTAATCATCATTCACACAATAAGCAATTACACACATATTCTTAATTACATGACGTCCAACAATTAGAAGTAATGCACACTGCTAGAAATGTTGACCAAATATTTTCTTACCTTTTTCTTCTCTTTGTCATGAACTTTATATGTCAAAGACTAGAGTATTCCTAGAAGATATGACCACAATAGGATTAGATATTTCACTCATGCTCTAAGCTTATCATACTCAACAAAGCAAACAGAGAAATCATACTTAATAATTACTTTTGCTAACATCTCACAGTGAATCATTGGATCTATTTTTTAACATATTAGTTTTTATCTTGATCCAGGATCATTTAACCCACATGATGAAAAGAGATTTGTCTACAAACTAGAATATGACGTTTTAAATATGATACCCCATAATTTTCAAGCCTTATACCATGTTTGATACCAACTTTATATTAGACGCCATAAGCATTACAAGTTGCTCTTCTATACTCTCATTATCCTTCCCAAGTTTTGTTAAAAATCTCCACACTTCAAATGCCAATTCTTTTAACTTCTTATTTGGAGGGAACTCATATTTAACACTAGTAGAGGCAACTTCAACTGAAACAAGGTCTTCTTCAACTATCCCATGAAGGTTGGTATCATCATTTATTCACCTCCATAATTTATATTAAAATTTTATATAAAATAATAAAAAAATCATATGCCAACATTTTTAAGTTCAAGAGAAACCACAATTACAAACATAAAGTATAAGAACATAAGCTTAAGGGGGATCACAACTAGATATTTTACATATCAAGCATGCAACTTCAAAAGAATCGCCACATGAGACCTAACATAGACATATCAAATGAACCTTAGAAAGCATCCACTGAATATAGCACAACCTTAAAGAACTACAACATGGCCATTTAGAAAGCATCGACTAAATTAGATTTTGCATATATGTATATATACTTCAAAATGGTTTAAATTTCTCATGGTATTATGACAAATCATGAGAAATATTGTTTTGACAAAATTTTGTATTTCTTGCAAGATATTCCTGAAATTTCCACTTCAAAAGCAATAAATTGGATCTCTTGCAAAGATGAGTGACTGTGTTATACATATTTGAGTTAAATGATGAAGTACCTTATGATATACAAATTTCCAATGACTTATTGATAACATTTGAATTTAAAAAGTAAAAACTATATTTATGCTTTTTACAAGTACACATATTCAAAAGCAATATTTTGTTTGTTGAATTTAAATCTCAACCATCTATCTTGCAAATTGGATGATTGAGATTTATTTAGGTATGCTATTATATAATATTATTAGCATATATTATGCACTATATAGAGAGAGAGTGGAAGTATATGCATAATGTCTTTCAATGTATAATCTTGTATAAACATCTCCATCAATCAATTAACATAATCAATAATGGAGATTTTAAGTCAAAAAGTATCACTGTACTTTGTCCTTGTCCATTACATTTGATATAATATGTACATTAAATGATTTTTATTTTATCACCTAACCATTAATCTCAAAGATTGAATGATAGTGATGTGTATAAAAGATTATGCATAGAAAGACATTACACATTTACCAATATATATATATATATATATATATATATATATATATATATATATATATATATATATATATGCTTGCATCCTGAGGCCTTTCAAGAATGGAAAGGGTGCATGTGATAGATTTTTTTATATTCCCATTGGCTTCATCGATCGGACTGGGTCTTAGTTCATGTTCACCCGATGCCCACCATCTATGCATGAATATAGTTGTAAACCATATCTTGCGCCTCGCCATATTAGATGATCCAACAACCATGCGTCTCAGAAGTCATACAATTGCATTTGCATGTGTTCTTATAGGAAAAAGCATCGTGGTCATGGTCATGGTCATGGTCAACAGGTTTTTATGCATTTCCTCACACCCATGAAGTTTGGACTTCACCCGCTTGTATCATTAATGATCTAGTGGGCGACTAAAGATGTCTAATTTCTAGGTTCCCAAACAAAGTTTAAATTCATTGCAGTGCCAGTTGTCTAATTCAATGGCTCATGTTCCAATGGCCATTTTCCTATATATATATATATATATATATATATATATATATATATATATATATATATATATATATATATATATATATATATATATATATATATATATATATATAGAGAGAGAGAGAGAGAGAGAGGGTCCTTTGACTTATTGAATGCTAGTTTGTTAAGAGACAATGCAGATGAATTCATCACAATCTATTCTGTATAAAAGAAGAAGATGCTCCTATCCCAAACATCTCTGCACCTATGTGCTGTTGGAGGTATGTTCCTCCAAGAGCCCATCATTGGCCATATCATATGCAACAGATGAGTCAAATCCTATCCGCCAGTGAGGGCTAAGCCTTTACAGTCGACTTAAATTGGCTATCAACGATTGTAGGGCCAAGGTCCGTTAAGATTGAGGCTTTTGTGGTATTGTTCTCTAAAAAAATGCTCACTTTGGAAATGGATATATTTCTTCTTGTTGGAGAAGCTTCAAAATAAATTTTAAAAAAATAATATATCTCACCTAATTTTACTTGAAGCTTGTATCAAAATGAAAAAAGATAAAATATAGGTATAAGTTTCAATATTTGGTTATGACACATCGTATAAAATTTAATATGACACATTGCATTCTTTCAAAGGGAACTTTTAGGTAACTACGGTCAGTTTTTCAAAGTAACAGAAAATTGGTAGAGATATTACACATACAATTAATATAGATTAGTTAAAATAGAGGGGAACACCAAATGTTTTATGTGACAAGAAGATACCGTTAAAGTTAAAAGGTAAATATTATAAGAAGCAATTAGACGTACTATATTATATATTTGTACATGTTAGACAATAAATCGTCGATATGTACAAAGATGTTTGTGTCAAAAATAAAGATGTTGAAATGGATATATGATCACATAAGAAAAAATTATACTTGTAATGAGGTTATGATAAATAAATTTGGAGATAGATGATAAAATAAGAAAAAGATTTGTTTAAGTTAGTTTGATTGTGTGGAAAAGAAACAAAAAATCTATGGTAAGAAGGTACGAAAAACTAGATAGTGAAAACAGAAGAAGTTGACTCTGAAACTGTGTTGGAAGAAAATAATAAATACTGAAAAATAATAAAACTGGTCTATCTTTTGTTGAGTTGATATGTTAGCAAGACAATAGATCAATGTAATCGACCCTTTTAGTATGGGAAAAGATTTAGGTTTTGTTGTTATTGTTGGTATCAAATGAACCTTGTAATCTCAATACGTTTAATTTCATTCATAATAGAAAAACTAAAAGTTAATTGAGAAGTAATATGTTGCATTTGTAGAGGAGAATGACGGGCTCTTGGAGGCACATACCTCCAGCAAAACCTATATGGGTCGATTACATGGATTCTTTTGGATTACGAAGGTCGGGTTCGGCAGAGCCCAACCTGTTACATATAGATTGTGCCTTAGCTATGAACCATTTCAATGGCTAACCTTAGGAAAAGAGCATGTCAGCGGTCTTAATTTCATTCATAATAGAAAAACTAAAAGTGCATTGACAAGGTTCATTTGATACCAACAACAACAAAACCTAAATATTTTCCCATACTAAATGGGTCGATTACATGGATTCTTTGTAGAGATTGATCTATTGTCAAGGATTAAACTCTTGAATAAAATCTAATCTGTGGGAGTTTAAGACTGCTGACATGCTCTTTTCCTAAGGTTAGCCATTGAAATGGTTCATAGCTAAGGCACAATCTATATGTAACAGGTTGGGCTCTGCCGAACCCGATCTTCGTAATCCAAAAAAAAATAATAATAATCCAAGAGATTCCCACTAAATCTCCTCTATGCGTAGCTCAAGTTATTCCTTGCGAGCAGCACCGAGAGCTGTTAGCTCAATGGCGTGGCGCTCCATGGCTGCTGGTGGGTAGTTCGACTCCCAAAGGATGCATGTACAGGTGTATGTTAGGCTTCGGCCTCCTCTTGTAACCAAAAAAAAAAGTTATTCAGTTTGAGTAGTAATGCTTTCCGCAATACATGCAGCAAGTTAAGAACATGCACTTTCCATCACTTGTATAATTTGTATTTTTTCTTTTCTTTTCATAAATAACCAGTAATTGATTATTCGAGACGTGTGAGTCCAATCCGTGGTTAAAAGCTTTCGCTGCTATTGTTTGCACCATTCACAAAAATCGAACTCAATACCTTGCTTAAGGGGAACAAGCGACAAACCACTTGAGCCAACCAAAATTTGGTACTTCATATATAAACTTGGTCATAGTAATCTATCTCGTAAGGGTCACATAACCCTACATGCCTTTCTACTAACAATAATAATAATAATAATTTTCCAGATTTTAAGCACAAGGGCCACAGGCCCGGCTCCTTCAGCAGCTGTTCCACTCACAAAAACCATAGAGGTGGGTTCAATATCGAGGACAAAAAAATTACGTGATTTTATATTTCCGCATTTTATATTTTGCAATTGTTTAGGGTATTTTACCAACATAAAAAGTCAAAGTCCACTTCCAGAATTTCACTTGCATTTTTTACACCGAATTTTGACTTTTTGTCGGTCTCATTAAAAGGGTTAGAGAGATTCGAAGTGCGTTGAGAAACGTTATATCTATAGAGCCTTTCAACCACAGTGTTTTTTCAAATCTCTCAAAATGAAATCTGTTCCAAATGTATATGCCATGATTCCTTACTTCGGCATGGTGCGAATATATAAATTTCATCTTTTTAGATACTTTTGCGTACATATTGCCGATACAAAGTAGCAATCACCAATTTGTATCTTTTCTTTATGATATTATGCATCAATTCTTCCGATTCTATGTAAGAATCACCCACAATGGAATATGATAAGTGAGATTTCGAGCAAGTGTTTACATAATTTTCTTCTGCCTAAAGGAAGGAATTATCGAAATAATGAGACACCCGTTCCATTGAAGTGGACACACCTGAGATCACCAAATGCTCGGGAGTTACCTCCCATCAATCCTTTTCCTTCTTCTTGTTGCCGTATTTCCCAAGAATTAAGTTCATTTAACAAAATGTTCTATATTCATTGGTTTTGATGATATGGTGGGGCTGGTAAATGAGTGATGAACCAACTTAACATGTGCTGCTCGTGTTTGGGTCGTATGTTTTGATGTTCTATCATGCTTGCGAGCTGTTTTTAATTTCATAGTAAGCTTACCTCAGATATGTTTGAGCTTAGTGGTTTTGAACGAACTCATTAAACCTTATATATATATATATATATATATATATATATATATATATATATATATATATATATATATATATATATATATATATATATATATATATATATATATATATATATATATATATATATATATATACGAAAATTGGATCCTCCTCACTTTGACATGCTCACCAATTGCTTGTTAGTGGCGTAAGTATAATTTTAAAAAATTTAAGGGTTTACGAGAAAGAAGGATAATGTTATTATACTCAATATTCTAAAAAAATGATGATCGAAAATGATTGGACAACATTAGCGGTGGATATGATCTAATCATAATATATATAAGAAAACTAGATCCTGGCCACTTCTTATGTGTCCACTCACTGCTTTTGTGTGAGTATAATTTAAAAAATATTAAAAAGGTTTGAAAATATATAAATAATATTATTATTATACTCATGCTAACCAAAAGCATGGCAGGCACGATCCAATCTATATGTATATATATATATACATATAAAAAACTGAGGTGACCCTATACATAGACAAACCAAAACATCTTAAACCCACTTTTCAATATTCCAACAAGTTTTTCCAAACTCATCAGCACATTCTCGTGCCTCCCTTTTCTCCTTTACAACGGGTGAACTGTGAAGATCTTCGAGAATGTCGAGCTCCATTACAAAATTCTCAAGACGATAATTGTACTTGGTTCAGCTCTGTGTACTTTGGTTCTCCAGAATTTGAGAAACAAATTACTTTCAAGGTTGAGGTTAGAACCGAACATAACAGGACCACAAACACTAATCTTTGAACTCATTTGTGCTCGTTTTGAACTCGTGTTGTGTTTGTTTGAGCTCACCTTCAAATCATTAACCTGATATTGCCTAAAAGAACATGTACATCCTCCCTATAAATGATTAATTTCAGCCATGAAATAGGAATTAGTAAGAGATGTAAACCAAATATTTGACATTCTACAGAAGGGTTTCAGCGACTTGCTTAAAAATTAAAATATGTTTTACGCTCATTGATTTTTTCATTTTCATTTAAAATGAAAGACTATTTGTATTTAATTAGAAGAAAATTAGAATTTTTCTATTTATTAATAATATTCATTACTAATATTAATGTTTTATTAATATTACAATTTGTTATTCCATTTTAATTGACGAACAGCTCTTCTTTTTTGGTAAGCTTCACGAGCCAAGTTGAGATGAGGCAAACTATTAATTGTTAGCTCAAGCAGAGACGATCTGCGAGCAGCTCGGCTGGAAGCTCTGTGAGGTACAATGAAAAGGTGAGAGTTTGAAGGGGTCTATTGCAGTAAAAACGTAGGGTGGGAGAGAGAACCACGAGGCGCTTTCATCGGCGACAAATGCGGGTCAAACAAGAAACCTCCCCGTGCTTGCTTATTCTTCTTCTTTTGTCTAAATTTTACGTTTTTCTGTACTTAGAAGATACGCAAGATATTATGTTTATTCACTTCGATGTGTACTTGACGAGAAAATTTACAGAATTTGCATGGTTTTGAATCATCTTTATAACTCTGGTCACAGCCTACGGCAAGATTCAACATGAGCTCTCTCTCTCTCTCTCTCTCTCTCTCTCTCTCTCTCTTCACACACACAGGGAGATATGTAGACTAGCTATCTGTCAAGTATAAGTTGGCGAAAGCTGATCACATATCACTCTGGGGTTATACATGAAACTCTGAGAGCCTTTGGAGAAGATATTTTGGTAAGGGTGTATGTGTGTCTATATTCTATACCTATATATCTATCTATCCATATAACAGTGTAATTTGATACGGGAGTCTACAATAACGTATCCAACCAATCTCTCTCTCTCTCTCTCTCTCTCTCTCTCTCTCTCTCTCTCTATATATATATATATATATATATATATATATATATATATATATATATATATTAGAGAGAGTACAATTAGTTTTTCAACTCAAATCTCTATCATTGATTATGTTTATCAAATGATGGAGATGTTTAAATAGATTTGAGCATGAATAGAATTGAGTATCGGTATCTCTATTTTTTCACTCTTTATATATATACACACATACATATGTATGCATATATATGTACATATGGTCTAGTTTAAAAAAACCCATAGAAATGAAAAACTACAAGAGATTACATTGGCATTATGAATGGTAAAGATTTGAATTAAAAGTATCATTACCATGTAAAATTATTATTTTATCACCTCATCTATTCTTCTCAAAGATCAAACACTTATGATGGGTTCTTTGTGGTTCTCTATTTTGTGGGTTCTCTAAATTTTCTCTCTCTCTATATATTTATATATGACATAGATCGGAAGTCACCTCAAAAAATATACTCTAGCTAGATTTGAGCATGAGCTTGTCATCGAATTGGAATATAATAGCTCTGTAATTCAAAACAAACTAATATTTATATGGTTTATCATGTGAGGAACATTAATGTTCAAAAGATATAAAATGGAAAAGTGAAACCCAATGCTTTGATGTACAAAAACCACATCTAAATTCAAGTCGAGTCAGCAATGGCTAGGGACCTCGAAAACTATTAAAGAATTCTTGCCTATGACTGGCTCTAGTTTTTCAATTTTAGCAAGTCAATGATCAAAGATGTCTTTTGTAGAAATGCTCTGGGATGGCTAAGAAATTAGGCAGAATTCACTGGGAACTTTAATAAGGTAATTAAGGCAATAGGTTGGTGAACATGATATCTAACGTTCAATTTAGAAAGTCAACACTTTAAGAGAGTCTACGTGAGCAAACAGTGTAAGAGTTGGCAGTGACAGCACATCATTGTTCTCTCTCACTATTACCATTAACCATCACATCGTCAACATGTTCTAATCATGCACTATCCAAATGCCCAAAACTCTTAGAAGAGAAATTATGGAAAATGCTTTTTCTTAAGATAAACAGAAGAAAATTGAATACATATTAAAAGTTCAAATACCCGTAACACGTAAAAATATATCTACGGCGTGATGGTGTTGAAACGAGTTCAATTATTGTGTTATTGGTGTCTAATATATCTAATATAAAAAATCTAGTATGAAAAGTGTAATTTTGAAAATGGTATATATAGTTTTATTAAAAATATCTACCACATTTTCAAAATAAACCATGTTGCATGCATACTTAAGCATTAACAATCAAGTGACATCTACTATATTTTTAATTAAGCATTAAAAATATCTACCACATTTTCTAAATAAAACGATATAATCTCGAAAATGATATTTATAGTTTTATTAAAAATCATGTGAAACAGGAATGAGGTTTTCTGTTTTGGTTATGGTAGATAACCATCTACTTTGGTTTGGGTTTCGGTTTGAACAGGAAAAAAAGAAGAAAAAAAATCTGAGGAGAAAAACTTATTGAATTGGATGTTTGAAGCGTTAGTTCTGTCTTCCCTTCCATGAGAGGAGGAAACATACAATTGGATGTTTGAAACCTAGCTTTGGGGCCGGTTAAAGTACTGCGGGGAGTGATCCGACTAAAGAATTTTTTTTGGGGAAACTTGTATTTGATGTCTACAAACCATGTATATTTTATATTTTATATACAAAAAATGATTGAGTAAAAAATTTTTAAATTATACCTCACCTTACCCTAAAATGAGTTAGACCGCTGGTTCGGTCCCAAACCGGCCGCAGCAAAAAGTTTATCTCTCCATGTTACTAACTATAATATTGCAATATACCAATTGCACTTAATCTTATCTTGGTATCAACGTATATGTCTAGTATAGCAACCAAAGAACTTATAGTAGAAATAAGAACATGGTGTTAATTATACGCAAATCACAATAAACTCATACAGGAAGAACGTAGAAGGGTGAGAAGGCTCACTTTTCTTCCTCATTACCATGAACCTTCTCTTTCGTGGAGTTTTCTCCCATCATTTTCACCTGTTAATCCTCCAACCTGCCCCTGAACCATGCTTATTTTTCATCTCCCTTTCATCTCCAAGAACCAATTAGCAAAGAGAAGAAAACCCCATAAACAATCAAGACGATCCTAGCCTTACTCCATGTTCTTATCCTCAATCAAGTTTATGGATCATTTCTTGATAAACTAAGAACAATCAAGGTTATCCCACTGAATCCCTTCTCTTACTGTAAGGTTTCCTTTTTCATGTCTAGAGATAGGCAGGATGAGATAGGAAAGAAGAACAAGAGAGAAACAGATGCCACCGAGAGGATGGGAAGGAGGCCTTTATTGCTCAATAATTCAGGAACGCTGAACACCATCACACCATGTGCGGCGTGCAAACTCCTCAGGCGCCGGTGCGCACAAGAGTGCCCTTTCTCTCCTTACTTCTCCCCTCATGAACCTCAAAAATTTGCGTCTGTACATAAGGTCTTCGGTGCCAGCAACGTCTCCAAGATGCTCATGGTGAGTAGTTCTCTTCAATTTACTGATACCCGTCTGTCTTTTTGTACTATTATTGATTTCCTTGCATCATTTATCTAAAACAAATTAAAGACGCATTCATCTTTCTAAAAGATTGTGTTGCATCATGTGCTAGTTTTTTGGGTTTTGGGACTTGGGGTGTATGTGCTAAAAATTATTGGTGTGTTTTTGATAAATTTAGGAAGTGCCAGAAAGCCAACGGGCCGATGCAGCAAATAGTCTGGTCTACGAAGCAAACGTGAGACTTAGGGATCCGGTTTATGGGTGCATGGGTGCGATCTCGGCACTGCAACAGCAGGTGCAATCACTGCAGGCGGAGCTCAACGCCGTCAGGGCTGAAATATTGAAGTACAAGTTCCGAGAGACAGCAAGTATCATGAATCACTCTCATGCTTCCTTGCTCAATTCGACAGCAGCAGCGTCGTCTGTGGTGGTTGCTGCACCGGCGGCACCGCCTCCAGCACCATCACAGCCGCAGCCGACCAACGCCTCTTCTTCCATGTACACGCAATCTTCTTCTGTTAATTTTAGTTCCATTTCGAATGAAAATGCTTCTTACTATGGTTGAGATCCTTGTGAAAATGTTCTAATTTTTGATGATTTTGTGGACAATAATGGAAGGTGGACTATTTATTCATTACTTGCCCTTTTATTTTTAAGCGTGAGATAGAAAATAAAGAACAATTGTAACAAGGAGATGCTGCAATCCAAGATGTAGGCTTTTAGTCGCTGCTATACATAGAATGTCAACTTGTGTCACTAAATTATGAACGAAGTTCAATCTCTTGTATCCATTCAACACACTTAAGGTCATCGTGGTGCCAAATACTTCCATAATTCTTTACTTTTTCATCCTTTCTTTTCTGCAAAAACCTTATGCTTCCCCAGCTAAAGTGATTCTTTTTTATGTTGTAGTCATGATTGCAAATTCTGTATCCAGCCAAAACAATCCCATTTATCTTTGGCAATAGCGTTCTTGGTTATGAGATGAAATCTGCTCAATACGTTCATGTTGAAGTACTCTACACACTATTTAGGCTAAGCTTCCTGTTTCAGAAGAAGAATGGTTTAAAGGGGCACCGAAGTGTTCTTTGTTCTACCTTCTTCCTCTTTCATTAGATCATCATAGGCATCACACATTTCATGGTTCGTTTAAATATTTCAAGTTGACTTTCGACGGATATCTCAAGAACGCGCGGCCAGGCACGGTTCACATGCATCAAGAATCGGGAATCGCTTTATAATCATAGATTTTACCAAGTGGAATAAGATGCCTCTCTCTCTCTCTCTCTCTCTCTCTCTCTCTCTCTCTCTCTCTCTCTCTCTCTCTCTGATGCTAGAGGAAAACCATGTTCAGAACTTTGCCAGGTGAACTGCACTGGCTGCCTGCTTATTTTGATAAGCAGCCGGTTGATTTATTTCCTACTGCTCTAGATGTGCAGTCTTCATGGCATGCACCACAGATGGCTGACAAAAGCCAGATCTCGAGAAAGAACTTAATCATGACCATGCCTTTAAACGCAGTCGGTGAGATCGGCGAGATTGCAACATGAGGACTTCCTAGGCTGTCATTCATCCCTACCAAGAAATTCAATGATTTTCCGCAACCCAGTGCAGCCTCCTCTATTATCATCCAATGTTTAATAGTGAACCCTCGCCATAAGCAGAGTTACCATATACATGGTGTATGATTTTCAAACTTTTATCATCCAAAATTCACGTTTCTCTTTCTGTTCTTTGATTGGCAATATGGGGTTTGGTAGACCCATACTAGATTATAAGATTTACAATGAGTTCAAAGAGAAAGGGTCAATCACGTCGTTTATCCTTCAAAAGAGCACCTTTTGAAATACTGAATTTGGCTAATAGTATTTCTTTCCCTATGTACCCACTTAGGTATACGTACCACAAGTTCTGGAATATATATTAAGAGACTCATTTGTTCCACATTTATTCGGCTTGTATGACTTCACATGGACCTTGAAGCTGTTCATGAGGATTCAACAGTAATTGTTGTGAGCTCAAAATTAAGCTTTTGCTTGCCATCGATCACTCACAGTTCCTCCATTGTGTCAACTACCCTTCATTAATATACACTAATTCATATTACTTGATGGTGAAACTAACATGTCATGTGTTTCACTTATAGTATTGGTAAAATGCATTAGTAATCTTTCTGGTGGTGAAATCTATGTTAACGTAAATCGTCGACTTGATTGAGTATTGCTTAATAAGTACCATTGACCCAATGGGCCTTGTGGAGGTTGGGTTGCTTGAAATCAAGTGATTACAAGATTCCCCAATTCAAAGAACTACCAATTGAAAGGGTATGCTCCTAGCTTGTGTCACCACTTTAAAGATAATTATCTAACATACCGATTCCTCATCTGTTAAACTCTATTGAACAACAAAGCCATCCTTCTCCAATTCTTTTTAACTAAGCTTCAATGATAATTAAAAACATGACCTAATTTCCTTGACATTTATTGTTGTTGTCGCGTAATGTAACAACTTAACTCTATGGGCAAATCCGTAACCCACTGGAATGAAGTGGAGTATAGCAGTGTGTCAGAGAACTCTAACCCTTATTCACGTACAAGAGAACTCTAACCCTCATTTTGAAGAGAGAGGAATGAATGAGGCTTTAGGCGGTAGAATGGGTTCTTAGGAATGTGACTGTACATATTCTAATTGCCAATGGGGTTACATTGGATGATGGAGCACTTCAATGTGGTCAAGAAGGCGTCAAGCAAAACTAAGTTATTGTTACTCCTAGAGAAGTGAAACCAAGGAAAAGTAAAGGAACAAGAACCATGATTGTATTTGGATGCCTTCTCTTTGATTACAAGTATTACTTATAGACTTTTATTGAAACAGGAGAATACATGCCATTTTTTTCAGGCATGATCTTCAATAACTCCTCACTTTGTGTTAATGTCTTTTATTTGTCATCACATCAATTGGGCCATGTTAACTGACTCCACAATACTTCGAGGTGAGTGAGTATGGTGGGCTCTATTTTCTCATTTAAGACCACTTGAGGGTCGTGTAAGCTATCTCGGCATCAACATATGGGCATCTACAACTCTATGTCCACAATCATCAAGGGCATGAGTCATACTCACCTTAATTACACACCGAAAAAGGTACAAACACATTTACTTCTTTAGTGTGATTCTTAATATTTTTGTTGATATACATTTGGGATTTCTAAAGGCAATGATTCTTCTTATTTATCATGCTTCTTGCATATTTACACATCTCATTGAGAATTCTTTGCCTCCCTGCTTTCATGGCTTTCAACTCAAACTATGTCCTTCTCCCTACCACAAAATCAACCATCGGTCTTGTGGATTTTTATATTGGCAAGCTGTCATTGATCCGGGACGATTTCATCATGTCTCACTACCCAAATTTTAATGGTGCTCATCTTCGTCGGTTTCATTGTTCCTTTTGAAGCCATATTCACCTTTATGAATGAATCTACTAGAATAAAACATGAATCACCTTTTTGATTGAGACAATTAAATTCTGCTCCTCCCCGATGGGTGGTGCAATTGTAAGAATGAGACAACAATTACTTCGCCCCTCAAATGCTTAAGCAACTCAATCAATCATGATAATTTTTCTTTGGATATAATGGTGTTCATCTTCGTCAGTTTCATTGTTCCTTTTGAACCCAGATTCACCTTTATGAGTGAATCTACTAGAATAAAACATGAATCATCTTTTTGATTGAGACAATTAAATTATGCTCCTCCCCGATGGGTAGTGCAATTGTAAGAATCACTTCGCCCCTCAAATGCCTTGGGCTGATCCCTTAGAACTTATTGTTCAGAATAGGTAGCTTCCAAATGTTGGAAGTAGTTTGTAATAACTTGAGGTTCATTATCCATGAGTAACTCTAGGTAGTAGCCATGTGTCGGCATGATCAAAAGTGAATCCCCAAGTAGTTAATGGACATGATTTTACATCATCCAAAGCTTCTGAGATTATTATTCAGCTGACCTGAGGTGAATAGAATAATGCTCAGATGCATGGACATTGGTCGTGAAATGATCCTCTTCTACATTAATGACTTTAACCACTTTGTTGCTTTAGAACATCAATTTTTGATGCAATGTTGATAATACATAGTAATTGGAATGTATCCAATCTCTCTCAAAGAGTAAAGAATACCCTAGGTTATCAACCACAAAGAAGGGGGTAGTAGAGGTCATTGAACCCATCGTAAGTTCAACAACTATAACTCCCTTCAAACTAAGACATCTTAAGATTCATCATAATTAAATTGGAAGTTGTCCTTCCAATTTGCCAGAAGGTGTATTATGCGGCATCACATTCAATATTGCACCGTCATTAACAAACACACACATAAAAGTATGAACATTTGTTACCGCAATGATGTACATGGCCGAAGATGCATTGTACCAGCTTCAAGTGGTTTCTCATACACAATTGACAAGTTAATGTTTGATAGGATAGTGATTAATCCTTGTTGACAAGATGCACGGCCAAAGTAACCCAATCTAGTTTGTCTGTAAGGAAATCATTATCTTTGATAGGTCGAGAATCCCCTACAGGTGCAAAACTTTTTGGTAGGACAGTGATTTATCCTTTTGGCGAATAGGATGTATCATCACCAAAGTCTTCATCAAATATATATATCTCATCTAAGAGATGATCATCTTTGCCAACTTCCTAACGCTTATCGGCTAATGACTCAAGTTTCTAGACTATTTGAAATTCTACCGAATCAACCACGATTATTGTAGAACCAAAGAACTCACATGTGTTGTACTCCTCATCAACCACGATTTCTAAGAACTCAAATGCATTAGTCTCACTCACTAGAATACTTTGAATCTCTTCATTAGAGGTACACGAACTTTGCCTCTTAGCTTCCTTTGCATTGTCATCCATGTATGCTTGGAGTGTCTCTCTCTAAAGGATGGTGAGTGTTTCTATTCTTTGACAAAGTTCCTCTTGAATGGGATCTTTAGTTGATTGTTAATCCTTCCTCTATTCACAAAGGACTACTTCGACCCACTCTTCAATATCTTTGCAGAGGAAATATAGATGCCCTTTTGGTCTAGCATCATGTGCATTGGCTTCTTTTTCTTCTAATAGTTTGCAACTTGTTTTTGGTAAACTTTGAGGTTCAAATAAAAGTTTACCCCTTTGTTCCTCACCAAAAGAAGATGGACTCGGCTCATACTACTTGTTTTTCCTTCACCTCTGCAAGTAGTCATACTCAGATTTCTCATTAGATTCAGGATATGACTCTTCATACTATTTGATACTCCATCAAACTCTAACTTTCTTCTATATTGCACACTTCTTCTCTAAGCCCATTGTTTATGAGTTTGAGTGTGTTGTCAGTTGTGGAATCAGGGTTGCACATTCAATCAAGAGGTTTCTAGCCATTGATTGACTTTTAATGAGTCTATCCTAGTTTTAATCATGCGACAAAGAAACAGTTTAAGATGGTGCATGATGGGACACCATACAAATTTAGATTGGACATTGTCCCGATGATGAGGTTGTTGCATCCCTTGCGACCATGGATGGGACCTTCCTTCGAGCCAAGTCTCTCATAGATGAGACACTTGGATGAATCAAAGAGCTCTTCGGATCCAACAATCAGTAGGATAATCAAATGGATCTTGACAACTCCCGTTCATTATCAGCCCATCATTTTTTGCTTGTCCCCGAGAGCTTTGGGTCACTTTGGTGGGGATCAAAATGATATGTCGAATAGCTATGGTTCTCTCTTATCAGCTTCTTACTCTTTTCTTTTTGGGGACCAAAGAGCATTACAAACATAATGGGACCTTATGCCACCTCGATAGCTATGACTTTGGCAGAGTCAAACTCATCATCTATATGTACATCGTTTCTTCCAAGCAGGAAATCAAAGCTTGATGTTGATTTTGTTGTGGGCCTTCATGCTTATAGAATGATACATATGAAGTATTGAGTATATACTTACCCTCCATGCATACTCAATAATATGCATCCTTCCTACTTAATATGCACTCTTGTTGCTTGATTAAACAACTAAACCAAAGTTGGACAAAATTGACTTGTCAAATCTTTCTTCATCTCTCTATGTTGACAATTATGAGCCAAAGCCACATATTGGGCCTCAATAAATTACATCTGATAATGTGTGATTAATTTATGAAACTTCTTGAAGAAGGCTTCTACCATTGTACCAGTTTTCTGTTGAAGGTGTATCAAGTCAGTAGGGGTTAGATGAGGACCAATGTTGTAACGCTTGATAAATACCTTTTGCATCTTATCTGAGGTTTGTATTGACCCAAAGTTTAATGATATATACAAGGCATATATACTTCATTTGTGAGAGATGACATAAAACGTTTGAGTTTATGGAACTTGATGCCTCCCAATTCCCTGCACTCGAGGGTGAATTGAGCCACCCAAATTTTTACCATCTTGCTCATAAAAGGTGGCAAATTTCATTTTGAAATCTCTCGGAATTGGGGCAAGCATGTCAACCCACTCAAGGTATGACATGATCAACCTCCATATCGGGTGCTTGAAGCTCAATCCCAAACGCATCCCGAACCAAATCAATGATTGCCTCATTCATCAACACATCATAAAACTCTCGAGGTTGATTTGGCATCTATCATTGAACATGTGGTAATGGTGCTAGATACTATTGAAAGGGATGCATGTCTAGTTGATAGACTAGCTGTTGTTGTAAAATTGGAATCCAATTTTTTTTGTTGTATAGGTGTTATGTTCGCAATCACAAAATTTATTATGACTAGTGGTACCAAGGGTAAGGTGTTTGATATGTTCTCCCCCAACATACTGGTGGAGTTGTGATCCCATCGAGACAACATATGACTAACCCATGCCAATACTTTTAAAAGATAAAACCGGAATCGAAGAATCGGGTGATCTATGAGCGATATTAACTTGTCTATACTACAAATGAGGTCCTCTAGCCATAGAAAGCCTCAAGTTATTATGACTTCCCGTATATGTAACAAACATCGGCCCTCGTTGGCAGTTAGCTTTAGTACCTACTTCCTTTTGTTAGCTTGCATGTCTTGATCTTAAATGGTGACTAGCTAATTCATGATCAGAGTAGGCATGAATTCTATCATTTGATGAAATAACACCACCTGGAGATCTCTGAACTATCTTTACAACCAATCAATAACTAATGGTCGCAAATGTTGAAGAAGAGCATCATCATTCAAGTTGAACATGAGGTGCAGATGACACATTCTCCCTTTGATGATACGTCAGATGAGAGGACGGAGCTTGACTAGATGAATCTTCCAGGCTTGGCATATGTGAGCTATTAATTGGTGAATATGAAGAGTGACAATCAACATTCGTACTAGATGATGTCATCGAGTATACTCAATCAGATCAAGTTTGTATAAACCGTGTAACCTTGAGGAAGTGTGTTGTCCCATCGAGCATGCCAAAAAATGTGTCACCACATAAGGTAATGACTCAACTCTAGTGGTAAATCCATAACCCATTGGGATGTAGGGGTATTCTAGAGAACTTTAATCTCGTTCTCGAGGAAGAATGGATGAGGCTTCAGATTGGACAAATGGGTTTATAGGAATCTAACTATACATATCTCAATCCGGTAGGATGATAGAGCACTTTGATGTGCTCGAGAAGGCGTCAAGCAAAACTAAGTTACTAGCACTCTTAGGGAAGTGAAACAACAGAAAAATAAATGAACAAGAATTGTGATTATATTCTAATGGTTTCTCTTTGATTATAAATGTTATTTATAGAGTTTCATTGAAACAATAGAGTATGTGTCATTCTTTTAGAACATGATTTCTGATAACTCACCACTTTTGTGTTGATTTCATATGTTTGTCGTCACATCAATTGGACCATGTTAACTTACCCCATGATCCATCCGTACTTCCAGATCAATGAGCATAGTGGGCTTGATTTTCTCGTTTGGGACCCCTCAAGGATTATGCCAAGTGTCTATGTCTTCTCGAGACTCCTAGTTCTCTACCACGTATACTCCTGCACTTTTCGGCATCAACAATTACAAAATATACACAATCCATCTTGCCGAATTCCAAGCACTTGTGTTCGATCCTCTATGTGCGAACTATATCCTCCCTCGAGACACAATTAAATTTGCAATTCAAATGTACTTTGGGTACCAATACCAGCTTAGTTAAGTTGACTAACAAGCTCGTGCATTGCATATAATACGGAAAATAGCTCAAAAATAAGGCAATCAATTGGCTACCAACCTACTGCACAAGTTTATTCAAGCTGGTGCAAGGGATTATCAGCTAGGAAACGGCAGTGGGAGAGAATGCCATCTCAAAGAATGAGGTGCTTAGCATTTTCATAGCTAAGAATGCACAGGTGTCCTATTTTTTCCTTGATGGGTTTGAATATAATATGAGCACTGCGTGTGAGCTCGAGGAGTGGTGGATGATAGCCCGCATGAAGGATCCAAATGAATTTATACATCTCTTTACAATCCTAACCACCTTTGAGGTGGCCAAGGCGGGGACAGGTTCGTGAGGCATGTCTACTTTTTCTTCTATCAAACCTGCTCCTAAATATCAAAAGAGTAGTTAACATCGATGTGAAGGCGTTATCCTTGGTAATGTATTTCTGCACCAAGTTTAGTTTCATTATATTTGATCTATCATTCTTTTTTATTTTTCTATTGCCTTTCTCTTTATTTTACGAGGCAGTTGGTCGTGAAAACAAGGTTCCTTTAATAAAGCTACATCATCTGAGGAGTTAGGCCAGTGCTAAGCTTATCCTTTTATGACAAACTCATGAGCTCCTTATATTAAGTTGGGGAATTATTCTTATCGGTGTAGCATTATTCTTCCTAGGATGACAATTCTCAAGTCCATCGACCTCTAATGGAGACCCCGGATGCTTTCGAGGTCAGGATCAGTAAGAGTTAGGGTGGAGATGTCCCCAAGATTGGCCTCACGACAATCTCTCACCATGCTCATGCTGGTGAAGAGGAAGTAATTGCGGTGCCAATTGCCGAGAGTCCATCATTAGCCATGATTCTTTCTATGGGAGAAAGTGCCGCCACACTATCGAACCTAATGCAAAAGAGTATCTTGCATAGCTATTATGATTTCCGCTGAAGGTTGTGGCTTACTCTTCCGAAGAGTGGCAAATAGTACTCTACTGCCACTAGGAGGAACGCGAAGGCTAACCTTTGTATTGCCACTAGGAGGAATGTCATGAAGAAGCCCTGGCACAGTCTACATATATATATATATATATATATATATATATATATATATATATATATATATATATATATATATATATATATATATATATATATATATATATATATATATATATATGTGTGTGTGTGTATGTGTGTATAAACCCTAAACTTGAAGGAGACCCACGAGTGCAGGAAGGGTGTGTTGGATTTAATATTAGTTAAGTTGGATTAATTAAATCCATGTGTATTAGTAACATTTAATTCATGCTGGTATCCCAAATATTCAGTTGATGCATTATTGATATATGTGAAAGTCCTAAAGTATAAAAAGTCATATGTGAGGGACTTGTGTACGTGATGACTAAGAGAAGACAAAGTTTAGTCCCATAATGAAAAATGAGACAAACTCATAGGTCATTTTATATAGTTGGTAGCTCATGTTGTGGAGAACATGTTAGACCACACACGTAAGCACGTTCTGGGTCGAGGAATTGTCTTTGGTCTATCTATTTGCACAAAAATCTTTTGATCTAGTGGTCAAGAGTGCTTACGTAAGAATGGTTACAGGACAGAGAGGTGCACCATTTGGATCGGATCCTTGATTCAATATATCGTCTATAAATATGTGATTAGGGCTCCCTAATGAGTATGTTTGTGACTCTCTCTCCTCCTTCATGCATTCTCTACTCCATCTGGTATTCCTTACATTTAACTAATCTCAGTTGCCCTTCCCTCCATCCATAGGCGACTAAGGTATGGTCGAGATCGACTCAAACCTAGGTACGTGTCTTTCAAGTTGTGTGTATTTTATTCTATGAAGAAGGTACATGTACCCATACATATGGATAGTCACCAGTTGTCCAAATAGAACCCATTGGAAAGCTTTAGACAAAGTACTTCACTATGTGAATGAAAGATTTTCCTTGGATTGTATTATGGTAAATATACTTCTGTTCTTAAAGGATTTAGTGATGCTAGTTAGATAACAATAAATTCTAGGAGTAATGGGGTCACTAGATGTACTTTTTGTAGGTAGTGTTGTTGTCACTTGAAAATAAAAAATAAACTATTTTGGCTCATTCTATATTTAAGGCAAAACTATGTGCTTTGCATGAGAATGGATTGGAAGATGAATAGCTTAAGGGACTTATGTCTAGTTTACCTATGGTAAAGAAATTGTTTCTTGAAATTTGAGTACATTGTGGTAGCATGACTACAATTGGTAAAATCAGTAGTTATAAGTACAACCAAAAGCAATGGAGAGAGATCTAAGTCAGACTAAAGTCTGTAAGGACTCTTGTGTTTGATGGGATCATGGTTGTAGATTTTGTTGAATCCAAAGACAATTTAGTTGATCCTTTTACTAAGGGTCTATTAGTAGGCTTAGTTGAGAAATTTGGGTTGAGAATGGGACGAAAACCCATAATTTATTTACATCCAATGGTAACCCAACCAATCTGAGTAGAGATCTCACGAAGTAGGTTCAATGTGGTAGTAACAATTTGATCGATGAATAAGGTGACACTTTGTATTATGTGATACTTTTAGTATTTGTGTATTTGTGCCTCATAAACCTAAAGTGTTATGACTTTAAGTTTAGCAAAAGATTATTTTTTGAATAGAAGAATTGGTTTGTTATCAATCATGATATAGGATATGGATGCATGACCATTAATGCATCACTCTTAAATATCATGTCATTGCTTTTTATTATGTTGTTACCAATAGACACATTTACACCTAAGGTTCAAGTTTTATGTTCATCTAGTTCTTCTAAGGGTAATATTGGATAACTCATGTAACGGTTCAAACCAGAATGCACCATTACTAAAATCATAATATGATGGTAGGTTTAAGAGGACACTTTTACACTTAAGAACTTTGTGGGAGATTGTTGGATTTAATGATAATTAAGTTAGATTAATTAAACTCATGTGCATTAATAACATTTAATTTATGTTGGTATCCCAAATATTCAATTGATGCATCATTGATATATGTAAAAATCATAAATTGTAAAAAGTCACATGTGAGGGACTTTTCCATGTGATGACTAAGAGGAAACAAAGTTTAGTCCCATATTAAAGAATGATATAAACCCACAAACTCACATGTTCTTTTATATAGTTGGTAGCTCATGAACCTTAATTCAAAAAACTTGGGGAGGATATGCTAGACTACACACGCATGGGCATGCATGTGTCGGGCCGGGCCGGGCTTTGGTTTGGGAATTATCTTTGATCTATCTATTTTTACGGAAATCTTTTGATCTAACGGTCAAGAGTGCTTATGCGGGAACGGTTATGGGACGGAAAGGTAAGTTGTTTGGATCGGATCCACGATTCGTGATCCAACACACCGTTTATAAATACGTGATTAGAGCTTCCTAATTAGTACGTTTTGTAGTAACACTCTCTCCTCCTGCCTCCATCCTCTGCTCCCCTCTGTCGGTGGTATTCCCTGCATTGTGATTGCTCCCAGCCATCTTTCTCTCCAACCATAGGCGACTGAGGCATGGTCGAAGTGGAGTTGAGACTAGGTACGTGTCTTTCGAGTTGTGTGTGCATTTTATCTTAGAAGGAAGGCGGAGGTGTCCATACGCACTTATAGCATGACACTGGTTTCTCTAAGGCAAGTCCGTAAGGGCGACTTGCACAAATAAGTTCTTTTGATTATTGCTTCTGCTTTTGTTTTTTATACGATTTGTCTATGGCATACTTTGGATCTACGACTGTTACCGATCGGGGCATGTTTATATTGTTGTATATTGGTTTATTATGTATGTATTTCTATGAATTTTGCCAACAGGGTTATCCCATCTCTCCGGATCCCGAAGGATTGCATTGTTGAATACAATGGTAGAATTCTTTATCCTTAAATCCATTTGGATTGTAATCCATATCAATTGTCGTGTCCACATCCGTGTGTGCATCTGAGTCCGTGTACTTGTGTGATGGCAACACCTGTGGTTCGCTGCAAAGCGATCCACAAGGTGCACCTTCTTCTTGCTTTCTTGTATAAAGGGAACCGGCCATGTAATTTCCCAAAACCCTGAAATATCATTAACATTTCGCAAGGATAACATGGTTACTTTCATTTTTTCATAAGAAAAACAAACTGCCTATGTTTGAAAAAACTACAAAATTCACTCTCTTTCTCGGATTTCTTCGAAGAATTGTATGTCAAAGACATCAAAATTAAAATGCATCTGTGAAATGAATGATGCCGTCTAGGCGGTGGAGATCGATGTGTTTAAGGGTAAGATTCCTTTGATATTCCGGTAGCTCTTCTTTGTTTATGAAGTTCTCTTTGCAGATAATGTTTTGGTACATAACTCTGGTTCGTCTCAGGATCTCCACTGTCTCGGTCGAGTGGATCTGTTGTTCGATGACGATCCACAGGGGGTTGGGGATGTGACACCAATTTTAGAGTGCCCCAGGTTCCTCAAACATGCTTCCTGAAGCGAGTGTCTTGATCTAGTAGGCGTTACGACAGTGAATTGCTGCGGCACAAACAAACCATCCTGATTCGCTCCTCGATTTGGCCGTCTCAGTTTCGTCCCTCAAACTTTTGTTGAAGTACCCAGTTCTTGTTGGTGCGAATCCAGGTGGAGGAAAGAGAACGAAGATGACCAGAGGCAGTGCCGGAACTCGTCGACTGGAATTGGAAGATTCAAAGTCAAGTGAAGTCATGTTTTCTTGCTTTCTTTCCCTTGTGTTTGGTGGGGAAACGATTTCAAATAAGGCGGGAGCCAATGGCTAATTATTGAGTCCCCTAACCTACCGTTAGTCTCTGCAGGAATAGATAACCAAAAAGGATATGGCAGATTCTCAAAGAGAGACGGAAGTCCTTTGCCGTGAGTGCTGCTGATTCCGATGCTTATCACATGGACACGAAACTGAAACCTACTAGCTAAGTGGTGGGCGACACGTTCTGGACAGATTGAGAGAGATTCTTTTTAATATGTTACTTTTATGATAATGGTTGGATTGACTATCAACTCATTTTTTTGAAGTACAAAGGGGAGGCTGAAGTGGGATGCATGCCCTGGGTATCGAACTCATGACCCTTCAGCTTGTGAGTATGCCCTCTAGCTAGGTGAGCTATTGCTTGGATAGCTTAAAGGGTAACTATGCAATTTAGCATCTAGTGGTAGTTACGATACGTTGCTTGGATTTAGACATGGTTCCCAACCGATCCAGTGGTTTCAACCAGAACAAACTTTGCAAGGAACCAGCTGAATTCGGAACCAATAAAACCAAAACCAGGAATCACCTACTTCGGTTTCAGTTTCATCTTTTATAAAACCGGAACAGGTGGTTTTAAACTGCGAGTTTCAGTCTTTTTAAAAAAATTCATATAGTTTTAAATTTTTAAATGAAATTACCGGTTTTGGGTGATTTCCAACTGAAAACGGAATCATGCCAAAAAACTAGCCTTAGGCTGGTTCGGCTATGGTTCTACATTCCAATTTACCCGAAATCGATCATGTCTACTTGGATTATCAAGGTTGAGGAAGAAGATGAAAAATAGAGTAGAGAGGCATCACCTTCTCCACCAAATTGTTGGCGTGGATTCTAACCTGTCTAAACAATGTTTTTTTTTTTGGATTGACAAGATGGGGTTAGGCAAGACCCCTTACCAGTACAAAGATGAGTATAGACAATATGCACAAGAAGGTAGAGCAAATACCTTCCAAAAACCAAACCAATAAAAACCAGCTGCCCCATATTTTCGAGCATGGTCTGAGACAACTCAACTAGGAATTAGAGTATTGTTATGTTAATGATCTTGCAGGTAGTGTTCTCTTATTCTATTCACACAAGGTGTTTGAAGTTGCAGTGTGTTACCTAGTTGCTATTATGGCTATTCCAAGTACCTTGTATGATTCATACTATTCTAGGCAATGGTCCTTGTTTCTTGAGCATTGTACTGAGGACTCAGTCCATCTGCTATTGAAGAATATTGATGTTCTACAATGTGTAAAAAACAGAGTGGAAACCATGGAGGTTGATCTCAACTAAAGATCTCCATTTTCATCTCTGTCTCAGTACACTTGTCTGTATTGCATCCAACAAGCCTTTTCTTATATTTATTAAAAGGGTCACCCCCATGATAAACACGCTTCTCCCATGTGCATTGATTTGTTGTCTCGACCTTTCTGAGACGTAAACTGGATCCATCTCGAGGAATGATAAGGTGGGTGGTTTTTGTAGAACGTAATGCTTCATAGAAGGTTGCTACTTATTTATTGAGTTAAAATTACGCAAACTCCATTTTTTGAACCAAATTTGAGCACCAAATAGTAAGGAAATAATTAAACCGAATTTACACGAAATTTTTCACCTAATGATTATGTTCTATAGTAGATTTGTCTTCTTCTTCATAGAGTTGCAAGGTTAATATATTAAACCCCTGAAACAGAGGGTATGTTGTACCTACCAACTTTGAATAAGGTTTATGATAGGCCAGATCTTCATGCCCTAATGCGCTTAGTTTCATGCCAAAGTGCACGTCATATCAGGAAGAGCATTTGGATCAATTGTTTTTGCAGTCTCTCATTCGGGAACCATCAGGTAGTTTGTCTGCAAGATGCCTACTGGGTGGATGGGCCTAAATCTTCCGTTGTTGCCCTATGACTCACAGGGATAATCAACAACATGCGGAGAGGCCCGAACAACATGAAGTGAATTTCTCGACGTCACAAATGGTCTCATAGGTAGGAATATTGAAGGGTTTCCCAAAGTATTTGTTGGAGCTGATATGGTAGATGGCACAGTTCTTGAATGATCAGCACTCGAGAAATCAAATTTAACACCCTGAAAAGAAGATTAGGATAGTGTTATTCTTCGAGATGTGATAAACACTAATCTTTAGGTTTATTTGCTGCCACAAGCATCAAATAACTGAATGTAATAGATATCGACAAATACCTTTAGGATACAATGAAAACTCTCGGTTCATCTTGAAGAAACATAATTAAGTCGTAGACAAACCGGTAAAGCAAATATCATGATGTTGTAAATTCAATAACCACTATAATGTGACTTACAAACTCTCTTGAAAAACAAGTAGGAAAAGACTCGTACAATGAGAGAGAAAGTTAGACGAATCTTGTTTACAATACTACTATATATAGACATAATAAAGATGTAATAATGAGCATAATTGTCACTCAAGAAGGTGGTTCTTAATGTCATAACATAGATATTAAATGATTAAGAGTTATAACCATTTTATTTGTTACTAATGAACATAATTATCATCAAATACCTTTAGGATACAACGAAGGCCCTCGGTTCGTCTTGCACATATCATGATGTTTCAAATCCAATTACCGTATAATAGAACTTACAAACTCTCTTGAAAAACCAAGTAGGAAAAGACTCACAATAAGAGAGAAAGTTGGATGAATCTTGTTTACAATACCACTATATTTAGATGTGGTATACATGTAATAATGAGCATAATTGTCACTCAAGAAGGTGGCTCTTAATGTCATAACATGGATGATAAATGTTTAAGAGTTACTGTCACTTCATTTGCTACTAATAAATATAATTATCACTCGAGTAAGTTGGGCTTAATGCTAAAATATGGTTCTATATGTGCTACTAATGAACACAATTATCACTTAGGTAAGTAGCTCTTAATGCCACAATACAGTTGAAAAAGACTCATAAGTGCATGTGCTACAAATAATCATAATTATCATTTAAGTAAGTGGCTCTTAATGCCACAATATCGCTAGAAAATACTCATGAGTTAAAGCCACTACATGTGCCACTAATGAGCATAATTATCACTTAAGTAACTATTCTTAATGCCACAACATGGTTGTACTCATAACCTTTACCAAATATATTTTAGTATTTGAAAAATCACCCAACAATGGTCCTACCATTTTAAAAATATATTTGAAAAAATTATCACTTTGAAAATCTTATAGTTTCGATAAAAGTATCTCACAATTTGAGTTTCACTCATTTGAAGTGAATAATACACAAGATTTGAACTATATAATCCAATTGAACAAGTGTGCACGTTTTATATATAAGATTCTAATACTGGTATATGTCATGTTTCAATTGACACATTTTTATAAGTCTTGTACCCTCTATCCTTTTTCATGAGTCCTTTAAGAATCAAGCCTAAGACTCTAAGAAATGACCCTACTTTACACTCACATAGGTAGACTCTATAAAAGGTGTTCTCATATAAGCACTTCAACATATATGTATATACACTATGGGTCTATTAAGAGTAAGGTTCAACCTATTCTTTTCCTTTATTGAAAAGTACTTTTTTCTTAGGATATTTATTTAGTTTGTACTTGCAATCACTTTAGTGATGTACTTGAACTCATGAAACACAAGACTTGATGTTACTCAAAGTATGAATTTAGGTTCCACCATTAGTGATCTTATAAGTCGGGCTTAAACCCATCCCAATTGATGTTTTTCGCATCAAATTCCTTGTCAAATCTTTTGTCGAAGGATCTAAAAGATTTAAATATGTTTAGATTTTTCATTATGTGTTTTACAATAAGCATTTTATAATGTACTTTGACTATCACAATTCATTGATACGAGTGACATAGTCTTTGGCCATATTAGAATCTCATGAAGCAGATTTCTTAGTCTTTTGCTTCTTTACCTACCAAAGCTAAAGCAATTAACTCGGTTATCATGGTGGAATCAGGTATACATGTTCATTTCTTAGAACCCTAAGAAATAGTGGAACCTCTACTAATAATAAAGATCTAACCACTTGTAAATGTATGACTTTTGAGTAGGTAACCCAACTAACATCTAAATATCCTTTTAAAATTGAAGGCCTTTCACTATAGACTAAGCTATAGTTAATTGTTCATTTCAAGTATTTTTAATACTCGATGACAACCATGTTAGTGGTCTTACTTGGATTACTTGTATATTGGCTTAAATTTCCACTACATATACAATGTTAGGTCAAGTATATGTCATAGTATACACTATCTAATAATTTGATTGTACTCTAATTGTGTCATAGAGTATCTTTTGTTTGATACTAACTTAATATTTACATCAAATGAAGAAGAGAAAGGATAACAATCAAAATAATTAAATATTTTAAAAATTCAATATTATGATATTATATAAGCCTACATTGTTTTCTTGTCTTGTTATTCTAATGCCTAGAATAACATATGCTTTTCTCTTGTTTTTTGTGTCAAAATTACTAGACAAAAATGTTTTGACATTTTCAACTATTTTTAAGTCAGTACCAAAATTGAGCATATCATCAACATATAAACAAATCGAACAAGGATTTGATGTCATTGCTTAGGAGCTTACTTTAAACCATACAAGGATTTGATGTTCTTGTCCAGGTATAATAAAACTTTTAGGTTGTTTCATATACACTTCCTCTAATTCACCATTTAAAAATATTGTTTTAACATTTATTTATTGAATAACTAAGTTTATATATAAATGCAAGTGTCAACAGGACTTTACTTTTAGCTATTATAGCTACCGGTATATCTGTATCAAAATAATCAATTCTTTTTTTTAGGAAAAACCTCTAACAACAAGCCTAACTTTAAATTTATCAATTGTTTCATAAATTTTTTTTGAAAATTCATTTACAACCAATTACTTTAGAACTGAGAGAAAGGTCTATTAATTTCCAAATCGTGTTACTCATTATTAAGTTCATCTTATTTTGGATGGTTTCTTTCCAAAGTATTGAATTAAAGGACTTCATAGCCTCATAAGTCTCGAGATCATTTTTCATAATATAATAAAATGGTATATGACTTACAATTGAGTCACAAATTCCTTCAACTAGAAACATAGAAATTTGGTCCAAAGGTCTTTGTCTTTTACTTTGTTTAGGTATTGAACTCTCTATATTATCATTATTGGTTTCAACATTTTCTAGATCATGTTTATTTTCATGAAGATATCTTGTAGATGTAAGAATTAAGATAAATATATCTTCTTGAAACATAACATTTCTTGACTCTATCACTATATTAATAGGATCTAAGTCATTTGATTTAATTACAATAAATTTATATACCTTATTATATTTGCATATCTCAAAAAAATATATTCAATTCATCTTTCATCCAACTTCTTTTTTTTGAGTTGCAAAACTTTAACAATAGTCCTATAACCCCAAACTTTGAGAAAGTTTCGACTGGACTTCTTTTATTCTAGAGTTCACATGGGATAATTTGGTTCCCTTTATTTAGAACTTTATTTAAAATCAAATAAGTAGTTAATAATGTTTTACCCCAACAACCATTTGATAAACTAGAATATGACAACATAAAATTTATCATTTCTAATAACATTCTATTTTTTTTCTGTCACACCATTTTATTGTGGAGAATAACGAGTCATATTTTGATGTGTGATTCTCGTAGGCTTAAAATAACTAAAATTATAGTATTCTCATGCTTATTGATTATCAAATACTTAATGAAAGTTTCATGTTGAAGTTCTACTTGAGTTTTGAAAATCTTAAACTTTTCCAAAACTTGATCATTTGCATACATTAAATATACATAACAAAATCTTATAAATCTAAAATTTTAGAAAAAAATTCAATTGTTGGAAATGGGAGTCTAATAATTTTGGTATGCATAAAGTAGAACATGAGTGTATTAACTTATCAATTTTTTTTATATAGTCATCTCATGCAATTTTCTAAAATTCACTTGTCCTTAGACAAAATAAACTTGTTACCATCAAATACACTTTTAAACACATACTTATTAAGAAAACTAACCCCATTTTTTTCTTACATCCGATATAAAGAGTACATCATTAAGAGTAAGAACTTTATCAAAAGTATATTCGAGTTCAATGGTTCTTGTATAAAACTGGTCAGTCTTCTTCTACTAAAATTTTGAAGAAACTTTGACTTTTTCATATATGGTTAGTAGCACCAGAGTCTACTCACCAAGATCTAATATCTTTTATCATATTTATTTATGATATGATGACAACAAGATTGACTTTAGAAGAATTAGGACTTTTGTCTTTATTCAACTTTTTAAGTATCGGCGTTTACTCTTATAATAACTGGATTTTTTACAATGGTAGTATCGATCATATTTTGCTTAGGCTTGGTATCCCTATCATTATTTTCACAAGATTTTTTGAAATCTAAATTTCTTTTCTTTGAAGGCGCTATAGACATAGCTTCTTCATTAACATGGACTTTCTCTTAAGTAGATTAGTGTTTAGAATCTTCTTGTTTTTGGTACACTTATTCAACCCTAAGATGATTAGCCAATTCCTTAAGAGAAATGTCTTACTTCTTATGTTTTAAAATTCTTTTAAAATCTTTTCAAGAAGTAAGTTTGTTTATAATAGAGGGTACAATAATGGTTTCATTCATGCTCATCTTATATTGTTTGAATAATTTAGATCTTTTTTAGCTCATGCAATTGCTCTATAATAGGTCTATCATATATCATCTTATAATTATTGAAATAAGTAATAAGAAATTTCTTACATATAACATCCTCTATCATGTACCTCACTTCAAGTAACATATGCTAATATTTGGTAAGTATCAAATAAGGTATGTAACATACTGTTTGAAATGTAACCTATGCAAATATAATTGTTATTGTCTTATTTTTATCATTTGCAGGCTTCTTCAAGAGTTTCATTCTCCTTCTCCTCTAGTGAACATGCATGACCTTTAATATGGTAAGAAGGAAGTACATCTTTTTTTGCTACTATAAGAAATTTTCGTCATTAAATATATCTAACTTGATGAAGTTGGATGTCATCTCTCGATGAGAAATAGTCAACTTCAGAAAATAAACCTAAAGATTGTTATAGTTGATCTTATACATAGTATGGTTTTCGAATGGTCGACACCCAAGAGATCGAATTTAACACCCTAAAAAGAAGGTTAGGATAAAGCTATTCTTCGAGATGTGATAAAGAGTAACCTTGGCTTATTTGCCGCCACCAATATCGAATAACCTAATACAATGAACCCAACAAACACCATCAGATACAACAAAGACTCTTAGTTCGTCTTGCATGAATGTAACTGAGTCATAGATAAACCGGCAAAGCAAAGATGATGATGTTGCCAATCCAATTAGCACTACAATATGACTTATAAACTCTCTCAAAAAATTAAGTAGAAAAAGACACACAATGAGAGAAAAAGTTAGATAAATCTTGTTTACAATACTACTATATAAAGATATAGTAAAGATGTAAATCATGATATACCACTAATATTATCACTCAAGAAGGTGGCTCTCAATGTCATAACATGGGTGCTAAATGCTCAAGAGTTACAATCACTAAGATTTGCTACTAATGAGCACAATTATCACTCAAGTAAGTGGGTATTAATGCCAAAATATGGTTGGAAAATATTCAAGAGTTATAACTACTACATGTGCTACTAATGTGAACAATTATTACTTAAGTATCTCTTAATGCTACAATATAGTTGAAAAAGGCTCATGAGTTACAGCCAGTACATGTGATACTAATAACCATAACTATCATTTAAGTAAGTGGCTCTTAATGCTACAATATCACTAGAAAATACTCATGAGTTACAATCACTACATGTGCTACTAATGAGCACAATTATCACTTAAGTAATGGTTCTTAATGCCACAACATAGTATGAGAGTCCCATAACCCTCAAATATATTTTAGTATTTTCCTCAAATATATTTTAGTATTTTGAAAATCATCCAACAGTTTCAGGCGCTCCCATGAGGCAACCTGCATGAAAGTCAGACCTCACAAAGCATGCACCGTTTTGAAATTTTGATAAGGTATAGTATGAGAATATAAAAAAAAAAAAGAAAAAAAAGAAGCAAAAAGGGCCGTGGGATTATGTCTCAATTGTGGAGAAAAATTCCTGGCCACAAATGCAATTATCCTCACCATGCCTCGTAACAAAGAATGAGGTGTAGAACAGGATACTATTGAGGCACACCAAATACGTTTGGCGTGGGTATATGTACCAATGGAGGTCCCCCCAGCAAAACCAACTTGAGGCTGGCTTATTACCACACTGTTCTGAATACTGGTTGCAAAAATATGGATTCTAGACATACTTTCTCCATTTAGATCGGTTCCAAGAGGAACCATGGGGTTTCGAGATGCACTACTGGTATTCTTCACCATCCAGTGGCCTCTTCAAGTTGGTTCGGTGTCTCTATCCACAAAAATAGGGTTTTGTCCCACATCAGAGAGTCAGAAACCAAAGTAGACTTACTTCTCCAGAGTCTCATCGGACATGCCAAAAATCTCTACCCCAAGAAATCCGAGGCAGACACATAGGAATCTTGAAATACAGTTTTGTATCAGGAAGCGCTGTAAGATCGGCATTTCTAGTAACCTTCAGCTTAATGGTCGAGTAATGCCAAGAGGCACATTTCTCGATCCTGTAAAGCCGAATCGAAACTTTTCATGGATCAAGCAACTAAGAATTCCCAAAGTCTCTTTGGGCGTACTTGGCTTAGAGAAACTTCGCATAGAAAATAACTTACTAAAATCTGATATTAAGACAGGAATTGAGAATCAGACAAACGAAAAGAAAAAGTACATAAAGAAAGTTCAGTTTTTGTTTCTCTGTAGGTGTGTTTTTTTCTTTCGTTCTCCCAATATTTATAATCCATTCTCATAACAGCGCATTAACCGCCCTTCCCTCTATGTTAATGGTCGGCTGTTATTGACGGCTTCTTTATCCATCCTCTGCTACTATCTCGAAATAGTTACTCTTGTTCTTTGACAATATAGCAGCTACATATCCATAATTAGAGGCCTCTTTAATTGTGGAAATCCTCACCTTCATGAAATACAGCATTTCGAAAGGTCCAATTTGACTATCCGTTCAACTAACAGAACAAATGAACAGCGAATTGCAATTAATTTTACCACACCCATGACAAACCTGTGACAAAGAACAAGACAATAACTGCATGTTAGTAAAATTGAACATAACAATAATAATACTAACGTCGAATTTCATGTTTCTTAAAACTTCCCAAAACATAAATTCAGGAAAGTTGGCTGAATGTTCATTTCTTTTATAAAGCAAAACACTGAGCCAGTTCCAACTGCATGTTATCATAAAACGAAGTAGAATCTTTGCACCGAAAGGACTCATCAGTTTAAGCTGATGCATGTGGCAAGCAACACAATAAAAGGCCTCGAAGGAGTTTGAAGTCAACAACAAGCACATGATCTTATAAAAGAAATGCATGTCACATTGCAAAAGTGAAAGTATTCAAAAGTTATGTCACAGGGGTGCATACAAGGACAAGGGTGCAGATGCGGTGTGCAATGGCAATTTAAAATAAACATGAGTTTAACCATGAAGATACCATACCACTGCATATATGTATAAATTGTATATTTGTATAACTGAAATATCTCATAAATTAGAAAGAGAACTTACTCTCACAAGAGTTTTCACAAGTATTATTCACTAACAAGTAACAAGTGTTGATATCCCATGAAGCATCCTTACAACATAACACTAAACTAAGTAAAAAAGCTATCTGAAAGGCAGTTTGTGCTGAGTCAAACATGGAAAGCACGAGCTTCAGAGTGCCATGCGACCATGTTAGAGATGCTCGTTCACATAGTTGTCAAGTGTTGGAAGACGATACTGTTTGTCTGCAACGTGCATAAACAGAAGCAAGCCTTCCCCCCATACTATCAACCAAGCCTTCCGGTGAAACCTAGCCTGTTCTTTGTTGCACACTTGCCCTAGTGTGGGAGAATGATTGTATGGGAAAAAGCTTTGTTGTTGTTGTTGTTGTTCCTTCTTTATATGCCTAGGTTGATTGATTAATCAACTGATTTTGTTTTTTAAATTTGTGACACATTTTCATGCATTGGCTTGAACATGTATTAAATTTTGGTGACCTACTTGATGAGAATGGCAGCAACTTGTTTGGTGTAGATTGATTGTACTTCTCCGCGGTTGAAGTTGTGTATCTTGAAGTATGATTTTCCTATTTTCTCTTCTTTGTCAATAGTGTTGGTGGCTGGGTAACTCTTGGTTGCTCACATTATCTTCTTGGTCAAAAATCCAACAACTTAGTGTGCATTCTCTCCTTCTTTTCCACATAGATGTGTCAGCTCATGATCAAACAATTCTTCATTATACTAATTGCCTTCGTCCATATATTTTCTTAAACAAATTTTTTATTTTGATTGATATGCCTCTATTGGCTTGTACTGTTGTGTAGCTTTGGAATTAAAAATAGTTTTGAGAGATTTGCCTCTTGATTCTTGTATTATTTATTTCTTAATCTTCAAGGATAAAAGGGCTTAAGTCATGTATTTTCTATTGAGCATTTCTATGTTTTGATGGAAAATTTTGAGAGATGTGCAGTTTTAGTAAAGTTAATCACATAAATCAATGCTTAATTATAAATATGCTTTATTGGGCACTACATGCATTACATTTTTGTTATTTAGACAAAGTAGATACAGTTCTTTTACCCTCGAATGCTGACAATTTTCTTAAGTGTGGTTCTAATTACCATGTTTGTTTATATATGTGACTACAGACAATATATTTAGAAAGACTATGAACCATGTATGTGGGAAGCACCATGTGGCTACAAGAGGGAATGAAATCTGGAGTACCCAGCACGACAAAGAGGGAGAATTCAGAGCATGTTAAGGATATACTTACTCCAACTTTATCCATATAAAATCAAATCATTGTTAGAGGATGAATTTAGAGATCTTTCTGAATCATGTTACTCTACAATAAAGAATGAATGCTCAAGTAACTGTGATGAAAATATATCTGTATGTATGCATGTATGTATGTATGTTGCTTTTGATTATAATTTAAAATATAACATACCAAATCATAATAAATTTATATGCGCCGCATGGTGCCTAACTTAGTAGGATCCCTTAGTTATGTGCAACAATGATCATTGCAGGTAATCATCTATGCGTATAGTAATGATTTACTCTTCTACCTTTGTGAAACTCTATGTAATCATCCATGTGTGTGGCATGTGAGACAATGTTCCATATGAGAAGAATTCTTTGTTATATTGCTTTTTATACTAGTAACCATTATGAGAATATTGTTTCATATAGAGCTTTTACCATTGAATTCTAGGATTCTTAGAGAATATAAGAAATCAAAATTTGTTGTTATATATTACTTTGATAATGGTGATCATTTATATCTCTTAATATTTATTGTGTTTTATTGTATCATTACAGGAATTACATAATACAAGAAATATTAGAGATGATCGATCACGACCTCTCATACATTAGAATTTTCTTTAGGATAAACATTGGATATTAGTTTTGCTTATATTTAGCCCATATGGCATTTATGTACTAGTTTTCATATTGGCCTAGCTGTTTGGTAATGTTGGACTTAATATATTTTTTATTCGATCCATACAACATTTGTGTATCCTTATTACTTTGGTACATAGGACCAACTTTGTTGAAAACTTTATAAATGTTTGTTACTTGAGTTATTTGCATGATGCTTTTATTTGGATATATATTAAATTTGTAAGGTAAATCATATTATAATTATTTGATATTGTATATCATGTGTATGTGATATAATTATATTTCTCATGATAGATTAAAACCATCAAAGTACAAGTGGAAGTATATTTTCATCAGTTATTCATTATACATATTTTGGTGGTTTAACTCCTGTGATATTATGGCGGTTCAACTCTTCTAAATATGTTACAAGATTTACTTGTGCAAAATAATTTTTTTTCTAATGGTTCCAACAATTACCTTATTTCAAAGAAAACTTTTCCGATACCAGAAATTTATTTCCGATGATTCTTTTAAACATTTTTGGTGATTTGAAAATAGGTCGAAAATGCCTTGTCGTGGCGGTTAAGAGATGCTGGAGTATTTTTGGCGGCTCTACAATTATTTCCGATAGATGTTTTTTCAGTGAACCTTTTTCGGCAATTTTCAACTATTTCCAAATGGTCTCAACCACCGGAAATGTCATTTTCAGAACCGCCGAAAATTCTTAAATTTATACTGGTGCACTTTCAACAAACGACTCTTGAGGACTGACAGTAGCATCTGTGACCATTAAAACACATCATAAACACCTAAAAAATCTCATACAAAAGAGAGATCGTAAACTCACTCAACCCCTTTAAGAATCATGTCAATCTCTCATGCAAAAGAACCAATTTTCTAGGCTTACTAAATCATAAAACAATAAATCAATATAAAGTACAAAAGATACAGTCTGTCAATACTCATTCCACCAATATCCTATATAAATCTCAGAGAATCGAGGGTCCTGGAGGCATATCCTGCAAATAAAAGCAACAAGAAATGAAAATAAAGGATCACTCACGAGCAAACAGATTCTGCAAAACCAAATTCTATATGCAATGAGCTACTTTGTTTAAAATCATAGATTCCTACATATTCCTTTCATTCTAGAAACTGAAATTTTAATTGGTTGTTGATGTAGTTATTTCATGTCTCGTGTAATCACACATATATGTGTATATATATATACACACACACATATATACGTACATATGTATACATACAACAACAACTAAAGCCTTTTTCCATACTAGACTACATATATATATATATATATTTCCATACTAGACTATATATATATATATATACAGATATATATTCACATATAGATATATACACAGATATATCTATATGATGAGCCCTGAGGCATGCTTTGATCAGATTTAAAAAAGGAGGCCCACAATGTAGATGAGCCCTGAGGAACACAGCAACGGTGGTGACAACTGGCAAACTATACGTAACATTACAACATAAAGACAACAACAATAAGATGAGCGAGAAGTTATTGATATCATGCACACGAAGAGGATGTATTCAACGATTGCTATCTTGAATGAAGCCTATAAATAGCGATTATAATGTTCAAGTAAAAGATCGAATCAATCACATTACATCTTTTTTGTTCCTAGTATAACTTTCTTCTGCTTCCTATAAGAGTAGTCTTAACTTAGTTTATTGACGTTCTTCTTTAGATACATTCAGTCGGATTTTCATCTTATCATCCTCTTTACCCAAGCATATTATACTGACAGTAACCGAGATACATTCAGTCATATTCTGTCTTATCGCCTTCTTTACCCGTAACCTAAATACATTCAATCGGATTCTCGAGGACTTCCTTTCATCACATGAAACCTTATCCATTTTTCCCTTTCAAAACGAGGACCTGACTTTGTTGACATGTCCTACGTCACATCTATAATAAGAAGGTTTATGTAAGTAGTACCTCAATTGTGCCGCCATTTGTTATGACAACAGAAATATTTTCAAGTTTGATGAGCAGGGGTCTATGTGAGACAACCTCCGCTTGGCTGGCGGAGACAGTGTCACCTTCTACCTTCATGGCAAAAAGGACAAGGACTTCTGCCTAGTTTCCAACGTCCACGTGAACGGCCATTTCATCGGCATCTGCAAGAGAGGTGGCGGAGTGAAGCATTTCACATATATTCAGTCCATTGGCGTACTCTTTGATGACCACAAACTCGATCTTCGTTGGTGCCAAGATGGTGAAAAGATTTATATACATAAAACATAATACGTACATGACACGCACACACAGATCAATTATCGCTAACACTAGATTAGATAAACCTTTTCAAATTACTGAACTACCGTGAAATTGGATCACTTTGGAAAATACACGGCTTTTGTAGAAAAGCTTTATTGTATGCCGAAAGGACAACTCTAATATTTACATAATATTTCTTATCGATATTTGAAACATTTTAATGAAGTCATTCGCTATTGACATAATTATATTTATTCAATGAGCTTCACTTTAAAATCTAACCTCATAAACATCAAGTGCTGATCTTTGTAGGTTTCTCAATGGGATGATGCCATGGATCAGTTAGCCATTAACTTTGATGGTGACCCATCTTCCTTCCTAACATAGAGAAGAAGCCCAATGGACTTCATGAGCATCCACTGTCATCATTACTCGCTCGGAGAAAACCAATGAAATAGTGGTTGACAGATCTCGGAGTTTATTCTTCTATCTGGCAAGTTTAATAAAATGAACAGAGTTTATATGTGCTTTCTTGCAAGGTCTCTTGCGAATTTTCTGTTATTTAAATGGTATTTGACGTACCTCTTGGCATGGCCACGAAAGCGATTATTATCATCAACTTGATCCCACATCCTTTTTTCTTCTGTACGTCTTTGAAGATGGTTAAGTTTGCATGGCCAGCGAGAAGAAAAGTGCAGCACAGCTGGGGAACTGTTATCCTAGAGCTAGGCAAAAGGTTTCCTTTTTTTAAGAAAGGCCAGCCAAGGTTAGGCAGACCCCTACAGCAGCACACTCAGGAATTGATGTGTCATGTCATGACCTTTTAACAGAGGGCAAACCCCTTAGCCAGAGCCATGCCTCTCTTGACAGAACTTTTCAAAAAGGTAGGAACCGCACTTGTGGCTCCAATGCATTTCAGGAAACCAACATGAACTGCATAGCGTTTGCTCATGCCAAACCGAAACACTGGAATTGATGTCAAAAGAGCACTCAAGCAGATAACCCACCGGACGGGGCTCTCCACTCATGTCAAGGCTGACCATGAGTTCGACTCCTGGGGCACAAAAACCCAACTTCCGCCTCCCATCGTAACAAAAAAAAAAGATTGCTGCCAAAAGAGAAACATCCCGAAGGGACCCTTCTCAAAAAGAGGGAAATACAAGACCCTGTGGGCGGTAAAGTTTCTCAGGTCAACAGCATCTGATTACTTAATTTTCTTTTTTTACATTTGATTAGTAGCACTCGGTTTAAGAAAGCATGGTTCTAGAACCCAATCACTCAACGCTGAAGGGTGTTGTTCCTACTAAGCTCTCAAAGGATTTGAGAAGCAAATCCTTTACAACTAAACTTTTAACCATACTAGATGGAGTCAGCTACGTGGATTCTTTGGTGTCATATTCACAGTTAACTCAACATGAACTACATCATTCTTTATTGTTTCTTTCTAACAGTTTTTGTAATCTTCCTCTTTCTCTTTTAACATTTTCACGATTTAATTTTTCATACTTTCTTACCGGAACTTCCTAGCTGTGATGGGTTTTTTAACCTTGAAAAAAAATTTTGAAAACAAGCTTCTCTTATGCTATATTAGCTGGACATGTACATACATCTCAACTCATATAAGCTCCTTGCTCAAAGGAAACCTTTGCTTGCCTGTTTCATAAGCGCACAATTAACAATCAAGCAACTGCAGTGCTAGGCATCTTCCAAAGGGTTAAGGAATCTCTTGATGGGTCCAGTGTGCATCACTAGGTGGACTTGTCTGATCCTATATGCCCCAAGAAGGAGAACTCCCTTCTGATCCTATATTATCAATAGCACGCTATAGCGTTTTAGCGGACCTCAGACCGCTATACCGCATAGAAGTTAAGGGACGACCTTCTTAGGGACAGAGCTTCAAAGTTGTGGTGGATTTTGTAGGGAGGCACTAGCCATGGATAGAGATGACAACCGGCCTGCCAGCAATGCTTCTCTCTCTCTCTCTCTCTCTCTCTCTCTCTCTCTCTCTCTCTCTCTCTCTCTCTCTTAGGATTGACACAGTTCCGCCGAAGTGGTAGACCGCAGGTGGGCTGTGCTGCATCGGTGACCCTGCGCCTCCTCCAGTTGGAGCTGATTTCTCCCTCTACGTATTTGTCCGCGACTCACACATTCATGCTTTCACAAATTCCCTTGCCCACCTTTTATTCTTTTGTAGGGAAAGAAGCTTTTATTCTTTTTTGTAGGGAAAGAAGCTTTTGATGTGGCGACGACAGGCAAGTCATCATCTACGTTTAAAAGTCTATTGTTTTTCTCGAAGAATGACTACCTGGGTTTGAGTTCCCATACAGCGGTTCGGGATGCTGCAACTAAGGTGTTGAAAATGGTTCATTATTTTAAATACATGCGTACTCAACTCAGATGCTGATATATTTATGAATTCAGGCTGCTCAAGAACATGGAATGGGTCCAAGAGGTTCTGCTTTGATATGTGGCTATACTTATCATCACAGGCTACTTAAATCGTCATTGTTAGATTTAAAAAAGAAAGAGGTGCGCATGTTTAGTTGAAAATTATTCTCTTATATAGTTAAAATAATGTTTGCTTATTTCTATATCCTCATTTAAGCATAAACACTGAAAGTGCAACTGTACTTCCCAAGTGCCTCCCCTGACCAAGTTAATCAATATCGATTTTTGAAATTCATGATCCAAAAAATGAAGTGTGTGTTTTGTATGAATAGTATTTGGATGATTAATAACTTTTGATGCTTCAGCTGGCTCATATGACAATGTTGAAGTCCTATTACCATTGGATCGTATTCAATTGATCAATAATCTAGTCTTATTTCTCATTTCATTCTGTGCAAGTTGCCAATTTCCTTATTCCAATGTTTTATAAGTGGTATTGCTAGAATCATGCTCATCTTGTTGCATATCTTAACAAGGATCTATATTATGCCATGTTATGAATTTTTGGTGCACCAGGTATGTTCACGATGAATTACGATGAATTTGTATTTCACTTTTGACGGTTTAAGTTAGAAGAATTTCTGTGGCAAATATTGGTTGTTGCACCAGACATCACACACACACACACACACACACACACACACACACACATATATATATATATATATATATATATATATATATATATATATATATATATATATATATATATATCTTAACATTTTGCATTACTTATCTTTTCTTAACAAAATTTATTATTTGTTTGATGCAAATACAGTTCATACTTATGGATCATCTTTGTCTCATTGTTATGATGTGAAAACACTCTCTTAAGTAGTGGATAAAAAGTTTGATTTAAGGAGCTTGATGTATTCGTATAAGTGTGTCTAACTAAAGTTTAGTGTTGAACTTGAACTCGACATTGAACGAGATAAGAGGCTCCTGATGTTTCAAATGGCATATTATGTGCACGTGCTTGGCTTATACATGCATTAGGGTCAGGACACCAGGGTGCAATGCATGCTCTCTCACATTGGGGTCAAAACACCACTATTGCAGCTAATGCAAGTTGTAACCTGCACCTTGTCTATGTCTATTCCCATCGTTGCATGCTTCATTTCATTAATATGACTTTTTGGTACATTCTAGTCTTTAATTGTGTATGCATTCTTTTCATCTCTAATTATTTACACTTTGAACTTGAAGCACCTCATTGGTACTCGCTACACTTGCATTAGTGCTTCTACATATGTACCTTAACATTTTCCTTTGTGGCAACATGATTACTTATTAGTACATGTGAATTGTTTTTTCATGTTCACTGCTCGGTGTGGATTATTTTAGAGCAAAACATGTAATGTGCATACATGCTCTAAAGAGTAAGAAAGGGGTAAGGCTTGGTGACACCATATGACCATATTCACCATACTTGAGCAAATAAGTAATTATATATTTGTTTATTTTAATTTTTTTACTTAATGCTTAGAATAACTTTGTTACATTTATGTTTTTGTCTAAGTCACACAGACACTTCTAAGAGGTGGAGTGTCGACCTCGATACGAGTGTGACATCGACACCAACACCTTGTCTGTGCGGCATGATAAAAAAAAATTATAACTCAAGGTTCTGCCGTCTATGATGTATTTATCCTGGAAAACCCGATCAAAGAGGGAGTAATCCGTGAAGACGATGAAACCGAAGCCTCTTAGTCGATTCGTAACCTTATCTCCCATGATGACCACTTGAGTTACCTCCCCATAGTTTCCAAAATGCTCTTTCAGCTTGTCTTCCATCATCTCCCATGAAACTCCGCCGATGAACGTAGAAAAATATCACAACGCGGACATTCTTCACTTCCTTTTGTGTGGATATTTCACGCTTTAAAATCTGGTATCGATTTTGAAGCTCAAGTCTTTTTGGATAAATGAGTCCGAATAGTGAAGATTGATTTGTGTATTATGATGAAATTAGTAGTTGTTTACGGTTTATGTGTTTTGCTTTAATATAAAGTTGTGTACTTGTTATTGTCATATACTTATGTTAATTGATGTCTCACTTGTTGTAGCTTGAATATTATAAGTAATCGTACGATGTTTGTAAGGAAAGGTGAAGGCATATGCATTTTGGTGGTTTATGTGGATGATATCATTATCACTAGAGACAATGATAATGAGATAAGGCAGTTAAAAGGTCAGCTACTCTCCTTATTTGATACGAAAGATCTAAAACCTCTTCATTATTTCTTAGGGATCGAAGTATTGAGGAATTCAAGGGGCATATTCCTAACTCAAAGGAAATATACTCAGGACTTATTGAGGAATACTCAGATGTTAGAGTGTAAACCAAGTGTACCCATGAAAACCAACATAAAATTAAGTGTCAATACAGATGAACCATTGAAAGAATCTGGAGAATATCATAGATTAGTACGATGGCTTATATATTTGACCATCACATGCCCAAATATCTCCTATGTTATAAGTATGGTAAGTCGATTTATGCATTGTCCTACTAAATCAGACATGAATGCAATGAAACAAATATTGTAATACCTGAAACACACTCCTGAAAATGGTCTGATGTATACAGCTCATAATCATTTAAAGGTTGAGGTATATACAAATGCTAACTGGGCAGGATAAACTGATGATAGAAGGTCTACATCGAGTACCTAATTATGGTAGGAGGTAACCTAGTCTTATGGAAAAGCAAAAAAACATATTGTAGTAACGAGATCATCAGTAGAGGCAGAGTACAAGGCAGCTGCACTTGTTGTGTACAAAGCAATTTGGCTAAAATCCATACTACAAGAACTTGGTACACTCCATAAATCAATTTTATTCTACTGTGACAATCAGGCAGTAATTCAAATAGCAACTAATCTAGTGTATCATGAAAGAACAAAGTACATTGAGATAGAATGTCACTTCATAAGAGATACGGTAAAATCAAGGATCATCAAGATGATATATGTAAGGTCTAAAGAGCAGTGTGCAGACTTCTTGACCAAATCCCTAGGAAAGGGAAGAATGAAGTAGGAAAGGGAAGACCGGAGAAACTCCTTAGCAAGTTGGGAAGTTAGAGTATCTTCATTCTAACTTGAGGGGGAGTGTTGAAATAGGATATAGTTTCGTCATTGTTAAAGCATTTTGTATTATAGTTAAAGTGTGTTGTAATTTTATGTTTTTAAAAGTACTTTATTATAAGTCACTTATTAGGGGTAGAATAGTCTTTTGAGTTATAATCCTGTATTATATTAACCTAATGGACAGTCATCCATTAGGTGAGATGAAATAAACAAGAGAGAGAGAGAGACAGCCACAGCCCAAGCAAGGCGGCAGCACCTTCAATCTTTTCTCTCCCACTGTCGTTTCATCAAATCTTCACGATTCATCGAATATTCAACAATACTAATAACTGAGATGCGGTTCAAAAGTACCTTGAAAATTATGCTCCTTTATATGGCTTGATGGACAAAATATGTAGTTCTAGCAAGTATATGCCATTCACATACTCTCTTTTGCCACCAATAAAAATTCGTTTAGAACTCTCTAATCAATTCCTACCACCTGTAATTTGAAGGCACAATCATCATTCTTTCTCTTTAACAAAAGCGAGAATTCTTCTAATACCAAAACTCTATTAGGACTTAAAAATATTTCAAGCAATCACATCATACAAAACTATTCTCTGCAAGTCATAGTGCATCACTAAGGGATCACCCTTGCATGACCGGTCCCAAGCCCGGATAACGGAGGAGGGCTTTCGACAGCTAGCGTAAAACTTTGTCGGATTTTTATACCATAGATTACACAAATTATGAGCATTGCATTAGGGCGTCCCCTCCTAGCGACGCGCTGTAGATCCCGAATGCAGTAAAAAGTAAGCAAGAGAACTACATTTTTGCCTGGACGTAGTAAATCAATTGCAGAGAAGGTTCTCAGATCATGAATGGGTGTGGGTAAAGAAGTTAGTCGCACTACATTACTGCCCGAATGTAGTGAAAAAATTACAGAGAGGGTCTCCACATTTTCAATATGGATGGATGTGGGGGCTAAGGAAGCTAGTCCTTGATAATAAGATTCGTATTTGTACTTGAAATATTGAAACATTGACCGACAAGTTAGTGGGAGTGGTAGATACTATGATTCGAAGAAAGATTCATATCATATGTTTACAAGAGACAAAGTGGGTTGGAGAAAAAGCAAAGAAGATTGAGGATGATATGGTGACTGAATCATGACATTGAAATTAGTCTTACGAGCAGAGGTTTTGAATATAGTTTGTGCATACGCACCCCAAGTAGGACTAGAAAATAGTATAAAGATGGCTTTTTGAAGGAGTGAGATAAGGTGACAAAGAATTCCACAAAGAGAGATGATTTGTTAGGGAGGAGACTTAAATGGACATATCGGTAAAGAGGCATTAGGATATCAAGGTATTCATGGAAACTTTGATTTTGTGGATATAAATGAGGAAGGTAAGGAGATTTTAAATTTTGCTATGGCATTTGATCTCTTTGTATGATACGGTCACCATATCGTTGTATGTCTACTACACTCTCCTTTAAATCTTTATTTATGATAATACCAACTCCGTTTTGAGCCTTTTTTTTACCTGAGTACCATAATTTAAAACTTGTATCCTCTATCTCCTTTGTTTTTTTCCAACCCATTTTGTCTCTTGTAAACATAGAATATGAATCTTTCTCCGAATCATAGTATCTACTACCTCCATTAGCTTACCCGATAATGTTCCAATATTCCAAGAACCAATACGAATCTTATTATCTAGGACTAGCTTCCTTACCCCCCGCATCCGCCCATTCTTAAAATGTGGAGACCCTCTCTGAAAATTCTTCACTACATTCAGGCAGCAATGTAGCGGGACTAACTTTTTTACCCACACTCGTCCATGATATGAGAACCCTCTCTACAATTGATTCACTATATTCGGGCAAAAATATAGTGGCCCTTGCTTACTTCTTACTGCATTCGGGCTCTGCAGCATGTCGCTAGGCGGGGACGCCCCAAAGCAATGCTCATAATTTTTGTAATCTATGTAATAAAAATCCGACGAAGTTTTACGCTGGTTGTCGGAAGCCTAACACCCTCCTCCTTTATCCAGGCTTGGGACCTGTAATGCAAGGGTGATCCTTTACATGGGCAGAGTTTTTAAATTTTTAAATTTATGTCAAAAGTTCATACCTGGAGCATAAACACGTGTACACTTAAAAAGGGACAAGCAAAGTGGCATGAATGCACACATATGATTAGACTAAAAATAGGATACTGATAACGAGTGGGTTTTGGTCCATCTTTGATTTCCACATTCATGCCACTTTGTCACTTTGTGTACACCAAGAAATAATAGATCCCAAGCCCGGATAAAAATTACATTATGATAAAAAAACTAGTGAAATTTTAGGAGCTTATAAGAAAGCGAAAAAGGAAGCGAAAAAGGCCGTGAGTGAATCAAAAGTTAAAATTTCGGAGGATTTATATAAAAAAATCAACTCAAAAGAGGGTGAAAGAGATATTTTTAGGATAGCTAGGGCTAGAGATAAGAAAACTAAAGATCTTAATTATGTTAGATGCATCAAGGACGAGGATGAAAAAATTCTAGTGGCAAATGATGATATAAGAAATAGATAGAAAAACTATTTTTATAATCTTTTTAATGAAAATAAACATGTTAGTATTAGTTTATGAGATTTAGCCAAGTCAGAAAAGTATATAAACTACAATTTCTACCGACATATTCAAAAGAATGAAGTCAAAGAGGCTCTTAAACATATGAAGGGTGGTAAATCAGTAGGACCAGATAATATTCCTATCGAAGTTTGGAAAATACTAAGAGAAATAGGAATCACTTGGCTCACAAGACTATTTAATGAAATATAGAAAAACCAAAAGATGCCCGAGGAATGGAGAGCAAGTACACTTATACCCATATATAAGAACAAGGGAGACATTCAAAATTGTGCGAATTATCGAGGTATCAAGTTAATGAGTCATACTATGAAATTATGGGAAATAATTATCGAACGTAGGTTAAGACAAGTATCAAGTATAACAGAGAACCAATTTGGATTCATGCTAGGTAGATCTACTATTGAAGTGATTCACCTTTTGAGACGTCTTATGAAACATTTTAGAGCAAAAAAGAAAGACCTTCACATGATATTTATTGATCTAGAAAAAGCTTATGATAGAGTACCGAGGGAGGTTCTTTGGAGAACTTTAGAAAAAAGAGGTATCCCATTGACATATATTAACCTTATAAGAGACATGTATGATGGTGCAAAAACATGTGTGAGGACTCATGAAGGAACGACAGACTTCTTTGAAGTTAATATTGGGTTACATCAAGGATCAACTTTAAGCACATACTTATTTATAATGGTGATGGATGAGTTAACAAAACATATTCAAGATGAAGTACCTTGGTGTATGTTATTTGCAGATGACATTGTATTAGTGGAGGAGTCTAAGGAAAAAGTTAATAGAAAATTGGAACTATGGAGAGAAACATTAGAAAGCAAAGCCTCCGACTTAGTAGAACAAAGACAGAATATATGGAATGTAAGTTTGATCATTTGGTTACCTCAAAGGACATAGAAATTAAAATTGGCACACATTGCATCTCCCAAAAGGAAAGTTTTAAATACCTAGGGTCAATTTTTCAGAGTCATGGAAGAATTGATGGAGATGTTACGCATAGAATTAACGCGGGTTGGTTAAAATGGAGAGGAGTATCCGGTATTCTTTGTGATAAGAATATACCATTAAAATTAAAAGGTAAATATTATAGAGCAACAATTAGGCCTTCCATGTTTTATGGTTATGAGTGTTGGGCAGTTAATCATCAACATGTACAAAAGATATATGTGACAGAAATGAAGATGGTGAGATGGATGAGTGGTCATACAAGAAAAGACTGTATACATAATGAGGTTATTAGAAACAAATTAGGAGTGGCACCAATAGAGGATAAAATGAGAAAACATCGTTTAAGATGGTTTGGACATATAGAAAGAAGATCAAAAGAAGAACCTCTAAGAAGGTTAGAAAAACTAAATTTGGAAAGTATTAAAAGAGGTAGAGGACGACCACAAAAGTGTTGGAAAGAAACAATAAAGAATGATCTAGCTTATTGGGAGTTAACTGCTAACATGGCACACGATAGGGATTTGTGGAAACAAAGAATCCATGTAGCCGACTCCGTCTAGTATGGGAAAAGGCTTAGTTGTTGTAGTTGTATTTGATCTCTTTATAGTCAATACAATCTTCAAAAAATGAGATGAACATTTAATTATTGATAAGAGTGGCTTATCACAAACACAAATTGATTATTTTATTTATAGTAAAAAAGATAAAGCGTGTTGTAAAGATTGCAAGGTAATTTCAGGAGAAAGCTTAACCACCCAAGGTCAACTTTTAGTTATTAATTTAGAGGTGAAAAAGTGGACAAAGAAGAAAAGAGTGCATCGAGCTATTTAGACTAAATGGTGGAACTTCAAAAGCGAGAAAGAAGGTATATTTAAACAGAAAGTCCTTCAAGGAGATGCTTGAAATTATGTTGGTACACCCTGTGATATGTGGAATAATATGGTTATACATATTAGGAAAGTGGCGAAAGATGTATTAGGTGTATCTAAGGGAGGTGTATTGGCACAAAAAGAAGCTTGGTGGTGAAGTGAAGTAGTGCAAAATAAAATCAAGAACAGGACACGTTACAAATTACATTATGCGGAGAAAACTAGTGAAACTTTATAGGCTTATTAGAAAGCAAAGAAAGAAGCGAAAAAGGCCGTCAGAGAAGCAAAATCTAAAATTTGGGAGGATTTATATAAAAAACTCAACTCAAAAGAGGGTGAAAGAGATATTTTTAGGATCTAGAGATAAGAAAACTATGAATCTTAATTTTGTTAGATGCATCAAAGATGAGGATGAGAAATTTCTAGTAGGAAATGATGATATAAAAAATAGATTTTAAAACTATTTTTATAAGCTTTTTAATGAAAATAAAGATGTTAGTATTAACTTAGGAGAGTTTGCCAAATCAGAAAAGTACATAAACCACATTTTTTACTGATGTATTCAAAAGAATAAAGTCAAAGAGGCTCTTAAACATACGAAGGGTGGTACATGAGTAGGACCAAACAATATTCCTATAGAAGTTTGGAAAGTCCTAAGAGAAATAGGAATCACTTGGCTCACAAGACTATTTAATGAAATATAGAAAAACCAAAAGATACTCGAGGAATGGAGAGCAAGTACACTTATACCCATATACAAGAACAAGGGAGACATTCAAAATTGTGCAAATTATCGAGGTATCAAGTTAATGAGTCATACTATGAAATTATGGGAAAGAATTATCGAACGTAGGTTAAGACAAGTATCAAGTATAACAGAGAACCAATTTGGATTCATGCTAGGCAGATCTATTATTGAAGCGATTCACCTTTTGAGACGTCTTATGGAACATTTTAGAGCAAAAAAGAAAGACCTTCACATGATATTTATTGATCTAAAAAAAGCTTATGATAGAGTACCGAGGGAGGTTCTTTGGAGAACTTTGGAAAAAAGAGGTATCCCATTGACATACATTAACCTTATAAGAGACATGTATGATGGTGCAAAAACATGTGTGAGGACTCATGAAGGAACGACAGACTTCTTTGAAGTTAATATTGGGTTACATCAAGGATCAACTTTAAGTACATACTTATTTATAATGGTGATGGATGAGTTAACAAAACATATTCAAGATGAAGTACCTTGGTGTATGTTATTTGCAGATGACATTGTATTAGTGGAGGAGTCTAAGGAAAAAGTTAATAGAAAATTGGAACTATGGAGAGAAACATTAGAAAGCAAAGCCTCCGACTTAGTAGAACAAAGACAGAATATATGGAATGTAAGTTTGATCATTTGGTTACCTCAAAGGACATAGAAATTAAAATTGGCACACATTGCATCTCCCAAAAGGAAAGTTTTAAATACCTAGGGTCAATTTTTCAGAGTCATGAAAGAATTGATGGAGATGTTACGCATAGAATTAACGCGGGTTGGTTAAAATGGAGAGGAGTATCCGGTATTCTTTGTGATAAGAATATACCATTAAAATTAAAAGGTAAATATTATAGAGCAACAATTAGGCCTTCCATGTTTTATGGTTATGAGTGTTGGGCAGTTAATCATCAACATGTACAAAAGATATATGTGACAGAAATGAAGATGGTGAGATGGATGAGTGGTCATACAAGAAAAGACTGTATACATAATGAGGTTATTATAAACAAATTAGGAGTGGCACCAATAGAGGATAAAATGAGAAAACATCGTTTAAGATGGTTTGGACATATAGAAAGATCAAAAGAAGAACCTCTAACAAGGTATGAAAAACTAGATTTTGAAAGCATTAAAAGAGGTAGAGGACGAGCACAAAAGTGTTGGAAAGAAACACTAAATAATGATCTAGCTTATTGTGAGTTAACTGCTAACATGGCATATGATAGGGCGGGCTCTGCGGAAACAAAGAATTCATGTAGCCGACCCTGTCTAGTATGGGAAAAGGCTTAGTTGTTGTTGTTGTTGCATAGTGCATCACAAGGAATTCAAAGATGACCAAAATCAAGTCGCTTTGACTCTTATACTAGCAGTTTAGAATTCTCGTTCATGAACTCTACACTCAGGTCCTCGAGTATAATCAGTTAATCACCTAACAAAATGAGAGCTTAGATTTTCTTTTCATCTTGAAAAATTATGAGAATTGCCACGTCTATAGAGAATCTTCATTATGCATAATTATAAGTCAAAATCTTCAATGGTACAGAACCAAATTCAGCCCATTGGATAATGAGGTGTGGCAGAAAGTGACAGCAAGGATTTTCTCTTGCTTTAACAAACTGAGGCAGCTAACATGATGAGCTCAAATTATTTCTCAACAATATAAAACATGACTTGTAAAAGATGCCAAAGTTTGTTAGACCAATAGCTTTTACTAATCCTCAGCTGTACAAAAGTGGTCCCAATGTGGCCACCCGAACAACCAGACGATGTTTGTTTTTTTCAATGTATCTCAAGGAGGGACATAGTTCTGGCTTCAAACCATCATCTCCTTATTATTTCAATATCTTTACTACATTATTAATCTAGCACCATCACCAACCCATGCTATCGTAAATTGGTCTGGACTCTGAACTATACAGAAAAGAATTACAGCTTTGCGGTGAAATAGAGAAAGTGAGTAACGGTTATTTAAAGGTATCATTTGATGTTTCCTCCAATTTAGTTTGAAATGTCTGTGAGCTTGTCTTTTAAGAATAACAAATTTGGCTTTGAACTTTTACCAATCTAAAATATGATGCACAATGAGATAGTAAAATGCCAGTCAATATTTTCCCAAGAGTCAGTTTGCAAAAAATCGACTCCAAAGATGTTTCTCTTATTTCATTGCTGAATTTCAGTGCTTCTGACAACTCACCAATGGAAGACACATCTAAATCCAAGCTCTCTCAAGGTCATCACCAGACATGTTTCTTGCTGTCCTGCACTTTGTTTTGCAGAACGAATCATTTACTAACATACTGGTGAGAGCACTAGGGATAAATGCATCTTCAAGTTGCAGGATGCAATTGATGGAGAAATATCAACTAAGCCTTCAGGCCACCAGATATTTACATACTACTAAGCGTACCTTAACCTCACGCTTAACCAATTTTGCAACGAGGTGGGATTGAGTAGAAAGTGCAATATCAGGACCTCGTAGGGGTCACCCAACCTGGTACTAGTCTTGCCAAGAATGCTTGACTGCAGAATCCTTATGAGGCCCATTGCTGAGAAGATTACCCCTTATACTACTAAGCTTATGGCATGAAAATTATTGAAGGTTTTAACACTAATTGAAACCAAACCAACAAACAACAACCAAGCCATTTCCCATGCTAGATGGGGTCGGCAATTGAAGCCAAATTATTTTCAGATTTCTCAAGACATTCCACAGAAGAAATAAATAAGAACGATTTGCAGAAAGGGCAGCTTACCAAGTTTTGCACCCAGTCATCAAGAGAATGGTACAGCAGTATGATGACAATGCTCTCTTCTGAAACAATTATTCAAGTTGTTATCCTTCCATAGACTCCACGCACTTCTAACGTCTTGAAGTTGTTCTTCAGGTATGCTGGTATAGTTATCAAGGTTTTCTACCCATTCCCTCCATGGGGAATTGGATGCATCTAAGAATTTAGATAATCTAGGTAACAAAACATCAGAATGAAAATGATCAACGGACATTTGTATCTCATCTGATTCAATTAATTTCATCACCTCAGGCGTGGAATCAGAGCCAGGAAGAATGTTCCTCAGAGAGAACTCATTACCCTTCAAGATGAGGACTTCAGAGGGAGCAAGTGGTAGGACTATTCGAGAAAACTTTGACAGAGATAGTTGTATTATATCTTTTGGAAGCAGTGACCGTTTCACTGCTACAGCAGTACCCACCATCTTCCTTATCTGCCAAACCCACACAATAGTAAGAAACGGACACATCAACTGCCAAAACAGGTACATGAGATTTACAAAAAAAGGAAACCAAAAGCTGGATGTTTTTAAAAGCTGGTGACTTGATCAGAAAGACGAGTTGAGATAATGTGCAGGCACGAACACTATATTGCATTACAAGAAAATATTTGCAAGACCACCTAGAAACTGAACTGTGCTACTGCACATTCATTGGGTGCACCATCCAGGCACACATTTGCTTGTCTTGTGTGAGTATGTGTGGGTATATATGTGTATATACATATACATGCAGACATATATCTATATATGTACAGCATATTCATACATATATATATATATATCACACATATACATTTCTATGTATATAGTTATATATTGCTTTAGGTTGGCAATCATAAAAGTACATGCCCCTGGTACAAGCATCACACACAAACAAACACACATATACGTACATACACACACACACACACATATATATATATATATATGCCTGTGTATATATATAGGTAGATATAGATATATGGATGTATCTATGTATGTATTGTGTATTATTTTCATATACAAATATATATAGATATGTGCTTGTGTGTGTCTGGTTCCTGATTTCCCAGATACAGCATTAAATTATTAAAAAATCTATCCTTGTTAGCGAAACAGAAAAAAATAGATCTCAATCTGAAAAATAATTTATCAAGAGCAAGTCGAACAGTTGTGGTTTGTGCATCCATGAAGGATCTTATTTCTCATACCGTGATGTACAAAATTACAAATAAGATCCAGAGTTTTAAAAACTCCTTTTACATGTGGAACTCATAAAATAATGACAGTGAACAAAAATGTTTCCTGCTACACGTGAATGGGAAATCAAAAACCAGTTATAGAACCACAAAACAATTCAATTAGGACAATGATTCTGAAATCCAAACCCCAAAGGAATGGAGCAAACTTACTTGATGCAACATAAAAGAGACACCACAGATAGAGATCTCAACATATTGAAACCCAGACACATATTCAAGCTTTGAACAAGTGCAAGATTTTATTTTTCTGAAGTGTGAAGCACTGAGTCTGTCTGCTTCATCAGGCTCATTTAGCCATCTTGCACGGATTGCTAGAGGAAGATTTAAGTCATTCTCTGTAATCTCAGACACAGAATCTTCAGCTATATCATCATCTGAGTCACTAATAGCCAAATGATCATGTCTTTCTTCAAAGGTATCTTTTTCTTGGCATGGTACATAGTCAGCTTCTACATTGCCCATCTTAACTTCATGTGATTCATAATCTGATGTTCTTCTCCTAGAAATGGCATGCTTGCGGCTGTTTGAACTTTTTCTATATTTCGAGCGTATTGTATAATTGTGAAAAGGATGCTCCCCCTGAAAGATTAGAACCATGAACTTAGTGTTCCAAGTGGAAAAGATAAAATCAACTACGTAACGTGGGTAGGCATACACGAAGTCATTGTGGGAGATAAAGCTAGAATGAGAAATTGGACCATGAAATAAGTTTCACATCCAGATCTCAGAATAGCAGATATTTGACACTAGCACAATACCCAACAAAATAAAGACATTTTCCTGGCACAAATGCTAGTTGAACAACTTTCACTGCATAATGTGGACGTCCTGAATCATGCAAAATATCACGTTAATGACAGAAATCATTCCTTCTGACAAAAACATCTATCACATTAGGTGAAAATTTTACATCAGAGAACTTTGACGCGAGATAAAAATTGAACCAATCAATAAGAATTACATTTTATCAAGAAACTCCTACAGTAGTGCAACTATAGACATCTCAATATTACGAATTTAAGGTACACTCACAATTTACACTGCTCAGAACCTTGGGCATTTGCACGACAGAAAGGTATGAACCTCGCAAGCTAACAAACTATGAGCAGATGAGTTGAATATCCGTGGTCCAAAAGAATGCAACAATATGAAAAATCAAAAACAGAACCTGGAAGCTGTACCAAAAAAAACAGAAACCTGAAACAGCAAAGTGAGACACCATACATCATGCTATTCTGCAAAGTAACCCAACGTCCCTATGAACAAATCAAAATTTAAATATTCTATGAGCTTTTCTATGAAATTTTTACCTCAAAACCTTTCAATATGCTGGAAAACTCCATTAGATGATTATCTATTTCTTCATCACTACTATTCTGTGCAATCCCTATTACTTCAGCAGGAACGAGATAGGAATACTTGCGGATAACACATTCCCTTCGAGCATCGAAACTCCTAACATGGTTCATGAGTTAGTTAATAGGGCAGATTACCAACGAATATGGCCTTCATGGATATCACAGTTTTGCATGTACCATAACAGTTGCGACCAAGGCCAAGAGTACAAACAAAAATAGTAAGTAGAGCATATTCATTGTATGTGGTGTCAAAAACTATCACTGCATGTAACATTTGATACAAACTAAAAGTAAAATTCTACAATCCCAATTAGAATTGTAAAAAGCATATCATTGCCTGTATAAGAAAGGCTCTTATATACATAGTATATTGTATTGTATTGTATCATTTTTATGAAAAGAACAATAAAAATAGTAAAAGATGAGGGAAAAAATGTTGAAGAATATATGTATCCGTTGTTTTAAGAGTTATTTTTATAATTTCTAATATTTGGGTATTATTGTAATTGCCCGTAGTACTAAGGGCATTTTGGTCATTTTCTGTTTTACAGCCCATTATATAAAGCTGATCGTTTTGTATTAGGGTTACGAGTTTGATATTAAGAAAGAGAGAAAGAGAGGGGGGCGGCCTCCATTGGAGGGACTGCCCCCTCCTCCAATCTCCCATTTTACTCTTTCCTGATTCGTATTGTTCTTCCATATTTGATTATCCGCTGCATTTACCACGAATTTCAACAAAAAATACAATCAATAACACAATATCGAGCAACACAAATACGACCAGTTAAACATCAGAGTACTACCATAAATCACTACAAGGAACATAACAAGGTAAGTCATTTGGCTAGATCAATAACAAAGTTGCACATTTATAAACAAGACGAAATACTAAGACTTAATTCCATGCGATCACAATCTAAGATTCAGCCAAAGTTTAAGTTGCACTCTTTGCACTAAGAAACAAAATACAAATCGAGAAACCATATCCACCTCCATGGCTACATTGCAATCTTTGGACGTCAACTTAGTAAGCTGAAACATCAGTAGTTAAAGGAAGAGCAATCAACCAAGATCCAGCCAATAGCAGCAAGCAAGTCCAGATTTGGGGAGAAAAAGAAAGGCGAAGACCGCTTTGCTAGCGAGAATTGATGTGACCCGCAAATTCATAAGACACTGTCTTAACTCGGACTCTTGGATTCTCAACTCGAAACGGCACCATTGGAAGATCCATATCCAGCTCTTACAGGATCCCAATCCAGACCAAATGGAACTATCCATATCTAAAGATAAGATTCACTCCATGGTTGACCAACCACTGTCGAATCACGTGGCTTGATAACATGGATTTGGTGGGCCATCCCATCCAGTTGGAGATTTAACTGCAAGTGAAAGCCAGATTTTATTACAATAACTTCTAAGCAGCCCAATTACTTTAGAGCTACTCTGCACATTTGTATATACCTTCTTTAAATATGTGATAGTAAATAAGGACTTATCCAATGGAATAGAATTACCATGTTGTAACTATAGCTAACTAATTGAAGCGTTATCTACCGTAGGGAAGTCAATGCTTATCTCTTTTAGGATTCTTTGTAGTATAGGACTCTTGTAATCCTTCTCTATGTAAAGGAGGTTCTGACATTAGATTTGGATTATGTTATATTACGAATTTACAACTTGAGACTTCTTTCCTCCAGCTCTCTCTCCCTTCCCAAGCTCTCGCGTCCCTCTCAAACTCGTCCAGTTCAGTCAACCCCAGGGACCAAAGCTAGCAACTTTAACCCACCATAACTCTGTTAATTCTTATCCATTTTTCATGCACCTTATATCATCGGAAATCTCTTGATAAGCTGTTCCAAAAGGCACAGGTCCCAAGTCCAGATTCGGCCATTTTTCCTCGAGAGTCTTACAAAGCAAAGCACTGAAATAGTTCTTTCATCCTGTGTTAGTGACATGGAATGAAGCTCAAGTGTAGAACCTTTCACTAATATTGATGGACTGTTGTGCAGAAGCAAAGCTTCACGGCACCCTAAGGTAGCATAGGCTACTGAATATAACAACGAGCTAAGGCTAAGGAGGAATAACTTTACAGACCTTAGCTCAAAGCCAAACTGCGTTGGAGCTAGGGTGGAACATGGTTCAAGTTTCAAAAGCCTGGTTGAGAGAAAAGAATGAACAGGCAAACCATCACTTTATGAGTGCAATTTTAGTGGATAGCTTATCAATAAACTGTCATAGGATGATTATGGTTTTTATTACATGAATACTTCGTCCTTTCTATTTCATCCTTCCCCAACTATTATTAAGACTAGACAGTTGAATACAGGAAAAAGTTCACTAGCACATCTGTCTGCTGATATTGACTTTAACTATAATGGATTGATGGATAGGAATCTATTGAGTATGTCTCACAACTAATTAGCTGCTATTTAACGTCAAATACTTTCTAGATCATAAGTTCTATTTCCACTATAAGTTAGGTTCATAATGAGTCTAATTAGGTTTTTCTATGATATGCTGACTTAATTGTCCATATATCATGCTTGGTACAGCCTCCGATAAAGAGGACATATTGATGCTAATGGGATTATCTTATCACTAATGTTGTTACATCTTTCTCATGGTAGCTTGTCAAAAGATGGATACCGATTGGAAAATCTGGCTCTTCCTTTTGTTAGATGTTTTAACAAACCGGAGAACTATGGTTACATCTTTCACATGGTATTTTTTTATTTAGAAAAGTTTACGATATAACTTCGCCTATGTAAGGAATCACCCTTGCATTGTCGGTCCCAAGTCCGGATAAAGGAAGAGGGTTGTGTTAGGCTTCCGACAACCAGCGTAAAACTTTGTCGGATTTTATAACATGGATTACAAAACTTATGAGCATTACTTTGGGGCGTCCCCACTTAGCGACATGTTGCAGAGCCTGAATGTAGTAATAAGTAAGCAAGGGCCACTACATTTTTGCTCGATGTAGTGAATCAATTACAGAGAGGGTTCCCACATCATAGACGGGTGTGGGTAAAAAGTTAGTTCCGCTACATTGCCAACCGAATGTAGTGAATAATTTGCAGAGAGGGTCTTCGCATTTTTATTATGGACGGATGCGGGGGGTAAGAAAGCTAGTCCTAGATAATCAGATTCATATTGGTTCTTGGAATATCGGAACATTATCCGGTAAGCTAATGGATGTGGTAGATACTATGATTCGAAGAAAGATTCATATTCTATGTTTACAAGAGGCAAATGGGTTGGAGAAAAAGCAAAGGAGAAAGAGGATACAGGTTTTAAATTATGGTACTCAAGTAAAGAAAAGGCTCGAAACAGAGTTTGTATTATCATAAATAAAGATTTAAAGGATAGTGTAGTAGACATACAACGATATGGTAACCGAATCATGACGCTGAAATTAGTGTTAGAAGCAGAGGTTTTGAATATAGTTTGTGCTTACGCACCCCAAGTAGGACTAAAAGATAGTATAAAGATAACTTATTGGGAAGAGTTAGATAAGGTGATTCAAAAGATTCCACAAAGGGAGATGATTTGTTTAGGAGGAGACTTAAATGGACATATCGGTAAAGAGGCATTAGGATATCAAGGTATTCATGGAAACTTTGGTTTTGGGGATATAAATGAGGAAGGTAGGGAGATTTTAAATTTTGCTATGGCATTTGATCGCTTTATAGTCAATACAATCTTCAAAAAACGAGATGAACATTTAATTACTTATAAGAGTGGCTTATCACAAACACAAATTGATTACTTTATTTGTAGAAAAAAAGATAGAGCGTGTTGTAAAGATTGCAAGGTAATTCCAGGAGAAAGCTTAACCACCCAACATCGACTTTTAGTTATGGATTTACAAATAAAAAAATGGACAAAGAAGAAAAGAGTGCATCGAGCTATTCGGACTAAATGGTGGAACTTCAAAAGCGAGAAAGAAGGTATATTTAAACAGAAAGTCCTTCAAGGAGATGCTTGAAATTATGTTGGTACACCCTATGATATGTGGAATAATATGGTTATACATATTAGGAAAGTGGCGAAAGATGTGTTAGGTGTATCTAAGGGAGGTGTATTGGCACAAAAAGAAGCTTGGTGGTGAAGTGAAGTAGTGCAAAATAAAATCAAAAAGAGGGCACGTTACAAATTACATTATGCGGAGAAAACTAGTGAAACTTTAGAGGCTTATAAGAAAGCAAAGAAGGAAGCGAAAAAGGCCGTGAGTGAATCAAAAGCTAAAATTTGGGAGGATTTATATAAAAAAATCAACTCAAAAGAGGGTGAAAGAGATATTTTTAGGATAGCTAGGGCTAGAGATAAAAAAACTAAAGATCTTAATTATGTTAGATGCATCAAGGATGAGGATGAAAAAATTCTAATGGCAAATGATGATATAAGAAATAGATGGAAAAACTATTTTTATAATCTTTTTAATGAAAATAAAGATGTTAGTATTAGTTTACAAGATTTAGCCAAGTCAGAAAAGTATATAAACCACAATTTCTACCGACATATTCAAAAGAATGAAGTCAAAGAGACTCTTAAACATATAAAGGGTGGTAAATTGGTAGGACCAGATAATATTCCTATAGAAGTTTGGAAAATACTAAGAGAAATAGGAATCACTTGGCTCACAAGACTATTTAATGAAATATGAAAAAACCAAAAGATGTCCGAGGAATGGAGAGCAAGTACACTTATACTCATATATAAGAACAAGGGAGACATTCAAAATTGTGTGAATTATCGAGGTATCAAGTTAATGAGTCATACTATGAAATTATGGGAAAGAATTATCGAACGTAGGTTAAGACAAGTATCAAGTATAACAGAGAACCAATTTGGATTCATGCTAGGCAGATCTACTATTGAAGCGATTCACCTTTTGAGACGTCTTATGGAACATTTTAGAGCAAAAAAGAAAGACCTTCACATGATATTTATTGATCTAAAAAAAGCTTATGATAGAGTACCGAGGGAGGTTCTTTGGAGAACTTTGGAAAAAAGAGGTATCCCATTGACATACATTAACCTTATAAGAGACATGTATGATGGTGCAAAAACATGTGTGAGGACTTATGAAGGAATGACAAACTTCTTTGAAGTTAATATTGGGTTACATCAAGGATCAACTTTAAGTACATACTTATTTATAACAGTGATTGATGAGTTAACAAAACATATTCAAGACGAAGTACCTTGGTGTATGTTATTTGCAGATGACATTGTATTAGTGGAGGAGTATAAGGAAAAAGTTAATAGAAAATTGGAACTATGGAGAGAAACATTAGAAAGCAAAGGCCTCCGACTTAGTAGAACAAAGACAGAATATATGGAATGTAAGTTTGATCATTTGGTTACCTCAGAGGACATAGAAATTAAAATTGGCACACATTACATCTCCCAAAAGGAAAGTTTTAAATACCTAGGGTCAATTTTTCAGAGTCATGGAAGAATTGATGGAGATGTTACACATAGAATTAATGCGGGTTGGTTAAAATGGAGAGGAGCATCAAGTATTCTTTGTGATAAGAATATACCATTAAAGTTAAAAGGTAAATATTATAGAGCAACAATTAGGCCTACCGTGCTTTATGGTTATGGGTGTTGGGCAGTTAATCATCAACATGTACAAAAGATGTCTGTAACAGAAATGAAGATATTGAGATGGATGAGTGGTAATACAAGAAAAGACCGTATACATAATGAGGTTATTAGAAACAAATTAGGAGTGGCACCAATAGAGGATAAAATGAGAGAATATCGTTTAAGATAGTTTGGACATATAGAAAGAAGATCAAAAGAATATGAAAAACTAAATATGGAAAGTATTAAAAGAGCTAGAGGACGACCACAAAAGTGTTGAAAAGAAACAATAAAGAATGATCTAGCTTATTGCGAGTTAACTGCTAACATGGCACATGATAGGGATCTGTGGAAACAAAGAATCCAAGTAGCCGACCCTGTCGAGTATGAGAAAAGGCTTAGTTGTTGTTTGTAGAAAAGTTTACGATAGGGTGCCAAGAGACATTCTTTGGAGAACTTTGGAAAAGAGAAGTATCTCATTGACATCCATCAATCTTATAATAGTACACAAATACAAATATCTATTACACAACCTATCAAAGAATGACAGACTTCTTTGAGGTTAATATTTGATTACATCAAGGGTTGGCTTTAAGTCCATATTTATTTGTATTATTCATTGACGAGTTAACAAAACATATTCAAGATCAAATTCCTTGGTGTATGTTATTCGTTGATGACATTATGTATTGATCATTGACAAGTTAATAAAATATACTAAAGATGAAGTTTCTTAGTGTGTCATTCGCGGATGACATTGTATTAGTGGAAGAGTTTAAGGAAAAAGTTAATAGGAAATTAAAACTATGGAGGAAAACATTAGAAGGTGCATACTTTCAACTTATAAGAACAAAGGCAAAATATATGGAAGGTAGGTTTCATCATTTGGTTACTTCAAAAAGTACTTTTATTTTCAAGTTTTTTATTGGATTGAAGTGTTCAATTGAGATGGCAGGAAGGGGTATTAGGAACTCTCAATCTCGGTCCGATGATCCAGCATGGTAGTGGGGTACACCAGTTGAGGAAAACAGATTTACTTGCATATAGCAGTCGACAACCTCTGTTTTAAGCATTTTCTTTGGCTACTCCCATAAATCTGGCCCTATAAATTCGACCTAGGTAGGTGGAAGAAGTCTACAGGTCGATCTAAGGTTGATTGGAGGGAATTTGGTCACTACTTATTAGAGAAAATCAACCTTTACGATAGAGAAATCAATTCTGAAAATTTTTGGTGTTTGCTATGTTCCTCAATTATTCAAGTGTTGTAAGGAGGAATATGATAGATCAAGACAAACAAGTGAAACATTTATATGCAAGTTATAAAGCCCATTTAGGAGAAAAATTCGACTCTTTTCAAATCACACATGTTAAACTAGATGTCAAAAATTATCTTTAATGGACCTGGTCTATTGAGCTTGTAGTCCTCACAAGAGGTAGATGAGATTATCTTACATGCATTCAAATACAATAGAGTATCTGAAAAACAGCCTGGACAGATCTGATTCCTAATACCAATATGCCTTCGATCCACCATGAATCTGCGCTCCACGACCTTCCAAACACTATGGAGAGCCCCTGTCACAGGTGTGGCTATGGTCCCCACGATCAGAATTGCAAAGGAAATCAATAGGAGATAGAATACATATAGAAAATCTTGTTTTCAGTTTTTTTGTAGTTACACCTGATAAATCCATTTTACAACGACTTTTTCTCCTCGACCAGCCACCGTGTCTCGTCTCGATCGTCCCCCTAGATGCTTTGACACCATGTTGAGATTAATCTTTCTTTATTAGAAGAGAAAGATTCAAATGCATGAAGGACATCTCATTGAAGAAGACGACTCAAGCAGCAGCCACCACTTTATTCTTTAATATCTCTTGGGGTTCCTAATCTATTTTACACAACTTATATATAAGGTTTTATTACTTGAAAGACTAATATACCCTTAAAAGTGTCAACTAAAAACAAACATAGAAATATATTTGAAGATATATGTATTCCTCAACAAGAGCAAGAAAAGTACACCACTGAATAGAAAGTGTCAAAAATTCTCAAAAAGAATCCAAAGGACCATTAAAGCATGAATTATGGATATATAGGTTGATAATCATCGCTTGTACAACCACTGCAGCCAACTTATAGTAAGCACATCTTGCACAAAATTTCTAGCAATTTTATACATAATAAAGTTTCAAGAGGCGATGATCCTAAAATACAAAAACAGGCAAAAGGTGACCCATGTAAATGCATTTCCAGAAGATGATCGGATGCATCAAAGTTAGTGGCAAGCAAATGGTGAGCAAAAATAGCAATATAGTCACTTGCCTTGTAGAAGGTAGAATGCCAAAAACTTTGACGGTAATAGGTAGATGATGATTAACACACTTTGCAAGACGTATGCCATAAGGGTCATCTCTCCAAGCATTTTCAGGGATCTCCATCTTTAAAGAGATCATTGTGGCCAAGGAATGGACCTGCACACTTAAGATCAAGGCACTATTAGAGGCTTCACATGCTGGTTTTGAAAAGTTCATTAAAACCAAAAGGCAATTTCAACTACAACAACAACAACAACAACAACAACAACTAAGCCTTTTCCCATACTAGACGGGGTCGGCTACATGGATTCTTTGTTTCCACAGATCCCTATCGTGTGTCATGTTAGCAGTTAACTCCCAATAAGCTAGATCATTCTTTATTGTTTCTTTCCAACACTTTTGTGGTCGTCTTCTACCTCTTTTAATACTTTCCAAATTTAGTTTTTCTACCCTTCTTACAGGTTCTTCTTCTGATCTTCGTTCTATATGTCCAAACCATCTTAAACAATGTTCTCTCATTTTATCCTCTATTGGTGCCACTCCTAATTTGTTTCTAATAACCTCATTATGTATACGGTCTTTTCTTGTATGACCACTCATCCATCTCAATATCTTCATTTCTGTCACAGACATCTTTTGTACATGTTGATGATTAACTGTCCAACACTCATAACCATAAAACATGGCAGGCCTAATTGCTCCTCTATAATATTTACCTTTTAATTTTAATGGTATCTTCTTATCACAAAGAATACTTGATGCTCCTCTCCATTTTAACCAACCAGCATTAATTCTATGTGTAACATCTCCATCAATTCTTCCATCACTTTGAAAAATTGACCCTAGGTATTTAAAACTTTCCTTTTGGGGAATGCAATGTGTGCCAATTTTAATTTCTATGTCCTCTGAAGTAGCCAAATGATGAAACTTACATTCCATATATTCTGTCTTTGTTCTACTAAGTCGGAGGCCTTTGCTTTCTAATGTTTCTCTCCATAGTTCTAATTTTCTATTAACTTTTTCCTTAGACTCCTCCACTAATACAATGTCATCTGCAAATAACATACACCAAGGTACTTCATCTTGAATATGTTTTGTTAACTCATCCATCACCATTATAAATAAGTATGGACTTAAAGTTGATCCTTGATGTAACCCAATATTAACTTCAAAGAAGTCTGTCGTTCCTTCATGAGTCCTCACACAAGTTTTTGCACCATCATACATGTCTCTTATAAGGTTAATATATGTCAATGGGAAACCTCTTTTTTCCAAAGTTCTCCAAAGAACCTCCCTCGGTACCCTATCATAAGCTTTTTCTAGATCAATAAATATCATGTGAAGGTCTTTCTTTTTTGCTCTAAAATGTTCCATAAGACGTCTCAAAAGGTGAATCGCTTCAATAGTAGATCTGCCTGGCATAAATCCAAATTGGTTCTGTGTTGTACTTGATACTTGTCTTAACCTACGTTTGATAATTCTTTCCCATAATTTCATAGTATGACTCATTAACTTGATACCTCGATAATTCGCACAATTTTGAATGTCTCCCTTGTTCTTATATATGGGTATAAGTGTACTTGTTCTCCATTCCTCGGGCATCTTTTGGTTTTTCCATATTTCATTAAATAGCCTTGTGAGCCAAGTGATTCCTATTTCTCCTAGTATTTTCCAAACTTCTATAGGAATATTATCTGGTCCTACCAATTTATCACTCTTCATATGTTTAAGAGCCTCTTTGACTTCATCCTTTTGAATACGTCGGTAGAAATTGTGGTTTATATACTTTTCTGACTTGGCTAAATCTCCTAAACTAATACTAACATCTTTATTTTCATTAAAAAGATTATAAAAATAGTTTTTCCATCTATTTCTTATATCATCATTTGCCACTAGAATTTTTCCTCCTCGTCTTTTATGCATCTAACATAATTAAGATCTTTAGTTTTCTTATCTTTAGCCCTAGCTATCCTAAAAATATCTCTTTCACCCTCTTTTGAGTTAGTTTTTTATATAAGTCATCCCAAATCTTAGCTTTTGCTTCACTAACGGCCTTTTTCGCTTCCTTTTTTGCTTTCTTATAAGCTTCTAAAGTTTCACTAGTTTTCTTAGCATAATGTAATTTGTAACATGCCCTCTTTGCCTTGATTTTATTTTGTACTACTTCACTCCACCACCAAGCTTCTTTTTGTGCTGGTACACCTCCTTTAGATACCCCTAACACATCTTTCGCCACTTTCCTAATATGTATAGCCATATTGTTCCACATATTACAGGGTGTGCCAACATAATTCCAAACATCTCCTTGAAGGACTTTCTGTTTAAATATATCTTCTTTCTCGCTTTTGAGGTTCCACCATTTAGTCCGAATAGCTCGATGTACTCTTTTCTTCTTTGTCCACTTTTTTATTTGTAAATCCATAACTAAAAGTCGATGTTGGGTGGTTAAGCTTTCTCCTGGAATTACCTTACAATCTTTACAACACGCTCTATCTTTTTTTCGACAAATAAAGTAATCAATTTGTGTTTGTGATAAGCCACTCTTATAAGTAATTAAATGTTCATCTCGTTTTTTGAAGATTGTATTGACTACAAAGAGATCAAATGACATAGCAAAATTTAAAATCTCCCTACCTTCCTCGTTTATATCCCCAAAACCAAAGTTTCCATGAATCCCTTGATATCCTAATGCCTCTTTACCGACATGTCCATTTAAATCTCCTCCTAAACAAATCATCTCCCTTTGTGGAATCTTTTGAAACACCTTATCTAACTCTTCCCAAAAAACTGTCTTTATACTATCTTCTAGTCCTACTTGGGGTGCGTAAGCACAAACTATATTCAAAACCTCTGCTCCTAACACTAATTTCAACGTCATGATTCGGTCACCATATCGTTGTATGTCTACTACACTCTCCTTTAAATCTTTATTTATGATAATACCAACTCCGTTTCGAGCCTTTTCTTTACCTGAGTACCATAATTTAAAACCTGTATCCTCTATCTCCTTTGCTTTTTCTCCAACCCATTTTGTCTCTTGTAAACATAGAATATGAATCTTCTCCGAATCATAGTATCTACCACCTCCATTAGCTTACCCGATAATGTTCCGATATTCCAAGAACCAATACGAATCTTATTATCTAGGACTAGCTTCCTTACCCCCCCGCATCCGTCCATAATCAAAATGCGGAGACCCTCTCTGAAAATTTTTCACTACATTCGGGCGACAATGTAGTGGGACTAACTTCTTTACCCACACTCGTCCATGATGTGGGAACCCTTTCTGCAATTGATTCACTACATTCGGGCGAAAATGTAGTGGCCCTTGCTTACTTCTTACTGCATTCGGGCTCTGCAGCACGTCGCTAGGCGGGGACGCCCCAAAGCAATGCTCATAATTTTTGTAATCCATGTTGTAAAATCCGACGAAGTTTTACGCTGGCTGTCGGAAGCCTAACACAACCCTCCTCCTTTATCCGAGCTTGGGATCGGCAATGCAAGGATGATCCCTTACATGGGCGGAGTTAAAAGGCAATTTCAACTGCAATGATAAATTATGATAGCACAAGTTCTAAGACAAACAAAAAGAGCAGTATTTAATTCAACATTGACATAGGCTACTGTCAACTGGTAAGCATCCTTCCATGGTATGTAAAGAAATGGAATGCAGCCAATATTATATATATATATATATATATATATATATATATATATATATATATATATATATATATATATACACACACACACACACTCCACCTCCAATATTAAACAAGAAAGTTTTTCAACTGCTTCACCCAAGTCCAAGCTCTTTGGAATATAGAAGAAAGTTTGGACCGACTCAATCTATGCCTACCACAGCTCCCCCAGCTAGCTTCTCCTTGTAAAAGTTTTTAACGCCAATAATTAGAGGTTTGGCAACATGTTGACCATTACAGCTTTTCGTTAGATTTTAGGAATCTTTGTATTTCATTTGACTTTTCCATCAACAGGATTAGGATTATTTTGTAAATCTTTTTCCTCACAACATTGGCAACAATGACGTTTCCTATAAATGCCAATTATCAACAGGCCTATCTCTAGATCCATATGTTTCTTCACAACCATAACTTTAATTGCATAACTGTAACTAGAATTACTTAAGAAAACAAAGCAGAAACATCTGTGAAGACTATGTCATTCAGCAATTTGTTTAATCACTTTCAATTAGCTACAGTGACTCACTCCTTTATCAGTTCTGCTACTTCGAGCCCACGCTATTTTATGCAAATCTCCGTAATTGCTGTCACGGATTCCACCAGCCTTATATATCGCTGCTTCTAGTTCACCTTCAATTGCTGCATAAAAGTATGTCATTTTACTAGAGAATACGATACCATAAGATGTGAACGGAAGAAGAAAATCACTGGTTCCTTGTTGAATTAGAGACTGATGTTTCCGGTACAGAATGAAAAGCTTGAAGTACTCATAAGAACTGGTTTCAGCTAAAATGGTTCTAATAAGATGATGAATACACATATACCACAGCAAATCAAGAGTGAGAGGACGATAAGCATACAATCCGCACCGAAATTTTACAGGAGTTGAAATTTCAGTACATTCCAATCATGACTACAGAACGAAACCAATTTAAAGCAATAAACGAACGTATCGGTCCTTACTGGGTGTACCGATATCTCGCTGCAGTTGCAGACCTGAGAGAGAGAGAGAGAGCAGTATGTCAATACTCAAGCCTCATACCTCTCCTCAACGAAATGAGGCAGAGAGCAAGAAAAAGAAAAGCAGAAAACAAGAAACGAGAGCAACAGTGCCTCTGTATTCGGTGCCAACGTATCCAACGCGCGTCACGACCTTCTTCTTGCGAAAGGAAAGCCATTTCTGGCAGGAATCGGCGGCAGCGGGGTAATGGGTAACGATGGTGGCGCTTTTCCTTGTGAAGACGCGAATGGGGATAACAGTCGTCATGGATGAGAGGAAGCAACCAGAGAAGAGCGGACGATCAAGAACTGGAATTGCAAAGAATGATGAGGAAAGCGAAGGAGCGGCCATCGGATAGCAGGTAGCGGCAGACTTCTGCCGCTACTCAAAATTGAAGTGCAGATACAAGAGAAACTGCGCCAGGCGCTCCCTTCTGCCTTCTTTTTCTGCTGGCTTTGGTACGAAGTTTTAAACCGTGCATTTCGACGATTGAACGCTGCCGGCGCTCTCTATCTCCACATTTTCTAGCCGTCCATTGTAAATCTTACGGACACGGTTGGAGAACACTTAATATCATTCGTCGTATTTAAACACAAAGACCGTTAGTACTGACTAGTTCCGTTTTTCCATCACCGGCCTCGTCCATTTTTTATCGTTTCACACGGCCTATTCTAATGATCCTCGGCTCACAATTTGACTTCACATACGTGTTGATGCCTCCTCCCGCATTGAAGGAACCGCTTTCAGACACAATGCTTTTCACTTGGTTGAAAAGGAAGAAGAAAAAAAAGGAGATTGGTTTGAAAAGGGTTTCAATCGTTTTAAGAGTACACTATTCATTTGCTTTATTTTTTATCTATTGACAATGTTTTTCATTGAAATCTCAACAATTCATAGTCATTAGGTTTATAGCTGAAGACGTTACACAAGTGTATGCCTCTCTACATACACACGCAACATGTCATTAGGTTTATAGCTGAAGACGTTACACAATTCATAGTCATTAGGTTTATAGCTGAGGATATGTCGCATTTTTCTTTATTTTATTTAGATGATATATATTGTATTATATAGTATATAATGAATCATATAAACTCATACACTCGTGATTCTTTTTCATTTATAAGTATGACACACAAGGAACAAGTAAAAATGTGTAACGTCACTCTATCATCTAAAAGAGATAACAATATCATATACAGGATGACCACACATACAACACTCAGTAGATAACAAAGAGATTTTTGGGATTACTTCATATTTTGAAGATCATATCACATATAAAATCTGGCATGAATAAGTAATTTTAAACTTATGTGAAATTATATATTTAAATATAATAGTGATGATTCTAACTGATTATATAAATAAAAAAATGCAAACAATATTAAAATGGTAACATTCTACACATGGTACATCATTTCGGCAGTATAAACAATTAAACAAGGGGATGTAAGGTTTGATAATTGGATTGACATTATAGAGGGGGGTAGATTGATTGGGCAAAGAGAATTATTGTATGAGATGATAGATCGTGGATTGTTGAGCACTTTTATCGAGCGTTGCCAACCATACACAAACAACTTTCACATGTTATAGGGTGAGATGACTATCACTAGTGGTGGTTCATCATCCAATACTAATGACAGAAATATCATCGACCTTTAATGCCAATATGGTGATTTATCGAGTAGCAATGGCTAAACCTCTGTCTAGCATGAATAACCAAACACAAGGAGGATGTGAGTTGTCCTTTATATATACAATACAATGAATAGTAGCATAACACAGTTATTATTCATGAAAACTCGTGAGTATAGGTGACACCTACATGCTACTTTCTTAAAGTACTCTCTACGAGCTTCACACCACCACTCCTTTCTTTGTCTTAAATATTTATCAATGACTTGATACATATAATTTTCGTTGACAACAATATTCACCCAATAATTGATAAATATACCCATAAAGTAGTGTATCTTCATATTGTATGATGAATTAAAGTCCACTCAACTCAAAGTGTTCTTTTCAAGAGGAGACCCAATAAAAGAACTAAGAAAGTCAATATTAGAAAGAGGATCACAATTCTTTGATGAGGAACGACTTAGTCTTAGAGAGGCCTCATGCCCTTAGCCACATCTATGCCTTCCTCCTCAAAAGGCATTCTTCTTCACATACTCTCAAGCTGACAACTCCATCTTTGTGAATCTAGTTACATGGGGTGCTTCTATAGGGTTGTGTACTCAAGACTTAAATTATCATCCAACATCTTAACCAATTTATTTTGATTAGAGTATTGCTTTAACTTTTCAAATAGTTATCTTCATCGTACTTATTGTTCTTTCATTTTTATCATTGTGGATGACAAAGTAGAGCATTTCCATCTCATGGTCAAGCTTTATTCAAAATATATCAACTACTAATAGTTGTATGAATTCACCATATTTAAGGAAAATGTTGATTTCATGAGCACATAACAACCCATGCAAATGTTGTAATATATACTGACATATGGTTGGGTCTGGGCCTATTATTTTGACACGATTGTACTCTTATAATCAAGTCAGGAGCATGACATGATACTCTTCTTCTCAAATTTGTATTAATATCTTGTGTTCATCAATATAATGCCTAATAGTGCTTTAAGATTTCTCATATAACTTTTTCAATACTGTATTTATAACTGGATCAATGAATATACTTGTTTCTAAATTGTCTTGAATTTTGAAGTTAAGTTATTGAGAAATCCTTTCAATCTTGTATGTGCACTCTTCACCCTATCTATCATTATAGAAGAAGCATTATAAGATTCAAAATCTATAAATGATACATATGCCTTAATGAGTAACTTTACATACCTATTAGTTTTATGCATATCATAATGAATTACTATATCTTTATGTGGACAATTCTCTCATCTAATGAGTAGATGATCTTCTTTCAACTTGCACCAAATAATAGGCTATATCTTTATTTCTTATCAAATTTTAAGATAAATTCTTTAATATTTTTTGTAATGTGTCATCTACACAAGAAATGTGCCACTTCTAAAAATATTAATTAAATGGTATTCACCAAAGCCATATCATAGTCACAACTTACACATGAAAAGTTGTTTGGAATGTATAACTTTCTAACGCACCTCAACACCAAAACATAAACCGCTTCTCCATACTTATGAAATCAAAGGCTATAGAAAAATTCTTGTTAGTTGATGTGAATCCGACAATCTCAAGAAAAGTTATTTTATACTTTCAAATTATAGCGTATACACAAGCGTTACTTAATGTAAGAAACAATATGAAAAAATAGAATCGTACATATTTGTCTTATTTGTCTTAATGTAAGAAACAATATGAATAAGGATGTGCAAATAAAATATCATTGATAATATTGGTATCAAATATCTTATTATACTAAGTGTGATGCCGATGAGAGTCTAAATCATAAAGTAGTTGCAAAATAGTTTGACAACTCATAACTTCCTAATTTTCATTCTTGCATTGTAAATATGTCATGTTATACTAACATTTAACTCATGAACCCACATCAAATACGTCAAAATATGCTTGGGTTTGTAATACCTTTTTATCAAGTCCTTTGTCACACTACTCAAATTCACTTAATTTTCTTATAAAAGTATGCCCTTTAAGATATAAACCTAGAGAGTGATTATGTGTCCCATTAACTACAACCTCCAATAACAATCTATTGCAACCTCTCCTATCTAAAAAAATACACATTTTACCTTGTTATTGCCCATCTACCTACTGTTTTCAACATCAATTTTTTTACTCATTTCACACCCAAGCCACTCCTTCCTTGTTACACTTTTCTCTTTAAATAAAGAATACAATATCATATTGTGCTTTCTCTTAATATTTCTTTCATACTCAATAAGCTCATTTAAATTAACATTTCTTTTGTTGTAAATATAAGTGAATAATCAAGTTTATCATCCTCACAAGTAACAAATGTGTCTTCAACTTCATTAGTCAACCAATAAAAAATATATCATTTAATATACTACAATCAAATATAGTGTCCTTATCCATAGTAGATCCATAAGGTAGTCCACTATAATAAACATTTTCATTGGTCGTTGTATTTTGAAATCTGCTCCATTTTAATAAATATTTTTGCTCAAATTATTTGCCATTCTATAATACGTTATAACAATGATATAAGGCATCAAGCATTTACATATATAATATGAAGATGTGGCATACCTGTATCTCCCCTTTGAGAGAGACGGGGCTACGCTTCATTTTCCAATAAAGGGAGAACATGTATCTCCCCCTATTGGGAGATGTAGTCCATCCATATCTCTCTTCTAGGGGAGATGCAGTTGTATCACGTCTCCACCTAAAAACCCAATGACTCAGGTTTGACAAAAAAACTAAAATCCAACACAAGCCTATAAAAACCTCAAAATTTCTCTATGAATCAACCTCTTCCTGCTTTTTCTTTATTTTTCTTCCTCTTCTTTTTCTTTGGTGAGACTCATAAGAATCTAGTCATGCATTGTCTGACTGCGTGAGAAAGAAATGCCAGAAAAAGGTGTGAAGAAGAGAGAGTGTGTTAGAGGCAATTTCAATATTTTTGAAAAAAGAGTGTGTAGATAGTAAAAAAGATGTACAAATAGTAATTCTCTTTACAACTCAAATTAGAACATGTAGTTCTAAATCTATAAATTCTTGTTTGACTCTAGTTATGATTCTTAGAAAAAATCAAACTGATGGTATAGAACCATTGATTATAGTAGATTGTGCCTGGGTTCAGGGTTGGAAAACAAGGCAACTTGTTCATGGTTTGGTTAGCTTACTTTTGAGTTCATGAAGAATACATATGAGCATAGTACAATCCGTTGGTTATTTTATACTTGCTGAAAAGAAAATTACATAAATAAACACAAAACAAGATTTTATGTGAACTGATAGCCCTCACTCATTGTAATAGAGTCAAACTTAAACCTATACCAAGAGATCCGAATTTAAGATTCAAATATAGGAAGTAAAATGTATCCTAAATGTTGGATAAAGATAAGGAGAAAGCCCTTACCAAAATTTGTGTAGGATTCTTCCTAATACAAACATTTTTTGTCTAGTATATCTAGGGGATTTCAAGGTTCTAAGAAGCACTCAAACCTTAACCACTAAACGACATGCTTGGGATTTGAAATCATCTAGAAAGTTCATCAAATTAGATGTTTGGCAGAGGATTGCCTCTAACTAGTCCCCATTGCCATTTATAGTGGCTAAAAGTGGTCATTGGAGTTGTACCATGACATTGAGTCCATGTGAGAAATAAAAATCAAGAATTGAATCTGTGATATCCATTTTCATAAATTCATGTCTTTGTGCCAATTCTCAGTGTTGTGTCTTTTTAATACACTGCTATGTCCTTGTGATGCATGTAGGGGTGAACATCAGTTAGTTCGGTTCAATAATCAAACCAAATAAAAAACTAATTATCAAAATAATTTGAAGTTTGTAAAACCAAATTACTTATATAATAGAACTTATCCAAACTAAAGAAATTTGGTTATGTTAATCCGGTTTATATTAGTACTTTGGTTTTCATGGACTTGAGATTTCTATGGTTCTTTGTTAAATGCTATTTATTTCTAAAGAGAAGCAATTGAAATCTCAAAACAATGTGAAAAACATAGAGAATCTTGAATAATTAGCAGAATATATGATACTATGAAATTGCAAAACCATTAATTTGAATACAAAGAAACCATGTTCCCATTTGAAAAGGTCACTCCCAAATAGAGCCTAAGAGCAATTTTGAGATTTACACATAATTGTCATATCCACTTTGACAAAGTGAGAAAGAAGGTCACAAATCCAACTTTGTACAATATATGAGTGCCTTAGCTGGCAAAACAAATATTTTCTTAAAATATCAGTCACTAATATATAGAAGTTACAAAAGACTGTGAAGGATAAGGATAATTATGCAGTTGATCTTACCAATAGCAAGAAACCTTGACATCAATAAAAATTTCATGAATCATAATTGCTTGTTATAAAATACATCAAATTGAGGATGATTGCTAGAAGGGACTTTGACAAAGAGGACAAATGGACTTATGGGATGTGGAAAACCATTTGTAGAGTCATGCTAAATGGAACTTGTGCTTGTAAGTCTTGCAAACAAGATGTGGAAAACTGTGATTTGAAATGTGTATAATACTCTAATATATCGGGCACTCTTCCATATCTTCAAACTCTTTGTTGAAGTTCCTTTCCCAAACACGAATTGCTTCAATCAAGGCTCCAATCTATAATAATATATAGAAACATCCTAAGTACATCATAATGATTTCACACTAATCACATTCAATAACATGCACACGTAGAGAAAGAGAGAGAGAGAGAGATGCTTGTTCTCCATTTTCTATATAAAAAGTAGTCACTTAAGTCCATCAAATGATGTTGCATAGATACATAAACAACTTTCTCACAAATAACATAAACCTTCACATATACTAACTTAAAGCCTTAAACCCTTCAACTTTTAGAAACAAATTTAAGAAAGGCATGAGGAACCCAAATGACGAAGAAGTATTATGGAAATAATAGAAAAACCGAAGCAAAAGAAAGTTGTATCATAAAAAAATAGCAAGAAAAAGGTAAAGCAACAACATATGGAGTCTAAGACATGATAACCTCAATCTCAACTGTGGTTAATTCTTCCACAATCAATGGATTTTAGAGTATATTGCTAGACAACAAAGAAAAAAGAAAAGATATTATGGTAAAAGAAATTTGCAAAATGTGCACTTTCTAGCAACTAATGATAGAATACATGCACAAATAATACACCAAACCAAAGTGGTGTTCAAATTGTTCATACGGTAGAAAAAGGCACTCAAAATGTCAAGTAAATCTTGTGAGAAGAACAAATCAAATAAAATAGGACAAACAAGAAAAGGTGAAAAAAGAAAGACATTAAAATATCTGAGCTAATTCATTAGATAGAATGATAGTTCAAATAGAAGTTAAACCATTTTCCACTTGCTAGTGAAGAGAATCATTTCAAATTGTAGAATCCTGATACATTGTAAATGACATACAAAATCTAGATGGGGTACACTATATAGCCCAAGATAACAAAAGAAACTTTGTTGAATCACCACAAGAAAGTTTATTGTTTGATGTTAAGCATAGCAATTAAAAACAAAAAAAGCTAAAAGAAGTTACCTACATGTCCGAGGGATACAAAGACAAAAAACTGAGCAAATAAAAGCACATGTGACATTTTTGTCATCTAACACAATTGATTGAAGAAAAGCATTAAAATAAGTTTGGAGAAATGAAATAGGATTAACATTATAGCATTTTGTGTTTGATATAAATCTTTTTGAACCAAATAACAACAACAACAACTAAGCCTTTTCTCATACTAGATGGGACCGTCTACATGGATTCTTTGTTTTCACAAAGCCCTATCATGTGCAATGCAAGCATTTAACTCAATATAACTTAGATCATTCTTTATTGTTTCTTTCCAACACTTTTGTGGTCATCCTCTTCCTCTTTTAATATTTTCACAATCTTATTTTGCATATCTTCTTATAAGAGCGTCCTTGGGTCATCTTAATACATGTCCAAACCATTTTAAATGATTTTTCGGATAGTATCTTCATTATTTTCAGCCTTCATCTAACTCCACAACACTTGTGAAACAAAGGTAAATGTGGTAATTGTTAAAAAATGAGATAAACAATTGAGAAGTAAAAATATAAATACCTAATAAATTTGGGTTTTCACACATCATTCCCATATTCTTACCAAATCCAACATTATGCAAATGTGAATTATTACAAGATGGCATTAAAAAATGGTTCCACTACACTAAAAAAATACATGCTTGAGTGGGGGTTAAGAAAATACATTGTACCTACTTAACTTTTTCATTCATAAAGAGATCATAGCAATCCTTTGACATAATCCATCTAAATGGTATTTTAAACTTAGGACACGCAATATAGAGCAATGTTGTTCGACGCATATCGTATCGTGTATTATTTTGGTCAACGATAAGTATTGTATCATATCATATCATAGTGTATCGTAATTTAATACTAAAAAATAGAAACAAATATGATAATTACAAAGAATTCATATAATACAAAGTTTAGTACATATTCATCATTCACCATTCAAACATTGAAAAAGAATTACATATTTTGAAGCAAAAAGTGAAATACATTTACATTTACATATTGTAATCATGATCATCAACTAAATAATCATCATCATCTCCTTGTTGAATATCCTCACCACCTTATGCTTCAAAATCAAAATCTTCAACTTCTTGATTATGTTGTTTTACTCCTTCCAAATTAATACATGCAACGTCTTCTTCATGTTAGGAGTATATTTTCTTCGTTATCTTCCATAATTCATTCTTCTAATGTATCAAAATTAACAAACTGATATCTTTGTACATGTAGTTGGCACATTTGCATATTTTCATATGTGAGCAAAACGATGAATTCCATTTCTTTGATTATTGAGTCTATCACACCCTAGTAATGTGATATTGTTACTTGATGATGTCCTCTTTTTCTCTTACTGGAGACTAGCTTTTTAACTAATGCTTGAAGTAGTTTGAAACAGAAGGATGATAGATGGATGTTGTGGGTCAAAAGTAGGTCATTTGATTATTTTTGAGTTGCTTGATCAAAATAGGAATTTTTGATGTGTAACTATGATACATGCTCACTTCACATGCTGAGCTAAGACTCACACATACTGATCATATTCAACTCAATGGAAGTCGTGTAAGGTGAACCCTAAAATAGTGAAGCTATGAAATGCTCACTCAATGAACTGAGGCAACCAAATTATTTTTCATTATTTGTGATTTCATGAAATTAGAAATTTGTAGTAGAAATATACCTAAAAGTTGGTAACATAAAGGGAAATGATTTTGTCATAATTGTTATTTGTTCATAAATTATTCTTATTCAATAAAATTCTTATAAACTAATCTGAATTTACACATTATACGCATGCAACTTGCAATCCCAAATGAGCATACTAGAAAACATCTTGGGGAGAAGTAAAGAGAGGCGAACAGAGGCCACAAACCCACAAAAAAAAATTGCAATTTTTTTTAACCGTATCGTGTGATACAACACGATAACTTCGGTTGGGCGATATAGAGGCTTGTATCATATCGTGGAGTTCCACGATATGTATTGAACTGTATCGATGCGATACATATAACACTGATATAGAATACCTTCCTAAACCTTTTACTTTTAGTGATCTTAAATGACAATTTATCAATAATGACCATTTCTATAATGGCTTTCTAATGTCCACCTTATCAACATTTCAATTAGATAAATTGCCTAAACTCTCACGGTTTCCTAGTAGTTGCAAAGTTAATTCTTTTTGTTTGTCATCTACATTCTATTGACTAACATCATCATTTGACTGTAGAATATTTGAATTTACTTAAGTTTACTTCTAGCCTTTAAGGTGGAGCTCATGATTGGGACATCTAAAATAGTAAAAATATTACAAGCATATACATGTTTTAACATACGAAAACATAAACTGTATGTATATAAGTAAACAAGGGCAACTCAAATATGTTTTTAACTTAAACTATTGTTTGTCATACTCATATAGAAAAGAAAAAGGATGCTAATAGAATAAAGAATTATAGTAACAAATAAGATACACTAAAGAAGGATGATACAGAGTTACAAAGACAGGATAAGCTACAAATACACACATACTAGACTTGGCTGAAGCTAATTTCTGTATGATTTCGCTTTCTCTTGCTACTTAACATTCACTTCGGCTTTAAGATATTCTCATTTCATTAAGCAGGATGAGGACATGTGAATGTGACAGTGAAAGACCTCATATTTATGTAAGAGTCCTTAAGAACAACCACAAAACTACCTTAGTGTAAACTTTTCATACTTTTCTAATTAAAATGCTTTTCATTGTGAAGTTGCAAATGCACTTGGATAGAAAACCTACAAAATAAAGAATCATATCATATCACACTAACACAAAATGTCATAATAATTTGTTATATCCTCATTTGATTTATTGTTGGAGTATGGTGTGGAGCTTGATTTACTGTTGTAACCCAAATGGGAGAAACAATAAAAAATCCCAAAATTGAATGAAATCAAAATCAATAAAGAGGGATAAAAAGAGAGAATATATACCTTGTTTCCTTGCTTCGGATTGAAGGAGTAAATAAATAGAAATTCCGAATTATTATCTTGTTTTAGAGAGTGTTGCAGAAATCTCCAATTGGTGAGAGAGAGAGAGAGATTACAGTAGACAACATAGATCTTCTTGGTTGGGAAAGAGATGGTAGTAGACGAAGAGGCACACATATCTTCTTGGCCAAAAGAGAGAGATGGCAGTAGATAGAGAGGTAGGTTGCATGCAGATAAGACTCTGGAGTCTTCTGGAGAAAGAACTAGAGCATTGAAGGGGAGGGGCTGGAATCCCATGGGATTGATATATATATATATATATATATATATATATATATATATATATATATATATATATATATATAATTTGGTTTTTCGGTTTTTTATCATGAATCATTTGGAATCAAAACCGAACCAAAAAACTGATTTTTAACGAATCTGAACTGAAACTTAATGCAACCAAACTAAATGAGAAATTTTGGTTTGATTTAGTTCGGTAATTCACTTAAAACCAAATTATGCTCACCCTAATGCATGCCACATCGACTTTGTGTCATGCCTCACCCGTATTTGTTATGTCAATTAAGGTCGGGGTTAAATTCATGTGACGTCTGCTTGGGACATAAATCATGTCTTTGTATCAGTTTAGATGTGAGTTCATTTACATCAAATCAATAGCTGAACGGAATCGTCAGACTTTAGGCACTATCACTAAAAAGGTAAGGATATTGGATCCAAATTAGGTTGGAACCATATTCATGATGAATAGTTAACGGATATGGATTATTTTTTTATATCAAAAGATATTTTGACACTAGTATTTTTTTGTTACTTGGAATCCATGAAAAGTCCAATTCAGGTGCTTGTACCACAGTTTGAACCATTGGGCTCTTTTATTGAATTACCTTCAATAATATGTCAGTTTATTATTGTTCTATGTGTATAGGATTTTATTATTGAAACCAATGCCCGAATATATAGCAAATTTAGGATTTGTGTGATAAGAGTTAGATTCCTGAGCATATTAGGTAAGTGGATTATCCCTTGTTTATGATACCCTATTAGCATTGTTCTATGTGGTTTTTGATGTGTAAGTCTTTTGAATTGATTTTTTAATACTAATTTATGATGAAAAATAACCACTTTAGAAATATGCATGCTTGCTGAGAGTCATGTATATGGTATGAACTTTGGGTGTATGATTTTAGAGCAATTAACATGTAGAAATGTGGATGCTTGATCACTTGAAATATGGTAATAATCCCTTGTGAAAATACTTCAACATTGAAGAGGGTTGAACACCTCCTACACTCTTTGTTAAGATGACGAGCTTTCAATTATCAAACCCTAATTGTGTGTAGATAATTATGCGAGTAAATTGGGAGCATGTAGGACTCATCTTAGATATTAGAAGACTTATTTACTTTATTTGTATTTGACTTGATTGGGGTTTGTGTTGGATCCCACCACCATAAACTAAGTACTATTTTTAAATTTTGACACTTATTATTTGCTTAATGCTCTTTACTTTTGGTTTCGTTAAGTCCACTTAGCTATGAATCAATCCATTTACAATCACAGGCTAGCATGGTTAAGTTCTCAATGTCTTCCATGCAAGAGATTTAAATTGATGGAGATTTTTTCACCATAATAAAATTTCGATTAGATAATGTTGTAACTTTCCGAAGGTCACCTCGACTCAAACCAGGTCAGTCCATATCTAGCTAAGTTCGTCAAGTCAAGGTGCAGTTGATTGGAAACCAAGAAGGCACTTCACAGCCGAAGTAAGAGGCAGTGCTAAATAGGAGCTGAGTTGAAGATCAAATCTAGCTTGAACGCGATCCGGTTTAAAAATGTGGGCCCACATGATGATGTGGGAAACCAACATGGCGGCACACCCAAGGGTGGCCGACTATATCATAATCTCATTTGGGTTTGTTCTAAGTTTGATTAGGGCTTGTTGAAATTTATTATATGTTTCAGTATGAGACAGATTTATGCAACTTTTGAATATGGATTTCTGAAATGATTTCTCTATTCGATCTCTCTACTTCTTCCTGTAGACATCAATTTTCAATTATTCCAAGATTTCTCTCTGTCGATTCACCGAAACCATGTCGATTTAAGCAAGCAATTCTTCATCAATCAGCTAAGGTTTACTACAACTTTGAGTCATTGTAAGGCACCACCTCTGCTAAGCTCTATAATTGACTTACACGTCCTCAAGGTCTGATTTTAGTCCTTGAAATCAGATATCAATTCCGGTGTGTTTCAGTGAGAAACCTCTTTGTCAGGTTTGATTGGATATGAACAATCAAGAATCAGGTTTTTTTGGTGTATTTCGAGGACGTGTGCATAGAACCTTTTTAAGTTGATGGTCAAGAGTTCGATATGATACTCTTCGCATGGAGGAGTATACCTAACACTAGCTAGTCAATTAAAAAAATTTGTTCATGAGTTTGGCAGCTTTCATGTATTAAATTTGATTTGATTTTACTTATTTATTTATTTGTATCTTCTCCATGATCAAATGCTCTACTAACTTGTGAGGTAGGCGGGGGAAAATATGATCTAGAGACCTCCCGCTATTAAATTGTTGCTATAGTTGTGTAACCAAACCCCTATGTAGGAACCTTGTAACAACTTCGTAATATGTTTAGGGTTTTCACATGTCACAAAGAGCATCCTTGTTAGATGTACTCAATAAGAGTCTCACATTCTGAGTTATAAATGTGCTAGCGAGCCATACGTATTTCTTTGCTATCAATACACTTTGCTTTTATTCAAGTTCTATGCTGCCTTCCTTTTACTCTGTGCACATTGTGTCTTTTGTTTCCGTTGAACCGTTATAATCTTGGTGAAAACTGCCCTCGCTCACGGTAACCAGGCATCAGTCATGAATGCCGACCATATTGGGTGATTCCAACTCTGGAGCGTATTTCTTCACCTCATCTAATGAAAATAATAGTCTTTGAAGTAATTTCATAATAATATGCAGGCAAGTATATCTATTTCATGCTTAAGCGACTATATGTGCTACAAGTTCTATTAAAACAAGTTTAGCAAATCAAGAAGTTACCAATGAATTCACCATAAGTAAGGTAGTTGTTAAGCTTCCCTATTTGCTATTTATTACATTTTCTTATGCTTCCAAATTTGGAAGATGTAAAATGATCTAAGAAACTAATCTTTTGCTGAAGTGAAAAACATAATTGCTAAGTTCGCAATTAGACTATGAAGCACACTTATCATTAGGAGAACCTAATGGGTGCACTTAATTAGGTCTGTCAAAGTTAGCATGGAAGGTGATTTGAGTTCATTGAAATTTCAACATATTTATACTAATATTTACTTGTCTAATAAGCGAATAAAATAAATTATGCATTTGTGGACATTGTTTGATGCGTTGCACTTATTCCGTAACCGGATTTGAATTGATTGTGGCCACTACCACCACGTAATTTACAAAAAAAAAGATGAATTTGGCTCTATACATGGCAAGAGGATTGGTTGCCACCACTCCAACCTATCTCTTATTTCAAACACATGTATAGAACCCACCGAACTTGTTCCATCGATCTCACGTTAGAAAACCCAACCCCAACCCATTTTGTCTTAACATGCACAAATTTGTTATTTTTGTTCAAACGAGTGATTTACTACAATTAATAGAACACCTATATGATTGGTTAGAATACACAAGTTCACTTTTAAATTTTGGTTGGGAGACATTAAACAAAATTTATCAATTGGTTCACTTTATAATCTTTTATGGGAGTAGTGATAGTAAACATAATTTATCGATTGGCCCCATCTCTACATATTACATCCATGACCAAACTTGGGGCTATGATCATCCTGTCCCTTTATCATGTGCATAATGCACCAACATATCGGCTGCTTCATTCTGTTCCCTCCTAATAAACTTGCAGTCGAAGAAGGGTTTCAGAACAACTACTTGATCATTCAGTTCAGTTTCGAATTCTTCTCCTTCAATGACTGTACTATGTAATTGCAACTCGTAGGCCAACTGTATTGCTCCCTTGGTTGCCTCTTCCCTCCTAATAAACTTGCAGTTGAAGAAGGGTTTCAGAACAACTACTTGATCATGCAGTTCAGTTTCGATTTCTTCTCCTTCAATGACTATAATATGTAATTCCAACTCGTAGGCCAACTGTATTGCTTCCTTGGTTGCCTCCATCTTACCTGTAGACCACTCAAACTTTTGTTGTTTCTGTATCAATTTGTAGGCCACAAAATTGCAATTTCTTATTTTTATATCGTTTTGCAAGCTGCAAAACTACCATTTTCAATCTCGTAAAATTATGCCAATTCAAAGGACATTCTAATTCTCTTTTAGTAACGCATCCACATGCCAATTCGAGAGTTTCTTTTGGTAGAGAGAAGAACTAGACTAAAAGGGTGCCGACCAAAGAGATGGAGAGAAAAACCATAGCTTGGATTCAAAGCCCTTGACATGAGCATTACTAAAGTACGACAAAAAATCAGTTTCATGGAATCACGGTTCTATCCCATCTACAGTTTCACGTCAGATATAAACGTAAACTTAACACCGCAGTACCTAAAATTGGAGTTTCGACCCACCTGAAACCTTCTATCAAACACACCACAAAGAACCCGCAGTATGGCTGTCCAAAATAAAAACAGGGGAAACCGTGTCCTGCTGTAAAATGCCATGTCCTGTTGTGTGAGATCGTGTCCGACACGTTAACTTGTGGCATTTCATTTATGATCCCGTTTGCTCGTCTCATGTTTGAAATACTGTGTCAGGCGGGCCAGCGACGGTTTCCCGCCCCCCCTCTCTCTCTCTAAAACTCGTGCTCTCTTCTTTGTGTGGGTTTTCCGTCTGTCTCCTCCTTGGTTGTGTTACTCTCATCCTCTGTAGACTCAGGCGTTCCTCCTATGGGCTGGTTGCTCACTAGTCACGTCGGTTTCCGGTAGGCTAGCAGCAACCACCATGTTTGAGGTAACTCTCTCTCTCTCTCTCAAATTCCTTTTGCTCTAACTCTATTTGGCTAACTATCTATTATGGGCATTCTTCTTTTCACTTATATTCCTTTTCGTTTTTTCTCTATGTTATTTGTTTCGGGTGTCATAATGCTGCTTTCTTGGTCGTGGCTACTTGATTGTGCAATTGTTTGATGCACTTTGTTTGTCTTCTATATGTCTGATATCTGGCAGAAAGGGGCGTAGATTGTGGGAAAAGGATGTTGTAGTGAAGAATAGATTGACATGGCTAAAGTTGCAATTCTTAAAATTACGCCTTTGGCTACTTCTTATGAAAATTCTGCATCCGATGCTCAATTCAATTCCAAGGAAAGGGAGCTGCCATCCGGATTTGAGGTAAATTATTTTATAATATTTTAACGTTTCCCTTTGCCCTTCCTTTCCTTTATGCGGATCTCTCTCAGTTCCCTATGACGAAAGATGATGAAGATTTATGTGTTCTTCGGACACTATGAATACACTTTCTTGGTCAATTTATTTACTATTTTCTCGATGTTTTGTGGATTTTATTTTTTGATAGATCAGGTGTTGTATTTAAAGTATTCTTTTCAATAGTGTGATGCCCATTTTGTTAATTGTGACTATGGCCTAAGATAGATCACGATGCCGATTAAGGATCCTCTTATTGTGGATATCACCCAATGGCCCGATTTTGTTATTGTCAATTGCTTTTGCTTTTGGTTTTTGTTTCAAGTTTGATGCCAACTTTTGAAGTTCTATTGAAAAGTTCTGAGATGTTTGTAACTTTGTTGAAATCTTTTTTTCTTTCTACAATTTTATTTACAGTAATGAACTTTAGTCACTGGATGAGTTTCTTCTTACATGTTATTGGCTGTAAATGGGCAAGTATAATTTGTTCTAAGTTCAGATCTGCATTTTCTTTTTTCTGAATGTATAAGGGAAAGAAACTAAGAAACAACATGATAGCAGGCAGAAGAGGAATCTATAACTTCTAAAAAGGCGATTGATGGGTATGTTATGGATTGCTGAGATTCATTGGTTGTCTGTTTTGTATCCTCTTTTGAGATATTACTTTAAGTCTTCAAGCACTCTGCATGGCAGCACTATCGAGCAAAATACTCATCAGATTCAGAAAAACGAGCCCTCAAAGAGGACAAAGTACATTGACATGAGGGTTGATGATGTTTATCCAGTGAAGAAATTGAGTGACATGCTTAAGTTGCAAACTAGGAAGCCCTACTCAAAGGTTAGAATCTTATAGTCCTCTGCATACACTGCCACCATGTAATTTTGCATATAGGACTTGTGACCTCTGCCCTTCAAAATTCCAACTTGTTAATTTTGACAGGATGGATTCGATCAAAGCACTTTACATAGCCGTTTTCCATCATCTACTTGCAATGTAAAAGTCAGGAATCAAGCTGAGAATTCTCGGTAAAGTTTTCATTTGCATATATTGCATGAGTTCAGGTATGAGGTTGCACTTATTATCTTATATAATTCTTCTCCCCTGTGGGAAATGCAGTGCTATTGATGAACATAATATGGCTTCTGGCTATCCTGAGAGTGGCAGCACAGCCTGCAACTCTGAGTTGAAGCTTAATAGCTGTACGCAAAACAAATTCTGCCATGTTGCTGAGCTATCTTTTGGTGGTGTCCGCTTCTGTGATTCTAGTCATATCGACATGGTATGTGCTAAAGTTTCACCATTCACTTGGTGTGCATGCTCAACCTTCAGTTCTTTTTCTTTTTGCTATCCTAGGACATAGCGCTGAAAGGATTTGCTGCCGCTAAGCCTCCCAACCCTCCTTTTCCTGCTACTGATTCTGTTGGAAGATTCACACATCAATCTGGTTTTGGCTCTGATAGTTTTTGTCATGAAATCTGTATTTTTGGTGATAAAGCTCCTGTGGACTTTACTCTGAAATCCAGCATGCGACTGGTTTCATCATCCTCAGTCAGTTGGTGAGTTTCCTTGTTGAAGCAATTAGACTTTTGGTGCTACTTGCTTGGGTGTTTCCATGTGCATGAATGTTATGATCCTAACCTATCTGTTTACACTACATGATAGGTTCTCTAGCTTATGTGGGTTCTATCTTTTCAAAATGTCAATTTCTATAGGTGTAACTTGTCCACCAAGATATATAACGTGAATTACATCAGGAAACCTTCATAGAGAGAAATTCTTCATCGTTTGGAATGTAATATGACACAAATCTGATATTAAATATGATGTTTCATCAACAACCTGCTAATTCTGCCTGGATCAAGAGTCAAAGCATATCTGATTATTTGATTGCAAATGTACAAACTATAATAATTCTCCCTGGGTCAAGAGTCAAAGCATAGCCGGTTATTTGATTGCATATGTATAAACTATAAGATGCTTTTCACTATTGGGGAGACTACCAAGTGATTAACAGTTTCTTCTTTTTCTGCCCTCAGGTTATGTGTTGTATTTGGTATAGGCTTCACACATTAATAGCATGATTTGCTTGTATTTGGATGCAGAAGGTGGTAAAGAATATTGCTTCTTACTCTTCTGAATTTGGCCACATGGACTTGAACTAACCATATCTGAGCCACCAAGCTCCTGTGAATTCAAAATACTTGCTCATGTGGTTTCATTTAGTTGCTCTATCTCCTTGACCTTTAATTTAACCAATGTGACAGGTCAGCACAGATTTATAATTCATTGAGTCCGCGTTTCTAATGCCCTTCAATAATGGATGGAGGTTTGCCTTATCATATAACGAGTTCTCTAAACTAGCCATCTTAAGGAACAGAAAATTTGTTAAGCTTGAACTCTGTCAGTCAGTCAAAATAATGATGAAATGAATAGTAGTCTTCCTAAGAGAAAAAGAGTACTACCACAGAAGTACTCTTTAGCCCCTGCACATATATGCAATCCTGATCATTGTAACACTAACGGGAAAACAAAAAGAAAACATTTCTTTTCAAGGTGTGCTGGAATTGCTTTGTCTTCTTATTGATGCAACACAAAAATATAATGCAAAGGTAAAACAAACTAGACTGCATTTTTAGACGTTTGATTCCCTCAACCTCTTCTTTCTTATGTGACAGGTATCATAGATTAAACTCTTGTGGCCCTTTTGGATGTACAGCTCCATTTCTACCTTCATTTGAATCCAAGAAGATTAAAATATCTTCTGAAGCCTCTCAATCTACAGATGTCTCTCAAAAGTCCGCTTCCTTGTATTCTGAAGCTCTGTGCTCATGGATGTATCCACAATCTTCTTTGCCATCATCCATTATAACTGCAATGACAATATCAGCTGCTCCCGGAGGTTCAGCTGGTAAGAGTCCAGCTACGTTTGATTGACGATTTTTCTTCCACGACGTGCATGTTACTGTATGGGTTTGTTACTTTTTCAGAAATAGATTTTTTAACCAAAAGACAACTTGATTGGGAAGATTCATTTCGAAGCCTTTACTACACGCTCAGAAGGAATGCCTGCAACCTCTTTTATGGTACTTTTCTTTGGCTTCTCTTGGCATGGTTTGAGTGCCAATGTGATCCCAAATTTAATTTATGTTTTTGAGATGGTGCCTTGATCTTGGAGTTCCCCTTGTGGCTTCTTCATGTATAAGAACTGTTGTTACAGATGTTCACCATAAACTGAAAAAAAGCGGTAGATTTAGCAAAAGCTGCAGCACTGACGAGAATTGCGAATTTATTTTATTGCATCTACTTTTGACTATTATAATGTCCAGGTGTCTTCTGTAGTTTCTAACATGGTCATGCACTTTCTTTTTTTCTTTTTTTGGTGATGCACATCTAATATCTAGTTCAAGTTTGTTGTTGGGCCTTTTATTTCTTCTAATGCTCACTATCTAAAATTTCTCAGCATAAGGATTTATTTGTGTATTATTCTTTTCTTTTTGTTGGAGATGTATGCTTGGTTTCATTTTATATGAGAAGCGATCTTCATGCTTATGAGTTAGAAGCCACAATGTTTCTTTCTGGATGTGATGCTTATTTATTAAAAGTTACACTCTGTTTGTGGATGTTGCAGTTTATACTTCACAGTTTATTGCCATGTTCATTGCTGGAGATGAATTGGGGTTGTCAAGGCACACATGTAATGCTTACCTTTCCCGATCCACCCAGGGATTACGTGCCTTGTTAAAGGAGCATGTACGAGTCCACACCACCCTGTTGTTATTACATTTCTGTTTATAGTTAACTTTAGGATTATTCTTCGTTTGGGTTTCTGCTGGTGAACACACAATTCTGTAAGAATGTAATCCATCTATGATATTTTATTTGAGTTTTTGATTTTTTTCATGTTTTAGATGTTCATTGCTTGTCTTCTCCACTTAGAGTGACAATATACTTGTGCTGCTATTCTAATGGGAGCTGCTTTTCTCGTGCGCGTGCATTTTCCTAAAACATTACTGGCCTATGTGTCATACCTCATAAACATCTAACTCAACTATAGGAACTGTACTTGGTCTCATTTTTCTTTTCTTCTTTCATGTTGCAATATATGCATTTTTGTTCATTGATTTGCATTAAGTTCTATGCGATTTACTTAAATTTAGTGAACATGGGACATCTGGGGCACATAATTTCTCGAGATTGGTAACTCTTTGGTTGTAAAGATTAATCGGGTTGTAAAGATTGCAAGGTAATTCCATGAGAAAGTTTAACCACTCAACATCGACTTTTAGTTATGGATTTAGAGGTGAAAAAGTGGGCAAAGAAGAAAAGAATTGATCGAGCTATTCAGACTAAATGGTGGAACCTCAAAAGCGAGAAAGAAGGTATATTTAAACAGAAAGTCCTTCAAGGAGATGCTTGAAATTATGTTGGTACGCCTTGTGATATGCGAAATAATATGGCTATACATATTAGAAAAGTGGTGAAAGATGTGTTAGGTGAATTTAAGGGAGGTATACCAGCACAAAAAGAAGCTTGATGGTAAAGTGAAGTAGTGCGAAATAAAATCAAGGCAAAGAGGGGATGTTACAAATAACATTATGCTAAGAAAACTACTGAAACTTTAGAGGCTTATTAGAAAGCAAAGAAAGAAGCGAAAAATACCGTCAGAGAAGCAAAAGCTAAAATTTGGGAGGATTTATATAAAAAACTCAACTAAAAAGAGGGTGAAAGAGATATTTTTAGGATAGGCTAGGGCTAGAGATAAGAAAACTAAGGATCTTAATTTTGTTAGATGCATGAAAGACGAGGATGCGAAAATTCTAGTGGGAAATGATGATATAAAACATAGATAGAAAAACTATTTTTATAAGCTTTTTAATGAAAATAAAGATGTTAGTATTAATTTAGGAGAGTTTTCCAAATCAGAAAAGTATATAAACCACAATTTCTACTGATGTATTTAAAAGAATAAAGTCAAAGAGACTCTTAAACATATGAAGGGTGGTGAATCAGTAGGACCAAACAATATTCCTATAGAAGCTTGGAAAATATTAGGAGAGACTGAAATCACTTGGCTTACAAGACTATTTGATGAAATATGGAGAAACCAAAAGGTGTATGAGGAATGGAGAGCGAGTACACTTATACCCATATACAAGAACAAGAGAGACATTTATAATTGTCCGAATTATCGGGATATCAAGTTAATGAGCCATACTATGAAATTATGAAAAAGAATTATCGAACGTAAGTTAAGACAAGTATTGAGTACAACAGAGAACCAATTTGGATTCATGCTAGGCAGATCTACTATTGAAGCGATTCACCTTTTAAGACGTCTTATGAAACATTTTAGTGAAAAAAAGAAATACCACCACATGATATGTATTGATTTAGAAAAAGTTTATGATAGGGTACCAAGGGTTGTTCTTTAGAGAACATTAGAAAAAAGAAGTATCCCATTGATATACATAAACCTTATAAGAGACATATACGATGGTGCAAAAACATGTGTGAGGTTTCACGAAGGAACAACAAACTTCTTTGAAGTTAATATTGGGTTACATTGTTGAAGAATATGAATATCTGTTGTTTTTAATATCAATTTTAGTATTTTTGATGTTTTAGATATTATTGCAATTGTTCATAGTACTAAGCGTATTTTGGTAATTTTGTATTTAACAACTCAAGGACTGAACTTATTATATTAGGGTTAAGAGACTAAGATTAAGAAAGAGAGAGAGTGAGGGGGCGCAACCTCCATAGGAGGGCCTTCTCCCTCCTTCGATATTTATATTTTTTCTTCATTGTTCTTATCGTTTTTCCATTATCGATCTTTCATTGTGCTCCCACGATTTCCAACATGGTATCAGAGCAATCGATCGATAGAATCGATGAAAGCAACAACGTTTAGAAGAGGCCGAAAGCCACTTGAAAAGTGTTCCGATGGAAAAAGAAAAGGAGGGAAGGTTCTTGTGCCTGCCTCTTCGTGGTTCCTCTCTCTTGTTTGCCTCTCGAGGGAGAGCAAGGACGAGAAGAGAGTTCCCTTCATAAAAAAAAGAAGCTAGAACGATAGTCCCTCATGTTTCAATCGGGACTTTTTTAGGTTTGGAGTATCGGAATCTGCATCACAGTCTTGGTTTTTTGTCGAAGAAGGGGTTCTTTCGAAGCGGGTATTATAGATTTTGATTGGTTTTGGTCGGAAAGAAAAACCCTTTTGCGAGGATGAAGCAACCGACTAGGAAGAGACTAGGAAGAGGGATAGGAAGAAAGAGGATACAAACGCAGGGATTCTTGACGCTCTGATGGAAGATTTCTCTTTGCTAATGTCATCGGCAGGTTCTCAGGCCACCACAATATAGAATTCAAAAGAGGGTGCTATAAGAGAGTCAGTTGCCCCTGAATTGGAGAATGGTGTTGTTGAGAAGGTTCTTGGATCTCCCAGATTGAGCACAAGGGTGGTTGAAGACGGGGGCGAGATGTTGAAAGTTGTTGCTAGTAATGTTTGTGGCGCTAAGAAGGAAAATGTGATCAAGGTTGTGCCTTCAATGGACATTGTAGTTAAGGTTTTTCGTGTCCATACTGAGCTTAATTTCTCGTTGCCATGGCAAAGGAAGAGGCAATATAGCTCTAGTAGCAGCAGGTTCGTCATTAATGGTTGGAGGGTGCTCACCAATGTGCACTCTGTGGAGCACCATACACAAGTCAAGCTTAAGAAGCGGGGTTCAGACACCAAATACCTGGCAACCGTGCTTGCCAATGGCACCAAATGCAATATAGCGATGCTGATTGTAAATGATGACGAGTTCTGGGATGGAGTTTCACCAGTGGAGTTTCGTTCTTTACCTGTTTTATAAGATGGTGTAACAGTTGTGAGTTACCCTATTGGGGGAGACACAAATTTTGTCACTAGTGGTGTGGTCTCAAGGATGGAAATCTTATCTTATGTCCATGGGGCCACAGAGCTATTGGGCTTGCAGATTGATGCTGCCATAAATTCTGGTGATGGAGGCGCTTCGAGAATTGGCCGAGGTTCCTTTATGGATTCTAGAGAAATTTCGTCGGGCGATGTCTCTTTTGATCGTTTCTTGGCTTCCTTTCTCATCCTCATGGTTCGATCTCAGAGCGCGGAGATATGTTTGGAAGAAAAATTGAATCTGATCGCTGAGTGTCTCTCGAAGTTATTTGTTGGGCTTCTTGAATAGGTGGGCCGGTGCTTTGCTTAATCTCGTCGGGATTGCTGTGTTGAAGGTGTTGGAGGATTTTCTCTGTCAAACGCCATTGGTGAGAAAGAAGAGGAAATGGCAGTGGTTGGACTGGACACAATGCAGCGAGCAAGTTCCACCTTAGAGGATTTTTTGCAGGTCCTATTTTATGTTCCATGGCATGGATGTGAATGATCCTCGATCCTTGTTTAGGTTCTTCCCACGATTTCCATTATCGATCTTTCACTGTGCTCCCACGATTTCCATTATCGATCTTTCACTGTGCTCCCACGATTTCCAACATACATAAATGATCAACTTTAAGTCCATACTTATTTATAATGGTGATTGATGAGTTAACAAAACATATTCAAGATGAAATACCTTTGTGTATGTTATTTGGAGATGACATTGTGTTAGTGGAGGAGTCTAGGGAAAAAGTTAATATAAAATTGGAACTATGGAGAGAAACATTAGAAAGTAAAGGCTTCCGACTTAGTAGAATAAAGACAAAATATACGCAAAGTAAGTTTGATCATTTGGTTAATTCAGCTGACATAGAAATTAAAATTGACAGATATTGCATCCCCAAAAGGAAAGTTTTAAATACCTAGGGTCAATTTTTCAGAGTGATGGAAGAATTGATGGAGATATTATACATATAATTAATGCTGTTTGGTTAAAATGGAGAGGAGCATCATGTATTCTTTGTAATAAAAAGATACATTAAAGTTAAAAGGTAAATATTATAGAATAATAATTAGACCTGCCATGTTTTATGGTTGTGAGTGTTGGACAGTTAATCATCAACATGTACAAAAGATGTCTTCTGCAAAAACAAAGATGTTGAGATGGATGAGTGGTTATACAAGGAAAGGCCATATACATAACGAGGTTATTAGAAACAAATTGGGAGTGACACCAATAGAGGATAAAATGAGAGAATATCGTTTAAGATGGTTTGAACATATAGAAAGGAGATCAAAAGAAGCGACTATAAGAAGGTATGAAAAACTAGATTTTGAAAGTATTAAAAGAGGTAGAGGACGAGCACAAAAGTGTTGGAAAGAAACAATAAAGAATGATCTAGCTTATGAGTTAACTGCTAACATGGCACATGATAGGGCTATGTGGAAACAAAAGATCCATGTAGCCGACCCCGTCTAGTATGGGAAAAGGCTTAGTTGTTGTTGTTGTTGGTAACTCTTTGCTTGATGGAGGGTAAACAAGCTAACTTTCAACTTAGATGTCATTGATTTGCGAAGGAACTTCAAGGTCTACATTTTATATTGGAAACTTTTGCTACTTTAAGCTGTGAATTTTGGGACAAGTGATTCCTGGATCCAATTTGTGAGGACCATGGTCTCATTGATATCAGTCAGCTTTAGTATTAAGTTACAGAAAGCAAACTCAGTTATACAATCTTTTGGAATCTCTGGCTAAATTCCATGGTTCAGGAGCATAAATTTATAATATTCGGTGATGACAAATTTGTCTGTTTTGATTTCTTGATGTTTTGCTTATTTGATTCTTCTCATATTGCTTCTTGATAATAAAGACTTTCTTGCAGAACATCAGGGTCATACACATTCATCTGATGATTTCTTCCACCTGTGGTTTCTATTGGAATTTGCCACCTTTTTTAGCCCACTTACAGTTTTCTTTATTGCCTTTGTAATGTTTCTCGCTCATACTTTTTAGAATCTAAACTAACAGTTTGGGTTTACAGCCACACCACCAAATCTTTTGACTTGGTTTTTCCTTAACGATATCTATCAAACTTCTATTTAATTATGGCTAACTGGTCGATGAGTTACTGCTTAATGCACTCTTCCGTTCCCTCATACAGTACGTACCATATATTGTATAAGCGTTGTACTTGTGCCAATATTAATAGCATCAGAAGAGGAACCCGGTCGAGATATAGAAGATACTACAAAGAGAAAAACAGTCACGCATTATATGCTCTTCTTGTAGTATGAGTTCATTCTAGTCATTGACAGTTGGGTGTGTACTTCATGCAGTACGTGTGGTGTAGTCAAATGCAATATCACACCAATAGTGATGACATGAGGGAGATCTTTTGGTGATATGGAAGACATTACTGAGAGAAAAACAGTCATGTTATGAATGTTCTTCTTTATGGTGTTGAACCTATTGGCGTATTTGAGCTCTCCCAGTTATTTCCTTGTGGCTTTCTATGGTTCAGCTTCTGCCTATTGCATGTACACCTTTGTAGCATTATGTCAGAATACACATGTTTTGTGCATGGCTGTGTAATGATTCTTGTATTTGTATTACCATGACCATGTTTTGTAATCTCAACCATTCTATTAACTCTCATTATGAAAAATAAACAGGATGTCGAATTCACCATGCCACTTTGCCATTCTGAAGTTGAGAATCCTACATCAGAAGATCTGCATGAATTGTCAGAATTTGAGAGAAGAAATCCTGGACAGGTTTCATCTAACCTTCTAAAATCCAGTCACATTAGTTTGCTTTCTCAAGGACAATTTCAGCCACTACAACAACAACAAAGCCTTTTCCCATACTAGATGGGGTCGACTAAATGGATTCTTTGTTTCCACATAACCTTATCATAATTTGTAGAATCCATGGTAAATAAGTCTGACGAAGTTTTACGCTGGCTGTCAGAAGCCTAATGCAACCCTCTTCCTTTATCCGGGCTTGGGACAAGCCATGAAAGGGTGATCCCTTACATGGGCAGAGTTACAATTTCGGCTACTGATTGGTTAAAATTTTTAAGGCATTATTTCAGTTGTTATCCTATTAGGTGTGAATTTCTTTTCTCTGACATAAGGTAGCAATGGGTTAAGACAACTGCAAAATGAGGACATTCATATCTTCCTTGATGCAATATTGCTAACTTATGTTTTTTCCCTCTATACTTTTCCAGACATGTCATCAGGATTACATGTATAACATAGACAACAACTGTCAGTCACTGCTTGCATTTGTTGGAAACAAAAATGTCCATGGGTTATATGACTTCTTGTTGAATTACAGGTATTTTGAGATGACTTAAATTTTCTTGGAGTTTTGTTACTTTGTTTTGTTGTGTTCAATCATGGTCATTCACATTTCTATATTATCAAGCCATACACAATGTTCATTGATATACTTCGTTAAATGTTTTGAGTAAACACATTGACTTCTTATAGGTTTTCTCATGTGGATTATGTGTCTACTGTTTTATCAGGTCATTTTTGAATTCTCTGACCTCCGTTGATGTGCCCATACTCTATTCACCTGTGGCATTCCAGAATGCATCCCTCCACTCTCCACAGGTTGGCAAGTTTGCTACTTTGTTGCAAAGATATTGTGAGGAATGAAACCTGGAAATCTGTTTATATGGTCTTGTTTCTTCTCTGTAAGATGCTTATTTTATGTTAATCTGTTTAAAGATTGTTACTAGAAGCTGTTTCATTAGCCTGGTCACAGGACATGAACCTTAGAACCTGGAAATGTTTTACTGGCATTGGAATCTTGAAGGAAATTAGAACACATAATTTCTGTAGTTTTATGGCAATATGGGAAAAAAGTATCAGTCTTCTTTTATCCTTTTCCCTCCCTTATGTTTTGCATTTTGCTGTCATTTACAGGTAAGATGCAAGCAAATGAAGAGAGCTGATGCTGTTCTTTTTGGAGGTTCTTACCGTGCAGAGTGTGAAAGAGATGCTTCATGTAGCACTTGTTACAGCATTGAGATCAGAGATATCATTCTTCCCCCATGGCTTATCTGTAGGGTTTGCAAGGGGATGGGGTCAGATGGTCTAACATTTGAAGCAAGGTATCGTGGTTCTGATTTCAAAAAAGAATTCTTTGATAATGCTAACCTTTCATGACGAGAAACTAAATACACAAAGTCAGCTTTCTTTGTTTTGGATATGGTAGTAGGATCTCTCTTTGGGATATTAGTCCATGTTTTCAAGTTTTTTGGATCTATCCATGCTTTTATTGTTGGACGAAGCATCCCTCCAGATATTCCTCCAATGGGGTACACTGGGAATAAGGGTGAGGGAAGAATGCACGTGCAATAATTAGAAAGTGATTGTGAAGATCTATACCAAGATTTCAGAAATGCAAGGAATCGGAAACTGGTATAATGGACCATTTGACAAGTGATACAAATCAAAGACAAGCGAAAGGCTTCAAGACACGAGGAATGCCATACTGTAGGAAATCATAATCCAATGTCATGGGAATCAAGAGTTCTAAACACAGGAATGGAGAGTAGTGTGACTTAGAATCGCATCCCATGCTTAAGAATTTCTCTGTGCAAGGGAATTATTTGTAGCCGATTTGCTTATGCTTCTGTCAGAAAAAATTAAAGCTTGTGCTCCTCCTTAAGAAAACATAATTGTTACTGGTTCAAACTTCAATGGGCTTTGTGTGACTATCCTTCAATAAATATAGCTCTCACAGGAAAACAACTTATTCGCTCCTGAAATAGGGATGAGGTTTGTCTTCCTTGATAGCATAATTGCTTAAATTCCTTTGCTTAATCAATAAGTTGTATTTGAGCAAAGTGAATATGGTGGATTAAAATTAACAAAATCAAATAACTATGCTTGATCAAAATTTTTGTTTGCTTGTGGACTAGAAATACTAGAAAATTACCCATTAAATTCATTTGCTTAATCAATAAGTTGCATTTGAGCAAAGTGAATATGGTGGCTTAATGTTTCTGTTGCAGCTTTACTGTGCATCCTCTTTCAAGTGGGTTGAATGTGGCTCTTGGTGATATATGTCCAAATGCTTCTGGTGAAGGCTTGTCTGAAAAGAAAACCATCAATTTCATGGATGCTTTACTGGACGTGTCACTGAAATCAGCTTCTGTTCAGGGACTGAAATATAGAAATGGCTCTTACGTTGCTTCTCTCTTGCCTGATTGATTTGTTTTACATTAAAGCAGAAATCGAAGGTGAGTTACATCTTAATCCCTGTTGACTTTAAGAACCTGTGGCCTTCTTGTAAATTAATGGGCTTTCGGATAAGAGCTCCTGCTTAACTTTTGTCAGCTATTCTTCGGAGGAACAAAGGCTTGCCTCAAGTCATGAAAGCTATAATTTATGTGGTTCTGAGTTTCTAAACAAGATTCCAAACTTGCAACCTTGTTTAGAAGAGATGTTACGAAGCAATCTGTTGGCATCATTTGGAACTTGCTTTTGGTAGAATGCCGAGTGTGAGGCAGAGTTCTACCAGATGCAGACCTGGATATCCACTCCTGACCTGTTAGAGAGCTGACCCTGACCAATTTGGTATTGCACTCATAGTGTTTCATCTGTTTTTATCTATGGGAACTAAATATTTTGGGTTGGTTCACAAGTTAGAGGCTGCCTGATTGCTATTCGACCGGACCTGTTTACATGACAGTTGGAACAGGTCTGGTACTCGTGTTTGACTCAGCACTGACACGTTTAAATACTTTCTAACTAAATAACTTGGAAAAGATTTACCATTTGTTACTTGTATTAGTGAGTAACAATTTACAAGTTGGCCGAAGCCAGGTGCATGCCCTGGGTATCAACCTCATGGCCTTCAACTTGTTTGTCAACCCCCTACTTAGGTGAGGGTATCGGTCATGTGCATCTGTCTTGGCGTTTTAATTGTTGGGCTCCATGCACTTGTCTAGGTGAAGCGTGGTGGTTCTCCTACATTTTAGCACTGAAGGTTGTGACTGCGAGTACTTTGGTGTGCCACCATTACAACAAGTCTGAGGATTTAACTGCTAATCAACAAAATTTGGTGCATGGTAGCAGCCATTGCCCCTCCTTTGAAGATTTTCGACTTTCACAGTTTTTCTGCATTCGAACTCTATCTGCCCTAAATGGTGTGTCACCTTAAACGCTTCCTTTATTTTATATTGGATTGTTCTCGTTTTACAATGAATAGGACCTTCGAAGTAAATACAAATATGACGAAGAGCCTGAACTTTTGAAGGTTAGAAAACATGTGTCGCTGACACGGTTCTTAGACAGGATTGTGAAGAATGATGTAAAAGAACAGCGACCATTTTTACATCCTGGAGCTTTGCTTAGAACCTCTACATGCTATGAATTCCTTCATCTGCTCAAATTACTGCTTTGACATCCCATCATAAAACTTATGTGCCCTCTCCTGCATATAAGAAGAAATGGATGAGACAGTCAATTGATCCTTGCAATCAAGTAACTGAATCAATAGAGTTTTCTGATTCTTCCAAAAATGGCACGGCAATCACAAGATGACAAGATACAATTAAGAAGCACTGCAGCACAGAGTAGCTTTGATCCTCTTCACGAGGGGAGTTGGAAAAGGCACCACCTATCTTCCATGCTGGCTAGAGCAGAGGCTCAGTCGGTTTCAGTGCAAAACAAATGTTTCTTAGGAAAAATGTCTTAAAAATTTTACTCTTAAGTGCAGTTTCACCAATTATGCGATTCAAGGGCTCAACAAGTTTTCTTAGTGAAATTTGTTAAAAGTTTACACAGGAAGTACCCGGATTCATTAGAAATATCAGGATTTTATTGACTAGTTAATGTGCCATTATAATTTCATCATATTTCCAACATATCAGCAACATTTTCCCATTTGACAATGCACACCAGACCCTGGTTCATGCAAATCTGAGACCAGCCAGCCCGTTTGATCATTTGATCAAGGTCCAAAAGCCAAGTACAAACTTCTGATCTTAATCAGGTTGAATTGTAACCAAGGTCAACTACTTTCAGTTTACTCTCGATGACAAGAATCAGCTTGATGGGTGTCTGCTCAAGCGCAAAAGAATAGATGGTGTGGGATGGTTCAACCACTAGGCCACAGATCGCTGGGCTGACTCAAAGGCTTAGCTGTCTAGGACATGATAATTTTGACTGTGTTTTTCTCAAAGAAAATATCAAATACAAGATATAATATTTTTCAGTCATACATATAAACATTCATCTCGATGAGTAAAAGGTATTGGACACATATATCTACAAAACTTAAACTCAAACTCAAACTTTGGTTAAAATCATATCATGTATGAGAAACAAAAAAGTTTTGCAGGTGGCTGTTCGCAGGATGAAATTAGATACAGGGCAGTGTTTCAACAGCAAACCAGACCCATCCAATGGTGGATGGCGGACACCTTGAATGGGGTCAGGCAACTGTATATTGGCATAATTAAGAAAGATTCAATCTCCCATTACTCGGAGATGAATCAATGGTCATAGGTGGGAGCCTCTGTCAGAGAGCTGAAATTATCAGTATATAGCCGGAAAGTAGAGGGTTGGAGGGTTGGTTACATGCTACATGATTGTAAAGGAACATATGCGAAGATGAGTTGCTTCGGTTTATGTTTAAGGCAAATTTAATGAATGGCATTGTTGGTTAAAGATCTTGTCAGATGCACCAAAGAACCAAACTGGGATGACGGTTCCAACCAGAACCAAAGTGGGCCAGGAACCGGCTGGAATCTGAACTGGTGAAAACGGACAGAAAACCAGGAGCCACCTGGTTCAGTTTTGATTCCACCTCCCAGCTTGAAACTGGTGGTTCAAAACTGCCGGTTCTGGAATCTTTTAGAAAATTTTTCATTAAAAATTAAAGCTTTTAAATGTTTTTGCCGGTTCCTGACAGCTCAAGACTCGAAAATTAACCTTCCCAAAACCGGCCATGTCTAGGTGGCCTTATTTTTGAGATTACTTCTGTACTGGCAGTATTGAGGTTGGAGTCTGCCTAACCCCCACTTGCCATTCCAAAAAACAAAACTGTTGAAACTTGTTTGATCAAAAGTAGGTTTGCCGAGTCCATTGATTTAACAAAGACCCGGTCGCAATCCTAGCTTAAACAAGACATGGTGGGTTGGCCGACTCGTTGTATGGGTTGTCTGGTTCCTCTTGAGTCATTCCTGAGATAGATCGATGGATTTATCAACCATGGTAAGGCACAAATAAGCAAGTATACAGCACAACCAGCAATAGATTACCTGGCTATATGGTTGACTCGCTTGTTCAACGGTCATGAGTTCGATACTGCAGCATGAATATTGCTCAGACCTTCCCATAGCACCAAGCAAAATCAAATGAACCGGGTCATTAATGGCTTTGATCCAAGATAACATGTTGGATCTTATCTCACACACAAGCCCACGTCTCTTTCTTTTCTTTTGCTTCCTGTCTAAAGATCAATCCAAGACAATTACAGGTTCGGTGCGATAGGGGGACATGATGGCAACCTAAAATATTTGGAAGGCAAGGGAAACCAGAGGGTAATAGCCAAGAGGTACAGAGACAACAGACGCTAAATAAAATTCTATTCAAAACCAAAATTCCACATTAAAGTAAGGTTTACAACCCAAAGTTTACATCAGATTTAATTGAATATAAATTCTGAAAATAACCAAACGTGTTAATAAATAACACCCTAATGAAAATGAATCCTTGTGTAGATGAGACTCCTACTTTTTACTGTTCAAACTTAACCAAATGTAAATCATCTTAATTAAACTCGACCATCTTTAATCAGATAATTTACAAATAAGGGATGATGTCAAGGAGCTACTTGCCACATCATCAATCCACCATGCCGTCTTCTCCTTCACCTATAATGTCTTTAAGTAATTGCAATCATATACTCACGCAGGAACTTCACTAGGAAAGATACATCTGGCTGTGGCTAGTATGTGTCTGGAGAGCAAGGTGCCATTAGGGCCTTTCTCGTGTTTGATTCCTGAGGAGCTAAGGCTTCTGACATACACTCCATTGCTATTGCAAGACAAAGGGATGTGAAGACTTCCCTTTTGTCAAACGGTGCCAAATATTGCAATATTTTCCCTCGACCAACCTGGTTGTGTGGGGGAGGGGGTTCGATTGACTTCTCTGTCTCCGGATTCTCTAGATACCAGGGTGAGAGGACGGCCATAGTGGAGATTTCACCATCGGCTACCACTCAAAATGGGTGCACGAGACAATACGAAGCAGTAGAATAATCATCCACAATTGCTGTGTGTATTGGTAGGAAAGGGTTGATGTTTGTGCTTAATTCCTTGCCAGCCAGCTTTATTAGTTCATCTTTAATGACATTCTTTATTAAATTATAGAACTTAACGCATTAGATCATGTTGTATATATCTGCACTGTGGCACTTGAAGTACCTTTGTAATGTCTTTATCTCTTCTTGGGAGGGAATAAAATAGCCTTCTCAATGCTTTATCTGCTAGTTCTTTAAAAGTATATCGAAGATTTGATCGGCCTTCGATATATCAAAGAGGAGGGAATCTTGATTATTTGAAAGCTTCTCCTTCCCTTTAGAGGTCTAAATGTTGAAAAAGCATACGAAGGACCTCCAATTGGCCCGGCAACCATCAAATTGAAATGTTCAATGTCTTCGGTGTCTAGTTATGGATAAATTATAGGAGAGATTTCATCCAGTGATTCTGATGGCGCAACGAAGATTTTTTCATAGCAGAACTTAAAATAAAGCAAGACTTTTTCAAATAACGCCACTTTCTAAATTTGCATGATGTGGAAAAAAATTGAGTGACATCTTAGGGATGGGTTAATCTCACACAAGTGTTTAAATCTATGACCTGTACATACAAATGAAACAAACTGACTGATCAGCTTGGACGAATATGAGGCCCTTGCAACACAAATTCGGGGAGGGCTTGTGATCTGTGTTGAAGTGAGTTTGTCTTGTTCCTTATCATCTTTACAAGAATAGGTGGAGCCGTAGAGCTCGTCTCATGCGGTTCATGGCAGTAGTCAGTATACCAATGCATGGCTACCTGAAATTTGGCAAAATGTACGAAAACTATAGATCATGATCATTTTAGTGGGGCAAGCTGAGCCGCTCATGAGCTACTCAAACTTGACAGAAAAAGCTCAAACTTGCACCGAGAGCGTTAAGTCGACGACTGGGTGTTCTAGTGCCGTTGCTGCTGGGGGGGGAGTTGATTCCCAAGGGTGTATGTGTGGGTATGTTTTAGGCTTCGGCCTCCTCTTGGAACAAAAAACAAACAAACTCAAACTTGATTTTTTTGAGCTCCAGCAAACCAGTTCTCAGCTCAAGCAGCTTGCAAGCCTAGTCGAGCATAACAGTATAAATCTTTACGTATTTGCATCGACCCAACTCCGCTCATGTAAGGGATCACCCTTGCATGGCCGGTCCCAAGCCCGGATAAAAAGAAGGGTTGCAGTAGGCTTCTGACAGCTAACGTAAAACTTTGTCCGACTTATCTACCATGGATTCTACAAATTATGATAGGACTACGTGGAAAGAAAGAATCGATGTAGCTGACCCCCTCTAGTATGGAAAAAGGCTTAGTTGTAGTTGTTATTGTTTGTGTTTGCGTCGACCCACATTTATTTGGGTTGACCTGATCTTGCTTTTGCATATAATAGACTCCAACGGAACGCACACAACATACCAAATGCATACCATGAGCTCAGTCAAAGTCGATCTGATTCGAGTTCACCAATCTCCAAGCAGGGTCGACCTTAATTGATTCAATCTTGGTTGCAATGGGCTTGAGCTTAATAAGTATCGAAGCCCATTATTGAATTGTTCATGCTCGAATTCGATCCGAGCATTTTGTGAATGAATCGAGTCGAGTTTGCTTTCGATTACACTACTACATCAGTCAGAGCGTGCATTACGACAGTTCTCCCAGCTGAGCAGTTTTACGGGCTATCCCCCACTGTAAAATAATTTCTACATCTGCCAATAAGCAAAGTAGTTCTAGGGATGGCAATGGGGCGGGTTTTCACTCAACATGCACCCGCCTCGCACTACCACCTATACTCTACTTCCCGTCCTGCGGGTCCTGGAGAATCAAACCTGCACCTGCCTCACACTGAATTGGATCAACCCGGTCCTGCTCCGCCTCGCCTCACTTCACCTACTAAAAATATTTTTTAATAAAAAAGTATTTAAAATATATATTACATAAAATATAAATTTTGTTTATAATATTTTATATTATTAAATTAAATTAAACAAAATCTTTGTTTATATTTATACACATAAACATATAAAATACTTATAATATGTAAATAAAATATCAATATCTATATATTATATATATTCTGAAGCAGGTTTTGAAGCCTGGAAACCCGCCCCATACGGGGCGGCCCAGAGCGGGTACCCAAGGGACGGGGCGTAATTGCCATCCCTAAGTAGTTCACCTCAGTATATAACCCTAATTAAACGGCTATGTTAATTTTTTGCTTTTTCTCAAGTCTTGGTATATGTTTAACATTTAAGATAAGTGGCAACCGTTGCCTAGAGATAACCTAAAACAAATAACAAGAACACCAACTTTCCAATTTCGTTTGCTTTATAATATGAAGACTATAAGGGAATTTGCCGAGTGCTTATGTAAGGACGTTTCCACGCTTCTTCGTGCAATATTAGGGCGTACCTCTCGTGTTCATGAAATTCGTCGTCCATCTTCTGCAGAGTACTGGGAAACTGTATATGAAGAGGAAGGTGAGCACCAAAAGGGCAGAACTAAATTTAAATAATTGAAAGGGCCACGATAGTACTGTGAGACACTTCTGATCTCACCTCAGATATGCTTCAAGTGGGACGACTTGTGAACGAGATATTAGGATCTCTCCCTTCACGTTCTCAACGCCCCACAAAAAAGACTAACCGGCTGAGAAATTCCAGTTTCATCTTTCCTTGTGAAAAAATCCTGATGGTCATGGTGATCGACGGGCATTGAGAATTCTAGTTTTTGCTTCGGTGGCAACACCGAAGTCTGCCAGAAAAATGACCGATCCGTGAGTGATTCTTGAAAAAGAAATGGTGATAATGTAAGCAGTGAACCTGACGTCCAGAGAGAAAACCAGAGGTCGCAGACGGCCAACCTCAAAGCACCCTGGCAGCTGAAGCTTGGACGCATCTAGGTTTGGTGTTTTGTTCTAGTGATTTTAGAGCACTCATGTGAACAAGACGAAGATGAGATCACTGCATGAGGACATGCATCCCTTGTCCGTGACTAGGGGTGTTCACGGTTCGGTTTGATTCTAGTCTCAACCTCAAACCGCACTGCCACTTCCGGTTCCTCATAGTTTGATAACCGAACCAAACTGTAGCATGACTAGAATTGAATTGATGGTTCGGGTTCAATTCGGTTTTACTTATTTAAGGTTTGACTAAAGATTATCTTAGCGTAATTCTTTCTCAAAAAAATAATTTAATAGCATGTGGTCAATAACAATGTATGAGAAAAACATATCCTATGCTTGATCTAACTTAAAAAAATAAAAAATACTTTGTTTAAACCCTTACGATCCATTTTATAATTATTCCTTCAACCCATTTTATATTAACCCATTTTATATTGGTCATTGATTTCATCGTTGCACCCGTAATACGGTACTAGAACTTTTCTTTCTCACAAGATTTTTTTAGCAGTTCGGTTCCCCCACCCAGCCACCCCACTACTTATGGAGTGGCTGGGTAGGGTGCGAAGTGCGAAGGTGTGGTGAGTGCCGAGGCCGGCGGGCTGGCTATAGGATGCTTCAGACACTATAAGAGCTTCCTGTAAATGTAAGTGCATGTGCCTACGCTACCCTTGGTACGGGGGTCGTAGGGTGTCAGTTGACGCTGTTCCAATAGTTAGGTTCGAGTACCTGAACTGTTCACTAGTTCTGTAAAAACCCAACTGTATCAAATTATTCAACAACTATCACTCAAGCAAACCGCCATATCCATGCGTAACAAGAGAGAGAAAGAGAGAGAGATTTGATGGCGGGCACTAAAGCTAATGTCCATGAAAACATGGAGCCAGTTGGGCAGACCTACGGTTACTTGAGTAGCTATTTTACACCTCTTTTGTTCAAGGTTATTTCACTAAGCGGGTTTGTCGCTTCAAAACCCACATAGTTAAGTTGTACATCAAGCCAAGATGGCGATTTCATCCGAACATATATATGAAAAAAATTAAATATACATAGTTCGCTGCACCCTAAATACAGTTCTTTGCTCTATCTGAACCCCGCTGAAGTAATTTATCGAACCGCCATTGCATGAAGGCTGCAGGAATGCCTCAAGGCGAGTACGTCATTAGATCTCAATTGGTATCATACGACACATCTAATATTCTTTGGACGCTAACAAAGTAAAAGACAACAATTTGCGTTAACTATCCAAGTGTAATTAAGTAAAACTTGCAATTCTCCTCATGGAAGTGAGTAATACAGATATATATATATATATATATATATATATATATATATATATATATATATATATATATATATATATATATATTGTTGATGCCAAAAATTGTAGTTATCTCAGGAAGAACCATGTGGCAACAAACATGGCTAAAATTACCTCCTAAAAGATTTGCATATGTCCACTATCCCACAATTATAAGTAACTGCCCCATGAGATAGAAACTGATGCAAAAGAGAGGAGAAAGATATGAAACCTACCCAATAGAAGTCATCAAAACTGATTTATAAGAGTGGAGAAGAATCTAGAGCATGCCCAACGTCAATCATAAGTAAGAGTGATTGCCCACCTTAAATAGACATCAATCAATCAAGCATCACAATCAACTTATTTATTTCATTTCTTTTCTAGTTTTCATAGTTGTATCCCCTAATTTAATCAATGTGTTTAACACTACATTTTTTTTTGTGAATTTGATTTGCATTCAACTGCATAATCAAGCCCACAACCATCACTCTATCAAAATCTACTTAGAGTTACAAATTTCGCTAAAAAAATCGTTTTAAAGTGCATTTTCATGATTCGTATAAGTCTAGATAGCCTATATAACACCTACCTTTTGGTGGAATAAGATCACTCAAATCGGAGCTAGGATGGCTCCAGTACAACGGAAACAATTGGACCTTATCAAAGTCACCCAAGGCTTGAATCCGCTGAGTGTATCTTCAAGGAGAATAGTTTTAACTCAGCCGTTTGAATTTGAATTGTCTGAGTTATGATCCTTTGAAAAGGTCTCTACGTCCACTTCTTGTAAAATCAAGAGTTGTGCAAATCATAATTTGGACGAGGGAGGACTCCATCAAGAAGCCATTAACTAGTCTGCCAACAAAATCTTAATAAGATTAGAAAAATCACCGAAATTAAAATTCTTATTAGAATCGCCAGCGGTTTGGTCCGTTGGATATCCCTATGCCTATACTTTCTAAGTCACTAAATATATCATCAATCATAGGTGTATCTAGGGAGATAGGGACAAAACCATGCGACTTTGTCAAGCAATCTGTGATGCACTTGATCTTCGCTTGTAGTGACCCCAACATAACGTGTTCCCGAGGTTTTAAATCGAATCGTGCCTAAACCTTGGCACAAGCTTGAGACAGATCGGAGAAGCCCGAAAAAGTACTCATACCCTTGATAATGACCAATCTGCACTAAGGTGCGCTCAGTCAGAGTATGGACTCCGCCTCATCCCCTTGAGGGTAGTAGTCAATGCCCTCTAACACGCCCCACACTTGTTCAAATGATAAGATTTTTGTACCACATGAGATCGTTTGATTTTAATGACATATATATATATATATATATATATATAGTATATGTAGATATATATGTATATATAAAGAAAGAAGAAAGAGAGCATTGAAACATATAGTTTTGTTGTCTAAAGAGTCTACCTAAATATTAAGCTTCAGTAAAGCCTGTCAGAGCCAACCCCATGGCAAGGACCTAGATTGGCTCGAGGCTTATACATGTTTGTGTTGGCATCGATGGGGATAACATTAGGTTTCACACACACATACATTAACGAGTTCCTGCATCCCTCTAATACTTGTATGTGCTATTAATACTATGTTACTTTTAAGGAGCATGAGTATCCTTTAAAAGTTTTAAAGGTTGTTTAAAAATATTATTGTTGATGTTAGAAAAATGCATGAGGATATGTGACAAAAGAGGATGAGCTGCGAAAAAGGAATACATGACTCGTGAAAGATTAGAACCTTGAGTATGTGAGACAGGCCTATCAACTTGAGTTGATTTCTATGGATGATGGGGTTAGGTTACACACCCCAAATAGTGTGACAACAAAAGGAATGGCATGAGCATAAAAGTGAGAAGTTATTGACGTCACACAGAAAAGCTTGGCACCATAGGTGGCCTTGGTACGCAATTTGGTAAGTTACCAAGCCTTACCAACTTCAACATGGAAGGAACAATGTGACTTTCCATACCAAGCCCAACCGTGAAACAACCATGGGCTGGCCGATTTCATCATTGCTTATTTACCAATTTCAATATGGGGAGTTTTTGAGATCTTCATCGAGAATTCCAGTCACTCATGGAACTCATGATCCAGGTGGAGTTAGGCCACACCACCACATGGTTTGGAAGACATGTCCAAGGCGAAAGTTGTGCCAAAAGATAGCGGAGATCCACCATCTCTGATGAAACTCACCCCTTTGCTTGATCGAGTAACTCACCCTTTGTTGTTGAAACAAAAGGATATGTGCAAGCTCTTGGTTGCCATTCTTATTGAGGTTGTTTCGGGTAGCTTGCCATACCGTGAACAACAAGTGTTGTTGTTTTGGTAGGTGTTCAGCCACAAGGTTCATGTTCTCATTAGCAAGAGACTTGTCATTTTCGGTTAAGTGAATTTGGCAAGTGTTCGATTGTGAGTTGGAGACTATCGTTCTTAGATGTTGAATGCACAAGACAACTCATGAGCTATTGGAGCTTAGTTTGAAAGGTGTCACGTTGTCCTTGGAGTTGTCAAACTCGAGGATGGTCAAAAGGGCAACTTACCTTTCCCAACCACTTACCATCTCAAGCCTCACCCGATGCCAGCATGGTGTCCACTAACCATTCCGACTTCACAAAATGGATAGGTCACTTACCGATTCCAACCAATAGCTTGAGCCGAATTCAGCAAGTAAAGGCCAACAACTTACTATATCATGTGCTGGATGACTTTGGCAAGTGGGTACAACAACTTTGGCCCGGTTTGGTAGGTCCTTAGACAACATCTCACACCAATTTCAACAACTTTCAACAAGGCAACTTGCCATATTATATGGGGCAAGTTGACTTACAAAGAACCGCAACAAAGAGGCAACTTATTGCCTATAAAATGGTTCTTGTGGGGGGCTGCAAAGGCATCAGATATCTCAATCATCCATCATCCATCAAATCAATCAATCAATCATCATTTCTCAATCATCGAGTCCAAGGAGCTAGGTAACTCGTGCAACAAGAGGGAGAGAAAAAGAGGGAGAGAAAGAGAGAGAGAGGAAGAGAGAAAGAAGAAAGAGAAGGGGTTTCCCCGCTGCCAACCGTCGGCCATCATCTTCCGCTATAGGTCCCTTCTTCTCTTGTCTTTTAATCATTGTCTTCTCTTTCATTAATATTAATGGGGTTGTAATTAAGGAGCTCATGTCTCCATATTGATGTATTAATTAAGGATCATATGCTGCCCCGTCTCTTTCACATTCATATATTATCTGTTATGTGTTTGATTTTCGATCATTTCTACTCCGATATATAATATATAAGATCATATACCTCATAATCCCCTCTATACCCATGATATAATTATAATTTTATTTATTTTGAATTGCTCTAGATTGTTTTAAATTCGGACGAAAGCACGCACATCTTGAAAAATTGAAAACCTGTTTTCTATACTTTGCATACGTTCGATAAACAAATTTTATTTCATTATCTCTTGCTCCGGATGTTCTGAAATTTTGCATGCCTAAACTACACACACATATACTATCCATAAAAATTTCAAGAATTTTGGGATTTTGCACAACCTTAAATAAAATCGGAGAATATTTAATGAAATTAGAACAGATTATGTAAAACCATAAGTTTTTGCAATAGAGGTTAAGTAATAATTCCATATCTTTGTATACAGTGAATTATTTTTATTGAAAATAGTCTCATTGGAAAGCTGAAATCCATAGCTTTCCAAAAAGACTAATTTCAGAGAAATTGGAGATCTAAGCATAAAGATACAGTCATTTTCCTAAACATCTGATTCTATGTTTTAGATCTGTCTTGAGTATCTGAGTGCGGTATATTTTTGGATTTAATTATATAAATCTACATGAGATAAAATAAAATAAAAATAGTTTCTGAATATGCATATAAAACTCTGTTTTCTATAAATTTTGAGAATTTTGGGAGATTTAGAAGTTGTCTAAAAAAATAAAAAACAAGTCTTTGAGTTAATAAGTAAAATCACAATTTTTGAAATTGAAATTTTGTTTTAAAAACTTACCAGATCTCGACCGATTTTCAAAACGTTTAGGCTGACCCTTGAGCATTGGTTCAAGAAGGCCTATGTCGTAAAGAATTCACTTACCTATAATCGCTATACGAAGTCAGAAATCATATTTGCTAGTTTGAGCAAACTAACTTGCATGCTCACACACACGATGTAGTTTATAAATTTAATTTCAAGTCTCTACATAGACCTTGAAATAAAATTCACATCTACAGTCCTGTCAATCCTCGTTTGATCATTGGCCGATTACTCGTACCTACAAGCGATTTGCTCAATGAAGGATGGCTCAGTATAGAAGGCAATTGGACTGTGATGGGCTCTCTAATGATTATGAAAAGTAAGAATACTCAAATCATTATCAATTTTAATGAGTAGTTAGTTAATGATTATCCCTAGAGGATTTTAGGGTGAATTTTTCATTCATTTGAACGTGAAGAATTCACATTCATTTGTTCCTTCAATAGGGGATTCTATAGTGGTAGATGAGCCAAAAGTGGATATTGAGGATAATGAGTTTGAATGATGTCTATATTTCCTACCCAAAGACCTAGACGAATGGATCGAAACAGTTCTTGTTGAATGGGGGAAGGATTGGTTGATTATTTATGATCCTGAGAAAGAAGATACGAAACAAACGATAGAGGCTTTAACCACTTTGTGGTAAGAAGGTCTTCACTTATACATAACATATCATGCAAAAGAGGCGAGATCCTAGAAGAAAAAACTTAGGAACAAAAAGAAGAGATGGTGGAGTTAGATGTATCCATCATGAACTTCAAGATATAACATACTACAATGATTGAGTCAATTGTTACAAATTCACATAATTCATTATCGACCAAAGTTGTCAAAAGAGTTTAGGCATTGATTGGGTCAAGTAAGATTCTTGGAAACCCACTTCATCACTTGATACCTTATCTATTCCTATTTCCCTTTGAAAACGAAGGTTAGAGTTCTTTAGAGTTGTCCGACACATCTTGGTCTTTTGACATCTACTCGATGTTCTCCCATTCGCGTAGAACTGTCTCTTCATATGGCAACAAAGACAAAGGACAATTATATTAAATGAATGATCCAAAAACTAGTGTAGAAACATAAGTGTGTAGAGTGTGCAAGAATAATTTCTCTCTCTCTCTCTCTCTCTCTATATATATATATATATATATATATATATATATATATATAGAGGGATAGAGATAGAATGGATGATGCAAACTCAATGGCCATAAACTTTATAAAAAGCTATTGAGGACGTCAATTTGATTTATATTTTTGTGGAATGTCCATTGATGGATGTCTATCTCTCTTTTTTTCATTTTCCATTGGTTAAGTTTTTTTGATTATTGAAACAAATTGGTAGATGAAAAACAAGCCTTCCTAAATATTGGACAGGTCTTAGGATAACAATTAGGCACGTTTGTTCCCTATTTTGGTTCAAGTCTCCGTCAAGCTGCAAAATTTTTGGGCATTAATGTTGCATGTGTAAATATCGTCCTCAATTGTAGTAGAAGCTGTTTTTATTGATTTAGAGCATCGGCTTTGCTTTAGGGATATTGTATTTTCCTTGATTCTTCAAAATAAATATAATTTACATATGTGACATTCAAAGGCTTTTTTGCTTTTCATCTAATTGTGTCTCATCCTTCGTGACGGTAAGGAATACAAAATCTCGCAACACAAATATTATATAGCATTTGAAGGAGTTCAACGAGGCATTTACCACTCATAAGAAACATGCCATCCACTAGTTGATATATATTGTTGGACACCATATACATGTTACTACAACCAAGAACAAGCATCAACATCTATCAACCATGTACACGACAAATGCACTTGCAACCAATGTTATAAAAAGCATATTGGTGCCCGTATTGCACTGGGCAATGATACGCGATAACCGTATTGTATCATATGATACAATATGTATTTTTATTTCTTGATAAAAAAATTAAAAAAATATTAATAAATCTAAAAAATAAAAGAATTAAATTTAATGAACAAAATATATATAATACAATCAACATTAAACAAATTGAATACAAAAACTTTAGTCAAAATAGATAATTCCTAATAAAATTATAAATGACTATGACTCTATAAGAATATTGAGAGAGATTATGAGAAGAGAACCCTCTCATAAGAGAATCTTGTATCAACAAGAACAAGAATGAAAAAAGGATTTGAGAGCAAGGGAATGACGTGAAAAAGTGTTTGAAAAGAAAAAGAATTGATTTTCGCTACTTCGGATTCTCGGATTTTATACCTAAAAAAGTCAACATCGACTCATACGATGAGGATTGTATCGTATGTACGGTATGATATAGCCCCGTAGCATATCATACGGTATGATAAATCACTTCTTACGATACGTATGCCTATATTTCTCATATGATGCACGATAAAATCATATAATACTGTACGATACGATACAATACAGTTTTTACAACATTTTTTGCGAACTTCTGAGGTAGGAACGAGAAAAAGAGATAGCGACTCTTTGGGTGTTGTGGCTGGGATGGAGTTGTGGATACAAACTGTCACTACGTAATTTGTGCTTAATTGTTTGTATTTTCTATTTTTTGTTAAACTTGTAACTATTGCTGGACAAAGCTTGTAAACTTTATGAGCATTATGCTGTGAAGATGAAGAGAGTCTGTATCCTGCAGTGTTTTCCTTTGGTTTTTGACGATATTATGGAGCCTATTGCATTTTAGCTAACCTATTCAGGTTATATGTTTGTTGGTGGCACTGATTATACTTTATTGAAGTCGTTAGTTTATGATATGGAGTATGATTTCTTGCGTACACTCGCATAAGCCAATTTTTTAAGTCCAGCAGTTGATGGATTTCAGTAAGCCATAATTTTGATCTCTATGCATGAGCTTATTTGTTCAGATGAATGCAGAAGAAAGGCATAGAAGTTCACATTGCTGTGTTGCTGGGAGTACCATAGGCTTGTGCTGATTTGGGTGCTCTGAATCTTGGGAAGTACATTCCGGTTATAATCTTCGGAACGAAATTGTGATGTAGGGATCTTTGGAGAATTCTTCGATTGATATGTATGGAAAATGTAATGATAGACGATGCATGTAAGGTGTTTGATGTCATCTCAAACTAAAATGTTTATGCATGGATAGAGAGTGATCCCAATCTACAACTCCCAATCTTTAAATTCATATGAAGTAACAAAATTTTCTGCTAAACCTAAATTTCGTTACCATGGTAGTTGTTCGCCAGTTATACCGTCAACTGGAATGGTTTAGAGAGGGGAAGTCCGTGCACGGGTTCCTCATCAGAAGAGGACTAGATTGTGGCAATTTGTGTTCTGACTTTACTGATGTGTGTGCCAATTACAACATGCTAGCCGAGAGTTTGAAGGTCTTCGAATGGATGCAACAGAAAATGTCTGTCTCACGGAATTCACTATTCACTGTTTACGCACAGCATCGATTGTCAAGCAAAGCATTGGCTATCTTCCACCAAATGCTGAGTGAAAATGTCCTCTCTCTCTGCTTGTCCAGATTCTAACTATTACATGAAGTTCAATCCATGGTTGAATCATCAAAACCGAGTTCCGTTCAAATGACTTTATTCAGAACTCAATTATTGATCGGTAGTTTTACCCTTACTGTAAGGGTAGATGTACTCCCAAAGCGGCTTTGTACGCTCAGCATATGAAATACCAGAGCAGTGGATAAGAGTACAATAACATGGAATGCCATGATTAATTCTTATGATCAAAATGGACAGAAAATGGAGGTCCCAGCTCTTTTCGATCATGTGCATCTCAATGACGTCAAGTTGGACTCTGGCATTCTTATTGCACTCCAAGCTTGCACAGATTTGGGGTCTTCAGAACTGCTCTCTAATTGCAAAAGATAAAGCAGTTCCAAATCTCATGACGTCATGTTTCTTCCCACCTTTTCATCCAACAGTCCATACACAGAGTGCAGTTCAGACTTGCATAACGTAAAGCAGAGTCGGAACATGAAACAGTTCAATTCAGACTTGCATAAAAACCTGTCCATACATATATAGTTCAATCCGCCAAATACTACTCCATAAACAGTGTACAAAATGTATTCCAAAAAGGAAAAGAAACCTTGCATAATGGTCACTAATAGAGATTGTAGGCTAAGAAAATCATTTAGATCTCACAAATTTGCTTCCTTCCATGAGGATCATTTGGTTTGAAGCATTGCTTCCTAGCTAGGAATTATGTAGATAAATATCTGAGTACAGTGAAATAAATAAAAGACCAAAAAGTACATGAGGATCATTGCATTTAAAGTATTGCTTCCTAGGAATACTCTAGTTGATATACGAGTCACCTATAATAAAGAAAAAAAACAAAAGTACATCAGGATAGAATGCATATACTTCAACATATGCAATATGCATGACCCACAAGTTTTGTAGCATGAATCTATACAACCAAAATGTTATAACATCTATAATACATGCCGGAAGGAGATTGATACTCAACTCGTATGCTGTAATATCTGTAAATAGGGCTTTCAAATTTTTCTCGGTCTTTTATCTAAAGTAACTATGTGAAAAGATAAAATACATTTTGGAGAAAATAAAATAAGCATGACACAATATAATAAGAGAAGCAGTTAATTCACACCAAATACTTTTCTGCAATTACTCTGATCATGACGCTTACCATTGGAAGCATTACTTCTAATTAGTTTATCGATGATGATATTTAAGTGGAATTCCTATATGAAGGAAGTCATTAGCAAGAGTCAACACAATTCATGTATAAGGACAATCAATCAATCATGCTTCTTATTGAGGTTTGAATCTTACAACCATTGCAAGCCATTGCAATAGTGATGGCTCGATTGTTGATATGTTATGCAATCCAAATATTTTTTGTTGCATTAGTACCAGACTCAATTCTTTTGCCCCATACATTAAACTGAACTTCATCCCAATCTTGCTAAACAATGTCATTGCTTCTCACACTCAGTTAAAGGTATCATTGCCATAACTTCACTGCTTGTGAGATTTTATCCAACACTAACATTGTAAACTTCATCATCATGAACATCACTAGAGGCATCCCTATTCAATTGATCACTCTACTTATCCAATTCTAAAATTACATACTTAATCTGGCGGGGCCATTCATTACATCATGATAAGCCTTGTCATATCTTGAAACTTCAATAAAGTGCTTATCAAACTATATTAAAAAGCATGCATATTTGGTCCATACATTTCCAATAGAACTGTTTGACCATACTTTTGGTTTCTTCAATCAACCTTTTAAGAATACAATACTCTAATAACGATGGACATTTTTAACCTGCAATACTTTTAACATGTGACAACAAATAATCTTTGAAGAATGCCATAAATAATTGGGACAATTGGATAGTTTTTGTTTGCTCTTCATATGCATAAGCATATATTCTTTTTCTTTATTAAATGATTGGTAATGAATCACTTTATATCTTTCCTGCCTTCAACACTAGATTCAAGTACAAGATGGGAATCCATAAGTATTTCTCATTCATCTTCCAATTTTCTAAATACGATAGGCATAACTTTATCTCTATTATGAAGGGCCAATGGATTTTGAAAGGAACAAAATTTTACCTTAATTTTCATGTGAGAATCATATTTCTTTTTCTTATAGCATTATCTAGTAAGTATTTACTTGTTCTTTTACACAAACAAGTGCATTAGAGTTTTTGTATTAACCTACTTATTAAACGTTCTTCTTTTCCTTTTGTTAAATTGAGTTGTGTTCATCCCTTCTATAAAAGTTTTTAAACAAAAAATGAGAAGCCCGATTTGTGTAAGGATAAATCAACCATTTATTTTGAAGCATTTCAAGAAATATTGTTGTCATCTCTAGTTATCTTTCTTCTCACTCTTCCCCAATTTCTAACAAATTAAACCATGCATAGAATTTTCCAATTGAAGTTTGCATGTAATTTATATAAATTGTTTTCATACTTTGGATCATTTTTTAATTTATGTCATCAACAACAATGATATATTGTATTTGAAAATACTTCTTGAATTATCGTTTCTATAGGCGAGTATTGCAATAGAAAGGTTATTATCCATTACTTTCAACCATTCACTAAACAACAAAAAAACATGAATCTCCTGTTCAATTACCAACAAAAGCACATCCAATTATACTAGATTTACTATTATGATTAACACCAATAAATGAGGCAATTGATATTAAGTATCTATTTTTCTTATAGGTAGTACCAAAAGAAGCACATCACTAAAGTAATATTGTGTGCACATGCTATACAATCTATGCAAAAACAATTAACCATTTCACTCTTCTCATTTATTTGAATTGCATAATACAATTCTCTATTATTATAAGTTTTTTCTTTGGAAAACTGCAATACAAATTGAGAATCCTTCCTAAAATAAGATTCCCTCTCTTTTTCAAGATAAGAATAAACATCCTCCTCATTCAATATGTTTGTATTCTTTTGAAATATGCTTTCTTATACTAAAGCCTCAAAACTTAGCATATAGATTGTAGGAAGCATATGCATCATCATACCTGTAATACTCCATACCAACACCGGGAATATAATCTGTAGGGGGCTATAACAGTAAGGCTTGATTCCATCTCTCCCTTTCCTTCCTTGAAAAATGCTTGTCCTTTATCACTAAGCTCATCATCCTCTTCTTCACTACTCATTTTTAAATCATTCATTTCTTCATCCAATTTACATTGATCATCATTTACATTCTTTTCTAACAAAACAATATTATCCAAGTCCAAATCTAACCTCCTTAATACATTATTACTCGTATAACATTGACCTGCATACATAATTGACTCTACTAGTTTAAAGGTGTAAGTAAAAGAGGGCAACCATATAAATAAAAACACAAATCTAGTCTACAAGAAGGCAAAGAAAAGAGTGAAAATGATATCACAAGTAGGGAATAGGGTGATTAAATATACAAGAATTGCCTTAGCTTAATTTGCTAAGTCAGTACAATTTGGTTTTTGAGCTTAATTTGATGCAAACAGTACAATTTGGTTTTTGGTTATAATCAAATAAACTCTTGTAATGGTCAGAACCCAAATCGATGAATGATATCAATGCTAATAACACTACTTTGTTCACCTAATAACATGAAAACTAGTTTGAGATATTGTGATGTATAGTATAATGCACAAACTCAAGCATAGTGTCTGAGCCTAAACAAACCAAAAACTGAGTCGAAGTGAACGATTCTGGTTGTTATACATTCATAATCAAAATCGTGGCACCGGGTCCAAACCAGCCATGTCAAATCAGACAACGTAGAACTAGTCTCGTTATACAATATGTTCTTCGACTGTAGCTGATTTAAAAGATCCACTCCAAAATCTGCACGATACTATATACCATTTACATGATAAAAGAATGCCATTTTTTCAAATTCTTTAATCCCAGCAAGTTTGTGTCAATTCTTCTTACGTCTCAGGCTTCTGCACTTGTTTAGGTTCGTCAGAAGCATTGAGCAAGCTAAGTCCCGCGATTTTGTAGGGGCAGAAAAATAAATGCACTCAGGTATAATATGCGGAGGTAAGAGAGAAAATGAGGTGTATCAGAAGAGGTAGGGACGTTGTAAACGGGCACAAGTGCCGGGAATATAACAAGGTGCACAAAAGATCGCGGTGTGTGCGTGCGTGTGTATAAGTGTGTGTGTGAGAGAGAGAAGGGAGAAAATAGGAGTGGCTTTATGAACTGGGGGAAAGGCATGCAGGCGGGCGAAGACAAAAGTCACAAGGCGAGCCCCCGTGAGGGAGTTTGGCTCATCCAACGCTGCTACCGATGGTACCTGGTCACGCGCAGATTCCTCTCAAATCACCTCGTTTCCGTCTCTTACCCCATCTCCTCTTTTCACCTTACAGTTATGACATGTGCTTCTCTCTCTCTCTCTCTCTCTCTCTCTCTCTCTCTATATATATATATATATATATATATATATATATATATATATATATATATATATATATGTATGTATATGTCTATATATATAGAGAGAGAGACAGCTATATATCTAGTTATATATCTGCTTATATATAAAGAGAGAGTGATTGTTGATGTTGTATATTGAATCCTTTACATTATTGATGCTATTCACACATATCTAATCATTAACTTTTTAGAATATGAGTGTAATGTAATAGTATTGTTTTTCATTTTCTTTTAAAAACTCCTAAAACTTTTGAAATTATGTTCATGCTACAGAAAAGTAACGAATGAGCGTACTAGAAGTAAGCACGAACTAGCTTTCATATATATATAGAAAATGTTTTATATGATTAAGAAAGTTCTTTCATCACGATTCCCATGTCTGTTACATGGAATAACATGCGCATTTGATCTTATTCATCGTTTAGTTCAGTATATGGAATAACTGTTTTATATGCTACTCAGGCAATTAGTTCACAAATACTTGGAGCGACACGGGGTCAGCAAACTTATTTATCGTTTAGTTCAGTATGCACCTTCAGCCTTGGGTACATGTTAAGTGCATATATCAAGATTTGCGGATGTGCTTTGTTTCTATTTTGAAGGAAATAATGCCTATAGGGTTGAAGAGTTCTTTTATCTGCTCTTTCTTTATCCGTCTTAGCAGGCTGTTATTTGGCAGACCACAAAGCAAAGGTGTATGCCCTTGGTATCGACCTCTTCACCTTCAAATTATTGGATTTTGCTCAGTTGAGCCACGGTGACTTATGCTTTTACGTTGCCTCTTAAGGAGCTTAAACACCATTAGTTGATGTAAGCCGAAGTTTTGCAGTGGAAACTTCCCTAATAATACTCAATTAAGAAAATGTGTTTCCAGTAACCAAGCATTAAGAAGACACCATCGAACTGAATTGGGCAGAAAATAATTTGAAGCTCTGGCATCCCACCTCTACAATTCCAATAATTCAAACAGTCGTTATTGTTACAATTCCGACTGTCACAATAGCCGGAATAATCACAAAACAGTCGGAATAGTAATGCCGGAATAAAAAAAAAGTCGAAATAGGTCTATTCCAACTATCGGAACACAGACTAACTGCATCTTAGATTCAACACTATAACTTAAGGTTATTCACGAGTAATGCTGCCTACTGAGACAGATGAATCTCTCTCTCTCTTTCTCCCTCTCTCTCTCTCTCTCTCTCTCTCTCTATATATATATATATATATATATATATATATATATATATATATATATATATATATATATATATATATATATATATATATATATATATATATATATATATGCATGTGTGTGTCTGCGTGTCTGTGTGTGGTGGGGGGTGGGAGCATATCACATGGTTATAGCTAGTGGGAAATTTGTAACAATTAATGGCGCTTACTGCAACTCTGGCCAATTCGAAGGCCCAATTGGTAATTTCGAATTAGAGGATATTATACTGGTGATGCACAAATACAACCCCATAGAGACCAGGTAAACAATATAGATCCGAGTTATCTACCAAGGAGCGGGGTGACAGAAAAATCTGAACCGCCATGGTTCCTAGAGAGAGAAAGAAGGCAACCTTGCATGAGAAACTTCAGCTCCTTCGTTCCGTCACCAACTCCTATGCAGTATGGATCATCTCCACTAACTATCATTTATAGGTTGCTGATCTAATAAATGAGATATATTACGAGCAGCAAACTTTATGCATCTCTTTCTCTTTCCTTTCTTTTGCATACAATTTCAGGCTCATATAAGCTAAACTCCGCTTTGAAATGCCTTCATTCCATGCAAAATGCGATAATAGCATTCATATATCTCACAACAGCATTGATATATATAAACTATACCTACTTACAGAAGACGGGAGATATAATCTATCAGTTGTTGATTTTGAGATGCAGAGATGTAACAGTTCATTATCATGCTTTGATGCCATATTCACTTTCTATGCCGTGGTCTTCTCCAAATCCCAAATCCATCACAACTACATATTAAAGGATGCATGCTTTCTATACCATTAGTTGGATATGCAATCAGAGAAATTGAAGTTTTAGCTAGTGTTGTCCTAAGATATTCTGGATGGCAATTCCTCTTGATTCTGTTTGTAGTCTTCGATTATAGTAAAGTTTGCAGATAGAATACGTTAGTGCTTCATTATTTGTGAAGTTGCTAAAAAATGATTCGTGTTCTTTTGTATGTATATGTTGTCATTTGCTCCCAGGCAAGTAAAACCTCAATTATAGTAGACGCTTCCAAGTATATTGAAGAACTGAAAGAGAAAGTCGACAGATTGAATCAAGATATCATCAACGACCAACAAGCGGACTCCGTGGATTCCTTGCCCTTCGTAATCGTCAATATCTTTCAATCAATCTTAGAGCTCTAATTGGTAGCTTTTATGTTCCTGGGGAGAACTGAACCCACTTACCCTAATTATTTCCTCTCATTTCAGGAGGTGCAGGTACAAACCCATGAAAAAGGCTTCCTGATCACTGTTCTTACTAAGAAAAGTTACGCTGGATTGCTCGTCTCCATACTCGAAGCCTTCGAGGAATTAGGCCTCAACATTTTGCAGGCGAGAGTTTCCTGTGCCGACACCTTCAGACTGGAAGCGGTGGGAGAAGTGAGTTGATTCTCTTTCTCTTTCATGTTAATTTCCATTAACAATTTCAATAGAAACAAGCAAAGTTAAGGAACTAACTTAACCATGAATTTGTTTTCAGAGGCAGGATGTAATGGTGAACATAGACGCTCACGTGGTCAAGCAAGCAGTCCTGCAAGCTATCAAGAACTGCAGTGTTAAAAATAATCAATAAAACACACACTGCTTGTGGTTGCCGATTCTGCGTTTTGTTATTATATGCTTCCTCTTCCTTCTCTTCCTTTGTCCAAATGGATGGTTTTAAGCTACTTTCAGAAGGAAGAAGTTTTAGCTAAGTCAAGGGATTAAACTATCTTTAACAGCATCATGACTTTCGCAATGGAAAAGCTAAACATGTGTGTCACCTGTTTGGAAGTTCGGATCTACAAACTGCAATATTTCAACGAGGACGAAGGCAGTATGTAATCTTGTTGATGAAATAAAACCACAAACGGCAGTAAGAACATTTCCGCATTATAAAAGAGGACCCTTCTCAAATTCATGCAGCACGTTTACGTATGTACATATACAAAGGGTACCCTGGAACAAATTAAGGAGCAAAAGTTTCCTCATCATCCTTCGTTTCCTGAGTATTATCTCTAATAAAAGATTTAAATCACTGCACAGGATGCGGTATAGTGTGTCACATGATTATAAGAGTACAGAAATTAGGCGAATTTGTTTAGTATCTATATCCACGAATAACAAATTGATCTGTTGTGAGCCAAAATAGAGCCCCCCCCCCCCCCCCCCCCCGCCCCCCCCTCTCTTCATGTTGTACTATGGCTGAATGCCACTGCAGACCTACGAGAGTTCCAAAACAAGAAAAGGTGTCTGTGAGTCGCAAAAGGATTCACGAGGGAACTTGAAACATAACAAATATTGATCTGTCATCCTTTATAAAAGCCGTGTGATCCTGGCATGGCACGAACATCTCCTTAGCGATTGTTGTTTCTTTCTTTGTTTCTTTGTTTCCAGTTGTGGGCCCTGCATGAAACTTAAGAATCCACAAAATTCCAATAATCATCTCAACATGATCTGTGAGCTCGTGAGAGAGAGAGAGGCCTCTTTCTAGTTAATTTTTTGTCAGGAATTTGACAATGGAAACACAAAGGAGTAGCCAGTTTTGATTTGTTCAACGAAATACATATAACCTACACGAAATTTGTCAAAGGAATAGAGAAATACTGTTTTTTTGCACATAGCTCGTGAGCAGGTTGAGAACCGGCGATTGCAATTGGGCGCGTTGGGAATGGGTAAAACAATACCCAGCTCATACCCGAACCTCAAATTTGTACCCGGTACCTGCCCTGCTTCCTGTTGGGGTGGTCATGTGTTTCTTTTTCGTTTTACTGAGGTAATGGGGACTTCACACTATTCCAATTCCAATTTCTACATTATTCTAAAATTAAAGTATTTATATTAAAAGAAAATCATTTGTAAATTCTAATAGAAATAATTAAAAAAGCTTAATGTTAGGTGGCTGAAATATCACCACATACATACGTACCTATATATATATATATTAGCACGACCACACAAAGATTTATATAATTGTATGTACATTTATAAATTTGTATATTGTTTCTCATATATTTACATAATTCGGGTTAGGTGCAGGCTGGGTACTTAATCTTATCCCCTCTCACCGCATACCAGTCAAAGACGTTTGGATTTTCCCGCTACTCGAATCTGAACCCAAACAAACCGAGTAATCCTCATCGTGTTCAGGTCAGATGGGTCAGGTCCTCATGGGTCGGGCCAATATTGCCACCCCTACTTGAGACATGCATAGTATCCTCGTCATGGGAACGTAGATTAAATACATATACGGAATTTACAGAAGGGAAGCTTAATATATTATCATAAATGTCCATTGAAACTTACATTTACTTCTCTTTTGTATTATAAGCCTAGAGATCCTCCATAAACAAAATAACTATTTCCTAAACAATCTTCCAAATAACATAACTTTCCTACATATGAATGACTGAACTTCTAAAATTATGAAATTCCTGAAACTTTAGACATACAAATACTATGGCATAACAAAACTTACGAGATGGAGCTAAGATTTCTAAAATCCATCAGGTATAATATCATTTATTATACCTCTAGGAAATTATATTTATGTCAAGTTAATTTACTTATTCAATACCCCTTCAAACTTGATTATATCATGCCCAACGTCTGAAAAGTTTGGAAAACTTAATTTATCAAAGGCTTGGTTAAATTATCTGCATCTCGATTGACTTTATATGCAAGAGCTGAATTACCTTCTTTGAAATACTCTCTAATAAAATAATGCATAAAATCAATATACTCCTTGGCCAATGTAATCGGACAAGTTATCAATGTGAAAGTAGGACCTTCTTGTGATGAATGAAGTTCGTTCAGTACACTTATGCTGAATCACATGATAGACACAAGAAATTGTGGCCACATATTCCACTTCACATATTGATAAAGTAATAATATGTTGCCTCTTAGAGTTTTATTTGAATGTCGATTTTTTGCTTAAGAATACAAATCTGGTAGTACCTTATCAATATTACTGGCACAATTCCTTCAAATCTTGATTGATATAGAAGATTTCAAAAATATAACATTCCTTTGATGTACCAAGTATTATTTTGGCTACTTTCATCTAAAAGGTTTTAGGAGCATCTTCATATCAAATACTAAAACGAACATCAGAAAGAATAACTCTTTTAATATAAGTGTTTCACCCTCCGAATCAAGCTTTTCAAAAGAATATGATCTACTTTACCTTTATCTCCAAGCTTCGATAGCCTGAACTATGTTGCATTTTTCTATTCTAAACCTTGTAAAGTCTTCTCTAGACTATCCTTCTTGAGAAAAACATATACTGTCTCCTGACTCATTCCGATGGCAATTTAGAAGGATATGAAGCCAATGTCTATCATGTCAAACTTTATTATTAATGTTGATCTCTTAAATTCTTCAAACCATTTAGAGTTAGGTCATCCACATACCCAAAAAAAAACGATGATGTTATTATATTTGTAAACTTTCACATAGAATGAATGCTTATATGCAACTTGGCAGTCAATGCCTTGCTTATATTCCTAGTCAACGCCTTGCTTTTACTTCTATGTTATTTTGTGGACTAGATCATGGCATTCACTTGACTTGACTTTGTAAATGCCTTGCTACTTTGTAAATGCTTTACCATTACTAATGTTATAAACGATGATGGCATTGACTTGACTTTGTAAATCATTTAGAGTTAGATCATGCATGCTTATATGTTACTCAATTCTTCATAGTCAATGCCTTGCTTTTGCTTATATTCCTCAATAATTAATATTGTTTTATATTTTTCAGCTTTAGCTTTCTTCTTTATACCTTCTAAACCCATTTGATTTTAAGGATGCTTTCGTCTTTCTGAAGTATGGTCGATTGTTGAATGGCATTCTAGTTTTTAACCTTCATTTCTTTATCCATGACATCTTTCAATGTCTTTCACCAATAGTTGTTGCAAAGTCTTAAGGCTCATAGAATGTTTATAGTAGATTTGTTAACCCAGTTCAAGCAGGAATTCTACCAACTTTGGTAAACACAAACAATAACATGAACATGAAGTGTCTACTAACATGCTAACTGATGGACTCCTCTAGCAGGATGGATCAAAGCTTCTTTTTACACTAAAGGCAATCAGTACAGGACCATAGGTTTTACAATACAAGATGAACATGATTTTTTCCTTTGGATATAACCAGTAAAACAAAATGGCATACGATAGATAGTTCAAACGTGATTGCTGGATCAAGGTGCTTACAAATATTCGTTCTCCCAAAGTCATTATCAAATCAACGAGACACGACATTGTTGAAGCAATGAAGAGTGTCGTTCAAACCAAGTCCAGTAGTTTTGGTAGTCATCCAACATTTTCAATTGTATAGAAATTATGATATAGTTCGAGTCCCTAAAGTTGTTAATCACCAGCCAGTCATACTTGCAGGTATGGGGCCTTAGGTAGTATTTTCACTTGGAGGGATGAGCCATCCAAGTGTCATCCCAAGTTACAAATTTGTGATTATTTTGATCTTTGTATACCTTATAGGGGTCTGCGAGAACCCAGCTTGCCTATCAGAAAAAAAACTCTCATGGCTTATATTTGCAAAAAAAATTCAAAATTAGTAAAATTAATAAAATTTTGCCTGTTGCATCATGCGACTCAAGATGGTGCCTAGTTTTCCAAGGTCCTCTACTTGAAATTGTATGATCTACGGGTGGATTTTGAGTTAAAAGTATTGGTTTGGAGTAAAATGATTAGCGATGTCTTCTTCTACACCAAAGGATGGATCAAATATATACTATTATTTAAAAATATATCATTTTGATGTGCTTTTCATCAAATATGAGAATCTCAATGAATGATGATTTTCCCATTTATAATCCTTAGAACTTTAATCATAATAAATAAAAACAAATTTCTCACTTCCATTATCTACTTTATGATGGAAGAAACCATAGGGCTACATGCATAAATAGGCAGTATGCAACAAATAATGACATGTCGACATCATTCAAAACCATATATCTAGAGAAATCCATAAGGAAACGATGTAAGGACCAAGCAAAGCAAAATAAAATCAGTAATTTACTTATATGATCGAGTCATCCTCACAGACTTGCTTTAGAGAAATCATCTCCCTAGTATAAGGTATGCATCAGTACCAACACCTTTCTCCCAAGATAAAATGAACAAGCAAGCAAGAGTAAGTACCTCAACTCAAGCTACCTTCGACTATACCTCAATCGCCAAGTTGATTGGAGAGCATGAGCAACAACAGCAAACAACAACAACAACAAACTAAGCCTTTTCCCATACTAGACGTGGTTGGCTACATGGATTCTTTGTTTCCACAGATCCCTATCATATGCCATGTTAGCAGTTAACTCCCAATAAGCTAGATCATTCTTTATTGTTTCTTTCCAACACTTTTGTGGTCGTCCTCTACCTCTTTTAATACTTTTCAAATTTAGTTTTTCTAACCTTCTTACAGGTTCTTCTTTTGATCTTCTTTCTATATGTCCAAACCATCTTAAACGATGTTCTCTCATTTTATCCTCTATTGGTGCCACTCCTAATTTGTTTCTAATAACCTCATTATGTATACTGTCTTTTCTTGTATGACCACTCATCCATCTCAACATCTTCATTTATGTCACAGACATCTTTTGTACATGTTGATGATTAACTGCCCAACACTCAAAACCATAAAACATGACAGGCCTAATTGCTGCTCTATAATATTTACCTTTTAATTTTAATGGTATCTTCTTATAACAAAGAATACCTGATGCTCCTCTCCATTTTAACGAACCAACATTAATTCTATGTGTAACATCTCCCTCAATTCTTCCATTACTTTGAAAAATTGACCCTAGGTATTTAAAACTTTCCTTTTGGGGAATGAAATGTGTGCCAATTTTAATTTCTATGTCCTCTGAGGTAACCAAATGATCAAACTTACATTCCATATATTCTGTCTTTGTTCTACTAAGTCGGAGGCCTTTGCTTTCTAATGTTTCTCTCCATAGTTCCAATTTTCTATTAACTTTTTCCTTAGACTCCTCCACTAATACAATGTCATCTGCAAATAACATACACCAAGGTACTTCATCTTGAATATGTTTTGTTAACTCATCCATCACCATTATAAATAAGTATGGACTTAAAGTTGATCCTTGATGTAACCCAATATTAACTTCAAAGAAGTCAGTCGTTCCTTCATGAGTCCTCACACATATTTTTTCACCATCATACATGTCTCTTATAAGGATAATATATGTCAATGGGATACCTCTTTTTTTCAAAGTTCTCTAAAGAACCTCCCTCGGTACTCTATCATAAGCTTTTTCTAGATCAATAAATATCATGTGAAGGTCTTTATTTTTTGCTCTAAAATGTTCCATAAGACGTCTCAAAAGGTGAATCGCTTCAATAGTAGATCTGCCTGGCATAAATCCAAATTGGTTCTCTGTTGTACTTGATACTTGTCTTAACCTACGTTCGATAATTCTTTCCCATAATTTCATAGTATAACCCATTAACTTGATACCTCGATAATTCGCACAATTTGGAATGTCTCCCTTGTTCTTATATATGGGTATAATTGTACTTGCTCTCCATTCCTCGGGCATCTTTTAGTTTTTCCATATTTCATTAAATAGTCTTGTGAGCCAAGTGATACCTATTTCTCTTAGTATTTTCCAAACTTCTATAGGAATATCATATGGTCCTACCGATTTACCACTCTTCTATAGGAGAGCATGAGCATGTACAAAAAAAATTGCAACTAGTGGATCTTAGATATGCTCCAACATTTACACCTCCTCGGGTCAGTCTTGTAAATGCTCCACGTCTTTTCATGAAAAGACCCATTTGACTGTTAAATCAAAACTTCTTTTGTGTAAAAGGAATATGAAAGACAATTCCCAAACCCCAGCTCAAGCCCAAAGCCTAGCCCTAGCCCAACACACATGTGCACACGTATGGTCATTCATATCCTCTCCAAGCTCTTTGAACTAAGATTCATGAGTTACTATCTATATAAAAGGATACAAAGGATTCTTTCAACCATCAATATGGTACTAAAGAATACCCAATGATATTCACATGCACAAGTCCCTCACTCACATATGATTTTCACACTTTTGGACTTTCACCTTTATCAAAGATATATCATATTAAGCATTTAAGAATACTTAACATGAACCAAATATAATTAATATTAAACGAGCTTAATTAGGCCCAACCATCATTGATTAACATTAAGTTCAACACTTTAGTCATCTTTTCATATGATATATGTGCATATGTAATGCTTAAAAACATTAGTTTAATGTAACCCAATTGGGACCACTTCATATCTCTTGCAGGGTTTGTCATGAACACTTTTAATGAGACATGATTCCCAAGTAGATCACACATTTGCAACCAATTTTGACTAAAATTCCTTCAGCAAATTTATGCTTTTAAATATATTGTTCATCATATTAACCACAACTTGGTCTTTTCTCTATCGTATCATTTTCTTACGGTGAATCTTGATTTTGTAAAAGGATGACAAATATCATTATTTTCTCAAAAAATGTATGAATTAATTTGATGTGAACTCTCCACATGTATTAGACCAATGAGCTTTAATTTAATAGCTACTTCATTTTTCTAACATAACCTTAGATATTTTAAAAGCCTCAAATTCATAGCATTTATGATTCAAGGAATGCATCGAAGTTTTCATAAAATAATCATCATTAAAAAGAAGAAGACAATTGTGCTTACTAAGGAAAGATGACATGATAGATCCACATACCAACTCTAGAGGATGTTTAAAATCTTAAAAATGACTTCTTTAGAAAATTTTTCCTTCTTCATTTTTTCGGGATACATCTTTGGCATAGTGTAAACACCTAAAATGAGATTTTTCTGGCAGCTTTAAATTTTCAAATAAGAATACATCAAATGAACTCATTTTGGCATCAAAATTTTCTAGCAACCTCAAGATGATAATATAATGCATCCCTTTAAGAAAATTTTGAATTTCGATAAGATTTTATGCAAATAACTATTTTGCCCTCAGGACCAAATTGACAGGATTCTGCCCTTCTAAAGAAAATTGATTTCAAACAATTTTTCTTTAAAGAAACAAATGAAAAGAAAAGTATTGGGAATAAAGTCCAATGCTTTCTAAAAATAATATTTGAAGATTTCATCAAATTTGATGTTTTCAAATATAAAAATATTTTTTTAAAAAGTGTTTGAAACCTACCATATATAAAAGTTGGACTAGAAGGAGGGAAACTCCCTGAAAAGAGGAGATGATAGGAACCAAAAAGGCAACAATCGAACACCTGCCAATTTCAGCGTTGTTGGGCAAGGTAACCTGTCATTTTAGTTACAAGTACAAAAGGGGGAAGGTCAACATAAAAAAGAAGAAGAAAAATCAACATTCTGGGAAGAAAAGTTGGCATGCTCGATTTGGCAAACCACCAAGAAGAAACTCACCAACTTCAAACGTGGGTGAATTATGTGACTTGCCGTAGGTAGCCTTAGTCCACGGTTTGGTAAGTCACTAAGCCATATATGCACTAGACCCACAGTTGGTGGCCTCCTAATGTGGCGATGCAATGGAAATGATAATATCCATATATGCACTGCAACATGGAATGGTCCGGGTTGTACAACAATCACCCCTTGGTACTATTTTATCAAAAATATCATTGCTACTTTCTTTTGTGGTGAAATACTCCACAAAAAGAAATCAGGTTTTAACAAAGTTTTTGATTGTTGTAATGGATCTACTTTTCCCAGCAATACTCCATTCATACTGAATTGCCATATGAGAAGTCTGAGGTGGCACGCTCAAGATTTAGTAGCCGTGTTATGCTTCTGGCGTATGCTTGCAATCTCATTTTCAGTTTAAGAGTCGCTGGAATCTTTATGTTCCTGTTGATGAGTGGAGTTGCATTGCTTGGAGAGAAATGCTTACAGTTTGTTTCATTTTTAGTCAGAATGTGGTAAATGAGGATATTATTTGTCTGGTGGATTCTAAAGGATCAGATATAAATGGTGCATCTGAAAAGGTTGCCAGTAATGGTGGTAGTGTACCAGAATGGGCTCAACTTTTGGAACCTGTGAGAAAGCTTCCGACCAATGTAGGGACAAGGATTAGAAAGTGCATACATGATGCTCTGAACAAAGATCCACCTGATTGGGCACGAGAAATTTTGTTGCATTCTATTAGCAAAGATGTTTACAAGGGAAATGCTTCAGGGTCAACCAAGAAAGCGATTCTCTATGTATTGGCTGAGGTATGTGGGGATGGAGCTCATCACAAACCTGATAAATCAAGAAAACAGAAAAGTGGTCATTCATTTTTTGAAATCATAATGAAGCAATGTCGTGCTGTGCTACGTAGTGCTGTTGCTGCAGACGAGGGAAAGGTTTTCTGCAATCTTCTAGGAACAACGCTCAGTAACATCAATGATAATGAGGATGAGGGCTTACTCGGGCCTCCTGCATTGGTTTCTCGGCCTCTGGATTTCCGAACCATTGATTTAAGATTGGCCATGGGTGCCTATAGTGGATCCCATGAAGCTTTCCTAGAAGGTGTTCGAGAGGTATGGAGTAACATTGCTACAGTTTATGCTGATAGGCCACATCTTATTCAGCTAGCAGAATGCCTGTTGTGGAATTTCAAATCTTTATATGAAAGGGAGGTCCGTGGCCTCGTACAGAAACTAAAAGAAACTGCTGATCCCGATGGTGTAAATTCAGAGACACAAAAGGACTCCAGAGATCCTCTTGCTTTTGTCTGTGAAGTTCCTAAAGCTCCCTGGGAAGAAGGTGTCTGTAAAGTATGTGGCATAGATAAGGATGATGAAAATATGTTACTATGCGATACATGTGATTCAGAATACCATACCTATTGTTTGAATCCGCCACTTGCAAGGATCCCTGAGGGAAATTGGCAATGTCCTTCATGTGTTGCTTCGCAAAGTGGTGTTCAAGTTTTATTGCTTTCTCAAGTGATAAAGAATCATGAACCAAAGAAAAAATCAAAGGTAGTCCACAATCGTGCATTGCCAGATGCATTAGAAGAGTTGTTTTCTACAATTGGAGAAAGTGAATACTAGGAATTCAGCAAGCCTTCCAAATCCTGGCCGGCTTTAGACAAGCAAGGGCCACTTACCATATCTTGCCAGTCCCCCGTCTTCCATGCTTACATTCAGATGATGTGGCCTCGGAGGATATATCTAATACATGTGGCAATGTCCTTAACCTTCTTTCAGATACATATGGCTACACAATAACAAAGATTTCCCTATCAGAGTTGAATGAGATGCGAACTGCTCATGCTGTTTCCATTGGTTCAGAATCATTGTGTGGTTTAAATCGTGATCTCATTAATGGAAATTGGTCTCGGATAACACTTGATACTCGCACGGCAGATCAATTTGACCTCATCTCAGCTAAGACCTAACCTACCACCTGGCTTAATCAACTTGGATGGCCACGTTCTAACTGAACCCACTTGGCCGAACCCACTTGACTGAGCCCATCTTGGCTGAACCTACTTTCCAAAAGATAGCCAAAGAACCAATTTGGAAGGCCATGTACAACACTTCACTTGCTTTAAATGAATGAGACAGATTTTGGCAAGAATGGCCAGCATTCACTTGCCAAAATGCTGCCATTTTCAATAAGGCAACTTGCCTTATGAAAATTTGCAGCAAAGAAGCATCCCTTGGCCTATAAAAGGGGCCTCAAAGGTGCTGCAAATCATCAATCCGAGTTCACTAAATCATTCAGCAAGAGGGAGAGAAAGATAGGGAGAGAAAGAAAGAGAGGGAGAAAAAGAGAGAGAGGGAGAGAAAAGAAGAGGGTTGCTGCCCGCTGCCAACCATCAGTTGCAGATCATCTTCCACCTTCTATCATAGGTTCTTTCTTTCTTCAATCATCTCATTTTTCAGTAAATCTTATGGGCTTGTAATTAAGGAGCTTAAGTCTCCATGAAGATGTATTGATTCAGATTCACAAGCTGCCCCATCTTTCTTTCATGCGGTCTTCGTTATATACTTTAATATTGATTCTCTCTACTCCATGACACAACATGAGATTATAAACCTCTTGATATCCCTATATTTATGTAATCATTAGGATTTAGATTATTGTTTTATAGCTGTAGATTCGATTTTAATTTGTATTAAAACACAAGTACAATTCAGAAAATCTAAAATCTGTTTTTCTGCACTCTGCACGTGTTCGGTAAAAAATTTCTCTTTGATTATTCTTTGCTCCAAATATGTCTAAATTTTTCATGTCTAATCTAGACATACATATGCACTTATGATAAATCTTTTAAGAATTTTGGGCTTGTTAAACATCATTAATAAAATAAAAAATGTTTTATAAAGATCAGAACAGATTTTGAAAAACCAGAAGTTCCTGTGAGGTTATTCTAGAATATGTTTATCCAAACTGAACCAAATTTATTGAAAATAGTCTCTTTGGAAAGTTGAAATCCATAGCTTTCCATTAAGACTAATTTATAAAAATCGGAGGTCTGAGCATAAAAATATAATAGTTTTTCTAAACCTCTGATTTTCTGACAAAGGTCTGTCCCGAATGTCTGAGTGAGGTCTGTTTTTGGATTTAATTACATGAATCTATAGATATAAATAAAAATAAAAATATTTTCTGAATCTGTACATGAAATCTATCCTCTGTAAAATTTTCAAAATTTTTGAAAACTAGAAAATATTTCAAAAAAATCAGAAATAAGACTCTGAAAACAGAACCAGTTTCTGTTTTTCAAGACTTGAAATATTTCTAAGTCAAGAACCAAAATCACGATTTTTGTCAAGTTTTGAAGTTGAAATTTGTTTTTGAAAACTTACCAGATCTCGAATAATTTTAAAAGCATCTAGGTTGACCTTTGAGCATCGTTCAAGAAAGCCTATGTCGACAAAAGTTTACTTGTCCACAATCGCTACACGAAGTGAGAAATCAATATTTGCTAGTTTGAACAAACTAGCTGGCACGCTCGCACACACGACGTAGTTCGAGAATCTAATTTCGAATCTTCACATAGGTTTTGAAATAAAAATTCACGTCTACACATAGTTGATTTTGGTGATTGATTCTTGATTAGCCTTTCTTCTCGTCTTCTTTTCTCATCAATTTAAAATCATCAAAATTTAAATGAACAACTCTTGTATGCAAAGTCGAGAGAATATAGAAACAAGATTATGAGTACTTTGGATTATCTTTTGTCCTAGAAACACTTCTGGTTGATCTAATGTGCTAGTTTGCAATGGTTGAAAAGTCATTTTTCCCATTGGAGTAAGAGATCTCACCAACATGAAGACTAGGTAAGTTTATATACAATCATCACATTCATATATGTACTTAACTAACTAGAGGATATCCTATATCCCATTTCCATGGTGATGTAATTACAAGATGTTGGACACAAAGTTTTGTCGCAGCTTTGAATCTTCTAGCACCATGTTGTCAAGGAGGATTTCAAAGGGAACTGTAAGCCAAGAGAGAGAGCTAGATAGAAGAAAATCTATGCTATTTTGTATATCCACTCTTCAGTTTTTATTCATGTGTATTTACCTTCCTTGGATGTCCGCTACAACTAGTAGAAATGGCTCCGTGCCATATCTATTTTTGTTGTAAATGGAAATTATGTATTGGATTTTAGAAAATTGTTTTATTTTGAAGAATGAAGACAGTTTATGCATTACAAAAGGAGGTCCTCCTTCCACATTGCATGGCTGTTACGTTTGAGGTCTTATGGTCATCCAGAAGTAGGACTTATCATCTTTTACTTAGCTATATGAGTCGAATCATGACACAATGGTTTCCTCCCACTATTTCGTGGCTTTTCCAATTGTATTACTTTTAAGTTGTACCAAAGTACAACTCATGAGTTATACGTGCTATGCGGTTTTCATAATTAGTATGCTTTTTCTGCATAACAACTCATGTTTGTATTTCTTCGTACCTGAAAACTCTAAATATGTCTCGACCCAATGTTGGTAATATGTTTAGCAAATAAATCTTCAAATGTGTCTTTTATCAGGGGGTCTAATGCATATCTCCTATAGAAAGGTACGATATAGATATTTTTCTTTTTTGTACCATATCATGTACATAATGATGTTTTACCATAATATTCTTACTCCTTAAGCTATCAGTTCCGCTATTGATTAAAGTTATGGATGCATTGTTGTCACAATAGATGACAATTAACTCATTGGCTATGTCTAGCTTCAAATCACATGATTCAAACAACACTCATTACAATCATATTACAAGCAATATCCTCAACCTCATGTGTATATAATGCTATACAATCTTGTTTCTTGCATGACCAAGAAACAACAACACCTTCAAACTAAAAAAAACTTGACTAGAGGTTGATTTGTATTCATGTTTGCTCCCAAGAAAGTCAACATTTGAGTATTTGACCATTCTTTGATATCATAATTCCAAATCTCTTGTTCCTTTTAGATATCTCAAGATCCTCTTTACATTAGTGTTGCCAACTAGGATTATTTTGATATCTATATACAAGACCAACAACAAAACTGATATTAGGTCTCATACACAACATAACATATATCAAACTACTAATAGTTTGAGTATAAGAAACATTTGGTTTTTCTTGTCCATCTCCTAGACAATTAGGTTTACAAAGCTTGAACCCTTTTGCAATGGGTGTGTTTGCAGACTTGCATTCACCTATTCTAAATTTCTTGAGAATATAGTTAATATACCTCTCTTGACTAAGATACAATAGTCCAGATATTATATCAAGAGTAATCTTAATACCCAAGATGTATGATACCTCTCCCATATCCTTCATTTCAAACTTAGAGCTCAACCATGACTTGATTTTGACAATCATATCATTGTCATTATCAATCAATAAAATGTCATCTACATGCAAGGACAGGATGACAAAATGGCTTCCACAATTCCAAATATAGAGAATGATGAAGTTGATTAGCCGTAAATACAAATTCTATAATAACATTTTGAAAAGTCAAATACCATTAATGAAGTGATTGCGTTAGGTAATATAGGGATTTCTTCAACCTATATACCATGCCATAGTGATCTTTAATTATGTAACCTTTTGGTTGTTTCATGTAAATAGTCTCATTAAGGTCACCATTAAGAAGTCAATCTTTATATCTTGTTGATGTAAATCCAACTCATAAAAGGTTGCAATTGCGGAAATTATCCTAGTAAATACAAATTTCGCAATAAAAGAATATGTATTAACATAATCTATGGCGTCTTTTGTGAAAACCTTTTACAACCAACCTCACTTTAAATTTTTTATTGAACCATCAACTTTGTATTTATGTTTCAATGCCCATTTACAGCTAATTGCTTTTCTTTCCTAGACAAAATCGTAAACTCTAAGACGTGATTTTTCTTAATAAATTTGATTTCTTCATTCATTGCTTTCACCCGATCAAGTGATTCAGATTAGATCATAGCCTCCTCATAATTTAGGTTATCAGTCACCTTATTTAAATACAGTAAAAAACAAATCTCTTTACTTAAATAAGTATGATAGTCCTTTAAATAGGATGGAAGAGTCCGTGGTCTCTTATGACCACTTAACATTTCATTTTGTAGGATAAGATCATTTGGTTATGTTTCTATGAGTTCAAATGATGACTCATCTATATCTACTAGATTATTGACATTTTCATCATTATTTGTAAGAATGTCATTCTTAATATCTTATAAGAATTAAACATTCCTACTTTCTATTAACCTGAGGTCCTTATGATAGAACTAATATGTTTTGAAGTCCTTAGCTATCAAATAAAGATACACCTCAAAAAATCTTTCATCTAGTTTATCTCTAGATTAGTCTAAGTTGTATTATGGAGCCCCACCTCCATAGGTAAATAAGGTATAGTTTTCTAGCAACCCACAATTCATATGATCTAGTTGATATAGCCTTAGAGGGTACTCTATTTAGAATATTTATAACAATTGTAGCTTCTCTCCAAAATACTTGAGGAGGAAAGCATCAACTAACATAGACCTTATTATGTTTAGAAGTTTCTTATTATATTGTTTAACTATATCATTTTGTTGAGGAGTCCTGAGCATTATATTTTACCTAAATATATCATATTCTTTACAATATTTAGAAAACTTAATTGAGGTGTATTCGCCACCTCGATCAGATCTCAACACTTTAATTGTGCATACTAGTTGATTTTGAGTTTATTGCTTATATTTTTTAAATGTGTCTAATGCTTTAAACTTATACGACAAGAGGTATATATATTTATTCATCAAATAGTCATCAATGAATATTATAAAATAAACTTTCTCATGATAAAACCTTATTATTAAAGGTCTACAAATGTTAGTGTTAATGATTTCTAATAGACTTGTGACTCTTCTTACTTTTGTGGGAAATAGTTTTCTTATTATTTTCTCTTCAACGCAAGCACCATTTGACACTCATCGTGTTCTTTCTCTAGCACTTTTAGATTTTGCAACACTTACAAAGGATCTTCAAGCACAGACTCACTTGAGATGGACTTTGAGTATGCCTTCTCAATATCCTCAATTTTCATCAACTCTCCTTTGTAATTGGTCTCCACCTCTACCGATCATTAAAATAGGAATGTTTGTCGCTTGTTCATAGTTGTGAGGGTACACATTACCAATCTCTCGAGATACAACAAAAAGTTTGTGTTTAAGAGCTAACATCTGTTTGTGAGCGTGACAACAACAATTGCTTACCTCATGCAACCAAGCAACTAAAGAATACCTAGCTAGATATTGTAAACACCCCGAAATCCCACGAACTTCTCAAATAAACCTGGTTTTGTAAAAGCAGCCCCAAAGGCTATTTTGAGTCTAGAGACCTAGGAGCCTTCCAGACAAACCCTATACATATGTTTAAACTGTATATGTTTTAAAATATGTATAATACGCTTTTAAAACCTTTTAAAATACATTTTGAAACCCCACGAAGCGGCTTGGCCTGATGAAAGCAGGACCAGAAGAGCTAAAGAGAGCCCGAAACCGGAGCACATGTCGAGCCCGGCACAACAACTCTCGTGTTAGATCCACCCCCAGGATCTCGAACATCCAAGTCCCTATTATCAGCAAAAATCATATGAAATCATCTTTGGAAGGTGAAAACAGAAGCGGACGACCATGTTGGCGAAGACCCAATGTAGACGGAGTACTGATGCTGTCAGACCCCGCACAAACCGTTCGTTTCGAACATACCCTGGAGGAGTCAGAATTCAATTTGGATTGGATCTGGACCATATATATCCAGATCCCGATCCAAACGTTTGTGTGGATTTAGATTTGGATTTGGATTCAAAGATCCAATCCAATATCCACATCCATGACCCACATCACCTTCTCATAAATGGAGGTGGGGCCCACTTGAAATTCACGTGGGATTATGGGCATAAGAGAGAATGGGGAGGATAAGCATGAGGGGAATGTATTAAGCTTGACTTGTGTGTCAAGTTTGGGGTTAATCATGTGGGTTAGCCTAATTAATGAGGGTTTAAGCTTGTATGAGCCTATACCTAACCTAGGGCTGCACCAACATGATGTAATGAAGTCCATGGGCTATGCAAAGGGAGCCTCCTAACCCAATCCTAAGCCAAAACCCCTAATCCTAGCCCTTTACCCTAATCCCCGCCTAATCCTAGCCTAATCACCTAACCCACTTTCCTAATCACCTAACCCATCTCCCTAATCCTTCCCTAAACCTAGCCTAATTTCCTTAATCCTAACCTAATCCTAGCCTAAACACCTAACCCACCTCACTAAACCTCACTCCAAAACCAACCCGCCTAGCTAAGCCCTAAACCACTAAACCACCCCACCTAAACCCTAGCACACCATATCCCTAAAACCACCTAAAACAAAATATCTGCCCCCCCCTAAAAACCAGCCCACCTTTTCACCACACCACCACCACCTAACCACTAAACCACCCTCTAAAAACCAGCCCAAATCGACCTTCGAAAAACCTATAAACCCCCCCCCCCCCCCCTAGTGGGCGGGTTTTGGATCTTTTTCTTCCAAGACTTGGGCCAGCTGAGCCCTCTCTCACCTTGCTCTCTTCTCTCACCTGCTCCACCACTACCCCCGGCCTGCACCACTCCACGCCACCACTACCCCTGGCCTGCACCACTCCACTCCACCACTACCTCCCGGCCTGCACCACTCCACGTCGCCACCAACTGCCCGGCTACATCCACTCCTTCCACCTGCCAACCTCCCTCTCCTATCCGGTTAGTACCTCATCCCAACTTCACCCTATCTTCACTCCCCCTCCACTCTCAGCCACCCCATAGTACCCTACCTTAGCCTAGTCTCCACTCTATTCAGCCGGTCACCACCTAACTACCCGCCACCCTTCAACCATACCCAACCACACCACACACTGCCCTACTTTCCCCTTAGCGACACCCCCTAGCTATCCTAGCCACCTTACCTTGTTCCCTAGAATCTGCCCTATGCCTTAGTGACCCTCCCTAACCACTTCGGCCCGAGACACCACAACAACACCCTCCTAGCAATCGGCAAGCCCCCAAGGCACCACACTCGTGCTCCCTTGTCACCCGGCCAATCACACCCTTGCCGTGCCATTCCGAGGAGCTCCCTCTTGCAGCCCAAGGCGACGCCCAAGCCCAAGCTCAAGCAAGTCACCTCCGGACCAGCTATACGTAAGTGCCTAACTCGGTCCTCATTTGTAGACTTGCTTAAGTTAAATTAAATTTGATATGGGGTTGTAATAACGGAGCATTGTCTCCCCCCCTTGTAATAACATGGCTTGGCACACCCACACACACGTGCACTTGAGCCTACCTCGCTCTTAGTTGTGCACGATTTTGAACACACACGGGCCTAATCAGCCCTTAAGATATAAATTTATTTATATACTTTAAGTTGCGTGGGGTTTTGCTTAAGTTGTGTTTGTTGTCTTTCAATTCTCCCACTCACACACATTGAGCTTTCACTCTTATTTGCAAGACCCAAGTAAGGGCCGTGTTATATTTTCCTTGGGTTTAATTTCATGTCGTGTGTGTAGTATTTCAATTATACACTCACACACATTGAGCTTTCGCTCTTACTCCCAAGACCTTAGTTAAGGCCATATTGCAATTTATATTTGGGTTTCATTTAAGTCGTGTGAGTTGTCTTTCAATATACACACAACACCCACGCAACATGTTGGCGACCTTCAGGCCCATTTATATTATAAGTATTTCCCTTTCGGCTATGTCTTTAAGATTTGGGTTTTAAGGTTCAGCAGTGTGCGTAGTCTTTACATATATACACGGCACACACTTGCACTATTGAGCCTTTCCGCTCTTAAGATATAGCCATATTTCCCTTTTGCAATTTCCCTTCGGCAATTTACATTACAAGTCATTTTCCTTCGGTATTGTCTTTCAATTTCGGGTTTTCCCTTTGGAGTTGCGTGAGTTTGCATTGCATATACGCCATACCACAAGTTAGGACGCATATTGCATCAAAGCAAACCCCACACTCCCGTTCAAAATCACCCCACTTAGGCTGAGTGTTCATAACACACACCTAGTTGGCCCAAAAAGGGATAAAAAGAAAGACATAGGCACGTGCAAATACACGTGAAATAAAAATCTGAAAAATCATACAAAAGCAACCCAAGTCAAACACCTCAAAACGTTTTCGTAGGTTCTCATGTTTCAAAAACTCGATTTTTAAGCGTATAGACTGACCCTTGCGCATCGGTGCAAGAAGGTCTGCGACGAAAAGAGCTTGCTTGCTCACAGTCGCCACGTTAGAAGTCAGATTTAAATTTCTCTCGCTAGCTTAAGTAAGCTAGCTGGCACGCCCTTTTGCTTAATTAGAACTTAGACACACGAAAAGGTTCGCTTCAGGCCTAAGAACCAGGAGCGGGAATTTTCTGCGTCTACAGGATTTGGCACACCCGGTGGGACGTGAGTCTTTTAAAATCGAGTTACCTTAGGAATCTTACGAAAATATTTTCCAAAAGGTGTTGTTTTTAACTTTTTCTCTATTTTGTACTTCATATGTAGGAATTTTGAAAAAGCTTGAAAGCATATCAAAATCCAACCCAAGTGAAGTGTCGAACCAAGGCTCATGTACATCAAGTTCTCACTCTAGGAGGATTTTGAAAAATAAAATCAAACTAGATGAGATAGAGGACTTGAGAAGGGAATTCGAGGCCAAAATCGATGCTCTCAGCCAAGAGGCTGAAGTAGGCGATTCATGTTCATCGAATGGTGAACAAAGGGCCAAGAAAAAAACTGAAAAACCTCGTAAGCACAAAGAGGCCTCCATAATGGAAGGCAACCAATACCACGAGTCCTTTATACAAAAGGACCGTAAAGCCCTACAGCAGCTGCTGAAAGGGCAAAATAAAGAGAAAAGGAGTTATACCCTGTCTAATTTCCGTCCCATGGATTACGAAATAGACAGTGACAATGAAATACCGAACTTCCATCGGTATGATGGCATGGGAGACCCTAGGTCTCACTTGCAACTTTTCTCGCGTCGTGCCCATAAGAAGAAAAAGGACTCGATGAAATGGGTGTATTGGTTCCCTTTATCCCTTAAAGGCACAACTGCCAAATGGTTGACTTCCTACGATTTAAGCCAGTTCGCTACTTTTGAAGAGTTAGCGAACTGCTTCATGCAAAGATTTGCGCATAACGTAGAAGTCACGCCGACTTTAAACACTTTAAGGGATACGAAGCAAGGCATGAATGAAGACGTACATGCCTTCATTATTCGATGGAGGTCCCTTTTGGGCCAAGTACGAGAGCCAATATCCGAAGGATGTGCAGTTATGCTCATCCTGGATAATTTTAAAAGCGAGTTAAAGACCCTTCTCTCGCTCCATGAAATCTCAACTTTCCATAAGTTGATCAAAAAAGCATCCTTTTTCGAAACAAACTTGAAAAAGGGGATATACGATCATTTATGGAAAGGAAGTGCCGTTTCCAAAACCCGCTTGAAAAAGCCATAAAATCGCCAATGTCCGGGTGGATCCAGGTTTAGCGGGCACTTCAAAGAATTTTGAAAAATTAGAAAATAAAAGGGAGAGAAATTTTCAAAAACCTATTGAAAAATGGGAGTACACACCGTTGGGGCAACCTGTGTCGGAGGTCCTAGACCTCCTACTTGTCCAAGGCATGATTGAACTTCCCGAAATCCCCGAGGAAGTAACTTCCAAAGGGGGATATTTAAATCGTTTTTGCAAGTATCATCGGCTCAAAGGCCATGATACAAAGCGTTGTTTCTCCCTTTTAAACAAAATCGAGAACTTGATAGCGGAGGGCCGGCTCTAGGTCACTGCGGAACCTGAGCCAACTCAAGCTATCTTCAAAGAACCCTTTCCCAAGCACGCCAGTAGCAGTGGGAAAGGAAAGGAGGTATGTACCCTCACATTTTCGAAAAATCTAGCACAATCATCAGAGTCTGGTCGACCCACTTATGCGTCTACTCTTGTACTTTACAAGAAGCCCGCCCAAGTAGTCATCCGGGGACCACCAAGAGCTGAATCCCCGGTTAAACCAGTTTTAAAACTTCAAGGTACTCCAAAACTCTCAATTAGAGCCAATTTAAGTGCGAACTCTAGGTTGGTCGTGGGGGAAGTGACTAGATCTGGGAGGATCTATCAACCCCCGCACCTACAAAGTGCTAAAAAGGTGGTCAGTGTGCTTGGCCCCTCAAAAGCATGTATTCCTAGAGTTCTGCCGAAAGCAGACAATGGGAAAGTCGTCCTAAACCCTTATAATTTCGAAAACCGTCTTTCAAAGATTCTTATCCACATGTCCATCCTAGAGCTTATACAAACTTCGCCTAGGCATAGACTCGTGCTAGAGAAAATTCTAGAAAGAGCTAAGGTTAGTTCGAACATAAGTCCTGAATTCCTATTTGACCAAGTGGCATTAATAGGAGCAAAATCGCCCATCACTTTCTCAGAAGATGATTGTAGATACCGAAAATTTTCACTTGCGGGTTCTTAGGCCTGAAGTGAACCTTTTCGCAATCTACTTCGCTTTATGGGCGTGCCAGCTAGTTTACTTTAACTAGCAAAGTATGTTTTGAAAACAATCTGACTTTTGAAAGGCGATTGTAGGCAAGCGGGATTTTTACGTCGCAGACCTTCTTGCACCGATGCGCAAGGGTCAGTCTGTACGCTTAGAGACTTCGTTTTGAAACAAGTTTAACTCAAAATATATTTTGAATGAAGAAGTGTTTTAAAACCTTTTGAAAACCATGCATTTGGGCGATTTTGACTTTGTAAGGGTTGGACGACCCTAAGTCTTGCACGATTTGATTCGGGTTTGTACGATTCTCAGATTTTAGATCACGTGGATTTGCACGTGCCTAAGTCTTTCTTTTTATCCCTTTATGGGCCACCTAGGTGTGTGTTATGAACACTCCACTACATGGGGCGAATTTGAGCGGGAGTACGGGGCTTGCTTCGATGCAATATGCGTCCTACCTCGTGGTATGGCGTAGATGCAATGCAAACTCACGCTACTCCAAAGGGAAAACCCGAAATTAAAAGACAATGCCGAAGGGAAATTGCCGAAGGGAAATGACTTGTAAAGTAAATAGCCGAAGGGAAATGACTTGTAAAGTAAATAACGGAAGGGGAAATATGGCTATATCTTAAGAGCGGAAAGGCTCAATTGTGTAAGTGTGTGTCATGTATATATTGAAAGACAACGCACACGACTTGAACCTTAAAACCCGAATCTTAAAGACGTAGCCGAAAGAAATACTTTATATAGAGTATATGTAGGGGCCCTTACTTGGGTCTTGTAAATAAGAGCGAAGGCTCAATGTGTGTGCGTGCTTGAATTGAAAGACTTACACACACGACATGAAATGAAACCCAAATATAAATTGCAGTATGCCTTGACTAAGGTCTTGGGAGTAAGAGCGAAAGCTCAATGTGTGTGAGTGTAGAATTGAAGTACTACGCACACGACATAAATGAAACCCAAATATAACTGCAATAAGGCCTTTACTAAGGTCTTGGGAGTAAGAGCGAAGGCTCAATGTGTGTGCGTGTGGAAAATGGAAAGACAACACACACGACTTAATTAAAAACCCCCTTGACTTAAAATATATAAATATAACTATATATTAAGGGCTTGTTAGGCCCGTGTGTGTGCAAAAAGTGTACGACTAAGAGCGGAAAGGCTCAAGTGCGCGTGTGTGTGGTGTGTCAAACCACGTTATTACAATCGGGGGAGACGAAGCTCCTTTACTACAACCCCGTATCAAAATTTAATTGAATATAAAGCAAGTTAATGTAATAGACCAAGTTTAGACACTTACAAATAGCTGGTCCATGTTCAACTTGCTTGCACGTGGGCTCACGGTTCACCTTGGGCAGCCAAGAGGGGGTTATCCTAGGTGGCTTTGAGGGAGGTTCTATGGGGCACGATTAGGGTCTTAGGGAAACTAAGGTTCGGCCAAGACGGGGGCTGTGTAGGGTCTGTCCTAGGGTCTGTGCTAGGGTGCAGGTCACGGCCAGGGTGCAGGTTAGGTCGGCAGGAAGGTGGACAGGGCGGCAGGAAGGTGGACAGGGCGGCAGGGAGGCGTCTGGCGCCTGGCGCAGCAGACGGGCGCCTGGCGCTGGGCGCGCTGGGGCGCAGGGAGGCGTCTGGCGCGCGGGACGCAGGGAGGCGTCTGGCGCGTGGGACGGCTGCGGCACGGGGCGTGCAGGCGACAGAGGGGCGCGCGGCAGGAAGCAGGGCGCGCGGCGGCAGAAGGGGCGCGCGGCAGGACTCAGGGCGCGCGGCAGGCGCTGGTTGCTCACGGCCGGCCGGGTTGAAGTTGTTGGGGTTTGTTAGGGATGGTTTGAGGCGGTTGGAGTTAGGTTAGGTCTAGTTAGGGTTCAGTTAGGGTTAGGTTGGTTCAGTTAGGGTTAGGTTCAGTTAGGGTTAGGTAGGTTCGAACTTAGGCTAGGTTGGGGTTAGGTTTACCTCTTGGAGCCGGTCCTTCTTGGCTTGAGCCCACGTCTCCACGGTTGCAGCCACTTGGTCCAGCCCACCTTGGTTGCAGCCACTTGGTCTAGACCCACTTAGCCCACATGGCTTGAACCCACCTCACCCAATGAGCCCACATGGCTAGGTCTATCACTCCCTCTCTCTCCTCCCAAATATTTGCATGAACCCTTTACATGGACCCCCTCACCTCTATTTATAGAGATTTGAGGTGGGTCTTGGATTTGGGTTTGGGTTTGGGGTTTGGATCCATACCCAAATCCAAACACTATTTGGATCTGGATATTGGATCTCGGATATTTTGAGATCTGTATCCGATCCAAACCCAATATTTTTATGGATACGGATCTGGATATTTTGATCCAGATCCGATCCAATCCAAACACTATTTGGATCCAATCCAAATCCAAACACTATTTGGATCGACCCAAACACTATTTGGATTGGCCCAAATCCAAACACTATTCATTACATGGATTTGGATCTGGATATATATGGTCCAGATCCAAATCAAAATTTCTTCGGACAGTCCTTCTTGGCTTCTCGAGGCGAACGATCTGTGCGGGCACTGGCTTCATCAGCGCTCCGTCTGGTGCTGGGTTTTCCCCAACTTTGTCGTCCGGACTCCGTCTCGCCGTTCTGGACTCCGTTGAGCTTTTCATCAAACGGGCTCAGCCTTCTTTTGTTTTTTTATCAGGGAGTGGCTTCTGAAGCTCTGGGCTTGAATCCTCTTCGGGCCTAGGGTCTTCTTTTGCCTTCTGTACCTGTTTTCATATTTCAAAACAGGTCGTCGTTTTGGCTCAAACGAGCTTTTTTGGTGTTTTGAGAGTTTTTGAAAAATAAAAGATTTGGGGTGTTTACAGATGCCCCTCTTTGGCATTATCCAAATGTATTTGGATAATGGCAAAGAAGAAACACCCCGTTCTCTCAAATTTTCTCGAGAATACACCATTTATTTTGCAAAAACCCTGTTTTCTTTTTCCACAAGTGGGGATTTTCAGCAAAAGGGGGCTTTTCCTAGCTATTTCCCTATATGTATGATCATGCACGAATGACTCTTTGAATGCATGCATGAGAAAAATTTTATTTTTTGTTTTTGAGCCCGAAGAGAGCCTTTTGAGGCTGGTTGCTCCGAGCAGGTTTTTACCCATGTCTTTTTGACATTCGTGGGTTTTTCGAAAATTTCTTTTTGAAAAGGAACTCCTTTTAACTTGTATCGAAAAGGACTTCCATTTTTCATACTTCCCTTCATTCGGGTTTCAATACCTGCTACTCAGTAGAGGTTTTTGGGTAGGAAAACTTGGAAAACATTTCAAAGTTCCATTTCCTACAAAACAGAGTCGAGTTCTCAAACAAAATGAAATCCAAATAAGCCGATTTTATTCGTACTTTAGGATTTTCGCAAATTTGAATCTTTTTCCTCGGGGATAAGCCGTAGGGATATGGGAAAGAGATACCACGGTCCCTTCTGAAGCGTCCCGTGGTTTTAGGCAAAGAATCGGAAAATCGCTCTTTGGAGCTTTGGCTTTTTGTTTCTTTTTCATAGAGGGTCTCCCTTTGGGAGTATTTTTTCATTAATCCCTCTTTTCTTTAAAGGAGAGCAGCTCTTTGGAGGAGTTTTTGTATTCCCTGTTTATGAAGGGAAGACCTCTTTGGGAGGAGTGTTTTTATATCTCCTTTTTCTTTTGAAACGAGAAGACCTCTTTCGGAGGAGTTTTTGTATTCCCTGTTTATGAAGGGAAGACCACTTTCGGAGGAGTTTTTGTATTCTCGATTTTTTTTTTTCTTTCTTTTGAAAATAGCCAATTTTCCTTTTTGGAGAGAAAGTAGGATGGGGGAGGGCTTATCCCTTTGGTTACTCGATTCAAACGAGATCGTCCTATTTCTTAATAGCATCTGCTATTCGAAAATATTTTGATATTTTGAACAAGGCTTAATCTTGTAAGCCAGGGTTCTTTGAAATATAGCCAATTCATTTTTGGAAGACTCTACTTTTCGAAAAGTATAGATTCCTCCATTCGGGGTTATACAATCTACTTCGATCCTTCTTTCAAGAAGTTTCAAAGGAGTTCGATTTTTCAAAATCTTTTTGAAAAAGAATTCAGCATAAACCCTTTTGAATATTCGGGCATTTTCGGGGTTTTGCTAATTTCTACCCACAATATCAACAAATTTCTAACTTTTGTTGCCCTTTCGAAGACATGGGGACATTTCTACTCGAGTTTGCCACCCTTTTGGGCTTTCTTCGGGGTGATATGATGCATGCTATGCACTCCATGTGATTTAAAATGGAAATACATGTTTTTATGCAATGATGAACACATGAAATGTATCTCACAAATCATGAAGGAGATGCATTCGCTTATCCATGGAAAGTGTCTAGGGGTTGTGTTTAAAAATGCCCCTAGCTTGATGGGAATTTCGCATGGCCATATGGTGAAGGGCCATGGCTTTTCAAAGGGATTTTGGATGGACAATGGTATGTTCATGTCCATGCACTTCCATGGTTTTTTTAACATGATTATGATACTTTTTGCTCAAGGATGGGAAACATAACCAGCCCTAAGTGATCGTCATGGCCATCAGGTTTTAGTTTTGACATGGTCTCCATATTTCATCGTGAGATTCATGTTCTTTATCCTAACACAATCAAGGTTTTCATATAAACCAGAAGTTGAAGAAAATCTTCCTTTTCAAAGCCATGAAAGGTTTTTGTGAAATGCTAACCTTTTTTCAAGATTCTCATTTCCTTTTTTAAAATTTGCCTCGAAGGTGTTGGTTTTGATTTGTATGGAGACATGCCTATGAAGGCTCGATACTTAGGGGGTCGACTCTTATTGCCCCTTTGATTTTGCAAAACCCTGAATTCGATTTCTAGAATGATGTCTAGACTCGATGCATATGAATGATTTCAAAGTGTAATGCATGATGCTTATGCACACACTATGGGTTAACTTATTTCTAAAAATCCCCAATTTTCCATAAGTTAAGGATTTTTGCGAAGTTCAGGAAGCTTGGAGGTGTTTATTCCTCCTTGCTTTGGTGATTCTCGAGCTTTTCCTTTTTGAAAAAGCTCTAGGCAAAAGGGTAGATAGGACCAGCTTTTTTTGCACACTTGGTTTCAGGGAGTATATACAATTTTCGAAAGCATTTTTACAATTTTTCGAAAATGGGCTTTGTACATGGCCAAAGGCTTTTGGAAATAAATTTCTTTTTGTAATTTTCGTTTTTCCAAATGTTTTTGAGATTTTGAGAGTTTTCAACTTTTTTTGTCTTTTTCAAAAGTAGGGATCTTCCATTGAACCTTCAAAGAAAACATTCATGAATCAGACTCTAATCAGATAGGTCTAAGACATGGGTTTCGGTTTTAGAGGTTCTACAAGGCACCCTTGACCCAGATGGTCTTAGGTGGCGGTTCTGGTGGTATGGGTGGGCTGTAGCCCAGTCCATATCGTTCCCTATTGGTTTTAGGTAGGACAGGCTCAAGGCTACCTTGGTTTCGGGTTCCCAGGCCCGCGTAGGGTTTATATCCCATATTCAGAATCATGTTCCAAGACTTTTTGCTTTTCGAAAAGTTTTGGTATAAATCATGGTCTTGGAACATGGAATCGTCCATGTTGGGGATATATACCCTTTTGGATATCGAGAGTTTGGATTCCGGGGTGATGGAAGACTTGGGCTTCCATACAAACCTGGTTTGGGAGACTTTGCCCTCAAGGAAAGCCAAGCTTGGTTCCTTGAGGAGTTTTGGACATAGCAGGGTTATGGAAAACTTATGGTTCCATACCCCATTTTGGGAAAAATTTACTTCAAGGGGAGCCATGCAAGGTCCCTTGAAGTTTTTGTCTTGGTCCCTAGGTTCAACTCGTGGTGCCCCTAGGGATTGATTTTTTTGTTTCAAAGCCATAGCCTTGGCTCCAGGGCACAAGACTAGGCTCGAAGAAGTGGGTTTTTCTATGGTAGGGTTATGAGCTCTTAAAATGTCGATGCATGCATTAGGGGTCTCCATGTCTACCATTTTCGAAACTTCTTTTTGTTTTTGAAATTCCTTTGAATGGTGCGCGATAGTTGGCGCACCTTGAAAATCCTCAAGTTTTGGCACAGTTTGTGGGTTTGTGTGTGCAAAGGGGTTATCCAATGCATCTGATGACCCTACATGAAGAAGAGAGTCTTGAGAAGGATGGGTTTCAGGCATACCTCTTTGTGGCTTGTCTACCTTTTCAGGGTGAGAGCAAGCCGATTTCCCGGGTAACTCTGTTTTGAGCCCCCGGGGTTTAACGAGGTGTTTCCTTTCGAAACCTCCCTGTTTTTCACTCTCATTCCTTTGTAGGGTGTGGACTTCATGTCCCACTGTATGTGTGTGCCTAGACTTAGGACTTTTACTTGAAGTTTTCGAAATTTCAAAATTTTGTTTTTCAATTTTTTGGTCTTTTTCCAAATTTTCAAGATTTTTTTGGTTTTTTGAAATAGAAAAATCTTTTTTTGGTTTTTCTATGGATTTTGAAAAGCTTGAAGTTGTAGGAGTGGACGACTTATCCCTTTGCCGGGATTTGTCTCTAATCTCCAATCCTTCGTTGAGTTTGAGATCGGTTTTCAATTCACGATCTGTATGTGCCCTCGAAGAGCTGCTATGTGTTCGATGGGCTTTAAGCTCCTTGCTTAAAGCATCCATCTTTTGAAATATTTTTTCAATCTCATCGAGCTCTCTTTGGGCTTTATCTGATTTGAAAACCTCTTTTAGTTTACTCAACGAAGATTTTTGTAGCTTTCTATCCATTTTCATGCAATTTTCCTAAGTATGCACGATTTTTGAAAAACACTCTTTTTTTCGAAAATTTGAGTATAACTCGTTTGTTTGAAGTCTGCTTAAGTCCCGGGTCCCACCGGGCGTGCCAATTTGTAGATACCGAAAATTTTCACTTGCGGGTTCTTAGGCCTGAAGTGAACCTTTTCGCAATCTACTTCGCTTTATGGGCGTGCCAGCTAGTTTACTTTAACTAGCAAAGTATGTTTTGAAAACAATCTGACTTTTGAAAGGCGATTGTAGGCAAGCGGGATTTTTACGTCGCAGACCTTCTTGCACCGATGCGCAAGGGTCAGTCTGTACGCTTAGAGACTTCGTTTTGAAACAAGTTTAACTCAAAATATATTTTGAATGAAGAAGTGTTTTAAAACCTTTTGAAAACCATGCATTTGGGCGATTTTGACTTTGTAAGGGTTGGACGACCCTAAGTCTTGCACGATTTGATTCGGGTTTGTACGATTCTCAGATTTTAGATCACGTGGATTTGCACGTGCCTAAGTCTTTCTTTTTATCCCTTTATGGGCCACCTAGGTGTGTGTTATGAACACTCCACTACATGGGGCGAATTTGAGCGGGAGTACGGGGCTTGCTTCGATGCAATATGCGTCCTACCTCGTGGTATGGCGTAGATGCAATGCAAACTCACGCTACTCCAAAGGGAAAACCCGAAATTAAAAGACAATGCCGAAGGGAAATTGCCGAAGGGAAATGACTTGTAAAGTAAATAGCCGAAGGGAAATGACTTGTAAAGTAAATAACGGAAGGGGAAATATGGCTATATCTTAAGAGCGGAAAGGCTCAATTGTGTAAGTGTGTGTCATGTATATATTGAAAGACAACGCACACGACTTGAACCTTAAAACCCGAATCTTAAAGACGTAGCCGAAAGAAATACTTTATATAGAGTATATGTAGGGGCCCTTACTTGGGTCTTGTAAATAAGAGCGAAGGCTCAATGTGTGTGCGTGCTTGAATTGAAAGACTTACACACACGACATGAAATGAAACCCAAATATAAATTGCAGTATGCCTTGACTAAGGTCTTGGGAGTAAGAGCGAAAGCTCAATGTGTGTGAGTGTAGAATTGAAGTACTACGCACACGACATAAATGAAACCCAAATATAACTGCAATAAGGCCTTTACTAAGGTCTTGGGAGTAAGAGCGAAGGCTCAATGTGTGTGCGTGTGGAAAATGGAAAGACAACACACACGACTTAATTAAAAACCCCCTTGACTTAAAATATATAAATATAACTATATATTAAGGGCTTGTTAGGCCCGTGTGTGTGCAAAAAGTGTACGACTAAGAGCGGAAAGGCTCAAGTGCGCGTGTGTGTGGTGTGTCAAACCACGTTATTACAATCGGGGGGAGACGAAGCTCCTTTACTACAACCCCGTATCAAAATTTAATTGAATATAAAGCAAGTTAATGTAATAGACCAAGTTTAGACACTTACAAATAGCTGGTCCATGTTCAACTTGCTTGCACGTGGGCTCACGGTTCACCTTGGGCAGCCAAGAGGGGGTTATCCTAGGTGGCTTTGAGGGAGGTTCTATGGGGCACGATTAGGGTCTTAGGGAAACTAAGGTTCGGCCAAGACGGGGGCTGTGTAGGGTCTGTCCTAGGGTCTGTGCTAGGGTGCAGGTCACGGCCAGGGTGCAGGTTAGGTCGGCAGGAAGGTGGACAGGGCGGCAGGAAGGTGGACAGGGCGGCAGGGAGGCGTCTGGCGCAGCAGACGGGCGCCTGGCGCTGGGCGCGCTGGGGCGCAGGGAGGCGTCTGGCGCGCGGGACGCAGGGAGGCGTCTGGCGCGCGGGACGGCTGCGGCACGGGGCGTGCAGGCGACAGAGGGGCGCGCGGCAGGAAGCAGGGCGCGCGGCGGCAGAAGGGGCGCGCGGCAGGACTCAGGGCGCGCGGCAGGCGCTGGTTGCTCACGACTGGCCGGGTTGAAGTTGTTGGGGTTTGTTAGGGATGGTTTGAGGCGGTTGGAGTTAGGTTAGGTCTAGTTAGGGTTCAGTTAGGGTTAGGTTGGTTCAGTTAGGGTTAGGTTCAGTTAGGGTTAGGTAGGTTCGAACTTAGGCTAGGTTGGGGTTAGGTTTACCTCTTGGAGCCGGTCCTTCTTGGCTTGAGCCCACGTCTCCACGGTTGCAGCCACTTGGTCCAGCCCACCTTGGTTGCAACCACTTGGTCTAGACCCACTTAGCCCACATGGCTTGAACCCACCTCACCCAATGAGCCCACATGGCTAGGTCTATCACTCCCTCTCTCTCCTCCCAAATATTTGCATGAACCCTTTACATGGACCCCCTCACCTCTATTTATAGAGATTTGAGGTGGGTCTTGGATTTGGGTTTGGGTTTGGGGTTTGGATCCATACCCAAATCCAAACACTATTTGGATCTGGATATTGGATCTCGGATATTTTGAGATCTGTATCCGATCCAAACCCAATATTTTTATGGATACGGATCTGGATATTTTGATCCAGATCCGATCCAATCCAAACACTATTTGGATCCAATCCAAATCCAAACACTATTTGGATCGACCCAAACACTATTTGGATTGGCCCAAATCCAAACACTATTCATTACATGGATTTGGATCTGGATATATATGGTCCAGATCCAAATCAAAATTTCTTCGGACAGTCCTTCTTGGCTTCTCGAGGCGAACGATCTGTGCGGGCACTGGCTTCATCAGCGCTCCGTCTGGTGCTGGGTTTTCCCCAACTTTGTCGTCCGGACTCCGTCTCGCCGTTCTGGACTCCGTTGAGCTTTTCATCAAACGGGCTCAGCCTTCTTTTGTTTTTTTATCAGGGAGTGGCTTCTGAAGCTCTGGGCTTGAATCCTCTTCGGGCCTAGGGTCTTCTTTTGCCTTCTGTACCTGTTTTCATATTTCAAAACAGGTCGTCGTTTTGGCTCAAACGAGCTTTTTTGGTGTTTTGAGAGTTTTTGAAAAATAGAAGATTTGGGGTGTTTACAATGATGTAGATAGACCCTATGAGTCCCATAACCAGGCCCTGCATATAGAGGTGGTTCTGAATAACCACTCTCTGGACAGGTGCCTAGTCGATGGGGGAGGAGGACTCAACATCCTTTCACTTCATGTGGCGTATCAAATCGGAGTCACCTTGACTTCTGTGAACCCAAGCCCCATCATTATCACTGGATACGATGGGAATGCGTCTAGACCTTTAGGATTGATCGAACTCCCGATGAAAACGGGAGGGATCACACACACGGGGGTGTTCCATGTCTTGACATCCACCCCCCCCCCCCCCCCCCCCCCCCCACCCTAACAAAAAGTGACTGCATCGGCTATACCTCATATACAATTTAATGAAGATATTGTTCTCGGATGCCTATAGGGACAGTTTGGGGATCTTCAAATGGCATTGTTCCACTAGATAGCAAAAATCATGTCTATTATGACCATCACTTGGCTAATGAAGGCAAGCTGTAGAAGTTGTTGCTCAAATAACATTCCAGTGAGTGCCAATATTCGATACCTATACATGCAACCACACATCCATGGGCCATCCATAGCTTGAGAGCTTGACTTGCAATGCAAACGAGTCAATATCGTCAAGCGATCACCTGAGTTTTTAGTCCCAGTTTCATCTTTTGAAACAATTGCTACTATCTAACCTTATGTTACCTCGACACCATCTAATATGTTAAGGGGTGCTTACCAAATTAATGGTAACACATATCAAGGATCTCATCCTATGGTTCCTCCCATTGCTTCAAGCTTCATGGTGGCCCAAACAAGGGTTGATATTCTACCACCGGTGTAGCGAACAAACTTTTGGCCTCTGGTTCCCCTACCTTATGTCGCATATCAACTTAAAGGATTGTCAATCGAACCTCATTAGGTACCATTTCCATCAGTAAACCACCAGTTTGCATTCAGCAATACTACTTGGTCTGTGGGCTACAAACTCCCAATACTAAAGTGGATCATAAGACATATCTTTGTTTGGTTGATAGGTTTGTGCCAATCCCAAGAGATTTCAAAGCTAAGTTTACTACTTTGTATACAAATTTTAGGTTCTACGAAATCCTCAATTTATATCCAATTTTCTTAATTTTATGAAAGAAAAATACAACTAAGTGTGGGAGGACTCACCTCTAATTCACTCTCTTTTTTGCGTTGAGGGCCCTAGTCAGATTCTTTTCACAAACTACTTTCTTGGTGTGTGGGCAAGGGTCAATTCTTATGCTACAAATTTCTAGGCTCATAAAAGAAAAAGTTGCCTTCACACTTAAATTGAAACGTGAGTACAAAAGGGGTTCTTATTCCTATTAGTTTTGTGACTCAAGGGATATGGATCTAAAATGTGAGTATGAATCTAATAGAGTTGATTACTTCCAATATGGACTGGACGATTCTAACTAATATGGGTAATGCAAGTACTATGTTATAAAATCTAGTTAATCTTAAACAAACTATATGATTATGTTGAAACTTATCTATATGATATACTAAAATTTACACCAAGAACATGTGCCTAAGATGCAAATGATTATGCTAGCTTATGCTGGAAATTTCAGAAAACTATGAAATGAGGGGAAAACTAATGCTGACATTAACTCTATGTGCTGAAATATATATACTGTTGATTATAACTAATGCAAAATACTAACCTAATGTGTTTGTTAGAATTATCTATATGTTGCTGAATTTGATTATATGAATGCAGTAATATATTTAATGTTAAAACCAACCTAAGATGCAGAATTCTATTAAGGTGTTGTAATTATGCAGAAATATCTATATGAGGGCAGAATTTATTTATGATGATGAAAACACCTATGTGGATGCAATTTTTGGTTAACTTTGATTTAACTATTGTGAAAGGACTAGAGGCTATGATACAATAATGAAATTGATAATTCTATGGCAATCAAAAACAGTGTAAAAAAATCTAAGTACAAAAGTTCCTAATCTATTGAGAATCTTTATATCTTAAATTACTGATGGAAAAGAAATCATTTGATTCTATCTATAAAGCATCCCTAAAGATAGGAATTAAGGATGATATAGTTCTATGAGTTGTGATGCTATTAAAATCAGAAAGTAGAAGATAATTATAGGGACCGATACAGCTGATTGGAGATACAAACTAACTGAGATAATGGGTTTGCCTAATTAAATCGAGAGGGTGCAAGGGCCTAGGTGAATATGGGATTTGTTAACTAATACTATAGATCAGAAAATCAGATGGGTCAATTACCTAGAGATATAAACTAATTGGGCTAATTTTCATAAAAAAAGAGGTTAATAGGGCTGAACTAAGGGCTATGTAAAAGATAAATGGCTAACAACAAATTTGAGAATTGACCAGCGTAGAAAGAATCGATAAAATCTAGGGTAGAAAACAAAATTATTTCAGGTAAATAGTGCGAATGCAAAACCAGAAAATCGGATTGTAAAATAGATATGAATGATCAAGAAGTCTAAATGCAAGAAACTAATGGTGTTAATGTAAAAAAGTATATAACTTGAAGGAACTCAAGTTGGGGGGCGAGGATACTATGGCAGGCAATTATTAATAAATTATCTAAACTAAGTTAGTGCCAGAAAATTCTAAAGAGGGGTAAATTCAACTAGATGGGATCCTATGAAGTTGAGACCAAAAATATGTAGGATGAGTATGGTGGGGTTAAGGACTTGGGGTAAGTTAAGGAAAAGGGTCTAAGGTTACTTGATATTATTAATATGACGTGAATGCAAATTCAGGATTTCTAATAAAGTCGACCTACACTAATAAAGGGATAGATGAGGCTAGGTCAAAGAACTAGGGATTGGAAAATAGGTATGAGTAGAATTAATAAGACTAATGGGTTATCTATGCTATATAAAGAAAAGCATGCAACCTAGAGGGACAATTAGAATTTTAGCGTGATATGCTTAGCTATGATGAATGGTTAAGGCAATTAAGAGGCTAAAAGGGTTTTAAAAACTAGAATGAATAGAATCTATGCAAATCTAGGCTAGGACGATGTAGAAGTCATTTAAACTATTCGATATCTAATATTACTAAAACTAAAAAAGTGAAATGCCTAAGCAATTATTGAGGTCAGCTGATACCTAATATAAAATGACTAAGGCAGGTAACTGAGGGTTTTAAATCTAAAATAGGTAAGGTATAGTCCTATCGGACCTAATGGAACAGGAAGCAAAAAGTTAAAAATGGATAATGATTTTCAAACTCACTTGTTGATAAGGGTGCAACGGTCCTTCTTGGAAAGCCTTCCTTTGATGATCGGCTGATTTATTAAGTAATGATGGTAATTTGAACATGTCCTGGGCCTAGGCGAGTCCCTCCTCGGTGATGGATTTATCACAGCAGCACTTGCACGTACCAAAAGGAGGAAAGAGGGAGAAATAGGTCTACCTTACTTGCTCCACAACTTGGAAGTATTATTGTTGCTTGATAATTAGAGAGAGAGATTATTGATACTTCATAGATGAGAAAGATTGATATATTGGATAGATCAGAGATGGATTACAATGGGAGGACAAGGAGACTATTTATAGAGGAGATCCAGCCCCTTTAGCGATAAGAAACAACGAGATTTGATCCCTACAAAATCTCTAATAATTCTTAAAAGGTAGAAATTTAGAGCTTTAAAATAATTTTCCTTTGATGTTAAACCTATATGTGGATAAGTGGCTTCTATTTTGGCTTGATGGCTTGGCTGAATCCCATGTGGCATGGGGGCTTCTTGAGTGGTTCGGCTTGTTTTGAGGCTTGACATGGCTTGTATGGCTTCTCAGGGTGACTCGAATATAATTTTAGTGCTTGTCATGACTAGAAACCTTGATGAATCTTGATAATTGTTGGCTTCAAACCATCAAAATGGAATGAACCATTGTAGCTTAATGTGGAGCTGATTCCAATGAGATGAGTTGAGAGCCATGGATAAGGTAGTCTTGGTTTGGCTCAAAACTGAATTTTGATATAATGCTACACTAAGTAATTGACTCAAATAAATTTTCAGCACCATAGCATGGGTCAACTAGGACAAATGTAGGTTTGAAAGCACCCAATGCATTCGTATGCATGAAAATATAAAGCAACAATAGTTTTTCTTGCTTTAGAGATTTTAAAGTCAGAGGATTTACCAAACAAGTTTTTAACCTTTCGAAAGCCTTCTTACAATCATCGTCCCATACAAACTTCACCCCTTTTCTTAAGAGCTTGTTGAAGGGTTCACATCTTATTGCCAGGTTTGAAATAAACCTCCTAATTGATTGGAGGCAACCTTGGAGGCTTAGGATTTGGGTCAAGTTGGAGGGTGGAGGCATGTCTATGATGGCTAGACACTTAGAGGGGTCGACTTCAATGCCCCTTTGGCTCACCATAAAGCCTAAAAGTTTACCCGATTCCACTCCGAAGACACACTTTTGAGGGTTTAGTTTCACTTTGTAAAGCCTAAGCCTTTCAAAAACCTTTTGCAAAGATTCGACGTGTGTTTATCGGGTTTTTGATTTTACCAAAAGATCATCCACATATACTTCCAAGAGCTCATGAATTTTATCGTGAAAAATAGTAGTTATGGCTCTTTGGTATGTGGCACCGGCATTTTTCAATCCAAATGGCATAACTGTGTAGCAGTATATGCCCCAAGATATAGTAAAAGCAGTCTTAGCCTGATCTTTTGGTGATAACTTGATTTTATTATAACCCGAGTAGCCATCTATAAAAGAAAACATTTCATGATTCGCAATGCTATCCACTATCAAATCAATGTTTGGCAATGGAAAATTATCTTTTGGGGTGGCTTTATTTAAATTTCTAAAATCGATGCAAATGTGAATTTTCTCATTGGATTTTTGAACCACAACTATATTTGAAAGCCAATCAGAATATGCAATGTGTTTTATAAATCTGGCTTTTAAAAGATCTTCTAAACCCTCTTTTACTTGAGAGTGGATATTGGGATGGATTTTTCTAAGCTTTTGCTTTATAGGTTTAGCATTTGGTTCTAGGAAAAGACAATGTTCTACCACTTTTGGGTCTAGACTCGACATGTCTTCGTAGGTCCACGCAAATACATCTATGTAGGTATTCAAGAATGCAATGAAAGATCCTTTTTCATGCTCATGCAAACATGTGCCTATCTTAACATGCTTAGGATCAGACTCACTCCCTAGGTTGATTTTTATAAAATCCCCTCCTACAGAATTTGAAGGTTTTTCCAAATCAAGGATTTTATGAAACTTGGGAAGCTCGGAGGCTTGGTCCTCCTCAAGGAAGAGGGGATCGTCCTCCTTGCTTTGATCATTCTCGAGAATTGTAGTTTTGAGGGAAATTTGAGGCGATGCATGGTTTTCAAAAACACATGCTTTTGGTTTTGGGATTTTTACAAGTTTCGCAAAATTTGGGCCTTTGACTAAGACAATTTTTTCTTCAAATTTTTCAATTTTTTTGGCTTTTTTGAAATTGTCACCAGGAGGTGGTATATACAACACCTTGTTTTTGGTATTTTTAGGTTTTTTGATTTTTTTGGTTTTTTGTAAAGAAATGGAAGGAGGAGGAATGTAAATCACCTTTTTTGTGGGATTTTCATAATTTTCTGATATTTTTAGGTTTTCAAGTTTTCCAAATGTTTTTGGATTTTGAAAATATGTAATTCTTTTAGATTTTTGGTTATGGAGGGGTTTTCCATCATACCTACAAAGAAAACACCATGAATTAAGCTCTAAACAAGAGGTCTAAATCATAGGTTTCAGTTTTAGGAGGTTCCAAGATACCCTTAACCCAAGTGGTCGCTGGTGGTGGTTCAGGGGGTATGGTTGGGGTGTAGCCTATCCCATGCCAGTTCGGATTTGGATTTGGCAAGATGGGTTCTAAGCAACCTCAGTTTTGATTTCTTAAACCTTTATAGGGCATGTATCACATGTTTAACATCATGTTCTAAGGCTTTTTTAATTTTGAAAACGTTTTGTAAAGTGGATGGCCTTGGAACTTGGTGTCATCCATGTCATGCTCAAATGCTTTCCTGTTTAGGGATTTTGGGAGAATTTGGGTTTTGATTTTTCCTATAATAGTCATGGTCTTGGGTGGGCATGCTTTGGGCTGCCCCTTGACATACACGACATCCTTAGGTCTTTTCAAGACAAACGTGGGCGGTTCGACCAAGGGTTTTCTTGGGTTGGACCCACAGGTTTGATGGCTTGACAAGCAAGGGAAGTTTTGTACTCCCCCAAGCTGATGGTGGTTTTCTCCTAGAATTACCACAATTTGGCTTTCGTAGGATATCTTGACACACATATGGAAGGTGGATGGCACGGCTCAAAGGCTATCTATCCATGGTCTTCCTAGGAGTAGGTTGTAATGGGGGTGTATGTCTAAGACATAGAACACCCCTGTATTAGTTATACCCCTTATTTCTATAGGTAACTCTATGGCTCTTAAAGGTTTGGATGCATTTCCATCGTATCTTATGATAACGATGGGGCTTGGATTCACAGAGATCAAGGAGACTCCGATTTGAAAAGCCACATGTAATAGAAGGATGTTTAGACCTCCTCCCCTATCAACCAAACACCTGCTTAGAGGATGGTGATCCAATACCACCTCTATATGCAATGCTTGGTTATGGGTTTGGTATAATCGTTCTAACTTATCTTTCGAGAACACGATAGGGGTTTTAGCACAGATAGGTGTGACTAGGAAGGACAGGGACTCAGGGGTTATGGTCGAGTTAACCTTGGCTCTTTCTAAGATTTTCTCTAAGGCTTGTCTATGCTTGGAGGAAGTTTGGATTAGTTCTATGATAGACATATTTATGGGGATCTTGGAAAGATGCACTTCAAAATCATATGGGGTTAACACGTTTTTTCCTTTGTCCATGACTTGAGATACTTTGGGAATGCATGATTTTGAAGGATCAGGAATAATGACCACTTCTCGGGTAGCATCTTTGGCTAGATGTGGGGGTTGATAGATCCTTCCAGACCTGGTCACCTCGCCCACATCTTTCCTAGGGCTCGTTCCTATTTTGGCTCTAATTTTGTGCTTCAGAGCACCCCGAATTTCTAAAATGGCTCTAGCCGGGGGCGGGACTCTAAGCACTCCCCGGATCACTACTTGCTTGGCTTTTTTTATTGTGATGAGAGAAGGTGGTGTGTGAAAAGTAGTGAGATTTGTACGGAATGCATGCTCTAAACCTTTTAAGGAAGTTGAGAAAATGCATACCTCTTTTTCCTTCTCACTGGTGCTTGCGTGGTTGGGGAAGGGTTCTTTAAGAATGGCTTGAGCAAGCTCCGGTTCCTCAGTGACCTTGAGTCGACCCTGCTCTATCAAGTCCTCGATTTTGTATCATATCCCTTGAGCCAATGATACTTACAAAATTTGTTTAGAAATCTCTCTTTCGGAGGTGTCCCCTCAGGAATATCGAGGAGTGTTACTAGTCCTTGGACGAGCAGGAGGTCGAGGACCTCCGAGATGGGCTGCCCCAATGGGGTATACTCCCTTTTTTCAAATGTTTTTTGAATCTTTTTTCCAATTTTTTTCATTCTTCTTTCAAGTGTCGGCCGTGTTCGTTTCCACTCAGACATTAGCAATTTTTTGGGGTTTTGCCCCATTGTCTACAATGGGTAGCCCGTAAGTTCCGGGTTTTTCAAATCATGGCTTTTGAAGCATTTTTCTTTTCCACAAATCATCGTAGACCCCCTTTTTCAGATTTGTTTCAAAGAGGGAAGACTTTTTGATTAATTTATGGAAAGTTGAAATTTCGTGCAAAGAAAGAAGTGTTTTCAACTCCGTTTTGAAATTTTTAAGGATGAGCATTACTACGCATCCTTCGGAGATGGGCTCTCTCACTTGCCCGAGGAGGAACCTCCATCGAATGATGAATGCATGTATATCCTCGTTCGAAGCTTGTTTTGTGTCCCTAAGGGTGTTCAAAGTAGGGGTCACTTCCACGTTGTGTGAAAACCTTTGCATAAAGCTATTTGCTAACTCTTCAAAAGTTGCGAACTGACTTAGGTTGTAGGAAGCGAGCTATTTTAAAGCGGTTCCCTTGAGGGAGAGGGGGAACTAGTATATACATTTGGCAGAGTCCTTTTACTTTTTGTGAGCTCTACGAGCAAAGAGTTGCAGGTGGGATTTAGGATGCCCCGTGCCATCATACCGATGGAAGTTTGGTATGTCATCATCACTATCTGTTTGGTAATCTGAAAGAAGAAAATCAGATAGGGCGTATGATCTTTTCTCTTTGTTTTGGCCTCTCAACAATTGTTGGAGGGCTTTTCGATCCTTTAGTGTGAAGGATTCGTGATATTGGTCCCCCTCCATGATGAAGGTTTCTTTGGGTATTTTTGACTTGCTAGGCTTTTTCTTAGCATTCGTGGGTTCGCCATGAAACAAGCAAGAGTCGGTCGCCTCAGCCTCTTGGCTAAGGGCGGTGATTTTTGCTTTGAATTCCTTTCACAAGTCTTCGAGCTCTTCTTTTTTGCTTTTGAAATTGGTCTTTGAAAACTTTTTGGAAAAGGAACTTGATGTGCATGAGGTTCGGCTAGACACTTCATTGGAGTCTGAACTCGACATGACTCAGATTTTTGGAAATCCTATAAGTGCAAAAAGGCAAAAAGTTAAACACTTTTCTTGAATTTTTTTTGAAGTTCTGACTTGTTGAATCAAAGTTTGCTTAAGACCCGGGTCCCACCGGGCATTCCAATCCTGTAAAGATAAAAATTTCACTCCCAAGTTATGGAAAACTCGAAGTGAACCTTTTCGTGCCTATACTTGCGCGAGCGTGCCAGCTAGCTTACACAAACTAGCAAAGGTTTTTGAAAACGATTTTCTGACTTTAACGATTGTAGGCAAGCAGACTCTTTTCGTTTTAAACCTTCTTGAACTGAAGCTCAAGGGTCGGTTTAAGCACTTAGAAACTTTGATTTTCAAACAAGTTTTTACTTCAAACGATAAGTGTTTTGATGAATTCGGTTCGTGAACTCTTTGCAAATTTTATTACGGGGCAGGGCGTCCCTGAATTTCTTGAAAGTTTTATTTGTTTAGGCCTGATGTGTGTGTGGAATGTGTGGCCTAATTTCAATGTGGTTTGAGCGATTGTTCGAGGGCTTTGGATGTGATTAGTGAATGCAGGGATGCTAGAAATCTTTTTGGGTTTTTGAGAACGATGATGCGAACTCACCTGAATTGAAATTTGCACCTACTCTACTTTCACGAAAGTAAACTCACGCAAATTGAAGTGCAACTCACTCGACTTTCACGAAAGTAAACTCACACGAATTTAAAGTGCAACTCACTTGACTTTTACGAAAGTAAACTCACACGAATTTAAAGTGCAACTCACTCGACTTTCACGAAAGTAAACTCACGCAAATTGAAAGTGCAACTTACTCGACTTTCACGAAAGTAAACTCATGTGAATTTAAAGTGCAACTCACTCGACTTTCACGAAACTAAACTCACGCGAATTTAAAGTGCAACTCACTCGACTTTCACGAAAGTAAACTCACACGAGTGCATGTGAGTGTAAAGAGCGAAAAGGCTCAAGTGCTCGTGGGTGCGATCGTGTTCATCCATGAGATAAGAGCGAAAAGGCTCAAGTGTTCGTGGGTGCGATCATGTTCATCCACCAGATAAGAGCGAAAAGGCTCAAGTGCTCATGGGTGCGCTCATGTTCATGCACGAATATTACAACATGGGGGAGGCTTCGCTCCATTACTACAACCCCGTTCCGAATTGAATTTAAGGAAAAAATGGTTTAAAATAAAAGTTTTAAAAACTTACAATTTTCCCTTCGATCGAGCTCGTGATTCGGCTAGGTCAAGTCAAGCCAGCCCAAGGTCTTGTTGATGTGGTTCGGCCAAGTCAAACCAGCCCCAAGGTGGTGTTGATGTGGTTTAGCCAAGTCGAGCCAGCCCCATGGTGGTTCGGCCAGGTGCAAGTCAAGCCTTCAAGGTGTGGTTTAGCCAAGTCAAACCAGCCCCAAGGTGGTTCGGCCAGGTTCAGTTGGTCCAAGGTAGGTCGGCCAGGTTCAAGTCTGCCCATGGTTTGGTGTGGTTCAGCCAAGCACAAGGTGGGTTCGGTTCAGGTGCAGCCAACTCCAAATGGGTGCGGTTCAGCTGGGTTCGGTCCAAGGTTGGTGCTTGGTTCATCCATGTGGTCAAAGGGGCAGGTCAAGGTGCAGCCAAAGGGTGCAGCTCAAGGGATTCAGCCAGGTCTTGGTCAACCCAAAGTGTGCAAGTCAAAGGTGGTTGAAGATGGTTCGGCCAACACCAGGTCAAAGGCGGTTCAAGGTGGTTCGGCCAGCACCAGGTCAAAGGCGGTTCATGTGGTTTAGCCAAGTCAAGGTCGGTTCAGTCAAGTGCAGGTCGGCCAAGTGCAGTCAAAGGTCTTGTTGCAACTGGTTGGGTTCAAGGTGGTTCGGTCAAGAACTCACCTTGTTGCAGCCGGTCCTCCTTGGTCCACCTTGATGCAACCCACTCTTGGTCAAGCTCGAGCCCACTAGGTTGCAGCCGGTCCCTTAGTCAAGCTTTCTTGGTTATAGCCCACTAGCCCAAGTCGAGCCACCTTGGTTGCAGCCCACCCCCTAGGTCAAGCCCACCTTTGTTGACTTTCACTCCCTCTCTCTCCTCCTTTCCCCAAGCTCCAAAATTTGCAAAACTTGAATTCACGTGAACCCTCTTGTTCCTATTTATAGGCCAAGGGTTCTTTGGATTGGGTTTTGGATCATAGGATCCAATCCAATCCCAACTTCCATGGGACCTAGGTCTGGATTTTTTTGTTTAGATTCAATCCAAACTTTTCTTTTGAGTCCCTTTTTGGTGCATGAAATGGACGGTTTTCAAGTGGGCTCCAGTTCCTTGGTGACCCATTTTTTAGGTTGGGTTTTTCTCAGTCCTTTTGTCCGGCCAATTTCTTGTTTTCAGGACCTTTTGATGTTTGGTTTTCATCTGTTTGATCCCGTTTTGGGCCTGTTTTTGATGAGGTCGATCTTAGATTTTCCAACGGACTTTGATTTTCATTTTGACAGGCCTGGTGCTTGATTTCTGACGGTTTCATCAGGGTCTTAGTTTCATGTTGCAATTTTGGAGCTGAATTTGACTTTTGAAATGGAGACCAGTTTCGATCCTCTGTCTCGCCTTTATCTGGATAGGCTAGGCCTCTCCTTCACTTTTTGACCTGATCTCAAGCTGGATTTTGGATCGGGTTTCACCTGTCCGTTTGAGCTGTTTTGCAAATCCTTGGGTTTTTTACTTGATTTCAAAACCTTTACTTTGAAATATTTTCTGAAAAAGGTTGAAACTTCAAAATTTTGAGGTTTTAAAAGTTCAAAATAAGGCTGTGAGCCGGTTTTCGACATTCATGGGTTTGTTTGAAAATATTTCCATTTTGGGGTGTTTACATATATCATATAGAGAGATAGGAGAAACTTGAAATCAAACATGTAGTATGCATGAATGTAAAGGAATAAAATTGACAACATTACTACTCTATTATATCATGGGGGAGAGAAATGCTCTATTAATACAACCCCTTTTAATTGAATGGGAATAAAGAGAGATTGAAGTAAGTAAATAATGAGAATTAAACCTTGCAATCAGACCCCAGTGGGTACCGGATGTGGGTGAGGTAGGAAGGGCTTGGTTCATTCCTTCTCCTCTCCTTTCTCTTCCTCTCTCTCTCTCTCTCTTTCTCCTCCTCTCTTCCTCTCTCTCTCTCTTTCTCCTCCTCTCTTCCTCTCTCTCTCTTGCTGCAATTCTCCCTCTCTCTCTTAGGCTCCCTCTACTCTTCCTTCAATGCTCATGAATGTTTTGAACCCAACCCCAAGCACCCCTTTTATAGATTTCAAGGGAGGCCTCTAGGGCCTTCCATGATTTGGGCTTTTGGGATCATCTCCAATCCAATTTGTTCTAAATGGTTGGCCCATTCATGCACATGGGGTGCATGTGGGCTAGGAGGGTGGTCCCTTCTTAGCCCATGTGTACTTGGTGCAGCCCACAAGGACCAACTCCTTTATTTGACTTGGCTAGTTGAGCTCAACTCACCCTAGCCCACCCCTTGTTGTCTTCATTTGTTCTTTGAAGCTCGTCTTAGGATCAACTTGAATTTTGAACTCAGGATAACCCTGCTTCGATGCTTGATTTGGATGCTTCATTCGATCATAACTTCAGGAATTTTGTTTTGCTTGATTATCTTTTCATTTATGGTTTCAATTATTTTTTTTTCATTATTTAAAACCATTTCGTTTGAGATATATTTGAAAACATCGAGTTTTAACGAAATCTTCAAATATTCTTTTTGAAAAACAATTGAGTCACATTCTCAATATTTGTTTCCATGGGTGACATTTGTGGGTGTGTAGATGGATGTCCTATAAGCCCATAAGGCTTCATCTAGCTTCTCATGCCATGTCCTATCCTTTTCTAAAGTTTTCTCAACGATGCTTATGAGAGTTTTGTTCGTGGCTTTGGCTTGGCCATTGTCTTGAGGGTAGTAAGGTAATGCGAAGTGTTGAGTAATGCCATAGGTCTTACATAACTTTTCCACTTTCTCATTTTTGAATCAGGTGCCATTATCCAACACTAGGTCTCTAGGAATTCCAAATCGATCCAAGATATTTTTCTTAATGAATGCCACTACATGTTGTCCTTAGACATTAGTCAAGGAGGTAGCTTCAACCCATTTAGAAAAATATTCAGTGGATCCTAAAATAAACCAATGTCCATTGGATGCAGTGGGTGAGATTGGTCCAATGATATCAAATGCCCACATGGTGAAGAGCCATGGACTCATGATGGAATACAATGCAGATGATGGAATATGAATGGCATTTCCATGCACTTGACATTGATGATACTTGTAAACACCCCAAAATCACATGATTTTATAAAACAAATACCTGGTTTTCAAATCAACCCCAAAAGGGCCATTTTGAGTTTTAAAAACCCAGCAGCTTCCCAAAAGCTTGTAAATACTGTTTTGAACCGCGTATCCAATAAAAATTTCTTAAACTCGGGCTAAGCCCCATTTTTCCCAAAAAGCCAAAGACGAACAGGTGAAGCAAAGAAGATGACACCTAATCGGAAAACAGCCCAGGAACCAACCCACGGAGGTCAAATCAAAGGCAACCTCAGAAACGAGTGCAGAAGCCCAAAAGCAACACCTTGGCTTGATAAAAGTCAGGGTCAAAAGGCGAAAGGAAGGCCCAGGCCCAATGCAGAATGCAAGCCCAGCACACCCATAAGCCAAATCAAGCATCCCCATCCAAGCAACACGAATCTGAGCTAGAAATGGCCAAATTAAGCAGAAACGGAGTCCAGAATGGCGAGATGGAGTCTGGACGACAAAGTTGGGAAAAACCTAGCACCAGACAGAGCACTGATTAAGCCAGTGCCTGCACAAAACGTCCGCCTCAAAAAGCCAAGAAAGACCATCCAGAGAAAATTTGGATTGGATCTAGACCATAAATATCCATATCCATATCCAAATAGTGTTTGGATTTGGGTCGATCCAAATAGTGTTTGGATTGGATCGGATCTGGACCAAAATATCCAGATCCATATCCATAAAATGTTGGATTTGGATCAGATATGGATCTCAAAATATTCGAGATCCAAGATCTAGATCCAAATAGTATTTGGATCAGACATGGATTCCACGATCCAAACCCAAGACCCATATCCAAGACCCACCTCATTTGCCTATAAATAGGAGTGAGGGGGTCCCCAAGAGTTCACGTGAAATCCACTTGGAGGAGCTTGGAGGAGAGAGAGGGTATTAAGGTGAGTGCTTAGTGCTTTCTTAATTTTGTTTAGTGGATTAATTATGGGCTTAAAGGGGGATTAGTGTGGGCTGCACCACCTTGATTAAGGGCTAGATTTGCTTGAACAAGAAGGCATGGAGTGGCCGATGTGGAGCTTGAGCACACCCCAAGACCGTGCCCCAAGGTAAGCCTAACAAACTCACCTAGCCCACCTCTCTCGAACCCCTCTAAACCACCTAAGCCGACTCCACCTAATCCTAATTAAACCCACCTAATACCCTAACCGACTCAACCTTAAACCTTCCACCACCCCTAGCCCTACCCGAACCACCTCTCCGCGCACCCAGCAAGCGCTCCGGGTGCCCCGCGCGCCCTACACGCGTTCCGCGTCCCTCTCTACGCACAGCCTTGCCACCGCTTGGCGCCCAGCGCCTGTCACTCCCACCTTAGTGCCCACGATGCGTGCCTAGCGTCTGTCGCCCGGACTCCACGCCTGGCGCCTAGCGCATGGCGTCAACCGACGCCCTAACCAACCCCCGACTAGCTCTCGGCCACTCCGCTACACCTCCCCCTTAGCTGACCGTCACCCCACCAACTCCACCAACCTCAGCCACTACCTGCCACCCTACAACGCCACAGCCTAGCCTACACCACCTCCTAGCCTTCCATCCCACCGCCTTACACTCCACACCCCACATCCACTGCCTTACGCTCCCATACCCCAACTAACCCCACACCCGTGACCTACCACCTAGCACCCCAACTCCATACCAAAACCTGTGACCTCCTTGTCGTAACCCCACAACAAGCCCGCAACACCTGGCCGTGAGCCTCTACCTCTCAAAGACTTAAACTACACCAAGCTCTAAGCCCGGCCAGCCACTTCACGCCTCAAGCTTCAAGGGGAGTACGTTCTTGGTTGCCCGAAGTAAAACACAAGCCCAATCACGAGCAAGTGAAGACGGACCAGCTATTTGTAAGTGTCTAAACTTGGTCCCTTACGCTAACTTGCTTCCTACTTAATTCAATTCGGATACGGGGTTGTATTAACGGAGCTTTGTCTCCCCCCGAAATGTAATATTGTTGCTTGGCACACGAGACACATACGTGCACTTGAGCTTTAGCTCTTATATCGTACACGATGCACACAAGTGCACTTGAGCCTTAGCTCTTAATCTCATACACCAAGCACCCACGTACACGATTGAGCCTTCGCTCTTACTCCAAAGACTCTAGTAAGAGCCATATACGCTGCAATTCCATTCGGGTTTTTAAGGTTCAAGTCGTGTGAATTTGTCATTTAAAATTCCACACTTGCACCTAAAGGCACCCGAGCTCTTGCTCAAGCACTCACGCACATTTTGGCCTCGACAACCACTAAGATATAGACATATCTATATACTTTCAGCTGCGTGAGTTTTCCCGGTTCAGTTGTATACATTTTTCAATTCCGGGTTGTTAATTTTCAGTCGTGTGAGTTGCATTTCAATATATACACAACACACACACACACATTGACGACCTTCGGGCTCATATATATATAGTTGTATCTCCCTTTCGGCTGGGTTTTACATTCCAAGTCGTGTGAGTTGTCTTTACATTTATACACAACACACACGCACACGTTGGCGACCTTCGGGGCCATATATATATATATGTATGTATTTCCCTTCCATACTTTACATTTAAGTTGAGCGGGGTTTTACATTCCAAGTCGTGTGAGTTGTCTTTACATTTATACACAACACACACACACACATTGAGCCTTTCCGCTCTTAAGATATAGCTATATTTCCCTTCCGCAATTTCCCTTCAGCTTTATCTTTCAATTTCGGGTTTTAAGGTTCAGTTGTGTGAGTTGCATTGCATATCCACCATACTCGAGATAGTGCGCATACTTGCATCAAACAAACCTTGCAAACACGCCAAGACTTAGGCACTTGATGCACACACCTCACGACTAAGTAGATAAAACTCAAAGACATAGATACGTGCAAACCCCACGTAAATAAATTCTGCAATTAGACAAACAAATCGATCAAATACTTTCATACCTTTTCAAAAAAGTCCATGCTTGTTTAAAATTGAGATTTCTAAGCGTACAAACTGACCCTTGAGCATCGGTTCAAGAAGGTTTGCGACGAAAAGAGCCCACTTGTCGACAGTCGCCCCCTGAGTCAGATATTTTAGAACTTACTTTGCTAGTTTGAGTAAGCTAGCTGGCATGCCCTTTAAAAAAGCGACTTAGACACAAAAAAGGTTCACTTCAGGCCTAAGAACCCGGAGTGAAAATTTTCACGTGTCTACAACACTTCCTAACATTGTTATGACAATCTTGCTTCAAGGTGGACCAAAAATAGCCTGCTCTAAGTATCTTCGTGGCCATCATATTTGCATTGACGTGACCTCTGTAAACAACCCAAAATCCCATGACTTTCTAAAAATATACCTGATTTATAAAAGCAGCCCCAAAGGGCCATTTTGAGTCTGGAAACCCAAGAGCCTTCCAGAAACCCTATACATATTCGAAAACATATACATACTATTTTAAACTCTATACATATTGCTTTTAAATCCCGTAAATAGTGTTTTGAAGCCCTTTATCAAATAGGAGTTTTGAAACCCGGGCTAAGCCCCATTTTCCCAAAAGCTAAAGGCGAATAGGTGGAGCATGCGAAGATGACACCTGATCCAGAAACAGCCCAACAAGCCGGTCACGAAGGCCAAAACCAAAAGCAGCTTCAGAAGTTTATTCTAAAGCCTAGAAGAGCAACCTGGCCTGATAAAAGCCAGCTTCGAAAGGCGAAAGGAAGGCCCGGCACGAAGCAGATGGCAAGCCCGGAGCAGCAAAAAGCCATATCGATCATTCTCACTCAAGCATCCTGAATCTGAACCAGGAAGACCGAAAATGAGCAAAAACAAAGTCTAAAAAGGTGAAAAGGAGGCCGGACGACACAGATTGGGGAAACCCAACACTAGACGAGTCACTGATGAAACCAGGGTCCGCATAGATCATTCACCTCGAGAAGCTAAGAAGGACTATCCAAAGAAATTTTGATTTTGATCTAGACCATAAATATCCATATCCAAATCCATATAGTGAATAGTGTTTGGATTTGGGTCAATCCAAATAGTGTTTGGGTCGATCCAAATATTATTTGGATTGGATCCAAATAGTGTTTGGATTGGATCAGATTTGGACCAAAATATCCAGATCCATATCCATAAAAATGTTGGATTTGAATCTGATACAGATCTAAAAATATCTGAGATCCACGATCCAGATCCAAATAGTGTTTGGATTTGGGTTTGGATCCAAATCTCAAACCCAAACCCAAATCCAAGACCCACCTCAAATGCCTATAAATAGAGGTGAGGGGGTCCATTGTAAGGGGTTCACGTGAAATCCAAGGGAGGAGAGAGAAGGTCCAAGGTGAGTGGTTAGTGCTTTCTTTGTTTAGGGTTTTATTAATTATGGTTAGTGTAGGGTTAGTTAAGGGTTGCTCCACCCTAATTGAAGGGTTGATATTGCTTGGATAAGAGGCTTAAGGTGACTAATCGGAGCTCAAGCACACCCTAAACCGTTGTTAAGAGGTAAGCCCCTAATCCACCCTAACCCATCCGTGACCTATATCATCCCATACCCAACTGAACCCAACCTCAGTCGTGACCTATCTCATACCCCATCTCTTCTCCCACGCACCCCACCATCACCCCACCTAAACACCAAGACCTGCCACTACCGTGCCTTACCCATACCCACACCAAAACCCGCAACCTTAGTTCCGTGAACCTCATAAAACCCTTAAGCTTGAAGGCTCCATTTAGCCATCTTTCGCTTCAAGCTTCAAGGAAGACTCATCCGTGGGTGTGAAGCCAAGCAAACTCGCGAGGATTGGAGTGGACAAACATCCGAATCACGTAAGTATTTTAATTCGGTATTTCATATCTCCTTTTTATGCTTTGATTCAATTTGGACACGGGGTTGTATTAACAGAGCCTTGCCTCCCCCCTATTGTAATAACTTGGTTTGCTACACGAAGCACACACGAGCACTTGAGCCTTAGCTCTTACTCGTACACAAGCACCCACGTGCACCATTGAGCCTTCACTCTTACTCCTAAGACTCTAGTAAGAGCTACGTGAGTTTGTCTTTAAATTTATACACTCACACACGCGTGCATTGAGCCTTCGCTCTTATTCTATATATATATGTCAATTCAGCTGGGTTGTTACATTAAGTCGTGTGAGTTTGTCTTTCATTTACACACTCACACACAAAGAACACCCGAGTGCTTGCTCGTGCACCTCACGCACCATTTTGGCCTTGGCAACCGCTAAGATATAGTCATATTTCTATACTTTTCGCTGCATTTTTCCGGTTCAGCTGCGTGTGTTTGTCTTTCCATTTACACACCAACACAACATGCGCACGTTGGCGACCTTCGGGCCCATATATATAGTTGTATTTTCCTTCCACTATGTCTTTAAATTTCGGGTTTTAAGGTTCAGCTGTATGAGTTGCATTTCCATTTATACACGGCATACACTTACACAATTGAGCCTTTCCGCTCTTAAGATATAGCTATATTTCCCTTTTGCAATTTCCCTTAAGCATTGTCTTTCAATTCCGGGTTTTTCCATTCAGTTGTGTGAGTTTGCATTGCATATTCGCCATACCATGAGTTAGGGTGCATACTTACATCAAAGCAAACCCCATACACCTATGCAAAAATCACCCATACTTAGGCACTTGATGCATACATCCCACCCCTAAATTGGCTAAAACCCGAGACATAGGAAACGTGCAAATCCTACGTTTGTAAAATCTGCAACAAGACAAGCAAAACCGATCAAATACTTTGCATACTTTTCAAAAAGGTTATGTTTGCTCAAGATCGACTTTTTAAAAGTATACAGACTAACCCTTGCGCATCGGTGCAAGAAGGTCTGTGACGAAAAGAACCCACTTGCCCACAGTCGCCCCAAATAAGTCAGATATTTTCAAAACTTACTTCGCTAGCTTGAGTAAGGTAGCTGGCACGCCCTTTAAATGACTTAGACATACGAAAAGGTTTGCTCTAGGCCCTAAGAAGCCTGGGGTCAGAAATTTCTGCGTGTCTACAACCTCCACATTCACCATCACGAAACTCATGCATAATGGTCCTAGCCGCATCATGGTCGACATATCTCACCAAGATGCCGGTAAAACTCTTTTCATAAAGAACCCCTCCCAAAATCACATATTGGTTGAATTTTTTTTAATAAAAGCTTTATCTTTAAATGAAGCAAATTCGAAAAATCCTCTATTTTCTAAAAAGTTTTTAATGTCTTAAAACCAAGGTTTTTCATTTGGATTTTGGTCATTTTGGCAAATCTTTAAATCGTGGGTGGATGGAGTGAGCAAATGTAGGATCTCTAGGGATTGAGTGCCCATAGTGAGGTTGATCCTTAGATATGACCCTAAAGAGGAGAGGGCATGTGGTATGGTGTTGTCCTCTCTACCTATGTGAGTGAGTATGCATGATTTGAAAGAATCAACCAAGTAAGTGGCCAATTCATGGTATGGAATGAGTTTTTCATTTTTGACTTGCCAAATTTTTGAAACTTGGTTTACAACAAGCATAGAATCTCCAAAGACTTAAACACATGATGCCCCTAGATTTTTCAAAATTTTTAGGCCTTGTATAAGTGCCTCATATTCAGCCACATTATTTGAACAAGGAAAATCTAGTCGGAATGCCATTGGGATCCCTCCCTTCTTGAAGGATATGAGAATGATTCCCACGCCTGTCCCTTGTTGATTCTTTGCCCCATCAAAGTACATTTTCCATACTTGATCTTCATTACAATAATTTGATAATACATGGTTGTAAACATGAAAATTTCCACTCCCAAATTATAGAAAACTTGAAGTGAACATTTTCGTGTCTACGCTTGCGCGAGCGTCCTAGCTAGCTTACACAAACTAGCAAAGACTTTTAAACGTTTTTCTGACTTTTGGAGATTGTAGGCAAGTGGACTCTTTTTACTTAAGCCTTCTTAAACCGATGCTCAAGGGTCGGTTTAAGCGCTTAGAAACTTCGATTTGCAAACAAGTTTTACTTCAAATTATATGAACGATAAGTGTTTTGAAAGAATTCGATTCGTGCACTTTTGCCAATTTTATTATGGGTTTGGACGACTCTAAAGTTCTTGCAAGTTTTATTTACCATGGCCTAATTGTAAACACCCCAAAATCCCACAACTTTCTAAAAAAATACATGGTTTACAAAAGCAGCCCCAAAGGGCCATTTTGAGTCTGGAAACCCAGGAGCCTTCCAGAAACCCTGTACATATTCAAAAACATATACGTACTGTTTTAAACTCTATACATATTGCTTTTAAATCCCATAAATAGTGTTTTGAAGCCCTTTATCAAATAGGAGTTTTGAAACCCAGGCTAAGCTCCATTTTCCCAAAAGCTAAAGGCAAACAGGTGAAGCATGCGAAGACGACACCTGATCCAGAAACAGCCCAGCAAGCTGGTCATGAAGGTCAAAACCAAAAGCAACTTCAGAAGTCTATTCTGAAACCCAGAAGAACAACCTGGCCTAATAAAAGTCAGGTTCGAAAGGCGAAAGGAAGGCCCAGGCACGAAGCAGATGGCAAGCCCGGAGCACCAAAAATCCAGATCAACCATTCTCACTCAAGCATCCTTAATCTGAACCAGGAAGACAAAAAATGAGCAAAAATGAAGTTCAAAAGGCAGAAAGGAGTCCGAACAATATAGATTGGGAAAACCCAACACCAGACGGGTCACTGATGAAACTAGGGCCCGCACAGATCATTCGCCTCGAGAAGCCAAGAAGAATTATCTAGAGAAATTTTTATTTGGATCTGGACCATAAATATCCAAATCCAAATCCATATAGTGAATAGTGTTTGGATTTGGGCCAATCCAAATAGTGTTTGGATTGGATTGAATCTGGACCAAAATATCCAGATCCATATCCATAAAAATGTATGATTTGGATCGGATACTGATCTCAAAATATCTGAAATCCAAGATCCAGATCCAAATAGTGTTTGGATTTGGGTCTGGATCCAAATCTCAAACCCAAACCCAAATCCAAGACCCACCTCAAATGCCTATAAATAGGAGTGAGGGGGTCCATTGTAAAGGGTTCACGTGAAATTCAAGGGAGGAGAGAGAAGGTCCAAGGTGAGTGCTTTAGTGCTTTCTTTGTTTTAGGGTTTTATTAATTGTAGTTTAGTGTGGGATTAGTTAAGGACTGCCCCACCCTAATTGAAGGGTTGATATTGCTTGGACAAGAGGCTTAAGGTGGCTAATCGAAGCTCAAGCACACCCTAAACCATTGTTAAAAGGTAAGTCCTACTAACCTCCCTAAACCACTCTTCTTAATCTCTCTAAACCACCTAACCGACCTACCCTAATCCCACTTAAGTTAACCTAACACCCCAGCCCACCTTAAACCTAAACTACCCACACATCCCCTAAGCACCCGGACCGACCTACCTTCCCATACGCACCCCCGTACGCCCCGCGCATCGTAGCCCGTCACCCGCGTGCCCTGCGCACCGTAGCACGCCACCCACGCGCCAAGCAGGCGCACCGCACCCCCTACGCGCGCCCTGCATGCGTCTTGTCACCCTGCCACCCGCCTGGTGCCTAGCGCCTGGCTTCCACCCTTTAGTTGACCTACCTCCCGGCCACTACCACCACGTCCCAGCCATCACCTGCCACCACCACGTCCGAGCCATCACCTGCCACCACCATGTCCCAGCCATCACCTGCCGCCTTCCACCCGGCCAACACCATCACCTGCTCCTCCCTTCCACCTTACATCCCCTAGCCACCCATACCACATCCCTACCATCCGGCCAACCACCAACACCCAACTCCCCCAGCCACTAGCACCTTGCATCTCCCATCTACCACGCCTTAGATATCCCTAGCTCCCTTAACTCCCAGCCGTGACCTTACCCCACTACCTAACACCCCACGCCCCTAGTTCCCACCTAACACCCCAACTCCATATCCCATCCCTAGCTCCCTTAACTCCCAACCATGACGGAAAATTCTCACTTCTTGTTCTTAGGCCTGAAGTGAACATTTTCGCAATCTACGTTCGCTTTTAGGGCATGCCAGCTAGCTTACTCAAACTAGCGAAATAGTTTTGAAATATATGACTTTTAGAAGGCAATTGTAGGCAAGTGGGATCTTTTCGTCGCAGACCTTCTTGCACCAATGCGCAAGGGCCAGTCTGTATGCTTTAGAAACTTCGTTTGAAACAAGTTAAACTCAAATTCGATTTTTGAACAAACAAGTGTTTGAAAACTTTGGAAATCATGCACTTTGATGATTTTTGGTTTGGGTGACCCTAAGTCTTTCAGTTTCAACCACTTAGGCGTGGAGTGTGTGCAAAGTGGCCTAAGTTGGGCGTCTTGCACGATTTTGTTCGGGGTCTGTTCGATGCAGGTATGCACTCTAGCTCGAGTATGGCGAGTATGTAATGCAACTCAGACAACTTGTATGTAAAACCTGAATTTGAAAGACATAACAGAAGGGTAAACCCAAATTGAGTGCAACTCACACGACTTGAATGTAAATTGCAAAAATTAAATATATCTATATATTAAGAGTGGAAAGGCTCAATGTGTGCATGGGTGTTGTGTATAAATTGAAATGCAACTCACGCAACTGAACCGTAAAACACAGCAGAATGGAGATATAGATATATATAAGAGCGGAAAGGCTCAATGTGGCGTGTGTGTATGTATATAAATTGAAAGACAATACACACGACTGAATTTAACAACCCCAAATCGAATTGCAATACGGCTCTTATTAGAGTCTTGGGAGTAAGAGCGAAAGCTCAATGTGTGTGAGTGTGGAATGGAAAGACAATGCACACAACTTGAAAATAACACCCCAAATGGAATTGCAATACGGCTCTTATTAGAGTCTTGGGAGTAAGAGCGAAGGATCAATGTGTGTGAGTGTGGAATTGAAAGACAACACCCACGACTTGAATGTAAAACCCATGCAGCTGAACTTATATAAATAAAACTATATCTTAGGGGCTGTCAAGGCCCTTGTGTGTGCAAAAGGTGTGCAACTAAGAGCAGAAAGGCTCAAGTGCACGTGTGTGCTTGTGTGTCAAACCAAGTTATCACAACTCGGGGGGAGACAACCCTCCTTTACTATAACCCCGTATCAAAATTTAATTAAATACCAAATGTAAGGACTTACAACTCACCTAGCCCGCTATGTGGGGTGTGTCTAGGATGCGTACGCCTTGTTTGTATCGAGCTCGGGTCACGTGGGAGAGAAGCCGAAGAGCTTGAGAGCTTGGAGACACTTGGAGATCCGGGAGCTGCAAGTTATACCAGATTTGGGGCTGGTTTGGGCAAGGTAAGACTCGAGCCAAGGTGGCTCGAGTGGGAGGGTTTTGTGTGGGGTTCAACCAACACTTGGCCTTGGTTTAGGTATAGGATACAGTTGGTTGGTCCTAGGTTAGGTATTGGTTGAAGTTTTGAGATTTCGGCCAAGGCTTATGGCCTTTGTTTGGTCTTGTGAGACTTGAGCCAAAAGTTGCTTGAGTGAACTCGGTTGTAGTTGGGGCTGATCCTAGGTTAGTCCCGGCCAACTAAGGTTGGCCAAGGGACTTAGGATAGTTGTAGGAGACACGGTTAAGCTAGGGCTGGCCAAGGGACTGGTGCACGGCCAACATGGTCGTGTGTTTAGGGCTGAAAATAAGATACGGCCTGCCTTGTAGCAGGCTGTGGGGCTTAGGCTGAGTGACCTGCCGAATGGCAGGTCCTGTTGGGATGAATGGCCTGCCTTAAGGCACGCCTGGTATGGGTTTTAAAAGGAGGAGCACACGGCCTGATTTGGTCGTGTGTTTAGGTTTAGGTGGCCTGCCTCAAAGCAGGCCAGGTTTTGGCAAAGAAGGAAGGAAGCCCGGCCACCCTTGGCCTGGCTGTTTTAGGTAGGTAGGTAGGGAAAACCCAACAAACGGCTGGGCGGTTTTTAGGGTAGGTGGCCTGCCTTTAGGGCAGGCCAGACCTTGGGTAGAAAGGGATGGGACACGGCCTGCTGGTGTAGGCCGTGGGTCTTAGGGAAGGCTCGAGCCAAGGTGGCTCGAGCTAGGGGTGTTTCAAAGGGGAAGTTTGGCCAGGTGGAGGCCGAACTTGGCTGAGTTCAAAGGGGGAGTTCGGCCAGGTGGTGGCTGAACTGGGTTAGGCCTTGGGGTAGCTTGGTTAGGTGGTGGTCTAGGGTAGAAGTCTTGGTGAAAACCGGCCAGAGCTTGGCTGGTTTAATGGTGTTTTTAGGGGGCTGGTTCAGCTAGTTTTAGGATGGGTGGTCTAGAGGATTAGGGGAAGAAGTGGGTTAGGTTAGGACTTAGGGGACTTACCTTAGGGTGCAGCTCCACTCCCGGCCGCCTCCAAGCCGCCAAGCTCCACCATGCAATGCTCTACTCTAGCTTGAAGAAGACGCCACTCCTTGGTTGGTGCAGCCCGGGCCACAATGGCCAATCCCCCACACTCTAGGCCAACAAAGCCCCAAGAGCCACTATGGCCCACTCTCTCTCCTACTTTATGGAAGCCCTCCCCAAGTGGGTTTCACCTGAATCATTTCCAGCCTCCCTCACCTCTATTTATAGATGTTTGAAATGGGTCTTGGATCTTGGGTCCGAGTATCCGAATCCAATCCAAACACTATTTGGATCTGGATCGCGGATCTCGAATATTTTGAGATCCAGATCCAGTCCAAGTATTTATTTGGGTTTGGATCTCGGATCTTGGATCTTAGATATTTTGAGATCCGTATCCGATCCAAACACTATTTGGATCTAGATTCAGATATTTTTGGGTCCAGATCCAATCCAAACTGGTCTTCTACTCCTTGGTTTTCTGGTCCTTTCTCGTGCTTTTCATCGTCGGTTTCGAGCGGGCTTCGATTCATCGGACGCCCAACTTTGGCCTGGGTCTTCCCCAAGTCTTCCTTCCAACCAGTGTTCTGCTTTTCAGGACCTTTTCGACATTCGTTTCGGTCCGCCGTTTTGGTTTCGGGCCGGTTCTTGGTGATATCGAACTCAAATTGTCGCACGAATTCCGTTCTTCATTTTAACGGGACGTGTCTCAGACTTCTGTCGACTTCCTCAGGTAGTGGGCTTCTTTCTACATTTTGGAGCTGTTTTCGCTTTTCTTTGACCCAAATTACACTTTTACCCTTCTGTCGGGCTTTTCTTTGAACGGGCTCTCCTTACTTCTGTTTTTGAGCACGGGGTGGCTTTTGAAGCTCTGGGTTGAATCCTCTTCTGGCCTAGGGTCTCCTTTTGCCTTTTGTACCTGTTTTTGCATTTTAAAACAGGTTGTCGTTGTGGCTCAAACGAGTTTTTTGTGTTTTTTAGAGTTTTTGAATTTTGGAAAATTCGAGGTGTTTACAACACTCATACACAAAGAACACCCGAGCGCTTGCTCATGCACCTCACGCACCATTTTGGCCTTAGTAGCCGCTAAGATATAGCCATATTTCTATACTTTCCACTGCGTTTTCCCGGTTCAGTTGCGTGTGTTTGTCTTTCCATTTACACACCAACACAACACGCGCACGTTGGCGACCTTCGGGCCCATATATATATAACTGTATTTCCCTTCCGCTATGTCTTTAAATTTTGGGTTTTAAGGTTCAGCTGAGTGAGTTGCATTTCAATTTATACACGGCATACACTTATACAATTGAGCCTTTCCGCTCTTAAGATATAGCTATATTTCCCTTTTGCAATTTCCCTTACACAATTTCCCTTAAGCATTGTCTTTCAATTCTGGGTTTTCCCGTTCAGTTGTGTGAGTTTGCATTGCATATTCGTCATACCACGAGTTAGGGCGCATACTTGCATCAAAGCAAACCCCATACACCCATGCAAAAATCGCCCATACTTAGGCACTTGATGCACACATCCCACACCTAAATTGGGTAAAACTCAGATATAGGAAACATGCAAATCCTACATTGATAAAATCTGCAACAAAACAAGTGAAACCGACTAAACACGTTGCATACTTTCCAAAAAGGTTATGTTCGCTCAAAATCGACTTTTTTAAAGCGTACAGACTGACCCTTGCACATCGGTGCAAGAAGGTTTGCGACGAAAAGAACCCACTTGTCCACAATCGCCCCAAACAAGTCAGATATTTTCAAAACTTACTTCGCTAGCTTGAGTAAGCTAGCTGGCACGCCCTTTAAGCGACTTAGACATACGAAAAGGTTCGCTCTAGGCCCTAAGAAGCCCAAGGTCAGAAATTTCCGCGTGTCTACACTAATGTGTGTGGAATGTGTGGGCCCAGTTTTAGCGTGATTGGAGCAGGTATCGAGGGATTTGCTGCAATGAGCAGATGCAGAGATGCTGAAAATCCTGTTTTGGGTTTTTAAGAATGACGATGCAAACTCACCCAAATTTAAATTGTAGCCACTCTACGTCCGAAAAGTAAACTCACTCGAAATGAAAGTGCAGTCACTCTACATCCGAAAAGTAAACTCACGCGAAATGAAAGTGCAGTCACTCTACATTCCCGAAGTAAACTCACGCGAAAGGAAAGTGCAGTCACTCTACATCCCCAAAGTAAACTCAAACGAAATAAAAGTGCAGTCACTCTACATTCCTAAAAGTAAACTCACGCGAAATAAAAGTGCAGTCACTCTATATTCCCAAAGTAAACTCACGCGAAATGAAAGTGCAGTCACTCTACATTCCCAAAGTAAACTCACGTGAAATGAAATATGTATATTGACTTAAGAAGAGAGGGGATTCGAAGTATAGAACATTTATAAAGTATATTGAGGTAGAAGAGCTAATCAAGCTTACAACATGGGTGTAATCGTGATCATCCACCAATTAAATGACAAGCGAAAAGAGCTAATCAATATTAAAATATGGGGGGAGGCTGCGCTCCATTAATACAACCCCTTTTCGAATTGAATTAAACGGAGAAAATGGTTTAAAACCAAAGTTTAAATAAGCTTACAAGTTTTCTCGAGATGCTGAAAATTTCGTATATGAAATCGGACTATCTTCTTCCTTGCAAGCTTCCCCCTCACTCGAGCCCTTAGTGCAACCCCTTTCCTTTTGCTCGAGCCCACTTTCTCTCTCTTGGTTCAGTCTAAGTAGCTCACGGCTACCCAAGGTGCAGCCCCTTGCCTTGGTTCGATCCAAGCTTCAAGTCTAGAAGCCTACCTTACTCCTCTCGGCTTCAAGCTTCCAAGCTCCACTCGGCCAAGCCCTTGCTCCAAGCCGTCTCCTCTAAGGCCTTGCTCGAGCTCCACCTTCTCTACTTAAGCCTTCTCTCCGACCCCTTCACAAGCAGCCCCCCCTGGCCTTATTTATAGGCCAAGGGAGTGGATCTTTTGGTCCAACCCGATCCAAGGGTCCTTCTTTGGAGCATGGATTGGATCTTTTGTCCAAATCCAATCCTTTTTTTTTTGTCCTTCTTTGGGGGCATGGACTGGACGGTTTTCAAGCGGACTCCGGTTCCTCGGTGACCCGATTTTAGACTAGGTTCTTTCCAGTCCTTTTAACTGGCCAATGCTTGATTTTAGGACTTTTTCAATTGATTCTTGGTTTGATCTGTCTGGCCCTATCTCGAGCTTGCACTTGATTCTTGATGGCTTCATCAGGATCTCGGTTTCATTTTGCATTTTTGAAATTGAACTCACCTTGAACTAAACACCAGATTCAATCTTCAATCTTGCCTTTATCTAGATAGGCTTGGCTCACCCTTCACTTTTCGAATTGATCTTGAGTTGGATTTTGGATTGGGTTTCGCTTGTTCGCTTGATCCGTTTTACAATCCATGGGGCTTTTAACTTTGAATTAAAACCTTTATTTTACAATATTTCCTAAAAGGTTTAAACTTTGAAATTTGGGGTTTCTAAAGATTCAGAAAGACTGTAAGCTCATTTTTGAAATTCAGGAGTTTTTGAAAACATCATAATTTTGGGTGTTTACAGATGCCCCTCTTTGGCATTGATCCAAATTGATTTGAATAATGGGAAAGAAGAAACACCCTTTATGGATTTACTTCCCAAATTTTCTTCAGAATATGAATCCTCCTTCATTTCGTAAACTCCTTTTTCTTGGATTATAGGAGAGGGATTTCCAGCCAAAAAGGACTTTTCCTATGTGGGGTACTTTTCCTAGGTATGATCATGCATGAATGACTTTTGAATGCATGCATGAGTGAGTGAGGTGAGTTTTTGGGAGAGTCAATTTTTGGAGTTTTTGAGCTTGGAGAGAGCCTTTAAAAGCAGACTGCCCCAAGCTGGTTTTATCCCATGTCTTTTTCACATTTTGGGTTTTTGAAATTTTCTTTTTCAAAAGGAACTCCTTTTATCTTCCATCAAAAAGGACTTTAAATTTTTTATACTTCCCTTCATTTGGGTTTCGACACCTACTACTTGGTAGAGGTTTTTTTGGTAGGAAATTTTTGAAAATATTTCAAGGTTTCATTTCCCACAAAACACAGTCTAATTCTTAAACAAAATGAAATCCTATAGACATGAAAATTCTCACTTTGAGTTCTTAGGCCTGAAGTGAACCTTTTCGTGTCTACGTCGCTTTAGGGAGTGCCAGCTAGCTTACTCAAACTAGCGAAGGATTTTGGAAATATTTGACATTTTGGGCGATTGTGGGCAAGTGGGATCTTTTCGTTGTAAACCTTCTTGAACCGATGCTCAAGGGTCGGTTTAAACGCTTTAGAAAAAATCTGGACTTTCAACAAGCATGGACTTTTGAAAAGGAATACGAAAGTATCTTGTCGATTGTATGCCTATTTGCAGATTTTATTTACGTGGGTTGCACGTATCCAAGTCTTTGATTTTACGCTATTTAGGTGAGCTACATGTGTGCACAAGTGACCTATTTTTGGCGTGTTTGAGCAAGTACTCAAAGCTTTTTCGAAAGCGTACGTAATGCAAGTATGCGAAGTATCTCAGGTTCGAAGGGTATGATGTGAGCTAAGCTCGAATTGAAAGCAACTCACACAACTTAAATGTAAAACCCGAAATGTAAAGACGTAGCTTAAAGGAAAATACCCGAAATTTAAAGGCAACTCACACGACTTGAATGTAAATTACCGAAGGGAGATATACTTATATTAAGAGCAGAAAGGCTCAATGCACGCATGTGTGAGTGTAGAATTGAAATGACAAACTCACATGACTTGAATTAAACTTGCCGGAATTGAAATATAAGTATATATATGAGCGGTAAAGCTCAACGTGCTCATGTGTGTTGTGTATAAATTGAAAGACAACTCACACACACGACTGAAATTTAACTTGAGAAACGGGGAAATATAGATATAAGAGCGGAAAGGCTCAATGTGTGCATGTGTGTTGTGTATAAATGTAAAGACAACTCACACGACTGAAATTTAACAACCTGGAATGTAAAGACGTACACAGCTGAACCGTAAAACTCATGCAGCTAAAAGTATATAGATATGTCTATATCTTAAGGGTTGCCAAGGCCAAAATGTGCGTGAGAGTGTTTGAGTAAGAGCTCGGGTGTCCTTTGTGTGTAAGTGTGGAATTGAAATGACAAACTCACACGACTTAAAGTAACAACCTGAATGAAATTGTAGCTTATATGGCTCTTACTAGAGTCTTTGGAGTAAGAGCGAAAGCTCAATCATAGACGTGGCTGTCTTGTGTACGAGATAAGAGCTAAGGCTCAAGTGCACGTGTGTGTCTCGTGTATGAGATAAGAGCTAAGGCTCAAGTGCACCAATATTACATCTCGGAGGGAAACAACGCTCCATTAATCCAACCCCTATCCGAATTAAATTAAGTATGGAAGGAGTAATGTAAATACCGAATTTTAAACACTTACAAGTGATTCGGGCTTTTCTTCTCCTTGCTCACGCTTTATTCACTTTGGCAGCCACGAAGGTGTCCTCTTTGAAGCTCAAGACGTGAAGTGGCTGGCCGAGTTGTGCTTGGAAGGATTTGGAATTGAGGGAGAGAGACTCACGAGTGCTAAGTTGGCCGTGGGTTTTTTTGGGGGCTATGGCAAGTTCACGACAAGATGGGGTGTGTGGCTTGTGGTGAGGTTCGGCTATGGCAGTGGGTATGATAGAGGTAGGTCGGCTATGGTGCCGCGGGGTTGGTGGAGTGGTAGGGTGTTCGTTGTAGGGAGTGGTGGAGTGGGTCGATGGTAGGTCGGTGGAGATGATGAAGGGAGTTGGTAAAGTGTGGTGTGGGATGTTTGGTTGGGGTGATGACTGTGGGGGTCGGAGCTGGCCAGGATGATGGTGCTAGGCGCCGGATACGGGTGCAGGCGGCAGGGAGGGCTGCGGACAGACGCGCGCTGGGGCACGCAGGGGGGTGTTCTGGCGAGGCGTGCGGTGCACACGGTTACAGCGCATGGCATGGCGCTAGGGCGCAGGTGGTATGGGGAGTGTCGGGTGGTATGGGGTGAGTCGGGTGGTGAAGGGAATATGGCAGGGTGCTGGGTCGGTTGATGTGAAGAGGCGGTGGCTAGGTGGAGTCAGTAGTGGGATTAGGTGAATGCGGGTTTTGGGTTAGGTCTAGAGGGTTAGGGAAAAGAGGGGTTTAGTTAGGGATTAGGCTTACCTTAGGGGATCCGACTAGGTCTAGGCTCAAGCTTCGGTCCAGCCACCTCGGGTCCTCCATGCGCAGGTAGGTCCACCCCGGTTCATGTTGGTGCAGCCCATGCTAACCCAATTTAGCCCACAAGCTTAACCCACTAAAAATAATTAAGCACTAAGCACTCACCTTAACCCTTTCTCTCTCTTCTCTAAGCTCCTCCAAGCAATTCACGTGAACTCCCTTTTGGGGACCCCCTCACTCCTATTTATAGGCAAATGAGGTGGGTCTTAGATTTGGATATAGGTTTGAGATCTGGATCCAAATCCAAGTACTATTTGGATCTAGATTTGGATATTTCTGACCAGATCTGATTCAAATCCAAACATTTATATGGATATGGATCTGGATATTTTGGTCCAGATCCGATCCAATCCAAACACTATTTAGATCCAATCTAAATCCAAACACTATTTGGAAATGGATCTGAATATTTATGGTCCATATCCAATCCAAATTTTCTCTGAACAGTCCTTCTTGGCGTTTCGAGATAGACGGTTTGTACGGGCCCTAGCTTCATCAGTGCTCCATCTTATGCTGGGTTTTCCCCAGTTTTGTCGTCCAAACTCCATCTTGCCTTTTTGGACTTCGTTTTGCTTGATTTTCACCATTTCGGGCTTGAATTTCTGTTGCTTGGAAGGATATGCTTGACTTGGCTTTTGGGTGAGCCGGGCTTACAGTCTACTTCGGGCCTGGGCCTTCCTTTTGCCTTTTGACCCTTGCTTTTATCAGGCCAGGGTGTTGCTTTTGAGCTTCTGCACTTGTTTCCAAGGCTGCTCTGGCATTCAGGGCTTCACCTGTTGAAAATTTGCTTTTGCAAAATGGGGACTTGGCCCATATATGTGAAATTTGATTTGAACTGGGGTTTAAAACAAAATTTGGAAGCTTTTACAGCCCTTGGGTTTTCAAAAACCTCAACTTTGGCCTTTTGGATTGATTTTCAAACCAGGTGTTTAGTTTTGAAATTCATTTTATTTCGGGATGTTTACAAATCTCAATGAGTAGATTCTATTTTTACTCTAGGGTTTTCATGGTTGAACCTTTTTCCACTGGGATAAGCTGCAGGGATGTGAGAAAGAGTTACCACGATTCCTTTTGAAGCGTCTTGTGGTTTAAGGCAAAGTGTCGGAAAATTGCTCTTTTGAGCTTTGGCTTTCCTGTTTCTTTTTTCTTTTTCCCATTTTTTAAGAGAAGACCTTTTTTTTAAGAAGTTTTTGTATTATATCTATCTATTCGGGGAAGACTTCTTCTCGAAGGAGTTTTTGCATTCTCTTTTCTTTTTCCTTTTTTTTCTTTCAAAAAGAAGACTCCTTTTGAAGAAGTTTTTGTATTCCCTTTTCTTTTCGAGGAAGACTTCTTTTTCGAGGGGTTTTTGTATTCTCTTTGTCTTTTCTTTTTCTTTTGAACATTGCCAATTTTCCTTTTTGGAGAGAGAAGTAAAATGGGGGAAAAGCTTATCCCTTTGGTTACTCGATTCAACTGAGATCATCCTATTTCTTAATAGCATCTACCATTTGAAAATATTTTGCTATTTTGAATGAAGTTTTCATTTTGTAAGCCAAGGATTTTTGAAATGTTACCAATTTGTTTTTGAAAAACTCTACTTTTCGTAAAGGATCATCAATTCCTTCATTTAGGGTCATACAATCAATCTTGATCATTCCTTCAAGAAGTTTCAAAGGAGATCAATTAAAAATCTTTTCAAAAGAATTTAACATAGACCCTTTCATGTATTGGGCATTTTTGGGGTCTACTAAATTTCTACCCACAATATCAATCAATCAACATGTATGATCAATTTTTGTTGCCCTTTATGACATGGGGACATTCCTACTTGGGCTGCTACCTTTCTGGGCCTCTTTGGGTGAATGAGGTGTATATGATGTATGATATGTAACAATGCATTCCATGTGATTCAATGGAAATACATGCTTTATGAAATGATGACAATATTAAATGTATTCCGCATGATATGGAGTTACATGTTTTATGAAATTGATTCTCCATGGAAGGTGTCTAGGGGATGCATTTTTAATGCCCCTAGTTTGATGAAGATGAATGATTCACAAGGCAACATGGTGAAGGGTCATGGATTTTCAAAGGGAATTCTAGGTGGACGTTGGGACGACATGTCCATGCATTTGACAATTATAATATTTCTAACATGATCATGATAAGTTTTTGCTTAAGGATGGACAAATATAACCAGCCCTAAGTGATCTTCATGGCCATCATATTTGAATTAACATGATCTCCACATTCTCATGGAATTCATGTATTGTATCCTAACCTCATCAAGGTCTTCATATCAACAAGATGTTGAAAAATTTCCTTTTCAAAGTCATATGTAGGGTTAAAATTTTTCAATCAAAACTTGATCTTTTTGAAGAAGCAAATTCGGGAAATCCTCCCTTTCTACAATTTTGGTCATTTTGGCAAGCATTCTAAATCGTGAGTGCCAATTGTGCATATTTTGAAAGAACCGACCCCTCTAATGGCCGATTCTTGGTGTGACATGAATCTTCATTTTTGTCTTGCCAAATTTTTTGAAAGCTTGGTTTATAACAAGAATCTCCAAAGACTTTTGTTGCATGAGACCCTAGATTTTCAAAATTTTTGGGCCTTGTCTGAGTGCTTCATACTTGCAACATCATTTGATCATGCAAAATCTAGCCAAATGGCACTTGGGATTTTTCTTTTCTCGGGAGATATGAAGATGGTTTTGATACCTGCCCCTTGATGATTCTTTGCCTTATCAAAATACATTTTCCATGCTTGATTTTCCATAAAACAATTTGCCAAAGCATGGTTTTGAAATTCATTTGTAAAATATGCCTTCATCGGGCATTTTACCAAGTATGGGGATTGTGTCTCGAAGAGGCAATTCAGCCATACGATATAGGGCTTGTCCCTTAAGGGAGTCTTGAGGATGAACTCCTACACGCTTAAAAGGGGTTGCCATTTATCTTGCCTACCCATTAAGATAGGTTTTTCAAATAAGTGCTTGAATAAATCAACATTATTCCTTTTCCATGACATGGGAAATAATGTCTCGAATTTTGAAAGCCTATACCAAGGCCAAGCACGATTTCTCTATTGGCTTGATAATTTCTTTCACATGCCAAATAGAGTTTTCAAAATGTAATAAATGGCGCACTTTCTATGGCTATCATCTTCATATTGATCAAGTAAAACACCCAATGCATTCACATGAATTGGAATGTAAAGCTTTACTTTGGAGGTTTTGAAAATTTGAGGATCTACCATAAATTTTTCAAAAGCTTTTTGAAAATCATCATGTAAATTTTTAACCCTTTTCTCAAAAGGTCTCGTTGAGAGGTTTAGCATCTTTTTGGCTAGATTGGAATCAACCTTGAAGGTTTCGAATTTTATCCATATGGAGACATGCCAGTGATGGCTCAATACTTAGGGGGTCAACTTTCATACCCCTTTGGCTTAACGCAAACCTTGAACTCGAGTTCTAAGATGATGTCTAGAGCCGATATTGTTTATGCAAATATACGATTTCAAAAATGCAATGCATGATGCTCATGTAAACATGCACACACTATGGGTTAGACTCACTCTAAAAATCCCCAATTTTTCCAAGTTAAGGATTTTACGAATTTTGAGAAGCTTGGAGGTATGATCATTTCTCCTTGCTTTGATGATTCTCAAGCACTAAAATTTTGGAGAAGCTCTAGGCAAGAGAAGGGGTTATATCAAGCTTGGATGATTCCGTATTTGGAGAATATAGACAATTTCTAAAAAAATAAAAAATGGGCTTTGTACAAGGACATTATTTTTGGAGTTTTTGAAATTTTTTTAATTTTTTTTGCCTTTTCTGAAATACAAATTCAAGGATCAATATAAAGGCTTTCTTTTTGAAACTTTTTCCAAATAAAGAATGGGGGAATTGTAGACGTGATTTTATTTCAAATTGTGGGATTCGAAATCAAACTCTCGAACTACGTCGGGTTGCGCGAGCGTGCCAGTTAGTTTGTTAAAACTAACAAATTATGTTTTTCTGACTTTTAAGAACGATTGTGGACAAGTAAGATCTTTTCGACTTAGGCCTTCTTGAACCGGCACTCAAGGGTCAACCTAGACGCTTGAAATTTGTTTGAATCCGTTAATTCGAGAAAGGAAAAAACAGATTTTCCAAAGTTTCAGATTTGTGTTTAAGTTCTTGATTTCTGAAAATTTTCAGATTCTGAAAGTTGCAGAATCTGTTCAGTTCCAAAGACTTGTTCTCTGAATTTTTAAAAATACTTCTAGTTCTCCAAAAATTCTAAAAAATTTTACAAAATAGAGACACTTGTGTGTAGAATCAGAATATATTTTTATTTTATAATTAAATACAGAATCAGAAACTGTTATAAAATTCGGAACAACCCTGTTCCTGTGAATCAGAAGCTCAGAAAAACAACAATATCTTAGCACTCAGTCATCCAATTTTAATAAAATTTGTTGTGTTAGAAAGATACGGATGTTAGGTTTCCAAAGAATCAAATTTCATCCAATTTCATTCAGTGGTTGCAGAGATATGAGCAAAAGAATAGAGGTCTATTACTGAACGTTATGTTTTTGTAAAACACAATCTGTATTTTGTATAAACTTCACGGATCTAATTGACCAGGCAACAATTCATAAAAATTCCTCCAAATGTTATCTAATAAAGTCTGATATGTCTAGATTATTCATGCAAAATCTAGAGGCAATGGACTTATCCGTTTGTCTATAAAAATTTCGTGATCAGACGTGTGCGCATAGACAATTTCAGAAACCAGTTTTACAGAAAATTTCAGAAGGTTCCTAACGTGATTCTAAAACGAAATTCAACCTGTATCAGTCCTAATGATGCATGGAAATCATCTAAACATGGATTTTACTTTCGTTTATGAAGTAATCATGTGTGTTTGTATCGATATAAATAAAGAACATGAGCTCGAGGCCTTGATTCAGATACAAATTTCCAGAATCTGTGCTTCTTCAGATTCTCATGAATTAAAACAAATTTGTGCACGGATTCGAACCTGTGTGAGTGAGAGGGGATATAGGAGCACTTCGCCGGATGATCGTCGGATGTCGGAACCTGGCCGGACTTCCTTCTTCTCCTTCTTCTCTTCCTTTCTCTCTCTCTCTATTTCTCTGTATTTTCGGACTGAATGTTGCTGTATCTTGGTTGATCGTTTTCTGTTGATGCTTGCTGGTTGATGCCCTCTGCAGCACCTGGGGGAGCCTTTTTATAGGCTATGGCTGTGATTTGGATAAGCCTGATGGTTGGGATTTGGATGAGTTCGGTTTTGATTGTGTTGATAAAATCTTATCTGGATTGGTTGGAACATCATCTGCATTTGATAGGCATAATCCTTGTTTGATTGTTGAACGTTATCTACATTTGATAGGCATCTGAGTTGTTGAATCGTTATCTGTATTTGATTTCATCTGCATTGGGCAATCTTGAACGTGATCTTCTGATCCTTCCTCAATCTGTTGCAGATATGGATGAGAAGCTCTAGAAGTCGTTGACAACATGCAGCTGGGAGTCGTTGAAGGCTGTTGAGAAGCGGTTCACAAGGGTGATCATCACAATGGAACGTCTCTTCTTCTTTTGTTGTGCCACGCACACTATCTGCATCTTTCGGTTTTAACTGTTGTGGCAGAACGCCCTATTATTATTGTTGCTGTGATGAATCTTTTGTTGCGCTGTCCTTCAGTGCTTCTTTGTCGACTTCATTGGTAAGCTTCAAAACAAAGAAAACCGCTAGCTCCTTCCAGCACTTTACCATGATGACTCCTTACAGGATGAGAAGATTTCAAATACTTTCTAGCACCTGACTTTTTATCCACTTAAACAGGCCTGGAAGGCTGACCTCAGCACCATCAAGCTGCTCCAATAACAGAGCATTTTCGGCCTCCAAACCATTAAGCACTTCCTCCTATTATTTAACAAATGTTTGTATTTCATCTGCTACTGCAACATCCAGATCACGCTCTTGTAAAGTTTCTGACAGCTCCTGTCTAACTTCACCTTCAGTGCGAGCTAGTGACTCTTAAGCCTTTGCTGCTGTGTTTTCAGTTTCTAAATAGTCTGCAATTAGTTTTCTTAATTTCTTTGTCGGTTAGAGGTGCCTCAAAACTGAATTTATCACCATCCTTGGAGATCGGTGGTTTCCTATCATCAGAATGAACACTAGGTGCTTAACTGGGATCACCTTCTCCATCTTCCGAGTTCTTCTCCTTTCCCTGCATCTCAATCACGGATGGATTTTGTTCCTTTTGACATTCAGTTTCCTCGATAACAGAGTTGAAGACCTGTGTACAATCTCTCTTTTATCTGCACACTTGCAGTAAAAGTGGTTAAACAAATCCATGTTCCATACCCACATATTTTGAAAGTATTAATTGGCCCTATGTTACGAATTTGTAAACCAGCCATCATGTTCTCGAGATTTACTCCATGAGCGTTGGAACATTAGCATTATTCTTATCATAATGTAACAAATGATGATGCAAAATGATGCATATCCACACTAATTACCTTAACACCCAAGTGTAACATGGACACGTTACGAAAGGTGTTCGATACCAAACCTTTGTTTTCGGAAGCTTTCGTTCTTGCTTCCATCTTTTCTTTCCTTTGATAACATCAACTTTTCCCTCCGGCAACTGATTTCTTTCCGAATATGAACTTTTCTTTTTTGGAAGCTCACTTTTCCTTTCTGGCCGTCCACCGTCCTTTTCAGGTGTCAACTTGTCTTTTTGATACCTGTATCTTTTCAAAAGGCAAGCTTTCAACATACTTTTTGTCATAAATCTTTTAAGAAAATGAAATCCAGCTTTTCCATGCCGGGGGCAAAATCATCATTTTTCCCAATTTTGTCAAAATTCGAAACTTTCAGAACGGAAAGCATTCTTTCATCATTTTAAAGCTTCCATAAAATTTTGGTACCAAAAAAAACTCGTTTAGTGCCTTTTTCCTTCAAAAACCCCAAAATTACTAAAAATGGCCACTTTACTAAAAAGGTAAGAATTTTAAAAGAAAATTTTGGGTATCTACAGGAATGAATGAAACAGATTTCTTTTTGAAATATTTAGATTTTCAAATGTTTTGGGGATTTTGAAGGTTTTCAATTTTTTTGGTTTTTGAGAATATCTATTTTTTTTGGATTTTTTTTTAAAAGGAGGGCTCTTCCATCGAACCTACAAAGAAAACTTCATGAATTAGACTCTAATCCATAGGTCTAAGCCATAGGTTTCAGTTTTAGTGGGTTCTAAGGGCACCCATGACCCATGTGGTCTTAGGTGATGGCTCAGGGGGTATGGATGAGATGTAGCCCAATCCATATCGACTTGGGTTTGATTTGGGTAGGATGGGTTCTAGCCTACCTTGATTTTTGGCTCCTAGGCCCTTGTAGGGTTTATATCCCATGTTTAAGATCATATTCCAAGGCTTTTTTTATTTTTGAAAAGGTTTTATAAAGTTCGTGCTCTTGGAATATGGAATCGTCCATGTCATGGGTATATGCCTGCTTTATTTTGGGTGGGAGATTGCAATTTGGGGTAATGGAAGACTTTGGCTTCCACATGACCCTGGGTTGGGGGATATGGTTTTCAAGGGAAACCATGATCGGTCCCTTGAGGGTTTTGGGAAGGTTTGGTTTAGGTTGTTTAGGCTTTCCTAAGTGATGAAGGGTTTTGACATGCTCCCTAGATGCAACTCGTGGTGCCCCTAAGGATGGTTTATTTGGGTTCAAGGCCGTAGGCTTGGGTTCAGGGTACAAGACTAGGCTTGAGGAAGTGGGTTCATTCATAGTAGGAGTTCCTAGGATGTTGATGCATGCCTTAGGATCTACCATGTTTTGAACTTTATTTTATTTTTGTTTTTGAAATTCTTTTTTGTGGTGCGGGACATTTGGCACACCTTGATGTAAACACCCAAAATTTTCTTATAAAATTTTTACCTTTTTAGAAAAGTAGCTATTTTTGACAATTTCTGGGTTTTCAAATGAAAAAGAAACTAAACGAGCTTATCTTTGTATCAAAATTTTATGGAAGCTTGTTGTTACAAAGCATGTTGAAAAGTTGCCTTTTTGAAAAGAAATAGGCATTGAAAAGACAAGTTAACACCTGAAAAGGAAGGTGGGCGTCCAAAAAGGAACGCGAGCATTAAAAAGGGAAAGTGAGCTTCCCAGAAAGAAAAGCTCATATTTGGAAATAAATCAATTTCCAGAGGGTAAAGTTGGTACTACCAAGAGAAAAGAAAGATTGAAACAAGAACGATTGCTTCCGAAAATAAAGGTTTGGTATCAAAAGCATTTCTTAACATATCCACGTTATGCTTGGTTATTAAGGTAATTAAGTATTGATATGCACCAATTTTGCATTATCATCTGTCACTGTTATGTCACTTTGATGTTAAGAGTAATGTTAGTGTTCCGACACTCATGAAGGAAATCCGGTGAGCATAAACAAATGGTTTTCAAAAACGTAACATAGGCATATTTGAATACGTTCCTAATAGGTAAGTATGTAACATGGATTTGCATAGCCACGTTCATGATATATGCAGATAACAGAAGACTACTTGAGTACTCTTATACAGCTAGACTGGTGAACTTGCTGAAGTTGTTACGTATCCGAACATATGTTTTGAAGCTCTCCAAGCACTCAAATCACTCCTTCACAACTACCCTCATATAATGTCTGGAACTTGGGATAAGGTTTCAGCAATAACTTTTGGAGTTTTGCAGATATCTATTTGTGATAGTTTTGCCACAAATGTCATAGCATGTTTCCAACAAATTTCTGTAAAAGATTTAGAAGAGCTCATCCATGTTGTTGAAGTGAACACTCATGATGAGTTGGTCTCGATGCGGATAACTGCCTCTTGGGCTTTGGCTAATATATATGATGCTTTACACTATACTAATTTCAATTTAACTGGCCTAAATATTCGTTCAAGTTTGTTATCCCTTCTGGCTGAATGTGCTTTATGACTAACACAAGACAATGACAAGGTCAAGGCAAATACTGTGAGGGCTCTTGGCAATCTGTCAAGATTTGTTGACTTCATGGGTGTTTATGGTTCCGATTCCTAGCTGCAGCCTTCAAGAAATCTTCAAAATACACTAACTGCAACGTATCTGCAACATATGGATGAAGGCTCTGAAGATCACAATGAGATCAAATGCAGATAACGATTATAGATAGTGTTCTCAAATTGCAGATGACGTCAACAACTCCTAGAGCTTCTCATCCGTAAATGTGACAGATTGAGGAAGAATCAGAAGATCACGTTCAGGGATATCCAAGGCAGATAAAATCAAAATCGGATAAAATCAAAAGATCACATGGAGATCACGTTCCAGATCAGATGAGATCAGTTAGCAGATTGAGCTTATCTAAACAACCAAGATCAGGCTTATCCAAATCACAGCCATAGCCTATAAAAGGCCCTCCCAGGTGCTGCAAAAGCTATCAACTAGCGACGAGGAACCAGGAACTCACGATTAACGAGGAACGAATGATCATCAACCAAGGAGGGACCAGCAACGATCAACCAGGGACGATCAGTAAGCAAAACCATCCAAGTCTGTGTACAGTGAGATAGAGAGAGAAAGAGAGAGGAAAGGAAGAAGAAGAGGACTCAACCATGTTCCAACGTCTGACGATTCTTCGACAAAAGCTTCTCATCCATGTAGCTTTCAATTCTACAGGTGAAAATCGTTCTCGGCAATATTTTGATTCATGAAAACTGAATTTGTACAGATTTTTGCAGAACATGTATGGGAACCGAATTATGGCCTATGTTCGTGAACTATATCGATGCAAAACATGAGTGTTTCTTTATAAACTTGATAAACACCATAGATATGTATGATTTCCATGCAGGTTGAGATTGGTTATATGTTAAGAATCGTTCCAAAACCATGTTAGGAACATTATAAGAATTTCTGCAATTTTGGTTTCTGAAACTATTTGTGCATACACGTCTGATCACGAAATTATTCTGAACAAACGGTTAATCCAATTGATACGAAATTCATCTACTCTAGATATATCAGACATCATTAGGTAAAATTTTGAGGAATTTATATGACCGTTTGCTTAGTTAATTAGGTTCGTAAAGTTTTACAAAAAATCAGATTGCGTTTTATAAAAACAGAACGTTCAGGAACAGACCCCTATTCTTTTGTTCATATCTCTACGATCCAATCCATGGTCCGATAAAGAATGTATAATTTGATGAAATTTGATTATCTAGAAAGCTAACATCCGTAGCTTTCTAAAAAAACAAATTTTGTCGAAATTGGATGTCTGAGTGCAAAGATATGGCTGTTTTCTAGGCCTCTGACTCACAAAAACAGGATTGTTCTGATTTTTATAACAGTCTCTTGTTCTGGATTGAATTCTCCGAAATTACAGAATAAAATCATAAAATAAAAATATATTCTGATTCTACACACGTGTGTCTTTCTTCTGTAGAATGTTTAAATTTTTTTGAGAAATAGAAGTGTTTTTAAAAATTCAGAGAACAGGTCTCTGAAACTGAACAGATTCTGCAATTTTCAGAATCTGAAACAGAAATCAAGAACTTAGACACAAACCTGAAACTTCGAAAGATCTGGTTTTTTATTTTTTGATTTAATAGATTGAAACAATTTTCAAGCTTTTAGGCTGACCCTTGAATGTCGGTTCAAGAAGGCCTATGTCGAAAAGATCTCACTTGCCCACAATCGTCTTTAGAATTCAAAAAATCAGAATTTGTTAGTTTTAGCAAACTAATTGGCACGCTCGCGCAATACGACATAGTTTGAGAGTTTGATTTCAAATCCTAAAAGGTTTGAAATAAAAATTCACGTCTACACTCGAAAATCCTTATTTTCGGGCATGTTTTATGAGTTTGTGGGTGCATGTGTGTCATTCAATGCATCCGATGACCCTATATCGAGACGAGAGTTTAGAGGAGGATGGGTTTCAGGCATACCTCTTTCCGGCTTGTCTACCTTTTCGTGGTGAGAGCAGGCCTTGTCCCCGGGTGACTCTGTTTTGAGCTCCCGTTGCTTTTCGAGGCGTTCATTTTCTAATCCTACCTTTATGTGACTGTCATCCTCTCGTGAGACTCGTGGGGTTTGGATTTCGTTTCCCACAGTTTTTGTGTGCCCAGAATCAGAGATTTCCTTTCTAGCTTTTAGAATTTCAAAGTTTTGTTTTTCAATTTGTTTTTGAAAATTTTCCAGATTTTTTTTAGTTTTTGAATTATGAAAATCCTTTTTTGGTTTTTCTTTTGAACTTGGAGTGCTTGGAGGCTTGGGAATGGATGATTTGATCCACCTTCTGGCTTCATCTCCAACCTCATATCCTTCGTCGAGTTTAGGATCGGTTTTCCTTGCATGATCTCTGTGTGCCTAAGATGAACTGCTATGTGATCGATGTGCCTTAGCCTCATGGCTTAGAGCATCGATCTTTCTAAAGATCTCTTTGACAGCAGCTATTTCTTCTTGGGCTTTAGATGATTTGCAAAACCACTTTGAGTTACTCGATGAGGATTTCCTTGGCTTGCTTTCATCCATTCTTTTCGAAATTTTTGTGCACAAGTTTTGAAAATGTCAACACATTTTTTTGAAAATTTCTTGTTCTACTTGTTTGAATTGAAGTTTCTCAAAACCCGAGTCCCATCGGGCATGCCAATTCTTTAACATGAAAATTTCCACTCCCAAATTATAGAAAACTCGAAGTGAACCTTTTCGTGTCTACGCTTGCACGAGCGTCCCACCTAGCTTACACAAACTAGCGAAGACTTTTAAACGTTTTTCTGACTTTTGGCGATTGTAGGCCAACAGACTCTTTTCACTTAAACCTTCTTGAATCGATGTTCTAGAGTTGGTTTAAGCACTTAGGAACTTCGATTTGCAAACAAGTTTTACTTCAAATTATATGAACGACAAGTGTTTTGAAAGAATTCGGTTCATGCACTTTTGCCAAATTTTTTACGGGTTTGGACGACCCTAAAGTTCTTGCAAGTTTTATTTACCATGGCCTAATGTGTGTGGAATGTGTGGGCCTTGTTTCAGCGTGATTGAAGCGGGTATCGAGGGATTTGCCGCAATGAGCGGATGCAAAGATGCTGAAAATCCTGTTTTGGATTTTTAAGAATGATAATGCAAACACACTCAAATTTAAATTACAGCCACTCTACGTTCGAAAAGTAAACTCACTCAAAATGAAAGTGCAGTCACTCAATATCCGAAAAGTAAACTCACGCGAAATGAAAGTGCAGTCACTCTACATTCCCGAAGTAAACTCACACGAAAGGAAAGTGCAGTCACTCTACATTCCCAAAGTAAACTCACGCGAAATAAAAGTACAATCATTCTACATTCCCGAAAGTAAACTCACGCGAAATAAAAGTGCAATCACTCTACATTCCCAAAGTAAACTCATGCGAAATGAAAGTACAGTCACTCTACATTCCCAAAGTAAACTCACACGAAATGAAATATGTATATTGCCTTAAAAAGAGAGGGGATTCGAAGTATAGAAGGTTTATAAAGTATATTGAGGTAGAAGAGCGAAAAGGCTCGAGTGCACGTGGGTGTAATCGTGATCATCCACCAATTAAATGACAAGCGAAGAGAGCTAATCAATATTACAACATGGGGAGAGGCTGCGCTCCATTAATACAACCCCTTTTCGAATTGAATTAAATGGAGAAAATGGTTTAAAACCAAAGTTTAAAGGCGCTTACAAGTTTTCCCAAGATGCTGAAAATTTCCTATATGGAATCGGACTATCATATTCCTTGCAAGCTTCCCCCTCACTCGAGCCCTTGGTGCAGCCCTTTTCATTTTGCTCGAGCCCACTTTCTCTCTCTTGGTTTGGTCCAAGTAGCCCACGACTGCCCAAGGTGCTGCCCCTTGCCTTGGTTTGGTCCAAGCTTCAAGTCTAGAAGCCTACCTTACTCCACTCAGCTTCAAGCTTCCAAGCTCCACTCGGCCAAGCCCTTGCTCCAAGCCGTCTCCTCAAAGGCCTTCCTCGAGCTCCACCTTATCTCCTCAAGACTTCTCTCCAACCCCTTCACAAGCCCCCCTGCCCCCCCCCCCCTTAGGCCTTATTTATAGGCCAAGAGAGTGAATCTTTTGGGGCGGGTTCGTTCTTTTGGTCCAACCCGATCCAAGGGTCCTTCTTTGGGGCATGGATTGGATCTTTTGGTCCAAATCCAATTCAAAAAAAATGTTGTGTCCTTTGAGTGCATGGAATGAACGGTTTTAAAACGGGCTCCAATTCCTCAGTAACCCGATTTTAGAATAGGTTATTCTCAATCCTTTTAACTAGCCAATGATTGATTTGATCTATCTGGCCCCATCTTGAGCTTGCACTTGATTCTTTATGGCTTCATTAGGGTCTCGATTCCATTTTGCATTTTTGAAATTTAACTCGCCTTGAACTGAACAACGGATTCAATGTTCAATCTTGCCATTATCCAGATAGGCTTGGCCCACCCTTCACTTTTCGACTTGATCTTGAGTTGGATTTTGGATCGGGTTTCGCCTAGTCGCTTGATCTATTTTGCAATCCATGGGCTTTTAACTTTAAATTAAAACCTTTCCTTTGCAATATTTTCTAATAGGTTTAAACTTTGAAATTTGGGTTTCTAAAGGTTCAGAAAGGCTGTAAGCTAGTTTTTGAAATTCAGGAGTTTTTGAAAACATCACAATTTTGTGTGTTTATAATGGTTTTTGTAAACTCCAAATCTCCATATTTTTCAAAACTCTTGAATTCCAAAAAGCCAGCTCGAGATCAAATCAAGAAAAGAAGGAAGGCCCAAACCGTTCGGAGGAAAGCCAAATAGAAGATCGAAACTGGCATTCATTTCAAAATCAAATTCAACTCCAAAATGCAAAAAAAATCAAGACCCTGATGAAGCCGTCAGAAATCAAAAACTCGGCCTGTCAAAATCAAAATCAAAGTCTGTGGGAAAATCTGAGATCAACCTTATAAAAAATGAGCAAAAAATGGAAATAGATGGATTAAATCAAACATCAAAACGTCTTCAAAAGCAAAACATCGGCCGGTAAAAGAACTTTGGAAAAACCCAGGCTAAAATTAGGTTACCGAAGAACCGAAGCCCGCTCAAAAATCGTCTGTTGCATGCACCAAAAAAGAACTCAAGAAAAAAAATTTTGATTAGATCTAGACCAAAAGACCCAGATCTAGGTCACATAGAAGATTGGATCGGGTTGAATCTTAGGATCCAGACCCGATCCAAATAACCCCATCCCCCCTCTTGGCCTATAAATAGGGCTAAGGGGGTTCACGTGAAAGCCCATTGGAAAGCTTGGAAAAATTTGGGCAAAGGAGAGAGAGAGAAGGACTTGGAGCTCAAGGTTCACATGGATGATCAAAGTCAACAAAAGGGGTTAGATTTGAATCAAGGGGACTTGGAGCCCAAGCAAGCCTTTCACGTGGATTTCAAGGCAACCAAGGAGGCTTGACTAATGGTGGGTTGCAACCAAGGTAAGCCCTTTTGACCTACCTTGACCAAACCCAACTGAACCCTTGTTGCCCCCTTGGACTAGGCTGAACCGAGCACCCACCTTAAACCAAGTCCCTATTGACCAGCTGGCCGAACCCTTGAGCCTGCACCCGACTAAACCTTGTTGAACCTTGGAACTTTGACTTGGTGTTGGCCGAACCTTTAACCAAGTCCCTATTGACCAGCTGGCCGAACTCTTGAGCCTGCACCCGACTGAACCTTGCTGAACCTTGAACCCTTTGACTTGGTGCTAGCCGAACCTTGGAACCTTGACTTGGTGCTGGCCGAACCCTTTGACCATCTGCAACTGAACCGTGGAGGCCTTGGGCTAACCACGACCTGGGAGCCGGCTGCACTTTGACTTGACCCAATTGAACCTACCTTGGGCTGAATCCAACTGAACCTAGTTGAAACCCAGTTGGTCGAACCAAGCCCAGCTGAACCGAGCTGCACTTTGACTTGACCTGGTTTGACTTAGCTGAAACCACACCAAGAATCTTGGGGAACTTGTTGGCCAAACCATCTTGAACCTGGCCGACTTGAACCCACCCAGCTCACGGCTACAACAAGCCAAACCAAACCGAACCAAGCGCAGTTGAACCAAGTTGTACTTTGACTTGACCTGGTTTGACTTGGCTGAAACCACACAGCTGCAGCCAAGTGCCGAATGGAGCTGAACCTTGGAGGGAGGATTTGACCACACGGCTGCAACAAAAGCAACTCGAGCGAACCCAACAAACTGAATCAAGGGCTAAACCGAATGGAAGAACTTGTAAGTACTGTTAACTTCAGTTTTAAACCGCTCTTTTCATTCAATTAAATTCGGAATGGGGTTGTATTAATGGAGCGAAGTCTTTACCCGGGTTGTAATATTTGTGCATGAACAAGATCGCACCCACGAGCACTTGAGTCGTTTCGCTCTTAAACTGATGGATGAACACGATCACACACACGTGCACTTGAGCCTTTTCGCTCTTTACACCCACAAGCACTTGAGCCTTTCCGCTCTTAAATTGTTGGATTAAACACGAGTACACTCACGAGCACTCGAGCCTTTCCGCTCTTTACACTCACATGCACTCGAGCCTTCTCGCTCTCTTAAGCTAAACATATATATATTTCAATTCTCGTGGGGTTTACTTTCGTGAAAGCAGAGTGAGTTGCACTTAAATTCGCGTGAGTTTATTTTCGTGAAAGCAGAGTGAGTTGCACTTAAATTCGTGTGAGTTTACTTTCGTGAAAGTAGAGTGAGTTGCACTTAAATTCGCGTGAGTTTACTTTCATGAAAGTAGAGTTGCACTTTAAATTCGCATGAGTTTACTTTTGGGAAAGTCGAGTGACAGCATTTAAATTCGCGTGAGTTTACTTTTGTGAAAGTAGAGTGGGTGCAAGTTTCAATTCGGGTGAGTTCGCATCATCGTTCTCAAAAACTCAAAACAAAATTTATAGCATCTCTGCATCTGCTCATTGCGGTAAATCGCTTGAATCCCTCACTCCAACCAAGCTAAAACTAGGCCACACATTCCACACACACATCAGGCCTAAATAAATAAAACTTGCAAAAATCTTAGGACCATCCAACCCTCATGATAAAATTGGTAAAAGTGCACGAAGAAAATTCTTCCAAAACACTTGTCGTTTAAGTTAGTTTGAAGTAAAACTTGTTTAAAAATCGAAGTTCCTAAGCGCTTAAACCGACCCTTGAGCATCGGTTCAAGAAGGTTTAAAGCGAAAAGAGTCTGCTTGCCTACAATCGCCAAAGTCAGAAAATCATTTCAAAAACCTTCTCTAGTTTTAGTAAGCTAGCTGGCACGCTCGCGCAAGCATAGGCACGAAAAGGTTCACTTCGAGTTTCATAACTTGGGAGTAAAAATTTTCATGTTTACAAAATTGGCACGCCCGATGGGACACAGGTCTTAAGCGAACTTTAAAAGCAAACAAGTAAAACTTCAAAACTTTCAAAAAGCGTGTTTTCAAAACCTGCGCACCAAAAATTTTGCAAGAAATGGATGAAAAGCCAAAAAAATCCTCGGCGAGTAACTCAAAGTAGTTTTTCAAAACATCTAAAGCCCAAGAAGAGCTAGCTGCTATCAAAGAAATTTCTAAAAAAATGGATGCTTTAAGCCATGAGCTTAAGACACATCGATCGCATAGCAGCTCATCTCGGGCACATAGAGATCATGAAAGAAAAACCGATCTTAAACTCGACAAAGGATATGAGGATAAAGATGAAATCCGAAAGCGGAGCAAATCATCCACTCTCAAGCCTCCAAGCTCTCCAACCTCCAAAGAAAAACCCTCCAAAGAAAAACCAAAAAAAGATTTTCCTATTTCAAAAAACCAAAAAAAATTGGAAAATTTTCAAAAAGACAAAAAAATTGAAAAACAAAACTTTGAAATTCTGAAAACTAGAAAAGAAATCCCTAATTCAGGGCACACAAACAAAGTAGGACACAAAATCCACGCCTTGATACAAATCCTCGAATTTGTATTTCGAAAAAGACAAAAAAATGAAGAAATTTCAAAATTTTCAAAAACAATGGCCATGTACAAAGCCCATTCTCGAAAGTTTCAAAAATACTTTCAAAGATTGTATATATTCCCAAAAACCAAAATTATCCAAAAGCTGGTCGTGTATACCCTTTTGCCTAGAGCTTCCTCAAAAACTGAAAAAACACGAGAATCATCAAAGCAAGGAGGAATAATCACCTCCAAGCTTTCTAAAATTCGTAAAATCCTTGACTTATAGAAAATTTGGGGATTTTTAGAAGTGAGTCTAACCCATAGTGTGTGCATGTCTACATAAGCATCATATATTGCATTTTGAAATCATACATGTGCATAAACAACATCAGGTCTAGACATCATCTTAGAACTCGAATTTATGTAAAACCAAAGGGGCAATGAGAGTTGACCCCCTAAGTATCGAGCCATCATAGGCATGTCTCCATATGAATCAAATCCGAAACCTTCAAGGTGGATTTCAAAAAATGAGAATCTCGAAAAAGGGTTAGCATTTTACAAAAAGCCTTTCAAAAATATTTTTGATAAAAGCCTCCAAAACATTACAATTCATGCATCGGGTTCTTGACTTGATCAAAATGAAGATGGTATTCATACAAAGTGTGCCATACATTTCAAAAACTTTATTGGCATGTGAAAGAAATCACCAAGCCAAGAGAAAAATCGTGCTTAGCCTTAGTATAGGCCTCCAAATTAGAGAAATCATCTCCCCTATCATGAAAAGGGAATGATGTTCATTAAAGCACTCATTTGAAAAACCTATCTTAAACAGGTAGGCAAGATAAATGGCAAAACCCTTTCAACAGAGTATGAGTTCAAACTCAAGACTCCATTAAGGGGCAAGCCCTACATCGTATGGCTGAAGTGTCTCTTCGAAACACATTCCCCACGCTTGATCAAATGCCCCATGAAGGCATAAAATCTCAAAATGAATTCCAAAAACCATGCTTGACCAATTATTTCAAAAGAAAATCAAGCATAGGAAACATATTTCGATCAAGGGGCAGAAATCATCTTCATATAGAAAGGGAGGATTTCCCAAAATTACTTCTTCAAAAGAATCAAGTTTTAAATTTAACCCTACACATGACTTTGAAAAGAAAGATTTTCAACTTCTGGCTAATATGCAAACCTTGATGGTCCTAGGATAAGCACATGAGTTCCATGATGAAAAATGTGGAGATCATATCAAATTCAAATATGATGGCCATGACGATCACTTAGGGCTGGTTATGTTTTCCATCCTTAAATCAAAAAGCATCATGATCATGTTAGAAATGCCGAAAATATCAAAATGCATGGACATCTCCTCGCCCACCCTGAATCCCCCTTTTGAAAAACCATGGTCCTTCACCATGTGGCCATGAGAATCATACATCTCCACCAAGCTAGGGGCATTTAAATGTATCCCCTAGACACCTTCCATGGAGACCAAATTTCATAAGAATGTATCTCCATCATGACATGTGAGATACATTTCAGATTTTCATCATTGCATAAAGCATGTATTTCCATTGAGTCACATGGAGCGCATATCATGCATTACATTCATATCATATCACCAAACAGGCCCAAAAAGGTGGCAGCCCGAGTAGGAATGTCCCCATGTCTTAAAAAGGACAACAAAAAAATCAAAAAACATGTTGATATTGTGGGTAGAAATTTAGCAAACCCCGAAAATGCCCAAATATTCGAAAGGGTCTATGTTAAATTCTTTCAAAAAGATTTTTAAAATCGAACTCCTTTGAAACTTCTTGAAAGAAGGATCAAGGTTGATTGTATAACCCTAAATGAAGGAATTTATGCTTTACGAAAAGTAGAGTCTTCAAAAATGAAATTGGCGACATTTCAAAAATCCTTGGCTTACAAGATTGAGCCTTGTTCAAAATATCAAAATATTTTCAAATAGAAAATGCTATTAAGAAATAGGACAATCTCGGTTGAATCGAGCAACCAAAGGGATAAGCTTTCTCCCATTTTACTTCTCTCCAAAAAGGAAAATTGGCAACATCTAAAAAGAAAAAAAGAAAAACGAGAATGCAAAAACTCCTCTAAGAAGAGGTCTTCCCCTTCAAATAGAAAGAGGGAATACAAAAACTCCTTCGAAAGAGGTCTTCTCTTTGAAAGAAAAAAAGGAAAAAGAAAAAGAGAATGCAAAAACTCCTCGAAAAAGAAGCCTTCCCAGAAAAGGGAATACTAAACTTCTTTAAAAGAGGTCTTCTCTTGAAAAAGAAAAAGAAAAAGCTAAAGCTCAAAAGAGCGATTTTCTGACTCTTTGCCTAAAACCATGGGACACTTCAAAAGGGACCGTGGTAACTCTTTCCCATATCCCTATAGCTTATCCCCAAGGAAAAAGGTTCAAACTGTGAAAATCCTAAAGTACGAATAAAATCTACTTATTTGGATTTCATTTTGTTTGAGAACTCAACTTTGTTTTGTAGTAAATGGAACTTTGAAATGTTTTCCAAGATTTCCTACCCAAAAACCTCTACTTAGTAGTAGGTATTGAAACCCGAATAAAGGGAAGTATGAAAAATTGGAAGTCCTTTCGATAAAAGATAAAAGGAGTTCCTTTTGAAGTTCCTTTTGAAAAAGAGGTTTTCAAAAAACCCGCAAATATCAAAAAGACAAATGGGTAGAACCTGCTTGGAGCAGACAACCTCAAAAGGCTCTCTCCAAACTCGAAAACCCGAAAATGTCAAAAAGACAGGAAAAAACCTACTCAGAGCAGTCAGCCTCAAAAGGCTCTCTTCGAGCTCAAAAACCCCAAAAACAAAAAAAAAAATTTGCTCACTCATGCATGCCTTCAAAGAGTCATTAATGCATGATCATATATAGGGAAATAGCTAGGAAAAGTCCCCTTTTGCTAAAAGTCCCCTTTTGCTAAAAATCCCCTCCTATGGTCAAAGAAAACAGGATTTTACGAAACAAGGATGGTGCATTCTCAAGAAAAATTTGGGAAAACCCACAAAAAGGGGTGTTTCTTCTTTGCCATTATCCAAATAATTTTGGATAATGCCAAAGAGGGGCATCTATAAAATGTCATATTTTGAAACTTTTTAAACTTAAAAAGCCCTCCAAAGGCCAAAGCCAGAGAAACAAGGAAAATTGAAGCCCATTCGGAGAAAAGCCCGACAGAAGGCCAAAACCAAGCTCAGAATCTTCAGATTCAGACAAAACAAAGTTCAGAAGGTGAAAATGAGTTCGGACGACAAAGCTGGGGAAAACCCAGCACAAGACGGAGCACTGATGAAGCCAAGGCCCGCACAAAACGTTCGTCTCGAAACGCCAAGAAGGACTGAAGAAACGAAAGTTTGAATTGTATATGGACCCAAATATCCAGATCTAGACCCAAATAGTGTTTGGATTGGATCTAGATCCCAAATATCCGAGATCTGAGATCCAAACCCAAATAATATTTGAGTCAGATTTGGATCCCAAATATTCGAGATCCAAATCCAAATAGTGTTTGGATCGGATCTGATTCCAAGATCCATATCCAAGACCCACCTCATTTGCCTATAAATAGAGGTGAGGGGGTGCCCACAAGTTCACGTGAAATCCAAGAGGCCTTGGGGAGAGCTTGCATAAAGTGGGTGAGAGAAAATTGGTGTGCTAGATATTTTGAGTGTGGGTTCAAGCCATGTGGCTAATGGGTTTGGACATGGGCTACACCAACTTGACATGGGTTGCACCAACGGGAACCAAGGCATGGCGTGGACTTGAAGCTGCAAATGGGTGGACCGACTCCAAGAGGTAGGTGCCTAAACCTAACTCTAACCTAGCCATACCACCTAACCTAGCCCATCTCCACCTAGCCGAACCACCTAACCTAGCCCATCTCCACCTAGCCGACCCACCTAACCTAGCCCATCTCCACCTAGCCGACCCACCTAACCTAGCCCATCTCCACCCTAGACACCCCACCTAAACCGCACCCTAGCTCGGCCACCTTGCTGGCCGAGCCTTGCATAGACCCACCTAGGTTCCTCTTCTTCCCCACTTGGCTAGGTGCAAATCGCACCTAACAAGAAACCCACGGCCTGCCCCTTTTGGCAAGCCGTTTCCCTTAGAAAACCCCACTGCTTGCTAGTGCATGCCGTGTCCCATTTACAACATCAAACCCACGGCCTGCTAGTGCAGGCCGTGTCTCTTTTACCCCACTGCCTAACTCCCTAGTGCCCTAGCCGAACCTCCTATCCACCTCACCACCTGCACCTCACTCCCTAGCGCTACCCTCCTACCGCGCGCCACTGCCGCACCTCACCACCTGCCACACTCCCTGCCCCCAGCACCTAGCGCCGACCTAACACTCCAGCCACCTGCCACCCTAACTCCCATCCCTTACTAGTCAGTCCCACCTCAGCTCCCATCTCCCCCACCTGCCCACAACCTGTCCCAACTACTCCACCAGCCCACAACCAGCCGAGACCCATTTCCTTCCCAGCCACCTTCCCAGCTCCTGTCCACAACACCAGCCAACTCCCTTGCTAACCCCTCGCTGGCCGAACCCAGCCAAGGACTAAACCCAAACACTCGAGCCACCCTTGGCTCAAGTCACATTCAAGTCCCCATACCCAAAACCGAGCCCACCTTGGACGAACCAAGGTGGCTGGCTCACTAAACCTAACCTAGTTTAGGACTAAACTCTATCATAACCTAACCTAACTAGGACCCGACCACCTAAACCAAAATCAGCCAAGTCCCTTGGCCGAACACCTCAAACCAACCCACTCGAGCCACCCTTGGCTCGAGTCACCCTAAACCAAACTTACCTAGTTAGGACAAACCCACCCAAGTCTAAGGCCCCAAACCAAAATCAGCCCAATAAGGCCCACTAAAACTCATCTCTCAAGGCAAACACCCAAGCACCCGCAAGAACCGAACTGGCGAATACACAAGGGCACGAGTTCAACAAGCAAGGCATACGTCTCCTAGGGAAACCCCACATAGCGGGCTAGGAAAGTTGTAAGTCCTTTACATTCAAACACAAAACGGCTTGTGCCGTATAAATTTAATTTGATACGGGGTTGTAGTAATGGAGCGGAGTCTCCCCCCAAAATGTAATATTGGTGCTTGATACACGAAGCACACACATACACTTGAGCCATATTTCTCTTAGACATACACAAGACACCTACGTGCACTTGAACCTTTCCGCTCTTAATTGCACACTATTGCACACACATTGAGCTTTCGCTCTTAAGCTAAAGACTTTAGTGAAAGCCATGTGAGTTGCAATTCAATTCGGGTTGTTACATTCATGTCGTGTGAGTTTGTCATTTACATTTCACACTTGCACCCAAGAAGTACTTGAGCACTTGCTCCACACTCTCACGCACCTTTTGAGCCTTTGTTGCTCATAAGATAGCATACTTCTATATTTTCCAGCTGCATGAGTTTTACATTCAAGTTGTGTACGCACTTACATTTCTGGGTGGTTCAATTCAAGTTGTGTGAGTTATCTTTACATTTACACACCAAGAGCACTCACTCACAATTGAGCCTTTCCGCTCTTACTATACTTATATTTCAAATTCGGCAAGTTCAATGCAAGTTGTGTGAGTTGTCTTTCCATTTATACATGACAACACACACTCACATTGAGCCTTTCCACTCTTAAGATATAAGTATATTTCAAATTCTACAATTTACATTCAAGTCGTGTGAGTTGCTTTCAAGTTCGAGTATTTCCCTTAAGCTGCATGAGTTGCACTTTCATTCAGATATTTACATTAAGTTGTGTGTGTGAGTTGCTTTCAATTGGAGCCTGGCTCACATCATCATATCAAACCCGAAAAACTTTTGTGCATTCTTGCATTCGTATGCTTTCGAAAAAGCCCTGAATCTACGCTCAAAACTCGCTAAAATTAGGCCACTTGTGCACACACATAATCCGGTCTAATTAGCTAAAACTCAAAGACTTGGAATCGTACAACCCCCGTACATAAAATTTGCAACGTAGGCACGAATCGAATCCATATTTCAAACACTTATATTTTCAAGAGTTAAAATTATTTTTATCGAAGTCCATAAGTGCTTAAACTGACCCTTGAGTATCGGTTCAAGAAGGTTTAAAGTGAAAAGATCCCGCTTGCCCACAATTGCCTAAAAGTCAGATATTTTCAAAAACTTCGTTAGTTTTGGTAAGCTAGCTGGCTTGAACATAAAAAGCGACGTAAACTCGAAAAGGTTCATTTCCGACTTCAAAACCAAAAGTGAGAATTTTCGTGGCTTACAATCACCTCCAAGCTTCCTAAATTTTGTAGAATCCTTGACTTGGAAAATTTGGGGATTTTTAGAAGTAAGTCTAACCCATAGTGTGTGTGCATGCATACAAAAGCATTATGCATTGCATTTTGAAATCATACCTTTGCATAAACAACATCGGGTCTAGACATCATCTTAGAGTTCGAGGTTCATGTCAAGCCAAAGGGGCATGAGAGTCGACCCCCTAAGTATCGAGCTATCATAGGCATGTCTCCATATGAATCAAATCTGAAACCTCCAAGGTTAAGTCTAAGCTAGCAAGATGCAAACCTCTCAATGAGAATCTCGAAAAAGGGTTAACATTTGAAACGATGATTTACAAAAAGCTTTTCAAAAATTTCATGGTAAAACCTCTAATTTTCAAAACCTCCAAAGTAAAGATTTACACTCCAATTCATATGAATGCATTGGGTGCTTTACTCGATCAATATGAAGATGATATCCATAAAAAAATGTGCCATTTATTGCATTTCAAAAACTCTATTTGGCATGTGAAAGAAATTATCAAGCCAATAGAGAAATCGTTCTTAGCCTTGGTATAGGCTTCCAAATTCGAGACATTATTTCCCATGACATGAGAAGGGAATAATGTTGATTCGTTTAAGCACTTATTTGAAAAACCTATCTTAATGGGTAGGCAAGATAAATGGCAGCCCCTTTCAATGGAGTATGAGTTCATCCTCAAGACTCCATTAAGAGACAAGTCCTACATCCTGTGGCTGAAGTGCCTCTTCAAGACACATTCCCCACACTTCATCAAATACCCCATGAAGGCATATTTTCCAAATGAATTTCAAAAACCATGCTTGGACAAATTATTTCAAGGAAAATCAAGCATGGGAAATATATTTCGATCAAGGGGCAGGTATAGAAATCATCTTCATATATCCCAAGAAAAGTTTTAGAAAGGGAGGATTTCCCGAATTTACTTTTTTAAAAAATCAAGTTTTGATTGGAACAATTTTAACCCTACATATGACCTTGAAAAGAAAGATTTTCAGCATCTTGTTGATATGAAAACCTTGATAAGGTTAGGATAAATGCAGGTGTCCCATGATGGAAAATGTGGAGATCATGTCAAATTCAAATATGATGGCCATGACGATCACTTAGGGCTGGTCATGTTTGTCCATCCTTAAGCAAAACGTGTCATGATCATGTTAGAAAAACCATAAATGTCAAATGCATGGACATGTCATCCCATCGTCCACCCAAAATTCCCTTTGAAAATCCATGGCCCTTCACCATGTAGCCGTGTGAAGCATTCATCTCCATCAAACTAGGAGCATTAAAAATGCATCCCCTAGACACCTTCCATGGAGAATCAATGTCATAAAACATGTATCTCCGTCATATCATGTGGAATACATTTCATATTGTAATTATTTCATAAAGCATGTATTTCCATTGAATCACATGGAGTGCATTATTACATATCATACATCATACACATCTCATTCCCCCAAAGAGGCCCAAAAAGGCAGCAGCCCGAGTAGGAATGTCCCCATGTCATAAAAAGGGTAACAAAAATTAATAATACATGTTGATATTGTGGGTAGAAATTTAGTAAACCCCAAAAATGCCCAATACTCAAAGGGGTCTATGTTAAATTCTTTCATAAAGATTTTTAAAATGAAGCTCCTTTGAAACTTCTTGAAAGAAGGATCAAGGTTGATTGTATGACCCCAAATAAAGGAATTGATGCTTTACAAAAAGTAGAGTTTTCAAAAACAAATGGGTGACATTTCAAAAATCCTTGGCTTACAAAATGGAGCCTTGTTCAAAATAGCAAAATATTTTCAAATGGCAGATGCTAATAAGAAATGGGATGATCTCGGTTGAATCGAGTAACCAAAGGGATAAGCTTTCCCCCCATTTTACTTCTCTCTCCAAAAAGGAAAATTGGCAATGTTCAAAAGAAAAAGAAAAAAATAAAGAGAATACAAAACCCCTCGAAAAATAAGTTTTCCCAGAAAAGGGAATACAAAAACTTCTTCAAAAGAGGTCTTCTCTTGAAAAAGAAAAAAAAGGAAAAGGAAAGCCAAAACTCAAAAGAGCAAATTTTCTGACTCTATGCCTAAAACCACGGGACGCTTCAGAAGGGACCGTGGTAACTCTTTCCCATATCCCTTCAGCTTATCCCAATGGAAAAAGGTTCAACTATGAAAATCTTAAAGTAGGAATAGAATCTACTTATTTGGATTTCATTTTGTTTGAGAATTAGACTTTGTTTTGTGAGAAATGGAACTTTGAAATGTTTTCCAAAATTTCCTACCAAAAACCTCTACCAAGTAGTAGGTATCAAAACCCAAATAAAGGAAAGTATGAAAATTAGAAGTACTTTTGGATAGAAGATAAAAGGAGTTTCTTTTGAAAAAGAAATTTTCAAAACCCAAGAATATCAAAAAGACATGGGATCAAACATGCTTGGAGCAGTCGGCCTCAAAAGGCTCTCTCCAAGCTCAAAAAAAACCCAAGAATGTCAAAAAGACATGGGATCAAACCTACTTGGAGCAGTTGGCACAAAAAGGCTCTCTCCAAGCTCAAAAACCTCAAAATAAACTCTCCCAAAAGCTCATCTCGCTCACTCATGCATGCATTCAAAAATCATTCAAGCATGATCATGACTATGAAAAGCACCCCACCTAGGAAAAGTCCCCTTTTGGCTGAAAATCCCCCTCCTATAATTAAAGAAAATGGAGCTTTTACGAAATGAAGGATAAGTCATTCTCAAGAAAATTTGGGAGGAAAATCCAAAAAGGGTATTTCTTCTTTGCCATTATCCAAATAAATTTAGATTAATGCCAAAGAGGGGCATCTATAAACACCCAAAATCTCCATGTTTTTCAAAACTCCTGAATTCTGAAAAGCCAGCTCGAGATCAAATCAAGAAAAGAAGGAAGGCCCAAACCGTTCGGAGGAAAGCCAAACAGAAGATCGAAACTAGCATCCATTTCAAAATCAAATTCAGCTCCAAAATATAAAAAGAAGCCAAGACTCTGATGAAGCCGTCAAAAATCAAAAACTCGGCATGTCAAAATGAAAATCTGAGTCTATGGGAAAATCTGAGATCAACCTCATAAAAAACGAGCAAAAAATGGGAACAGACGAATCAAATTAAACATCAAAATGTCTTAAAAAGCAAAACATCGGCCGATAAAAGTACCTGCGAAAAACCCAGACTGAAATCGGGTTACCGAGAAATCGGAGCCCGCTCAAAAACCGTCCGTTGCATGCACCAAAAAAGGACTAAAGAAAGAAAAAAAAATTGATTAGATCTGGACCAAAAGATCCAGATCCAAGTCCCATGGAAGATTGGATCGGGTTGGATCTTAGGTTCCAGACTCGATCCAAATAACCACCCCCCTCCCTCCCCCCTTGGCCTATAAATAGGGCTAAGGGGGTTCACGTGAAAGCCCATTGGAAAGCTTAGAAAAATTTGGGCAAAGGAGAGAGAGTGGGACTTGGAGCTCAAGGTTCACGTGGATGATCAAAGTCAACAAAAGGGGTTAGGTTTGAATCAAGGGGACTTGGAGCCCAAGCAAGCCTTTCACATGGATTTCAAGGCAACCAAGGAGGCTTGACTAATGGTGGGCTACAACCAAGGTAAGCCCTTTTGACCTACCTTGACCAAACCCAACCGAACCCTTGCTGCCCCCTTGGACTGGGCTGAACCGAGCACCCACCTTGAACCAAGTCCCTATTGACCAGCTGGCCGAACCCTTGAACCTGCACCCGACTGAACCTTGTTGAGCCTTGAACCCTTTGACTTGGTGCTGGCCGAACCTTGGAACTTTGACTTGGTGCTGGCCGAACCTTGAAACTTTGACTTGGTGTTGGTTGAGCCTTGAACCAAGTCAAAGTTGGTGTAGCCCTAGAGCATGTGGTTGGTTTTAAACAACCTTATAATGTGTAACATGTTTTGTTTGGACTGATTTCTTTAAACTTTGACCCACTTGAATTCGCTTCTTTTCTTTGATTCGGCTCCCACCTTGATTTGAACTCCACACGAACATGGCTTGATCTTTGGCTTTAGTTCTTTACACGATCCCACTTGATTTGGGCCCATCTATTTGGGCTTGAGCTTGATGATCATGCCTTGAATCACATCGAGTTGGTGCTTCGTGTTCTTGGTCGGTCACATCCTTTCCAAAACCCGATGCACTCATATCGAATGTTTGCAAAAGATTTTCGAAAGGCTTAGGCTTTACAAAGTAAAGCTAAAAATGTGCATTCGGGGTAGAGTCTGGAAAGCTTCTAGGCTTTATGGTGAGCCAAAAGGGTATAGAAGTCGACCCCTCTAAGTGTAGAGCCATCATAGACATGGCTCCACCCTCCAATCTCACACAAATTCGTAGCCTCCAGGGTCGATTACAGTCCGTTCGCCGATTTATATCAAATCTGGCGACTAGATGCGAACCCTTCAACAAACTGTTGAGGAAGGGCACGAAATTTTCATGGGATAACGACTGCCAAAGGTCCTTCGAGAGACTAAAGGCATACCTGGTTAATCCCCCCATTTTGAATCCTTCAAAGCAAGGAAAACCGCTTTTACTTTACATTTCTGTGCATGCGAATGCTTTGGGAGCTCTATTGGCTCAATACGAGGATGACACCCATAAGGAGTATGCCATCTACTATATTTCGAAAACACTCTTGGCTTATGAACGAAATTATCAAGCCATGGAGAAGACGTGCTTGGCCCTAGTTTGGGCCTACCAAAAATTTCGACACTACTTCCTAGATCATGAAATCTGGATAGTGTCCAAGCTTGATCCAATCAAGCACTTGTTCGAAAAACCCATTCTCACTGGTAGATTGGGCAAGTGGCAACTCCTTCTGATGGAGTATGACCAGAAATACAACCACCAAATCTCCATTAAGGGGCAAGCCCTAGCAAACTACGTGACCGAGTTCCCCCTGGAGGACGCATATCCCACATTTGATGAAATGCCTAACGAAGGCATATTGCAAAACCACTTTCAAAACCATATTTTGGCAAACTCTTTTGAAAACCAAGTGTGGAAGATGCACTTCGATGGGGCATGAAACCAACGAGGGGCTGGTGCTGGGGTCATCCTCATCTCCCCTAAAAAGGGCGAGATTCTCATAGCAATCCGCCTAGATTTCGAATGTTCCAACAACATAGCTGAGTATGAAGCACTCATACAAGGCTTAAGGGTTTCGAAAACTCTAGGGGCATCATGCATCGAGGTCTTTGGAGATTCGCTCCTTGTTATAAACCAGGTTTTGAAAATTTGGCAAGTACGTAACGAAAAACTACTTCCATATCACGAGTTGGCCACTCGATTGGTTGAGTCATTCCAATCGTGTAAACTCACACACGTAGGAAGAGAGGATAATGGCATTGCCGATGTCCTCTCCTCCTTGGGTTCAACCCTAAAGGTCGATCCCATTTCAGGGACCCGATCTTTAGAAATATGGCATGCGCCCAACCCATCCACACACGATTTGGATATTTGCCAAAATAACCCAGATTCTGTTGAAAAACCTTAGTTTTATGACATCAAGCATTTTCTAGAAAATGGGGGATTCACCGGGATGCCACATCCAAAGATAAGGCATTCATCCGTAAAATTTTGACCCGATACACCATTCTGGGTGGGGTTCTATATAAGAAAAGTTTTACCAGCATCCTACTTAGATGTATCGATCTAGAGGAGGCTAGGATAGTGATGCATGAGTTCCACGATGGAGAATGTGGAGGTCATGTTAATGCCAACATGATGGCAATGAAAATACTTAGAGCGGGTTATTTTTGGTCCACCCTGAAAAAGGATTGTCACGATCATGTTAGGAAGTGTCATCCATGTCAAGTGCATGGGCACGCCATTCATATCCCCTCATCTACATTACATTCTGTGGTCAGCCCCTGGCCATTTACCATGTGGGCGTTTGATATCGTAGGCCCGATCTTTCCAAAAGCCTCGAATGGGCATCAATTCATTTTAGCAGCCACTGAGTATTTCTCCAAGTGGGTGGAAGCCATCTCCCTGACCAACGTACTGGGGCAACATGTAGTGGCTTTCATTAGGAGGAATATCTTGGCTCGATTTGGGGTTCCACTAGACCTTGTGTCTGATAATGGCACCCCATTCAAGAATGATCGGATGGTTAAGTTGTGCAACACGTATGGCATAACTCACCACTTCTCTTCGCCCTACTACCCTCAAGGCAATGACCAAGCCGAAGCCACAAACAAGACTCTCATTAGCATAATTGAGAAGACTTTAGAGAAGGGTAGGACGTGGCACGAGAAGTTGGATGAAGCCTTATGGGTTTATAGGACTTCCATCCAGACTCCCACGAATGCCACACCATTCGAATTGGTCTATGGCACAAACGCCATTCTTCCCATTCATACTCAATTGCACTCATTCCATGCATCCATAGCACTCGACCTCCCCCTAGAGATGCTTCAGCATGCTAGGATGGCCGAACTAGATTTGCTAGATGAGAGGCGACTCCTTGCTATGGACCATGCTCGTGCATACCGGCAAAGGATAGCCCGACACTAAGGCAAACACATGAGACCTCGCCACTTTGAAGTGGGAGATCTGGTTTTGAAAATCGTCAACTATCGTGGCCCACATCCCCTTGGAAAGTGGCGCCCCAAGTGGGATGGACCCTATGTTGTACGTGCAACCACCACAAACAACTCGTATTGGTTGATCGATATAGAAGGTAGGAATTTAGCAGATCCTATCAATATTCAATACTTAAAGAAATATTATGTGTAGGATTTGGGTTAAATTCCAAATTTTCGTAAACCTTTAGGGGTAGCTGCCCTGAGACTTGAAAATAAGGTGCAAAGGCAAAATCGTGTGACCCTGAGTGAGAAAATTCGCACTTGTGAAAGAGTGGAGTCTTCCAAAATCGAGGTTACATTTCAAAATCCGTCTTCTTACAAAGAAAGGCCTAGTTCAATATAGCAAGATACTTGCAAGTAGTATGTGCTATTTCTAAATAGGCTGATCTGGAATGGATCGAGTGTGAGCTTGGGATAAGTCCTCCCCTCTTCTCTTCTCCTTCCCAAAAGGAAAACGGGGCCCAAATAAAGGGAATTTTCCCATCCAAAGTCTCTTTCCAAAAGAAAGAAACCAGAATCCAAAAGAAAAAAAATCGATTCTCTTGCAAAAAAAAGAGGGATTAAAGAAAAAATACCCCCAAAGGGAGACCCTCTATGAAAAAAAGGAAAAAGAGGCCAAAAAGCTCAAAAAGAGCAGTTTTTCGCCTTCTATGCCTTAAACCACGGGATGCTTCAGAAGGGACCGTGGTATCTCTTTCCCATCCCTAGCTCATCCCAAGTAAAACATGGTTCATTTTGAGGCATCCTAAAGTAAAAATAGGATTTACTTACTTGAATTTCATTTTGTTTGAGAATTCGACATTTTGAGTAAGACATAGGAATTTAAAATATAGCTTGTTTTCTTATAAAACCTCCGCTAGATTAGCGAGTGTCAAAACTCAAGCAAAGGCAAACACGAAGAGCTCGAGATCCTTAGGATTGAGACTCAAGACAGTTGTCCCTTTTGTAAATAGCTTTTGTAAATAGATTTTGAAAAATCGAACATCGAACAGCATAGGGTCTGCTCACTTGGAGCAACAGGCCTTCGTAAGTCTCAAGAGTTCGACCATATCTGGTCTATGGGAGGTCGCCATTCATGGCACCCCATCCATGTCATGCATCTACATATCCACGCATAACATGATCCCATTTTAGGACTAGAAACCCTTTACATATCCCTTTGGCGTGATATCTCCACCTACTAGGATTTTAAAAGAGAGATTTTGCTAAAAATTGGGACGATCCCATATTTTCGCTGTTAGATCTAGGGAGACATTGAAAAGGGTGTTTGTCGTCTTTGCCATTATCCAAATCAATTTGGACAATGCCAAAGAGGGGCATCTGTAAACACCCTGAAATCCTACAAACTTCCCAAATAACCTGGTTTTGTAAAAGCAGCCCCAAAGGGCTATTTTGAGTCTGGAAACCCAGGAGCCTTCCAAACAAACCCTGTACACATGTTTAAACTGTATATATTTTAAAATATATATAATATAGTTTTAAAACCTTTAAAAAGGTATTTTCAAACCCCACAAAGCGACTTGGCCTGATGCAAGCAGGACCAAAAGAGCCAAAGAGAGCCCGGAATCGGAGCACATGTCAAGCCCGGCACAGCAACTCTCGTGTTAGATTCATCCCCAAGATCTCGAACGTCCAAGCTCCTGTTATTAACAAATCATTGGAAATCATCTCCGGAAGGTGAAAACAGAAGCGGACGACCATGTTGGCGAAGAGCCAACGCAAGACGGAGTACTGATGCTGTCATACCCCGCACAAACGTATATGTGGATTTGGATTTGGATCCAAAGATCCAATCTAATATCCACATCCATGGCCCACATCATCTTCTCATAAATGGAGGTGGGGACCACTTGAAATTCACGTGGGATTTTGGGCATGAGAGAGAATGGGGAGGATAAGCATGAGGGAAATGTATTAAGCTTGACTTGTGTTTTAAGTTTTGGGTTAATCATGTGGGTTAACCTAATTAGTGTGGGTTTAAGCTTGTATGAACCTACACCTAACCTAGGGTTGCACCAACATGATGCAATGAAGTCCATGGGCTATGCAAAGGGAGACTCCTAACCCAATCCTAAGCCAAAACCCTTAATCCTAGTCATTTGCCCTAATCACGGCGTAATCCTATCCTAATCACCTAACCCACTTCCCTAATCCTGCCCTAATCCCAACCTAATCACCTAACCCACCTCCCTAATCCTTCCCTAAACCTAGCCTAATCCCCTTAATCCTAACCTAATCCTAGCCTAAACACCTAACCCACCTCACTAAACCTCACCCTAAAACCAACCCACCTAGCTAAGCCCTAAACCACCTAAACCAAATATCTGCCCCCCCCCCTAAATATCTAGCCCACCTTATCACTAAACCACCACCACCTAACCACTAAACCACCCCTTCAAAACCAGCCCAACCGACCTCTTGAAAATCCTATAAAAACCCCCCCTAGTGGGCGGGTTTTTGAGGATTTTCCAGCCACCTTGGGCCAGCCGAGCCCTTCTTCTCCTCTCTCACCCCTTGCTCTCTTCTCTCACCTGCTCCACCACCACCTCCCGGCCTGCACCACTCCGCGCCGCCACAATCTCCCGGCCAGCTCCACCTTCCACCCGACTGCATCCACCTTCCACCCGGCTGCCTTCCTTAGACAATCGCCACCTTCCCTTTCCTATCCTGTTAGTACACTACCCTAACTCCGCCCTCTCTTCACTCCCCCTCCACTCTCAGCCACCACACCACCACAACCGCCCTGCCGCCATCTGCCACCCTTCTCCATTCGGCCAACCTCTGACCGACTGCACCTAACCACCCGCAGCCTTACATCCTTTTCCTTAGACAGCCCCTAGTCACCCTTTAGTTCTACCTTCCCTAGGACCTGCCCTACACCTTAGTGACACCCCCTAACTACCCCAACCAAGGCGCCACACCAGCACCCCCTCTCCATTTGGCCAACCTCTACCTGATTGCCACATCCGCCCCCTTGTCACCCGGCCAGCACCTTGCTTCCCTCCGATCACTCCTTTGTCGTGCCCTTCCGAGGAGCTCCCTCTTGCAGCCCAAGGCGACGCTCAAGCCCAAGCTCAAGCAAGTCACCTCCGGACCAGCTATACGTAAGTGCCTAACTCGGTCCTTGTTTGTAGACTTGCTTAAGCTCAATTAAATTTGATACGGGGTTCTAATAACAGAGCATTGTCTCCCCCCGCTTGTAATAACGTGGCTTGGCACACCCACACACACGTGCACTTGAGCCTATTTCGCTCTTAGTTGTGCACTATTTTGAACACACACGGGCCTAATCAGCCCTTAAGATATAGACTTATTTATATAATTTAAGTTGCGTGGGGTTTTGCTTAAGTTGTGTGTGTTGTCTTTCAATTCTCGCACTCACACACATTGAGCTTTCACTCTTATTTGCAAGACCCAAGTAAGGGTCGTGTTATATTTTCCTTTGGGTTTAATTTCATGTCGTGTGTGTAGTATTTCAATTATACACTCACACACATTGAGCTTTTGCTCTTACTCCCAAGACCTTAGTCAAGGCCTATTGCAATTTATATTTGGGTTTAATTTCATGTCGTGTGCGTAGTACTTCAATTCTCGCACTCACACACATTGAGCTTTTGCTCTTACTCCCAAGACCTTAGTTAAGGCCATATTGCAATTTATATTTGGGTTTCATTTAAGTCGTGTGAGTTGTCTTTTAATATACACACAACACCCACGCAACACGTTGGCGACCTTGGGGCCCATATATATTATAAGTATTTCCCTTTCGGCTATGTCTTTAAGATTTGGGTTTTAAGGTTCAGCAGTGTGCGTAGTCTTTACATATATACACGGCACACACTTGCACTATTGAGCCTTTCCGCTCTTAAGATATAGCCATATTTCCCTTTTGTAATTTCCCTTTAGCAATTTACATTACAAGTCATTTCCCTTCCGCATTGTCTTTCAATTTTGGGTTTTCCCTTTGGAGTTGCGTGAGTTTGCATTGCATATACGCCATACCACGAGTTAGGACGCATATTGCATCAAAGCAAACCCCATACTCCCGCTCAAAGTCGCCCCACTTAGGTCACGTGTTCATAACACACACCTAGTTGGCCCGAAAAGGGATAAAAAAGAAAGACATAGGCACGTGCAAATCCACGTGAAATAAAATCTGAAAATCATACAAAAACAACCCGAATCAAACGCCTCAAATGTTTTCGTAGGTTCTCATATTTTACAAACTCGATTTTTAAGCGTACAGACTGACCCTTGCGCATCGGTGCAAGAAGGTCTGCGACGAAAAGAGCTTGCTTGCTCACAGTCGCCACGTTAGGAGTCAGATTTCAAAGTATTTCTTCGCTAGCTTAAGTAAGCTAGTTGGCACGCCCTTTTGCTTAAATAGAACTTAGATACACGAAAAGATTCGCTTCAGGCCTAAGAACCAGAAGTGGGAACTTTCTGCGTCTACAATCCCCATCTCTTCTTAATATTCATTTTTAAAAGGGGTTGTATTAATGGAGCTTTGTCTTCTCCCATGATGTAATAGAAGTAGATGTGCTGAAATTTCTCTTTCCTTTGCTTATGTACTCTATGTGTTTGTTTTCTTCATTCTACCTCTCTATATGCTATAAATACTTTATATCTTCTAATTCCCTCTATGCTTAAGCTATTAGATATATTTTAATTTATTTTCCTTCAGCAATTTAATTCAGGATGTTGTGTTGTTGCACTTTAATTCGTGTGAGTTTTGCATCACATATGTTCTAAAAATCTTAAATATGATTTTCAACATCACTGCATACATTGATTGTTTGATTTTTTATTGTCAAACCCCTGCTCCTATCTCTCTGAAATTTTGTACATTGTATCTATACACAAAAATCCACTCATAATAAAAATTTTAAGAATTTTATGGCCATGCAACTATGTAACTAAAGTTTTTCAAGATTAGGATAATTTCTAAAAACTGTTTGTCAACTGTGTTATCTTGCAATAGAACCTGGTTATTAATCCCACAACCCTATTTGTAGGTGTCTAAAATTAGTGATTCTTAGTTCATTGGAAATCTAATAACCATATATTTCCAACAAGACCAAGTACACTAAATTTGGAACTCTAAGCACCGAGATACAGGCCTATCTTTGGGTCTTTGTATTTCTGTGACAGAACAGTTTTGGGTGTCTGAGGAGAGGCACTTTACCGAATTAATTTTGCATCATCCCAATCTGAAATCAAAACCAAAAGGTGTCCTAGAATCTTCACATTTTATGCTCTGCCCTGCAAATTTTTAGTGAATTTTGGAGGTCTCTAAGTCACTCAAAATAATTCGGGAAACAAGTAATGAAAATAGAATCAGTTTATGTTTTTAGAACTTGTGAATTTTGAACTTGAAAACCAGGTGCACCAGTTTATCATTTTCAACACCCTATCTTCACATGAATTTGAAACATCACCAGCTTATTTGGAATCCTTAAATCTCTTAGGCTAACTCTTGAGCATCGGTTCAAGAAAGCCTAAAGTGAAAAAAAGCCCGCTTAGCAACAATCGTCAAGTCAGAGTCATACTTTTGCAAGTTTTTAGAAACTAGCTGGCACGCTCGCGCACGAAGTAGAATTGAAAGGATTGCTACAAGTCTCTATATAGGCTTGGAATGAAAATTTTATATCTACACTTTCTCTTCTCTCTCTCTTTGCTACAATTTTCTCCCTTAATTTCTCTTTGGGTTTTCTTTTAGGTTAACCCTTGGTTTTTCCTCACTTTGCCTCCCCTAAACCAGCCCCACAAGGCCCCTATTTATAGATTTTAAGGGAGCCTCTAGAGCCTTCCATGGGTTGGAGCTTGGAAGTGGTTTGGCCCAATTTTGATTCAAATCTACTTTGAAAAGGTACTGGTCACATGACTCACATAGGAGCACGTGCATGGTCCCCATTTTGGTCAAGGATGAGCCTTGGTGCAGCTCACCCAAACTTGGTGCGGTTTGATGGCTCACCCTTGGCTAAGAATGATGCATCCCGCCCCTTTGCTTGGTACAGTTTGGTGGCTCACCCTTGGCTAGGAATGGATGCATCCCGCCCCTTTGCTTGGCTCCATTTCGTTGGTGCTTGGTGTGGCTTGCAACATGCCACCTTCTTGGTGCAACTTTTGACTCGACCTTGATCTTGATATGTCTTGGCCAGTTTGGTGTACCCTTTGACTTGATTAAATTTTCATTTGTCTTATTTTTGGGTATGGGATAGTTTCGTGTGTCGTCCAATTTGATTTGAGTTGGATTTGATTTGATCCATTTGTTGGAGGACCGTCATTTCTTCTAGGCTCTCCTGCTTTCACTTTAGCCTTCAAGAATTATGTTTTGCTTCATTTTTTCTTCTTTTTAAGATTTATGGTTTCAAATTTTTTTTTTTTAAACCATTTCATTTGAGATATATTTGAAAACATCGAGTTTTATTAAAATCTTCAAATATTCTTTTTGAAAAACAACTAAGTCTCATTCCCAATGTTCGTTTGCATGGGTAACCTACTTTCACTCTATGAGTTAGTTATTACCGTTTCAGCCACTTTAACCTTTTATTGGGTGTAGGGTGTTAGACCACTTTAACCCTTTTGATGAGTGTAGGGTCTCGAACTTCTTTAACCGTTGCGTGTAGGGTCTTGAACCTCTTTAACCCTTGATGGGTGTAGGGTCCAAGAGTAGGACTATCCTCAATCGGACGAGTTTTTGAGGGTTGATTTGGATTTGGTTTTGGTTTTGAACTTAAGAGATTTTGTAATTTTGTGAAATTGTTATTTTACAAACATTTTATGGGTTTGGTTCCCAATGTACCATTTTCTTTTGTTTCTCTGAAAAATTGTTTGAAATCATTGTTATTTTTAAGCAAATCACTTGAACTTGTATAATTTTAACAATTTGGACTTGCGGGCAAAGCAATCATTTTTTTAGCTCTTTGTCAAAATTTAATTTTTTTGAGAGGGATGCTATTTATCCTTATTTTGAGGCTGTCACAAAATTTTAGTGCAAAAATGAGTTTGTTTAAGATATCTTTTTTTGAAAACCCTTTAAAGACCCAAAACTGCAATTTTTTCTTTAAAAGGCAAAATTTCTAAAAGATTAAATGTTTTGATAAAATTTTTAGGTGTTTAGAGATAGGTTTTTCAAAAAGGTGCTTCATAGGGTCAAGTTGGATGGTGGAGGCTATAGACATGAAATTTTCACCCGAAGCCTATGTATAGACTTGAAACGATAATTTTTAATCTATTCTTGCGCGAGCGTGCTAGCTAATTTTCAAATACTAGCAAAATATAACAAATCTGACTAAAATGGCGATTATGGCTAAGCGAAATCTTTTCGCTGTAGGCCTTCTTAAACCAACGTTCAAGGGTCAGCTTAAATGCTTAGAAACTTCAATTTTAGAGCTGAAAGACTCCGATTCACGTGAAGATATGGTATTTTTAAAATAAGAAATGAATGCACTTGATTTAAAGCTTTAAAATGAACAAGTTCTGAAAAATAGAATATTTTGTTTTAAGGCTTTGTTTCCTGAATCGTTTTCAGTACCCTACAAATATCTTAAAATTATCAAAATTTAACAACATAAAGCTTAAGATGTGGATAGTCTGTAGCACTTTACAGATCATGATTCGGAGTTATATTGACATAAAATTAAATGTGAGAAGTGCCTCTGCTCAGGTACCCAAAACTGTTCTGTTACAAAAATATAAAGACTCAAAGATGAGTCTGTATCTCAGTGCTCTGAGTTCTAAATTTAGTCAATTTGATTTTGATAGAAAGCTATAGATATCGGCTTTCCAATTAATCAAAATTCATCAATTTTGGAGGTCTCAAGACAGAGTTATGGGATAAAAACCAAGGCACTCTTGAAGAAAAACAGATTGGACAGACAGTTGATAGAACTTGTTCTGGTTTTACACAGTTTTAATTACATGGTTGCATGGCACTAAAATTCTTGAAAATTTTATTATGAGTGGGCTATGTATGTAGAAATTGTGTGCAAAATTTTGGATCAATTAGAGTAGAGATTCGGAAACTAAAAATACAGCAATCAACATATGTAGAGATGCGAAAATTCAGTTTCAGATTTTTAAGAACATACGTGATGCAAACTCACACGAATTGAAATTGCAACAATACAACATGACGAATTTGAAGGGCTGAAAGGAAATGAAAGGAAATATTCATATAAGCTTAAGCATAGAGGGGGTAGAGAGTATAGAGTGTTCTATAGAATATATTGGGGTAGAATCGCATAAACAAACACATAGAGTGCGTGTGTGTGAGAATAAAAATTTAGCAAAAGAATGAAAATTCAGCAACTCTAACCATTATTACAATATGGGGGGAGACAATGCTCCATTAATACAACCCCTTTCCAACTGAATGAATAGAGAAGAAGAATTAAAATCAAATGATGAAAATACTTACAAATTTTGCACCCAATGGCCGAGAATTCCAAGAGTGAAATCCAGCCTTCTTCTTCCTTGAAAGCCTCTCAAATTCTCTTGCTCTCACAACCTAATTCTGGAAATTTTAGAAAGGTGCATTTCAAAATCATAAGGGGTTAACATGTTTTTACCTTTGTCCATCCCATGAGGTGCATTAGGAATGCATGCTTTTGAAGTGCTGGATATAACGACCACTTCCTTGCTAGCTGTAAACACCCCGAAATCCCACGAATTTCTTCAAAAACAACCTGGTTTTATACAAGCAGCCCCAAAGGGCCATTTTTGAGTCTGGAAACCCAGGAGCCTTCCAGACAACCCTGTACATACGTTTTGAACTCTATATTTCGAAAACATACAATATAGCTTTTGAAAACCTTTTAAAACATGTTCTGAAACCCTGAAGTGGCTTGGCCCGATCAAGACAGGACCAGGAGAGCTAAGAAGAGCCCGGAACCGGAGCACATGTCGAGCCCGGCACAGCAACTCTTGTATCTGATTCACACCCCCAGGATCTCGAACGTCCAAGACCCCGTTCTTATCAAAATATCATTTGAAGTCACCTCCGGAAGGCAGAAACGGAGGCGGACGACCATGTTGGCGAAGACCCAACGCAGACGGAGTACTGATGCTGTCAGGCCCTGCACGAATCGTCCGTTTCGAACCCAGCTCGAAGGAGTCAGAGTTCAGTTTGGATTGGATCCGGACCATATATATCCAGATCCCAATCCAAACCCATATATGGACTTGGATTTGGATTTGGATCCAGAGATCCAATCCAATATCCATATCCATGGCCCACATCACCTTCTCATAAATGGAGGTGGGGCCCACTTGAAATTCACGTGGGATATTGGGCATGAGAGAGAGTGGGGATGGAAAATATCAAGAGTGTTGTATTAAGCTTGACTTGCGTGTCAAGTTTGGGTTTAATCATGTGGGTTAGCCTAATTGAGTGGGTTTAAGCTTGTAATTAGCTAAAACCTAACCTAGGGCTGCACCAACATGAGGTGGTCAAGGTCTATGGGCCATGCTAAGGGAGCTCCTTCACCTAAACCTAACCCAAAATGCCTAATCCTAGCCTAAACCCAAATCCACCCCTAATCTGAACCTAATCACCTAACCCACTTCCCTAATCCTTCCCTAAACCTAGATTAATTTCCCTAATCCTAGCCTAAACCTAGCCTAATCACCTAACCTAGCTCACTAAACCTCACCCTAAAACCCAACCACCTAACCTAGCCCTAAACCCCTAAACCACCCCTAGCCCACAATCTACCCAAACCCCTAGTTTTCAAAATATCTGGCCCAACCCTTTCCAGCCCACCTTATCTACATACCACCCTACCTAAACCACCTAACCACTACCCCAAGCCCAGCCCTAACTGACCTACCCATCCCCTATTTAAACCCCCCCCCTTTGGGGGCGGGTTTTGCAAGCTGGAACCCTCACCTCACCCAACCGGGCCCTCTCCTTCTCCCATTTCCTCACCTAGCCGGGACCACTCTCCATCACCTCTGCCTGCTCCACCAGCTCTACCTGCACCGCCACCTTCCCTCTTCCACTCTCCATCACCTCACCCAGCCGGACGCCACCACCTTCACGCAACCGAACCAGCCGAGCTCCCATCCACACCCGGCTTCTCTCTTCCATCCGCCACCTCTCCCCATCCGGTAAGCACTCTCTAACTCTACCCAAAACCCTTCTCTACTACCTCTCCACTCCTAGCCATCCACCCTATCCTCATCTCAGCCTTTGCCACCACCCTTTTCACTTAGCCGAACCTAGCATAACCCAAACTACCGGCCACTACCTAACAATTCGATCCCATTCAGCTTTCCCCTAAGACTCCCATTCGGCCTTCCCATAAACTCACCTTTTAGGTCCACCTTCCCTAAACCCTCGACTTTCCTAGTGACCCTAAACACTCCCTTGGTCCAGCCCCTTTAACCCCCCACATCGAGGCTACACCCATTTGCAGCCGGCCACCTTCGAGGCGCCTATCCCGTGCCCCACTTGCAGCCGGCCAACACCTTTGGTCACCTATCCTCGCGGAGCTCCCGTTTGCAGCCCAAGGCGAAGGCCAAGCTCACGCTCAAGCAAGGCCTCTACGGACCAGCTACTCGTAAGTGCCTAAACTCGGTCTTTAGTTGTATACTTGCTTGAGATTCAATTTGATACGGGGTTGTAATAACGGAGCATAGTCTCCCCCCGCTTGTAATAACGTGGCTTGGCACAACCACACACGTGCACTCTCTTAGTCGTGCATGATTTTGAACACACACGGGCCTAATCAGCCCCTAATACATAAAATGTATATATATACTTTCATTTTCGAAGGGTTTTTGTTTAAGTTGGGTGCGTTGTCTTTCAATTCAAGCACTCTCACACACATTGAGCTTTCGCTCTTATTTGAAAGACCCAAGTAAGGGCCGACCTATACTATTTGGGTTTTATTTCATGTCGTGTGAGTAAGTCTTTCAATTCAAGCACTCTCACACACATTGAGCTTTCGCTCTTATTTGAAAGACCCAAGTAAGGGCCGACCTATACTATTTGGGTTTCATTTCATGTCGTGTGAGTAAGTCTTTCAATTCAAGCACTTTCACACACATTGAGCCTTCGCTCTTATTCCCAAGACCTTAGTCAAGGCCATACTGCAATTTATATTTGGGTTTAATTTCATGTCGTGTGTGTAAGTCTTTCAATTCAAGCACGCACCCACATTGAGCCTTCGCTCTTATTTGCAAGACCCGAGTAAGGGCTCATATACATAATCTATATACATATCTCCCTTCGGTTATTTCCCTTCGGTTATTTCCCTTCGGTTGTTTCCCTTCAATCATTTCCCTTCAGTATTGTCTTTACATTTCGGGTTTTCCCTTTGGAGTAGCGTGAGTTTGCATTGCATCTACGCCATACCACGAGGTAGGACGCATATTGCATCGAAGCAAGCCCCGCTCGAATTCGCCCATGTAGTGGAGTGTTCATAACACACAAACTAGGTGGCCCGAAAAGGGATAAAAGAAAAGACTTAGGCACGTGCAAATCCACGTGATCTAAAATATGCAATCGCATCTTAAAGACCCGAAATAGACACCTTGAACCGCTTCGTAGACTTTCTCTCCAAAACTCGATTTTTGCAAAGCGTACAGACTGACCCTTGCGCATCGGTGCAAGAAGGTCTGCGACGACAAGAGCTTACTTGCTCACAGTCGCCACGTTTAGAAGTCAGTGTTAAAAATATCTTCGCTAGCTTTGGTAGGCTAGCTGGCACGCCCTGTTTGCATACATAGGCCTTAGACACACGAGAGGATCCGCTCCAAGCCCTGAAAAAGGCCAAGAGGTGGGGATTTTCGCGCGTCTACAGAGATTGGCACGCCCGGTGGGACGTGAGCCTTTCAAAAATCGAGTTTTAAAGTAGAGGTCTTGCGAAAATTTTGTAAAAAGGTGTCGTTTTAACTTGTTTTTCTTTGCTTGTACTTAGGACATTTTGAAAAAGCTTGAAAAGCATGTCAAAATCCAATCCAAGTGAAGTGTCGAGCCAAGGCTCATGCTCATCAAGTTCTCACTCTAGGAGGATTTTCAAAAACAAAATAAAACTAGATGAAATCGAGGACTTGAGAAGGGAGTTTGAGGCCAAAATCGATGCTCTCAGCCAAGAGGCTGAAGTAGGCGATTCATGTTCATCAAACGGTGAACAAAGGCCTAAAAAGAAATCTGAAAAACCTCGCAAGCAAAAAGAGGCCTCCGTAATGGAAGGCAACCAATACCACGAGTCCTTCACACAAAAGGACCGTAAAGCCCTACCGCAGTTGCTAAAAGGGCAGAATAAAGAGAAAAGAAGCTACGCCCTGTCTGATTTCCTTCCTATGGACTACGAAACAGACAGTGACGATGAAATACCGAACTTCCATCGGTATGATGGCATGGGAGACCCTAGGTCTCACTTGCAGCTTTTCTCACGTCGAGCCCACAAGAAGAAAAAGGACTCGATGAAATGGGCGTATTGGTTCCCTCTATCCCTTAAAGCCACAGCTGCCAAATGGCTGGCTTCCTACGACTTAAGCCAGTTCGCTACTTTTGAAGAGTTAGCGAACTGCTTCATGCAAAGATTTGCACACAACGTAGAAGTCACGCCAACCCTGAATACCTTAAGGGATACAAAACAAGGCATGAACGAAGACGTACATGCCTTCATTATAAGATGGAGGTCGCTTTTGGGCCAAGTGCGAGAGCCCATATCCGAAGGATGCGCAGTAATGCTCATCCTGGATAATTTCAAAAGCGAGTTAAAAACCCTTCTCTCACTCCATGAGATTTCAACTTTCCATAAATTGATCAAAAAGGCCTCCCTTTTCGAAACCAACTTGCGAAAAGGGACATACGATCACTTATGGAAAGGAAGTGTCATTCCAAAAACCCATTTGGAAAAGCCCATCGCATATGGGCTGCCCACGACGGACAAAGGGGCAAAGCCCCATAAAATCGCCAATGTCCGGGTGGATCCAGGCATGGCAGGCACTTCTAAAAATTTTGAAAAATTAGAAAATAAGAGAGAATGCAATTTTCAAAAACCGGTTGAAAAACGAGAGTATACTCCGCTGGGGCAACCTGTGTCGGAGGTCCTAGACCTCTTACTTGCCCAGGGCATGATCGAACTCCCTGAAATCCCCGAAGGAGTCACGTCCAAGGGGGGGTATTTAAACCGATTTTGTAAGTATCATCGGCTCAAAGGCCATGATACCAAACGCTGCTTCTCTCTTTTAAATAAAATTGAGAACTTGATAGCAGAAGGCCGGCTCCAGGTCACTGCGGAACCTGAGCCACCTCAAGCTATCTTCAAGGAACCCTTTCCCAAACACGCCAGTGGCAGTGGGAAAGGAAAGGAGGTAGGTACCCTCACCATTTCCAAGGAACTAGCGCAAGAACCAGAACCTGGTCGACCTACTTGTGCACCCATCCTTGTACTATACAAGAGGCCTGCCCAAGTCGTCATTCGGGGACCACCAAAAGTGGAAACCCCGGTAAAACCAGTTTTGAAAATCCAAGGTTCTCCTCAGCTCATCCTTAGAGCCAAGTTTAGCGCAAACCCTAGGCTGGTCGTGGGGGAAGTCACTAGATCCGGGAGGATCTATCAACCCCCGCACCTTCAAGGTGCTCAAAAGGTGGTCAGTGTGCCTGGCCCCTCAAAAGCATGTATCCCTAGTGGTCTGCCAAAAGCAGATAAGGACAAAGTCATCCTAAATGCTTATGATTTCGAAAACCACCTTTCAAAGATTCCTATTCACATGTCTATCCTAGAGCTTATAAAACCTCGCCTAGGCATAGACTTGTATTAGAGAAAATTCTAGAAAGGGCCAAGGTTGATTCGAACATAAGTCCGGAATCCTTGTCTGCCCAAGTGGCTTTATTAGGAGCAAAATCGCCCATCACTTTTTCGGAAGATGATGTAGATAGACCCTACGAAACCCATAACCAGGCCCTGCATATCGAGGTGGTTCTAAACAACCACTCTCTGGACAGGTGCCTAGTCGATGGTGGAGGAGGGCTCAACAACCTTCCACTTCATGTGGCGTACAAAATCGGAGTCACCTTGACTTCAGTGAACCCAAGCCCCATCGTTATCACTGGATACGATGGGAATGCATCTAGACCTTTAGGATCCATCGAACTCCCAATGGAAACGGGAGGGATCGAACACACGGGGGTGTTCCATGTCTTAGACATCCACCCCCATTATAACCTGTTGCTGGGAAGGCCCTGGATACACAGTTTGTGCGTTGTGCCATCCACCTTCCACAGGTGTGTCAAGATCCCTTTTAGGGACCAGGTCGTAGTGATCCTAGGTGAGAGTCACCCATACTTCAGGGGATCATAAACTCCCCTTGTTTATCAAGCTCCCAGGCCCATGAGGCAAACCTGGGGCAAATTATGGTTCAGCCACCTCGGCTCGTGTTGAACAACCCTAGGAAGGTTGTATGTGTGAGGGGGCTGCCCAAAGCAGGCCCCCTCCCGACTCTAATCCTCCTAGGAAAACCCAAGCGTTCCCTATTTCCAAAGCCCCTGGACAAGAGGCCATACGAGCCTAATATGGACGATAGCATGTTCCAGGACCACGACTTATATCCAACTTTTTCAAAAAACAAAAAGTCGTGGAACATGTTGTTGAACATGGGCTACACGCCCTACAAGAGTCTAGGGGCACAAAACCAAGGTCTCCTAGAGCCCATCCTGCCTAGGGCCAACCCAAGCCGATATGGGATCGGCTATACTCCCCAAATACCGCCGGAGTCACCCCCTGTGACCATCTGGGTCAAGGGTGCCCCGGAGCCTGTCTTAGAAGAGACCTATGATTTAGACCTCCTATTCCGAGTCTAACCCGTAGTGTTTTCCCTTTGTAGGTATGACGGAAGATCCCTTTTCTAAAAATACCAAAAACATTTGAAAAACTTAAAATCAAAAAAATCGAAAAACAAGAAAAACCAAAAACAATGGAAAAACAAAAACTCGAAAAAAGAGTGCTTTGTATAGTTCCCAAAGTTCTTGTTTTACAAAAGCCAAAAAAAATTGAAAATTTGGAAAATACCAAAAAGATTTTGTACATAGCTGCTCCTGGTAGGACTTTGGCAAAAGAAAAGGATTTCGAAAGAAACGTCGTCTGCATAGCCAGACCAAAAATTTCGAAATCACTTCAAAATCCAAGTACAAAACCAGGTCATTTTGAAAACCACTCATCAAGTTCCCTCGGGTCTATAGCCCACGAGAATGATCAAAGCCCAGAAGTGGATCCCCTTGAGGAAGATCCCACTTCTGAGCTCTCAGAATTTCATAGAATTCTCGATTTTGAAAGACCTTCCCAAGAAGTAGGAGGAGATTTCATAGAGGTGAACCTAGGGGATGATTCCAATCCCAAAACCATTAAAATAGGCGCATGCTTGCATGAAACTGAAAAGTTAGCATTCATTGCATTTCTACGAACCTATTTAAATGTGTTTGCATGGACGTATGAAGACATGCCGGGCATAGATCCCAGCATAGTCGAGCATCGTCTTCCCTTAGATGCAGGTGTAAAACCCATAAAGCAGAAGCTTAGGAAAATACACCCGAATGTACACACGCAAGTCAAAGAGGGTTTAGAAGATCTGCTAAAAGCCAGATTTATAAAACCCATTGCGTATTCTGATTGGTTATCAAATATCGTTGTAGTTCGAAAGACCAATGGGAAAATTCGAATATGCATCGATTTCAGAAACCTGAATAAAGCCACTCCAAAGGATAATTATCCTTTACCAAACATAGATTTGATAGTCGATAGTACTGCAAATCATGAAATGTTTTCATTCATGGATGGCTATTCAGGCTATAACCAAATCAAACTAAGTCCACGAGATCAGGGTAAGACCGCCTTCACAACCCCATGGGGCACGTACTGCTATACAGTCATGCCCTTTGGTTTGAAAAATGCCGGCGCAACATACCAACGAGCCATGAACACGATCTTCCATGATCAAATTCATGAGCTTGTAGAAGTGTATGTAGATGATCTCTTGGCGAAATCCAAAACTCGATGCACCTATATCGAATGTTTACAAAAGATTTTCGAAAGGCTTAGGCTTTACAAAGTAAAGCTAAACCCTCAAAAATGTGTGTTCGGGGTAGAATCAGGGAAGCTTCTAGGCTTTATGGTGAGCCAAAGGGGAATAGAAGTCGACCCCTCTAAGTGTCGAGCCATCATAGACATGGCTCCACCCTCCAATCTCACCCAAATCCGTAGCCTCCAGGGTCGATTACAATCCGTGCGCCGATTCATATCGAATCTGGCAACTAGATGCGAACCCTTCAACAAACTGTTGAGGAAGGGTACGAAATTCTTATTGGATGACGAATGCCAAAAGTCCTTCGAGAGACTGAAGGCATACTTGGTTAATCCCCCCGTTTTGAATCCTCCAAAACAAGGAAAACCGCTTTTATTATACATCTCCGTGCATGTAAACGCTTTAGGAGCCCTGTTGGCTCAATACGAGGATGACACCCATAAGGAGTATGCCATCTCCTATATTTCGAAAACTCTCTTGGCTTATGAACGAAATTATCAAGCCATGGAGAAGACGTGCTTGGCCCTAGTCTGGGCCTGCCAGAAGTTCAGACACTATTTCCTAGATCATGAGATCTGGATAGTGTCCAAGCTTGATCCAATCAAGTACTTGTTCGAAAAACCCATTCTCACGGGTAGATTGGGCAAATGGCAACTCCTTCTAATGGAGTATGATCTGAAATACCATCACCAGATCTCCATTAAGGGGCAAGCCCCAGCAGATTACGTGGCTGAATTCCCCTTAGAGGATGCATATCCCACTCTTGTCGAAATGCCTGATGAAGGCATATTGCAAAACCATTTTCAAAACCACATTTTGGCAAATTCTTTCGAAAACCAAGTGTGGAAGATGCACTTCGACGGGGCACGAAACCAACGAGGGGCTGGTGCCGGGATTATCCTAATCTCCCCTGAAAAGGGCGAGATTCCCATAGCAGTCTGCTTAGATTTCGAATGTTCCAACAACGTAGCTGAGTATGAAGCACTCATATAAGGCTTAAGGATTTCGAAAACTCTAGGGGCATCATGCATCGAGGTCTTTGGAGATTCGCTCCTTGTCATAAACCAGGTTTTAAAAATTTGGCAAGTTCGTAATGAGAAACTACTTCCATATCACGAGTTGGCCACTCGATTGATCCAATCCTTCCAGTCGTGTAAGCTCACACACGTAGGAAGAGAGGACAATGGCATCGCCGATGCCCTCTCCTCCTTGGGTTCAGCCCTGAAGGTCGATCCCATTTCAAGGACCAGATCTTTGGAAATATGGCATACGCCCCATCCATCCACACACGACTTGGATATTTGCCAAAACAACCCAGAATTGAAAAACCCTGGTTCTATGACATAAAACAATTTTTAGAAAATGGGGGATTTACCGAGGATGCCACATCCAAAGATAAGGCATTCATTCATAAGATTTCGACCCGATACACCATTCTGGGTGGGGTCTTCTACAAAAAGAGTTTTACTGGCATTCTGCTTAGGTGTATCGACCTAGAGGAGGCTAGGATAGTGATGCACGAGTTCCACGATGGAGAATGTGGAGGTCATGTTAATGCCAACATGATGGCAATGAAAATACTTAGAGGGGGCTATTTTTGGTCCACCCTGAAAAAGGATTGTCACGATCATGTTAGGAAGTGTCATCCATGTCAAGTGCATGGGCACGCCTTTCATATCCCTTCATCTGCATTACATTCCGTGGTCAGCCCCTGGCCATTTACCATGTGGGCGTTTGACATCGTAGGCCCAATATTTCCAAAGGCCTCGAATGGACATCGATTTATTTTAGCAGCCACAGAGTATTTCTCCAAGTGGGTGGAAGCCATTTCCCTAACAAATGTAATGGGGCAACATGTGGTGGCTTTCATCCGGAGGAATATCTTGGCTCGATTTGGGGTTCCACGAGACCTTGTGTCTGATAATGGTACCCCATTCAAGAATGAGCGGATGGTCAAGTTGTGCAACACGTATAGCATAACTCACCACTTCTCCTCGCCCTACTACCCTTAAGGCAACGGCCAAGCCGAAGCCACAAACAAGACTCTCATTAGTATTATTGAGAAAACCTTAGAGAAGGGTAGGACGTGGCACGAGAAGCTGGATGAAGCCTTATGGGCTTATAGGACTTCCATCCGGACTCCCACGAATGCCACACCATTCGAGTTGGTCTATGGCACAAACGCCATTCTTCCCATTCATACCTAACTGCATTCATTCCATACATCCCTAGCACTCGACCTCCCCCTAGAGACGCTTCAGCATGCTAGGATGGTCGAACTAGATTTGCTATATGAGAGGCGACTCCTTGCCATGGATCACGCTCGTGCATACCGGCAAAGGATAGCCCGGTATTATAGTAAACACATGAGACCTCGCCACTTTGAAGTGGGAGATCTGGTCTTAAAAACCATCCACCATCGCGACCCACACCCCCTAGGCAAGTGGCGCCCAAACTGGGATGGACCCTATGTTGTACGAGCAAGCACTACGAACAATTCGTATTGGTTGACCGATGTAGAAGGTAGGAATTTAGCAGATCCTATCAATATTCAATACTTAAAGAAATATCATGTGTAGGATCTGGATTAAATTCCAGTTTTTGAAAATTTTAAGGGATAGCTGCCCTGAGACATGTGAATAAGATGCAAAGGCAAACTCGTGTGACCTTAAGTGAGAGAATTCGCACTTGTGAAAAAGTGGAGTTTTCAAAATCGTGGTTACATTTCAAAATCCTTCTTCTCACAAAGAAAGGCCTAGTTCAACATAGCAAGATACTTGCAAGTAGTACGTGCTATTTCTAAATAGGCTGATCTGGAATGGATCGAGTGTAGGCTTGGGATAAGTCCTCTCCTCTTTTCTTCTCCTTCCAAAAGGAAAATAAAGGCCCAAATCAAAAGGGAATTTCCCATTTAAAGTCTCTTTCCAAAAGAAAGAAACCAGACTTCAAAAAGAAAAATCGATTCTCTTATGAAAAAGAGGGATTAAAGAAAAAATACTCCCAAAGGGAGACCCTCTATGAAAAAAAGGAAAAAGAGGCCAAAAAGCTCAAAAAGAGCAGTTTTCCGCCCTCTGTGCCTTAAACCACGGGACGCTTCAGAAGGGATCGTGGTATCTCTTTCCCATCCCTGGCTTATCCCAAGCTAAAGCATGGTTCATTTCGAGGAATCCTAAAGTAAAAATAGGATTTACTTACTTGAATTTCATCTTGTTTGAGAATTCGACGTTTCGAGTAAGGCGTAGGAATTTGAAATGAAGCTTGTTTTCTTATAAAACCTCCGCTAGATAAGCGAGTGTTAAGACTCAAACAAGGGCAAGCACGAAGAGCTCGAGATCCTTAGGATCGAGGCTCAAGACAGTTGTCCCTTTTGTAAATAGCTTTTGTAAATAAGTTTTGAAAACCGAACATCGAACAGCATAGGATTTTGCTCACTTGGAGCAGTAGACCTTATAAGTCTCTAGAGTTCGACCACATCTGGTTTCTGGGAGGTCGCCACTCTTGGCACCACACCCATGTCATTTGCATTCCATGCATGGTACTTGCATAAACATGATCCCATTTAGGACCAGATTCCATGGTAAACACCCTTTGGCGTGATATCTCCTCCTACCAGAGTTTGTAAATTGAGATTTTGCTAAAATTGGGACGATCCCGTATTCTTCGTGGATAGATTTAGGGAGACATTGAAAGGGGTGTTTGTCATCTTTGCCCTTATCCAAATCAATTTAGACAAGGCCAAAGAGGGGCATTTGTAAACACCTCGAAATCCCACAAATTTCTTCAAAAACAACCTGGTTTTATACAAGCAGCTCCAAAGGGCCAATTTTGAGTCTGGAAACCCAAGAGCCTTCCAGACAACCCTGTACATACGTTTTGAACTCTATATTTTGAAAACATACAATATAGCTTTTGAAAACCTTTTAAAACATGTTTTGAAACCCTCAAGTGGCTTGGCCCGATCAAGACAGGACCAGGAGAGCTAAGAAGAGCCCGGAACCGGAGCACACGTCGAGCCCGGCACAACAACTCTTGTATCTGATTCACACCCCCAGGATCTCGAACGTCCAAGACCCCGTTCTTATCAAAATATCATTTGAAGTCATTTCCGGAAGGCAGAAACGAAGGCGGACGACCATGTTGGCGAAGACCCAATGCAGACGGAGTACTGATGCTGTCAGGCCCCGCACGAATCGTCCGTTTCGAACCCAGCTCGAAGGAGTCAGAGTTCAGTTTGGATTGGATCTGGACCATATATATCCAGATCCCAATCCAAACCCATATATGGACTTGGATTTGGATTTGGATCCAGAGATCCAATCCAATATCCATATCCATGGCCCACATCACCTTCTCATAAATGGAGGTGGGGCCCACTTGAAATTCACGTGGGATATTGGGCATGAGAGAGAGTGGGGATGGAAAATATCAAGAGTGTTGTATTAAGCTTGACTTGTGTGTCAAGTTTGGGTTTAATCATGTGGGTTAGCCTAATTGAGTGGGTTTAAGCTTGTAATTAGCTAAAACCTAACCTAGGGCTGCACCAACATGAGGTGGTCAAGGTCTATGGGCCATGCTAAGGGAGCTCCTTCACCTAAACCTAACCCAAAATGCCTAATCCTAGCCTAAACCCCTAATCCACCCCTAATCTGAACCTAATCACCTAACCCACTTCCCTAATCCCGTCATAATCCCAACCTAATCACCTAACCCACTTCCTTAATCCTTCCCTAAACCTAGATTAATTTCCCTAATCCTAGCCTAAACCTAGCCTAATCACCTAACCTAGCTCACTAAACCTCACCCTAAAACCCAACCACCTAACCTAGCCCTAAACCCCTAAACCACCCCTAGCCCACAATCTACCCAAACCCCTAGTTTTCAAAATATCTGGCCCAACCCTTTCTAGCCCACCTTATCTACATACCACCCTACCTAAACCACCTAACCACTACCCCAAGCCCAGCCCTAACCGACCTACCCATCCCCTATTTAAACCCCCCCCCCTTTGGGGGCGGGTTTTGCAAGCTGGAACCCTCACCTCACCCAGCCGGGCCCTCTCCTTCTCCCATTTCCTCACCTAGCCGGGACCACTCTCCATCACCTCCGCCTGCTCCACCTGCTCAACCAGCTCTACCTGCACCGCCACCTTCCCTCTTCCACTCTCCATCACCTCACCCAGCCGGACGCCACCACCTTCACCCAACCGAACCAGCCGAGCTCCCATCCACACCCGGCTTCTCTCTTCCATCCGCCACCTCTCCCCATCCGGTAAGCACTCTCTAACTCTACCCAAAACCCTTCTCTACTACCTCTCCACTCCTAGCCATCCACCCTATCCTCATCTCAGCCTTTGCCACCACCCTTTTCACTTAGCCGAACCTAGCATAACCCAAACTACCGGCCACTACCTAACCATTCGATCCCATTCGGCTTTCCCCTAAGACTCCCATTCGGCCTTCCCATAAACTCACCTTTTAGGTCCACCTTCCCTAAACCCTCGACTTTCCTAGTGACCCTAAACACTCTCTTGGTCTAGCCCCTTTAACCCCCCACATCGAGGCTACACCCATTTGCAGCCGGCCACCTTCGAGGCGCCTATCCCGTGCCCCACTTGCAGCCGGCCAACACCTTTGGTCACCTATCCTCGCGGAGCTCCCGTTTGCAGCCCAAGGCGAAGGCCAAGCTCACGCTCAAGCAAGGCCTCTACGGACCAGCTACTCGTAAGTGCCTAAACTCGGTCTTTAGTTGTATACTTGCTTGAGATTCAATTTGATACGGGGTTGTAATAACGGAGCATAGTCTCCCCCCGCTTGTAATAACGTGGCTTGGCACAACCACACACTGCACTCTCTTAGTCGTGCACGATTTTGAACACACACGGGCCTAATCAGCCCCTAATACATAAAGTGTTATATACTTTCATTTTCGAAGGGTTTTTGTTTAAGTTGGGTGTGTTGTCTTTCAATTCAAGCACTCTCACACACATTGAGCTTTCGCTCTTATTTGAAAGACCCAAGTAAGGGCCGACCTATACTATTTGGGTTTTATTTCATGTCGTGTGAGTAAGTCTTTCAATTCAAGCACTCTCACACACATTGAGCTTTCGCTCTTATTTGAAAGACCCAAGTAAGGGCCGACCTATACTATTTGGGTTTCATTTCATGTCGTGTGAGTAAGTCTTTCAATTCAAGCACTTTCACACACATTGAGCCTTCGCTCTTATTCCCAAGACCTTAGTCAAGGCCATACTGTAATTTATATTTGGGTTTAATTTCATGTCGTGTGTGTAAGTCTTTCAATTCAAGCACGCACCCACATTGAGCCTTCGCTCTTATTTGCAAGACCCGAGTAAGGGCTCATATACATAATCTATATACATATCTCCCTTCGGTTATTTCCCTTCGGTTATTTCCCTTCGGTTGTTTCCCTTCAGTCATTTCCCTTCAGTATTGTCTTTACATTTCGGGTTTTTCCTTTGGAGTAGCGTGAGTTTGCATTGCATCTACGCCATACCACGAGGTAGGACGCATATTGCATTGAAGCAAGCCCCGCTCGAATTCGCCCATGTAGTGGAGTGTTCATAACACACAAACTAGGTGGCCCGAAAAGGGATAAAAGAAAAGACTTAGGCACGTGCAAATCCACGTGATCTAAAATATGCAATCGCATCTTAAAGACCCGAAATAGACACCTCGAACCGCTTTGTAGACTTTCTCTCCAAAACTCGATTTTTGAAAAGCGTACAGACTGACCCTTGCACATCGGTGCAAGAAGGTCTGCGACGACAAGAGCTTACTTGCTCACAGTCGCCACGTTTAGAAGTCAGTGTTAAAAATATCTTTGCTAGTTTAGGTAGGCTAGCTGGCACGCCCTGTTTGCATACATAGGCCTTAGACACACGAGAGGATCCGCTCCAAGCCCTGAAAAAGGCCAAGAGGTGGGGATTTTCGCGCGTCTATACTAGCATCTTTGGCTAAGTGTGGGGATTGATAGATCCTTTCGGACCTAATCACCTCGCACACACCTTTCCTATGGCTCACTCCTATTTTAGCTCTATCTTGATGCTTCGGAGCACCACGAAGCTTTCAAAAGGCTTTAGCCGGGGGCGGGACTCTAAGCACTCCTTGGATCACTACTGGTTGGCTTTTTCTATTACAAGAGTAAGTGGTGTGCGGCAAGTAGTGTGTGTCATATGCAATACATGCTCCATTCCACAAGGGTCAGGTGAGAGAAAGCATACCCCTTTGTCCTTCCTACTGGTACTTGCGTGGTTGGGGAAAGGTTCTTTCAAAATGGCTTGGGAGGGCTCCGGTTCCTCTGTGACATTGAGTGTTCCTTGCTCTATCAAGTCCTCAATTTTATTCAAAAGGGAGTAACATTTATTTGTATCATGGCCTTTGAGTCTATGATACTTGTAGAATTCGTTCAAAAATTTCCCTTTTGGGGGTGTCCCCTCGGGAAGATTGGGGAGAGTGACCATGCCCTGGGCCAATAGGAAGTCTAGGACTTCCAAGATTGGTTATCCTAATGGAGTAAACTCCCTTCTTTCGAAATTCTTTTGAGATTATTTAACATGTTTTGGTTCGGTTTTCTTAGAAGAGTTGGCCGAGCTTGATAACACTCGGACATTTGCAATTTTTTGGGGTTTTACCCCATTGTCCGCAGGAGATTGCCCATATGTCCAGGGTTTTTCAAAACGGGTCTTTTGAAAAGCTCTCCCTTTTCACAATTCTTCGTAGACCCCCATTTTCAAGTTAGCTTCGAAGAGGGAAGCCTTCTTGATTAATTTGTGGAATGTGGATATCTCATAAAGGGAGAGAAGTACTTTTAAATCGGTTTTAAAATTTTCAAGGATTAGCATTACTCCACATCCTTTTGAAATGAGCTCTCGAACTTGCCCCAGGAGTGACCTCCACCTAATGATGAATGCATGAGCATCTTCGTTCGGTACTTGTTTGGTGTCCCTTAAGGTGTTCAAAGTGGGGGTGACTTCCACGTTCTGGAAAAACCTTTGCATAAAGCAATTCGCTAACTCTTTGAAGGTAGTGAATTCACTTAAGTTGTATGAAGCCAACCACTTTGAAGTGCTTTCCTTAAGGGAGAGGGGAAACCAATATATCCATTTGGCCGAATCTTTCTTCTTTTTATAGGCCCTACACGAGAAGAGTTGAAGATGGGATCGTTCGTCATACCGATGGAAATTTGGTATGTCATCTGATAGTGCGTAGGACTTCTTCTCTTTGATTTGGCATCTCAATAGTTGTTGTAGGGCCTTTCTATCTTTTAAAGTGAAAGATTCGTGTTCTTTTTCCCCTTCGACAACCAAGGTTTCCTTGGGCTTTTTGAATCTATTCGATCTTTTGTGAGTCATCGCTTGCTTCGGGTGGGAAGAACACGACACCACCGCTTCGGCCTCTTGGCTTAGAGTGGCGATTCTTTCTCCTAGGAGAGTTTGAAGTCTCTTCTGAGAGAAACAGGTGATTCTAAATTCATTTTAAAACCCATTTTTGAAAAAAATTGAAAATGGACTTGACGAGCAAGAAGTCCGGCTCGACACTTCGTAGGATTCATCCGAACTTAACATGTTTTTGGACGTGAAATCAACCTGTGCACAATTTCAAAAGTTAAACACCACGTTTTGCAAAGTGCTTAGAATTGGAGTTCACCTAAGTTGAAATTTCTTAAGGCTCGAGTCTCATCGGGCGTGTCAATTCTATAAACATAAAATTTTTACCCCAAGCCTATGTAGAGACTTAAAACGATAATTTCTAATCTACTCTTACGCGAGCGTGCCAACCAGTTTTCAAAAACTAGCAAAATATAACAAATTTGACTAAAATAGCGATTGTGGCTAAGCAGGCTCTTTTTGTTTTAGGACTTCTTGAACCGACGCTCAAGGGTCAGCCTAAGCGCTTAGAAAATTCAATTCTAGAGGTGAAAGACTCTGATTCACGTGATTTAAAGCTTTAAAATGAACTAAGTTCTAAAAAACAGAATATTCTATTTTAAGGCCTTGTTTCCCGAATCATTTTTAGTGCCCTACAAATATCCTAAAATTATCAAAATTTAACAAGATTAAGCCTAGGATGTGAAGAGTCTATAGCACTTTACAGATTGTGATTCGGAGTTGTATTGATGCAAAATAAATGTAAGAAGTGCCTTTGCTCCGGCACCCAAAACTGTTTTGTCACAGAAATACAGAGACTCAAAGATAAACCTATATCTCAGTGCTTTAAGTTCCAAATCTAGTGAATTTAATTTTGATGGAAATCTATCATCTTTCCAATAAATTAAAATTCATTAATTTTGGAGGTCTACAGACAGAGTTATGGGATAAAAACCAAGGCTATGTTATAGAAAAACAAATTGGACTGACAGTTAACAAAAATTGTTCTAATTTTACACAGTTTTAATTACGTGATTGCACGACCCTAAAATTCTTGAAAATTTTATTATGAGTGGGATTGTGTGTAGAACATGTGTGCAAAATTTAGGATCAATTGGAGCAGAGATTCATAAATTAAAAATACAGCAATCAACGTATGCAGAGATGTGAAAATTCAGTTTCAAATTTTTAAGAACATATGTGATGCAAAATCACATGAATTAAAATTGCAACATCACAAATTTGAAGTGCTGAAAGGAAATGAAAGAAAATATTCATGTAAGCTTAAGCATAAAGGGAGTAGAGAGTATAGAGTGTTCTATAGAATATATTGGTGTAGACTCGCATAAACAAACACATAGATTTCGTATGTGTGAGAATGAAAATTCAGCAAGAGAATAAAAATTCAGCAACTCTAATCATTATTATAACATGAGGGGAGATAATGCTCCATTAATACAACTCATTTCCAATTGAATGAATAGAGAAGAAGAATTAAAATCGAATGATGAAAATACTTACAGATTTTGCACCCAATGGCCGAGAATTCCAAGAGTGGACTCCGACCTTTTTCTTCCTTGAAAGCCTCTCAAATTCTCTTGAACTCACAACCTAATTCTACCCCACTCTCTTAGCCTCTTATCTTCACTCCTTGTAGCCCACGACCTACAATTGGAGCAGCAACTCCTTGCTGAACCCAGCCCCTAACTCTCTCACCCAAGTGATAAGGATTCTCACAACACTCCAAGATGGTGAACCCGCCCCCCCCTTAGTCCTATTTATAGGCCAAGGGGCTGCTTCTAGGCCCTTCTTTGGGGCGGGTTGGATAAGCTCCAAGCCCAATTCAAGATCCAAGATGGTGGTCCGCTTTATGATGATAAGGACCAGCCCCATGTGGGATGGTTCCTAGACTTGGTTCAGCCTAGTCTAGGCCCAATTCGGGGTGCACTCTCTTGGCTTGATTACACGGGCTGGATGCAACCTTGATGCCTCTTCAATTGCAACATTTCAAATCCACTTCACTTGATGAAATACGATCCATCTCAGCCCAATTCGGGGTCCACTTCACTTGAACTTGAATTGCTCTCTTTGATTTTAAATGATCCATCCTGTGAATCCCATCCATAATCTCAGTCCGATCTTATCTGTTAGTCTTGATCTTCCTATCCAACTTTGATCTTTGCATCGAATTTTGATCTTCGTATCTTCTTTGATATATTTGCTTTATTCGGAGAGGATGGGCTTCTGACTCTGTCCATCCTTCGCTTTTGAAATTGGCCTCGATCTGGATTCGGATTGGGTCTCACCTGTTTGTTTGATTTGCTTTGGAATTAATGGGCTTTTTAACTTGAATTGAAAACCTTTATTTTAAAATATTCCCAAAAAGACATTGAACTTTAAATTGATTCTCGAATTTGGGAGTTTAGAAAATATTTCAAATTTTGGGTGTTTACAGAGGCATGTCTATGGTGGCTCGACACTTAAAGGGGTCGACCTCTATGCCCCTTCGGCTAACCATGAACCCTAAACGTTTTCTCGATTCTATTCAAAAAACACATTTTTGAGGGTTTAGTTTCACTTTATAAAGCTTAAGTCTTTCGAAAACCTTTTGCAAAGATTCCATGTGTGTGTATTAGGTTTTAGATTTTACCAAAAGTTCATCCACATATACTTCCAAGAGCTCATGAATTTTATCATGAAAAATAGTAGTCATGGCTCTTTGGTATGTGGCACCGGCATTTTTCAAACCAAAAGGCATAACAGTGTAACAGTATGTGCCCCAAGGTATAGTACAAGAAGTTTTATCTTGATCTTTTGGTGCTAGCTTGATTGGTTATAACCCGAGTAGCCATCCATGAAAGAAAACATTTCATGATTTGTAGTGTTATCCACTATCAAATCAATATTTGAAAGTGGAAAATTATCTTTTAGAGTGGCTTTGTTCAAATTTCTAAAATTGATACAAATACGAATTTTTCCATTGGATTTTCGAACAATAGTAATATTTGAAAGTCATTCAGAATAAGCAATGGGTTTTATAAATCAAGCTTTTAAAAGATCTTCCAAACCCTCTTTTACTTAGGAGTGAACATCGGGATAGATTTTCCTAAGCTTTTGTTTCATGAGTTTTGCATTTGGTTCTAGAGGTAGATGATGTTTTACAATCATAGGGTCTAAACTAGGCATGTTTTTATAGGTCTATGCAAACACATCTATGTACGATTTCACAAATGCAATGAATGATTTGCCTTTTCATACTCATGCAAATAAGTACCTATTTTGACACACTTTGACTTAGACTCACTCCCTAAATTTACCTCTAAGAAATTCTTTCTTATGGAATTTGAAGTTTTTTCTAAGTCATGTATTGTATGAAATTCGGGAAGCTCGGAGGCTTGATCATCCTCACACATGAAGGGATCTTCCTCCTTGCTTTGATCACTCTCAAGTGCTTTGATTTCTAGGAAAGGATTATGCACAAGAGAAGGGTTATGTACAAGAGGTTTATTCACAATGACATGAAACGATTTGGGTTTCAGAATATACATGGGTTTTGTAAGAACCGATTTTTGAGTTTTCACTTGGTTTTTAAAAGCAAAATTTTTGAGATTTTCAACTTTTTCAAATTTTTTGGATTTTTCCAAACAAATGCTAGAAGGATGCACATAAAAGACTTTCTTTTTAAAATTTTTAGATTTTTCAAATGTTCTTGGGTTTTGAGAGTTTTCTAATTTTTTTTTATTTTTCCAAATATATACTTTTTTGGATTTTTTTCAAGTAAGGGGTCTTCCATCAAGCCTAGAAAGAAAACACCATGAATTAGATTCCAAACAAGAGGTCTATGTCATAGGTTTAGGTTTTAGTTGGCTCTAGGGCACCCTTGACCCAATTGGTCTTAGGTGGTGGCTCAAGGGATATGAATGGGTTGTACCCTAAGCAATGTCGACCCAGGTTAGGAAGAGGTAGGATGGGTTCTAATCTACCTTGGTTCTTGGCTCCTAGACCTTGATATGGTGCATACACCATGTTCAATAACATATTCCAAGGCTTTTTAAGTTTTCAATTTTTTTGATAAAGAGGATGGCCTTGGAATGATATATCGTCCATAGCATGGTTATACACTCAAGTTTCTCGGGATGTGCCTAGGAGGTGTGGGTCTTTAGAGTTGGAGGTATTTGACTGCTTTAGGATGCACACGACCTTAGGGGTAGAAGACTTGGGAGATTTGGTTTTTCCTAAGAGATGGACGACCTTGGGTTCTTCTAGGATGCGTATGACCTTAGAGGGTTTTGTAGATGTGAATTTTTATTTTGAAGCCTATGTAGAGACCTTAAATGAAATTCTCTAACTATATCATGTGCGCGAGCGTGCCAACAAGTTTGCTCAAACTAGCAAAGATTGATTTCTGACTTTCATGCAGCGATTGTGGATAAGTGAATTTTTTTTGTCATAGGTCTTCTTGAACTGATGCTCAAGAGTCAACCTAGACATTTTTAAATTTGTTCGAGATCCAGTAAGTTTTCAAAAATAAAATTCCAATTTCAAAGGTTTGACAAATTCATGATTTTAACTTCTTAACTTAAAAACATCCCAAGTCTTGAAAAACAGAAACTGGTTCTGTTTTTAGTGACTCGTCCCTGATTTGTTTAGAATAATTATGAATTTCAAAAAAATTTAAAATTTTTTTAGAAAATAGAATTTGATGTATAGATTCAGAAAATAGTTATGTGCTATAGATTTATATAATTAATTCTGAAAATACACCTCACTTAAACTCTCAGGACAGACCTTTACTAGAAAGTCAGAGGTTTAGAAAAAGTATTGTATTTTCATGCTCAGACCTCCAATTTTTATGAAATTGGTTTTGTTGGAAAAATATGAATTATAGATTTACAATAAGACTATTTTCAATTAAATTGGTTTATTGTGTACAAAGATATTGGGTAATAACCCAACCTTTGTTTCAAGAACTTTTGGTTTTTCAGAATCTGTTCTCATTTGAATAAAACTTCTCCAATTTTATTGGTGATGTTTTGCAAGCCTAAAATTCTTAAAAAATTTATTTAAAGTGTGTTGGTGGGTGTATATTAGAGGTGTAAAGTTTCCCAACATTTGGTACATGCGATATTGAAATAAAATTCGTCCATCGGACATGTATAGAGTACAGAAAAATAGGTTTTCAGATTTTCAGGTTTGTGCATGTGTTTTCGTTCGAATTACAATTTAATCTACAGATATTCAAAATAAATAAAATCCTAATTACCACGTGAGCATAGGGGAATGAAGGGGTCTATAATCTTATATTATGTTATGGAGTAGAAAGAATCAAAATTAAAATATATAACGAATAACATATGAATGAAAGAGAGATGGGGCAATGTATGAACCTTGATTAATACATCATCATGGAGACATGAGCTCCTTAATTACAACACTATAAAGCTTAATGAAACAGGAGATATAATTATAAAAAAATAAAGGAAGAAGGAACCTATGGTGGAAGGATTGGAAGACGGCCAGCGGTTAGTGGCGGCACACCTTCTTCTTCCTCTCTCTCTCTCTCTCTCTCTCTCTCTCTCTTGCTTGGTCGTGGGAAGCTGAATGGTTGGATGACATGTGGATGGGATGATTGAACTCAGATTGATGATTTGCAACCCACTTAAGGCCCCTTTTATAGGCTAAGGGCTGCCTCTTTGTTGCAAATTTTCATAAGGTAAGTTGCCTTATTAAAGATGGCTGCATTTGGCAAATGAATGTTGGCCATTCTTGTCAAAAACTGCTCCCTTGGATAAGGTAAGTGAAGTGTTGGGCCTTCTTGCCAAAAACCTACTCCATAGGATATGGTAAGTGCAATTGCACATTTGATGAAGGGTGATAAGGTTAGTTGCTTAATCCTTTGACGCTGAACTCCAAAATTGGTAAGCTTTCTCTTAGTGGCTTACCAAATTAAAATCACTATTTGCCAAATCGAACATTACAACTTCCCAAATCGAGCATCACTTTCCTTTTGCGTGGATGATGCTAACTTTCCTTACTAGATGCCGACCTTTCGTTCTGGGAGCCGACTTTCCTTCTTGAACGTCGACTTTTCTTTCTTTTTAAACGTCGACTTTCCTTTTTGGACGCTGCCTTTCCTTTCATGAATGTTGACTTTTCTTTCTAATACATGAAACTAAAAATGGCAGGTTACCTTGTCCAAAAGTGTCGAAATTGGCAGGTTCTCAGTTGTTGCCTTTTTGGTTCATACCTCCACCACTTTCCGGGGAATTTGCCTCTTATCGTTCTGAATTTTATATATGATAGGTATGGTTTTAAACACTTTTTCTATATTTGAAAACATTAAATTTAATGAAATCAAATATTATTTTTATAAAACATTGGGTTTTATTCCCAGATTCTGTTTGCAAGGATGACTAACTTTTGCTCTGTGAGTCAATCTACAACCACCTTGACCATTTAAACCTTTTCATGGGTGTAGGGTATCGAACCACTTTAACCCTTGGGTATCAAGTCTCGGAATGAGACTATTCTCTACCGAGCGAATTTCTGAGGTCTAATTTGAATTTAATTTATTTTTTAATATTAGGGGTTTTAGAATTTCATAAATTTATAAATTTGCAAACATTTTTGGGTTTGATTCCCAATGTTCTCATTTTCATTTGTTTATATAAAAAGAATTATTTGAAATCATCCTTTTCTTGAAGGCAATAATTTAAATAGAATCCTACCAATTTGGTCTTGAGGGCAAAATAGTCATTTAAAAATCGAAAGTTGCTAAAAAAGCAAAATTTCTAAAAGATGAAAAAAAATAAATTTTTTTTGTTTGTTTACAGATGCCCTTCTTTGGCATTAATCCAAATTTATTCGGATAATAGCAAAGAAGAAAACACTCATTTGATTTTCTTCCGAGATTTATCTTGAGAGTATGAAATTTTTCCTTATTCCATATCATCCTCTTCCTTGATTTGTTTTTGTATAGGAGGGGAGCTCAGCCAAAAGGGACTTGACAAGAACACTAGTCCTAGGATGATCATGCATGGACATCCATTTTATGAATGCATATAAATTATGAGGTGGGTGCAGTGGATGTTTAGAGACCCGTACCTTTGGTTTGTGAACTTGAGAAGAAGCCTATGAAGGTTGGCTGCTCCAAACAAGATGGTCCCTACATTGTTTCTTTCGATGTTTTGGGTTTTCAAAAAAAAAATTCAAAAAGGCAAACTCCTTTTGGTTTCTATTAAAAAGGACTTGCAATTTCTTATATTTCCCCTCACTCGGGTTTTAATGCCCACTACTTAACAGAGGTTTTTGTAGAAAATTTTGAATAACATTTCAGAATTTCAATTTCTCACACAACAAAGTCTAGTTCTCAAACAAAATGAAATCCAAATAAATAGTTCATATTCCTACTCTACAATTTTAATGGTAAACTTTTCTCCATTGGGATGAACTTTGGGAATTTTGGGAAAGAGTTACCCGCGATCCCTTTTGAAGTGTTCCGGGATATAAGGCAAAGAAATTTTTGATGGAAAATTGCTCTTTTGAGCTTTGACTCTTTTTTTTTTCAAATGGTACCTCTATATTGGAGGCTTTTGTTTTTCCTTTTATTTTTATTTTTTTTTGGAAGACCTCTATATTGGAGGTTTTGTTTTTCTTTCTTTTCTTTTGATTTTGCCAATTATTCTTTTTTGGGGGGAGAAATGAAGTGGAGAATACAACTCATCCCTTTAGATACTCAATTCAGCGAAGAATATCCTATTTCCTAATAGCATTTATTATTTGAAAATATTTTGCTATTTTGAATTAGGCCTCATTTTGTAAGCGAAAGATTTTTGAAATGTTACCAAATGATTTTGAAAACTCTACTTTTTATAAAGCATCAATTCCCTAATTCGGGGTCACATAATTCATTTTGATCATTCTTTCAAGAAATTTAAAGGACATCTATTTTTAAAGTCTTTTCAAAAGAATTTAAAGCAGACCCTATACATAAGATTTTTTTTTCAAGTATTGAGCATTTATAGGGCTTGTTAAATTTCTTCCCTCAACATCAATTAAATAATATACATTATTTGTCCTTATAATATAGGGACCAACCCACTTGGGCCGCCACCTTCCCAGAGGATGTGGGCCTCTTATGGATGAATGATGTAAATGACATGTAAAATGTATTCCATGTGATATAGTGGAGATGCATACTTTATGAAATGATGAATGTATTCATGCCCCTAGTTTAGAGGAGATGACATGAGCATTCATATACTATGGTCGACCCTATTATGGCATGTGATGAAGGATTTTCAATGTGATTGATGCTTGAATGACATGCACGATCTTGATTTTTGGCATTGAATGATATGATCCTAGCCTTTGATGCATTTTGAGTTACGTTCACTCCCTAAATTGACTTCTAAGAAATCTCCTCCTACGGAATTTGAAGGTTTTTCCAAGTCAAGGATTTTATGGAATTCAAGAAGCTTAGAGGCTTGATCATCCTCATGGATGGGGATCTTCCTCCTTGCTTTGATCACTCTCAAGTGCTTTGATTTCTAGGATAGTATTATGCATAAGAGAAGGGCATAAAAGTATAACTTATTGACACCCTCAGACATGTTCAAAAAGTCAAGAAGGATAGCCTTGAATTGCCTTACATATTTATGCACACCACCGATTTGTTTGAGTTGACAAATTGGTAGGAAGGTGCAGTTTCAATTGTGACAAAGAAGAGATGCAAGGTGTACCATACTCTATCATAAATGATTGGTGTGTCCTCTGCCAAAGTTTATCATCTATGCAAAGGAATAGATTGGCAATAATCAATTGGTCTTCTTTTTGTGTCTTTGTTACTTGAAAATAAGTTCATATCCTAGAGAAATTTCTCATGTAATTTGCAATCTCAACATCCTTCATACTTTTTTGTTAAGGCACCCTGGCTTTCCGAACTGCATAGTTGTCTAGAGAAGAATCTATGGCAGCACTAGTAACACCTAGATAAGCATGCCACTTAAAGAAGCAAGGAGGGGTGCAACGCTTTGGTCGGTTATGGTAGCACAACCAATCACCATGGTAGTACCATTGCGTAGTATTTGAATTTCAGCTTCAAGTCAATCTAGACTCTTCAACAATGGTCATCTCATAATATGATCCTTGCTCTTTGGCACTCACACTAGAACCCATAGTCACCCAATAAACCATAGCAGCATGATCCTAAGTTAGTGGCACCAAAGTATCCCCCTCCATTACGAATAAGTATGTAATAAATATAGCATGCCTAAGTATGAATAAATCTTTAATAGATGTGGTATGCCTAAGAAAGAATAAATCTATAATAAAGTTTCCTACCTCAGTGCGAATAATCTATAACAAGAAGTATGTTGTAGAGCAACATATATTCAAATCTAAATGTGGGGCTTGTTCAATTCACATAAAAGCCAAATGTTGCTCTCTCAAGCAACTACAGTGAAATGAGTAGGTATGAGTTCACCTGGCAAATATGTTACCCAAACACACCATTTGTGGGTTGACTTCCAAGCTCGACCTACCCCCCAAGCCACACATTGACCTTGGTCTATTGTGCACTTCCTGCCCAGCTAAGGGCCACCAAACATGGCCAATGATTTGATAGGAATCAACCTGTAAGAAGTGATGCAAGTTTGGATGTAATTCTAGCCACAATTCCATGAATTTCTAGCTATTAGAAAGATCTAGTTTTGTACCATTTTCTGTTGGAGTTCTTCAATGGATTTGAAGCAAATTTAATCCGTACTAGTAGCAACAATTCTCATAAACAAATCAAGAATGAACTAGTGTAGACGTGGAAAATTCTCACTTCCGGTTCTTAGGCCCGAAGTGAACCTTTTCATGTGTCTAAGTCGTTTTTATGAAAAGGGCGTGCCAGCTAGCTTACTCAAGCTAATGAAGTAAGTTTTTAAATCTGACTCTTTCAAGGCAATTGTGAGCAAGTGAGCTCTTTTCGTCGCAGACCTTCTTGCACCGACGCGCAAGGGTCAGTCTGTACGCTTGGTAAAGTCTTTTTGAACAAATAACCTCTTTGAAAATACATGAAGTGTTTGGGTTTTGTTTGTATGATTGCAAGTTTTACTTCACGTGGGATTTGCACGTGCCTATGTCTTTCAATTTTATTCTTTTTAGGGCCAACTAGGTGTGTGCGCAAGTGACCTAAGTTGGGCGATTTTTGCACGGGAGTGTGGGGTTTTCTTTGATGCAATATGCATCCTAACTCGTGGTATGGCGAATATGCAATGCAAACTCACACAACTACAAGGGAAAACCCGAAATTGAAAGACAATGCTTAAGAGAAATTGCGTAATGTAAATTGCAAAAGGGAAATAGGGCTATATCTTAAGAGCGGAAAGGCTCAATTGTGTAAGTGTATGCCGTGTATAAATTGAAATGCAACTCACACAGCTGAACCTTAAAACCCAAATCTTAAAGACATAGCGGAAGGAAAATACAACTATATATATATATATGGGCCCGAAGGTCACCAACGTGTGCGTGGGTGTTGTGTATATATGTAAAGACAACTCACACGACTTGTAATATAAAACCCAAATAGGATTGCAATATGGCCCTTATTAGGGTCTTGGGAGTAAGAGTGAAAGCTGAATGTGTGTGAGTGTGGAATTGAAAGACCACGCACACAACTTGAATGAAACACCCAAATTAACTTGCAATATGGCCCTTACTAGGGTCTTGGGAATAAGAGCGGAAGCTCAATGTGTGTGAGTGTGGAATTGAAAGACAATACCCATGACTTAAATGAAAACCCACGCAGCTGAATATATATAAATACAACTATATCTTAGGGGTTGTCAAGGCCCGTGTGTGTGCCAAAAGGGTGTGCAACGAAGAGCGGAAAGGCTCAAGTGCACGTGTGTGTTGGTGTGTAAAACCACATTATTACATCTTGGGGGGAGACTACACTCCATTATTACAACCCCATGTCAAAATTTAATTGAACATAAAACAAGTTCATATAAGGGACCGAGTTTAGGCACTTACATGTAGTTGGTCCATGTTCAACTTGCGTGGACTTGGCTTTATGAGTCGCCTGGGGCGGCCGAAGGGGAGTCCCTTAGGTGGACATTGGCGGCAGGTAGGAGGTGCTGGCCGGAAGGTGTCTTGATGTTGGCCGAGTGGAAGGAGCGGCAGGTGCTAGATCGGGTGGTGGAGTGTCTAGGTGGATGGGCTAGGTTTGGGTGGTGCTTGGTTGGGAAGAAGAGGGGGAAGAGAGAATGAAGGTTAGATGAGGTTGAGGTGGGGTACTAACCGGGAAGATGGTGCGACTGGTGGTGGTGGAGTGGTTGGCTGGAAGAGGATGGAAGGTGGATGGCCAGTGCCCGGTTGGGAGAAGATTGAAGGAGTGGCCGGGTGGAGCAACTCGCCGAAGGTGGAAGGTGGTGGAGTGGAAGATGCTGGCTGGGTCCTAGGAGCATAGAGAGATGAAGATGAGAGAGGTGGGAGCTGGTCCAGACCTTGACCGAATGTGAAATGGAGGAGAGAGGGATGGCGAGAGGTCGGCTGGGATTTATATGGGGGGTTCATGAGTGGCTAGCCGAATGAATGGGATGGGATGGTAGGTCGGTTGGGGGGATGAGTGGCTGGGAGTGAAGGTGGGCTAGATATTTTAGGTGGGCTGGGATTTAAGGTGGGCTAGATATTTTAGGATGGGGGTGGCTGCAACTAGTTTCGGTTTTTGTTTTAGGGAATGTTGTGGGCTAGGTTAGTGGTTTTGGGGTAGTTTGGTTAGGTGGGCTGGGTTTGGTTGGTTAGGGACTTAGTTAGGTGCACTAAGGTTGGTTTAGGCTTAGTTGGTTAGGGTCTAGGTGGTCTAGCTAGGTGAGGTTGGGGCGGTTTTGTGTGAGAGGGGTTAGGTTTTAGGGGAAATGGCTAGGTGAGGTGAGCTAGCTTAGGGCTAGGTTTAGGAACCTCCCCTTGGCATCGGTCCATTGCTCAAGTTGCAGCCATGTCCAAGTTGGTGCAGCCCTAGGTCAGGTGTAGGTGCATACAAGCTTAAACCCACACTCTTGGCTAAACCCACAAGGTTAACCCACTCTTAACCAAAAGTCAAGCCTACCAACTTTCTCACTCATACTTTATGCCCCCCTTTCTCTCTCTACCCAAGCCTTCCAAGGCATTTCACGTGAAATATTATGGGCCCCTCACCTCCATTTATGAGAAGGTGATGTGGGCCATGGATATAGATATTGGATTTGGATCTTGGGATCCAAATCCAAATCCAAATATATGTTGGGTCTGGATCTGGATATATATGGTCCAAATCCGACCTAAATCTGATTTTTTGGCTCTTTCATGGCGTTTTTAAACGGACGGTTTGTGCGGGGCCTGACTTCATCAGTACTCCGTCTTGCATTGGGTCTTCACCAACATTGTCGTCTAGTCTTCTTCTCACCTTTAGGAGTTCATTTTGACCACTTTTCTGATATTTGGGGCTTAGATGTCTAAGAATCTGGGGATGCTTTTTATACGAGAGTTGATGTGCCGGGCTTGAAGTATGCTTCGGATCCGGGCTCTCCTTTGCCTTTTCGATCCTACTTTTGTCATGCTAGGAGGCTTTCGGGGTTTCAAAATATCTTTTTAAAGTTTAAAACTATATGTATAGATTTGCAAATATATACAGAGTGTTCTGGAAGGCTCCTTGGTTTTCAGACTCAAAATAGCCCTTTGGGGCTGCTTTTGTGAAACCAAGCATATTCGAGAAAAATCGTGGGATTTTGGGGTGTTTACAGATGCCCCTCTTTGGCATTATCCAAATTTATTTGGATAATGGCAAAGACGACAACACCCCTTTCAATGTCTCCCTAGATCTATCCACGAAAACATGGGATCGTCCCAATTTTTGAGCAAAATCTCTCTTTTAAACCTAGTAGGAGGAGATATCACGCCAAAGGAGAACTTTCTACGGTTTCTGGTCCTAAACGGGGATCATGTTATGCAAGTGTTTTATGCATGAGTATGCACATGCATGACATGGATGAGACGCCAAGAAGGGTGACCTCCCAAAGACTAGATGGTATGGTCGAACTCTTGAGACTTACAAAGACCTGTTGCTCCAAGTGAGTGGGCCCTATGTTACTCGATGTTCGATTTTTCAAAATTTTATTTACAAAAAGAAAACTGCTTTTGGCCTCAATCCTAAGGATCTCGAGCTCTTCGTGTTTGCCTTTGCTTGAGTCTTGACACTCGCTAATCTAGCGGAGGTTTTATAAGAAAATGAGCTATATTTCAAAATTCCTACACCTTACTCGAAACGTCGAATTCTCAAACAAACTGAAATTCAAGTAAGTAAATCCTATTTTTACTTTAGGATTCCTCGAAATGAACCATGTTTTACTCGGGATAAGCCATGAGGATGGGAAAGAGATATCACGGTCCCTTCTGAAGCATCCCATGGTTTGAGGCATAGAAGGCAGAAAACTGCTCTTTTTTGAGCTTTTTGGCCTTTTCTTCCTTTTTTTCATAGAGGGTCTCCCTTTGAGAGTATTTTTTCTTTAATTCCTCTTTTCCATAAAAGAATCGAATTTTGCTTTTGATTCAGGTTTCTTTCTTTGGGAAAGAGATTTTTGGCGGGAATTTCCCTTTGTTTTTGGCCATATTTTCCATTTGAAAGGAGAAGAGAAGAGGGGAGGACTTATCCCAAGGTCATACTCAATCCATTTTAGATCAGCCTATTTAGAAATAGCACGTACTACTTGCAAGTATCTTGCTATATTGAACTAGGCCTTTCTTTGTAAGAAGAAGGATTTTGAAATGTAACCACGTATTTGGAAAACTCCACTCTTTCACAAGTGTGAATTCTCTCACTCAGGGTCACACAATTTGCCTTTCGAACCTTACTTTTGAGGTTTCAAAGCAGTTACCCCTAAAAAATTTCGAAAATGGGAATTTAACCCAAACCCTACACATAATACTTCTTCAAGTATTGAATATTGAAAGGATCTGCTAAATTCCTACCTTCTACATCGATCAACCAGTATGAGTTGTTCGTGGTGGTTGCACGCACAACATAGGGTCCCTCCCACTTGGGGCGCCACTTTCCAAGTAGATGTGGGCCACGGTAGCGGATGATTTTCAAAACTAGATCTCCCACTTCAAAGTGGCGAGGTTTCATATGCTTGTCATAGTGTCGGGCCATCCTTTGCCGGTATGCATGAGCATGATCCATAGCAAGGAGTCGCCTCTCATCTAACAAATCTAGTTCGGCCATCCTAGCATGTTGAAGCGTCTCTAGGGAGAGGTCGAGTGCAATGAATGTATGAAATAAATGCAGTCGTGTATGAATGGGGAGAATGGCATTTGTGCCATAGACCAATTCGAATGGCGTGGCATTCGTGGGAGTCCGGATGGAAGTCTTATAAGCCCATAAGGCTTCATCCAGCTTCTCATGTCACGTCCTACCCTTCTCTAAAGTCTTCTCAATTATGCTAATGAGAGTTTTATTCGTGGCTTTGGCTTGGCCGTTGCCTTGAGGGTAGTAGGGCGAGGAGAAGCGGTGAGTTATGCCATAGGTGTTGCACAACTTGACCATCCGCTCGTTTTTAAATGGGGTGCCATTATCGGACACAAGGTCTCTTGGAACTCCAAATCGAGCCAAGATATTCCTCCTAATGAAAGCCACCACATGTTGCCCCTGTATGTTGGTCAGGGAGGTGGCTTCGACCCACCTGGAGAAGTACTCAGTGGCTACTAAAATGAACCTATGCCCATTCGATGCCTTTGGAAATATCGGGCCTACAATATCAAACGCCCACATGGTAAATGGCCAGGGGTTGACCACGGAATGCAACGATGATGAGGGGATATGAATGGCATTCCCATGCACTTGACATGGATGACACTTCCTAACATGATCGTGGCAATCCTTTTTCAGGGTGGACCAAAAATAGCCCGCTCTAAGTATTTTCATCGCCATCATGTTGGCATTGACATGACCTCCACATTCTCCATCGTGGAATTCATGCATAATAGTCCTAGCCTCCTCTAGGTCGACACATCTTAGTAAGATGCTGGTAAAACTTTTTTTATACAAAACCCTACCCAAAATCGTGTATCGGGTAGAAATTTTCTGAATGAATGCCTTATCTTTGGATGTGGCATCCTCAGCGAATCCCCTATTTTCTAGAAAACATTTGATGTCAGAAAACCAAGGTTTTTCAATAGAATCTGGATTATTTTGACAATTTTCTAAATCGTGTGTGGATGGAGTGGGCACATGCCATATTTCTAAGGATCGGGTTCCCAGAGTGGGATCGACCTTTAGGGCTGAATCCAAGGATGAGAGGGCATCAGCAACGCCATTATCCTCTCTTCCTACATGTGTGAGTGTACACGATTGGAATGATTCAACCAATCGAGTGGCCAACTCGTGATATGGAAGAAGCTTTTAGTTTCTAACTTGCCAAATTTTTAAAACTTGGTTTATAACGAGGAGTGAATCGCCAAAGACCTCGATGCATGATGTCCCTAGAGTTTTCGAAATCCTTAAGCCTTATATGAGTGCTTCATACTCAGCTATATTGTTAGAACATTCGAAATCTAGGCGAATTGCTATGGGGATCTCCCCCTTTTCAGGGGATATGAGGATGACCCCGGCACCTACCCCTCGTTGGTTTCGTGCCCCATCGAAGTGCATTTTCCACAATTGGTTTTCAAATTAATTTGCCAAAATGTGGGCCATGGATATAGATATTGGATTTGGATCTTGGGATCCAAATCCAAATCCAAATACTTGTTGGGTCTGGATCTGGATATATGGTCCAGATCCGACCCAAATCTGATTTTTGGCTCCTTCATGGCATTTCGAAACTGACGGTTTGTGCGGGGCCTGATTCATCAGTACTCTGTCTTGCGTTGGGTCTTCACCAACAATGTCGTTCGGTCTTCTTCTCACCTTCAGGAGTTCATTTTGACCACTTTTCTGATATTTGGGGCTTGGATGTTTGAGAATCTGGGGATGCTTTTTATACGAGAGTTGATGTGCCAGGCTTGAAGTATGCTTCAGGTCCGGGCTCTCCTTTGCCTTTTCGGTCATGCTTTTGTCAGGCTAGGAGGCTTTCGGGGTTTCAAAACACCTTTTTAAAGTTTAAAACTATATGTATAGATTTGCAAATATATACACGGTTGTCTGGAAGGCTCCTAGGTTTCCAAACTCAAAATAGCCCTTTGGGGCTGCTTTTGTGAAACCAAGCATATTCGAGAAAAATCATGGGATTTTGGGGTGTTTACAACTAGCAATGGAACCAAATGCGGTTCAATCTCATAGGTTCTAGAGAAAGTAGGTGGTAGATTCACTTTACTGATCTTTAGTCACTCCATGTCGTCGTCCTTGGCTTCAACACTAGCCATGGAATAACCTAGAACCATCTGCAATAATGAGTTATCAACAATAGGTGTAGTATGCCTGAATTAGTGCAAAACAAATCTGGTAGGCACTGGTTGAACGATAGACTGAAGTAGTTGGATCGTAAGTACCTTCGCAATCCTTTCTATTGCCAAAACCACCACCTCCAAACAAGGCCTAAAATATTTGATACCAAACTTTCATCGCCCCTCCTCTAGACTGAGAAAAACTAGTCCCTTAAAGCACCCAATGATGACAGAATTCGCACCCAATTGCTCAGCTTGAACCATTAATAGTCTAGCCACTCCTTGTGTTCCCTATGGAACTCTTGCATGACATAGGGATCCCTAAAGGATCGACCAACCTATTTCTAATCGGTGATGATCTCTCAAGCACGAGCACACACATAAGAGGGGAAAGAAGAAAATTATGATGATATTTCTCTTCTCAAAGATACATTTTTTATTAAGGAGGTTCTCCTATTAGAAGACTAAAAAAGAGGTTTATATACTTAATCCCTACTAATGCAAACGGATCATAATGAATCACTTTTATTCCAAACCAAATGGAAATCCAAAACTACATAAACAAACCAACTGAACAAGACTAGATCTCAGTGATCCATCCCCTACCTGGACTCAACTAAGCATACCTTAAGTGTGGGCCTCATAGAACCGCTTATTACATGACTCAAACCAAATAACAAGATCCTAAAACAAATTGAAAAACATAAGGATGCATAAGCCTCCTTGAACCAAGTCAAGCAATGCACCACGAACTTAGGCCCGAGGCATCCATCTCTCGTTCCAAGCATAGTGCACGAATGTGGATCTTCTGAAAGATGTGAGGAAGGGCCAAGGAGTGCCCCTCATGGAGAGGTACAGAGGTTGATGACAAAGGTATAAGAGCAAAAGATAGTATGTACAACAAGTCTACATAAGAAATATACGTAATGTTAAAGTTTATTTGGCAAAAATTTCTATCCATACACCCCTTTTTACTAAACATACATCCTTTTTCAAAATTACTAAAACTACCCTCCATGCACTTTCTCTTTTTCACGTACCATTTACCACAATTGGGCTTCTACACCACTACTGTTGGTGTTTTCCTTTCATCATTGTGTATACTCTCTCGTATACAATATTCAATCCTTGCTCCAGTAACTTTTCTACTCACACCAACCTTTAATCTATTAGTTTCCTCATTTTCATCACTTTGATCCATTTTTAACCATATTAAATCTCCACATAACCACTCTACAGATATTATTCCAAGCATTTCATTTATCTAGCAAAGAATCACACAAAACACCAATTTAAAAAATAAGTTTGGAAGACATCTTCAACAAATGATTTAGGCAAGGTAACTGATTATTATCACTTAATAGATGCATAAGTGTATTCCTGTAAAAACATTGATGCATCTCTTTTTAGATGATGTTGTGGCCCAAGCGTGGCACTCTTTTAAGAGATGGGTACCCTATGCATGACTCTCTTCTAAGAGAATTAGGACCGAGATGTATCACTTTCAGCGAGCATGATGAACTCAACATGTGTCACCCTACATTTTTATTATATTAACATTGTTATTCTTTAACTTTATCATTACTATAAGATATTAAAGAAATCTAGTAAAAGTATTCATTTGAGATAATAGACTAAATGACCCATTTATTAATTGACTGGTTGATGATACATGTGATGATATATTTGTTAATTGTGAGGGTGATGGTTACTTGATTATTCACTTGTGTTTACCACAAATATAGTGGTTTGCAATCGGAATGATCTAATTTAGTGGGCACGAGAAGTTGGGAGTAAGGACAACATTGTTATTATCGTTTTCTAGTTGAAAAGCAAAGGTATAAAAGGTTTGTATGGCTTGAGTACAAAAGAAGTGGTGAATATAAAGCAAGAAAGAAGTTTATGTTGAAAGTCATCATTGGACCGTACAAAGAAGGTGAAATGCTCATTTACAAGATAGAGTACAACCGATAGTTTATGGAGGTTGAATGTGGTTATGGAGGAGATCAATTATATAAAAAATGAATACAATTAGTGAGTTAGTTATAAATGAACATACATGCACTTAGCTACAAGTACATGTACAACCACATACAATGAAAATATCTTCAATTATATATTTACTCTTTATCATCGTCGAGCATATAGTGAGTCATCAATATGTATACTCTCTCTCAACAATCATCAAATAGGTTCATCACATCACATCGTAATGACAACGAATATGAGTATTATCTCAGTATCTAGATCACATGTTTTATCGTTCGTAGGAAATCTAAACAAATTAAAGTAGACTACTTTACTTGATTTGTCATCCATGACATTGAAGTATGATTGCTTAATACTAGATAAAGGTTTTTGTACTAACGATAATCTCTTAGTAAAAATGGATGTGCTTGTGCACATTAACTCATACATAAATTGTCATACTCATGCGGATATGATGCTTGGACATCAAGGTCTTGTGGTCAAAGGTAATATGAGCAATGTGACTGCCACTACACATCTTTGGGTGATACTCCATCTTATAGGCATATGACTTTAGTAGACTATATGATATAATGGGCCTTAGTGGATCTACTGAAATTGGTTGTTGATGACCAAATTGCTGAGCAACCTGGTTTGGCATATACAACTATATGTGAGTCTTGGATCCTATAGAACCTCGATCCATGATATGATCGTATTACAAGAGAAATGAAAAGAGAGACAATTAGGAAATGAAAAGAGAAAGAATAATACCTCCTAATACTCTCCTTTTGATGTGCAATGTGGGGGCGCATTTGAATTCTTTTCGTGGGAGTTCTTCTTCTTCTGTCGAGAAAGGGTTGATCTCCCATGCTACCAAATTGCTCATTTGAGTAAATCTAAACTTTTGAATATTCGGCCAGTATGGGACTTTGTCGAAAAAATAAGAGAACGTGAGTTTTGAATTTGGAGTGAGGGAAGTTGATTGTGTTTGGACTTGAGTTGGTTCAAGTTGGGATTGGATTACACTCGATTGGATCTGATCCAGAACCAGATTGATATGGGTAAAATGCGATCTAGCTTTTGAATCCAATCAAGTTGGGACAATGTAAATCGGGTCTTATGGGATATGATTGGGAGTTTGATGGTAATGTTGTGATTCATGCACACATAAGGGAAGAAACCTTGTTGTGTGGGAAATTGAATTTTGAAATGTTATTCAAAATTTTCTGAAAAAAACCTCTCTGAGTAGTGAGTATTAAAAACCCAAGTGAAGGGAAATATGAAAAATTGGAATTCCCTCTTAATTGAAACCAAAAGGAGTTTCTCTTTCAAAGAAAATTTTGAAAACCCAAAACATCAAAGGAAACAATATGAGATCCTATTTGGAGCAGTCGGCCTTCATAGGCTTCTTCTCAAGCTCCCAAATCACAAGTATGGGTCTCTAAGCACCCACTTCACTCACCTCACATTTCATGCACACATGCATCCACAAAATAGTCATCCATGCATGGTCATCTTAGGACTAGGCATTTCTTGTTGTGTCAAGTCTCCTTTGGCTAATATTCCCTCCTTTGCAAAAACAAATAAATCCAAGGAAAGTGATGCTATGGAATAAGGAAAAATGAAAGGAAAATCAAAGGAGTGTTTTGTTCTTTGCCATTATCCAAATGAATTTGGATTAATGCCAAAGATGGGCATCTATAAACACCAAAAAAAATTCTCAAAAGATTTAATCTTTTAGAAATTCTATATTTTTAAGAAAATTTGTGATTTTGGGTCTTTTAATGGTTTTCAAATAAAGATACCTTAAACAAACTCATTTTTGCCCCAAAATTTCGTAGGAGCTTTTAAATAAGGGTACTTTGCATCTCTCTCAAAAAGATTTGATTTTGACAAAAGCCAAAAAATGACTACTTTGCCCTCAAGGCTAAATTAGTGAAATTCTACAAATTCAAATGATTTTCTTCAAAAAAATGATGATTTTAAACAAGTTTTTCAAAGAAACAACATAAAATGAGACATTGGGAACCAAACCCACAAAATGTTTTCAAAATATCAAAATTACAAAAACCTTTGAAATTCAAAACCAAATCAAATCTAAAAGAAGATCTCAAAAAACTCACTTGATTGAAGGTAGTCTTACTCTAGGACCCTACACTCAACAAATGGTTAAAGTGGTTGAAACGATAAAGATTAACTCATGAAACGAAAGCAGGTCACCCATGCAAAAGAGAAAATCAGAATGAGAATAAGTTGCTCTCCAAAAGTATTTGAAGATTTCGTTAAGCTCGATATTTTAAAATATAAAATGGTTTAAAAAAACATTTGAAACCATGCTTGAAACCCAAATCAAGCAAAGCAAAATCCCGAAAAGCTAGGATGAAAGTTGAGAAGGTTCTCCAACAACGGATCAAATCAAATTTGACGACACATGCAGCTAGCCCAATTCAAATCAAGCCACTACCAAATCAAACAAGACGGGATCATGACCAAATTCAACTTAATTATAGATGGGTCAATGATCTGGTCCATACCAAATCAAAGATGGGCTCATACCAAGTCAAAAGCAAATTCAACTCAAGAAGGGATGGCCATATAAAAGGCCCAATTCAAACTCAAAGAGATGAAAGATACATCAACACGGCCCAAGACAACATTGATCACCTTCAATTAAGAAGAATCAAGCTCCATATCGAGGTATGTTTGGTCAAAAGAAGCCAAGATAAGATCAAATGATCAAGTGGCTAAAGACATCCTATCAAAAACAAGAAAGGAACCACACATGCGCCCGATTAAGCCGTTTCATACAATCGGGATAGAATCAAGTTTCAAATTAGCCAAGAGAAGAGCTGGTCTATCAAGAGTCAATGTCTACACTAAGGTAAGCGGTGGATCGCTAGGACAAAGCCACTACAACAAAGAAAAAAATGGGATGCATATGACCAAATCCTGTCTGGTTGGTCATAGTCAAGGTGCACGGCTCGATCAAGACAAGGAAAGCAAGGAGGGTGGGCTAGCCCACATGGACTGCACCCAAGCTCACACCAGCCCACATGGGCTCATGGGAGACCACTCCTCATGCCCCATATGACCAAGGTGCAACCCCAAATTATGGAAGCATCATGTGGATCATGGATCAAATTAGACCTCCTATTGAGAGCCCAAAACCAACCTATGGAAGAGCCTAGAGCCCCTACCCCTTTGAGATCTATAAAAGGAGGCCTTGGGTGGCTGATTGAAGGCATCAAAGAGAGAGAAAGCAAGGAAATTCCTGTAACTAGAGAGGGAAGGGGAGAGAGAGAGAAAAAAAAAGAGAGGGAGAGGAAGGAGATGCCCTTCCATAAAGGAGTCGTCGACCACCAAAGCTTCTTCTGATCTTCAGGTCATCTCTTCCCTTCTCCCTTTTCATTACTCTCTAATTATTTTCTATTCAATTTAATGGGGTTGTAACTCAGGAGCTTATGTTTCCATTCTTTATTTAATATTTGAGGGGTTATGTTGTCCAATTTCTTTCATGCTTGTTAATACCTTCTATGTATTTGATTCAAAGTTTCTTCTACCCTAATATACATTGTAAGATCTTATATCTCTTAATTCACTCTATTGTTATTATATAATGATAATTTTCTTGAATTATTGTATTTCCTTGCTTTAATTGTTGTGGATTACATTTCAATTCGGTCGAATGCATTCACGTATTTTCTAAAAACTGGAACTCTATTTTTTTAATCCTATATACGTTTGATTACTGATTTTTCTTTTCTTACTCTACGATCCGAATGTGATAAAATTTGATACACCTGATCTATACAAACTTGCCCACTATTTGTAAAATTTCCAAGAATTTTATGATCACTTAAGGCTGTGAATAAAATTGGAGAAAACCAAATGAAAATAGAACAAAGTTTGGAAACCTTATATATCCTGCAAGGGTCAACGTACTATAACTTTGTTTGCATAAATCAAAAAATTTTGAAAATACTCTTACTAGAAAGCCCTCTTCCCCTCTTTTTCACGTGAAAGGCCTCTTCTCTTTGAGCCTCACATCCTGGATTTTTGAGACCCCTCACTTTTATTTATAGAGTTTTGAAGTGGGTCTTGGATATGAGTCCTGGATTTGGGTCTGGGTATTTAGATCCAATCCAAACACTATTTAGATTTGGATCGCGGATCTCAGAGATTTTGAGATCCAGATTCGATCCAAACACTATTTGGATTTGGATCCGGATATTTTTGGGTCCAGACCCAACCTAAAATTTTCTTCTGCTCCTTGGTTTTTAGTCCTTTTCTAGTGCTTTTCACCATCGGTTTTGAGCGGGCTTCGATTCATTAGAGATCCAACTCTGGCCTAAGTCTTCCCCAAGTCCTTCTTCCAACTGGTACTCTACTTTTCAAGACTTTTTCGGCGTCTGTCTTGGTCCGCCGTTTTGGTTTCTAGTCGGTTCTTGGTGATATCGAACTCAGCTTGCCACTCGGATTCTGTTCTTCGTTCTGACGAGACGTGTCTCGAACTTCTGTCGACTTCATCAGATTCTTGGCTTCTTTCTGCATTTTGGAGCTACTTGTTGCTTTTCTTTGACCCAAATTATGCTTTTGCCCTTCTATCGGGCTTTTCTCTCAACGGGCTCCCCTTTCTTCTGTTTTCGAGTAGGGGACGGCTTCTGAAGTTTTGAGCTTGAATTCCTCTTCTTCCTTGGGCTCTCCTTTTTCCTTTTGTACCTATTTTTGTATTTTAAAACAGATTGTCATTTTATCTCCAAGGAGCTTTTTGTGTTTCTGAGAGTTTTTGAATTTTGGAAAATTTGGGGTGTTTACAGATGCCCCTCTTTGGCATTATCCAAATGGATTTGGATAATGGCAAAGAAGAAACACCCCCTTTTTTTTTTCCTCTCAAATTTTCGAGAATACACCATTCCTTGTTCCGTAAAAACCTTGTTTTCTTTTTCCACAGGAGGGGATTTTTAGCAAAGAGGACTTTTCCTAGCTATTTCCCTATATGTATGATCATGCACGAATGACTCTTTAAATGCATACATGAGAAAAATTTTATTTTTGGGGTTTTGAGCCCGAAGAGAGCCTTTTGAGACTGACTACTCTGAGCAGGTTTTACCCTTGTCCTTTTGACATTCGTGGGTTTTTCGAAAATTTCTTTTTGAAAAAGGACTCCTTTTAACTTGTATCGAAAAGGACTTCCATTTTCCATACTCCCTTTCACTCGGGTTTCAATACCCGCTACTAAGTAGAGGTTTTTGGGTAGGAAATCTTGGAAAACATTTCAAAGTTCCATTTCCTATAAAACAAAGTCGAGTTCTCAAACAAAATAAAATCCAAATAAGTAGATTGTATACGTACTTTAGGATTTTCGCAAATTCGAACATTTTTCCTTGGAGATAAGCCATAGAGATATGGGAAAGAGATACCACGTTCCCTTCTGAAGCGTCCCATGGTTTTAGGCAAAGAATCGGAAAATCGCTCTTTCGAGCTATGACTTTTTCTTTTTTTCACAGAGGGTCTCTCTTTGGGAGTATTTTTTTCATTAAACCCTCTTTTCTCTAAAGGAGAAGACCTCTTTGGAGGAGTTTTTGTATTCCCTGTTTATGAAGGGAAGACCTCTTTGGGGGGAGTTTTTGTATTCTCCTTTTTCTTTTGAACGAGAAGACATCTTTCGGAAGAGTTTTTTTATTCCCTGTTTATGAAGGAAAGACCACTTTCAGAGGAGTTTTTGTATTCTCATTTTTTTCTTTTTCTTTTAAACACAACCAATTTTCCTTTTTAGAGAGAAAGTAGAATGGGAGAAGGCTTATCCCTTTGGTTATTCGATTCAAACGAGATCGTCCTATTTCTTAATAGCATCTGCTATTCGAAAATATTTTGATATTTTAAACAAGGCTTAATCTTGTAAGCTAGGGATTTTTGAAATGTTGCCAATTCATTTTTGAAAGACTCTACTTTTCGTGAAGTATGAATTCCTCCGTTCAAGGTTATACAATCAACTTTGATCCTTCTTTCAAGAAGTTTCAAAGGAGTTTGATTTTTCAAAATCTTTTTGAAAGAATTCAACATAAACCCTTTTGAATATTCGGGTATTTTTCGGGTTTTGCTAATTTCTATCCACAATATCAACAAATTTTTTGATTTTTGTTGCCCTTTTGAAGACATGGGGACATTTCTACTTGAGTTGCCACCTTCTTGGGCTTTCTTTGGGGTGATATGATATGAATGATGCATGCTATGCACTCCGTGTGATTCAAAATGGAAATACATGCTTTTATGCAACAATGAACATATGAAATGTATCTCATAAGTCATGAAGGAGATGCATTTTATGAAATTCGTTCCCCATGGAAGGTGTCTAGGGGCTGCATTTAAAATGCCCCTAGCTTGATGGAAATTTCGCATGGCCATCTGGTGAAGGGCCATGGCTTTTCAAAAGGATTTTGGATGGACAATGGTATGTTCATGTCCATGCATTTCCATGGTTTTTCTAACATGATCATGATACTTTTTGCTCAAGGATGGGAAATATAACTAGCCTTAAGTGATCGTCATGGCTATCAGGTTTTGATTTTGACATGGTCTCCATATTTCATCCTGAGATTCATGTTCTTATCCTAACACAATCGAGGTTTTCATATAAACCTGAAGTTTGAGAATCTTTCTTTTCAAAGTCGTATGTAGGGTTAAATTTTCGAAATTTTGATCCCTTTTGAGAAAGCAATTTTTGGAAATCCTCCCTTTCTATATGAAGATGGTTTCATACCAGCTCTTTTGATTGAAATATGTTTCCTATACTTGATTTTGGTCAAGCATGGTTTTTGGAATTCATTTTGATAATTCGTACCTTCATGGGGCATTTGATCAAGTATGGGGAATGTGTCTCAAAAGAGGCACTTCAGCCACACGACATAGGGCTTGTCCCTTAATGGAGTCTTGAGTTTTGAACTCATACTCCATTGAAAGGGGCTGCCATTTACTTTGCCTATCTGTTTAAGATAGGTTTTCAAAATGAGTGCTTTAGTGAACATCATTCCCTTTTTCATGATATGGGAGATGATGTCTCGAATTTGGAGGCCTACAGCAAGGCCAAGCATGATTTTTCTTTTGGCTTGGTGATCTTTTTCACATGCCAATAGAGTTTTTCGAAAATGTATGCCACATTTTGTATGAACAACATCTTCACTTGATCAAGTCAAGCACCCAATGAATTGCAATACTTGGGAGGTTTTTATCAAAATATTTTTGAAAGGCTTTTGTGAAATGCTAACCCTTTTTCGAGATTCTCATTTCCTTTTGAAATTTGCCTTGAAGGTGTTGGATTTGATTCGTATGGAAACATGCCTATGAAGGCTCGATTCTTAGGGGGGTCAACTTTTATTGCCCCTTTGGTTTTTCAAAACCCTGAATTCGAGTCCTAAGATGATGTCTAGACTCGATGCACATGAATGATTTCAAAGTTTAATGCATGATGCTTATGCACACCCTATGGGTTAAACTCATTTCTAAAAATCCCCAATTTTTCACAAGTCAAGGATTTTACGAATTTCAGGAAGCTTGGAGGTGTTTATTCCTCCTTGCTTTGGTGATTCTTGAGCTTTTCAGTTTTGAAAAAGCTCTAGGCAAAAGGGTGGACAAGACCAGCTTTTGGATACTTGGGTTCTTGGAGTATATACATTTTTCGAAAAAGCTTTTTACAATTTGTACATGGCCAAAGGCTTTTGAAATAAATTTCTTTTTGGGAATTTTCAGTATTCCAAATGTTTTTGAGATTTTGAGGGTTTTCAATTTTTTTTTCTTTTGGTTTTTGGTAATATCCAAATTTTTTTGGTTTTTTTCAAAAGTAGGGATCTTCCATTGAACCTACAAAGAAAACATTCATGAATCAGACTCTAATTAATAGGTCTAAGACATGGGTTTCAGTTTTAGAGGTTCTACAGGGCACCCTTGACCCAGATGGTCTAAGGTAGTAGCTCAGGAGGTATGGGTGGGTTGTAGCCCAGTCCATATCGTTCCCTGTTGGCTTTAGGTAGGACAGGTTCTAACCTACCTTGGTTTCGGGTTCCCAGGCCCGCGTAGGGTTTATATCCCATGTTTAGAATCATTTTCCAGGGCTTCTTGGTTTTTGAAAAGTTTTTATATAATTCATGCCCCTGGAACATAGAATCGTCCATGTTATGGGTATATACCCTTTCTGTTTTGGATAAGGGCAGTTTGGATCTTGGAGTGATGGAAGACTTGGGCTTCCATACAACCTTGTTTTGGGAGACACGGCTCTCAAAGAAAACCGTGCTTGGTTCTTTAAGAGACTTTGGATATTTCGAGATGATGGAAGACTTGGGCTTCCATTCATCCCTGTTTTGGGAGATATATCTTTCAAGGGAAACCAGGCTTGGTCCCTCGAGAGATTTTGGATATTTTGGGGTGATGGAAGGCTCGGGCTTCCATACAACCCAATTTTGGGAGAGTTTTTCTTCAAAGGAAACCCAACTTGGCCCTTTGAAGTACTTTGGATGTTTCAGGGCGAGGGAAGACTTGAGCTTCCATACGACCTGGGTTTGGGAGAGAAACCCACACCCACACTATGGGACATGAAACCCACACCCTACAAAGAGACGAGAGTGAAAAACAGGAAGGTTTCGGTAAGGAACGCCTCGTGAAACCCCGGGGGCTCAAAACAGAATCACCCAGGAAATTGGCCTGCTCTCACCCTAAAAAGGTAGACAAGCCACAAAGAGGTATGCTTGAAACCCATCCTTCTCAAATCTCTCTTTTCAAAATAGGGTCATCAGATGCATTGGCTCACACCCATGCACACACAAACCCACAAAATGTGCCTAAGTTAGAGGATTTTCAAGGTGCGCCAAATATCTCGCACCACCCAAAAGAATTTCAAAAATAAAAAGAAAAAGAAGTTCAAAAGATGGTAGACATGGAGACCCCTAATGCATGCATCGACATCTTAGGAGCTCATAACCCTACCATAGAAAAACCCACTTCTTTGAGCCTAGTCTTGTACACTGGAACCAAGGCTATGGCTTTGAAAAATTTTGTTTTTCAATTTTTTTGTTTTTTTGAAAGTTTTCAAGATTTTCTTGAGTTTTTGAAAAAAACATCTTTTTCAGATTTTTCTTTGGATTTTCGAGAATTTGGAAATGTGGGAGTGGAGGACTCGCTCCTTTCTGGGGTTTGGCCTTTTACCTCACATCCTCCATTGAGTTTCAGATCGGTTTTTTTTTCACGATCTTTGTGTGCCCAAGATGAGCTGCTATGTGATCGATGGGCTTTAAGCTCTTTGCTTAAAGCATCCATTCTTTGAAATATTTTTTGAATATCAGCTAGCTCCTTTTGGGCCTTTTCTGTTTTGAAAACCTCTTTTAGCCTACTCAACGAGGATTTTCTTGGTTTTTGCTCCATTTTCTACAACTTCTAAGTATGCATGATTTTTGGAAAACACCTTTTTTTCAAAAATTTGAGTGTAACTTGTTTGTTTGAAGTCTACTTAAGTACCGAGTCCCACCGGGCGTGCCATTTCTATAAACATGGAAAATTTTCAACTCCGGGTTCTTAGGCCTGAAGTGAACCTTTTTGCAATCTACGTTGCTTTTTAGGGCGTGCCAGCTAGCTTACTCAAACTAGCGAATTTTGTTTTGAAATATCAGACTTTTAAAAGGCAATTGTGGGCAAGCGGTATCTTTTCGTCGCAAACCTTCTTGAACCGATGCTCAAGGGTCAGTTTGTACGCTTAGAGACTTCGTTTGAAACAAGCTAACTTCAAAAATCGATTTTGAATGAATTAGTGTTTTGAAATCTTTGGAAAATCATGCACTTTGGCGAGTTTTGATTTACGAGGGTTGGGCAACCCTAAGTCTTTCAATTTTATCTACTTAGGCACGATGTGCGTGCATCAAATGGCCTAAGCCTTGGCATGTTTGCACGATTTGGTTGGGGTTTATTCGATGCAAGTATGCACTCTAGCTCGAGTATGGCGAGTATGCAATGCAACTCACACAACTTGAATGTAAAACCCGAAATTTAAAGACTTAGCTGAAGGGAAAACCCAAATTGAATGCAACTCACACGACTTGAATGTAAATTACAGAAATTTAAATATATCTATATTTAAGAGCGAAAAGGCTCAATTGTGTGCATGGGTGTTGTGTATAAATTGAAATGCAACTCACGCAGCTGAACCGTAAAACGCAGCAGAAGGGAGATATAGATATAAGAGCGGAAAGGTTCAATGTGACGTGTGTGTATGTGTATAAAGTGAAAGACAACACACATGACTGAATTTAAAACCTGGAATTGAAATGCGTACACAGCTGAACAGAAAAACTCACACAGCAGAAAATATATAGATATGGCTATATCTTAGTGGCTTCTGAGGCCAAAATGTACGTAAGGTGCTTGAGCAAGCGCTCGGGTGTTCTTTGGGTGCGAGTGTGTAATTGAAAGACAAACTCACACGACTTAATGTAACAACCCAGCTGAACTGAAATACATATATATCATAAGAGCGAAGACTCAATGCACGCGTGTGTGGAGTGTGTAAATGTAAAGACAACACATACAACTCTTACTAGAGTCTTGGGAGTAAGAGCGAAGGCTTAATCAAGCACATGGTGCTTGTGTACGAGTTAAGAGCTAAGGCTCAAGTGCTCGTGTATGCTTCGTGTGTCAAACCACGTTATTACAACCCTAGGGGAGACAATGCTCCGTTATTACAACCCTGTATCACGAATTGAATTAAATGGAAAGAAACTCAATACATATCACAAGAGACTTACACTTTCCAGATTTTTGAGTTAGGATTGTACAAGGGATGAGTTCGGCTTCTTCTTATGGAATCCGGGACACGTGGGAGCGAAGCCGAAGAGCTTGGAAGCTTGGAAGCACTGGAGATGGGAGCAGCAAGTTATACCAACTTTAGGGGCCACTTGGGGCTGATTTGGGCTAAGGTAGGACTCGAGCCAAGGTGGCTCGAGTGGTAGGGTTTGGTTTAGGATTCGGCCAGCACTTGGCCTTTGTTTTGTCGTATGAGACTCGAGCCAAAGGTGGCTCGAGTAGGGAGTGGTTGTGCCTTAGGGTTTGGCCAAAGGTTGGCCTTTGGTTTAGCTTGTGTGAAGTTTTAGGATATAGTTGGGGTTGGGTCTTAGGTGGGAGCCAAGGCGAATATGGCCAGGCTTTTGTCTAGGTTAGGTGTTGGCTGTCCTAGGTAAGTCACGGTTAAGCTAGGGCTAGCCAAGGTGAGTTTAGGGGTTCAAGGTATACACGGCCTGCACCAGCAGGCCATGGGGTCTTATCTAGGTGAATGACCTGCCGAATGGCAGGTCTTGTTTGGGTTTGGTATAGGTAGGAGTTCGGCCAGGTCTTGGCCGTATGTTTAGGTAAATGGCCTGCCAAAAGGCAGGCCAGGCTTTAGGTGAGTGGGGGAAGAACACGGCCTCGTTAAGCCATGGGTTTCTAGGTAAAGGTGGCTTGCCTCAAGGAAGGCCAGGTTATGGCAAGGGAAGGGAACACACGGCCACCTTTGGTCGTGTGTTTAGGGTTAGGTGGCCTGCCGAATGGCAGGCCAGGTTGTGGTGAAAAAGCAAGGAAGCCCGGCCACCTTTGGCCGGGCTGTTTTAGGTAGGTGGGGAAGGGAAGCCACAGCCAAAAGTTGGGCTGTTTTAGGGTAGGTGGCCTGCCTCAAGGCAGAACGGGTTTATGGCAAAGGAAGGGAACACACGGCCACCTTTGGCCGTGTGTTTAGGGTTAGGTGGCCTGCCTCAAGGCAGGCCAGATCATGGGTAAAAGAATGGGACACGGCCTGCTGGTGTAGGCCGTGGGTCTTAGGGAAGGCTCGAGCCAAGAGTGGCTCGAGCTATGGGTGGTTAAAAGGGGAAGTTCGGTTAGGGTATGGTCTAGGGTAGGATGTTAGGTGAAAATCGGCTAGGTCTTGGCTAGTTTTAATGGAGTTAGGGACTGGTTTAGATGGTGTTAGGCTGGGTGGTCTAGAGTGGTTAGGAAAGAGGTCGGTTTAGGTTAGGGTCTAGGGACTTACCTCAACTTGCAGCACCACTCCAAGCCACCTCCACGCCACCAAGCTCCACCACATGCAGCTCCACTCCCAGCTTGAAGAAGACGCCGTTCTATTTGGTGCAGCTCGGGCCTCAATGGGTCAATCCCAACTCTCAAAGGCAACAAGCCTTGGCCAATAGGGCCCTTTCTCTCTCCTCCCCCTCTTTTTCACGTGAAAGGCCTCTCCCCTTTGAGCCTCACATCTTGGATTTTTGAGACCCCTCACTTTTATTTATAGAGTTTTGAAGTGGGTCTTGGATTTGGGTCTGGGTATTCGGATCCAATCCAAACACTATTTGGATTTGGATCGTGGATCTCAGATATTTTGAAATCCAGATCCGATTCAAACACTATTTGGATCTGGATCCAGATATTTTTTTGGTCCAGACCCAACCTAAATTTTTCTTCTACTTCTTGGTTTTTAGTCCTTTTCTAATGCTTTTCACCATCGGTTTTGAGCGGGCTTCAATTCATCGGAGGCCCAACTCTGGCTTGGGTCTTCCCCAAGTCCTTCTTCCAACTGGTGCTCTGCTTTTCAGGACTTTTTCGGTGTCTGTTTCGGTCCGTCGTTTTGGTTTCTGGCCGGTTCCTGGTGATATTGAACTCAGCTTGCTGCTCGAATTCTGTTCTTCATTCTGACGGGACGTGTCTCGGACTTCTGACGACTTCATCAGGTTCTTGGCTTCTTTCTGTATTTTGGAGCTGCTTTTTGCTTTTCTTTGACCCAAATTATGCTTTTGCCCTTCTGTCGGGCTTTTCTCCGAACGGGCTCCCCTTTCTTTTGTTTTCGGGCAGGGGACGGCTTTTGAAGTTCCAGGCTTGAATTCCTGTTCTTGCCTAGGCCTCCCTTTGCCTTTTGTACCTGTTTTTGCATTTTAAAACAGATTGTCATTTTGGCTCCAACGAGCTTTTTGTGTTTTTGAGAGTTTTTGAATTTTGGAAAATTCGGGGTGTTTACATAAGCCTAAACACTTTAAAAATCGTTTGAGATCCGGTAAGTTTTCAAAACCAAATTTTAATTTCAAAAGCTTCACAAAATCGTGATTTTACTTCTTAACTCAAAAACATTAAGTCTTATATAAACTGATTCTATTTTCAGAGACATGTTTTTGATTTTTTTAGACAGCTTCTCAATTTTCAAAAATTCTCAAAATTTTACAAAAAATAGAGTTTGATCTATAGATTTAGAAACTATTTTTATTTTAATTTTAAATATTATAGATTTATTTAATTAAATCCTAAAATATACCCCACTCACATGTTTGGGACAGATCTGTGAAAAAAAAACAAAGGTTGAGGAAAATGATTGTATCTTTCTGCTGAGATCTCCGATTTCTATAAAATTGGTCTTGTTGGAAAGCTATAGATTTCTGTTTTCCAATTAGACATTTTTAATAAAAACGGTTCTTTGTATACAAGGATATGAGATTATTACCCAACCTCTCTTCTAAGAGCTTCTCATTTTATAGAATTTGTTCTGATTTTATTTGATTTTCTCTGATTTTATTTATGACGTTGCACAATCCTAAAATTATTGAACTTTTTATGGATAATGTGTCTGTGTGTATATTGGACGTGCAAAATTTTAGAACATTTGGAGCTGGGGATAATGAATTAAAATTCGTTTATCGGACATATACAAGGTACAGAAAACAAATTTTCAGATTTTAAAAAAATATGTGTGTCCTTTCGTCCAAATTAAAAACAATCAACAAAAATTCATAATAAATAAAATTATAATTATATTGTGGGCATAGAGGGGTTTAGGAGGTTTATGATCTTATCTTATATGTTGGAGTAGAAATGATCGAAAAACACATAAGAGATAATATTTGAATATAAAAAGCATGGGGCAACATATAATCCTTAATTAATACATCAATATTGAAAGACAAGAGAAAAAGCGACTTGTAGTGGAAGATAGTGCCCGACGGGTGGCAATGGCCAACCTCCTTCTTCTTCTTCTTTCTCTCTTCCTCTCTCTATCTCTTTCTCCCTCTCTTGGATCGTGGGATGATTGTTGGAATTCGATTGATCCCTGATGCCTTTACAACCCCCCTCAAGGGCCATTTAAAGGCAATAAGTTGCCTCTTTGCTGCATCTCCTTTTAAAAGACCCAAAACTACAATTTTTTTTAAAAAAAGGTAGAATTTCTAAAAGATAAACAAAATTATTTTGAAAAAAAAATTGGGTGTTTACAATAAGCAATAATACAATGGATAGTATTAAATATGTATATATATAATAGACACGACTTGGACATGTCTTGCATGGGAGAAAGACATGACCATGATGAATGCGCATTGACTGAGGCAATGAAGCCTCCTCATTGTGCGAATGAAAAGAAGTAAACACACCATGATGACGTCTCCAATAAAGACCAGGCACAACAAGGATATGTCTCTTATAATGAGATGCTATGCCCAAGCTGCATCTCTTTCCCGACCACCCTGACCTTGCAATCATCAGAAGAAGATGAAAAATAATACAAATCATGAAAAAAGACATATACCAAACTTGATCGCAATCAATGTGATCATGATCCTTCAATCAATGAGAGCATGTGAAGAAAGAATGGAAGAACGGTGAAAAACATTATTATGGAGGTCACTCATGCATGATCCTTCGAGCCATCTTAGTAGCTTTGCTTGACATAGGAAAGAAGCACAATGAACTTGGCACAGTGAGGGATTACCATATGTATGAGAGACAAAGTCACATAAAGAGTGTATAAGACACTTTTGAAAAAATTATAATAAAGAATGAATGTATGTTTAGTAAAGATATGTGTATATATAGTAACATCCTTATCTGACTACACTCTCAAACTTAGATGACCCAGTGAAGCATGCACATGTGCCTTAGGATTCAGCCTCCACAACAACAAAAAAGTGCAACAGCAGCAGTGCGCATGCAAACCCTCGCACGCACATGGCAAGCACACATGCATTAGTCTAGTATACTATCATTGAGCGAGCCTATCAAACATCCAATTATGTACTTAGTCACATGGTTGGGAAAATTGGGCATATGGTGGTGGCTCAGTTCAGTCCGTATTTGACTTGCTCGTGTTCAATTCATTGCCTACATGAACCGAGGTCCTTGTCGAACAAAAATAATGTGTGTTTGGCTTAGTTTGGCTCGCATGAGCTTGTCAAGTTAAGTTCATGATACATGTGAAAGGAATGTAATGTTTAAGCTATAAAACAGTAAAAGTATATGGTTTTGAAGTGTGCCAAGACCCAATACAAGTTGACTTGTGGTGATAACGAGCCGAGTTACAAACCTGCATGTTCAATTTGTTCCTTTATTAGCCATCCATCCTTCTAACAATGTTTGGATTTATTCCTAACCATCTAGTCATCAATTGAATGATCAAGCTTCCTATGGAGCACACAAACAACTTATTCAGAACTCCTATTAAGCACAAAAAAAATCTCTTATGCTCTCCATTTCACCATAGTAGGAGAGAGAATGAAGGAGAGAGAGACAGAGGATTAGAAAGAAAAAAGAGAGAATAAGAGATTCCATGGAACCGATTGGTAGTGGCAGAGCCAAAAACTTGTTCTGGATGGGTAAAATGCAGACTTGTGAGACAGACTTTAAAATTTTTTAATTGCTTCTAAAATTTCATTACAAAAATAGTTTCAAAATTGAGTGAAATGATCTTCCCAACCTGCTATAATGTGAATTTGTCATTGTTGTTTGAATAGGAATTGAACCGTCTACCACCTATTTCTCTTGTGTCCAAAAAGTATTTCTCTCAATGATGCACGATCTTTCTTCCTCTTTAGAAAGAGTAAGAGAGAAGAAAAAGAGGAGGAAGAAGAAAGAAGGTAGAAGAAGAGATCACAATAAGCCAAAGGCCACTCCTATATATATATATATATATAATTAGGTTTGTTTTTGTTTTTGTATGGCTGGGGTCACAATAAGATGGACCTAGACCTGACCGAAAGCTAACCGAGGTTGCGCCTAGAATCCAAGAATATTATTGAAGAAAACCAGGTTGAATTTTGACCTGACCCAACATCCCGATTTGCTATGCCTATCATCATTGCTAATTTCTTATTATGTTGTTTAGAGGAATGTACAAGAATACATTTAAGCAAGACAATTGCCTAGCATTTCATGTTTTATGTGTCTCCTACTACAAACTGTTCATTTACAAAATATCTACGTGTTATGGCTCCTCCATTGAGGTGAGGCCTACCATGTAGTTAGTTTGGTGGATGAGAGAGACAATAGTCTCGTCCTACTAAAATGACTGAAATACTCTTTCAACCATCTAGCCTTCCCTGTGAGGGGGGAGTAAATTCATGATTACACTTAAAACCTTAACTCAACAACAAGGTGCTCATTGTTGTGGGTGGTGAGTTCGACTCATGTGTGGGTGGGTGTATGGTTTCAGTTTCTTCTTGTAAAAGAGAAAAAAAGAAATCCATCGTCTCAAGGCCCTCCTGACATTCTCATCTTTGCACACAAGATATGTGATTAATCAATTGGTAAGAAAGATATTTACTCCAAAAAAATAAGCACTTCCCTATTTGGTACGATATGTAGGCTTGAACCAATTGCATGCCCCAACCCATGACCTTCAACTTGTGAGATGATTCCTTAGCGACGTGAGTTATTGCTCGTTATGCAAGTTTATGCAAATTTGGATAAGCTTTCATAGTCGAGTCACGATATCAAAAAGTTTGTGTTTCTAATTAATAAAAGAATCAATTAATATTTGGGACGTATTGGAAAAAATGTAAGGGTGTTGATTTGTGGCATAGAGAAACATAGAAGTAACAAATTCATACTCAAATTGAAAACCTACACAACTATTGCAAAATACAACATGCTAGTGGCTGACCCACTTTAGGCAACGTGTGTTATGCATTGCGCTCAAAATCTTAAAAATTTATGGGTTCACCACTGTATATAAGAAAATACAAGTTCTTTGTAAACATGCATAAACCTCAAATATAAGTGTGCCTCACCCTAAGAGAATCTTGGGTCCGACACTGCAATACGTCCACAAATGTATCAAGCCAAAAGTGGCATAGCGAAATATATGGAATGCCCAGGTTAACCTGTTTTGACATTAACACGAAAGTACACAACACAAGCATGGCATAGAACACAAACTTGATAAAACTGCGTAGAGAACATGTGAATGATGCAAACTCGATGCATTATTTTGCTTTTTGCACTCAAAAATGAATTGAAAAGGAAAAATAGGATGAAGCATGTTAGCAGGTTCCCGATTCATCTAAGTTGTAATGGCACTTCCTAACTGTTTGCGTCTACTTAGCCATAGAAAAAAGGTTTAAATTAAAAATAAGTCATTCTGAAAAATTAGATTTTGTTGACAAAAATAGATGGCTCTCTTATTCACTTGCCAATCTCAAAGAATTCTTTTCCTTTAGGGAAAAATGAATTATTTTCAGCTTTCATATATATAAACTATTAAATCTAGTTCAGTTTGGTTCAGTTCTTGCCTCAACCTCGAACTGAGCCATTAGTTTTGTTTTCAACTTTTAGAGAACAGAACTAAACCATGCTATGGCCAGAACCAAACAAAACTGGACCAATGGTTCCTACTTGGTTTAGTTATGAACTATGGTTTTAATTATTTAATAGTTTTGCTAAATACAATGTTGTATAAACTTTTTATTTATATATTCACATTTTATATGTATATAATGTTATAAAACTCATATACATAAACTTATAAACATATAAAGATTTATATCTATATGTATATAAATGCAATATATATATATATATATATATATATATGTGTGTGTGTGTGTGTGTACATATATAGAGAGAGATGTATATGTATATATGTATGTATATAATGGTTTGGTTCAGTTCCAACACAGAAATCATGAACTAAACCGGCCAAGTTTTTCTCCTGCTAGAACCAAACCGAACTGCCCATGAACACCCATAAGTTATACAATGAACACTTCAAAAGAACAAAGTGTAGCTTGAAAAGCATTATAAGGAAATCATAAACTATGATCATATTTTTTTAGATTTGCATACTAAAATACATGGAATAACAAGCAATGACTCAATTGGTTAGGGAGTTCGTTCACAAGTTCAAGTTTATAAGTTTGATTCTCTATACCTGCATTTGGTTTCAACCTTCTATTGTATCCAGAGAAATGCTGAAACAAACAAGAGAGATTATACTGGCAATTTCATGTAGCTAACTTCTATAGTATAGGATGTGGCTTACTTTTTTGTTATTATTCATTAACATCATGTATTCAATGCTCCCTAAATCTTCTTCTGCAAAATTTTTAAACATTATTTTGTTTATTGATTTGTTTAAACACCCGAAAATAAATTTTGAAATAAAAAGTTTTTTTCAAAACTTTGAATTCAATCCCCAAATATCCTTTTGAGAAGTTAAAAACGTGAAATGCAAACTTGTTTAGAATTTCAAGTCTCAATCAATTCAAAAACCCGGGTTTTGAACCAAAGTTTAGTTTCAAATCCACCAAGCTTGGATTACATCATACTAAGGAGTTCAATGCGACCCAACTTCAAGCCATCAAGTCCCAATCCAAGGACTAAATGTATGGAGTTTACTTCACCAAATGCAAATTCAAAACAAGGCCGAGTCGATCAAGTTAAGCATCGAGTAGAACCAAGCTATGCCCGGCCAAGTACCTGGTGTCAAGCTCAAGTCATAGAATCGAGCCAAGGTGAGATGATGGGCCGGTCAACATGGTCAAGTCCAAATGCATCCGTTCAAGACCCATTTAAATCATGAAGTGCAGTTGAACCAAATTTCATCAAGTAAGCAAAACGGCCGCAAGTGATCGAGCTAGGGTGAATCCAACTTAATCAAGTCCATGGCCGATTGAAGCAAGGACCAAGGTCAAGGCCTACTTCACCAAAGACCAGCCCACATGGGGCTGGTCCAACTCACCACCAAAGGGACCACACCAAGGTGGGTCGAGTGGATCAAATGGTGCACAAGGAGTTGGCCCAACCCGCCCCAATGAACCAGCCCCTTCGCCTATAAAAAGGGCCAAGGGGGGGTGGGTTCCAGAGGTTGTAAATCTTGGAAAGAGAGAGAAGGGAGGCTGTCTAAAGGGTGTGTGTTAGGTTAGCTAGGAGTTCCAGCAAGAGAGAACATCCATTAGAGGGTGAAGAAGAAGAGGGAAGCTAGGGGAGATTGTGGGAGCTTGAAGGAAGACGTCCAAGACTTGGCCGACTTCATTTTTGAAGTTCGGTTTGATTATATTCCAAACTCGTGTAAGACTTCTTTGCTCAATCTCAATTTCAATTATCTTCATTTGATTCATTAAATGGGGTTGTAATAATGGAGTTTCATCTCCCCCCACATTGTAATAGTTAGATTTGCTACAAGTTTTATTTCGTGGATGAATCACTATCAAACACACACTAATACTCTAAGTGTTTGATTAAACTCCTACCCCAATATACTCTATAATCGTCTTATACTTCTAATCCCCTCTATGCTTAAGCTATAAAATACTTTCAATTTATTTACATTTCAGCAATTTGCTTTGGGGATTGAAGGGTTGTTGCATTTTGAATTTGTGTGAGTTTGCATCATTACATTCATAAAAACAGAAAACAGAATTCTAGCATCTCTGCATATGTCTATTCCCATAATTTTAATTTCTTTATACTTGCTCCGATTAGCTTGAAATTTGACACACTGACTCCATACACACTAATTCACTACAAAAAAAAAATTGGCAAGAATTTTAGGACCGTGCAGCCACGTAATAAAATTAGATAAAGACTGACTCAGTTTCTGCACTTCTGTTACACAATCAGATTTCCTGAAATAGAGGTTGGGTAAAAGTCTTATATCTCTGTCTACAGGAATCCATTCAATTTGATTTTTAATGCATTGGAAATCTAACATCCATAGCTTTCCAAAAACATCAAAATCATCAAAATCGGAGTTTCAGATAGGGAGATACAGGCTCATCTTTGAGTCTCTATATTTGTGAAACAGAACTGTTCCAAGTCAGTGAGTCAGTCTGATTTTAATATTTAATTCTGATTCAATACTGCTCCGAATTCATATTTGTAAAAGGCTACAGACCCTCTATACTACCAGCTTAGTTTGGTAAAATTTGAAAGATTTTTGGAGGCTTGTAACATATTCAAATCTATTTTAGAAACAAGTTCTGAAAACAAAATTCTCTGTTTTCAGTAGCTTATACATTTCAAGTATTGAATCAAAGTGCACAACTCAAAACCCTTTTCAAAAACACTTGTTCACGTGGAAGGGAGTTACACTTACTGCAAAATTAAAGTTTCTAAGTGCTCAAAACTGACCCTTGAGCATCGGTTCAAGAAGGTTTGAGTGAAAAGATCTCGCTTGCCTACAATCGCCTAGAAGTCTAAAATTTTTAAAATATTTGCTAGTTTTGAACTAGCTAGCATGCTCGCGCAAGCGTAGGTGTGGAAACTTTCATTTCAAGTTTTTCTCATAAACTTCAGAGTAAAATTTTCATGTCTACAATTTGATAATCAATATATTATACGTTTAAGAGGAGCAAGTTAATATATATTTCATAGTTAAGTAGAGGTAGACTTATTCGATTCTTGGTAAATCGAGACTATTCATCCAAACCAGTTGTTCCACTTCTACCAAAACCTTAAATGAGAACTGAACTAACCCTTCATGTCTGATTTTGGTTATAGTTCGGTTGTCTTTCCAGTTTTAAAAAGAGCAAAAAGTTCTAGATTTTCCAGTTTTATTTAAAAAATAAGGAAATAAAAAACAACATATTGGAATACTACATATAGAGTTGTAGAGACTCAATTGCAAGTATTTTTGAAGTAAAAATAATATTATTTTATGTTCTCTAATTTGTATAGAGTAGGAGGCTCTTGAAATACTTTATGCTTGAGGAAAGGCGACTTTCTCATATGCCTCATGTATATTCTTTTTGTATTTTAGTTGGGGTCAGCCTAGCCCCTTCTTTTCTATCCAAAAGAAAAAAAATAGAGGCTTGAATTAAGAAGTTTGAAAAAAGCATCATTGTACTTTTGCACATTGTATTTTACTTTTTGTTTCAACACTTCAACCACTTATCTTAAAGATCGAAACGTAGATATGTCTAAGCACGATTATGCACGAAAGACATAATGCATTTAAAACTCTCTCTCTCTCACATATATATATATATATGTATATATGTATATATAGAGAGAAATTAGTACATTCGCACATGGATATATGCTTAAACATTCTTAAAGATTGCAATTGTTTGATCTTAAAAATTAACTGTTGAGATCTTTGAGCCAAAAGGCAACTTAAACCGAATGTATTTATTGTGCCTTGCAAAAGTACTAACATACTTTTTTGCTTCTCATATTTGAATTTCAACCATCGATTGAACGGTTGTGATTTAAAGTAATGTTTAAGCATAGATTGGTGTGTGCATGGACTATTCTCTCTCTATATATTATGCAATATGACCAACTAGGTCGCTAAAGGTTATTTCTAGAATTTTTTGAAAAGAAAAAACTTCGTAGGATGATTAAGTTTCCAGTAATGGTGTCATAATAAGTATAGTGTAAGGACTGAGCAATGGACTCTTTCGTACTAAGAGTTTGATCCTTTTTTTCTTTTGAGACATGAGAATTTGATCATTGAGTGACAAGGTGATCCATTTTTGTTCTAAAATGTTCTATGTAACTTGACTTATCAAATAATGAAAGAAGGAGAACTCAAAAAAGAAAAGTGAAACAAGAAGAGAAGAAACTACTTCCCATAGTGAAGCTTTAAGGTGATCTATTTTATTTGACATGATTGAAAGCTAAGGGAATTTGGTTTGGCAAGCAATCTTGCCAATGTCATTGAAAGAACCTCAATTTGGTAAATTGCCCATGAATTTGGAACTGTCTTAAGTCATAAACAAAGGTCTTATGCCTAGGATCATTTTGGTTGGTAAAGAAAGAAGGAGAAAACAAAAGAGAAGCATTAAAGAAAAGAGCTTTAAAAAATATTATCCTTAAGTTTGAGAATGGTAGTTTACTCTAAGTCTAGAAAAAGAATAAAAAATATAATAATAGGATGATCATAAGTCTATCATCTAACTAGAGGAGAAACCACCTTAGGCAGATAGAATTCTTCCCCAAGCAAGTTTGTTACATATAATGACCATTCGGCACTCATCGATTTCGTTCTCTAGCACTTTTTGATTTTGCGACACCTGCAAAGGATCTTCAAGCCCAGACTCACTCGAGATGGACTTTGAGTATGCCTTCTCAATGTCCTCAATTTTTGTCAACCCCCCTTTGCAATTGGTCTCCACATCTACCAATCATTAAAAAGAGATGTTTGTCTCTTGTTCATAGATGTGAGGTGCGGATACACATTAGTTTACAAATCTCTCCAGATACAACAAAAAATTTGTGTTTAAGAGTTAACATATGTTTGTGAGCCTGATGACAACGATTGCTTCCCTCATGCAACCGAGCAACTAAAGAATACCCTAGCTAGATATACCTCAACTTCTCCACCGCATTTTGATTTGTTGCAACTTAAAAAAATCTATCCTTCTTCACTTGTCAAAATGCACGTCAATTGATTATCAATTATGTTCATTAGATCCCGACAACATGTTTTGACTGTGCAAAACATTTCATGGAATATCTGGAATCTGCTTGAGGCGGTTGGTATGAGTATGACTGGTCCGCAATTTCGTTGAAGTCATGCTCTGAATTAACATTATTAAGAAAGCTACACACTGAAACGCAATATCAATTAAAGGTTGGCACGGATCAGAAAATCAGCCACGAAAAGAGGCGCAACAACAGATCTCTCTCTCTCTCTCTCTCTCTCTCTCTCTCTCTCTCTTGTGTTCTTACGCCTCCACTCCATCTCCCTTCCAAAGTCTAGGGTTTTTCGCCTCCACTCGGGGATCCGACGTTCATACTTTCAGCGTGGAGAAGCGGTTTTCCTGACGCTGAATCCGGTTTTCCATTCAGGGGCCCTTGGATCTCCGTTTTTCCGGCGGCCCTCATCTTCACGCATAGTTCTCTGAAGCCACCATCTTTTGATTTTTCTCACTCTTTACACTCACCCTAGGGTATTCAAAACAAGAGGAGGGAAGTGATCTATCGAGGCCATGGTTAGGCCAAGATTAGGGCAAGGCTGAGATCCGGAGGCGCGAGGGTATCGGTGGCTTGAGATGGCGCTCGGCGATCCGACGACGAGATGCAGCGTTCAATTGGGAATGTCGACGAGGTTCTCGCACTCTTCTGTCGCGAATCACCTCAACGAATTGGCTGAAGTGCCTGAGGACGGGGACGACAGTGGCGCTCGTCAGAGGCGGGAAGCTGAAGCGAGCAGCAGCAGCTCGGTCGCCGCTGGTGGGACGGTGGCGAGTCTGGCGTACTTGCCGCAGACGGTCTTTCTGAGCGAGCTCCGTCACGATCCGTTTGAAGCGTGTGCGACCACGGGGACGGTAGGGAGGGGGTTGACCTCGAAATGGCGAAACAAGGACCGGGTAAACCCTTAATTTTCAATTTTTCAATCTACTTGCTCAGTTCTGATGGTTCAGGGAGATGCCGGGTATGGTTCTGATTCTTGTTTATGTTTTGATTGATTGCATGATTGATTGCTTGTACTGCCACAGTTCGAATGCATCTACCAGAAAATTGTGATTTTTTAATAAGTTGGAATTATCCAGTTCATCACTCATCCCTGTGCTATCAGGAAACAGATAGGATTGAGATGCTGTTTGTCATAATCTTTTCTATTCAAGGACACTCTTTTTATTTTCTCCGTTTTGACTGACTTTTCATGCTTGTGATGGATACAAGTTCGCTTTCATTTCATGATCACCGTTTCCCCGGGGGACTGTCCTCCCTGCCTTCTGTTTTGGGGCGAGGTTCATCTGAACGAGTTTGTGGCTAAGAAGCCTAATCCCCCTCCCCCCCCCCCCGGGCCGCCCTGCTAACGAGTAACGTTAAACGTAAAGCGATAAAAGGTAAATATACTGTAGGCTTTCAAAACAAGAGGAATGCAATAAATGACTAACAGCTTCTTTTGTCACTACTTGGTGGCACACTGGCATTTGCTTTCTGTTATGCTTATTATCTATCTTTCTAACTTGGTGGAACCTGAGTGTTAGATTGAGACATTTGACATATATGCTGCTAGTTCAAATATTAAAGTAAGGATCTAAAAAATGTATAAACCAATATTATAAATATCGTATTGTATGATATGATACACTATATCGTAATAGACATGAATCACACCCGTATTGCAACATATCATACGATACACTGCGATACACCCGCATCGCATGATACGGGGTATTACGATAAGGGATGATTTTTTTAATGATTTTTTATGATTTTATATTTTTATGATTTTATATTTTTCAATATTTTAATGTACCGTATTGCATATCGGTGCCCTATATGATACATGCAACAATACACTAATTACAACATTCGTATAAATAGGATGATTCTTGGCTATCCCACTAAATAAATATTGGTGGCTCCTAGATAAGGGCTCAATGGATTCTAGAGTTTGAATAACATCAACATATGCATGACCACATTGCAGAAAGAAGGTTAAATTTCTTTGAGTGTTGCTATCCAAGTTCTTAAAACTACTACAACTAAGCCTTTTTCCATATTAGATGGGGTCAGCTACATGGATTTTTTTTTGTAGAATCATGCTAAGTCCGACAAAGTTTTACGTTGGCTGTCAGAAGCCTAACACAACCCTCCTCCTCTATCTGGGCTTGGGAGCAGCTATGCAAGGGTGATCCCTTACATGGGCGGAGTTTATCCAAGTTCTTAAAAGATAGAGGAAATTAATCTACAAAACAACAACAACAAAGCCTTTTCCCTTACTAGACGGGGTCGGCTAATAGAGGAAATTAATCTATTTAAGATTTTAGACTTCATGACTAACTTTTGTCATTCCTCTTTGGTTTGCTCAAAGAAGCATGTTTCTTCTCATGAAGAGAACTAGTTTTACAACATGCAACTTAATTAATTTATGAGGTTTCTAGTATCTTTCACATTCCATCGCAGACAATATTCTGGCATTGTTAGTGCCATTTGTAGAACCCCCTTCCTGTTATGTGCTTCCTAACTAAAGGTTGTGATACAAAAACAATCTTTTACATCTTTTGATCTAGAAGTGAGTAGGATACTGGTGGAGTGTGATACCGTGCAACCCAATTAGAGATTGTAGACAATATGCTCATGGCCATGGCTGTTGAGGAAGTGGGATGACAAGTGACTCAGGACTCAGGAGGCGCGTCAGCGAAAAAGGAAAGCATTTTTCTGAACTTACGAGAGTGGGAAATGATTCTAGCTATCAAAGAAAAACAAAAATGTAATGCAAATCAAAACAACCATACGGAATACATGTAGATTTATATATATAGTTCATACATGAGAAGCACAAAGAAGGTTACGGGAAGCTGTTGAAAACTAGATGTTATGAAACTTCAAAAACAATAGGATTTCCTTCCGAATTGAATTTTTGGTGAAGTGAACTTGCTTCAGACCTGGAGTAAAAGTGGTGAGTAGCTCTTGTTTCTCCTTTCTCTGTCAAAATTAAAGTGTTAATGGTGATAGAATTTATTGTATTAGAGTGGTTGCATGCATATTTGTATGTAGCAAGCAAGGCTGCCCAGGGTATATTTGGATTAGGAAGTAATATTGGTGGCAAAAGTGTAAAACAAGATTTTTTTAGGATTACGTTAGATGATGTAGGAAAACAATTAAACATATTTTATGAGTCGGATATGGATGTTTTCTATAATTAACAAATAAGAACAGCCAAATTGCTTTGCATGGATGATATTGTTGCACCATGAATTACTGGCTGTATTATGTTCTCTCAACAACATCCTTAATCTTTTACCCTAAACCAAGCATTTCCACACTTGCTGTGGTTAGCAGGAGAGTGCAATGAGAAGACTCCTACGAGCTCAACCATCTTATTATTATCTAATTTGTGGTCCCGATGGGATCCAGTGTGTTAGTGTTGGAAAAGTAACAACACTAGTCTATTAAGTGTATATAAGGGTCAAAATCTGTTCATATTCTTGCACTAATTACTTTTGACTATTGTTGCTATGTTCAACAAGTGGCAAATAATAAAGAGATTTATCATAATCAGCATGGATATAATGTACCAGTTATGAATGATCATTTTTATGGTGGTTTAATCTTCTAAATCAATTGCTAAACATCATGCTTGTAATAAATGTAGAGATATACATGTAGATATTTTATGGAATGAACTGAATAACGAATTATTTGTATTTTTTTTATATATAACTCATAGTAAAATCAAACGCTCACTTTCTTGGAGCTCTTTATGCAAAGTGTTAACCCTGATTCTTAACTTGAAATGTTTTATGGTGTATGTTCTCTTACGTAATATGATGCATTAGAGACTTTATTTGAGAACAAAAATGAACCTTAGGATTACGTTTTTGAAATGTCCAAATATTAAGAATAGCTGACTGGTTTCAGGCTCCAACTTAGGGCTATCTAGGGTTCTTTTTAATATTTTAACAAGCATAAATATCCACGTATTGAGTATGTAGAATAAGGATTTCCTCAAATAGTATGCTGATGGCTGACCTTCTAAATGGGGAGAGTGAAGCTCTCAACTTGGGCTTTATCTAAAAAACGACCCCCATTTTGAAGGCTGCATAACATCTGTATGGGCAGCTGATGCCTCAACGTTGCTTGCACCCCTTACAGGCAGGGACCATTGCTTTACTTTCTCAGGTGTTATGTATCATTCCAATTGTTAATGTCTTGTACCCCCCATCTTTAGCTCCTTGGGATGAGGACTCGAGGCATCCAAACTTTGATGACTGGCGCTTCGCCTACCAAACAGTCTCAATGTTTCCCTTCTGATCTGTATTCCAATTGGTAGAATTTGATCTATACATTGATAAGGTATTATTTGAATTTATGATGAATGATGTTAGAAAAACATTGGAAAAATGTGATTCATGGAGGAGACATGAATGCATGAAAATATAGAAAAGCAGGTGAAGAATCTACTACAATATATACACACATATGTATATATAATGTTCTGTATTAACAAAATATAGTTGTAGTAATAAATCAACTTCACAACTTTCAACTGAAAATGTTTTATGACTCTATTAAGTGGATAAGTAACTGATTGTTACCTTCCTCAATTGAACCTAAAAGTTATAACCCAAAAATTAAAAATGCAAAGCACCTTAATTTTGAGCCTAGATTAAACTCACATGCTATTTTATTGTGTGAATGCTAGCTATATAGAGGTGTAATATCACCATGCGCCCCTGGTACTTATTAAAATTTTACACTCACACCATCCAACTGTTTGTCTTAACCGGTTTTATTAACCTTCTTTTGGTGCATTTGATATTCATCAAAGATTGTAGCCTTTCATGTTAAATGATTGCGTGGTCCTAGCGGTCACAAACGCGTGCTAATCATGCTCTTGTCCATCTTTGGCAGAGGGCATGTTCTTGGCCTGCCGCATTCTAGATCACTGATGGTTGTGGTTGTTCAGAATATGAATATTTGCTGTTTTTAATTTTAATTTTAGTATTTTTGATGTTTTAGATATTATTGTAATTGCCTGCAGTACTAAGGGCATTTTGGATTTAACAACCCATTATATAAGGGTTGAACTTCTTGCATTAGGGTTAAGAGACTCAGATTAAGAAAGAGAGAGAGGGGGGGCATCCTCCATTAGAGGGCCTGTCCCTCATTCGATCTCCACATTGTCTCTTCATTTGTTCTCTCGTGTTTATCATATTCGATCTCTGCTGTGCTATCCACGTGTTCCAACATGGTATTAGAGAAAGCCTTGTATTTCTTCTTGAGCGTGTTAATTTGGTTCTTGCACTGCACATTCGTCTTCCTCGCCTTCGCGGCGCCCAGAATGAAGGAGGGCTATCTTTATCGCTCTGTCCACTACACTTTGTTGCCTGTTTGGCAGAACCAGATGGTGTTCCCTCTTTGGCAGTCAATGAATCCACAACAGCAACACTGATATGATCTTGTATGCTCCACAAGACAACTGACTTGTCCTTCCCTCCGGAGATGACAATAGGTTCTGTAGGAGACATGGCAAGTGCAAACTCTGCATTCTCTATATGTCCTGTCAAAATCAGATCTGGGTGAGAATCTGATGCTCCAAGAACAACATGATGATTTGGTTGTGTTTCAACATCCCAAATTAGGTCATCAGGACTGTCAGTACGTGTGGCGACAATCTTGCTGTTTTGAGGTAGTTCTCTTATCTTGTTAACCTCTCCGGGATGAATAATTGTCATTTGGTTGCGTTTGATGAAATGCCTAAGGGAGATATCTTTGCAGCATGTTAACTGTTTAATGAAATGTTCAAGAGAGATGTTTACCTGCACGTTAAGTGTTCGATAAAATGTGCAAGAAACCTGCACATCAAATGTTTGATTAAATGCCCAAGAAAGATAATAAGATTCGTATTGGTTCTTGGAATATCGGAACATTATCGGGTAAGCTAATGGAGGTGGTAGATACTATGATTCGGAGAAAGATTCATATTATATGTTTACAAGAGACAAAATGGGTTGGAGAAAAAGCAAAGGAGATAGAGGATACAGGTTTTAAATTATGGTACTCAGGTAAAGAAAAGGCCCGAAACGTTGTTGGTATTATAATAAATAATGATTTAAAGGAGAGTGTAGTAGACATACAACGATATGGTGACCGAATCATGACATTGAAATTAGTGTTAGGAGTAGAGGTTTTGAATATAGTTTGTGCTTACGCACCCCAAGTAGGACTAGAAGATAGTATAAAGACAGTTTTTTGGGAAGAGTTAGATAAGATGTTTCAAAAGATTCCACAAAGGGAGATGATTTGTTTAGGAGGAGATTTAAATGGACATGTCGGTAAAGAGGCATTAGGATATCAAGGGATTAGGATATCAAGGGATTCATGGAAACTTTGGTTATGGGGATATAAATGAGGAAGGTAGGGAGATTTTAAATTTTGCTATGTCATTTGATCTCTTTATAGTCAATACAATCTTCAAAAAACGAGATGAACATTTAATTACTTATAAGAGTGGCTTATCACAAACACAAATTGATTACTTTATTTGTAGAAAAAAAGATAGAGCATGTTGTAAAGATTGCAAGGTAATTCCAGGAGAAAGCTTAACCACCCTACATCGACTTTTAGTTATGGATTTACAAATAAAAAAATGGACAAAGAAGAAAAGAGTGCATCAAGCTATTCAGACTAAATGGTGGAACCTCAAAAGCGAGAAAGAAGATATATTTAAAAAGAAAGTCCTTCAAGGAGATGTTTGGAATTATGTTGGCACACCCTGTGATATGTGGAACAATATGGCTATACATATTAGGAAAGTGGCGAAAGATGTGTTAGGGGTATCTAGGGGAGGTGTACCGGCACAAAAAGAAGCTTGGTGGTGGAGTGAAGTAGTACAAAATAAAATCAAGGCAAAGAGGGCAAGTTACAAATTACATTATGCTAAGAAAACTAGTGAAACTTTAGAAGCTTATAAGAAAGCAAAGAAGGAAGCAAAAAAGGCCGTTAGTGAAGCAAAAGCTAAGATTTGGGAGGACTTATATAAAAAACTCAACTCAAAAGAGGGTGAAAGAGATATTTTTAGGATAGCTAGGGCTAGAGATAAGAAAACTAAAGATCTTAATTATGTTAGATGCATAAAAGATGAGGATGAAAAAATTCTAGTGGCAAATGATGATATAAGAAATAGATGGAAAAACTATTTTTATAATCTTTTTAATGAAAATAAAGATGTTAGTATTAGTTTAGGAGATTTAGCCAAGTCAGAAAAGTATATAAACCACAATTTCTACCGACGTATTGAAAAGAATGAAGTCAAAGAGGCTCTTAAACATATGAAGAGTGGTAAATCGGTAGGACCAGATAATATTCCTATAGAAGTTTGGAAAATACTAGGAGAAATAGGAATCACTTGGCTCACAAGACTATTTAATGAAATATGGAAAAACCAAAAGATGCCCGAGGAATGGAGAGCAAGTACACTTATACCCGTATATAAGAACAAGGGAGACATTCAAAATTGTGCGAATTATCGAGGTATCAAGTTAATGAGTCATACTATGAAATTATGGGAAAGAATTATCGAACGTAGGTTAAGACAAGTATCAAGTACAACAGAGAACCAATTTGGATTTATGCGAGGTAGATCTACTATTGAAGCGATTCACCTTTTGAGACGTCTTATGGAACATTTTAGAGCAAAAAAGAAAGACCTTCACATGATATTTATTGATCTAGAAAAGGCTTATGATAGGGTACCGAGGGAGGTTCTTTGGAGAACTTTGGAATAAAGAGGTATCCCATTGACATATATTAACCTTATAAGAGACATGTATGATGGTGCAAAAACATGTGTGAGGACTCATGAAGGAACGACAGACTTCTTTGAAGTTAATATTGGGTTATATCAAGGATCAACTTTAAGTCCATACTTATTTATAATGGTGATGGATGAGTTAACAAAACATATTCAAGATGAAGTACCTTGGTGTATGTTATTTGCAGATGACATTGTATTAGTGGAGGAGTCTAAGGAAAAGTTAATAGAAAATTGGAACTATGGAGAGAAACATTAGAAAACAAAGGCCTCAGACTTAGTAGAACAAAGACAAAATATATGGAATGTAAGTTTGATCATTTGGCTACTTCAGAGGACATAGAAATTAAAATTGGCACACATTGCATTCCCCAAAATGAAAGTTTTAAATACCTAGGGTCAATTTTTCAAAGTGATGGAAGAATTGATGGAGATGTTATACATAAAATTAATGCTGGTTGGTTAAAATGGAGAGGAGCATCAGGTATTCTATGTGATAAGAAGATGCCATTAAAATTAAAAGGTAAATATTATAGAGCAGCAATTAGGCCTGCCATGTTTTATGGTTCTGAGTGTTGGGCAGTTAATCATCAACATTTACAAAAGATGTCTGTGACAGAAATGAAGATGTTGAGATGGATGAGTGGTCATACAAGAAATGACCGTATACATAATGAGGTTATTAGAAACAAATTAGGAGTGGCACCAATAGAGGATAAAATGAGAGAACATCGTTTAAGATGGTTTGGACATATAGAAAGAAGATCAAAAGAAGAACCTGTAAGAAGGTTAGAAAAACTAAATTTTGAAAGTATTAAAAGAGGTAGAGGACGACCACAAAAGTGTTGGAAAGAAACAATAAAGAATGATCTAGCTTATTGGGAGTTAACTGCTAACATGGCACACGATAGGGATCTGTGGAAACAAAGAATCCATGTAGCCGACCCCGTCTAGTATGGGAAAAGGCTTAGTTGTTGTTGTTGTTGTTGTAGTAGTAGGAGCAAATCATAGGCATTTCAAGGTTGCCTACATTTCACTCCTCTCTCTAAAGCCTATTTACTTTGGCTCTTATTGTTTCAACATCCACCAAACAACAAACATAGAACATGCGGTGCACATACCTGCTCTGGTGTGATTATTTGCTTTATGTTGAAGAACAAATGCCGTTGATAATGATGAATGAAGAGAAGAAAGAGAAAGCAATTCTGGAGCACGTCGAACATGTGGCCTTATAGATCTCTTATCATAAAGACCTGTATCCACTGGACTAATCAGTTGAAATATATTACTAATATTAATATGAAAAGCACAATTGCAAATATAGCTAGTTCAAGCTAGTAGTGCATACAATCAAAGACATTTTCAACTTAATTATTATGAATGAGGGCAAAACTTCTATCACCACAAATTCAGTGAGAAATCATTCCCAACAATTATTCGAGATCAGTGTATCACAAGAAAAAAGAGCCACGGGAGCCATTGATAACTAGAATTATGCAGGAACAATTATAACAAATTTTCAGCTTTTGCACCCTCTTCTGATCTAATGTGTGAAATTAACGCAAACAGCTCAGTATGCTATGCAGTTTACAATTACCACAAACAAACAAACCTCATAAATAGAAAGAACACCCTTTTGTGTGCCATCTCCACCAATTATATAAAGCTGGATAAAGCTCGATAGGAAACGATCCTTAGGTTTATATGAGAAACGTTACTACTAAAGAAAAACAAAACCCTAACAAGCACCACAATAGGTGCTGTCATGGGATTGGCTACATAAACTCTAAACTGATATTCGGATTGTTCTGGCTGATATGGGCATTTAAATATAAAAGATATAAAGAAAGAGTTCCAAACTTTACTTTACGCACCTGGTTAGTTCCCCTGTCCACAATGCTATCAACTATCCTTTGTAATTTGCCAACCTCGAGCTGTCCCAAGAATTGTGCTATAGCACGCTATTGATAACATAGGTTGGAGTGCAGGTGCACGATACGAGAGTTATAAAAAATCATGGGTGCGGGGATATGGCTATAGATAAGCATAATTAATGTATATCATGATATAATTGATAATATTTCATAAAACTATTGATGACTGTTAAATAACCCTATGTGAATCAATGAATATTACCCTTTAGATTAAATAATCGGTCAATACTTACAAAGTGTCCTAGCGACATAGTGTGAATATTTAAAATAGATAGCATCAGGTCGGATATGGAAGAAATACGGATGTTGAGTGTTGTCCAACATGGGTACCGTAGCCTGGTAGATGTGTCTATGGACATAAACAAACTTATTTTCTAGGTCATTCTTTCCCGATATTGCATGGTCTCTATGAGTTGCTCTAAGCAATAATTTGTGGTACTTCCTTCGGTTAGTAGTGACAATTTGGTACATGATACAAAACCCAACATGAAAGCGATTCGTAAAAACTGTAATTTGTGTTGAAGGTCAGCAATACTGGGGACGTGCTCGTGTCGGTGTAAGGCAACAAACAACAACAACAACAACTAAGCCTTTTCCCATACTAGACGGGGTCGGCTACATGGATTCTTTGTTTCCACAGATCCCTATCGTGTGCCATGTTAGGAGTTAACTCCCAATAAGCTAGATCATTCTTTATTGTTTCTTTCCAACACTTTTGTGGTCGTCCTCTACCTCTTTTAATACTTTCAAAATTTAGTTTTTCTAACCTTCTTACAGGTTCTTCTTTTGATCTTCTTTCTATATGTCCAAACCATCTTAAACGATGTTCTCGCATTTTATCCTCTATTGGTGCCACTCCTAATTTGTTTCTAATAACCTCATTATGTATACGGTCTTTTCTTGTATGACCACTCATCCATCTCAACATCTTCATTTCTGTCACAGACATCTTTTGTACATGTTGATGATTAACTGCCCAACACTCAGAACCATAAAACATGGCAGACCTAATTGCTGCTCTATAATATTTACCTTTTAATTTTAATTGTATCTTCTTATCACAAAGAATACCTGATGCTCCTCTCCATTTTAATCAACTAGCATTTATTCTATGTGTAACATCTCCATCACTCTAAAATTGACCCTAGGTATTTAAAACTTTCCTTTTGGGGAATGCAATGTGTGCCAATTTTAATTTCTATGTCCTTTGAAGTAACCAAATGATCAAATTTACATTCCATATATTTTGTCTTTGATCTACTAAGTCTGAGGCCTTTGCTTTCTAATGTTTCTCTCCATAGTTCCAATTTTCTATTAACTTTTTCCTTAGACTCCTCCACTAATACAATGTCATCTGCAAATAACATACACCAAGGTACTTGGTCTTGAATATGTTTTGTTAACTCATCCATCACCATTATAAATAAGTATGGACTTAAAGTTGATCCTTGATGTAACCCAATATTAACTTCAAAGAAGCCTGTCGTTGTCGTTCCTTCATGAGTCCTCACACATGTTTTTGCACCATCATACATATCTCTTATAAGGTTAATATATGTCAATGGGATACCTCTTTTTTCCAAAGTTCTCCAAAGAACCTCCCTCGGTACCCTATCATAAGCTTTTAGGGTTTTTCTTTTTTCCTCTAAAATTTTCCATAAGACGTCTCAAAAGGTGAATCGCTTCAATAGTAGATCTGCCTGACATGAATCCAAATTGGTTCTCTGTTGTACTTGATACTTGTCTTAACCTATGTTCGATAATTCTTTCCCATAATTTCATAGTATGACTCATTAACTTGATACCTCTATAATTCGCACAATTTGAATGTCTCCCTTGTTCTTATATATGGGTATAAGTGTACTTTCTCTCCATTTCTCGGGCATCTTTTGGTTTTTCCATATTTTATTAAATAGTCTTTCTCCTAGTATTTTCAAAACTTCTATAGGAATATTATCCGGTCCTACCTATTTACCACCCTTCATATGTTTAAGAGCCTCTTTGACTTTATTCTTTTGAATACGTCGGTAGAAATTGTGGTTTATATACTTTTCTGACTTGGCTAAATCTCCTAAACTAATACTAACATCTTTATTTTCATTAAAAAGATTATAAAAATAGTTTTTCCATCTATTTCTTATATCATCATTTGCCACTATAATTTTTTCATCCTCGTCTTTTATGCATCTAACATAATTAAGATCTTTAGTTTTTTATCTCTAGCCCTAGCTATCCTAAAAATCTCTTTCACCCGCTTTTGAATTGAGTTTTTTATATAAGTCTTCCAAATCTTAGATTTTGCTTCACTAACGGCCTTTTTCGCTTCCTTCTTTGCTTTCTTATAGGCTTCTAAAGCTTCACTAGTTTTCTTAGCATAATGTAATTTGTAACATGCCCTCTTTGCCTTGATTTTATTTTGTACTACTTCACTCCACCACCAAGCTTCTTTTTGTGCCGGTACACCTCCCTTAGATACCCCTAACACATCTTTTGCCACTTTCCTAATATGTATAGCCATATTGTTCCACATATCACAGGGTGTGCCAACATAATTCCAAACATCTCCTTGAAGTACTTTCTGTTTAAATATATCTTCTTTCTCGCTTTTGAGGTTCCACCATTTAGTCCGAATAGCTCGATGCACTCTTTTCTTCTTTGTCCATTTTTTTATTTGTAAATCCATAACTAAAAGTTGATGTTGGGTGGTTAAGCTTTCTCCTGAAATTACCTTACAATCTTTACAACACGCTTTATCTTTTTTTCTACAAATAAAGTAATCAATTTGTGTTTGTGATAAGCCACTCTTATAAGTAATTAAATGTTCATCTCGTTTTTTGAAGATTGTATTGACTATAAAGAGATCAAATGCCATAGCAAAATTTAAAATCTCCCTACCTTCCTCGTTTATATCTTCAAAACCAAAGTTTCCATGAATCCCTTGATATCCTAATGCCTCTTTACCGACATGTCCTTTTAAATCTCCTCCTAAACAAATCATCTCCCTTTGTGGAATCTTTTGAAACACCTTATCTAACTCTTCCCAAAAAACTGTCTTTATACCATCTTCTAGTCCTACTTGGGGTGCGTAAGCACAAACTATATTCAAAACCTCTACTGCTAACACTAATTTCAACGTCATGATTTGGTCACCATATCGTTGTATGTCTACTACACTCTCCTTTAAATCTTTATATATGATAATACCAACTCTGTTTCGAGCCTTTTCTTTACCTGAGTACCATAATTTAAAACCTGTATCCTCTATCTCCTTTGCTTTTTCTCCAACCCATTTTGTCTCTTGTAAACATAGAATATAAATCTTTCTCCGAATCATAGTATCTACCACCTCCATTAGCTTACCCGATAATGTTCCGATGTTGCAAGAACCAATACGAATCTTATTATCTAGGACTAGCTTCCTTACCCCCCGCATCCATCCATAATCAAAATGTGGAGACCCTCTCAGAAAATTTTTCACTACATTCGGGCGGCAATGTAGCGAGACTAACTTCTTTACCCACACTTGTCCATGATGTGGGAACCCTCTCTGCAATTGATTCACTACATTCGGGCTAAAATGTAGTGGCCCTTGCTTACTTCTTATTGTATTCGGGTTCTGCAGCACGTCGCTAGGTGGGGACGCCCCAAAACAATGCTCATAAAAATCCAACGAAGTTTTACGCTGGCTGTCGGAAGCCTAACACAACCCTCCTCCTTTATTCGGGCTTGGGACCGGCAATGCAAGGGTGATCCCTTACATGGGAGGAGTTTGTCGGTGTAAGGCAACACGACAAAAAATTGTGTCTTCTTCCTATTAATCATGCCATGACACGAGCACGATCCAATCCACCAAAACCCTAAAGCTTCCCTTTCTTCATAATTTCACTCGTCATTGTCTGTCTGCCTCTGACAACCATCATCTTACAACAGTGGCATGCTGTAGACCATGATTCAGCATACACCCTTCGAGCTATGCACCTAAACAAAACTTAGTTTGAAAAATTATCATAAATATACATTTTTTAGGAGAGACCAGCCGCGAGACCAGGGTTTGGGCTCTTTCAACCAAATCCTATTTCAATCTTACTAGCGACGGTGAGCTATTTGAATCCTAGAGAGGCACCCAGTGTTTCTTTATTCTTTCTTGTGAGAAGGAGAGACACATTCATGTCAGAAGCTTGTTGTCTCCCTCTAAAGTGGTGAGTTCCTTGTGATTTTTTGCAAATGTATCAGCATACTGCGAGAGATATCCTTCTTGCGTTCCTTTGATATTGGTCATGAATGCTCTTGAGTCTTGACCACGCAGCTTTGAGTCTCCACAAGGTAATCTCTTCTCCATTTCCTTCTCTAAACTCTTACACGTTTCAGCGACACCTTATTTTTTTCCCAGTCGGCTTGTTGCAGATCAACTTGAAGAGAATGGAGTGATAGATGCAAGAGTTAAAATGGTTTTGCCTTTGTCATGTACAATGTGCCATTTTCATGTGAACCCGAACCCGAACCCGACTGGGTTGTGTCCCTATGGACAAATGGGTATACAAACTTAAACAGGTTCTGTTTGTATTTGCTTGGCTTGGAGACAAACACAAAGTAGACACAACCCAAACATGACCTGTTTACCCAAAGTGCCAACCCTATCTTCAGTTTGTCTTCTCCATGAACTTATAATCGCTTCAATTTGAAGAGCTATAGATTTGTTGACAATTTCATCTATGTTGTCAGTAGTTCGATATATTAGGCAATATATTCCTGAGCTATCTTCTATGCCATACCTTCAGCGCTATAGCGGTAACTTTGCATTGTCTACGGACAATAGCTAACTTACATCACTTTTTTCTGGTTAGTGGTTCTCCTTTCCTCTTCCCTGCTAACACTTTATTAGGATTGAGCATTAACTCCCCGTTAACCGCTATTAATAATATTGTTCTGCGCTAGTTGGATGTTTCACCTCTTTTGGGTTTTGTCATGTACAAAATGATCTTCATGCAAACACTTTCTGCACATCTAATGCATTTTGCAGATGCACATCTTTGAGCTCATGGTTCTTTTTCTATGAGCAAATAAATTTATGATGTAACTTGGTAATATTGTTCTTATTGCAGATGAAAACGGGTTGGGTAGCACTTGTTTTATGCTTAAATATAAGTGTAGATCCACCTGATGTTATAAAAATATCTCCTTGTGCAAGGATGGAGTGCTGGACAGGTATGCAGATACAGGCATTTGCTATTGTATTTTATTATGTTTCAGTTATTTCTGGCTGTACTTTGTCTGTTTCTGTTCCTCTGTTGCTTAATACTGTGCCTTATTGCCGCATGGATTGTCTGTCAATGTATGTATGTGTGCTTCGGTATGTTTTTATGAACTTGCATTTGTAAAATTTTATGCATTGCCCACAATGGAATCCGACGAGTTAACATAAGGACTATCACTGTTGCAACCGTTTCATTGGAAAATAAATTACCTTTGTGGAAAAGTAGGTCATGGATGTGCATATGCATGGGTCTGTTTAGTGTTTATTTCTGATAACTCTGATATCATATGTGAAGTAGAATTTTGGCATGTTTTGTTCATTTTTTGCATACTTCATTGACTTCTTTCGTTAGAAAAACATGCCATGTGTGCATTTATGACATGCATTTTGAGTTCTATGTAATGCAGGTATGCCTTTATGGGTTTCAGGTGTGTGTTATGTGGCAAAATGTTGTTACTGTGTCAAACATAACCTGTGGAAAAAGCGACTTCATTTTGATGTAATGAGTGTTGTTTGAATGAAGCAGGACAAAACGTTCTGCATATAGGTCCTCCATGATTGTGCATAATGTGTACACTTATACCTATAACTTCCGGTATGCATATGGTCGATTATGACAATTTATTGCATTAATGGTTAAAGATGATACCACACATAAATCATCTGATTATGCCGTAGGGAAGCATAAACGCATTGATTATGAAGCATCATAAGATTCTTAGGTGCTTCCCTGTTGGAGATCTATAGGGAACTTCAAAATCAAAATCATGGGTGCAGGATACCGATATATCATGTATATGTGTGTGTGCGTGGAGTATATAATTCTATACAACAACAACAAACAACAACAACAACTAAACCTTTTCCCATACTAGACGGGGTCGGCTACATGGATTCTTTGTTTCCACAGATCCCTATCGTGTGCCATGTTAGCAGTTAATTCACAGTAATCTAGATCATTCTTTATTGTTTCTTTCCAACACTTTTGTGGTCGTCCTCTACCTCTTTTAATACTTTCCAAATTTAGTTTTTCATACCTTCTTACAGGTTCTTTACATAATTCTATACCATTCACAATATTCCATAAAATTCACAGAAAAATCACTTTTCAGAAGATGTTATTCCGTAATGAAGTAATACTTTAATGATTTGTCAACATTTGATAGAATGCAGGAAAAGGCAAAACTAGAGGAAAGAGCGCTGTTTCTAGCCGTGTCTGGCTTGTAACAACACCTGCTCCAGCATCGTCCCAGTGTCTGACATGACGCTTCACCTAAGTGAAATATTCGTATAACATGAATCTATATAAGACTTAATTTTTGCTGGGATGAACCAAACTTGTGGTATATTGGGGTCCAAGGCTTAAAATTTATTGATCTTATTTAATTCCCTTTCTGGTGCTTAGTGAACCAGCCATCCTTTCAGAGAATACATCGTCAGAAATTTGAACTCCTAAGTTAAAAATTTTATTGTTCTTATTGATATAAAAGTACGGTGTTCACTCTGGTTCCAATGACGTGTAAGCTATGCCTGAGCAACGTCTCTTCAAGTACATTGTCTCATGTAACTTGCTCTTTCATCCAATTCCTTCATATCTTCTTAGAATGAAAATGTAATTCGTCTTTGAGATGATACAATGCTTGTTTTTTCTGACAGTTTTTTTTTGGGAAACACAGGCAACATTAATGGATCTGTTTGTTATTTTTATAGATCCATTTTCAATGGCAGCTACGAAGGCAATTGATACAATTGGGAAAGCCTTACATGCTCAGTATGAACGATGGCAGCCTCGGGTAGAGCATATTGTGTTTGTATGTTAAGTAGGTCTCTGGATCTGAGATTAATCTGGCATTACCGTTGCATGTGCAGGCCAAGTATAAGATTCAAGTTGATCCGACAGTAGATGAAGTGAAGAAGCTTTGCAATACTTGCAGGAAGTATGCAAAGTCAGAGAGAGTGGTTTTTCATTATAATGGGCATGGAGTGCCAAAGCCAACAGCTAATGGTGAAATTTGGGTGTTCAATAAGGTACTTGTGTTCAAACCTTATTTTGCTGTTTGACGTGTTACATGATGCACTTGATATTGAGTTTGCACTTTGTTACCTGTTACAGAGCTATACACAGTATATTCCATTGCCAATTGCTGATTTGGATTCATGGCTGCAAACGCCATCACTTTATGTTTTTGACTGCTCTGCTGCAGGGATGGTTGTTGATGCATTCTCCGAGGTATGCCTGATATACTTAAGGTGTCTGATTTAGCTTTATGGGTAAATGCATGTTAGCAATAGCATTTAGCAGCGATAAGCTGCTGCCCCCTTTGCTGAAACCTCACGGAAGCGGACTTAGTGGGATTAACATTAAGAATAAATACATAAGTATGTGCAAATAGATAATCTAATACTAATTCTAAAAGGAAAATGCATGACATTTTAGGATCATTAACACTTGAAAGTGGAACACTGAAGTGGTTCCATCAAGAATAAAAATTGTGGATGCATTTGAATACTACAACCATGGATTTAGGAATTTATAATGCAATAAGGAAAAAAAAAAATGGAGGGAAGGGAAATTGAAAGTAGTAAGAACAAAAATGGAGGAAAAAAAGTACGTATTGCCAGCTTAGCCAGACAAGCTTAGCGCCATAAGCAGGTACTTATTCCTTTTAGTAAGACTGCCACAAAATAAGGGTGCCTTGGAGCCTATGAACGTTGTGCCAATGTTGTAAAACCATATCATATCATATGGAGTGACATGCTGATATGGTATACTGATATATGAATCGATATAATTCGGGTACGTTCAATGAATCAAGTTGTATTGGCCTCTACATAAGATACTTTGTCATGTATAATACAATGCAATATTGCATCAGAGTGTACAATTGAGGTTGTATCATATAACTCGATTATGCCCTTTTTTTTCTCTGAAAATGAATAACAGCTGCTTATTTAAACTAATGCGATGCAAAAGGGGACTCATTTTCAAACTTTCTTTCTCTTTCATACCCTTTACAAATGCTTGTTCTTACATTTTCTCACAAAAATATCTTAAACTTTTTGGGATTCTGTGAAAATCCAAGCCTTTATTGCAAGTCAAAACCAAAATTTCAGCAACTTACTCGAAATTCACATGAAACCTTTAGGCATCATGTGAAGAGTTTGCATACCTACCCAATATCACTGATGCTGGATGCCCATTAAAAGTTCAATGATATAGTGGCCACAAACCCGCTAGTTCACTATAGTGGACGTTATAGCATTCTATAGATGACATAGGTCCTAACCTTGGGGGAATATGATTATGGAAATATTATTAAGTATCAAATGTATTACACGATATGTCATGATAGGTATCGTCTCAAGGGTGGGCCTTAAAGGCCTGCCACCTACTCCTATCTGCCATTTTCACAAGTCAGAGGGCAGATTTTGCCAGATTTTTGCTGGAGCTGCTCGATTTTAAGGATTTCAGTATTCATAGAATTTTTTCATCATGGTTCTTCGCACATCTTTTCAGATTTGTGATATCAAATATTCTTTTCCATGCATTTTGAAGGTTTGTCTTTTATGCACAATTATTTCTTCTTTTCGTAATCTTTTACATTTTCTAATGATTTTGACCGTCTTTTTAGTTTTCAAGCATTTCTTCTTCATCCAAAAATCTGATGAAATGTGAAATTATTTTGGGTAGGAAAAGCAGGAAAACATAATTGCTCTGTATTGTATTTTTATTTTCTTCATTTTCTTCCGGAAGTAGATGGGTCACTTGCCTGAAGGAACATCTTCTGAGTATAGGTCAAAATGCTCCATCATGTCATATGGTACTGCCGCAGATAAAGGTTGTTATGATTTAAGAATTGAAAGCAAAGGCCAACTAGAAGAAAACTGTGCTAGCAGAACTTCCTAGATTTTAGAGAAACAATCTCAAGACATGTATTAATTTTTTTCAATTGACGTTGATGTTATGTAGTATTTATCATAACCTATCATAGTTTACTTGTATTAGGGTTTAAATCTTTAAAGTTTTTATGATGTACTTACATAAGATGTAATTGTAAAAAGAAGAAGGAAATTTCACAAAACTATCCTATGGTTTTCTGTTTTAACACTTTAGGACCTTTACTTCTCTTAATGTGACAGTGGTTTCCGCTCTTAATGAAAGAGAAACCTCTACTGTAACGATAATAAGTTTTAGCTTGCTTGGCTCCTAAGTGGACATGTTGATGTGGCACTTGAGCCTATTCTATTGTTACATCGATCTATAACAACTAATACTATATAATGTAATATGATGTTGTAATTAACATTACAAGTAATATTTAATTGTAATAGATATTAATTAATATATATATATATATTATAAATTATATTAGTTTATATTATATTCTAATTAATATTCTAATTGATATGTAATAGTTACTACTTAATATTTATATTCTATAATTAATAATTATATTGATTTATAATTAATTATGTTTTTGTATTATATAATTCATATTAAATTTGCTATTTATTATTAATTTTTTTACTTAAGTTGATTAATACCTAATACTAGCTGACATTGTTTAAGTGCCATGTTTAAATGTTCATATAAGCATCGCGGAAGGGCTATTATATTAGAGGTCCTTTTTTGTTAACAGGAGGAACCTTAGCTCTCGGTTTTCTAATGCGACAAGTTGAGGTTTTAAAGGTGACAAAACAGGAAACCAAAACTTAGGTGAAGTTTTCTCAAAAAATAAAACAACAACTAAGCCTTTTCCCTTATTCGATGGGGCCAACTACATGAATTCTTTGTTTCTACATAGCCCTATCATGTGCCATGTTAGCAGTTAACTCACAATAAGCTAGATCATTCTTTATTATTTATTTCCAACACTTTTGTGGTCGTCCTCTATCTCTTTTAATACTTTCAAAATCTAGTTTTTCATACCTTCTTAAAGGTTCTTTTTTTTTATCTTCTTTCTATATGTCCAAACCATCTTAAAGGATATTCTCTCATTTTATCCTATATTGGTGCCACTCCTAATTTGTTTTTAATAACCTCATTATGTATACAGTCTTTTCTTGTATGACCACTCATCCATCTCAACATCTTCATTTCTGTTACATACATCTTTTGTACATTTTGATGATTAATTTCCCAACACTCAAAACTATAAAACATGGTAGGTATTTACCTTTTAACTTTAATGGTATCTTCTTATCACAAGGAATACCTTTTGCTCCTCTCCATTTTAACCAACCAGCATTAATTCTATGCGTAACATCTCCATCAATTCTTTCATTGAAAAATTGACCCTAGGTATTTAAAACTTTCCTTTTGGGGGATTTAATGTGTGCCAATTTTAATTTATATGTCCTCTGAAATAACCAAATGATCAAACTTACATTTTGTATATTCTGTCTTTGTTCTACTAAGTCGAAAGCCTTTACTTTCTAATGTTTCTCTCCATAGTTTCAATTTTCTCAAAAAATAAAATATAATTATTTTGTTTGCGATTATATTAGAGGTCCTTTTTTGTTATGTAATATTTATCAAAACATAATCATAGCTTGCTTGTATTAGAGTTTATATCTTTAAAGTTTTTATATAACAACAACTAAGCTTTTCGCATACTAGATGGGGTCAGCTACATTGAATTCTTTGTTTCCACATATTCCTATCATAATTTGTAGAATCCATGATAGATAAGTCTGACAAGGTTTTACGTTGGTTGTCGGAAGCTTAATGCAACCCTCTTCATTTATTCGGGCTTGGGACCGGCCATGCAAGGGTGAACCCTTACGTGGGCGGTTAAAATTTTTATGATGTACTTAATTAAGATGTAATTGTGATTATAAAAAAGAAGGAAATTTCACGATACTACCCTATGGTTTTCGTTTTTAACACTTTAGCACCTTAACTTCTCTTGCAATCAAATTATGACCGTGGTTTCCACTCTTAATAAAAAAGAAACGTCTACTGTAATGATAATAAATTTGAGTTCACTTGGCTCCTAAGTAGACATGTCGACATGGCACTTGAGCCTATTCTGTTGTTACATCCATCTATAACAACTAATACTATATAATGTAATATAATAGTGTAATTAACATTACAGGTAATATTTAATTGCAATAGATATTAACTAAAATAATATTATAAAATAATATTTAATAGTTAGTACTTACTATTTATATTCTATAATTAATAATTATATTGATTTATAATTAATTATGTTTTTGTATTATAAAATTCATATTAAATTTATTATTAATATTTTTACATAAGCTGATTAATACCTAATACTAGCTGACATGGTTCAAGTGCTGCATTAACATGTCCATGGACATGTAGGCATTGCACAAGAGCTATTATATTGGAGGTCCTTTTTTGTTAACGGTAGGAACCTTAGTTCTCGGTTTTAGAACGCGAGAAGTTGAGGTCTTAATGTTAAAAGTGTGAAAACCGAAAAGTAGAGGGTACTTTGGTGAAATTTTCTCAAAAAATTAAATATAACCATAGTGGTAATGTTTTGATGATAATTTTACATCTATTAGTTTGTTGTTGATGCATTGTTTGATTTGTTCCGGTTAATTTGTTAGGGTTGTTAGTTTATTAATGAATGATATAATTTTCTTGTTAATTATGCCATCATGTTTTTCATGTATCTTGGTTTTTCTACAACTTTTTTTAGGATTCTAAGGATTTTTTGGTTTTTCATTGAACTTTTTTCTATTTTCTTTTTGGAAAAAGTCCACTATGGTTGATATGTATAGATACAAAACTGGTTCATGTAGGTCACCTTTTAACACTGTGCGTATCAATATGGATAACCTTGCTTCTTGAGAGGTATATGGAGAAGTTATTTAGTGTCAGTTTAGATTATGAAATGCAAGAGACACCGTTTTCTCAAAAGATTTAAGAAAATGGGAAACTACAACTGTTATGAACATTAGTGTTGGATCTCATTCCAACATGAGATCAGTTGTGGCTGGTGCCGGCATTGCATAACCTCCACTAACGCAGACTGGGCGAGTCATATAAAATTAAAACTTTACATATTTAAGTGTCAATTCAATTATTCAATACATTTCATGAACATGAATTGGTTTAAATAGTAAATAATGAATATATAGAACGTCTGAAACATCATTATGAAGTATAAATCATCACCAGTTCTGTTTTTTGTAAAATATTCTATGAATGTGCATCATATTTCTTAATATGCTACAATTGCATCATATTTCTTTAATATGCTACAATTGTCACTTATGAACTTAGAACTTTCTAGCGTTATCTTGACATTCCAGTGAAGCACATATAAGCTTATAAAAGTGGCAAATTGACCTTAACCTATGCAAAGGATAGGGAAAAAGAACAAATAGTGTTAAATTTACATACAAAAGATAATTTATATACTGATTTTAAAGGTGATAGATGGAAGATGGACAAAGCAAATGTATGATCTACATGTAACAATATATTATCTTGGTACAATAACAACAACTAAGCCTTTTCCCATACTAAACGGGGTCGGCTACATGGATTCTTTTTTTCCACAGAGCCCTATCATGTGCCATGTTAGCAGTTAACTCACAATAAGCTAGATCATTCTTTATTGTTTCTTTCCAACACTTTTGTGGTTCTACCTCTTCTAATACTTTTCAAATTTAGTTTTCATATATTTTTACTGGTTCTTCTTTCCTAAGTCATACAGACACTTCTAAGGGGTGGAGTGCCGACCTCGACACTGGTCCGACACCGTGTCGGTGCGGTATGGCCAAGTTTTTTTTTTTTTTTGCATTTTTTTTGTAACTCATGAATAAATGGGTCCGGATAATGAAGATTGATTTGTGTATTATGATGAAATTAGTAGTTGTTTACCATTTATATGTTTTGCTTTAATATAAAGTTGTGTACTTGCTATTGTAGCTGTATACAATATTAGCTTTAATGATTTAGGTGCGAACAATTGCTTTCTTATTACTCAATATGATTGGATTCTTGACTCCATATTGTATGCCTTTGCACAGAATAATCTCTGTCACCAAACACATTTAAAGACCAGGAACATTACCATATCAATAGAACAGAAGAGTATGACATCACTAGTGGATCCTAGCACAAATACTAGTATAAGTTATATCCTATAAAAGATCTTGAAACTCTTTGAATCCATAACTTGGATATTTTGCAGCTCGTAAAATCATTGTAAGTTTCACATCATTATGAGGGAACTTGCTAATTGATACCTATGTGCACCCAAAATTAGCAAATACTAGTTGTATTATGATTGATTTATGTAGCTTGAATATTATATATAATATATAATATTATATACCCTATCTGTGTCGCCGCACCCAAAATTTTTGAAATTTGCCGTATCCCGTACCCTCACCCGTGTGACATAGCTTCTTTCTATATGTCCAAACCATTTTAAACGATATTCTCTCATTTTATTCTCTATTGGTACCACTCCTAATTTATTTCTAATAACCTCATTATGTATACAATCTTTTCTTATATAACCACTCATCCATCTCAATATCTTCATTTTTGTCACATACATCTTTTGTACATGTTGATGATTAACTGCCCAACACTCAGAACCATAAAACATGGCAGGTCTAATTACTGCTCTATAATATTTACCTTTTAACTTTAATGATATCTTCTTATAACAAAAAATACCTAATGCTCCTCTCCATTTTAACCAATCAGTATTAATTTTATGCGTAACATCTCCATCAATTCTTCCATCACTTTGAAATATTGACCCTAGGTATTTAAAACTTTCCTTTTGGGGGATGCAATGTGTGTCAATTTTAATTTTTATGCCCTCTTAAGCAACCAAATGATGAAACTTACATTCCATATATTCTGTCTTTGTTCTACTAAGTCGGAGGCCTTTGCTTTCTAATGTTTCTCTCCATAGTTCCAATTTTCTATTAACTTTTTCCTTAGACTCCTCCACTAATACAATGTCATCTGCAAATAACATACACCAAGGTCCTTAGACTCCTCCACTAGACGGGGTCGGCTACATGGATTCTTTGTTTCCACAGATCCCTATCGTGTGCCATGTTAGCAGTTAACTCCCAATAAGCTAGATCATTCTTTATTGTTTCTTTCCAACACTTTTATGGTCTTCTACCTCTTTTAATACTTTCCAAATTTAGTTTTTCTAACCTTCTTATAGGTTCTTCTTTTGATCTTCTTTCTATATGTCCAAACCATCTTAAACGATGCTCTCTCATTTTATCCTCTATTGGTGCCACTCCTAATTTGTTTCTACGGTCTTTTCTTGTATGACCACTCATCCATCTCAACATCTTCATTTCTGTCACAGACATCTTTTGTACATGTAGATGATTAACTGCCCAACACTCAGAACCATAAAACAGGGCAGGCCTAATTGCTGCTCTATAATATTTACCTTTTAATTTTAATGGTATCTTCTTATCACAAAGAATACCTGATGCTCCTCTCCATTTTAGCCAACCAACATTTATTCTATGTGTAACATCTCCATCAATTCTTCCATCACTCTTAAAAATTGACCCTAGGTATTTAAAACTTTCCTTTTGGGGAATGCAATGTGTGCCAATTTTAATTTCTATGTCCTTTGAAGTAACCAAATGATCAAACTTACATTCCATATATTCTGTCTTTGTTCTACTAAGTTTGAGGCCTTTGCTTTCTAATGTGTCTCTCCATAGTTCCAATTTTCTATTAACTTTTTCCTTAGATTCCTCCACTAGCACAATGCCATCTGCAAATAACATACACCAAGGTACTTGATCTTGAATATGTTTTGTTAACTCATCAATCACCATTATAAATAAGTACGGACTTAAAGTTTATCCTTGATGGAACCCAATATTAACTTCAAAGAAGTCTGTCATTCCTTCAAGAGTCCTCACACATGTTTTTGCACCATCATACATGTCTCTTATAAGGTTAATGTATGTCAATGGGATACTTCTTTTTTCTAAGGTTTTCCAAAGAACCTCTCTCGATACCCTATCGTAAGCTTTTTTTAGAGCAATAAATATCATGTGAAGGTTTTTCTTTTTTGCTCTAAAATGTTCCATAAGACGTCTCAAAAGGTGAATCGCTTCAATAGTAGATCTGCTTGACATGAATCCAAATTGGTTCTCTGTTGTACTTGATACTTGTCTTAACCTACGTTTGATAATTCTTTCCCACAATTTTATAGTATGGCCATTAACTTGATACCTCGATAATTCACACAATTCTGAATGTCTCTCTTGTTTTTATATATGGGTATAAGTGTACTCGTTCTCCATTCCTCGCTCCAAGGTACCTTCATTTTTGGTTTTTATCTTGGTCTTGTCATAAAATTTCTCCCAATTTTGTAGAAGATGAGGTGGTGTAGAAAGGGATATTAATCACAATTGACCTTAACATGCATGTGATTACAAAGAGCAACATCCACTTGGAACTGACTAGCTACATTCATAGAGCAGAAATTTTGGGAGGCCAGTTTCAATTCCAGCTTGCAGCTTACGATGAAGGTGCTAATTTTGTTTTGGGGAGAATCCTCTAATATTCTAGAGGATGATGATGCTCCATTTTGATGATGATGATTACAACCAATATGATGCATTTGTTAATAATGATCCTCAAGGTGTGGATTGAATCCTATTGTACCTAAGTTGTCTCTGTCTCTTGCTGTGGTATAACTGGTTAGTTCTTGTGGCTTTACCCTTTCTGTTTATGTTTTTCGTTTGCTTGTTAGTAACTGAGTATTTCTTGTACAATTATAGTACTTTTTGTGTGTGATATTTGATAAATAGACATTGTTTCTGCTTTTTCTTAACACTAGTCCATTCTTATTGATGTTTTCTGTAATTTGACAAATTTCATTTTTTTCTAAAGTTTGTTATTACTTAATTTTGAATCTTTAAATAAAGAAAAAACGAGTATCTTTTGTATCATTCAGAATGTTACATTCATGGTCTATTGGTAATATCTGCAAGATCCAAGACGTCATCTACAATATTTTAGCATGCTTAGGCATGCTAATATTTTAGCATGCTTAGGCATGCTACTGACAACATATGGGTAAACCTATGTAATTATATTGTGGCTTATCCATGTTGGTGGGATTGGATTGTTGCTAATGATTCTTTCGTCATTTTCCTTTCTGGAGTTGAGCCAAAGATGGAAGGGAAATGCACAATAAAGAAGTGTTTTTGGAGTTGTTCAGATTGGTTATTTTGAAAGACAAATGCTTTGGTTTGGGATATTATACTAACATCACCAGTGTTGTCTGACGCGTATCGTATCGTGTATCACTGGGCTCCACGATACGGGCGTATTGTATTGTATCGTATCGTACTTTAATATTAAAATAATACAAAAATTTATTAAAAATCAACAAAAATTAGTAAAAATCCGAAAAAAATCAAAACATTTCAGGAAAAATTCAGGAAAAATCTGGTAATTGCTTTAAATTCATGTACTGTAAGTTTAGTACAGATTAAGCATTCAACATTGAACAATTGCATATAAATTTACATATTTTGAATCCAAAAAATGAAATACATATTACAGACACAGTTATATTTTACAAATTGTAATCAGGATCATCAACTAAATAATCTTCATCTTCTCCTTGTTGCAGATCCTCATCAACATCATCAGCGACACCTTCTTCTTGGAAATCAAATTCTTCATCTCCTTGATTTTGTTGTTGCACTCCTAAATTAATCCAAGCAACGTCTTTTTGAGTTAGGAGGGCATTTTCTTCAGTGTCTTCCATAACCCAATCTTCTAATATATCAAAATTATCCAAACTTAGTGGATCAAACTGACATTCTTCTCTATTTACTTTTTTTAATTGCCTACGACAAACAAAGATAAACAATTAGTAAATAATATTACCAATTGAAGACTGAAGTTAAACAATATTGAATTAAAAATTTGAAAGTAATACAACATTACCTTTCACGAAGGCGCATGTTACAACGAATATAAACTAAATCATTTAGTCTTTTGTGTTCCAACCTGTTGCGCTTTTTTGTATGGATGTGTTAAAAAACACTCCAATTTCTTTCACAACCTGTTGCACTACAGGTTTGGCTTAAGACTCTCACAGCAAAATCTGTAAGGTTTGGACAATCAGTTCCAAACCTGTTCCACCAAACATCTGTAGAAAAAGACAAATATTAGAGACATAATCCACAATAATGTAAGATGAAACTTAAATATGAAAATAAATAATTTACCTGGATGCATCATAGTGCGGTTGCAAATTGCAACAGGCAAACCCATCAAGTGAAGAGCATTATCATATATCTCCATCTCTCGATGTATCGCATCTGCTATGCTCTCATTAGGGACTAATCTGTCGATACAATCAATGATTCCTCGATTAACCTCATCGTCCCTTTTAAAGGTTGCTGAGTACCTGAAAGATGGGTTTAGATAGTAGGATGTTGCATGATCTACTATCAATTATTTTCCATACGGGCACGTAATCTCTCTTTTTTCATTAAAGTTATTTTTGATGGCTTCTTTTGCCCTGTCCATGACTTCATAAAGGTAGCCCATAGATGGTTTCTCCTCGCTGTCAGCCAATCTCAAAACTTTCACTAAAGGATAAGTAATTTTCAAGAATCTGACACATGCATTCCAAAATGAACTTCTAAAAGCTATTTCTGCAATCTCATTCAACTTTCTATTCCTTTTGTTTTGAGGCAACTCTGCAAATTGTTGTCACTCATCTAAGGAGAACATTCTCTTTAAAGCTTGCTTTTGTCTCACAATACTCTGTACAGATAAGAAGTTTGTTGCGAACCGAATTGCAACTGTGCGAAGAAGCTCTACACCTTCTGTATATCTCCTCATCATACACAAAACAAATGCATGGTTGTAAATGAATTTTATAATATCTTGGCAACACTCAGTTGTTGCCTTTATTTCATCCATCTCACCAATGTCCTCGAGGATGAGATCATTATCTGTAATCAATTGAACTACATTCTCCACCCCAACCTCCTGTATAACCTTATCAAATTCATGTCATAGGATTTCTGCAGTGTGCCTCTCCTCTGACATATCTAGAGATCTAAAAAACATGAGTCCTTTAGGATAATATATAAGAAAGTTTAGCAATGTCCTTCCTCGCCTATCGGTCCATCAATCTGCCATGATAGTGTATACCGTTTCCTTCCATGACTGTCTCAAAGTCGAACAATATTGCTTCACTTCAATGACGGTCTAATCTAATATCTTCCTCTCAACTTCTAATAAGAGGGCATCCTGTATCCTGGACCAATGTTAGCTTGAAAATGAAAACTGTTTGCTACATTAAATGGAATGCATGCATCATAAAACCATCTTCCCACTGCAAGGTCCGCCTGATCATGCAGTTGTTCTGAAGCCATAGCAGCACGAATTCCAGGTGGAGCATAAGGTGTAGTGGAAGGAGGAAAGAACGAATGTATGGTAGAAGAAGTTCTTCCTCTACTCCTTCATGAACTTCCTCTTCTGCCACCTCCAAAGTCTTCAGCTGCAACCCTCTTTCCCCTGCTAGGTGCTCACGAACTGCTACTACGAATCTCTGTTCTAGCATCTGAAGGCAAACTATCAGTAAATCCAACTCCAATGACAATAGCATCATCAACTTCTTTACACATCTGGAAATCATCTTTTTGTTGTCTTCTTTCCTGTATGCTCTCAATCATCTGCAGGCATTGCCATTTAATACCTTTTGGCACACTTCTAACTCTGTCTGTGGAGAAACTTTTTTCTAGGTTTCTGCTAGGTGGTATTTCAATCTTGAAATTCTACCACTAACCACATTTTCACAAAATAAGCATCTAATCTTTAACTTGGAATCCTCAACTGGTATACCCCACTGTCATGCCGGATCATCAGACCGATAATGGGAGTCTCTACCACCCCTTCCTGCCATCTCAATGGAGTACTTTAATTCAAACAAAAACCTGAAAATAAAAGCACTTCGTAAATCTCCCAATCTTCAAATAACACTCAAATGGAGTGTCTCCCACTTCATGAATGCAATAAAAATCGTATACACACACTTAATAACTTTATATTTTGTCATTCAAAAAAAATAAAATAACACAAAAAAACAACAAATATAAAAGAAAAAATGGAAAAATATTACAAATATACCTAAATCCGAGTTTGGAAGCTTGCACGGACACCGTAGGGCACGATTTTAGAGCTTTGAACACCAAGAAGGCGAAAACCGACTCTTAGGGAGTTTGAGGAACCCAAATGGAGAGAGGAAACCAGCGAAAAATCGCAGGTTTCGGTCGGCCGGGGATCCTTTATAAGGGTCACACGGCGTATCGTGCGATACAACCCGTATTGCACGATACGGTGCGATAACTTGTTAATAACGATACACTTACCTGACGATACGATACGAATACGGTGTGATACGGATAACACTGAACAACACTACTTGCTAAATTCATTTTTACATTTTAAATATGTAGCGTATTGTGTTAAGACTGTTTATAGTTATTTTCCTTTCCTGCTTATGGCTGTATGCATTTGCTTATGGGTGTTGTGCTTGCATTGTCACAAGAGTATACCGATGTCATGTACAATAGGTAAACCGTACTCACAATACTCCAAGCATCAAATAGATCATTCTTACTTCAGTGCAACACTCCGTGTATCGGATGGATCTTTACTATTTTGCAGCTTTTAGTTGAAAAGTCTTAGAATTTTCTTTTTAGTCCATCTCTTTTTTCTCTGCCCATTTGTCATCTTCAACTGGCAAATTGTCTATTTCCAGTATTATCATCGTCAAGGCTTGAGCTCTATGGGTACTCCTACATCTCCAATGAAGGATATCATTTTGCTTGCTGCCTGCGAAGCACATGAAACTCTTCCACAGAGTGCTGAATTTCCCGCTGATGTTTTCACTTCATGTCTTACAACACCAATCAAAATGGCGCTTCGCTGGTAGAATGCTATTTTCATTTCATGTTGTAATTATTTGATGATGCCATAGTGAATATTCTCATGTTCTAGTGTTTGAGTTCATGGCTCACTGATCCTTTATCAAAAGTGTCTCTGTTTCTGCAGTTTTTCCCTTCAAATGAGGCTTTATACTTGTTTTTGTCATCACTATGCACATGAAACTTCATAGGTTCAAAAAGTGCTTCATGTTACGAACTGTTATTTACTCGACTTCTTTTTGCTAGCTTCATATATGTGATTAGTTAGTTCCTGCATCAACAGTATCTGCTCTAGTTGAAGATTAAGTGACAACGTCATCAAAGAGGGGAGACACACTTACCGCTCTTTTGTGTCCATTCTTCTGATTGGCGTGGATGTAGCTTGCATCAAACGGGAAATTTACTTTTGTCAATAGCTTCATATTTTGTAGTGGAGTTACACAGTTTGCTATGCATGATATTTCATCATATTTAGCCTTGAATTACCTTTATTTTTCATATTTTTGAGTTGCTGAGTTTTGAACGGACCATGAGGCCCATTTGTTTCATGAGAGAATAAGAAGGGAAAGTGTGTTCATGCTATGTTATTGATCGCAGTTAGGGAGGAGTTAGTGCTTAGCCTTAATAACGTGTTAGTAGGGATATATTGGGGAGGTAGCGGAATGATAAATAAATAAGTGCATATCAATTCTGGAAAATAATGAAAAAACTTCTAAACTATTTATAGTTTTATACATGTGAATCAACCTGATTAACAAATTCTAAAGATGCTCAATTTGTCAATATATTTACAAAGTTTAAAGTATCATTACTTTTAAATGTAAATTAACAAATTCATGATCAATTTATTAAAGAAATAAATGCATTTCGTATATAATCAAAAGCACAATTGTATATGCCATTTCGAGAAGCAGAACACACGAGAAAGAAAGAACCAAAATAAGAGAAGGGAAAATAAGAAGAAACAGAGATGGAGGAAGAACCACTTAACCAAAATCGAGCTCTTTTTGTTGGCTCCATTGATTCTTAGTCACCATAAGTTCTGATCCTCTGCCATTATTAGCGTTTAACTCCAAAAAAGAAAGATCATGTTTCTGAACACAGGAAAAGAAAAAGAAAAGAAGAAAGGGAAGAGAGAGAAAAAAGACGGGTTTTCCAATAAAAAAATGGTCGAAGCTTGTTGCCATACTTGACATTGCAAAGTGGTACTGCTATAGCAGTGATGGTCTGAGATAGTGGGAATCTATTGGTTGATATATTGTGCATTTGATAACATAATGTTCATGATGACAAATAAATTAATGGTAACAGAAAAGTTATTGTCAGTTTCTTGTCAAGAAAATGAGATGAGAGCTGATCTCCGAAAAAAGTAAGTTGGGTTGCAACCTATTTGGGTGAAGCTGTGAACTCGGTAAAGTGTTAGTCATGTGTGGTGGGAAGCAAAGTGGGCTGTGAGACTTCGTGGGCCCCACAACTTTCTTCATTGTATATTTGGTTTTGGTAAGGAAAGTGACCACTTTGACATGAAACCTAGCTATAAGTTTTGCAAATAAGTTTTCCCTCAGGGGTTGCTTACTTTATGAAATCTATTGTATAAGCAAATCATGAAAGTGTCTGGTTGGACAAATAATTACTGCTTATTTCTCTCTCTGTGCTTGTGCAGACGATCAGTGATCTAATAGATGAGCTAAAATTTTGTTCAGGTTTTGCAATCAGTCGTTACTTCATGATTGTTTTTCCTATGACATAATTGACAAAATCCCTGGCCGACAAAATGACCGTAAAACACCTCTGGGAGAGCTCAATTGGATCTTCACAGCAGTGACAGATACAATTGCATGGAATGTGTTATCTCGTGGTAGGTTGCCTGCAGTTTAGTATCTGTTCTATTCATCCTTCTCGTTCTCAGGTGAAATACATTGTTCATACAATTTAATGTTCAACTTCTTATAGATCTTTTCCAGAGGCTGTTCAGACAGGACCTGTTAGTTGCCAGTCTTTTCCGGAATTTCCTACTTGCTGAGCGTGTGATGCGGTCTGCAAATTGTTCATCAATATCATTTCCATTATTGCCTCCTACACATCAGCATCACATGTGGTAAATTTTCAGGAGGATTGGATTGTTTCTGTTGCATATTTACATTAAAATAGTTTTAGCTTGCTGTAATTATTCTTGTGACATGCTATGGATAGGGATGCATGGGACATGGCTGCTGAAATCTGCCTTTCTCAACTTCCAACAGATGAGGAGCCCAGTGCTGATTTCCAAGTTTGTGTTTTACTTATTTTTTCATCAAACCTCATGCCTAGTCATTTCTTTTCATCTGTATGCTATCCGTTTGATTGTATATGCTCTGTTGTCATTGTTTATGCAGCCAAGCCCCTTCTTTACGGAGCAACTTACAGCATTTGAATTGTGGCTTGAACATGGATCTGAACATAAAAGGCCTCCAGAGCAGTTGCCTATAGTTCCCCAGGTATGATTAGTGTTCTCCTTTTTGCGCAAAAAGATGTTTTTGTGTTGTAATATATTGCAACATTGTGCACAAAGACTTTTTGAATCTTCCCTTGTTCTCTTTGTTTTCAAGTGAGAACATCATCAATGTTATTTCCTGGCATGGTCCCAGATAATTTAGAATGAAATCTAAGATCCATGTTGCTGATCCACGTATGTGAGAAGGCTCGACTTTTTTTTGGTTGGCTTTTTTCATGGTGAGATTGGATGTAATACTTTCTTGTCTGAGAACCTTAATCTGTCTTGTTGTTGTCAAGACTCAAGACTATTCTGCTTTCAGTTGTTTCCATACAACCTCTCTTTTATCTTCTACTTTCCAAACTTGTCTTCTGCTCCAACAAAAGGGTATTCATCCATCAACTGAAAAACACACACACTGCTGAACACTGAGCAAATGCACTGACTTTAGAAGCAACATATTGAAGGCGATCAGCATTATGCTTGTGCTTTGACACACATCATACCTTATCATCTATTGAATTTCGGATCCCAGTCATTGTCTGTGGGGAAATTTTGTCACTAACACTATTTATGCACACTGTGTTGTAGCCTGAAATTACTGTTCAGAAGCTCTGAGTTCCTTCAGTTGGCAAATAAGAAAATAGATTTTGAGCAGTGATCATGAGATGAAAACCACCAATTTAGCTATAGAAAAAACACTTTTGCAGCAATGCAAGATGGGTATTTCATATTGCTAGATGAAATTGAGCATTAGAGATTACGTCTCTATGCTTCTAAACAAAATGGAGTATCAAATCGTAAGAACAGGCATATATTGGAAAATATACGGACTTCTCTTATCAAGTAGCATGCTGAAGATTTTCTCAAGAGAAGTTGCATATGTGGCTTCTGATCAGTATATGCTATCTGGTACTCATTTTATATTGTTGGGCACTCAATTCTTCTGCAGATGGTCACAATTACATGTTCAGGTTCTATTTATTCCAATATTTCTGTCACTTTTGTTTATCTGTGCTTGGGGACAGTCAAAGCATGGTGGATGAAAGCCACTTTTCTCTCCTCAAGTTGGACTTCTATCACCTTCTTGCATTGTGGTTTTGTTGAAAGGAGATGCAGATATTATGGACGCTCCAAAAATAAATTATCATCAGAATAAGGCATAGTGTTGCTGCTGTTGCAACTTGTATTATTACGTAAAATATGTTACTGACCAAGCACATGATTTATGTGGTCGTACTTTAGGAGAGTCAAGTCATGAAGGTCTAACATGTAATATACAGAAAGGACTGGATCCATAATCGGACTGTTAGAGAAAGAAGCTGGTATGACATCCATAGAAGATAAAACGGTTGGGGCACATGGACACCTGATGGTTTGGATATTTTTGGAGATGGACAGCTTGAGATCCAGTCACACGTATGTGGATACTTCAAAAGAAGTGGAGGAAAGCCTCAAATAGTTAAAAGCAGACATGGTTCAACATTGAGAACAATAACAACTAAGAAGCCATGCACCCAAAACAACGTAGTACAAGATAATGCTTGGTACTGGTTTCAGTACATAATATTTCAAAAGTTATATGTACTGGGAAAAGCAATGAGTTGTTGTTGATTAATGTCGTTGTCACTTTCATGGTTCTTTTACTTCCTCATTAGATTTTTTTTTTATCTTGAACTCCTCCAGGTCTTGCTTAGTCAATCTCACCGATTTCGGGCACTGGTTCTTCTTGGAAAGTTCCTCGATATGGGGTCTTGGGCTGTCGATCTGGTAAAAGAATTGCATTATTCTCTGTCTTTCATTTGTCTTTCAGTGGATTCTTGTTGTTTACCGGATGGTAGAGTTTGAAAACTTGCTGGATTAACTTGGCTTGAATTGGCTACTCACTGTTTTGATCAAGTGGATGGTCTTGAATGACATGTGAATCATAGATTGTGTCTATTGATTCAGCTAAGCTTTACCATGACTCAAGTTTCGTACATGTACCATTAGATCATAGATGACATAGTGCAGATGGATATGTATTATAGAGTTACTTAGAGAGAGTGTGCATGTGCGTGTATGTGGGTACATGCATGCACTCCTAAATGATGGTAAAATATTGTTGCAAGGATTTCAAAGGACCTATTTTTATGGTGAAAATGCATTTTGATTGTTTTGTATTGTTTCTGTTTGTTTCAGCTTAAAACTCTTAAATGCAACTTCTGTCCAAAATCTCAACATGAGATATTGGATTTTCTTTTTGTGACTACAGTCATGAGTGAACCCATGACAGGGAGTACAGGTCATTGGCGTTACATCATTGTAAAGATATTTTGTCTGTTATACTAGCTTTTCATTGCTCTTGTCTTTTCCAGGCATTGTCAGTAGGAATCTTTCCTTATGTGCTTAAGTTGCTGCAAACTACAGCACTGGAACTGCGGCAAATTCTTGTCTTTATATGGACAAAAATCCTTTCCCTTGATAAGGTAATATGGTTTTGGTCCTTTCTTTCTTGAAAGCTGTGATTTTCTAAAAATTTCTGATGTAAATTCGCTTCTTTCAGTCAGGACCAATAGAAATTCCTGCATGGTGTTTGTTTGTACGTTTATCTGTATGTATACATTTAGATGTATATATATACATTTATACATGTATATGTGTATAATTTCCCTGAAATTTATGACTTGTTTCCAGAAAGTATCTTGCTTAATGACAGAAATTTGTCACACTTTATTCAAAATTTCCCTGTTGGGGGAAACATTTCAACATGCTCTATGTTATCAATAGCGGTTAGCGGGTTGTTAGCGGTCGACCTTTATATGGCGGTAGTGGGGATATAGTGGATTTAGTGGTACACTTTTATTTATGATTAAAAATTTATATATATATATATAATGGGTTCTCTAATTTCTAAGAAATATCAAGAAACACAACCACTTCTTTCAAAAATACGAATCAAACTAAATAAACAAATTCTACTTCTAACTTCTAAAGAAACACATAAACATAAGAAAGATACAACCGAAGTTAGAATTGAGTGCTTTATAAAAAGGGATAACATTTATGATTTACCTTCAGCTCATGACAAATCTCCAAGATTCTCGGAGCACTAGCCGGTTCATTACTGTGCATGTCTAGAAAGCCCCTTACAACTAGGTCATGATTGACAAGCCAATGCTGATGAATGCATCCATTTTCTGGATCATTTCTCACTAAAAGGGGGAAGATGGTGGAGAAGAGCTCATATTGGATAAGGTTAAATGCAGTCTGCAATGAAATAAGAGATGTTAACATGATATGCTCTACAACAGCCATATAGAGATTGAGTTTAGGAAGTCGTACATTTGTCTGAGCCACCCCAAGAAGTAGAACATCTGGGCAATGGTTAAGAGGGTACTCAAGCAATGTTCGCACAGGACTAGCATGGCCCCTCTCAGCCAGTTCACGTAACACCTGCAAAAGATAAGAGAGATCCACGACTGATTCGGGACTATATGCGGAACCATGCTTCCTTGAGGCAAATCTGCTTAAGACTGCAAAACCCAATGCCCAATTAGATGTTAGAATCTGTCAGTGTTTCTGAAGAAATGGACAGAACAAAAGAGGCACATCTGTAGTTGCATTAGTAATAGAAACTGTGAAATATTATAGTCATTATACCAATTGTCTTGCAACATGTGAAAACGTGAATATTTCACGTGGTGCAGATACAACATATTTCAGAAATGATAGCTGTCCCTCAGTGTTTTTCCAGATAGCACCAGTTACAACATGAACTGGGAAAGGCTCCTGACACAAGAATGTGCAGAGTTCAAAATCCAAACAGCTTCCTTCAGAAACTTCAGTCAATTGATTATAGGTACACAACATTTACCTGGCAGGCGTTTCTATATATAGACATCAATAGCAAGAAAGACTTCATCGGGAAAAGAAAATCCCTCATGGTCCATGTTCTCCATGACAGACATCCAGTTAGTTTCCGGTGCCTGAAATTTTTTCCAACATTTAGAAAGTGAAAGAACATACACTATCACATTCTTTCTACAAAAAAAATAGCCATATTGAGGTTAAAAGAATCTTCTAAACAGAAAAACAATAAGATCAAGTGCAACCAACTCACAATCTGCTTGATAGAATCAATAAGAACTTCAATGTTCCAGGCATTCATCCATGACGAATCAGCCACTGAATTGTTACCAAGAGTGGCACAGAAAGTTGCATACATATTTTGACTATCCTCTAGGCCAGTATGTGTATGCACCACAGTGCTAATTATCTTTGCAAGAGCAGCTTCATTTAATGGTGAATACAATGAAAGTATTTCTTTACAATGTGAACCACTGAGAGTACATCCATAGCCCAGTTCCTTTATCATATCTCCTATACTGATTTCTTTCTGCATCTCAGCTAACAAAGCATCAAAATCATGATCATTGGTTTCGCAGAAAGAATCCTAGCTCCTGTTGAACGCAACCACTTGTTAATGCAAATTAAACGAGAACGGGTTAAGGACCTACCATATCGACAGGATTTGACATACCTCAAATTGCCTGGTTCCTTAAAAGGCATCACTAAGCATAGGAGACTAGCCTAGTGCCACAGCGAGTCAGTAGGGGGAAGGAAGAGAGAGATCTTCGTTTCAGGGGGCCATTCGGAGCTCACGAGGCGGGCCTAGTGAAAGGCATGAAAGGAGGCAGGTTTCCAGTTAGCAGATTGCTTCCTCGGGGGGCCAGGAGACTCTTTACGTTGTAAAACTGCCGAAATTATCATGTGCAATTGCATCAAAGCAAATACTATAGTGCAACCTCTGCACAACATTAAAAAGGGGCGAATGAAGCAGTGATAAACAACATTAAAAGCAATACTAGAACGAACAAATACATAAACAGTTAAACACAATTACTATAGTGCAACCTCTGCACAAGAAAAGATGAAAGAAAACAAGGACCTGCATTCATTAATGGCGCATAAGAAGCTTATCATTCCATGCTATGCAGTGTGTTACCATGATGATATGAATGGCGTAAACCTACATATTCAATGGGATACACAAGAAACTAAAAGAATGCCAATAAGTTAATTCAAAAATACAAAGCATCCATCAAAATTCAATTACAATCACACTTAATTGTTTAGGTCATATTCACTCATTTTCAGAAAAAGATCCGTGTTCTTCTATTTCCTCTTCCTCTTCATCCGTTTCTTCAAAATTAAATTCTTTTTCTTCATCTTCCATAGGCATCTTATCCTTCTCTTTGCTTTGCCTTCTTTGTTGCTTTCGTGTCCTTGACCTTGTGTAAACAACATTTGCTCTTATGGTTCGGATGCCATATCGATATTTCGCGATGTAAGGGAATCATCGTCACCAATGAACTCATCATCAGTAGGATATTCATCGTGATCTTCAACCGATGCCAACATGATGGGGTCGAAATTTGCTCTATTAGATTTCCTCTCTTCGTACATTCTTTTTACCTTTTCGTTATATTGCACAAAAGCTAAATCGTTAAGCTTTTGATGAAATAATCTATTATGTTTTTTCGTATGAATCTAAGATAAGAGAAATAATTTAGGTAAGTCGTTAACTCAATAAAAAAACTTTTATTTAATTATAGTGTAAATAAAAAAGCATAATTCTTAATTTCTTACCATTTCAACGATATTGCAGTTGCGTTCATATGAGGTAGCACTATAAGTAAGACTCAAAACCCGTATAGCAAATTTTTGCAATTCAGGGCATCCATAGCCAAAGGTCATCCAGCATTCCGCTATTACAAAAAGTTAAAAATCATGTGTAAACAATAAATTAATCGTATTAAAAACCCTAAATCATATCTTAATAATGAAATAATTAAGAAAGCAAAGTTGCTTGAATTAATTACTCAGTGCATATGCTTTCCTTAAACTTATAGCTAATTCTAGTCCAAAACCACTTGTTGCACTTCAATAACTTATAAGTTGCTGACTAATTTGTTGTTGTTCTTCCTTATTTTGTAAAAGTATAGCTATAACTTGAAACAAACCACCTTTAGTCTCAGCATTAGATTATATCTCATCATAATCATAATATAACCATGGATTCAGATACAATGTAGCAACATGCAATGGCTTATGCATTTGCCTGTCCCATCTTTTGTCTATGATCTCCCAAATAAAAGCATACTACTCTTCTTTGTTCTTCACATTAACTGATTAACCTATAAAACAAGAAGATAAATGTTATTATAAGATTAAGTAAAGATTAACAAATAACACATAAAATTGAGATATTTATGTACCTTTATTTGTTCCTTTACACGATCCATCTTCTCATAGATTTTGCCCATTGTTGGTTTTTCATCATTGTGACTATATGTAAAACTTCTACCAAAGGACTCATTGCTCTAAGTGAAAAACTAATACCCTTTCAAAATCTAAGTTGCAAAATTATTGCCTTAGATTGCTTTCCTTCAATACTGATAAAGGACATTTTTTTCATTGATCAGAAATAACCATCGACCTTAGAGCTTCTTTTGACTGCCACAAGCTATCTAGAGTTAAGAATCTAGTAGCAAAACAAGTCACAACCGGTCTATATATGTCTTTTTCTCCTGTAAAATGTATCATCATATGCAATATCTGTCCATGGCTATACAGAATGTCACTAACTTCTTTGTCCTGTTGAAGATGCCTTTCAGTTTTTTTGTCTCTCCAATATCTTCAAGCAGAAGATCTATACATTGTGCAACACATGGTGTCCAAAACAAATGATTAAATTCAACCATCAACATTCTACCAATTAGTGTTAGGAGTAAGGAAGCTAGTCCTAGATAAAACCATCCAAGAAGTTAGTTCCGCTATATTGCCGCCCGAATGTAGTGAAAAATTTTCAGAGAGGGTCTCCGCATTTTGATTATGGACGGATGCAGGGGGTAAGGAAGCTAGTCCTAGATAATAAGATTCGTATTGGTTCTTGGAATATCAGAACATTATCGGGTAAGCTAATGGAGGTGGTAGATACTATGATTCGGAGAAAGATTCATATTCTATGTTTACAAGAGACAAAATGGGTTGGAGAAAAAGCAAAGGAGATAGAGGATACAGGTTTTAAATTATGGTACTCAGGTAAAGAAAAGGCCCGAAACGTTGTTGGTATTATCATAAATAATGATTTAAAGGAGAGTGTAGTAGACATACAACGATATGGTGACCGAATCATGACATTGAAATTAGTGTTAGGAGTAGAGGTTTTGAATATAGTTTGTGCTTATGCACCCCAAGTAGGACTAGAAGATAGTATAAAGACAGTTTTTTCAGAAGAGTTAGATAAGGTGTTTCAAAAGATTCCACAAAGGGAGATTATTTGTTTAGGAGGAGATTTAAATGGACATGTCGGTAAAGAGGCATTAGGATATCAAGGGATTCATGAAAACTTTGGTTATGGGGATATAAATGAGGAAGGTAGGGAGATTTTAAATTTTGCTATGTCATTTGATCTCTTTATAGTCAATACAATCTTCAAAAAACGAGATGAACATTTAATTACTTATAAGAGTGGCTTATCACAAACACAAATTGATTACTTTATTTGTAGAAAAAAAGATGATGGAGCCTTCATTCCAGGTCCAAAATGCCCTATATCACTAACCATCGCTTGAAAGGTAGGGGATAGGACAACATTAAAAGGGATTCCATTTTGATACATCCACCTGCTAATGGATATGCATACTCGTTGTCTTTCTTCTTTCGATTTTCTAATGTAGCTTGTTGTACTGAGTCGGGCGATGAACGAATAAATGAATTCATGAGTCCATTCGAAAGCGGTGGTCGTGAGCCAAATAACGATGAAGATGATAAATATTGGGCACCTCTCACTATGTTAGCTTCCATACTAGAAGATTCTCCTTCATATGGAAATGAAATTTTCTCGATCTTCTTCTTTGATGTACTATGCACATAATCGTAAATTATTTTCTTTATTTCTTTAATTGCATTCTTGCAAGCTACTACATTTATGATCCTTCCCATTAAATGGTCCTAGATTTTGTCAAACCCCAATTCCATCCTGGATCCTTAGAAGCTGGGGGTTGTAGTTGTATGCTGGATTAGAAAATTGAATACCAATTGTATTACTAGTACCGGTGCCACAACTGCCACTACCACTGCCACTTGGAGAATAAGTAGCTGCACTTGTTGATGATTCCATACTCACTACAAAAAATAGGAATACTACTCAGCTTGAGTTTTCCAGCCTTATACAAGAAATAGAACACTAAATAAGTAACATTCATGGGTATCACTAAATAAGTAACGCTAAGCTGATGAATGGTTAGAAGTGGTGAACAAGTTTAAGCATGCTTTTGTTTTGGGTAACAATGAGAAGGCTAAGCCAGATGCATCTTCTCGGCGGGCCTAGTGAAAGGCATGAAAGGAGGCAGGTTTTCAGTTAGCAGACTGCTTCCTCGGGGGCCCAAGAGAGGGCTCCTTTTCAATTTCAGACCGACCTCTCATGTCGCGGTAGGATTCCATAACTTTCCCCAACACTCATAGCAAAACCCAACGAAAGGCCTGTTACACCCATACTACGAATTTCTGGGAGAATCTGTGTCCATTCATGTTACTACAAAGCATAGGGCAGAGTCTGGTCTGTAGGACTCATGACTCATCCAATTCAACAAGCTGTGCTTTCTTCTCAGTTGCAATCTTCCTAATAAACATACCCCAACGCAAAGCTGCTTTGAGCTTGAGCCATCCAACGACAGCCTTTCTTGGTGGCCGGGTACGCTCCTCATTGAAGCGATAGTTTGGTAGTGGCGATGGAACGTACGAAGAATACCCATAAGTTTCATCTGCCATGTTCATAGTACCTCCTCCCACACTGAAGTAATAGAGTAAATGTTGCATGTCTTCATTCTCGAGCAGTTCTGAGCTTCTCATCCGTATCTCTTCCGTTAAAAAGTCATAATCCCATTGATGAGCCCAATCATCTAGTGACCCCATATTTGTTGTTTGTAAAGGAGTACCAACAAATGCAAAACCAGAATTAGTACTTTAAGGAGGTCCCAAAGCCAGGCCGACCATTGGATCAGCTCCATTGACATGTCCCTAATCCCAACCATATCGGCGAGCAGACAGGGAGAGAGCAGAGAGAAAGGTATACCTATCCGTGGGGGTGGTGGTGGCGAGAGGCGGGAGTGAGAGATGGCGAGAGGCGGGAGAGAGAGTTACGCGTTAATGTGAGAGGGAGAGACGGGACAGGGATGAACGAGGGTTTCCTCGCCTTTTGTTTCATTTGGATCGGGTCGATCTGACCCGATCCAATACGTATTTTAACCTGTCCGCTGACAATGCTATAGCGGACCGCTATAGCACTGTTAGCGGCGCTATATCGGTCTTGGCGGGTCACCTGCTAAGTGTTACCCGCTATAGCGTTTTTAGCCCCTCTAAAACACTATAGCGTGCTATTGATAACATAGAACATGCTCTTGTTGAATTATTATTTTTAGTGTCTTCTTTCATTGTCTAAGCTTTTGTGATCACAAAGAAAGTTTCTTGTTTTTGCAAGTTCAGTCATGCCAGGTTGATCTAGTGAAGGATGGGGGACACAAGTATTTCATTAATTTTCTTGATAGCATGGACGCATATCCTGAGCAACGTGCAATGGCTGCATTTGTTCTTGCTGTTGTTGTTGATGGACACCGGAATGGACAGGAAGCCTGTGTACAGGCTAACTTGATTCAAGTATGCTTGGGGCATTTGAACACTCCAAATTCACATGATGCACAGGCAGAGCCTTTGTTTATTCAGTGGCTCTGTTTATGCTTGGGCAAACTGTGGGAGGATTTTCCGGAAGCACAGGTTTTAGGTTTGCAACAAGGTGCACCTTCAACCTTTGAGCATCTTCTGACAGAGCCCCAACCTGAGGTCTAATTCTTCTCATGACCTTAATACACATTGCTTTATTTACTCAATAGCAACTAAAGTTCATCTTGTGCAGGTCAGAGCTTCTGCAGTTTTTGGACTAGGTACACTACTTGATGTTGGATCTAGCTCATTGAGAGATAGAGTGGCCTGCGATGATGACTGTGATGATGACGAAAAGAGCAAGGTTGAGCTAAATATAGTTCAAAGCCTTTTGGATGTTGTCACTGATGGAAGCCCTCTAGTTAGGGCTGAGGTTGCTGCAGGTATGATCATCCATTGTAAACTTTTCATTGCTCAGGTATTTTTGCGGAAAGCTATTTGTGATGATGAAACTTATGAAATTTACTACAGGCTGCCTGTGCATGTCTGTGAGAATGGACATGTTAATAAGGATTAGATGGTACAGTCACAAAGAGCTTGCTGAACTGCTATTCCTTGTGACCCATTTTGGCACACAATGCCTCTCTGGCCTATGGAGTATCTAGAACCTTTGAAGTTCCATAGGGCTAAGCATCTTAGTGGATAACATATGGTTTTAGCATAACCGGTTGTGACTAGACATATTGATTCATGATAGGCTCTTTAACTTGTTGGTTAGAGCAAGCCCTGACAAAGTTGTATTTTATGTAAAATATACAGTATGTGTATATTATCGGTTTCTCACCATTATATTATTTTGCAATGCATCATATCCACGTCACATGTGTGGTAAATATGCAATATCACATAGTTTCACTATTATGTGTTGTCTCGCGTGCAACACTATCATATCCAATATATCATATTTTGTCTGTGAGATGAACCAGCTAGCTTTTAAATTATGGGCTGGCACTTCTTGCGGGCAATGGGGGGTGTTCAGGTCTGGAAAGTATTCTTTGGTAAAGCAGTTTGAGGACAAAATTTACTGCCTATTGTGCCTATGTTTTTGCAGCTCTTGGAAGATTTGCATTTGGACATAATAAGCATCTGAAGTCTGTAGCTGCTGCATACTGGAAAACACAATCCAACTCTCTGCTCAGTGCTTTGCCATCGCTGGCAAATACACGGAGTTCCCCTACTGGCTATCCCAGCTCCTCGCCATTGTTGCATAGTGCAAATATCATGAATTCCCAGATTAGTCCCATTTTGAGGGTCGGAAGTGATAATGCTGCTCGTAGTCCACACGCTTCTTTTGTTATTATGGATGGCTCTCCATTATCAGACAATTCTTCCGAGCGTTTGGAATCTACTATTTTGTTAAATGATGTAACCAGCAATGGGATCATGGGCTTTTCAAAGCAAAGGACAGCAGATAATATGGTTTATTCACAATGTGTTATGGCTGTCTATGCCCTAGCTAAAGACCCATATCCTCGAATTGCTGGTATAGGACGGTGTATACTTTCCATGATTGGTATTGAACAAGTACCAATGAACTCATTGCGTCCAAGTGGTGGGAATATTCAACACAATGATGCAGCAACTCTGATGCCTCCTCTTTCTGGACTGGCTAGGTCATCATCCTGGTTCGACATGAATGCTGGTAATTCTTTTTCAGATGCATTTAAAGACTTACCTGTGCTAAATGCAGCATTCTCTAGCTGCTTCTTTGTAAATTAGAATTTGGAATTTAATTAGAGATGAGGGCTAGTTCAGCCAAGCCTATAGAACTATCTTGTCATAATTGATTTTGAAGTGAATGGTTTCTCAAATTGACTCAGAATTAGCTGAATCTAATTGAAGCAACTTGAATTGGCAATTTTATTTGATATAATCGAATTGGCAATTTTTAAACAAAAAATTTAGAACTTCAGGAAATTATGACAACTTCTTTTATGAGAACCAAAACTAGCTAAAATTGAAAGATAAGAGAGAAAATGCCTGGTAATCTTCTCCAAACATTCTCTTTTATACATTGGCTTATTCAAAGCAATTCAATACTGATAAAACTATTCAAGAATATTAGGATTTTGTCAATACAAATTCAATTTTCAGCAGGTCGCTTGCCCATGACATTCAGAACTCCTCCTGTTAGCCCTCCTCATCAAAACTATCTCACTGGAATGCGGAGAGTATGTTCTTTAGAGTTCAGGCCTAACCAACTAAATCCAGGAGAGCCTGGATTGGCTGATTCACTTTTAGGGTCAGCTGGGGTTTCAGAACGTTGCTTGCTTCCACAGTCATCTATTTATAACTGGAGTTCTGGACATTTTTCTAGACCGCTTCTGACTACGACAGATGAGGATGAAGTGACATTGTTGAGGAGAGAGGAGAGGGAGAAACTTGCATTGGATTGTATAGCTAAATGCCAACATTCTCGTGAGTACTTTCAATTATTCCATTTTGTTTTTCTTTTGGTTCCATACGTTATTTCTGGTCAAATATTGTCATGAAATCTTTACCTCGTTATCTTCTGAAGCTTATGGACTTGTTATGATTATTTTATGTGATTTTTGAGTTGCAGCAGTTAGCAAGCTTTCCAGCCAAATCGCTAGTTGGGATATTAGGTCTGAGAGTGGCATAAAAGCCCTGTTGCTGCAACCTTTTTCGCCTATAGTGGTTGCTGCAGATGAAAGTGAACGAATAAGGTAATATGGTTGTTACATGCCACCACTGTTGGTGAAAAGTAGACCATGATCCAGCATAGTGTGTGATGCTGGTGTTGTGCCCATGGAAAAGTCAAAATGCATTGATGGTTCATCACACCGCACGGTAGTTTCCCATGGGTTTGAGTCTTTAAGAAACACCTGAATGTGATCATATGCATCCTATCACTTTGTCTTTTCTCACCATGTGATCAGACAAGGAAACTTTTTATTTTGATTAAAGATCTTGGTATCACAATTTTTGTGGATTTATATTTGCATGATTTGAGGTGCCCTAAGATGTGATAATATATTTGGGATGAATGTTGATATGCTGCCTTGCACTTTCTAGCTACGTTGCTCAGAAACATTCGGCAGTTGGCATTTCCTGTTTCAACATGACATTGAAACCTAAATGCCGCCAAAACGTTTCAGAGACATTTTGGCTGCCAAAAAATGCTTTATATATGTTAAATGCCTTTATCTATCATAGATACACGGTTAGCCGATTGGTTTGAGATCCCGTTTAAGAAGCGCAAGGTCCATGCTTCGAACTCCAATGGCTGCTTCCCGTTCATGGCACTTTTTTCACCATTTGTTTTCATTTTTTTACTATTTGTTATTCACTTATATATGTATGTACGTATGTGTGTTTGTATGCATGTAAGTACATATTTGTATCTGTATATATATGATATATGCATACACACAAATGCACACACACACATACATACATATATATATATATATATATATGTATGCATATACAACAACAACTAAGCCTTTTCCCATACTAGATGTGGTCGGCTACATTGATTCTTTGTTTCCAGAGAGCCCTATCATGTGCCATGTTAGCAGTTAACTCACAATAAGCTAGATCATTCTTTATTGTTTCTTTCCAAAACTTTTATGGTCGTCCTCTACCTCTTTTAATACTTTCAAAATCTAGTTTTTCATACTTTTTTACAGGTTCTTATTTTGATATTCTTTCTATATGTCCAAACCATCTTAGATGATATTCGCTCATTTTATCCTCTATTGGTGCCACTCCTAATTTGTTTCTAGTAACCTCATTATGTATACGGTCTTTTCTTCTATGACCACTCATCCATCTCAACATCTTCATTTCTGTCACAGTATGTATATACATATTTTCCATTTCTTGGTTTTCTAATTTTTGGAGAGCTACTGCATCCTGTGGTCCATTTCAGTTTCCATTTCTGTTTGTGCGCAACATAGCTATCTAGTATGAAGGCATCATGCAATGTATCAAGGCTTGATAGTCTGATATACTCTATATATAAGTTGCACTCAGTAACGATGCTAGCAAAAAAGCAGAACATGGCCTGTCACTAACAGAAAATAAAAACATGAATATGCCAGTCAAGCTGCATTTGCTGGAATCTGATACAGTATACCTTCAAAATAGGTCAAACTTCAGAGCCCATACTTCTAGATATCTGTACCGGAGATTTAGCTTTTAGGTTATTGTTGCTCTAGTCATCTTGACATCTGATTGATTTGCCATTTGCTATTGATTTGTTTAACATAATGCATGATGGTGAATAAACATGACATAGTAGAAAAACACTGTTTAAGACTCGAAATGCAACCATTGTTTACACCTAGTATTCTATTAGTCAGTCCCGTGTTTCCCATGAGTTTATTGGTTGCTTCAAGCATAATACAAATGCAGCATGTGGTAATTGGTCATTCGTCGGTAGCTTTCGGTGTCTATTGTAGTTCTAATCTATCAAAATAAACTGCATTATTGATCAACCTTTGCTAATGTTTGGGGGAAGTTCTTGTTCGTTATTTTTATTTTTACTTTCCTAATATTCTTGAAGGTGTTTTGCATTCATAGATGCACTTGTATTTCATCTACTGTCATGATTGTTTTGTATGTCTTTGAATACTATAACCTGTTTTCTCATCTGAACAATACCATTGTACATCTCAAAATGATGTTGAGAAAACTAATTTCCATGGTAGGATCCGGTAATTCTGATAGGTGTCTTTGTATTGGTTTATTTTCTTCATCAAGTTGACAAATGGTTGTTTCAGGGTTTGGAACCATGAGGAAGCTGTGCTGCTAAACACTTTCGACAACCATAATTTCCGGGAGAAGGGGATCACTAAGCTTTGTCTCGTAAATGAGCTTGATGATAGTTTACTTCTTGTTGCCTCATGTAAAGTCTCTTGCTGGTAAATTTTGTAGTTGTTCAAGTGAGCCACCTCTCCATGATAATTTTTTTCTATCACAATAACTGCCACCGTGATCATCAGATGATGGCACTATCCGTATATGGAAGGATTATACTCAAAGTGGTAAACAAAAGCTTGTGACAGCTTTCTCTTCTATTCAATGTCATAGACCTAGTGCACGAAGTGTAAATGCTATGGTTGATTGGCAGCAACTTACTGGATACTTGGTAAAGATCCTTATCCCTGAATAAAAGAGGCCTATCACGATGGGTTAAGTTTTTCTGGAAAAGTTCCTACATTCTTTGTCTGAAAAATGTGGCACACTTCATTTTCAGTATGCATCTGGAGAAACATCACCTATTATGGTTTGGGATCTCGACAAAGAACAACGTATAAACACATTTTCCTCTCTTTCAGACAGTAGCATCTCTGCGTTGGTGAGTTGACCTTTTCCCCACTGATGACATGTTTCATTTCTCCCTCTTTTCCTACCAAATTTCAACTTTTGCTCCTTTCGTCACTGCATGATAAGAATGTCTCTGCGTCGATGTATGGGATGAAGAGACTTGATCAGACCACTTTGTTTTTGCTTTTAATTATTAAAACTGTGAAACTTTTATCCCTTCTTGTCATGATCTGTTGCTTGCTTAACATAATGAAATCCTAAGAGGCTTAAAAACCTTTTGGTCAAGCATAGAAGCGACTTGAGAAAATATTGGAGTCTTGTTTCAGCATTAAAAGTTAGAGAGTCCTCATACACATGCTTTGATTCATTGTCTAAAGGTTTGCCTGAGTCACTCCTTTATGTTCTCTTTGCAGCATTTAATGTTCCCCTTGTATATACTTTTTCAAGTTATTATATTTTATTGCTTTTTGCTTCTCTCTCTCATGCTTTCTTTCTGGACATATAGATTGATCATGCCATACCATCTTTTTGCCTTTGTGTTCTCAATGTGTAAAAAACCAAATGAACCATTAAGATCAACCAGTCTACTTCATAGATTACTTAATTTGGTACCTTATCAAAATTTTTGGTGCACTTTTATTCTAGATGGAGATGTGGGTCATGCCCCTTAATCTGTCTATACTAAGGCATGTCAAGGGTGAGCTATATTCTAGATGGAGATGTGGATCATGTCCTTAACATGTAGACTAAGCTCGGATAAATGAGGAGGGTTGCGTTAGATGTTTGACAGTCAATGTAAAACTTTGTTGTACTTATTTACCGTGGATTCTACAAATTATGAGCATTGCATTGGAGCGTTCCCTCTTAGCGACATACTGCACAGTTCAAATGCAGTGAAAAGTAAGCAATTGCCTATATATTTCTCCCCGCATATAGTGAATAAATTGCTGAGAGGGTTCCCACATCTTAGACAAGTGTGGGTAAAGAAGTTAGTCCCGTTACATTGTCGCCTGAATGTAGTGAACAAGTTACAGCGAGGGTCTTCGCATTTTCAAAATGGATGGATGCGGGGTAAAGAAGCTAGTCCTAGATAATAAGATTTGTATTGGTACTTGGAATATCAAAACATTAGCCTACAAGTTAATGGAGGTGGTAGATACTATGATTCAGAGAAAGATTCACATTTTATGTTTACATGAGACAAAATGGATTGGAGAAAAAGCACAAGAGATTGATAATACATGTTTTAAATTATGGTACTCAAGAAAGGAAAAGGCTCGAAATGAAATTAGTATTATTATAAATAAGGGCCAAATGGCACGGTACGTCTGTCCCTAGGGCAGACACGGGCCAGGTTGGCCCGCAGGATATTAGATGAGGTCGATAAGACTCGATCCATATCTACTTAAAATCCAAAGTAATAAAAAACTATGTATATATACTACATATATGTACACATACATATGATAGAAAACTTTATATATGTGTGTATCCATATACATTCATATATCTGTATGTACATGTAACAGAAAAAAACTACATACATGTATATATGTAATTGAAAAAGCTATATATAGTATATATGTGTATATATAGTACACATATATATGTATATATACATGCAAAAAAAACTATATGTAATAAAAATAATTATTTAATTATTTCTATATTTATTTATATGTGCCGAGGCAACATTTTACAACTAGATACAACTATATTTATTTGTACATTTGGTAGGTGCTTAGTTGCCACATATCACAGTTTTGAACAAGACTTCGTCATGAACTGTTAGGTTATAATCCCTGCGATACCAACATATCTGCCATTTTTTGGCACTCAAATAACAAATACCTAATTGATTCTTCTTTATTACGTAGAAAACATGAAGACTGAATGTTAAGCCCTTCACTATTGAGATAGTTTACTGTAGGTAGAACATCCCTACACAAACGCCACATGCAAAATTCTTAGATTTGAGAAAAGATTTAAAATCTAAATTTTAAAGGATAGTGTAGTAGACATACAATGATATGGTGACGGAATTATGATGGTAAAATTAATGTTAGGAGTAGAGGCTTTAAATATAGTTTGTGCTTATGCATCGCAAGTAAGATTAAAAGATAGTATAAAGAAGGCTTTTTGGAAGGAGTTAGATAAGCTAATTCAAAGAATTCCACAAAAGGGAGATGATTTGTTTAGGAGACTTAAACGAACATGTTTGTAAAGAGGCATTATGATATCAAGGAATTCATGAAAACCATGGTTTTGAGAATATAAATGAAGTGAGTAGGGAGATTTTAAATTTTGCCATGGCTTTTGATCTCTTTATAGCAAATACAATTTTCAAAAAAACGAGATGAATACTTAATTACTTATAAGAGTGGCTTATCATAAACACAAATTGATTATTTTGTTTGTAGGAAAAAAATAGATCGTGTTGTAAAGATGGCAAGGGAATTCAAGGAGAAAGCTTAACTACTCAACATCGACTTTTAATAATGGATTTAGAGGTAAAAATGTGGACAAAGAATAATAGAGTTCATAGAGCTATTTGGATTAGATGGTGGAACCTGAAATGTGAGAAAAAAATATATTTAAATAAAAAGTTCTTCAAGGAGATGCTTTAAATCATGTAGGTATACTTTCTGATATTTGGAACAATATGGCTATACATATTAAGAAAGTGACAAAAGATGTGTTAGGGGAATCTAAAGGAGGTGTATCTGCACAAAAAAAGCTTTGTGGTTGAGTGAAGTGATGCAAAATAAAATCAAGGCAAAAAAGGTCTGTTACAAATTACAGTATGCTAAGAATAGTGAAATTTGAGAGTTTTATAAGAAATCAAAGAAAGAAACGAAAATGACCGCTAATGAAGCAAAAGCCAAAATTTGGGAGGATTTATATAAGAAACTTAACTCAAAAGAAGGTGAAAGAGATATTTTTAGGATAGCTAAGGCTAGAGATAAGAAAACTAAAGATCTTACTTTTGTTAGATGCATCCAAGATGAGGATGAGAAGATTCTAGTGGCAAATAATGATATTAAAAATAGATAGAAAATTATTTCTATAAGATTTTTAATGAAATACAAATGTTAGTATTAACTTAGGAGAGTTAACCAAATTAGGAAAGTATATAAACCATAATTTCTATCGGCGTATTCAAAAGAATGAAGTCAAAGAGGTTAAATATATGAAGATTGGTAAATCTGTAGGACGAGACAAGTATGGAAAATCCTAGGAGAGACAATGATGACTTGACTCACAAGACTATTTAATGAAATATGGAGAACCCAAAAATGCTCGAGGAAAGGAGATGAGTACACTTTTACCCATATATAAGAACAAGAGAGACATTCAGAATTATGCGAATTATCGAGGTATCAAGCTAATGAGGATAAGTATTGAGTACAACACAAAACAAATTCGGATTCATGCTCGTTTGATCTACTATTGAAACGATTCACTTGTTAAGACGTCTAATGGAACATTTAAAGAATAAAAAGAACTTTCACATGATAATTATTAATCTAAAAAAAGCTTATGATAGGGTGCCAAGAGATGTTCTTTGGAGAACTTTGAAAAAAAGGTATCCCATTGGCATACATAAATCTTATACGAGACATGTATGATGGTGCAACAACATGTACGAGGACTCGTGAAGGAATGACAAACTCTTTTGAAGTTAATATTGGGTTACATCATGAATAAACTTTAAGTCCATATTTATTTATATTGGTCACTGATGAGTTAACAAAACATATTCAAGGTGAAGATATCATTAAAGTTGAAATATAAATATTATAGAGCAACAATTAGACCTGCTATGTTTTATGGTTCAGAGTGTTGGGTAGTTAATCATCAACATGTACAAAAGATGTCCGTAGTAGAAACAAAGATATTGAGATGAATGAGTGATCACATAAAGGAAAGAGTATACATAATGAGGTTATTATCAGTGTTGTCTGACGCGTATCATATCGGGTATCGCTTGGCTCTACGATACGGGCGATATGCCCAATTTTTTTTTTGAAAAAAAATTCATATTTTTTTTTAAGGTTTCTGGCCTCTCTTTGCCTCTCTTCACTTCTCTCTAAGGCATCCTTCGACTGTTTTAAAAATCTAGTGAAACATCTTCATGAATTCCTAAGAGTTTATAGTGTAGACATTAATATAATAATATTATCTTTCAAAATTTTTGACAAATTTTAAAATTACACGTATACTATTCAAGAAACGATAATTGAAAATAAGCCAAAATATCAGAAATGATCTTTATATATATATATATATATATGAGTTGCTTGGGTTCAGCCTTCTAATGCAACAACGAGCTCGATTTAGGTCACGATGAATGTGGACTGAAATTGAAGAATTTGTATTTGGTTAGTTAATCTTTTTCCAGCAAACTTATTTGGCAACAGTTTGAATACTGTCAACAAATAGGCGATTATTCATCTTTGATACATAAATTTGGTTGGTACATGCATTATATGATGAATATTTCTTCATATACGAGCATATCGATACGAGCATATTGTGTATTTGACAATTTGGTTAGTTAAGCTTCTCTCTAACAAAATTTACATGTTACATACACATTTTGCAATCTCAAACAAGCATATCGAAGGATGTCTTAGAGAGAAATGAAGAGAGGCGAAGGGAGGCCATAAACCATCAAAAAAAATTTTGAAAAAAAAAAGATTTTTTTTTGGGGTGTATCATACGATACGGTGCGATATTCACCGTTTTACGATATGGGGTAGTGTATCGTATCGTACGATACGGTGCGATACGATAACACTGGTTATTATAAATAAATTGGGAGTAACACCAATAGAGGATACAATGAGGAAATCATTTAAGATGGTTTGAACATGAAAAAAGATGACCAAAGAACACTGAAAAACTTGATTGTGAAAATGTTAAAATAGGATGATGACGACCACAAAAGTGTTGGAAAAAAATAATAAAGAATGATCTAGTTTATATTGAGTTAATTCTACATGACACCTGATAGGGCTCTATGGAAACAAAGAATCCATGTAGTCAACCCCATCTAGTATGGAAAAAGGCTTGGTTGTTTTTGTTGTAGTTGCTTTGGTTGACTAACCTATACAACATCCGATGGTTACAATATTGCTTGCAAATGCTGTTAAATCCTAGTAAGGCATTGGGCTATATCTAAGATTCTGGTAGTTTTCACCCTATTTTGGCTATCTCGATTCTATAGCCTCCCAAAGTTGCAGTTTTTTCTTTTCTCCGTAAACAATTTCCTTGTCTTACATCATGGTTCTATACACAAAGTGCCATCCTTCTTATATTACTCGAATTGTGTTGAGAATCACAAGAAGGAACTAACTGTAGGTGGAGTGAGGTGTTTGATTCCATGGGGGTTATCAGACGCCCTGTGGGGGTGAATATCCAAGGTTTGGGTTTTACTTTGGGTTGATCTTACCCTAGATGATTGGTTTTCCTCGTGTTATCGATTTAAAAAAATCATGGCACTTAGCACAATTGAACCGACCCCATGTAGTTTGGGAAAAGGCTTAGTTTGTTGTTGTTGTTGTATGACGCTTAGCACAATTGTGCTATTTGGCAATGTTTTATACATGCCATTCAGTTTGTTTATGGGTACATATTTAAAATAGAAAGATTGTCTGCATTAGCTTTTAGGTTTTATTTTACAAGACATATCTATCAAACAATTGAATTCAATTTGATCAGTCTAAATGCATATGGGGGTTTAGCAGTTGAAGCCACTGTTATCTGTATCGTACCATATCGTACGATACAATGGGATATATATCATGAACCGAAATGATACGATATATCATAGTGTATATAAACCAAAACGACACGATACATCATAGTGCATCGTATAGGATACCTTATCATTCTGTATCGTGCGATACATGTATCACATGATATGCTCTAAGCCTGCTGTAACATGTATCTAACAGCATACACACACTCACCTGCACGTGCACACACACACATACATTATATAAATATATATCCTAAATCTGTGTTTTCGAGTTCTATTTGAAGTATTGCAATAGTTAAAGGGTCCCTTTTGCTGGAAAGGCCTGTGTATGACTGTTCAACTGCTTATTAGACCCTCTATTATCTATACGGTATGCCATCTTTTCTTACATACATCTCCCTTGTCTTGTTTAGGTTCCAAAGTTTTTAGGGACATGGAATGATTTTGGTTATTATTATGTTTCTTGCTGGACAGGCCTGTGCTTTGATAATTGACACGCATCAACATGATATCATTTCTTGATTTGAAAGGAAACCAACAATAGTGCTTCTCATTCTGATTAAGTGGAATGTGAAATCTTTTATTAGCGCAAGATGGGTTTGATTGCATGGTTCTACCATTGCAAATAAAGCTACATTATGTGGCAAATGGTGTTTATTATGCTATTTCATGATCTAGAACGAGGAGAAGATGAAGATTATTTAGTTGATCCTCATTAATGATTACAATATATAATTCATTTTTTCAATTATGAAAGTTGTAATTTTGCTAAGGATGTATTGCTTAAATGCTTTAATCATTGAAAATTGAATGGTGATTATGAATATTTTCTCAACTTATGAAATGATATGAATTGTTTAGAATTATCGTGATTTTTCTTGAATTTTATGAATGTTTTTTCAATTTTTTAGTATTAAAAACGATACGGTGCGAAGTTGACGTTGATCACTATTTAAAAAATTATAAACCCTGTAATCATTCAGGATGTGGCCACTTTCAAACTCGTATTTTATTCATGGTGTGATATTACGATCTCACTTGAAACAATGCACTGGTACCAGAAAACATCACTGAGCTTCAACATACAATAAAAGAAATATGCTTAAGCCAGAAACCATCCACTTCGAAGTTCAAATTAACCTCAAGTGCGTCATGTTATTGTGGAAATGACTCCACAGTGTATGTATAGTTGGTATTTCTGTGCCTTCAGTACTAGGCATTTATACATCCATGTATTGTTTCCCATCGACAGCAAGTTTCATGTGCATATACGATGATCCACTTGATTGAGGGGAGGAACCACTGCCAAGGGAGTTTTTGTTTATCAAAATTTCACTTTAAGCGTTCACTTGAATTACCTCATATCTGCATGGCTCTAGGTGTAGTACATTAAACTATTGTGTGGAAGGTTGTTTGCTACAAATATGAATTATATTGAAGATCTTTTTCTGTGTTTAATCACCGCTCTATCTTTTGCAACCATGGAGTTTAAGTTCTTGGGCTCCAATGCTTGTGTTCTCACTTGAAGTTTCTAAAATTCAGGCAGAAGTATTTTTTTAGAACGTTTCAGTTAAAATCATATATGCAGTTCTTTTTTGTTGTGTTATCTTTCTTCAAACTTTTGTTCTCTTGTGCTTTTAAAGATGGTTTTGTTGTGAATTTACTTTGCGAGTTTTATTGGATAGTCTGCTTCCCAAGTTTATGGTGGGCACTTAGCGGCGGGCTTTGCTGATGGTTATGTCAGACTATTTGATGTGCGTACACCTGAAAGGTAAGTTATTTTCTTCATGTAGATTTAACTTTACCTCATGCATCTTTTTCATCTAGAACATCTACCACTTATCTGTTATTTTATTAAAACTAGTTCTTTGTTCTATGACATGAATTTATAAAATCTTTAGGCACATTTCTACAATGAGGCCGCATATACAAAGTGTTGAGAGAGTTGTAGGAATTAGTTTCCAACCTGGTCTTGACCCTTTTAAGGTACGTATAATCTGTTTGGTCTAGTTCTGTTTTACATTATTTTTTGGAGTTTTGCTCCTCTGAGTTGTGCAATGTTTTTAGCGAGAATTTTCATAGATGCTGGCACAGCTGATGTGATGTCAAATACATAACTTCAAAATCCTTACCTTTTCTTGTGTTTGAGGTGCTTTTCATGGTATAACCAGAGGTTTCCTTTACGTTTAGATGTCTATATCTCTTGAATAGTTTGCATGTTGTAAAGCTTAGTGAACCCTCTGCCAACAACGTACCGATACATGGTTATCGTACTGAGTACAACATTGTATAATAAGTTATTTTTTCCTTATTTAGTGAAGAAAAGTAATTTAAAATAACAACAAAAAAATCATATGGAATTTCAGAAAAATCAAGAAAGAATCAAATATTGTTACAAACATATATCAACAACAAAACAACAAGCCAAATTGTGAAAAAATTACTACAAGTCAAGAAATAAGCAAGTAAACAAGATTCTAAATTCCCAATGACCTTACTGGTCGTAGATTCACAATTCTTTCCATAACAATATGTTTGTCCACCTAATTTGAATCAAAGATATGAATTGTCATCATCACTACCAATCAACCACAACATTTCATTGTCTTCTGATTCTCCTGTAACATTATGATTTCCATGATGAGCTTCAAGCTGCATGTCCTTTGTTCAGCTCTTGCCTCTAAGTACAACTTTCATGTTTTTAAGAGAGGTGGTTCGTCCACCTTATTAAGATACTTATATACAAATTGTAATTAACTAATTAAATATAAAATTATGTATCCCAAATTTGAGTTTTTATTCTACTTAGTGTCCTAAATAGACCTCTTGCCTTGGACTACATGCAGCCACTGTATTATGAATGATATGGTGCGCTATACTACACATACAACTAAGCCTTTTCCCATACTAGATGGTGTTGGCTATATGGATTCTTTACTTCCATAGAGTTTGAGGTTAAATCAGGTGATCTTTGACATACGTGATCTAGCACCAAAACCCATGTCATTCATGTAATGTCTTCTCTACCAACCTCTCTTCGTGATAACATAGATCACCACTTCGATACCGACAATAACGTGACGTGCATTACGATTTCTGTAGATTAAATCTCCATCTTCGAGATAACACACTTTACCAGTGAATTTATACCCGCTAAATTTGAAGTCCAGCCTGCCAAGATTGGAGACCAAGTTTAACCAGAGGTGTTATGGTTTCCACCAATGTATTCCACCGTCTGGGACTGCTGTGTTGATGGTGGAATTGGCAATGCAATTACGAAGCCTACACCACCAAAGGCGCAGTTTTCTGCCATGCCGATTGTATTCCGAAGACATCGATTCTGCTCTCCTGCATGTTAGTTGCTGTGTTTTGTATCAAAAGTCATCAACAATTGTATTAGAAAAACAAGGGCCGCAAGTATAGTTTTAATATAATGATCTTGAAGTATGTAGTCCTACAGGTACACATGCTCAGATGGTCAACAAAGCTACGTCCCACAATTGCATGGTGCGTATTTAAAAGAGAGATCGGTGTAATTGTTAGAAGGGATTGAGAGGAAATTAAACTCTTTAACAAAATTAGTTAAGTTGGAGACTGAAGTCTTTGAAGCAGTGGCGGATCTAGAAACTCTTTTTGGGTGGGAAGAATAAATAGCCCCTAGCATGATTGCGGATGTTGCGAACTGTGTATTATATAGCACACGGATCCCACCGTGGGATATCGACTTTTCAGTTAATTTTTGAAATTTTGAGTGGGGAGAACAACCTACTTTGGCTCAATGTAGATCTGCCACTATTTTAAAGTATCATCCTCAAAGTGGCACCGGAGATTTGTTTAACCTATACATACTTTTTGACATGAACACACCTGGTAGGGATCTGCTTAACACCTAAAATGACAAAATATGATATTACTCAGTGAGTCAAATGCTAATATAACATAAGCTATAGCTCCATACAGCCATCCTTACTTGGTACGCGTTAATGCTTGGTTTTCATTTTGATTTTGGTATTAAACTGACTGACCAAGAATGTGCCTCGTGGGTTCTGTCACGTAGGCACCACCAAAACAGCTGATGCAGACATCATTAGATAGAGGATGAAGCATATGAACCCTACTTACTCCATATAGAATTTAACTTAACTAGGTTCTCACGTAATGTAAGGACTCAATTCGAGTGACAAATTCGTAAGTTTGTTGGAATAAAACATGGCATAGGATTAGAGAATTCTAACAGTTGTCTTGAAAAAGGAGGAATGAATAAGGCTTTAGGAGTCTTCAAGAATTCGATTGTGAGTATACCAGTTGTCAATGGGGTCACTAGGAAAATAAAACACTCGATATGCTCGAGGTGTTGGGAGAAACTAAGTTACTGGTACTTCTAGGAATACGAAACAAAAGAAAACAAAGAAGGAACAAGACTATGATTGTAGGAAATTTATGAAGATATGTGGAAAGGGAATTTTTTTTTGAAAACTAAGTTTGAAAAACATGGGGTATATGGCCTACATGCACCGGAAGGAGGAGCAAAAACTCAAAAAGTGGCCAACGTCGGAGTAGAGCCAAGTTCGGCCGAGCCCTCTAAGCCCTCTAGACAAAAGTCTTTTGAGAAAATTCAAAAAAATCAAAAAAAGTTTGAAAAAGGGAATATACCAATGTAGGACAACCACTCACGGAAGTCCTAGACATTTTGTTAGCATGTCTTGCAAGTCTTTCCGAAATTTTAGAAGGGGCACCTACTCAAGGAAGGTTTTTAAATAGTTTTTATAAATATCATAGGCTAAAAGGCCATGATACATTATATTGCTATTCCTTGAAAAATAAAACCGAGGACTTGTTGGATTTTGGTAGGCTTTACGTCTTAGAGGAACAAGACTCCCCTCAAGCCATTTTCAAAGAACCCTGCTCGAATCACGCAAGTATAAGAGAGAAGGACAAAGAGGTATGTCTTTATTCAAACCAAATTTATGGGATTGAGCATGCACTACATACGATTCACACTACATGTCACATACCACACCCTCTCGTAATGAAAAAAGGCAAACAAGTAGTGATCCAGGGAGTGCTTAGAGTCCTGCCCCCAGTTAGAGCCTTTGTAGAGATACGAGGTGCTCCAAGGCATCAAATTAGAGCCGAGATAGGATCGAACCCTAGGGAGAGTGTGGTAGAGGTTACTATATCTGGAAGAATCTATCAACCCCCACACTTAGCTAAACAAACTAATAAGGGGGTGATTGTTTTGCTCGGCCCCCCAAGAGCATGCATCCCTAACTCATTTCATGGCATCAACAAGGGAAAAAATGTTGTGCTAACCCCATATGAATTAGAATTACACCTTTCGAAACTCTCCATAAATATGTCTAGAACTTACCAATTAAGATCACGTCTAGCTTTTTGGTTGTACAACTATCTCTGCCCGAGTTTGGAAACTCTAAGGGCAGCTTAATACCTTCTCAACCAAGTTCACCAACCCACGAATTAGGAAACTAGCATAACATATATAATAGCTCATGATTTTTTGTTTTTCTTGATTTTTAAAATATTTAAAAAATTATGATTTAGTGTTATTTGTATTGCACCATAGCACACAGTATGGGTGATACACCCTATTTTTATAAAAAAATCCTTATTTGAAATGGACAATAATTGAACTGATATTTTTTTTAGACATCTTACCTTGTGACCTCCCACTAATAACAATACAAACCATAAAAATAAATAGTTTTCAAAGTTCTCAAGAATTAACAAGGCAATTTTTTTCAATTACTTACAAATTATGATCATGTTCAACATTGGTAACTTTCTAATTATGACCACGTCCAACATTAGTAGGTTGTACAACACAACCATCTTACCTTAAAAGATGACTTCCAAAGAATAACAATAAGAACCATAAAAATAAGTAATTTTCAAAGTTTTGCTTCTATCGTCTCATGGAGAAAACTTACCATAAGAATCACAATACGATAAGATGCAAACAACACTGCTTCCAAACCTTCTTTAGAAGTTATCGTTTGCGGTTAAGGTTTGCTTCTATTTTGAATTTGGCTTTATGTATTGCATCATATATATAAGGCATAACATACCTATATTTGCTATCTACCATTCTCATTATCTTTAACCAAAAATGCATTAATAGGGCCCCATTTATCAGATGCAAACATCTTTTTCAATTTTATGTATGACAAGACTTTGAACAATAATAACATTCGTAACAAATCTTATCACCGAAAGCCTAATCAACTCCTTGCCACCAATATGAATTCTCATTAAATATATTAATATAGGAGAATAATTATAAATAAACTTTGTAAATTTCTATATATATCTATAGTCCCCTTAATTTCATCGATTGAGCTTAGATCCTAAAGTATTAAGCTATGCAATGCGCAACACATGGAGTCCACACTAAGGATGGACGGTTTGATTCAAGAATCTTACTAGTTGCTCTAAAATTTGCAGTATTATTAGTAATGAATTGAACAACATTTGTAACACTTAGATCCTCTACTTCTTAAAAAATAGGGAGTAAATTATCTACACTTTTATCAATATGGAACAAGTCATATGATTTCATAACAATGTTCCCTTTAGACAGTAGACCAAAAAATTCACCAGTGATCTATGCTGACCATTTATCCAACCATTATCATAAATTCAGAATTTCATTCATGTAATATCAACCCATTTTTGTAGTAATTTACCCTTGATAAGTAGGGACCTTATAACCTTATCCCACACTAGCAATAACATCTATCATACTTTGAAAGGAAAATAAATTTATAATATTAAAAGGGAATCAATTTTCATAAAAAGGTCAATTCATATTTACTTTCTGAATTACCTCATTTCAAGTCATAAATGATCTAATGCCTCACTGAGCTCCAGGGGTCGTACATGGGAGAAAATGAATGCACCTCGCTGCTCCTACTACCTCTCGTAGTCATCGGGCAGGTAGGAGCTCTTGTTATGGATCAAGAACCAACTACACTACTACCATCATCTCACCTTCACTTTGTCTCTTCAACTGTCTTTTCTTCCTTCTCAACTACACCATGAAGTTTTCCACCATATATCTCTCGAGAAACGTCTTCAAATTGTTGAGACATGTACCAACCACTTTTTTTTTTCTTCTCTCAACCATAATCTTTCTCTCTTTTGTAGTGTCCAATGCTTGTTTAATTTCATACTTTAGTGTTTCAGTCACTGATATCTTTCTTGGTTCTCGCAAGAGTTGTTTCATGCGCGAAATACCTCCATGCTTGACTTCATTGCAAAAACATGAACTTGTTCACAAGCCTATTACCTTCCTACATTGGGGTGCAATACTTTTATACTTATCGGCTTGATCGGAATTCGCAAAAGCTTTTGAAAGGTGAAGAATCACGAAATCTGTGAAAACTAATTTTTTTTAAGTGAAAATTTGAGTGGAATGAAAAAGAAAGGAATATGGTATGGATTTGGCAAAAATCATAGAGATGGGGAAAAGAGATTGGGTGAAAAACTTAGAATCTTAGAGATTTCTTTGTGAAATCAATAAAATCAAAGATGGGGAAAGGGTTTGGGAAATAGTTAGGGTGAAAATGAATTTGGGTTTGGGAAATAGTTAGGGTGAAAATGAATTTGGGAAGGAAATGAAAAATTCGAGCTTCGGATTTTGGGTATATATAGTAGCAAACACATGTACGAAAAACCATAATCAAACTCAAATCAAACTTTATTGGATGAACTCTCATAAGAGAGGAATTTTAGAGATAAATCTAGCCATAAGGCTTGTCTACAATTTATTGTATATAAGAGTGGTATTTATAGATAAAATAGAACTGAAAGAGGAGAATACAACATATGAGAGCTATTGGGAGGGGCCATTGGACCCCTTGATGGCTCGGGTGGGATTGGTGCCCTTAAGTGTTCCTTCTTAACACCATCTCTTAAACTGACAATATCAACTAACATTTTGCTAGAGAGTGATTGAAGCCTTGTATCTCTCTCCAATGCTTTTCTTTTCATTTTTGTTGCTAAAGTTGCGTTTGTTTTGTAATTCTTTATTTTAATACCTGTAAGAAAAATTCTAGGATTAATCCTAAATGAAAGTATTAAGATCCTATAACTACAAACTTGAGAACCTGTGTTTTTTAAAGTTCTTTAATGAAAAACATTAATCACCTAAGTAGGATAAGCTCAAACCCTCCAAAATAATAAATGCCAAGCCCTTATATAACTCACAATCTCGAACATGATTTTATGATTCCAAGGATAAGATAATCCGCCAAGATGATCAAAATATGTTTTAAATATATACAAAAGGATTTATAATTAACTTAATATTTTTTATGATTCGAAGGATAAGATAATCCACCAATACGATCAAAATAGGTTTTATCAAAAAAACAAGAATTCTTTGAATGGAATCTTTATCACTCACACAAAATGCTTAAAATATACCAATTGAATAGAAATACTCAAGTCAAAACTCTTTTTATGCATTTTTTTCAAATGCTTTTATCAAGCACATAATTATCAAGATAACAATAAGTGTATTTTCAACTTTGACTCATCTCCCACCAATAGCCAACAACATAAAACACCTTAATCACAAAGGTCTTCAACAAGGCCAACAAACGTGATATATTGCCATAACTCGAAAATCTTAATCACATGAAAATGCAACTTCAAAGTATCAAAATCAAAATTATCAAATAGCAATAAGTGCATCTTCAAACATTGGCTGATCTCCAACCAATGGCCAATAACAGGAAAACTTTAATCACAAAGGCCTTCAACAAAAGGCCATCAAAAGTGACATAGCCACAACACAGAGATCTTAATCATATAAAGATGCAACTTATTGTCTAACAAACAACGAACAAATTATCTTTGTAAATGAGACACTAAATAATTGATCCAACAAATGTTAAAAATAAACAAGTTTGAAAGAGTACACTGGGATTGATACTAATCCAAATACCAAACAAGATCAAATCAGACATAGTCCTGAGTCTGGATCTAAGACCAACAAATATCTCATAGCGAACACAGAATGGGTCTGGATTCAGGATAAGATCACCCGCCCACATATAAATGTGTCCCCTCTTCCTCTTACAGAGAATAACATTCCATCTCTCTCTGGAACACCACAACCTCGCCAGCTTCCTCCTGCCATTGTCGACCAGCTACCTCCATCGACTTTCCTCCCTCCTTCACTCTCTCCCTACACATACGTTGAAGCCATTGTCCTCGATGTTGGTCGCTACTCCAACATCGCTCGCCATTGTCGGTCTCCTCTCTCTCTCTCCTCTTCCTAGTGGTGGTGGCGGTGATCGATTGCAAACGATCATTCGTCGGTGAGAGTGGGAGTAGTAAATCGACAGTGGTATCTCTCCTTGAACGCTTCTACGACCCTGACTTCGGCTGCATCCAGTGTTGTTCGATGCTTATCGTATCATGTATCGTGTTGCTCCATGATACGGGCGTATCGTATCGTACTTTAATATTAAAAATTAAAAAATATAAAAAAATCAAGAAAATTAGTAAAAATCCAAAACAAATCAGAAAAAATAGAAAAAATCTGGTAATTGTAAAGAATTCATATAATGCAAAGTTTAGTACATATTGACCATTCACCATTGAACAATTGAAAAAAATTTACATATTTTGAAGCAAAAAATGAAATACATTTACATATTGTAAATTTGTATAAGAATCATTAACTAAATAATCTTCATCTTCTCCTTATGAAGATTCAAAGTTTATCATCACCTTTTGCTTCAAAATCAAAATCTTCATCTCTTTCATGACGTTGCACTCCTTTCAAATTAATCCATGCAATGTCTTCTTTGGTTAGGAGTGCATTTTCTTCGTTATCTTGCATAATCCACTCATCTAATATATCAAAATTAACAAACTGCTATCTTTGTACATGTAGTTGTCATATTTGCTAATTTTCATATGTGAGCAAAATGATGAGCTCCATTTCTTTGATTGTTGAGTCTATAACACCTCAGTGATGTGATATTGTTACTTGATGATATCCTCTTTTTCTCTTACCGGAGACTAGCTTTTTAACTAATGCTTGAGATCCATTTCTCACTTCACATATTGATTTAAGCCTCACACACGTTGATCATGTTGAACTCAATAAAAGTCTTCTAAGGTGAACCCTAAAATAGTGAAGTTGTGAAATGCCCACTCAATGAACCGAGACAACCAAATTGTTCTCCATTGTTTGCAATTTCAATAAATTAGAAAATGGTAGTAGAAATATACCTAAAAGTTGTTAACAGAAAGGGAAATGATTTTACATGTTACATTATCGTGGCTTCCCACGATACGATACGTATCGCACCGTACCGTATAATACGGTGCGATACGGATAACACTGGTTGCATCCTGCTCGATGATGTCAACATCCACGATCTCGAACTCCTGGGGCTTTGTCAATAAGTTGGCCTCGTCATCCAAGAGTCCATCCTCTTTAATGACACTTTCTACGTCAAATCGCCTACAACAAGCACGACTCCCCAATCACCAAAGACTAAATCGTCACAGTCATCCGCACGGCCAACTCACATGGATTTGTGTCCTCATTGCTAGGGGATACAACACGTGGGTGGGCGAGCGTGGCATGCAACTCTTTGGCGGTCATAAGCAGTGCATCGCCATCGCCCGAGCCATCATCAAGGACCCAAAGATCCTGCTTTTGGATGAGGTGACGTCGACACTGGACGCAGAGTCAGAGCATGTCGTGCAAGAGGCGCTTGACTGTGTCGTGGTTAGCTTGACAACCATTGCCATCGCCCACCGACTCTCGACCATTTGGGGTGCCATCAATGACTCATAACGGCTCTAACAGGCTCTGATACTATGTTAGCAAACACATGTACAAAAAATCAGAAATTAAACTCTATTCAATGAATAAAATCAAACTTTATTAGATGAACTCTCATAAGAGAGGAATTTTACAAATTAATCTGGTCATAAGGCTTGTCTACAATTTATTTTATACAAGAGTGGTATTCATAGATGAAATAAAACACAAAGAGTGGGACACAACATCTTAGAGCCGTTGGGAGGGGCCCAACGACTAGTAAACTAGCCATTGGACCTTGAAGGCCCTTGGTTCTTGGGGCCCCGTTGCGTGGTGGCTTGTGCTGTCCCTTCTTAACAATATATACCCAAAAGCCCTTGGTTCTAGAGCCCTCGATGCGTGGTGGCTTTTGTTGTCCCTTCTTAACAATATATACCCAAAAATATTAGCATTAACTCATGTGATACGACACGATAAATCGCACAATGCGATATACATGCGTGTATCGTGTCGTTCTCTCAAACGAGACACGATAAAATCATATCGTATCGCGATACGATATGATTTTGTTATATTGGTTTCCTTCCAACACTTTTGTAGTCTTACTCTTTTTCTTTTAACATATTCACTATCTAGCTTCTCACACCATTTCATTCATTATTTCCTTTAACACTTTTGTAGTCTTACTCTTTCTCTTTTACCATATTCACCATCTAGCTTCTCACACCTTATCAGATATTTATTTGGTCACCTTTTCATATACTTAAATCATCTTAAATAATTTTTTCTCGTTTTACTATATATTGGTGCCACTCCTAATTTGTCTCCAATAACCTCATTAAGCATATAGTCTTTCCTTGTGTGACCACACATCTGTCTCGACATCTTCTTTTTTGTTTGTATATATTGACGATTAACTAACTCCGCCCATGTAAGGGATCACTCTTGCATGGTTGGTCCTAAGCTCGGATAAAGAAGGAGGGTTGTGTTAGGCTTTCGACATCCAACATAAAAATTTATCGGACTTATTTACCATGGATTCTACAAATTATGATAGAGCTATGTGAAAACAAAGAATCTATATAGCCGACTCTATTTAGTATGGGAAAAGGCTTAGTTGTTGTTGTTGTTGTTGTTTATATTGACGATTAACTACCCAACACTCAACACTATATAACATACTAGGTCTAATTGTTACTCTATAATTATTAATATTTATCTTTTAACTTTAATGGTATCTCTAGCTCTTCATTTTAACCAACTTGCCTTAGTTCTATCTCCATTTAACTGATGATATGTATTTAAAACTTTTCTTTTGAGATACATAATGTGTGCTAATCTTAATTTTCATGTCATTTATAATAACCAAATGATCAAACTTTGCATTTCATATATTTTATCTTTATTGTACTAAATCGAGAGCTTTTATTTTTAATATTTCTCTCTATAGTTTCAATTTCTTGTTAATTTTTTCCTTAGACTCATCCACTACTACAATGTGATCTGCGAATAACATACACCAAAATACTTCATCTTGAATATGCTCTATTACCTCATCACTAACCAAGGTAAATAAATATAGACTTGAAGCTATCCTTGGTGTATAACTTCAAAGAATTCCCATTCTTTCATATTCTTGACAACTATTTGTGTACCATCAATATATATCTCTTATTAAGGTTTATGTACATCAATAGGATATTTATGTTTTCTATGGTTCTCCAAAGAGTATTTCTTGGCACCCTATATTAAGCATTTTTTAAATCAATAGATATTATATGTAGGTAAGAAGATGATGAGAAATAACCTAAACTTTACTCAAAAATGTTTCATAAAATGTCTTTATAAGTGAATAACCTTAGTAGTAGATCTTTCTGGCATGAATCCAAATTGGTTTTTTGTTGTATCAGGTACTTGTCTTAACCTTCCTTCAATAGTGCTTTCCTTATATCTTGTTAACTTGATATATGGATAATTTGCAAAATTATGAATGTCTCTCTTGTTCTTGTATCTAGGTATAAATGTACCTTTTCTGTATTCCTCATACATCTTTTAATTTTGTCATATTTTATTAAATAATCTTATAAGCTAAGTGATACACATCTTTTCTAAGATTTTTTATATATTTTTATAAGAATATTGTCGGGTCTTACATATTTACTAACCTTGATAAGCATAAGAATCTCTTTGAATTTGTTCCCTTCAATACATCTATAGGAATACTTGTACACTCTTTGAATAAATAGTATATGGTGCAATATAATATTTATTTATTTAATTTAAGAATAAAAACCAATACTATTAGGACAACATTCAAGAATCAATAATGGATTGTAATATAATTATTAGATCGCAACCTATCACTAATATGTGATCTAATAATTATATTACAAACCATTATTGTCATAATAATATTGGTTTTCTTTCTTAAATTAAATGAATAAATAGTATATTGTGCCATATACTATTTATTCAAAGAGTGTATATACCAATATACTAAACAAAACAATATCAAAGAAGCTCTGAAGCTTATGAAGGTAGCAAGCCAAAAGAATACTAGAAGAGCAGTAACTGATAAGAATTAAACAAGTCTAATATCCCAACTTTCAAGCATCCTTCCAATCATAGTTCTGTGAGTTCGTGATTCTTGCAGAATTGCTTGTGGCAATCCCAACCATATCGGGTTAAAGTTGTGGTGCCATTTTCCCATGGCTCGTTTAGATGAAAGTTTCTCTTATTATGTTCTTTTCATCTCAATTGAGGTCTTGGGCCCGATTTTTGAAGTCCTTTAGAAACTGGCCATCACACTACAAGCAACTGTTGATTCAAGACTCACTTCTAAAATAATTTTTCTCTCTCATTGATGAGGGACATTAAGAACAAATCACTTTTTAACCAATTCAAGTCCAAATAGACAGGATCCAGTCTGAAAGATGGCCCACAAATCATCATTGAATCAACTGGCCCACAAAGTTTTACGGCAAAAAATTCACGAAATAAAATCGAAGGGCATTCATAAGGGCATAGTTATTCCTACAACACTCCTTATAAAAAAAGTTCCAAAGCTGTATGCAGGATTCCAGTATTATTCCTAATAAAGGAAGTTCTGGTGCACTTCTTAGTTAGTCAAGCCTTATATTTTGTATTTTCACATTAAATACATAATGTAGCTTGGAACACGAGATTGTATTTATAGAGGAACACTCTTTCTTGATGAACGGATTTTGTTTCTTGGAGTTCTCTTCTTTAGAGTTGAAGAGTTTTGTAGAATAATTCTGGTTTCTCTATCTCATTGTCTCTCAAGCGACATCTAGCCCTAGTTGTTGCTTATGCTGTGTCAATTGGTATTAGAGCTCAATTTGAATAGGACTTCTCTTGTTTCTGGCAAGCTTCAACATCTCATGTATGAAAGGAGAGTGAATGTGAAGGAGCAAGAAATGGCTGGGCTTCATGAAGAAGTAACTAGAAAAGTTTATCAAACTATTGGAGATGTCCAGAAACGCTCTACCTTGTGCTTTTAATCAAGATGCGCCTACAAGAGCAAGAAGAAGCATCTAACAACGACGAAGGGGACCAACATGCTGAACAAATGACAAAAGACTTGAAGAAGGTGATGTGAATGAGTTACAACCGAATTTTAGGAGGGCAGCCATGGATCCTCCTAGAAGACTTATTCATATCTTAGTCTCATAGAATTAGATAATGATGAGTTGTCATGGAGGTTTCAAAAGAAATCTTCCATACATGGGAATAATGCATGAAGGTACTTGCAAAACGAAGGTTGAGTTTCCAACCTTTAATGGAAATGCAGATACTGGAAAGTTTTTGGACTGGATGTATGAGGTAGGGGTGTTCATGATTCATTTTGGTTTGGTTCTGGCTTCAACGTCGAACCAAACTATGTTCTCAGTTTTCAGAGAACCAAACCAAACCATATTGTAACCCAAACAAAACTGAACCAAATGGACGGCTACTGGTTTGGTTCGATTGTAAACCATGATTCTGTACATTTTGAATTTACAGTTTAAACTCCAGCAACCATTAATCAACTATGCATATATTTACAGTTTAAATTCTAGCAAGCATTATTGATTTTAATTTGAACTTTTATAAAAAAAAAGATTATGCTTATGCCATTCATTGGTTTGAGACACCATCTCCTTGAACTTCTTGTAGTAAAACCTTTGGAGAAGTACAATACCATAAATTCATTAAGATCAACTATCAAAACAAATTGTAAGAAAAAATTAATAAAACATTTTCCATACCGGATTCATATTTCTTCTGTTGAGCTTGTTCTACAAAATTTTCTTTAAACTCATCATGCACAAATAATAGCTTCCATGGCTTTAGGAGTAAGGGTGCTTCTAAATGAATCTAGCACCCTACCATACAATGCTAAAGGCTGATTCTGGGGCAACAAGATGGAAAGGAACAACGAGAACATCATGTGCAATCATTTGTAATATTTTATATGTACTATAATTTGATGCTCACCAACTTAATATTTCAAAATCAACACATTCATCTTCAACTTCCTCCCATAAGTATCTCTCAAACTTCGATTTATATAAACCCCATCCATGTTTCTTGTAGCTGCCTAAACATATTCACCCAAAGAGAGTCAGAATCTTTTGCACTATTGCCTTATTTATTTGTTGCAAAAGAACTCATACTGTGTGATGTGCCCTCTTTATCTCCATATTTTTTCTAGTAATATTCATGGACATTGACCAAAATCTCACGTACATATACACACAACTGATTACACACTTCTTTTTCATATATAGCATTATAACTCCAAGAAAGGAATTCGAGTTTATATTGAAGGTCAAGCAGAATCTCCATATATAATAGTGTTAATTTTCTCTGTTTTCCCCTTTATTTATCAAATCTTTTTCTCATGTTCGTGATCATGGTCTTAACAATCTCATTATCTGTCGCATAACTCATAACATTCAGAATGAGTTAAAACTAATTCATCAAAATAAAAGAATTTATAGTGTCATAAGTTAACTAAAAAGCTGCAAAGTTATCTCATGGAAAGCAACTGGAAACTTTGTATAAATGCAAGCATAATCCCAATCTTCCTTCTTGAATGGTTCAATCCTTTACCATCCTCTATGATAGGGAAGATAATGATTATTATCTTCTTTCCAGCTGTTAAATGTTCATTCAAATTTTATTACAGACTTTAGCATTAAGTAGGTGGAATTCTACCTGGTTTGAACATCAAGTGATACATGCCTGTTACTTGGAAGTTTCCCACCTCAACACACGCTCGAAATATCTTCCACTGTGATGGGAATGACCAAACATATTTGACTGCATTACATATGCGACTAATATATGTATCAAGATCTTTCATGCGCTCAGACACAATTAGCTAAAGTATATGAGCGGAACATCTAAAGTGCATATATTCCCCATCTAAGACATCCTTTTTGCAACCACTTACCTTTTTCTTTATGAAAGCAAGAGCAATATCGTTAGAAAATACATTGTCTGAAGTCATGGAAAAATGCTTTGAATGGCCTATAGCAAACAAGATTTAGTAAAATTGCCAATTGTTTTCCCTCATGATTGGCCACTTGACAGAAACTAACAATCCCCTTTTGGTACTTCCAATTTTCATCAATAAAATGTGCCGTGATAACGATGTATGAGGAATGCTGAATAGAGGTCCATGTATTGGCTAAGGATATTTTCTATAACGGCTTTGTTAGCAACTTCTTCAATCTTTGCTTTTCTTCTAAGTATAATGAGAAACAATCTCTTCCAACAGTAATATGAGATGAAACCTAAAAATAAGGAATACTTTTTTCACAGGATTGCCTAAAACCTTGTTTCTCCACCAAATTAAGTTGAAGCTAATCCATAACCATCATTGTAGCTAAGGAAGTTCATCATCTCTTACTATCAAAAGTATGAGATTTTTAACAAGTTCTTTTCCATGCTTCTCATTGCCATCCATAGAGGTTAATTTTTCAAATGCAAGAGTTTGTTGATTCTTTAGTGTATTTCTCTTATATAATGAGAATTCCTGGCATTTTGTTTTCAAGTGCCTCCAATTACAACCATGTAGTTGTAAACCATGTTATGAATATTGGATGATGGCAATTAGTGCTGAACTCTAATACGTCATTAGCAAGGATACAACAGATTTATTGGTAACCTATCATCATTAGCGTACAAATATACAATTAACTGTTGAAGCATTACCAAGCACATACATTAGCATATTTTGTAAATGTAATCAATATAGACGAGTACAAGTTATAAATTAAAAATAAAACAATAATGGAAAACAACATAAAATCCTTCACGAACACTGCACAAGTATAAAAATTATATATCATAATGATACATGATAGATTATGGGAGAAGAAAACAGGGAAAACACATCCTAAACTGTAGAGATTATTGGAGTAGAAAACTAGGAAAAGATGCATCATAAACTAAATCGATTTTTTCAGTAGAGAAGAAGATTACTTTACCCATATATTGTTTAATGGTTACACATAACACAAAATATAAACATGATAAGTTGTTATATAACTTGGATATTCATCACATGATCCATTATAAATCCATATGCATGTTTTATGTGTCATTAATAAATAAACATGCATATCATGTAATGTGGTTACATACATGTTATATGCACTACTTTGAATATAGACAAAAACTTAATCGTTCCAAACATGTTTAGTAAGATGACATAAGAAGAATTGAAAACATTTTGCATTTTTCAAATATAATAGTGATGATAATGACTTGTATAATAGACTCAGCAGGTGATATAGCGGTCATATAATGGGCAACTTTGCAGCCTTAATGGGCACCGCATCATGATGGTCACTATATCACTTTGAGATGTGTTAAAACATTATAATGCGCTATATCAGCTGCTACAGTGCTCCATGAATAACATAGGTTGAAAACAAATCCACATAAATATGTAGAAATTTTCTTAGGCTGATTACCTAAAGACGAGTTTTTGCCTATGAGAAAAGGTAAGAAATATTCTCCCATTTCATGCGCTTGACAAACTTAGTAGTAAAAAAATTGACATTGGAGGTTGACCAATATAGTTTACCATTCTGCTTCAGTGATATATATTCAAAATTTCAGAGTATGTTGAAGGTTTCAGTCTTGTGTTTTGCTTTGGTTAGATGATTTTCTTGCCCTCGTGGCTTTCAATGTGTCCTGACTTGGCTTCTAACTGCAAGGTCCTAGGAGATGTTTTCATATTCTGTATTTTATTTCTATTCTGATGACTTTCACCACATCCTCCTCTCCACTCATTTATTTGTTCTTTTTGCTTTTCTATGATTATTTCTTGTATATATAAGAAATTCAGTTATCTCTTTGTCAAAATGTTATTAACTTGATTAGTTTTAAAAGTGTTTCCTATATTTTGTTGTTTATATGGATTCACATTTACAAATGTGTTTAACGTAGATGTTCTTGTGATATATATATGTATACATATAGACATATATTTCTTTGTTACTTGGTGGTCTGAGCCTTTCCCAAAATTTAGTACTCAACATAATATCAATTGTTTCAATATCACTGTAGGTCATATCGATTAAGTGAAAGATGGACAGAACGGTTCTGTATGAACTTTGTCATTTTTTTACATGAAGTAATTCAACAGCCCCATTAATCTCATTCATTTTGCAAATGTCTTAAAGAATAATGTGCAACACAGAGAGTCTGCACCAAAGACAAATCATCATGTTCATAGTATGAACTCTTTTATAATTTGCACATTATCAGGAATAAATCCGCTCTTCATTGATCAAGAGCTTCTCTTTGAGAACAAGCCACATGAATTTGCAAATTGTTCAAACTATATTACTAAGCCTTACTTTCATCACTATTTCTGGAAAAGTATTTAGAAATTCTTCAGTTATTTTGTTTGCACTAAACTAATCGTATTGGTCACTTTCATCACTAAAGATCTTTCTCCTGCCACAGTTAAGCAGTTAGTTTATCATCCATAACTCCTTAAACTCATTGGTCCACTAAGGGACGTGGTCAACCCATTTCTGTATCAATATATCCCTCAATGCATGGTCTGTTGGCACCTTGCAACCCACCCTTGTATTTGCTGTTATGGCATGAACCTCCGTTAAAGAATAAGAACTACTTTGTAACATTAAGCAGGAGACTGTTTTAACTGAAGCAAGATTCAGTGACACGCTCAACTCAAATAGTCATCTCTGATTCAAAATAGGAACCAATCCTCTCCTTGTGGTACACTACATATGATCTCCTTGTTTGAATGGAAGGGCCTCTTGCAGTTGACTCTTTATTACTGCTACTAAGGAACTTTCTCTCTCTGATTCAAAATGGAAGTTGGGTTAAGATTCTTCGTGTGCAGGTAGGATTCAGAGGTAGCTATATCTTGTGATATGTTCTACATCATATATACAGTACAAACGGTCCAATACTGTCTGATAGATGGATTTTTATGATCTGAGGGTACAATCATGTTGGATTTGGCACCATGTGATTCCATACATTATGACTTTGCTCTGATTGCCCCTACCATCCATATCCTGTGGTTTCAAGTTTCATGTGATGTTAAGCTGCCCTTATTTTGACCTTGTCACATACTCTGTCATCCGCATGGTTACTGGTCAGCAACTCATGATGGTGATGTGTCGTCCTCTTACTGGGGCTGGTGTGGCAATTTGTTATCATACCAAACTGGATTTGTTGATAGCTGTCTTGTGTTAGTATGTCACAGGTCTCGTATTCCCTGTTTTACAACTGCATCTAAAATACAATTTGAAATGTGCACTCATGCATCATTCATCTGTCCTTGGTGCTCATGTCTACTGCCATGTTGTAACACAGCATCTGCATGAACAAGGGTGACATGTCATGGGAAACGTGAAATATGCTGAACTACGTCTGTGTCATCTGTTTTACGTTTGTATCCTTTGTATGCATCTTTAACTTATAATTTAATTCCTCCCTGCACATCTTTTTATGTTTCTTTTTGGCAAAGTCCATATGTTTCTATTTTGTGCCTGATAGAACAGATGTCATGACTTGACTGCATGCAAAACATCATTCAGTTTCTTGTTTCATCTATGTGCAGATTGTCAGCGCATCACAAGCTGGAGATATTCAGTTTCTGGACATAAGAAGGCACACGAATCCGTATCTTACCATTGAAGCTCATAGGAAATCTTTGACAGCCTTGGCTGTTCATCATCATGCACCTATAATTGCTAGTGGTTCTGCAAGACAGATTATAAAGGTCTTCAACCTTGAAGGCGAACAACTGAGTGTTATCCGCTATCATCCATCTTTCATGGCTCAAATGATAGGTCCAGTTAGTTGCCTCGGTTTCCATCCCTACAAAGTGGTTCTTGCTGCAGGTACTGGTGGCCCAACCGATGCCTGCGTTTCAATCCATGCAGATGAGAACCAAACATGAAGATGAGCATAAGACAGTTTGAAACATGCATCCACTCTGGAGGCTTCTATGCTCCTACTCCCTTTGGTTTCTCACTAAAACATCTTGAGTGTCTCTGTCGTGCATGTGTGAAATCTGACATATTAATGAGGACTCCCAAGTGTTTTGTTCTGCAAGGTTTTCTATCCATCAGCGGACAGGCTCAAAAGAAATCCGTTTATAGGTCAAGGATGTAAATATTTGCAAGAAAATTTCTTTCGTCTCTCCCTCTGGTCTGTTGATTTATGTCAGGAGCGTGTGCCTGTGATTCAGAATAATCCACGGGATAGCAAAAATACCCAGGAGAAATGGCTGGAGGAGAGTGACTTGACAAGCATTGCAAGATTTTAAGAAAATTGCTGCTTGATCTTGATAGTTTATTGTGCAAGATTCCTGAATGGTTAGATCCATTAGGTGCTGCTAAAAGTCTGTGAAGACTACTTATTCCTTGTTCCATTATTCGCCAACTCCTCTTGAAGCCCTGCCTATTTGGAGACTATTGGCTGTTTGGAAACCTGTTGATGGAAACGCCACCTCTGCCTCATTATACCTGCAGGAAGATGGAAAAGAGCCACATGGGCTTGCTGCCTTGGGCTAGGGATTACGCCTTAAAGACAAGGAGGCTGCATGTAGTGGGGCTTGTTTCTTTCTCGATTTGTACCATAAGCTTTCCCATTTCATTGTAAATGGTAACTGTTAATGTTATATAATTCGACACATCAGTGAATGATTTGCAATGAAAGTCTCCACCCCCCCTCTCTGACACGCACACAATTCGATACCACAATGATCTGACGATTGACCTATTGATTAAAGCTGGGGGCTGTGTAATTTCGTTCTATGTTCTGTAGCTGCATCAGAACCACTGCATTCAGCAGGACTCATGACCTAATTTTACTTTATATGGTCGTAGTTCATTGATTCCTTCGATGATGTTTGTAATACATCTATGCAGTTGGGGCCATTTTTGTTGAATATGAAGGATCTAAAGCAGCAGCAGTTCTCTGTTTTAGAATGTAGCTGGGGATTAGTATCTGCACACCTTTTCTATTATCGACACATTCTTTTTGAAAATACCGAAATTACCTAACACATTCTCTCCTCTTGACACTCAAAATTAACATTACTTTCTTTTATTTCGGTGATTGATATTTCATTCATTTTTTGTCGTTATTGTATTTTTTTTACAATACACATATTCTTACAAACCTCGCTGGAAAACAAGAACAAAGAAAAAGAAAGAACAAAACTAAAATCAAAATAAAGAACATGAAGGTGAAAGCAAAACAACAACTAAGCCTTTTCCCATACTAGACAGGGTCGGCTACAAGGATTCTTTGTTTTCACATATCCCTATCGTGTGTCATGTTAGCAGTTAACTTCCAATAAGCTAGATCATTCTTTATTGTTTCTTTCCAACACTTTTGTGGTCGTCTTCTACCTCTTTTAATACTTTTCAAATTTAGTTTTTCTAACCTTCTTACCGGTTCTTCTTTTGATCTTCTTTCTATATATCCAAACCATCTTAAACGATGTTCTCTCATTTTATCCTCTATTGGTGTCACTCCTAATTTGTTTCTAATAACCTCATTATGTATACAGTCTTTTCTTGTATGACCACTCATCCATCTCAACATCTTCATTTCTGTCAAAGACATCTTTTGTACATGTTGATGATTAACTGCCCAACACTCAGAACCATAAAACATGGCAGGCCTAATTGATGCTCTATAATATTTACCTTTTAATTTTAATGGTATCTTCTTATCACAAAGAATACTTGATGCTCCTCTTCAATTTAACCAACCAGCATTAATTCTATGTGTAACATCTCCATCAATTCTTCCACTTTGAAGTAGCCAAATTTTTTGGGGAATGCAATGTGTGTCAATTTTAATTTCTATGTCCTCTGAAGTAGCCAAATGATCAAACTTACATTTCATATATTCTGTCTTTGTTCTACTAAGTCGGAGGCCTTTGCTTTCTAATGTTTCTCTCCATAGTTCCAATTTTTTATTAACTTTTTCCTTAGACTCCTCCACTAATACAATGTCATTTGCAAATAAGATACATCAAGGTACTTCATCTTGAATATGTTTTGTTAACTCATCCATCACCATTATAAATAAGTATGGACTTAAAGTGGATCCTTGATGTAACCCAATATTAACTTCAAAGAAGTTTGTCGTTTCTTCGTGAGTCCTCACACATGTTTTTGCACCATCATACATGTCTCTTATAAGGTTAATATATGTCAATGGGATACCTCTTTTTTCCAAAGTTCTCTAAAGAACCTCCCTCGGTACCCTATCATAAGCTTTTTCTAGATCAATAAATATCATGTGAAGGTCTTTCTTTTTTGCTCTAAAATGTTCCATAACAGTTCCCAAAAGGTGAATCGCTTCAATAGTAGATCTGCCTGGCATAAATCCAAATTGGTTCTCTGTTGTACTTGATACTTGTCTTAACCTATGTTCGATAATTCTTTCCCATAATTTCATAGTATGACTCATTAACTTCATATCTTGATAATTCACACAATTTTGAATGTCTCCCTTGTTCTTATATATGGGTATAAGTGTACTTACTCTCCATTCCTCGAGCATTTTATGGTTTTTCCATATTTTATTAAATAGTCTTGTGAGCCAAGTGATTCCTATTGCTCCTAGTATTTTCCAAACTTCTATAGGAATATTATCTGGTCCTACCGATTTACCACTCTTCATATGTTTAAGAGCCTCTTTGACTTCATTCTTTTGAATACGTCGATACAAATTGTGGTTTATATACTTTTCTGACTTGGCTAAATCTCCTAAACTAATACTAACATCTTTATTTTCATTAAAAAGATTATAAAAATAGTTTTTCCATCTATTTCTTATATCATCATTTTCCACTAGAATTTTTTCCTCCTCATCTTTTATACATCTAACATAATTAAGATATTTAGTTTTTTTATCTCTAGCCCTAGCTATCCTAAAAATATCTCTTTCACCCTCTTTTGAGTTGAGTTTTTTATATAAGTCATCTCAAATCTTAGCTTTTGCTTCACTAATGGCATTTTTCGCTTCCTTCTTTGCTTTCTTATAAGCTTCTAAAGTTTTACTAGTTTTCTTAGCATAATGTAATTTGTAACTTGCCCTCTTTGCCTTGATTTTATTTTGTACTACTTCACTCTACCACCAAGCTTCTTTTTGTGTCGGTACACCTCGCTTAGATACCCCTAACACATCTTTCGCCACTTTCCTAATATGTATAACCATATTGTTTCACATATCACAAGGTATGCCAACATAATTCCAAACATCTCCTTGAAGAACTTTCTATTTAAATATATCTTCTTTCTCGCTTTTGAGGTTCCACCATTTTGTCCGAATAGCTCGATGCACTCTTTTCTTCTTTGTCCATTTTTTATATTTGTAAATCCATAACTAAAAGTCGATGTTGGGTGGTTAAGCATTCTCCTGGAATTACCTTACAATCTTTACAACACGCTCTATCTTTTTTTCTGCAAATAAAGCAATCAATTTGTGTTTGTGATAAGCCACTCTTATAAGTAATTAAATGTTCATCTCATTTTTTGAAGATTGTATTGACTATAAAGAGATCAAATGACATAGCAAAATTTAAAATCTCCCTACCTTCCTCGTTTATATCCCCAAAACCAAAGTTTCCATGAATCCCTTGATATCCTAATGCCTCTTTACCGACATGTCCATTTAAATCTCCTCCTAAACAAATCATCTCCCTTTGTGGAATCTTTTGAAACAACTTATCTGACTCTTTCTAAAAAACTGTCTTTATACTATCTTCTAGTCCTACTTGGGGTGCGTAAGCACAAACTATATTCAAAACCTCTGCTCATAACACTAATTTCAACATTATTATTCGGTCACCATATCGTTGTATGTCTACTACACTCTCCTTTAGATCTTTATTTATGATAATACCAACTCTGTTTCGAGCCTTTTCTTTACCTGAGTACTATAATTTAAAACCTGTATCCTCTATCTCCTTTGCTTTTTCTCCAACCCATTTTGTCTCTTGTAAACATAGAATATGAATCTTTCTCCGAATCATAGTATCTACCACCTCCATTAACTTACCTGATAATGTTCCGATATTCCAAGAACCAATACGAATCTTATTTTCTAGGACTAGCTTCCTTACCCCCTCGCATCCGTTCATAATCAAAATACGGAAACCTTCTTTGAAAAATTTTCACTACATTCGGGCAACAATGTAGCGGGACTAACTTCTTTACCCACACCCGTCCATGATGTGGGAACCCTCTCTGCAATTGATTCCCTACATTCGGGCGAAAATGTAGCGGCCCTTGCTTACTTCTTACTGCATTCGGGCTCTACAGCACATCGCTAGGCGGGGACGCCCTAAAGCAATGCTCATAATTTTCCTTCTTTATCCGGGCTTGGGACCAACAATGCAAGGGTGATCCCTTACATGGGCGGAGTTAAGGTGAAAGCAAAAACCAAAAGAAAAAACAAAGAAAAGATAAATAACAATAAGAATCACGAATAAAAAGAAGAGGAATATCCTCTTACGTTGAAAGAAGAAGAAACATGACTCATTCACATCTCTCAAGTAGGGGATATTGCTTAAGAGCATTTCCTATCAACATAAACACACCTGCAACATAGGCATGACTTCCTTGTTGTAAAACTAAATCAATACATCAAATAAATGAGTAAAAAATAACTAAATCAGCCACCTCCCTCGAAACCCTCTTGGAATCGGCTCCTTTCTTCTTTTCCTCTTCTTTCTTTTTATTTTCCTCCTTTTTCTTTCTTTTTGGTCGGATTCGAAACACTGTAGGATGATAGATGGTGAGGTATTATGTGTCACAGTCAAGCTTTGAACCATGAGTTGTCGGAGAAAGACTCGATAATGGCAAATGAAAGAAGTCCTTAAAATCTACTTGAAGGCTGTTTGACTTTATTATAAGTTTTATACTATTTTGTTATAAGACAAAAAGTAAATTGGGACATATGAAGAGGTCAAGATGTCTCATGAAACTGTTTTTTGAAAAGAAGCTATTTAAGCAATGACAAATAAAATTTAGAACTTGGTGGACCCTACTCTTGGATCTAAAGCAATAAGATGTGAGTGGATTTTGAAAAAATGAAAGTTTAATAGAACCATTAACAAATTTAAAGCAAGATTAGTTGTTAGAGGTTTTACTAAAACATAAATGATTGACCATTTTGATATATATACATTGGTAGAAGTTTCACGAAATGGATGTGAAAAAGGCATTTTTAAATGGTGGATTGTATGTAGAGGCATATATGGAGAATCTTGAAAGATTTGTTGTTATTGGGTAAGAATATAAAATTTGCAAGTCAATCAATTTCTATGATTTAAAACAAGCTCCTAAGCAATGATTCAAAATTTTGATCAAGTAGTTCTTGCAAATGGTTTCTAAATTATTGTTTTGGACAAATGTGTATATAGTAAATTTTATGATAAAAAAGTATATTGATTTTGCTTATATGTTGATGGTATGTTTATATTTGCTATTTATTTAAATCGGGTTGTAAAGAACTTTTTACCAATCAATTTTGACATGAAAGATAGAGGAGTAAGTGATGGTATTTTAGGTATTAGAATAACTAGAGAAAAAAATAGCATTAGACTTTTTCAATCTCATTATATAGAAAAGATATTGAAGATATTTAATGCTTTTAATTATACTTATGTTTCTACTCCTTTTGATCCTAATACTAAATTAGTACCCAGTTATACAACCAAAATAAATGTTTGTGAACGTGTTATACCTGATGTTGTGGGTTGGCTAAGCTGATTCATGAACTATCCAAGCGAAGACCAATGGCATGCATTCAAAAGTATTAAAATACTTGAAGGGAACGACAACTATAACTTAGTCTATAATAAAAGTCCTTCGGTATTAGAAGGATATTTGGATACCCGTTGAATAGTTATATGGAAAACTATGTTTTTACAAGTGAATGAGTCTTCACGATTTATAGTGGTGCGGTTTTTTGGACATCAAAGAAATAAACATGTATTGCTAGCTTCACCACGGATTCCAAATTTATTGCTTGACTAGCAACAAGAAAGGAAGTAGAGTAGCTTATAAACCTGCTTTATAAGACTCTGATATAGCCAAAGCCAATGACACCATATCGTTAAACTGTGATAGTCAAAGTATACTATCAGTCATGAAATATCCAGATATATTGGTCTCAACTATAATTATATGAGAGATTTGATCTAGAATGAGATTTGACTCTTGTGGGTCTTTTAACGAAAGGCACGAATTTGTTGCATAAAGCATCAACATGGCACGGGGTCTCACGTCTAATAATGAAACCACCAATAATGCATACCCAATTCACACTTGAGTAATAGCAAGTCTTGAGTTCCTTGGGCAAAAATACATTAATAGTGCCATTATAAGTGCATGCTAATTATCCATCTCAAAATAAAGATACTTGGTTCCATAAAATAATAAGAACAAATTGAACTATACTCTTAATATACCCATAGCAAATATTTGCTCGAGTAATCTTGTGGGAGGTACTTATGTTGGAGTCTACCTATGTGAGTGTGAAGTGTATAAGTTGTGCACACTTGTTCAAATTGATTAGATGGTTCAAAGCTTGTTTACCATTCAAATTCAGATGAATAGGAATCTACCCCCTGCCAGGTATAGATTCAAACTATAAGATACCTATGTTGAAGGTATAAGATTTTCAGGATAGTAATTTTGAATTTGTTTTGAAAATTTTGATAGATTTTGGATATATTTTCAAAATAAAGCATCTCTTAATGAATGTTAGAATGTATAAGAAAGAACTTAATGTGCATGACTCTTCCGGTTTGAAAGAAAGCCACTTAAGTCTTTAGTTTATGATCTCTACGAGGTGCCTAAGTTGGCATAGTGACTGCTGATAAACAACATTTAAGTTGCTCTTGAATGAATAGTCATGAGCTGCAATATGCTTTATCTTTTCATGATACCATTTAGAAAACTAAAAAAGAGGTGTCTATTGCTCAAGCAGAACACTCAACACTGAGTATGTGGCTAAAGGGTGTAATTCACAACAAGCTACAGGCAATCAACATTTTCGTGACTTGCAGAAACCGTCAGTAAATCAAATCTATCCTTCTTCAGCTCTCTGCATTAGTTCTATCTTTCTAGCGAGGTGTTATGTGATTTGGATGGTTTGACATTTGTCTGGTGCATAGATACTTATTAGGTTCTGCTTAAGCAAGTCTCTAATGTTACTTTACTGCATATCAGCAGGCTGCATACAGTTTCGTGCATTCAGCAACCTCGTGTTAATTGAGTCAGTAACATTCTTTAGTCATATTTAGGTTCCCTTCATGATAGATTGTGCTAGACCTAAACCTAGAGCCTGAGCCTGAGCCCTAAGCTTTCATATGCCTATGACATGAAAGGTACAAATCTCACTCACACAAGAACCATCTTCCCTAAACTGCCTCACCAATCTGGCCATCCATCTCAACCTAAACGCCATTGAGCATAAACTCATAGCATTAGCTCATCTAGTAGGGCTCTCTTTCTCTCATGCGTAGGTGATGAGTTTGATTCTTGGGGAATGCATGGATGCATTTTCATTAGGCTTAGGCATCCCTTTGTAAGAAAAATCTAGATATGAACTCTAATGAAAACCCACAAATGGCACACAATCGTAAAGAGATCCCTAAGACATCCATCAACCTCCTAGTGGTACAATATCTAGTCACATAACATTCTATCTCCATCCTCTTGCATTTTGATTCGTGCACGGAGAAAGATTTCCCATTCCTTAGAGGGAGGGCATGTGTCTGCAAAAGGGGGACTAAGTAGACCTGTATTTAACATGTAACATCGCTTAGCACTAGATCTATTCAATCAAACCTAGTCCTAGCTTATCCTATACCTAGACTTCTCCAATAAGAACCTTGTATCTAGTTAACCCCTCATACAAGCTTAAACTATTAAAACCCGACTCAAATCCCAAGCTTGATGCTAACCTAGATGATTGCAGTTTTCTAGATCCCAAGAGCTAAAGCCTACTCCCATATCTACGCCATCAAGCCATCCTTACCCTTAACCATAAGGGCATCTACGAGGTTCACATCATTGGTCACACATAGGTTGAGCCTTTTACTTCTCATCAAACCTATCTAAGAATTGTAGCATGCAAAGATTGATCATGGCCAGTTCGAGAAGCTTGAATCTTTTTTTGTTTTTTGGTCTACAACATATTAGTTGTACGATGTATTATTATCAATTGCTATTTGCATAGGAACTTCATGAGCTAACATATACTTTCAAGAATTAGTTTTATTGAGTTCATCATATGGTTTGAGCAAAATTTGTTGTTTGTGTTTCCTATAACAAGAAATAGTTATCGAACAAGCTCTCGACTAGCATGTTGTAGACCGCAAGTTCATGAATAGATGTTCTTTTAATTTTTCGAGGACTTGGTTAATGACCGATGTAGACGTTGAAATTTTTACTCCAAGTCTATGTAGAGACTTGAAATAAGAATTTCCATTCTACTTCATGCGCGAGCGTGCCAGCTAGTTTTTAAAACTAGCAAAATGTATAAAAATCCGACTTCATTGGTGATTTTAGCTAAGCGGGCCCTTTTCGCTTTAGGCCTTCTTGAACCGACGCTCAAGGGTCAGCCTAAGCGCTTAGGAATTTCAAGTTCATAGGTGATAAACTCCAATTCACGTGAAAATGAAGTGTTTTGCTAAGAAACCATGTGTGTACTTGGTTTCAAGCTTTTAAGATCACCAAGTTCTAAAAAACAGAAACTGTTCCTGTTTTCAGAACTTGTTCTCGAAATTTTCTTGGTGCTCTAAGGATCTCCAAAATTCATAACATTTACAGGCTATAGCCTGATGTGTTGGGATCCTAAACCACCTTTTACTTTGAATTTTGGGATAGCTTGATAGCCTATGTAACTTGATTTGTTTGAGAAAGATATGCCTTTGACCTAGTCCATCCTTTTGCTTTCGAACTTGAGCTTGATCATGGATTGAATTGGGTCTCACTTATTCGTCTGATTTGTTTTGAATCATATGAACTTTTTAACTTGAATTTAAAACCTTTACTTTAAAGTATTTCTAAAAGATTTGAACTTTTAAAAAGTTTTTAAATTATTTGAATTTTTGAAATTGGGAGTTTGGGAAAATTTTAATTTTGGGTGTTTACAGATGCCCCTCTTTGGCATTAATCCAAATTTATTTGGATAATGACAAAGAAAAAAACACCATTTTTTTATTTACTTCCCAAATTTTCTTGAGAATATAAATCATCCTTAATTTCATAAAATTCTTTTCCTTAGATTATAGAGGAGGAAGGGATTTTTAACCAAAGGGGACTTGACCTATAATGGGTGCTAGTCCTAAGTATGATCATGCATGGACGACTTCGAATGTATGCATGGATGGTGTGGGTGATGCAAATGAAGTGTGAGGTTTTAAATACTCACTTAAGATACGAATGATCTTGGGGAGAGCCTATGAAGGCCGGCTGCCCCTAGCAGGATAATCCCATGTTGTTTTGACATTTCGGGTTTTCAAAATCTATTTTCAAAAGGGAACTCCTTTTTACTTTAATCAAAAGGACTTCCAATTTTTCATATTTCCCTTCATTTGGGTTTCAATACCTACTACTAGCAGAGGTTTTGTAGGAAATTTTAGAAAACATATCAAAATTCCATTTCCCACACAACAAAGTCTAATTTTCAAACAAAATGAAATCCAAATAAGTAGATTCTATTCCTACTTTGGGATTTTCATGGATAAACCTTTCTCTATTGGGATAAGATGTAGGGATTTGGGAAAGAGTTATCACGATCCCTTCTGAAGTGTCCCATGGTTTAAGGCAAAGAGATGGGAAATTGCTCTTTGAGGTTTGACTTTCTTTTTTTCTATCTTTTTTTTTTCTTTTTCTCATTCAAAGAGAATACCTCTTTCGGAGGAATTTTTGTGTTCCCTCTTTCTATCAGAAGGGAAGACCTCTTTTTGAAAGAATTTTTGTATATATTTTTTTTTCATTCGAGGAGAAGAGCTCTTTTGGAGGAATTTTTGTATTACCTTTTTCTATTCGAAGGGAAGACCTCTTTTTGGAGGAGTTTTTGTATTCTCTTTTTCTTTTGAATTTTGCTAATTTTTGTTTTGGAAAGAGAAGTAAAATGGGGGAAAAACTTATCCCTTTGGCTACTCGATTCGGCCAAGATCATCCCATTTCCTAATAGCATCTACCATTTGAAAATATTTTACTATATTGAACAAGGCTTCATTTTGTAAGCCAAGGATTTTTGAAATATAACCAACTGATTTTGAAAACTCTATTTTCATAAAGCATAAATTCCCTCATTCAGGGCTATACAATCAATCTTGATCCTTCTTTCAAGAAGTTCAAAGGAGATCAATTTTAAAATCTTTTTGAAAGAATTTAACATAGACCCTATACATAATATTTTTTCAAATATTAGGCATTTATAGGGTCTACTAAATTTCTGCCCTCAATATCAATCAACCAATATGCATTATTCGTGATTGTTCTCCTTACAACGTAGGGACCATCCCACTTGGACTGCCACCTTTTTGGGTCTCTTTAGGTGAATGATGTGCATATGATGCATGACATGTAAAAATGTATTCCATATGACATGATGGAGATACATGCTTTATGAGGTGATGAATGTATTCAGTCTCCATGAAAGGTGTCTAGGAAAGGCATTCTACATGCCTCTAGTTTGGTGGAGATGGGTCAAGTTTCTACATGGTGAAGGGCCACGGGCTTACTATGGAATGCAAGGTGGACGATGGGATATGAATGGCATTCCATACACTTGATATTGATGACATTTCATAACATGATCATGACAATCTTGCTTAAGGGTGGACAAAAAATAACCGACCCTAAGTATCTTCATGGCTATCATATTTGCATTGACATGGCCTCCACATTTTCCATCGTGGGATTAATGCATTATGGTCCTAGCCTCATCAAGGTCTACACATCTCAACAAGATGCCGACAAAACTCTTTTTATAAAGAATCCCTCCCAAAATCACATATCGGGTTGAAATTTTTTGAAATCAAAGCTTTATCTTTGGAAGAAGCAAATTCGAGAAATCCTCCATTTTCTAAAAAGTTTTAGTGTCATGAAACCAATGTTTTTCAATTGATTTTGGATATTTTGGCAAATCTCCAAATCGTGAGTGGATGGAGTGGGTGAGTGCCAATTTTCTAAGGATCGGGTTCCCATGTTGGGATCAACCCTTAGAGATGATCCGAGGGATGAGAGGGCATCTGCTATGGTGTTGTCCTCTCTACCTATGTGAGTGAGTGTGCATGACTTGAAGGAATCGACCAATTGAGTGGCCAATTTGTGGTATGGTATGAGTTTTTCATTTTTGACTTGCCAATTTTTTGAAACTTGGTTTATAACAAGCATAAAATCTCCAAAGACTTCAATACATGATACCTCTAGATTTTTTAAAATTTTAAGGCCTTGTATGAGTGCTTCATATTCAGCCACATTATTTGAGGATTCAAAATCTAGTCGAATGACAATTGAGATTTCTCCTTTCTCGAGAGATATGAGGATGATTCCCACACCAGCCCCTTGTTGATTCTTTGCCCCATTAAAATACATTTTCCATACTTGATCTTCATTAAAACAATTTGATAAAACATGGTTTTGAAATTCATTTGCAAAGATGCCTTCATCGGGCATTTCAAAGTATGGGATATGTATCTTAAAGAGGTAATTCCGTCACATGATCAGCTAGGTCTTGTCCCTTAATGGAGTTTTGATGATGGAATTTCAAATTATACTCCATTAAGAGGAGCTGCCATTTACCTAGCCTACTCGTTAGGATAGGTTTTTCAAACAAGTGCTTGATTGGATCAAGCTTAGACACTATCCAAATTTCATGATCTAGGAAATGATGTCTAAACTTTTGGCAAGCCCATACCAAGACCAAGCACGTTTTCTCCATGGTTTGATAATTTCTTTCATATGCCAATAGAGTTTTTGAAATATAGTAAATAGCATACTCCTTAAGACTATCATCCTCATATTGAGCAAGTAAAGCCCCCAATGCATTCACATGAATGGAAATGTAAAGCAACAATGGTTTTCCTTGCTTTGGAGGTTTTAAAATAGGAGGATTTACCAAATAAGTTTTTAATCTTTCAAAAGCTTTTTGGCAATGAAAATCCTACTACTTGAGAATGATCAAAACAAGGAAGAAGATTCCCTCATTTATGAGAAAGATCAAGCCTCCGAGCTTCTCGAATTTTATAGAATTCTTGACTTGGAAAAACCTTTAAATTTCGTAGGAGGGGATTTTTAGGAGTAAGTCTAACCTAAGATGTGTAGTAAAAATAGGTGCATGTTTGCATGAGCATGAAAGAGCATCATTCATTGCATTTTTGAAATCCTATATTTGCATGGACCTATAAAGACATGCTGGGTTTAAACCATAGAATTGTAGAATATTATCCACTCTTAGAACCCAATGAGAAACCCATTAAGTGAAAATTTAGGAAAGGGTTCATGGTAAGCCAAAGGGGCATAGAAGTCGACCCCTCTAAGTGTCGAGCCATCATAGACATGCCTCCACCCTCCAATTTGACCCAAATCCAAAGCCTTCAAGGTTGACTCCAAGCAATTAGGAGATTCATCTCCAATCTAGCAACAAGATGCGAACCTTTCAATAGGCTTATGAGAAAAGGGGTTAAATGTACATGGCCAACACTTTTGGTATTTTCAAATTTTTCAATTTCGTTATCTTTTTCAAAACTCAAACTAAAAAGATCAATATAAGAGACTTTCTTTTTGAGGCTTTTTTCCAAACAAAGAATAGGAGAATGAATGTAAACAATTTTCTTTTTGTAATTTTCAGATTTTTCACATGTTTTTGGATTTTGAAGGTTTTCCAATTTTTTTTTTGTTTTTTTCAAATATATAATTTTTTGGATTTTTTTTTAAAGATGGATCTTCCATCAAACCTACAAAGAAAACACCATGAATTAGAATCTAAAGAAGAGGTCTAAGCCATAGGTCTCGGTGTTAGTGGGTTCTAGGGCACCCTTGACCCAAGTGGTCTTAGGTGGTGGTTCAGGGGGTATGGATGGGATATAGCCCAATCCATTTCGACTTGAGTTTGGACTAGGTAGAATGGGTTCTATCCTACCTTGATTATGAGCTCCTAGACATTGGTATGGTGTATATCCCATGTTCAACATCATATTCTAAGGTTTCTTGAGTTTTGAAAAGTTTTTATAAAGTGGATGGCCTTATAATATGGAGTCGTCCATATCATGGATGTATTCACGACTTTATTTGGGTAGGAGCTGGGAGGTATGGATAGTGGAAGACTTGGGCTTCCCTAGGGGACACACGACCCTAGGTTTGGATGGCTTTGACTTGGGTGATTCTACGGTACATGTGACCCTAGATAGCTTGGGATTGATCCTAGGTGCAACCCATTGTGCCCCTAGGGGTGGACGACTTGTGTTTATTTGGGTGCAAAGGGAAAACATGCTTGATCCCTTGCAAAGTTGAGAGATATGGATTCCAAGGGAAACCATGATCGGTTCCTTGGTAGATTTAGGGATGTTGGAAAAAATCATAGTCGTAGGTTCGGGTTCGTGATACAAACCTAGGCTCAAGGAGACTTGTTCATGCATGGTAGGGTTAGGTGTACCTAGGATGTCGATGCATGCCTTAGGAATAGCCATGTCTACCATATTTTGAACTTTGTTTTGATCTTGTTTTTCTTTTTGAAATTTCTTTTCTTGGTGTGGGACATTCGGCGCACCTTGAAAATCCACATCTTTGGGCACATTTTGTGGGTTTGTGGGTGCATGAGTGTGATTCGATGCATCCGATGAATATGAATGAATTACAGATCCTACACTAAGAAGGGGAGGATCGAGTAGGGAGTTTATGGGGGAATAAGTTTCAGACATACCTTTTTCAAGCTTGTCTACCTTTTCATGGTGAGAGTAAGCATCATTGCAAGCATCCTAAGGTTGCTCTAGCTCATGCATGGCTTCGAGCTCTCATGGATTTGCGAGGTCTTGGATTTCATCCTCCAAGCCTACGTGTGTGCAACACTCATTCTCCCTTGTGTTTTGTGGAATGATGCTCATGGGATTGGAACCCATCGGAGCGAATGTTTGTGAAGCATTTGGAGTGAAATGAATCTCATGCCCCACTCTATTCGTGTGCCTGGAAATGTGGATTTCACTTTCGATTTTTAGAATTTCAAAATTTTGATTTTCAAGTTTTTTTGATTTTTCGATAGAAAATGGGGTGCTTGGAGGATGGGCAAGGTTAGACGATTCAATCTCAACACTTGTTGTGTTTTTAGCCTCATTTCCTTCATCGGATTTTGGGATCAATTTGGTTTTTCGGGTATGTTTTTTCTCTCTATGTACCTGAGATGAATTTTCATGAGATCGATGTGCCTTGGCCTTTTGGCTTAGGGCATCGATTTTTTTCTCCATTTCCCTCATTATTTCCTTAGCGAGGCAAACTCTTCATCTCGGGTTTTAGAGGATTTGGAAAAACGTTTTGAGAAATGCGATGAGGATTTTCTTAGCTTCTTTTCGAAGGAATCATCTAAACTTGACATTTTTTTCAAAATCAGTTTATGCACCAAAGATGTATTGACACCAAAGTTTTTAAAAGATTAGAATTGGAAAAGTTCACCTAAGCTTGGAATCCCACAAGACTCGAGTCCTGCCAGGCGTGCCAATTCTATAGTCATTGAAATTTTTGCTGCAAGTCTACGTAGAGACTTGAAATAAGAATTTCTATTCTACTTCATGTGCGAGCGTGCCAACTAATTTTCAAAATTGGCAAAGTGTATAAAAATTCGACTTGATTGGCGATTGTGGCTAAGCGAACTCTTTTTGCTTTAGACCTTCTTCAACCGACGCTCAAGAGTCAGCCTAAGCGCTTAAGAATTTCAAGTTCATAGGTTATAGACTCCAATTCACTTGAAAATGAAGTGTTTTGCTAAGAAACCATGTGTGCACTTAGTTTCAAGCTTTGAAGATCACCAAGTTCTGAAAAACAGAAACTGATCCTATTTTCAGAACTTGTTCCCAAAATTTTCTTGATGGTCTAAGATCTCTAAAATTCATAAAAAATTTGTAGACTTTATCTTGATGTGTTGGAATACTAAACCATCTTTTACTTTGAATTTTGGGCAATTATATTTGCAGAATTAAATCAGGAATTGGACTTGACTCAATAGTTTCAGGATATTCTGTGATAGAAATATAGAGGCTCAAAGAATCCTTTATATCTCAGTGTACAGAACTCCAAATATTATGATTTTAGCTTTTTTGAAAAGCTATGGATGTCACTGTTACAATGAGACTAATTTCATCAAATTTTGATTCCTACACACAGAGATATGAGACTTTTACCTAACCCATATTGCAGGAAAACCGACTATGCAGAAAATAGAATTGGGTTTGTTCGATCTTGCCCAATTTTATTCATGAGGTTGCACTATCGTAAAATTCTTGCCAATTTTATTTCTAATTTTTTGGTGTGTGTAAGTGTTGTGACTAAAATTTCAGAGCATTCGGATCACAGATCAGAGAATTAAAATTACAACAATCAAATTGTGCTGATGTTGGAAAACCAGAATTTCATTTTTTAGAATATACATGAATGCAAACTCGCCCAAATTTAAATTGCAACAACCCAACAATACCAAGCAAATTGCTGAAGGAAAATGAATGAAAATATATATCTTAGCTTAAGCATAGAGGGTATTAGAGAATATAGAGTGTTTTATAGAATATATTGGGGTAGAATCACAAAATCAAACATATAGAGTACGTAAGTAAGAATGGAAAATTCACAGTACATCATGAGGGGAGACAAGGCTCCATTAATACAACCCATTTTAAATTGAATGGGAAGAAGAGATGTGTAGGAATCAAGGATGAGAAATACTTACAACAGATTTCTTCAAGAACCGGCTCCATAAGATGAACTCGGCCTACACTTTTCTTCTCCTTGACTCACTCTCTCACTCATGGTTTCCCCAAGTGCTTGCAGCACTTAACCTAAGATCTACCCACTTTTTCTCTCTCTCCACTCTTCTCTTAGCAGCCCACGACCTACCTAGGTGCAACCCTCTCTTCCTTGAACCTCTCTTGCTAACCCTTTCCCCTTTAGTGCAACCCTTTCTTCCTAATCTCTCCCATATGGAAATCATGCCCCCCTTGGTCCTATTTATAGGCTAAGGGGGGCTACTTCTAGGGTCTTCCTTGGGGTGGGCCTTACATGGCCCATATCCAGTCCCACAGTCCAATTATGTGGTTCCCCTTTAGGTGATATGGACTAGCCCCATGTGGGCTTGTTCTTGACTCTCATTAGGCATGCCTAGCCCTAGCCAATTGAGTCCAAATGTGCTTGGCTAGGCTTGAGGGAGGGTCTTGATCAATCTTCAGCTCGCCTTGACCTTGTTTTGCTTTTATCTTTGATATATGGGCTGAATAGGATCTTGATAAGTCTTGGGAATCAACCCAAAATGTCTACCTTCTTCAAATTTGAAATAGAGTAGCTCATCCTTATCTTATCCAAACGACTCCTTGATTTTCATAACCAATTCGATATGCTTTGCTGATGGCCCATGTAACTTGATTTGTTTCAGGAAGATATGCCTTTAACCTAGTTCATCCCTTTGCTTTCGAACTTGAGCTTGGTCTCGGATTGAATTGGGTCTCACCTGTTTGTCTAATTTGCTTTGAATCATATGGGCTTTTTAACTTGAATTTAAAACCTTTACTTTGAAGTATTTCTAAAAGATTTGAACTTTTAAAAAGGTTTTAAATTATTTGAATTTTCAAAATTGGGAGTTTGGAAAAATTTTAATTTTGGGTGTTTACAATCGACAGTAGTTTATATTTTGTATTATATAATTAATTCATGACTATGACTTATGATTGTGTTAATATCATAGGTGAACATCATAAATGTCAATTATATGTCAAATCAAAGTTAGATTTATGGGCCTACAACTAGAGGCTAATGTATACATGTTTGTGATTATCAAGCAGGAGTGAATGCCTTTGTTTGTTATGTCACGACAAATGCTCAAGATAGAGATAGTGGAAGGATCTATTGTCTTTATTCAAAATTTCACAACAAAGGTATTGAAAACTGGAATAGGTAAAATTTAACCTTATTCATTAGGGTTTTACTCGAAACTATACTACATTGATATTTTATGGTGAGCAACAAATACCCAATATTCTACTAAAAAATCATTGGGGATATGATAAACATGGTATAACATGCTTTCGCTCTAGCTAAAATACATGAAGATACAAATTCATATGACAGAGAATCAATTAAGATTGAAAATGTTTGAAAATACAACCAAGCCGCTATGATTAGGATGTGAAAAGTACTCATTGATATCATTTGTGGTATGTTTGTTTCAGATCAAAAGGTCAAATGTATGCATCAAACATCAAATAAGGCAATTAATGACTTGTTACAAGTATTTAAGGGAGTAGCCGCATAATGTAGTTTGGTTCTTGAATATTGGTATGATGTTAAAAAGTTAATAGATTTTGGTTTGGACTATATAAAAATTGATTCATGTAATTATTATTCCTTGTATAGAGGCAAACATGAGCATGTAAGTAATTTGTTAAGATCAAAATCTTCAGAGGATATGATGTGGAAGAAGACGTGTCTTTCAAAATAGTCCAATACTTCCCACTAACACTAAGGCTTAGGAGGTTGTTTAGATCAAACAAGACTGGAGAGTTCACGAGTTGACATGCCACAACTTGAAGAGATGCTTTTAATAAGATGAGCTATCTTATAGAATTAGAAGCATGGAAACACTTTGGTGAGGTACAACCATTTAGAGATGTCCATAGAGTGGGATGGGGGAGGGGATCAAGGTCCCTGTCCCTGCCCCTCATCCCCATGGGACCCCCGTCCCCACCCCATTTCCCTCCATGGGGACTCCCATCCTTTCCCCATGTATGTATTGTATAAATGGAACTCTCCTAAGTCCCTTATGCTACGGCCTACAAGAACCGTAGAGTTTACAATAACAAACACAAACATGTATAACACACTAAAATATTGAACTACTAGGTCTATATATTCTATCAACAACAAAAAAGCTTACAGTTCAAACAAATTCCATATTCCTCTTTTTAACTAATAACCAAACAAAAGTTGGAAAACAAAATCCTAAGTATGCCACAACCATTACATAATTTTTTGTCTAATAACAAAATAAAATCACTAGTTTATAACAGAATGATATGTTTGCACTCATTTAGAGATGGCTTTCATGAAATAATTTAGAGAAAAAAACATGCTCATGGCATCATTGAACAATGATGGTTCTTCCTCTGATTCCTCTATCAAATTGCCAAATCTTGTCTATAACAAGAGGAGAAAAAGTAAGAAATTGTACTCAAAATATCTTTTGCAAAGGAATTAAGAATTTAAGACTTCAAGATGAGTAATCTCAATATTGGAAGATACGATCAACCTATCCCGAAGTTACTAGGAAACCAAACAACAAATTAACAATGCAATAAGGACATAAAGTAGACTTTGAAATGAGGATTTATCAACTCCTGGTGTTAAACTTTCTCTCTACTTTCAAAACCATAATGCAATTCCATGGCATTTGCAATAATGATCCCTGTGACTCTTGGTACCAACCTTCACATGGTGATATATGAAATAGGAGATCGATTGGAGTAACTTATATCAAGTTCTTTTGTATTAGGATGACTAGGTTGCTCTTTCGCCAACAAATATTTATTTCGTTTGTCCTTATTATCGTAGAATACCTTTCATAACCTTATGAAAGTGTAATAATTGATTAGTTTAAAGAAGTTCCATTGAGAAACTGCTTTACTTGTAAAGAGTGTCATACTTCCATCAAAATTTCTTACCCAAGATAGCATCTAAAAACTACACCAGAAGGTAATGGTTGTATGGAATATATTGTAGTAAATGTGTTGTAGAGGATGGGCATAAAAGAAGAATGGTTTAATGCACAACATAATTATGAGCCTTAGATGCTCATAATAAAGATTTGGTCAATCTCCTAAATGAATTAGAAGGTCTACTAGAACTGGTCAGAGTTTGTTGATCATCTTTCTCATATTTGATTCACTTACATTTCATTTGGTTCCAAAATAAAATACAACTATTAGCTAATATATGATAAACAATAGATAGCATAAGTATTTATCACAACCATTACAACATTAGCACATGAACACAAATATAAACAATAAAGAAAGATTGTGAGACAACATCTTAGTGAATCAGTGATACTTGTAATAATAGACTTGGTGAACCATCATTAAAGTTCAAAAAGCCGAGGATACATATAGCAATATATTACGTTAGAACATGAATGCAAATATTTATAAATACGTAGTCCTCTTTGTTGCGTTTATAAGCAATTAGCACGTAATTACTAAAGCTCTAGCCTTCCTTTACAACCAAATTGAGCAAGGTTACATTTATACCTAAAAGATTAGTAAGCCTTCACTAAAATGGAAGTAATAATTTCAACAAAGAGACATCCTTATGTCGACACATACTCAAAACAACAATAGAAATACATCTGGGGGGAAATAATTAACTTAATGGGTACACTACTTTTGGCTTTTGGTACATTATGCAACCTATAACAAAATAACGTTGAAGTTAAATATGAGAAGTAAACTCACTCCATAATAAGAGTAAAATATTTTGAACCTCAGTGATAGGTGATTGAGAATTATTTCTATCATCATTAGCCTCCTCATTGCCAATGTATGGAGGTATAGAATGATGCATCAGTAAAGGTTCACTTGTACATACATATGTAAAACAATGCATTTATAATGACTAAAAATTTCAGAGTAAAAGAATTATATATTAAAATTATCAATACCTTTAATATCTGCCCACAACCAATTTTTAGCATACATCAAAGCTTCCAATGTCTTTGGATAAAGTTTACTTCGATGACTTATCCACCTCCCACTTATACTAAAGGCAGACTCATACGCTATAGTAGAAACATGAATAGTAAGAATGTCTCTAGCTATATGTTGTTATGTGAGAAATTTGATATCGTTCGTCCTCTACTAACCCAATATATCAAAATTTAGTGTTCTTGGGAGTACACCTTTGTCTAATCAAACTCTGACTTGACATCATCATGATTAATATTCATTTTAATAAACAAATCATAATTCTTATACATATCAATCTCTCTATCTCCAATGACTTATGAACTTGAGTTATTCTCCCTTCTTGTAGAAACATCATCAACCTTATACTTCTCTCTTTCATTGTCATTTCTCACTTTATATTCTTGCAGCAAAACATAACAATAATCTTGAATTTTGTCAGCTTCTACCTTACCCTTTTCATCACCATAAATTAAATTAAAGTTAAATTACAAAAACCATCTTATATATGGGATCCAAGACAACAACTACTACCAAAATTCTATAAATAACATCCCAATAATTTGTAAACTTTTTCAGTATGTGTGTTGTCACATCACTGATTATAGGGTTTGAGTTATTAATCCACTTTGGCAAACGAAGGCGAATCTCATAAACATGAGGAAAGTACCAATTCATAGTAGGATACCTAGTACTAGAGAACAACTCAGTCACTTGATAAAATAATTTCAACTTTCACTTACCTACTTCACTATCCCCATTCATCGTCACTTACAAAAATCTTATATTGTGAATCACATATCCTCAAACGAGTAAAGATGTCATTATATTTGATAGCAGTACAAAGCATCAAACAAGTATAATTTTGCCTAGTTTGACAATCAAGTAACAACTTTTGGGTACATGAAATTTTTAATTGTCGAGCAGTTTCATCATACTTTTAAAATTTTTTTAAGAACCATTCCAAAAAGCAACACTATCCCGAGTTCTTTCAATAGAGTCATTGATTATATCAAGATCATCCTTAACAATAAGGTTAAGAATATGAACACAACATCTCATGTGAAATAAAGGCCCTTGAAGCAAAAGAACGAGCCATCTAACTTTTCCAAAAGATTCTCAATAATAGCATCATTGGTAGAACAATTATCGACCGCTACAGTTGGCAACTTTCTATCAATATTCCAATAAAAATTTGTCTCCAACAAAACTTGAGCAAGAGCATGTGGATAAGGAACATATATGAACCTGCAATGATTATATCATAAATAAGATATTGATAACACAAAATTCATCAATTAAACTACCATCATTTGCTTATAGCTTTACATACCTCATTATTCAACTTTGTAACTCCCAAGAATAATCTATGAAATGAGTTGTTATTGCCATAAATCCCTTTTTCTGGTTCTTAGAAGTCTACATGTTTGTTGTTACAACAATTTTTCCATTAACCCTTCCAAGAAATCTTGATGCCTTCTCACGCTCATAATCATATATTCTAAGGATGTCCAACATTATTGTACTTTAATAAATATGTTGAAATAATGGTTAAAGTGCTAAGGTAAACTTTTGAAAACCTTCATACTCGACGATTTATAATGAAAATTCATGTAAAACTATCATTGTGGCAAGCTCTCTTCTAGCCACTTCTTGATTAAATACATAATTGCTCACAATCATAGTCTCATCCTTCTTTTTTGAGAATTAATCATCAGTTGATATGAATCTTGTTGCTTCTTCCACTTACAAGTATTTAAGTGATCATGCAAATGTTTGGTCTCGTTCTTGGTTTCTCCTCCAAATTTATTTCCACAATAATTACAAATTGCCTTCATAATACCTCCAATTTTTTGTTAGTTCCACACCAATGAGGTTAGCTTTCATTTTTTTCCATTATCTTCCAATAATTCCAACTCCTCTTTAACTTATTGATCTTGTTCACATGGACTTGAACAAGGAGCATGTTCTTTAGCGTCACCCATTTTCTCTATTGAAATGAGATTCATTGAATCAATGGATGGAGTAGAATGATAATTACTAGTGAGTCACTTGAGATTTGAAGCTCCAATATGTATTTGTTCTTGGTCAAACATTTTTCTCAAATAAAGAAAACTTGTGTCTTACAGAACATGATAACCATACTTAACATGAATAAGTACAAGATAAGAATCTTCTTGCAATTAACCTAATACAAAATTCACCAAGCTAGAATTTTCTTGCAAAATATAGCAAACATTATGTATGGATTCAATTGAAGCAATCCCTACAATTTACGATCATTATGATAGTTGGCATCTATATCCAATCTTACTCATTGATTTTCTTTGACTCAAGCTCACCCCTTGTTTTCATTTAAAACATATTGTCGTCTTTTGAAACAAACTCGCTCCATGTAATTATAAAAATGTGACACATTCTAGAGGAAAAAGAATTTGATAGTAAGGGTGGTCCCTTTGACAGAAGAACATAGAGTTGATATCATAAAGAATCACAATTTTGATTTGCAATAGATGCATGGACTTGAAACCAGTTTCTTGTTAGGAATGTATTATCTATAGAATGGTTATTTAGTAGATGCAAGTTCTTTGAAGCACTTATCTCTGTGTGTGTATGTAAGAGAGAGAGGCAACAGTGCAATTTAAGGTTTTTGGGTGGGACTTGGGAATTTGAGAGAGACATTGTCTAGTGTCTATGTTTATGAAATGGGTTGGGTTTGTGGGGTGGGCCTATGGAGTGGGTTTGGGGGCCAAGTCTGTAGGGTGGGGACTTGGAGTCCCCATCTCGATCCCCATGGGATTACACTTGGCTTCCCCAGCCCCGGTACAGAATCAAATGCCCCACCCCCCCCTAACACACACACACACCCCCCCACCCCACATTTGGAGCGGGGACTCACGGGGACTGGGGGATCCTCGACCCATGAACATTCCTATATCCATTGTTTTCATCATAGACCCAAAATGTGTTACTTGACTTTACAAGTAATAGGTTTAGTTCATTCACAATTTTATCTGAAATTAGTTAGAGTTGTTGGCTAGTCATGCTACTATCATATAATTTGCCTCCTCGAATAACTATGAAAAAACCATTTATCATAATATCATTGCTTATGGATCAACCGAAGTTGTACGTGCATAATATTGATATGTATCTCCAACCATTAATAGTGGATTATTTCTAATGGCCTGTTTTCTCCCAATCAAAGTGTTCTCCTATGGGGTAGAGACATCCATGAAGAGATCTTGATGGCATATATGGTGGATGATATGGGTTTTAGTCTAAAGGCATCTCTCTTGCTCAAGACCGATCTTGTAAAAGTGTATGATTAAGTTTGTTGGGGTTTCTTAGAGAAATTCTTGAGGCACTTTCATTTTGCCAATAATTTGATTAAGGTTTGTTATGTTGACACATGTAATAGTTGCCAAGTATGAGATGTTTCATAGGATCCGTTACAGAGATCCACTTTTGCCCTACCTTTCCATCATTGTTGAGGAAAGGTTATCTCGGAGATTAAAATTGGAGAAAGAGAGTATAAAAATCAGCCGAGTAAGTGTCCATGAGTTCGGATAGAGCCATACTTCTTATGTGAATAATGCTTTGTTCTTCTTATATGATAAAGGATAAAGCATCAAACATTTTTTGGATGTTCTACATGCTTTAAGGAGGTGCATGTCATGGCCTAAAGTCAAATAGATAAATTAAGTAATTGAGTGTGCCAATGTTTGTTGGTAAACGAAATAGTTTATTGTGCCAATCCCAAATCATTTAATTTCATGTTAAATTGGCCTTGTTGAAAACAAAACTAACATCAACAACGAGCATTGTTCTTATAAATTCAGAGTTGTCCTTCTCAATTCATTTGATGACGACTTTTATCTTGTCGATGTCAAGGAACCTGTCTTGTGGATGGAATAATTTGTAACTTCTTGTGGGGTAGTGGCTAGGAGCGGCATCACATTCACCTTCTCAAATGCACCACAATGTGTAAGCCAAGGAATGAAGGGGGCATGGGACTATGGTAACTGGAGGATACCAACGAGGCACTCTTAGCAAAAGATATTTGGCAATTAGCTAAGGAGAGTCTAGAGTTGTAGTGCCATCTCATGCAAACCAAATACTCTCGTATGAATTTGATGAGGTACCGGTCGAAGATCAATAAAGTCTCTCGGGGTCAGAAGCCTTTTCATATTGATTTTAAGATTGTGGAGCAAGGCTCCTAATGGATTGTCAAAGAACAATAGCGATGAGTTTTGGTCCACTCCTTGGATTTGTAAGCTCCCACTTGCAATGTACATAGATCATGTTTGAGTAGAGCTTCTTGTAGATGACACATTTTTTAATGGTTGGTAACCAAAAGATCAAATGTAACACCCTGAAAAAAATATTATGATAGTGCTACTCTTCGAGTCATGATAAACACTAACCTTTAGGTTTATTTACCACCACTATTATCAAATAACCAAATGCAATGGATCACAATAAATACCTTCAAAATACAATGAAGTCCCTTAGTTTGTCTTACACGAATGTAACCGAGTCTTAGAAAACTGGCAAAGCAAAAATGGGGATATTACAAATCCAATTATCTCTATAATAGGACTTGTAAACTATCTTGAAAAACTAAGAAAAGACTCAAACTATAGGAGAAAAATTGGATGAATCATGTCTACGATGCCACTATATATGGACATCGCATGGTGAAGATTTAACTCATGATATGCTACTAATGAGCATAATTGTCACTCAAGAAGGTAGCTCTTAATACCATAACATACATACTAAATGCATAAGTTACAACAACTATCAAGTGATACTAATGAGCATTATTATCACTCAAGTAAGTGATTCTTAATGCCAAAAATTACTACTAAATGCCTTACTACCACTATTACTACTAATTACAATTATCACTCAAGTGACTCTTAATGCTACAATATGATTGCTAAATGCTTATTAGTTACATCCACTACATGTGTGTGTTATGAGTACAATTATCACTCAAATAGGTGGTTCTTATTACTAAAAAATGGTTGCCAAATGCTCATGGGTTTTAACCAGTATATGTGCTACTAATGAGCTAAGTAGCTCTTAATGTCACAACATGGTTGCAACCATAACCTTCACTAAATATTTTTGGGTATTTTGAAAATCATCTAATAGATGAAGGGATTTCTAAGTTACAATAGAAGGAATTGTGCAAACTATCAATCAAGAAGGTTAACTGGTTTGACATGGGTATTACAAAAAAAAAGATGATTCATAAAGCATGTGTCAGAGTTCACTATGCAGGGGTTGTATCTTATGAATGATGATTGTTTAACAATACTACTTTGAGCAGCAAAAAAGATTGGCAATTAACTCGCAATAAACGCTAGATGTTTGTTTTTGCAACATAGATATGGTGTAAATTGCATAGCTCTAGAGCAGTCCTCACCATGCAATCATTGGAGGGTTGGCTGGTGACGAAGGATAGACTCCAAGCATTTGGATTACTGCAGAATACTACATGCATCTTCTATAAGTTACAGTGTAACTAGTGGCCACTTGATTTGACCTTTGTTAAGAGCACTCGTGAAATTCAGAAAGAGAGACCATTTTTCGGATTTCACAAGATGTACTCTTTTACAAAAACAAAAAGATTTATATCAACACAAATATGTTATCTTTACAAAAGAAAAGATGGATATCACGTAGATGAAATCTGCTAAAATCGTTACAAGGAAAACCTAAAATGGAAATGCGTAGAAGGAAAATGATATACAGAGAAAAATCACAAAACAGAGGACATGTGAAAAATATAGTTTTGAGTTCTTCCCTATATTGAAAACCTTTGTAAGGAAATTGTGTAAAGAAATACACCTTTGACTAGAGTCGATCATCTTCAAGCTTTCATCCCCTCTAGTGTGTCTTCTTTCTTCATTGGTATCACACCAACATGATCAATTCTTCGACAAGTCTCTAGTATTATTCTAGTAATCCTCTCCAAACCCTCTATTTATTTTACCAAATTTATTAAAATGACGGCTAGAATATGTGTATATGAATTGGTAAAAACTAAAAATCTTAATGACAACTTCCAAACTTTGAAGAGAAGAATTCCTCTGGCCTTGACTTTAGAGGGTATGAACTATGTCCTTAGAGAAACCATAATCCCTCTTAAAGAACAAAAACTAATGAGAAAAGGGAAAAATATCAAACCTTCCTCAAGGATGACACTTTATCTAGAATTATCATGTTGACTTATATGGAGGATGACCTACGCGAGATCTTTCAGAAGTACAAAATAGCAAAGTAATTGTTTTACTCTATAACAATAAAATATGATACAACTACGAAACTACATGTTCAATTATTCCTTCAGAAATATAACATATAAAATAAAAAGACATAATGTGGTTGAACATATTAATCAGATGTTGGTTATAGCTAGGGATTTGGAAGTAGCCAAGTTTGTAACCCCCGATCCTATGCAGATTTCAATTATTCTAAATAGTCTTCCTTTCTCTTGGAACATGATAACCACAACTCTTAGGTTGAGACATGACTTTACTCTTTCTGAACTCCCTTTGAAACTTGCTATTAAGTAAGAGCATATGAACAAAAACAAAAGGATCAATTACTCTTAGCTCAAGAGGATTTAGGGTCTAGATCTAGAACCAACCAGAATAAAAAATAAATAAATAAGAGATTCAAAAAATTTGATAAAAGAGTGGTCAAAATTTTAAGAAATCATAGGAATATGATTAACAAACTCCACTCATGTAAAGGATCACCCTTGCATGGCCGGTCCCAACCTAGAATAAAGGAGGAGGGTTGCGTTAAGCTTAAGACAGCCAACATAAAACTTTGTTTGACTTATCTACAATAGATTCTACAAATTATGATTGGGCTCTGTGGAAATAAAGAATCCATATAGCTGACCCCATCTAGTATGGAAAAAGGCTTAGTTGTTGTTGTATAGAGATATGATTCTCGGATCAAATGCTTCAACTATATCAAGATGAGATACTTCAAAAGAAACTGCTGCAACTTAAAGAAAAATGAGGACAACTTTCAGCAACACGGCCCAAAAGGGAAGGAGGACAATATGTGCACTATTTTCAAACTGCCCCGTGATTAACTCATAGATGTATTCCGAAACAACCCAACATATTTGAAAGAGCAAAGAGTGAGCTATGAAGCTAAAGGAATACAAGTATGGGGAATAAAGTGTATATGAGAAATAATTCATTTGCTAATATCCTTGAGGTTAAATCCTTTAGGATACTCACTGATATATTAATTGTGTTATCTATTAGGCATAATTTAATATTTATACTTGTCCTAGTAAAGAAAGGGTTTGAAGTTAGATTTGTTCTCTAAAAGGTTATTATGGAAAAGCATAGTAGGATAACTTTTTCTTATATTTATAGGTTCTCAAATTGGGCTGGTTAAATTGAATGTTAATGAAAATGAAGTGTCTTTTTTGTTACTTATATTGATTGTACCTTTATTGTTGATGTAAATGTATGGATAAAATATTAGAGCATATAAGTTTTAATAAGTTGAGAAAATTACACAACTTTGATTTATTGCTTGGTGTATATGTAAAAATTTTACTCCGAAGTCTATGTAGAGACTTGAAATAATTTTTCAATCTACATCGTTTGTGCGAGCGTGTCAGCTAATTGCTTAAACTAGCAAAGATTGATTTTCTGATTTCGTGTAGCGATTATGGAGAAGTGAGATATTTTCGTCTTAGGCCTTCTTTAACCGGCACTCAAGGGTCAGCCTAGACGCTTTTAGGATTGATTTGAACAAGGTGTGTTTTTAAAATTCACTTTCAAATCAACTTGAATCAACCAAAAACGTGCACTTGGCCTATGAAAGGAAAATTTTCAAAGTTCTGAAAAACAGAAACTCATTCTGTTTTGAGAACTTGTTTTTGGATTTTTCTAAATAGCTTCGAAATCTCCAAAATTCACAAAAATTTTATAGTGAGTAAATATGAATATGCACATTTTGGAACTATTTTTATTTTATTTTTCTGCATTGTGATTGTACCGAATTAAATCAAGAATATGCCTGTGCTCAGGCGTTGAGAACTGATCTATTACAGAAATACATAGGTTTAAAGAAATATCTATATCTTAGTGCACATAGCTCTAATCTTTATAAACTTGGTCTTATTGGAAAGCTATAGACGTCAGCTTTCTAATGAGATAAGTTTCACTAAAATTGGTTTACTACACACAAAGTTATGGGATGATAACCCAAGTTTTGTTGTAGGAAACACATGTTTAACAAATTTAACTATGGATTTTTTTGATCTTCCCTAATTTTAATTACATGGTTGTACGACTCTAAAATTCTTAAAATTTTTATTATATGTGGGTTATGTGTGAGAATTTGGTGTACCAAATTTCAGATCATTTGGAGCAAAGAGACGAAAATGAGAAATGAAACATCAGATGAATGCAGGATGCCGAAAACATATTTCCGTGTTTAAAACATACATGAATGCATTTTGTCCGAAATTAAAAGACTAATACAACAAATTTAAGGTAAATGACTGAAGTTAATAAATTGAAATATATTTATAGCTTAATCATATAGGGGATTAGAAGATATAAGAGAATATATTGTATAGAGATATAGGAGAAACTTGAAATCAAACATGTAATAGGCGTGAATGTAAAGGAATGAAATGGACAACATCACTACACTATTACATCATGGGGGAAGATAATTGCTCCATTAATACAATCCCTTTTAATTGAATAAAAATAAGGAGAGATCAAATTAAATAAAGGATGAGAATTAAACCTTGCAATCAAACCTTAGTGGGCGCCAGACGTGGATGAGTTAGGAAGGGATCGACTCCTTCTTTCTCCTCTCCTTCATTGCTGCAGCTCTCTCTCTTTATCTTAGGCTCTTTCTCCTCTTCCTTCATTGCTCATGAATGTTTGAAACCCAGCCCCAAGGTACCTTTTTATAGGCTTGTAGATGGATCTCGAGTTGGACCTTTGATTGGGTCTTTTGTAGCCCAAACTTTGATCCAACTCCCAAAGATGCATGGTTGCACATAGCTTCACGTGGGCTTGTGGTCCCCTACGTCAAGGTGGGTCCATCCACATGGTATGGGGCAACCTTTGGTGCAACCCTTCACTCGAGTTGGTGCAGCCAGATGCAACCCTTGGCTAGATTTGGTGCAATTGACTGGGTGTGAATGGATGTGGCCCGGCTAAGTTCAATTTGGGGCAGCCTTGTTCCATATTTGATGGAGTCTTAGCTTGGCTTGATCCACATCTTTGATCTTCCTTTAGTCCTTGTCTTAGACTTTTGATTTGGGCTAGCCTATCTTGGCTTCAACTTCCCTAGCTCGTTCGAGACTAGGTCCTTCGTCTTGATCCACATTTGGTGAATGAACTTGATCGTTACCTTTTTGTTGCCGCTTTGAGATCGGATTGGGATGCTTCAATTCCGTTTTGGCCCTAAGATCGTGCCTTCTTTCGAGATCTTTGGTGGGCTTTGTCTTTATCCTCTTTTCATTTGATTCGCAACTTTGTTCCTAAATCGAACTTGAATCCTATGCTTGATTTCAGATTCATGGTTTCAAATATTTCTTTTGATTATTTAAAACCATTTTGTTTGAGATATATTTGAAAAAAACGAGTTTTATCAAAATTTTCAAATACTTTTAAAAACAACTGGGTTTATTCCCAGTGTTTGTTTGCACGGGCGACCTCCTTTCACTCCATGAGTTATTCTTTACCGTTTCAACCACTTTAACCCTTTGTTGGGTTCAGGGTGTTGGATCACTTTAACCCTTGGGTGTAGGGTTTCGGACCGCTTTAACCCTTTGATGGATATAGGGTCCCGGAGTAAGACTACCCTCAATCGGGCGAGTTTTTGAGGCCTGATTTAATTTGAATTTCAAAGGTTTTTGGTAAATTTGACATTATGGTTTTGCAAAATTTTGGTAAATTTGGTTTTTTTTTAAAGGGGTGCAATTTATCTTTATTTTGAGGCTGCCACAAAATTTTAGTCCAGAAATGAGTTCGTTTAAGATGTCTTTATTTGAAAATCTTTAAAAGACCCAAAACCATAATTTTTTCTTAAAAAGGTAAAATTTATAAAAGATCAAATCTTTTGAGAAAAGTTTTGGGTGTCTATACTTGGGTTTCAAAAAAACGCTCTTAATAAATGTGAGTCTTGTATACAAGAGAAAATAAAAGGAAAACTCCTCTTAAAAGAAATAATTAGAGCAACAACCCTATTAGAAATCATTCATATATATATATATATATATACCCTTTAAGGTAAGGTCTCATCATGAAAAGATTTATTTTATAACTTTCATAAATAATTATTCGAGATACGAATACTTATATCTTCTAACACATAAATCCGAGGCATTAGATATATTTAAAAAGTCAAAGAAGGAAATTAAAAACCAATTAGGGTAGACAATCAAAGTCTTATGATTTAATCAATGTGGTAAATACACCTCCAAAATATTCTTATAATACTATAAAAACTTTGATATTTCCAAACAAAATACCATGCCAAGGACATATCAATAAAATGGTATAGCTAAAAGATATATCATGACTCTATTGAATATAACTAGGTCTATCTTGATATATGCTTCTCTTCCTAGGGTATTTTAGGTTGAAGTGACTACAATCGTGTATATATTAAATTGGGTATCTTGTAAGGTTGTATTTTTCATACCATATGAGATATGGTTTGGTAGAAAATCAAACCTGAGTCATCTCAAGAGGTGGAAATTTATTGTCTATGTAAAGATCCTTGATTAGTCTAGAGATAAGCTAAACAATAGTCCTTAAGATGTACTTCCATTGGATACCCTATAGGTTCTAAATGATATAGATTTTATCACAAGGACCATAGTTTAATAGAAGTAGGGATATTAAATTCTTAGAAGATACTAAGAATGACATCATTGAAGATGATTATGAGAGTACTCATGATCTAGTAGATCTAGATTCATCATCATTTGAACCCATGAATACTAATACAAATGACCTTGAGCAAACTAAAATTTTATGTTGGTATAAAAGATGTAGGATCACTGTGTTCTATTTAAAGAATTACCATACTTATCTTAAAGAGGAAGTGTATAATTTAGTTGATTTAGATGAGTTGACTGATAACTTGACTTATCAGCAAGGTATTAGCTTATCTAAATCAGTAGATTAAAAAAAAGCAATACATAAGGAAATTGAATCTCTGTCTAGTATGGGAAAAGGCTTAGTTGTTGTTGTTGTTTGTATAAAGAAATTGAATCTATTGAGAAAACCAAGATTAAGAATCGATAAATTTATCAAAAGAAAGAAAAGTCATATTTTATAAATGAGTTCTTAAAAAGAAATGTAAAGTTGATAGAATAATTCAAAAGTTTAAGGAGATGTTGGTTACAAAGGGCTTTTCAAAAAGAGGGGATAGATTATAAAGATATATATTTCTCTATTGTAAAATTTGCTTCCATAAGGATTATTTTGGATATTTCTTTATTTTATGATTTAGATTTACATAAGCTTGATGTAAAAACTAAATTCTTAAATAGTGATTTAAATAAAATCATTTATATACAGTTCATCAATGATATTGGACATTTCAAAATGTCACTTTAGAACTTGGGTTTATGACTAATGAACTAGACCACCGTGTATATGTTTGAAATAATGTGAGCCACTTTGTCATTCTATCTATATATATAAATGATATATTGTTGACTAGGAACAACAAATTGATAATTGTCAAAACCAAGTTATGGTTGGAAGATGCATCTTATATTTTGGGTATAAAGATTTCTTGTGATAGTGAATCTAAACGTCTTTGTTTGAGTTTAGAGAGATATATTGATTATATCCTCAAAAAATTTAGAATGAGTGATTGCAAACTTTCAAATACACTCATTGCTAAAGGGGTCAAATTAAGTAAGTTTGATTGTCCCTATGAGAAAGAAAACAAGTCTAATGTACCTTATGCACAAACTGTGGGTAGTTTGATGTATGTTATGTTTTGTATGAGACTTGATATCAACTTTGTTGTTAGTTTTTTAAGAAGATATTCAAGTAATCCTGGTTAACAATACTTGATAGATGTGAAAAGGATATTGAGATATATTAAAAGAATAAAAGATTTAAAATTATACTTTCAAGCAGATGAATTAAAAGTGGTAGGATACTCAAACATTGACTTTGTTGGGAACAAATATGATAAGCCAACCTTTGATTAAATATTTTTATTTGAAGGGAGTGTTATTTATTGGGCTTGTAAGAAATAGGGTTGTGTACCATTACATACAGAAGAAGTTGAGTATGTTGCTTGTAGTATGACTGCAAAAAGTGTTGTTTGGATAAACCGCTTTATACGTGATTTGAGGTTTGATATAGTTAATGAGGTAGATATTATTTATTGTAACAATAGTGTAATAGTCTCTTAAAAGTGGAGTGAATAACTCCAAAAGTAGGCATATAATGGTTAAATAACACTATGTTCATGATATACTTAAACAAGATGAGATATCTATATCTTATATTCCAACTAGAGATATGTTGGTTAACCTCTTGACTAAAGGCATTTAAGATCTCTTTACAAAACATGCTACACACATGGGTTTTGAGATATGCCTAGAGTCTTATTGTGAAGACACACTGTGTTGATTGTTATGCAGGAAAATGTATTGATTATGGAAAACTGCATAACTTAAGTTGCAATCCACTCTAAGTTGTAATTCACTTGCAACTAAAAATGGTATAGATTATAAATCTCTAAAATAGTGAGAGGTAAAACGAGTGTTTTATTATTTAATAAGTGGTCAAATGGGAGCAAGCCTCTCTTACGAGCACTCGTGAAATCCAAAAAGAGGCTCCTTTTTTAGATTTTACGAGATGCACTCTTTTACAGAAACCAAAAGATTTACATCAACACAAATAGTTTTATCTTTACAAAAGAAAAGATGGATATCACAGATGAAATCTCCCAAAACAGTTATAAGGAAAACCCATAATGAAAATGCATGGAAGGAAAATGATACAAAGAGAAAAATCACAAAATAGATAACATGTGAAAAATATAGTTTTTGGTCCTTCCCTCTACTGAAAACCTTGTACAAGGGAACCTTGTAAAGAAATACACCTCTGACCAGTGTCTATCATCTTCAAGCTTCCGTGCTCTCTGGTTTGTCTTCTTCAATTTTGCAACTGAGTCGGTGATGCACGTCTTCATCCAGCAGACTCATAGTAAAGGTATCTGGAAAAGAGCGTCCTGGTTATTTTAGCAGGGTCTGTGTCAAAGCTATTCAAGATTCTATTCTGATGTCTCTAGTTTTGTACAAGCCTAGATTAACTGGGGAAGGAAACGAAATCAAAGCTATTCAAGCATGGCTGGTGGCTTTCCAGGAGGTGATTAGCTACATTTGGGAGCAAACAAATGCTGTGATCTTCAAGCATCAGAACAGAGACAGATGTTTCCTGGTGGAGGCACTCACTCGTGTGCATAAAAAAGATACAACCTATTTTAGGAGCTGTCCAACATCCAATCAAACTGAAGCGGCTTTATGTTAAAGGCTAGACGCCACCAACGGAGGGGTGGTTAATGCGATCTGTATATATATCAGATGGAGAATTTGATTCACATTACGAGATCATGATGGGATATTTTCTAAAATCATCCAAGAGGCAGGGCTTACGAACGGCAGTGGTGAATTAAGTTTTAAACAGATGTTTACCACCCTATGGTGGAGATCGGGTCATCTAGAAGCGATGTACGTAGCTTCAATAGAGTTAAATAGGGCATAGTGTGCTGACGGAAAATGGAGGATAGGCAACAAAGATTTTCTTATTGTTTTGTTGATATTGCATGCAAATGATTCCCAAAAGATGCAAATCTATTGCCAAAGATTATTGGCAACAATGCGTTCCCTAGATCATAACTACTGTTGGAGGGATAAACCATTGCATCTCGATGTAACTTTTTTTGTGTTCTGTTTCTAGATGTAACTTGTTATGGTCTGCCTAACCCCATCTTGCCAATTAGAGAAAATTCTATGACAAACCTTTCACATCATAAAAACCTAAGTAGTAAACTTTCTAAATGCCAAATCTTTTAAATAAGAAACTATTGACTATCTAAAATCTAAGTTTTTTTAAATAAATCAAGTTTATTTGTCAACAGAGGGGGGCAAAAGAAGAGCAAAAACAAAGAGGGATAGAAATGAGAAGATTGGGAAAAGAGAGGAAATATAGAGACAAGAGAAAGAAAGATGGTAATGTACAAATACATTATAAGTTCTGGTTGAATATGTCAGTCGGAATAAACTCAGTCACCACAAAAAAATGTCGAATGTCATACTTGAGGCTGATAATAATCTTTGACAACTGAGGGGAACTTATTGAGAGGCCAAATGAGACCACTCATAGGTTACAGGAATTTGAAATTGGAGCGACTACATCCATACATGTGAATGTTAAGTGACCAGCTATTTAAGAAAATAAATGTAAAATATATTCATTTGAAATTGATTTGTTGTATAATACTGATTTATATACATATATCTGAAAGATATTTGTTGATGAAAATTTTCAATCGCCTTTAATGTTTTGAGACTATTCTTTCAAGTTGCATGATATCAACTTTGTATACACACACATACTAGTTGGTTTGTACAATGATTTTGTAATGAAACATCATTGACATACAGGTATGTATATTTGACCAAATATTTGCATTCAGCCCACATGAATTACACGACTTTATCGTTAAACAATTTACATCATGACGTTGGGCTTCTTAATTTTTATCAAAAGAAAACCAAATTTCGATATTTTGCAACCTAATAGTTTAAAAAGAACTAAAGGTAGTCGACAATTCAATTTTATTCAAAAGATATGGTTGAACGTCAACATCTAGGCAACCTAATTGGTGCATGCTAATTGCATGATGACATCCAACGGTTTGAATTCTATCGAAAGAAATTATTGAAAATCAACAGAAAACGCCCTAGGGTAAGAAATTTTCAAGAACCCGACTGGAACTCGATACGAAAGTTTGTGTTCAGGTTAGACGTTAGGCACGGTCTTTTAAAAATGACCTGACAAAAAGTCAAGCCCTATCCAGGTTGACCCAAACTCTATCTAAAATGTATGTTAATGTATACTGTTATATTTATAAACATGTGTATTTTACACACACACACAACATATACACAGTATTATACATAATGTACGCTCTTATGTATGGGTTGTAGCTTGGTGGACCTGCACCAAACATGCACCATCTCAGGTCTTCAAAATGGACACGAACAGTAAATCAGATGGGATCTGGGTCAACCTATTCTTGAGTTGCACCCGAACCCTTGACCCAATTTGCCACTTAAAAAACCGGCAACATTCAACAGTCAGATATTGTCTAGAGATGGTGTTAAATGCCCTCATTCCACAAAACTCAGCCAGATGCCGTCGAGTATTTCCCAAGACATTTAACGAAGTTCAATTTTCACTGTCATAAAATTGAAAGTTGTCACACTCAAGGTGTTAGCCTACCTGGCAGGGGTTCAAACTTTCATGTTGTAGACCGCAAGTTCGACTCTCAGGACGTGCATACCGACTTTGGCCTCCCATTTTACCAAAAAAGTAACTGGAACATTGTCAAAAGGTATGGCTTAATGTCATGTTCAACAAAACATCCGTGTGCAGATGAATATCTGCATCAAAAGGTAAGAGTGCACCACAATGGTTTCAATTATAAATGTTCTTTCCAAGTTATGACTGAATGTCATGTTCAACAAAACATCCGTGTGCAAATGAATAACTGCATCAAAAGGTAAGAGTGCACCACAATGGTTTCAATTATAAATGTTCTTTCCAAGTTATGACTGAATGTTCACATGCAAGACAACCCCAGTAACAGATACAGTGCACGATCAAATTTATTACTCCAGGATGAATACCAATACGAACTTCAGTAGGTAAAAGGTTGACAAAACCATAGGGGCGTGCTGAACAGTGATATTGAACAACAACAACCAAGCCTTTTCTCATATTAGACGGGGTTGGCTACATGGATTTTTTGTTTCCATAGAGCCTTATCATGTGTCATGTTAGCAATTAACTCAACATAAGCTAGATCATTCATTATTGTTTCTTTCCAACACTTTTGTAGTCGTCCTCTACCTCTTTTAATACTTTCAAAATCTAGCTTTTCATACCTTCTCATATGTTCTTCTTTTGGTTTCTTTCTATATGTCCAAATCATCTTAAACGATATTCTCTCATTTTATCCTTTATTAGTGTCACTCCTAATTTGTTTCTAATAACCTCCTTATGTATACGGTCTTTTCTTGTATGACCACTCATCAATCTCAACATTTTCATTTCACTCACAAACATCTTTTGTACATGTTCATGATTAACTGCCCAACACTCATAACCATAAAATATGGCAGGTCTACCAGTTGGAAAGTTTAAAACAGCAGTTAAACATGCACATAGAGATATATGGTGCCTATTTCAGAATTTTTCAGGAACCTAGCAATTAATAAAATAATTCAAAATAAAAGTAGTCTTAACCAATTCTCAAAAAATCAAATTTTTTATCATTCAACTCGTGTACTGACTTTAACAATGCGGAACATATCATAACCTGACCAACTTATTTTGAGTTCTTTGTTGGTAATACGAAAACGGTTGAAAAAGAATCGTCACGAAATCTTAACAAGGCATCACCCTTTGGAGCTGGTCCTCCTTGAACAAAGGAAGACCGCAAAACAAAAGGCTCCAAGCAGAGAAGGAACCGGTAAGTTAAAAGAACAAAAGAAAAGGACTTGCTAACTGTCAGCCCAAAGAAATCAAGGACGGATGATTCTCAATCCACAAACACCACAAACCGAAATCTGCTAATTCAACAGCATAACTCTGCAGAATACTTTGACAAAAGAATACCGATTTTTATGATAACATTCCTCATTGAACATATCACTAGTATGGCATAAGAAAAAATCAGTGGGAATTGATAATTACGGCGCAACAGAACTTGGGGAATCAAGGCCAACTTTGGGGCCCAAATGTTGGAACTAAAGTTAGGCCATTGAGATTTATCTGAACGTTTCTTCCTGTGCACTTTGACGAATCCTATAGGAGCTGAGCTTGACAGAGACAGATACAACAAGAGCTAAATATTGTAAGAGGGTATTTTGAAGAACAAGCTGACAAATCTATGATAATTCAATATAGAATTGTTTGGTTTTGGTTCTCTGTTATCACTTTGATGTTGATAATGTAAATTCAGTTTCAGACAATGATTTACACTTTACAGTGAATTTACATTGTCGCTCTGATCATAGTTTTAGTATTTGGAATGAGCTATGCTTCTTCTGAGGGCTCTGGAGAGTCTGATCTGTCCGCATGCATAATTTTGCAACTGAAACAGGAAAAGGAAATAAAACATGTCAATAAAGCTTCAAATGACCTCACAAAAGTTCTTAATGTGCATTCGTTTCGCCACATTTCACCGAAAAAATTGCATGCTGATGGTCCATTTTCCCAAAAAGCTATGAGAAAAAGTTCCTGAAAGGTGTGGCCCATATTTTCCCCTAAAACAGGCTTGGAGCAAACAGCTTTTTCCTGTCACTTGGTGGTGTATGCAAAATATTTTCCCCTGGCCAGCCATGCGACTGGTTTTCTCTTAAATGCATAAATCCAAGGCCCTCTCTTGAACTGTATAACACTCACCGCTCAAGAATAAATTTCCCTTCCTTGTAAATTTGTCCTTTTGAATGTGCTTTCTCCTGAAAAAGCAAATAAGTTGATACACATGCACCAAGCAAAAAAGCAGTCTCAACTATCAACATACAATGGTAAGAGAGTTTACATATTTCCAGCCCAATAGCTGATGACAGCAATTGCAATAGATGTCAGCAACGGTATGTAAACCAGTAAGCATTGTTTTATCCTCCAAAATACCAACAGACACATTAACTCTGTGACACAGAAGATGGTAGTTAGAAATTTTTGACATGGTTGCTATTGGCCTCTGCAACATATCAAGTATCAAGTATAGTGCGTTAGAGAGCAGCATCAACAAGAAAATAATGACTGACCGGAAGCATGCATCAAGATCTATAGAAACTCTAACATCAAATTGGCGAAGTCTGAAAAGTGCAGCGCCCTTCACTCAAACTGAACCACCATGACGGACATACCATTTCTACAAGGGACAATTCACTGGCAATAAATGAATGATGTACCAAAAAGAACGACTTATGCTAGGTCTTCTTTGCAGCAAACCTCAATTAGAGTGTTTGGTTGCTGCAATTCATGAACCGTCCAGTATTGACTAAGAACCCATCCACAAATTATGCTAAGCTTTCATTTCATTTCATTTACTCACATATTTCCCTAAGCAGTCACTAAAATCTGGAGGTTGGCTTCAATGTGTGCAACAATTCAAACAGATTTAGATTCAGATAGTACCATTTAGGCTCAGATAGTGTTCATTCAATCAGCTCATTATCCAACAAGAACTGACTTCAGTTAAGGGGCAGGTGCTATTGAATACAAATAAATGGAACATTTATGAGCCCATCTCATTTAGATTTATTTTTCTATAGGAATGTAACTCTCTCAACCAAATAAAAGGTCATGCTTAATTGAGTTACTCCATAAGATCAAATTTGATTTCACTACAACAACTACTACAACTAAGCCTTTCCCCATACTACATGGGGTCGACTATATGGATTCTTTGTTTCCACATAGCCCTATCATGTGTCATTGCTAGCAGTTAACTCAATATAAACTAGATCATTCTTTATTGTTGCTTTCCAACACTTTTGTAGTAGTCCTCTTCCTCTTTTAACATTTTCACAATCTAGTTTTTTATATCTTCTTATAAGAGCATCCTGTTGAAGAGTAGTACTGGATCTAGTATTGGATCCATTTTGTATTTGTTGTTAACTATACTTAAGTAGGGGTAATATAGTCATTCAAGTTAGAAAGTATAAGTAGTAATTAGGGTTATTATTAGTGTAAATCGTGCAGCAGCCAAGGAGCAAATAGGCAGCCGACTAGAGTGTTGGAGATTGGAGGAAGTTCCTCCGATCTCATCTTATTTTTTTTGTATTTTCTCTCTTTAAACTTCTGCAATAGACATCAACATGGTATCAAAGCCTATAAACGATTAAAGAGGCAACAATTAAAGGGTCAGACTGGAGTAAGGCAGGGCAGACAGTCGTAGTATCTATTTCTCATTTTTCGGTAAGTGGTTTTTTAAGCAGAACTGCATAGATTCAGTCATTCTACACTAGAATCGGTAGCTGATCAAGTCTGAAAAAAGTGAAGAGACATCAATCGGTGGCTGCTATTGCAAGATTCATCGTGTGACAAAGGTAAAGTGATTGAAGTTCCATTTCCTTTTTCATAAACTCAAATGGAAGAGAAAATTGATTCGTTTCATATTACTAATATAAAATAAGAAGGTATAAATTATTTGAAGTGGTCAAGATCAATAGAACTCATTGTACTTGCAAGAGGGAGATGTGCATATTTGAATAGACAAATCCCTTGACCAAGAACATGATCTCAACTACTCAAAATGGAGAAGAGAGGACGCCTCAATCTCATTATGGTTATTGTAGTCTATGTCTCCTGCAATAGGCATAACTTTTATGTATTTGGAGTTCACATGTGACAGAGGGTTGTACTGAAGCCTTTGGAGACAAAAAATGTTACCAAAGAATATGAAATACCAGAGAAGATAAGGAAGTGCAGACAAGAGATAAGAACGGTCAATGAATACTATGTAGATTGGTCAATGAATACTATGCAGATCTCAGGGGTCTTTAGGATGAGTTACAGTTTTATACCACTATAAAGTGTTCAACCTGCTCCAAAGAAAGAAATGCAGAATCAGAAAAAAGAAAAGTGACGGTCTTTCCTTATATGATCACTCATCCATCTTAACATCTTCATTTATGTCACATACATCTTTTGTACATATTAATGATTAACTACCCAATACTCAGAACTATAAAACATGGCAGGTCTAATTGTTGTCGTATAATATTTACCTTTTAACTTTAATAATATCTTTTTATCACAAAGAATACCTTATGGTCCTCGGATACTTCTTTTTTCCAAGGTTCTCTAAAGAACATCCCATGGTACCGTATCGTAAGTTTTTTATAGACCAATAAATATCATGTGAAGGTCTTTTTTTTTACTCTAAAATGTTCCATAAGATGTCTCAAAAGGTGAATCGCTTCAATAGTAAATCTGCTTGGCATGAATCCAAATTGGTTCTCTATTGTACTCGAGAATTTTTTTCCCCATAATTTCATAGTATGGCTCATTAACTTGATACCTCGATAATTTGCACAATTCTAAATATCTCCCTTGTTCTTATATATGAGTATAAGTGTATTCGCTCTCCATTCTTCTATCATCTTTTGAGTTTTTCATATTTCATTAAATAGTCTTTGGAGCCAAGTAAGCCTCATCTGTCCTACGATTTTTCATACTTCTATAGGAATATTGTTTGGTCTGTTGGATATAATTAGTTAGTTTATGTAATTAATTAGTTGTGTAAGTCTAGATTAGTATAAACAAAGTTTTGTATTAAGTTCCTTGTAATTCGGATCCTACCTTGTTCTTATATATGAGTATAAGTGTATTCGCTCTCCATTCTTCGGTCATCTTTTGAGTTTTTCATATTTCATTAAATAGTCTTTGGAGCCAAGTAAGCCTCATCTGTCCTACGATTTTTCATACTTCTATAGGAATATTGTTTGGTCTATTGAATATGATCCATTAGGACTCATGATTAGTGATGTAAAGTTCAATATTAATTCAGGGTAGATTAGATTAGGGTTACTTATATACTAGTCGGTTGGCATAGGTTTGTAATCAAAACAAAAAGAAAATAGGTGGCGGCAGAATGGAAGCAGTCGACCAACCTTTTCATTCATTTTTCATTGTTTGATTCATTTTGATGCTTGAAAGCTCAATATTTGACATGGTATCAGAGCGTTCAACGCAAGTTCGGCCGCCTCTCGCATCAATTTATTCCTTGGAAAAGATTCAAGTAAGTATCATATCAGTTTTTCAAAGATTTGATGGAAAAAAATTTGAGATATTTCATCAAAACAAAAAAAGGGGATATAATAGACTGCATCAAGACATACATGTGATTTAGATGGATTTAAATCATGATTAAAGTTGCTATACACTTTATAATATCGCAGTTATCAGTTGACTGAATCAGTCATGATTGTGGCGTATACTGAATCACGTGAACAGTGAATATAAGTCATGATTGTGGTACATAATGAATCACGTGATATGTTGACAGTGGCTATGGCTAGTATTGAACAAGTTCACAGACTTCTTTAAACATCAAGCAAGGGGTTTAATACAACTTGGAAAGTCACGATTTACCAAACATCACTGTGAATATAAGTCAACACGTATCAAGTTACATGGGAATCGTGGTAGACTGAAAAACAATCAGCATCAACATACCTTGGCAGCCTACATCAACCTACCTTCAAGAAGTGGTGGACTAGAATTGAATCAACCATTGAGAATCGTGATTCATCTACAAGAAGACATAATATTGGTTGATAAAGAATCTGCAGAAATTGACAACAAAGTATATATATATATATGTATATATACATAAACAGATACAATACTACACAGATTCCGTGTTATCAATTTGCTTGAAGAAAGAAGTTTCGTTTGTTGAGTAGGTGTGAATAATCATGGAAGGAAGATTGAAAGAAGAATCAATATCATCTATATTTGAAAACGATCAAAAGGTGGAACCATTCCAAATTACAAACATTCGTTTAGATGGAAGAAATTACAGAGAATGGGCTAGATCTATTGAGCTTGTGCTGAAATCCAGAGGAAAGATAACTATTATCAGACAGAGTCCACCTAGCTTGGAAGGAAGCAGTACAGACTATGAAAGATGGTTTAAAGATGATGCTCTTGTCAGTTCAATGTTAATTCAATCTATGAATCCTTCTATCAATAAGACCTTCATGTATATGGATTCAGTAGCTGAAATTTGGTCAGTAGTGAAAGAAGCCTATTCTAGACAAAGGAATATAGCAAAAGAATATGAGATCATTAAAAGAATAAGAAAATGCCGCCAAAGGACCAGAATAGTCAGTGAATATTATGGAGAACTACGAGAACTCTGGAATGAACAGAGACTTATTGTGGAAAATAAGTGCAACCACTGTGTAAAGGAGAGAACAACTGAAGGTGAAATCAGAAAAGTGTTTGATTTACTCTAGGGAATTTCACCAGAATACGAATCAATCAAGTTGAATATTTTAAGCAAGGAAGAGCTTCCATCTCTTCGAACAGTATATTCATTTCTACTAAGGGAAGATCAAAAGAATCTAGAGAAAGGTGAACATATATAGATTGAGAAATATGCATTTATTGGTAGAGGACAGAGTAATTACCAGAGAGGGAGAGACTCCTTTAGAGGTAGAGGAAGAGGAAGGAATTAGAATTATGATGATAAGAACAAAGTACAGTGCACACATTATGGAAAAAGAGGACACACACGGGAGTATTGTTGGGAAATTATAGGGAAACCTCCAAAACATAAAATTTATGACAGAAAACCCACAGAATACAAAAATTATAGCAGTCATGCTGCAACAGTATCTGAGAAGAAAGCTGAAAAGAATCCTTTAGATGAAATGGCAGACTTAAAGAAACAACTTGTAGAGATTGAAATACGCCTACGGGATCAATCTTCGATCTCCTCATCAAAGACAGAATTAAGTCCTCATACCTCCTACAGTATTAACGGTAACTACTCCCTTAAAGATTCTATGGTCTTCTCTCATTGGATTATAGATTTAGGAGCTACCGATCATATGGTAGGAAATAAGTCTGATTTGATGCAAATGAAGTGACTTCAATTATCAATATGTAAAAGTAGTAAATGGTCATTTGATTCCGATGAAAGGAAAGGGAACAATTCAGAGAGAGATAATCTCAGGCTTAACTCAGTGATATATATTCCAGACTTTTCAATAAATCTACTTTCAATAAGTTCATTAGTTAGATATATGAATTGTATAGTTACTTTCTCTCCATATGGTTGTGTTTTTCAGGATCTAAAGACGGGAAGAATCTTTGGTTGTGGTGAACTACGCGATGGATTATATGTCTTACCTGGAGATCAAATTCTAAGGCAGAAAAGGGCGTTAGCAGCTAGTACTATGGAAGAAAAAATAAAAATCTGGTATAGTAGATTAGGACATTTGCCCGTTTCAAAATTAAGAGAGTTTGTTTCTTTTTCAATTCCGAGTAATGTGGTAATTCAGTGTGATGTATGTCAGAGAGCAAAACATCATAGAGCTACATTTCCCAGTAGTGAATCAAGATCAGTTGTTCCATTTGAATTGATACATTCTGATTTTTTGGGATCATGTGTGATACCTTCTGTTGGAAATTCTAAATACTTTATTACTTTTATTGATGATTTCTCAAGACTTACCTTTGTTTATCTCATGAAATCAAAGTCAGAAATTTCTTCAAATTTTCCTCTAATTCATAATCTTATCAAGACTGAGTTTGGTTATACTGTTAAAACACTCAGATCAGATAATGGCGGAGAATATTATAATACTCAATTGGACTCGTATCTTTAAGCTCACGGCATCATACATCAGATTTCTTGTGTTTATACACCACAACAGAATGGAGTAGCAGAACGAAAGAATAAACATATCTTGGAAATTGCTGGAACCTTACTTGTTGAACACAATGTTCCAAAATATTTCTAGCCAAAAGCAATTCTTACAACGGTATATAGAATAGAGTTCCTACTGTGACTCTTTCTAGAAAGTCTCCTTTCAAGGTAATTAAACCTTAAGATAATTCTTTTCATTTGATTCCCAGAATATTTGGATGTGTTTGTTATGTGCATATTCATCAACAATTCAGAGATAAGTTTGACTTAAGAGCAATAAAATGTATCTTCATTGGATATTCATGTGACAAAAAGGGGTATGTTTGCTATGATCCTAATTCACATAGAAGATATATTTTTATGGATGTAACCTTCTTTGAGACTACTCCATACTACAAAAAAAGTCAAATGAAGTATCTGACTCTATCTTTGAAGAAACAGTTGTTTGGTCCACCTTAGTGTCCTTGCGGGAACCATCAACGGATACTCGAGTCTCCAATGACTTTGTCGAGGTGCCTTGCCAGACCAACCTCATCGTCACTCATTACCTATCCGCCGTGACCACGGGATACCACTCCACCGCACTCGAGATAGTCGTGCATCCCTGATGAAAGTATAGAAGAAGATGGTTAAGCGAGATCTACGGTACCTCTACGGGTCCATCAAATGTCATTCTATTGTTCTAGTAGATGCATGCATCGATTCTACTAAAATTCGGAGGACTATGTTTGTGAGTAATGATAATTATCATATGATGACAAGATCTATCGGTTTACTTTGATTGGCTAGATTGTTCTGTTTTAATTTCTGAAAAATACCTGAATGAAGCATTTCATCCCGAGCATTGAGGCAAGTTATGGATGAAGAGACTCGCTTTGGTGATTGAAAAATGATACATGGGTACTTAGCTCATATCTTTTTGCTTACAAATAAAAATCGATTGTTGGAGTAAAGTCGATGGGTGTACAAAACAAAATCAAAGTTAGGCGGATGGTGAGATTGATCGTTTTTGAAGCAAGGTTAGTTACAAGGGCTATACAAGATAAAAACTAAGTATTGATTACTTTGAGGTATTTATCCTCTGGTTGCGGATTAGATACAATCATTTATGATTATCTCACTTTTAACTCAAAATAAGTGGAAAGTATATCAAATGGATGTGAAAGTCATGCAATGTCTGAATGGTGCTTTGGAAGAAGAAAGTATATGTTGAGGCAAAACTTGCCAGAATTTATGTGATCAGGAAGACAAGAAGAAAAAGTCTACAAATTGAAGAAATTTTGTATGGATTTAAAACAATCTCCAAGAGCATGGTTTGAGACGTTAATTCCTATTTTGTAAAACATGGCTATTTCAAAGCCAATGTCACACATTATTCTACAAACACTTTGTATAATGGTTGAACATTACATATTCGATTGTGTATGTAGATGATATTATTTGACGATTTTTCATGAGAAGAAATCGGTTAAAGATGGTTGCTGTGTAGAATTCGGGAGGTTACATGGTGAGGCTTGTAGAACGGATCTTGGGTAGGTTTGATGTCTTATTTTTTAGGCATTGAAGTTGTTTAGCATGATGATGACATTTTCATTTCAAAAGAAATATGCTAATGATATTTTGAAGAAATTTTAAATGGAGACCCTTGAAAGCCGAGTTCCACTTTTGTTGACAAGAAAAAATGAGATTGATAGAGAGAAAATCAAAAGGTAGAGGTGTAGATCCCGAGTTTTACAAAACAGTTTAATTAGGAAGTTTGAATACATCCTAGTTACCTGTAACCAGACACACATATAGTTTTTGGAGTTGGATTACTGAGTCATAGGTTCATGGTAAGGCCATGTGTTTTATCATACTGGCATGACTTGTTGTTAAAGAATTCTTTGATATATTAAGTACATGCTTGACTAATGAAATTTTGTATCTTTGATGTTAAAGATGTTAAAAAGCATTATTAGATATATAGATAGTGATTAGGCAATGACATAGAAATAAGTGGAAAAACATTTCCAAGGGCATGCATTTCACATCTTGCTGGCAGCGCATTATCTTGGTCTTATAAGAAACAATTAGTTGTTGTATTTTCTCTGACTAAAAGCGAGAATACATACCCTATAATTGGATTACTGACTACCGCGAATAATTGGGCAAATGAAACAATTCTTAAGAGTTAAATCAAAAAAGTACTTCCACATAAATTTTTTGTGACAATAAATTTACTTATTACACACATAGCATCAAATGGGTCTTTCATGAGAGAACAAAACATATCGAGATTGATTGTCACTTTATACGGGACAGTGTACATGTAAATGAATTCCGATTAGAACATGTGCAGTCAGGACATCAATATGTAGATATGTTGATGAAGGCAGTTACTAGAGACCAACTCCAAAGATTATGCAGTAAGTTGGGTGTAACATCCATCTTTCACCCAACTTGAGGGAGAGTGTTGGATATAATTAATTAGTTTATGTAATTAATTAGTTGTGTAAGTTTAGATTAGTATAAACAAAGTGTCGTATTACGTTCCTTGTAATTCGGATCCTAATGGATCACTCTGATCCATTAGGACTCATGATTAGTGATGTAAAGTTCAATATTAATTAAGGGTAGATTAGTACTTTAAGTTAGATTAGGGTTACTTATATACTAGTCGGCTGGCATATGTTTGTAATCAGAACAAAAAGAAAATAGGTGGCGGCAGAATGAAAGCAGCCGACCAACCTTTTCATTCATTTTTCATTGTATGATTCATTTTGATGCTTGAAGGCTCGATATTTGACATGGTCTTACAGATTTACCAACCTTCATACATTTAAGAGTCTCTTTGACTTAATTATTTTGAATATGCTGATAGAAATTGTTGTTTATATACTTTTTTTATTTATGTAACTCTCCTAAGCTAATACTACCATATGTATTTTCATTAAAACAACAACAACTACAACAACAACTAAGCCTTTTCCCATACTAGACGGGGTCGGCTACATGGATTCTTTGTTTCCACAGATCCCTATCGTGTGCCATGTTTGCAGTTAACTCACAATAAGCTAGATCATTCTTTATTGTTTCTTTCCAACACTTTTGTGGTCGTCCTCTACCACTTTTAATACTTTCCAAATTTAGTTTTTCTAACCTTCTTACAGGTTCTTCTTTTGATCTTCTTTCTATATGTCCAAACCATCTTAAACGATGTTCTCTCATTTTATCCTCTATTGGTGCCACTCCTAATTTGTTTCTAATAACCTCATTATGTATACGGTCTTTTCTTGTATGACCACTCATCCATCTCAACATCTTCATTTCTGTCACAGACATCTTTTGTACATGTTGATGATTAACTACCCAACACTCAGAACCATAAAACATGGCAGGCCTAATTGCTGCTCTATAATATTTACCTTTTAATTTTAATGGTATCTTCTTATCACAAAGAATACCTGATGCTCCTCTCCATTTTAACCAACCAGCATTAATTCTATGTGTAACATCTCCATCAATTCTTCCATCACTTTGAAAAATTGACCCTAGGTATTTAAAACTTTCCTTTTGGGGAATGCAATGTGTGCCAATTTTAATTTCTATGTCCTCTGAAGTAGCCAAATGATCAAACTTACATTCCATATATTCTGTCTTTGTTCTACTAAGTCGGAGGCCTTTGTTTTCTAATGTTTCTCTCCATAGTTCCAATTTTCTATTAACTTTTTCCTTAGACTCCTCCACTAATACAATGTCATCTGCAAATAACATACACCAAGGTACTTCATCTTGAATATGTTTTGTTAACTCATCCATCACCATTATAAATAAGTATGGACTTAAAGTTGATCCTTGATGTAACCCAATATTAACTTCAAAGAAGTCTGTCGTTCCTTCATGAGTCCTCACACATGTTTTTGCACCATCATACATGTCTCTTATAAGGTTAATATATGTCAATGGGATACCTCTTTTTTCTAAAGTTCTCCAAAGAACCTCCCTCGGTACCCTATCATAAGCTTTTTCTAGATCAATAAATATCATGTGAAGGTCTTTCTTTTTTGCTCTAAAATGTTCCATAAGACGTCTCAAAAGGTGAATCGCTTCAATAGTAGATCTACCTGGCATAAATCCAAATTGGTTCTCTGTTGTACTTGATACTTGTCTTAACCTATGTTTGATAATTCTTTCCCATAATTTCATAGTATGACTCATTAACTTGATACCTCGATAATTCGCACAATTTTGAATGTCTCCCTTGTTCTTATATACAGGTATAAGTGTACTTGCTCTCCATTCCTCGGGCATCTTTTGGTTTTTCCATATTTCATTAAATAGTCTTGTGAGCCAAGTGATTCCTATTTCTCCTAGTATTTTCCAAACTTCTATAGGAATATTATCTGGCCCTACCGATTTACCACTCTTCATATGTTTAAGAGCCTCTTTGACTTCATTCTTTTGAATACGTCGGTAGATGTATTTTCATTAAAAAACTTATAAAAATAGTTTTTCCATCTTTTTTATATCATCATTTGCCACTAGAATTTTTTCATCCTCGTCTTTGATGCATCTAACAAAATTAAGATCCTTAGTTTTCTTATCTCTAACCCTAGCTATCCTAAAAATATCTCTTTCACCCTCTTTTGAATTGAGTTTTTTTATATAAATCCTCTCAAAATTTAGCTTTGGCTTCACTAACGGCCTTTTTAGCTTCTTTTTTAGCTTTCTTATAAGCCTCTAAAGTTTCACTAGTCTTCTTAGCATAATATAATTTGTAGCATGCCCTCTTTGCCTTGATTTTATTTTGCACTTCACTCCACCACCAAGCTTCTTTTTGTATCAGTACACCTCCTTAGATTCACCTAACACTTCTTTAACACTTTTCTAATATGTATAGCCATATTGTTTCACATGTCACAAGGTGTATCAACATAATTTCAAGCATTTCCTTAAAGGACTTTATGTTTAAATATACATTCTTTCTCCCTTTTGAGGTTTCACCATTTAGTTTGAATAGCTCAATGCACTCTTTTATTCTTTGTCCACTTTTTCACCTCTAAATCCATAACTAAAAGTCGATGTTGGGTGGTTAAACTTTCTCTTGGAATTACCTTACAATCTTTACAACACAATTTATCTTTTTCCTATAAATAAAATAATCAATTTGTGTTTGTAATAAGCCACTCTTATAAGTAATTAAATGTTCATCTTGTTTTTTGAAGATTGTATTGACTATAAAAAGATCAAATGTCATAGCAAAATTTAAAATCTCCCTACCTTCCTCATTCATAATCCTAAAACCAAAGTTTTCATGAATACCTTGATATCCTAATGCCTCTTTACTGATATGTTCATTTAAGTCTCCTCCTAAAGAAATAATCTCCCTTTGTGGAATTCTTTGAATCACCTTATCTAACTCCTCCCAAAAAAATGTCTTTATATTATCTTTTAGTCCTACTTGGGGTGCGTAAAACAAACTATATTCAAAACCTCTGCTCTTAATACTAATTTTAATGTCATGATTCGGTCACCATATCATTGTATGTCTACTACACTATCCTTTAAATCTTTATTTATGATAATACCAACTCCGTTTTAAGTCTTTTCCTTTCCTGAGTACCATAATTTAAAACTTGTATCCTCAATCTCCTTTGCTTTTTCTCCAACCCACTTTTAAACATAGGATATGAATCTTTCTCTAAATCATAGTATCTACTGCCACCGTTAGCTTATCGAACAATATTTTGATATTCCAAATCTTATTATGTAAGACTAACTTCCTTACCCCTTGCATCCATGCATACTGAAAATGAGGAAACCCTCTCTGTAATTAATACACTACATTTTGGCGATAATGTAGCGGAACTAACTTCTTTACCCCACCCGTCCATGATTTAGGAACCCTCTCTATAATTGATTCACTACATTCGAGCGAAAATGTAGAAGCTCTTGCTTACTTTTCACTGCAATCGGGCTCTACAGTGCGTCGCTAAGAGGGAAAGCCCCAATGCAATGCTCATAATTTGTATAATCCATGGTATAAAAATCTGATAAAGTTTTACGTTGGTTCTCGGAAGCCTAACGCAATCCTCCTCCTTTATCCGGGCTTGGGACCGGTCATGCAAGGGTGATCTCTTACATGAACGGAGTTGGTTCCCCCAAGTTACATTATGAAAAAAAATGTTCAAGACCCAAACAGGTCAGCCAAAGATATAGCAAGTTGGGACAACCAAACCATAAAGAACAAAGATGCAACAAAACAAAAAACATAATAAGGATAATTTAATTCTTTTATCAAAACAATTTACTAAGATAAAAAGACATTACAAAATTTCAAAAATGAAGAAAAAATGAATTGAACATTTAAAAGAGGAAAAGAATTAGCAAATAGATTCTTTAGTGGAAATGCTCTCCTCGACTTTTCCCAATCTTCACCAAATAGTAGCTGCAAAACTTTCTTCTGTAACCTCATAGTGCATGAGCTTTGATTTTTATCATTTGGTATTTCAGTGTGAATAAGGTTTGTGCTGTGAATTTGCAAAATTAAATCCGGAAAAAACCATTGCTCAAGTGTTTCAAAACGTTCTGTTATACAAACATAGAGGTCTAAAGAAACATCTTTCGAAACACAAAGCTCCGATTTCTATGATTTTAGTCTTGTTGGAAAGCTATAGATATCAGCTTTCGAATGAAACTAGTTTCATCAAATTTGGCTCACTGCAAACAAAATTATGAGAAGATTACCCAACCTCTGTTGCAGGAAAAACAGATTGTATAGACCTGACTCTGAATTTGGCCGATCTTTCTTTATTTTATTTACGATGTTATATAACCCTAAAATTCTTGAAAATTTTATTACAAGTGGGCTTGTGTGTAGATTCGGTGTTCCAAATTTTAGATCATTTAGAGCAGCGGTTTAGAAATAAAAAATGCAATAATGGAGGTATGCAGGATGCTGAAAAACAGAGTTTCAGTTTTAAAACATACGTGCATGCATTCATCAGAAATTAAAAGCAATCCACAACTAAATTAAAGTAAATGAATGAAGGAAAATGAATGTAAATACATATTTAGCTTAAGCATAGAGGGGATTAGGAGATATAAGAGTATATAGAATATAAAGAGGTAGATGAACACGTAATCAAACAAGTAGAATGCATAAACGTAAATAAGAGGAAGGAAGAATTAAGATCAGCAAAAGAAGAAAAACACACTTACACTTCCTCTAATGGCTCACGGCTCCAAGGAAGGGGATGTTTCCTTCTTGCCTTCTTCTCTCACTATCTTTTTCTCTCTTTTCTCTCTTCTCTCTCTTTCTCTCTCTCTTTGCAGTACCTACTCTCTCTTGGACCCTTCTACACTCCCTTCCATGCTCATTCACATCCTCCCAATGCTGGAAATGAGCCCCCAAGGCCTTTATTTATAGGCCAAGGGGGGGCCTGATAGAGGCTTCCACGATGTGGATCGGGTGGAGTTACCTTGGCCCGATCCTTGATCCAATTATGGGTTGATCCACATGGCTTGGTGGTCCACTTTTTGGTGAGTTCGGCCAGCTCCTATATGGGGTGGGCCATGGTGAGATGTGGCCCCTTGTTTGGTCCAGCCAAGGTAGGCTAGGTCTAGCCAAGGTGCAGCCCCTTGATTCAGTTTGACATGGTCCAGCTATGTGTGTTGTTGAGCCAAGTGAGTTACAATCGGCCAAGGTACAGTCCGGCTCGACTTGATGCAACCTAAAGCAATCCTTGGTGCCATTCTTCTTTATCCAAGGTTAGCCTTCTTCACGTGCATGGGTTGGGTGCAGCCCCCCTTTGAGCCGCCTTGGACTTGAGTGGGTGAGCTCAACCCACCCTAGTGTCTCTTGCTTGCCCCTAGTATCTTGGCTTAGTCTTGACATGAGGTATGGTCTAGCTCATGGTAGTTTCACCTTCCTTAGCCCACTTGAGACTTGATTTTTTATCTCGGTCCCTGTTTGATGAATGAGCTTGGTCCTGGGCTTGACTCAACTGTCGCCTTGATCCTTGTTCTCATCTTGATTTGTTCTTATCCTTGTTTGACTTGGGCTTCATCCCTTTTCATTTATGGTTTCAAATATTTCCTTTTTTATTATTTAAAATCATTTTATTTTGAAATATATTTGAAAACATCGAGTTTTATCGAAATCTTCAAATATTCTTTTGAAAATAACTGAGTTCCATTCCCAGTATTTGTTTACATGGGCGACCTACTTTTACTCCATAAGTTAGTCTTTACCGTTTCAACCACTTTAACCCTTTGTTGGGTGTAGGGTGTCAGACCACTTTAACCCTTAATAGGTATAGGGTGTCGGATCACTTTAACCCTTAATGAGTGTAGGGTCTCGGAGTAGGACTATTCTCAATCGAGTGAGTTTTTGAGGCCTAATTTGATTTGGTTTTGATTTTAAAAGGTTTTTTATAAATTTGACATTTAGCAAACATTTTTGGGTTTGGTTCCCAATATATCATTTCTATTTGTTTCTTTGAAGAAAATTGTTTGAAATGATCATTTCTTTAGATGAAAATCATTTGAAAATGTCAATTTGGGCTTGAGGGCAAAGCAGTCATTTTTTGGCTTTTTGTCAAAATCAAATTTTTTTGAGATAGTGCCATTTATCTTTATTTTGAGGCTGCTACAAAATTTTGGTGCGAAAATGAGTTCGTTTAAGGTGTCTTTATTTGAAAACCCTTAAAAGACCCAAAACCGTAATTTTTTCTTGAAAAGACAATTTCTAAAAGATCAAATTATTTTGAGAAAATGTTTGGGGAGTGTTTTCCATATCGCACCGTATCATACGTATCATATCGTGGGCCACCACGATACGATACGGGGCCCGTATCGCAAGAGGGGGCGTATCGCACGACCCGTATCGTACGATACGCCCCCAAAAAAATTCAAAAAAAATATTTTTTTTCAATTTTTTTTGGTTAATCGAGAAGCGGCAAAAGAGGGGAACTCCGACACCTTAGCTGTTTGCTAAATATATAAAAAACATTATGTTTTTTATCATGTTTTTTACCTACACAACAATTATCTTTTAAATATATTTTAAATCCATATTTGTATCTACCAATATATCATGAGTTAACATATACGAGATGATATTTTCTTTCTCATAACTATATAATGAACATAGTGATATTTAACAAGATTATTTTTTTTAATTTAATTATCAGTCCTACTCCAAAGCTTGATTTCTCATTGAAGAAACCAAAGTTGGTCAACACGACACCTTATGGGCATGCCGCGACCCGAATCCGTGAATCTGCTCGAGTCACTTCCCATGCTCAGATTGGTGCAACCCTACTTAGTAAATACTTAATAAGGTTTGCCACGAACCAGGTTCAAGATGTTGGATTCCAAATCAGAACCAATATCGAGCATATAGGATAGTGCTCCATAGTCAAAGTCAATAGACTCAATACCATAGAAAGCAAGATCATGTTATTCGAGCAGATTCACACATTCGGTGTTTGTGAAGAGGGAAGAAGAGAGAAGTGAAGAGTGGCCAGAAAGCATAAACTTTAAAAAAAAAATTGATTTTTTTTTTTAATTTTTTTTTTCAAAAAAAAAAGGGCCCGTATCGTGGAGCCCAGTGATACCCGATACGATACGCGTCAGACAACACTGTTTTTGGGTATTTACAGTGAGCAACACTACATTACAGTTTGGAAGCATGCATCTATGTGTTTTCAATGTGTGCATCTCTCTCTCTCTCTCTCTCTCTCTCTCTCTCTCTATATATATATATATATATATATATATATATATATATAAAGATTCATTAAATGCAAACATGAACTTGGGAAGATATTCTCTCTTTGGTTCTTTCGGGTATGTGAAAATACTATTAAATGCATACAACATCATTCATTTTCCTTATTCTATTCTCTATTTATTTCCAAAAATTTGCTTCAATGGAGTAAATCATGGGACTATTTTGTTTTACAAATTTGTTTTCCTAATCCAAATTCACTTCAACAATCTATATATTCTACATGATATTTATTATTTGTCTTCTTAAAATTTGTTTACTTAGTTTGATTTATATTTATGAATGCGGTGGTTATGTGTTTCTTGATATTTCTTAGAAATTAGAGAAATCATTATATATATATATATAATTTTTTAATCGTAAATGAAAGTATAACGCTAAATCCACTATATCCTTGCTATATTACGGTCAACCGCTAACAGCCCCTTAACCGCTATCAATAAGATAGTGCTTGAGAGAAGCAACTGCTGTAATAAATGAATTCAGAATATAAAGCAGAAGTTCCTCCCAAAGCTAAAATGGACAGCATTACATACATGGAGGAAAGCATAGGTCCTTGTATGTGTCGAAGAAGTACTACTAAGCAGCAGGCACTGCATCTTTTGGAGAACACGAACTGGCACATAACACAAAAGTTGCATAGCAAACATAAAAGAGAACTTGAAGACTATTGCTGATGTTAAAGAACAAAAAGTACATTGTTTTCATGTCAATGTTATATCCAGGTATATACGGACAATTTTTTTAAAAAGTGTAAATAAGCAACACCAAGAAATGGAAAAACTTGAACCTGTTAAAATATGTACAGGTAACAGTGTTGTCCTTTTAATTAATCAATAAAAGGTCTATTCCGCCACCAACATAAATGAAACAAAAGAGTGTTGATGTATGAAAATAAGTCTTACACAGAATCAAACAGGTATGCCAATCCATTCCGGCTTTGAAAACCCTATCAAAATAATGAAAACTATGATAAGAGCAGCGTCTTATAAATAACAGAAAGCAAGAGTTAAAAGAATATGTGTAAGTTTAAGCAATCATGGTCCTCAGGCCATATCCACAGCATCTTATAAATAAGTCAGTATTTATAGAGAAGAGAAGAAGAAGTAAGGAAGAGAGAACAAAAAGAAAATGAAGAGGGGGTTGGCTGTGGAAAGCCTCCAATGGCTAGTGGTCCTAACGGCCCAATGGGCCAAGGCCTGCCAAGGCCGGGCCTGAGTGACCCTTTTCCTAACACCCCTCTCAAACTGAGGGCTCCTTGACCTCAAGTTTACCAATTAAAGATTGAAATCGAGGAGTAGGTAATGACTTGGTGAACACATCTGCAAGTTGATATTCTGATTTTACAAGCTATAATATTAAATTGCCTTGGAGATCTCTTCACGAACGTAGTGACTGTTCATCTCTATGTGCTTTGTACGCTCATGAAATGTATGATTGTTGGCTATATACATAACACTTTTGTTATCGTAGAACATGATTGGAGAAGCTTCCAATTATATCCCCAAGTCCTGAAATAGTCGTCGCAGCCAAGTTAGTTCTGTAGTTGTATTGGTCATTGCACGGTACTCGAATTCGGTGGACGAAAGAGACACCTTTTGTTGTTTTTTGCATCTCCATGAGATGAGTGAGTGACCAAGAAATATGCAGTAGCCGGTAGTAGAGTGCCTGTCATTCACATCACCACCCAAATCAGCATCAGTATATGTGAGCAACTGAGATAAAGAGGAAGATGATAGAAATACTCCCTTAGTTCAGGTTTGTCGAATATAACAAACAATCCTCTTAACAGCACTCATATTCACTGAGGTGGGCGCATGATGAAACTGACTTACAGTATGAACGGCATGAGTAATATATGGCCGTGTTATGGTAAGATAGGTGAGTGCTCCAACCATCTGTCTATAAGGTGTGGGATCACTCAAAAGTTCGCCATCAACTAGACACATCTTTTGGTTGATTACCTAAGGTGTCTCAATAATTTTGTCATCTATAATACCTGATCTAAGAATAACATCATTAGTAAACTTAATTTGTGATAAAAAGAAACCTCTTTCTTCACGAGTTACCTCAATGCTAAGAAAATAAGAAAGTTTACCAAGATCCTTCATTTCAAACATATTACAAGTTCTTGCTTGATTTGCTAGATACCTGTATTATCACTACCGAAAATAATCATATCATCGACGTAGTGCAAAAGAATAATAATACATGCAAAGGATTTTCTTATAAACAAGGTTATGTCAATATAACAGATAGTAAAACCATGTTGTGTCATAAATTCAGTCATTCTTATCAAACCAAGCTTTGGGAGCTTGTTTGAGACCATATAAAGCTCTGTTGAGCTTTAACACTTTCTAGGAAGATTAAGATCAGGAGGAGGCTCCATATATACTTCTTCCTTCAACCAACCATTCAAAAAAACATTTTTAACGTTTAACTCATAGACATTCCATTGATGAATTGCACACACAGCTATAAGTGTTCTAACAGTTGTCATTCTAGCCATAGGAGCAAAGGTCTCTTCATAATCAATTCCATATTCTTGTGAGTAACCTTTGACAACTAATCTAGCTTTATAGCGATCTAATGAGCCATCACCATTAGTCTTGATTTTATAGACCCACCGACTACCTATAGTCTTTTTGTTTGATGGTCTAGAGACAATATCCCAAGTTTGGGCTCTATATAAAGCATCAAACTCTTCGTTCATTGCATGAATCCAGTCTTGTGATAATTGGGCTTCCTTAAAGGTTCTAGGTTCATTTATAGCTGAAATATTTGTTACTAAAGCTCTATGTCTTGTGAAAAACTATCATATGAGATAAATCTTTCAGCAGGTCTAGAATCACGGTTTGACCTCCTAGGGATACGCACATATCTATTGTAATGTTGATCAAAAGGTGTAATAGGGTGTCTTGTAATCATATGTTCATTAAGATAATTTTCTTCATGAATTGCCTCTTCACCTATAATATCATTCAAGAAGGAATATGAGGAGTCATTAAGAGAACTATCATCATCCATGCCTTTAAAAGCATATTCATTTGCAAAAAACTTAACATCTCGTGATACATAAAGCTTATCATTTTTAAAATCATAACACCCATACCCCTTTTTGGTTATTCCATATCCTAGAAAGACACATTCTATGGCCCGAGACGACAGTTTATCGTCTTTATCAGTATAAACAAAGCATTTACATCCAAAAACAGGCAATCTTGAATAGTTGGGAGAAACTTTCAAAAGTCTTTCTATAGGAGATACATTTTGTAAAACCGAAGAGGTCATCCGATTAATTAAATAGACTGCAGTCATAATAGCTTCTGCCCATAAATTTTTAGGAACACCACTTGATAAAAGCAAAGTTCTTGTGGTTTCCAAAATATGTCTATGCTTACATTCGGAAATACCATTTTGTTGAGGAGACTTAGAGCAAGAAGTTTGATGTATAATTCCAAACGTATTGAGATGATTTTTAAAATCCTTTTATATAAACTCTTCTCCTGAATTAGATCTAAAAATCTTGATTTCTGAATCAAATTAATTTTTTACAAGATTATGAAAGATAACAAAATTTTGAAAGACATCAGATTTTGCTTTTAAAAGATATACCTATGTATAACTAGTAAAATCATCTATAAAAATGACATAATAGAAAATACCTCCTTTAGACAAAATGGGTGCCGGTCCTCATACATCCGAATGAACAATTTCGAAGGATCTTGTTATAACATGTGTTTTGTTTAAAAATTGAAAATGTTGCATTTTACCAAGAATACAATCTTTACAAGAAAAAGATTCCTTAGATTTCATTCAAGGAGATATTGATATAATTTTTGAGCATTAAGATGTCCTAGTCTCTTGTGCCATAAAAGAGCATCATTTGTCAAAACATTAACATATCCTATACTATACAAAAAGTCAATAACGTAAAGTCCACCCTCTCTATCGCTACGACCAATCACCTTCTTTGAGACGTGATCCTATATAATACATCCCGTTGATGAAAATGTTACAATACAATTTTTATCTGAAATCTAAGATATAGAGAGTAAGTTCAAATTTAGTTTTGGAACAACACTAATTTTGGAGATTTTAAAATTTTTATTTTATAAATCACCAATTTTATCTACATCTAATTTTGTTCCATCCATAGTATAAACACAAGATGAAGATTTTTTAACACATGAGTTTAAAATTCTTTCATTAGAAATCATATGAAATGAAGTACTCGAATCAAGAATCCAGGAAGTCATACCTTGAATTTCTTTTGTTGAAGAAGAGCAAACTGCACCAATTGTTGCTTTCTCTTTCATTTAAGCCTCAAGTTGCTTCAATTTTTCTTAAAGTGCAAGGATGGAAGATGAAGCATTTTCCTCCACTAAGGCCGCCTTCTTTTTCAATTTAGGGTAATTTGGCCTTATGTACCCGGCTTCTCCACAAAGATGATAAATGACCTCCTTTCTTGCTTCGCTTGATCCTTCATTTTTGAAATAGGGAGGACAATAAGCCTTTATATTTGCTTCGGGTTTATATGCGGCAAGAGCGGTATCTTTTTGAAATATAGCTTCATTCATTCTTGTTTTCGCTATTTGAAGATCGGTAAGAACCTCTTCTTTGGTAGGAAATGACTTTCGATGAATAAGAGATGACCTAACTCCTTCAAATTCTTCTCGGAGACTTCGTAGAAATTGATATACAAAATCTTCATTGTCTTCACATTGTCTCTCGTCAAGACATTGTCTACATTTCTTTCTATAAGCATGTAGTTGGTTCCAAATATTGAAATATTCACCAAAGAAATCATTTACCCATTTATCTCCTTGTCTAAGAGAGACCAATTTGTCTCTTAATGCCATTCTATGAGCAACATCGCTTTAAACATGGGATTTTTTTAAGTATTCTCATGCTTCTTTTACATTATTGAAGTCGGCCAAAGTGTCCCTAGTGTGCTCATTTACATTATTCATGAACACCCATAGGACCGTTCGATGGCCTCCTTCATATTCTTTTTTTTGCCCAAGCGTAGCATTAATGGAGGGTTCTACCTTCGAACCACTTACATAACCCCATGATTTTGTGAAATATAGATAATTTTCCATAGTTTGGGCTCATATTTTGTAGTTTGAAGGTGTTAAACGAAAATTAAATCCTCTCTTTTCATTCATATTTCAAGGAGAAAAATAGTTATAAAGAGGTAAACTTACAACAAAATCAAGAGCACTATCGACACGCTTCCCGAGGTGACAATCGGTGTTTTCACGATCGAAAATGGCTCTCATACAATAAAATAAAGATGATGCTCCAATATAGTTGCGAAAGATTGATGAATAAATATCACCACAATGTAACTATCATAAAATCTTAAAAAAGGCTATAGCCGAGTGCAACGAGGGCACACCAAAAGAATAACGAACACAAAGCAAACTGAATAAATAATCTTTATTAATTAGCCACGAAAGCTTGAAGTTTACAATAGGGTTTAAGAAATATTTATAGAGAAGAGAACAAGAAGTAAGGAAGAGAGAACAAGAAGAAAATGAAGAGGGGGTTGGTTGGCTAGCCCCTACGGCTATGGCCCTGGCCCTTACTACCCAATGGGCCAGGGCCTGCCAAGGCCGGGCCCAAGTGGCCCTTTTCCTAACACATACATGTGCATGCATATGTGCGTGTGTCCTGCAAATTTACTTACAACACAATAGAATGTAAAGATTTTTATAATATATAATAAAAGGTTCACATACACATACATTACTTGTGAATAAATGTAACAAAGGTATTAAGGGTGAAAAATATTAGTTAATTATAAACTTATACTATTGGCTTGATAATTTTTCTAGTTTAATGATCATTAATAAGAGTCCCACATTGTGAGTTGTTAAGCGTGTTGTGGGCATGCACATTTTGCTATCAATATAATCACTTTACTTTTATAAGTTTCCTTGTTGCCTCCTTATCGACCCTTTCTTTAATTAGTCTTAAGCTTTCGTTGAACTATTACAACCTTGGTGAAGGCTTGTCTAGTTGGGACGACTAGACACTGGTTATGAGTGCCGACCCCGTTGGGTGATTCCACTGCTCGAAGCATAGCAACTTTAAGATTCTCTAATAACTTGGTCATGTTTGCACCTTTAACACAACCAAGGTTTTCGCCAAGAATTATGTTGCACTGATTTCCACTTAGAGATAACAATAAATATTAAGTTAGTTATTACCTCACTTCAGCCTTGATTAGCCTTTTAGCAATAAAGATGGGGTAAATCCTCGAACTTTAGTAACTGAATTTCCATTTTTGTGATTTTTTTCTCTTCACTATGTTGAAGTTTGTTATTTTTGACACAGCCGCTTGAGACGAGATTTCATTACCTTTTTGATGTTCCTTTTTCATTCTAAATCAGAGGTTGATGGGCTTTTGAGATAGTTTTTGGAAGACTACCTAGATAGGACTTGGATTCCACAATGGCATAGTTATGATCACATGTAGTTGCTAATGTTGGGCATATGCTTCATAATAATACCAAGGAATGACTTAATAGTTTTGGAATTAAAATCACTTTGAAGTTTTTTTCTTAATGATTTAACTGTGTTGAGATGGTTGTCTATGAAGTTGTGATACACATGAGGGACTAGATGAACAGGCCATGAATGAGATGTATGAGCACATACCTTCCCATGAGTTTCTCACTCACATGCAACTGAACACACGCTGACATGTTGAACTTTTTATTTATTGTGCACTGTCCAAAATAACATGCACTTTCGGAACATATGTTTTTGAGGGAAAAATACAGGTATTGTAGAACCAGTGCTAATCCAGTGGATAAGCCTCGAGCATTACAAGAGAATTTTCTACATCCAACACCTACAACAACAACTAAGCCTTAATCCATACTAGATGGGGTCGGCTACATGGATTTTTTGTTTTCACACCCTATCATGTGTTATGCTAGCAGTTAACTCAATATAAACTAGATCATTCTTTACAGTTTCTTTCCAACACTTTTGTGGTCGTCCTCTTCCTCTTTTAATATTTTAATAATCTAATTTTCATATCTTCTTAAGGGAGCATCCTTTGGTCATCTTTCTACATGTCCAAACCATCTTAAATGATTTTTCCTCATTTTATCTTCTATTGGTGCTACTCTCAATTAGTTTTTAATAACATCATTACGTATACGGTCTTTCCTTGTGTGACCACTCATCCATCTCAACATCTTCATTTCTGCTACGGACATCTTTTGCATATGTTGATGAATAATTGTCCAACACTCATAACCATAAAACATAGTAGGTCTAATTGTTGCTGTATAATATGTACCTTTCAACTTTAGTGGTATCTTCTTATCACACAGAATACCTGATGCCCCTCTCCATTTTAAGCAACCAGCATTAATTATATGCGTAACATCTTTGTCAATTTTTCTATTACTTTGAAAAATTGAGCCTAGTATTTAAAATTTTTCTTATGAGGAATGCACTATGTACCAATCTTAATTTCTATATCCTTTTAAGTACCCAAATGATCAAACTTGCATTCCATATATTATGTCTTTGTTCTACTAAATCAGAAGTCTTTACTTTCTAACATTTCTCTCCATAGTTCTGATTTCCTATTAACTTATTCCTAGACTCGTTCAACACAATGTCATCTTAAAATAACATACACCAAGGTACTTCATCTTAAATATATTTTGTTAACCCATTAATGACCAATATAAATAAATATGGACTTAAAGTTGATCTTTGATATAACCTAATATTAACTTCAAAGGAGTGTGTTGTTCCTTCGTGAGGCCTCACTTAAGTTTTTGTACTATCGTATATGTCTCTTAGAATATGTATGAATATCAATGGGATACCTCTCTTTCCCAAGGTTCTCCAAATAACATCTCTTGATACTCTATCATAAGATTTTTCTAGATCAATATATATCATGTAAAGTTCTTCTTTTTTTCTTTAAAATGTTCCAAAAGACGTCTCAATAGGTGAATCACTTCAATAGATCAGTCGGGCATGAATCCAAATTGGTTCTTTGTTGTACTCGATACTCGTCTTAACCTATGTTCGATAATTTTTTCCCATAATTTTATAGTGTGGGTCATTAACTTGATACATCGAGAATTCGAGCAATTTTATATGTCTCCCTTATTCTTATATATGGATATAAGTGTACTGATTTCCTTTCCTCGGGCATCTTTTGGGTTCTCTATATTTTATTAAATAGTCTTGTGAGCCAAGTGAGCCCCATCTCTCTTAAGATTTTCTATACTTTTTCTAAGAATATTGTTTGGTCTTACAGATTTACCAACCTTCATATATTTAACAACCTCTTTGACTTCATCCTTTTGAATACACCGATAGAAATTACAGTTTATATACTTTTTTTATTTGGCTAACTCTCCTAAGCTAATCCTAACATCGATATTTTATTAAAAAAATTATAAAAATAATTTTTTCATATATTTTTGATATCATCATTCGCCACTATAATCTTCTCATCCTCATATTTGATACATCTAACAAAGATCTTTAGTTTTCTTATCTCTAGTATTGGCTTTCTTAAAAATATCTCTTTCACCTTATTTTGAGTTAAGCTTTTTATATAAATCTTCTCAAATTTTGACTTTTGCTTTACTAATGGCCTTTTTGGCTTCTTTCTTTGTTTTCTTAGCCTCTCAAGTTTCGCTAGTGTTCTTAGCATAATGCAATTTGTAACATCCTTCTTTGTCTTGATTTTATCTTGCACCATAGTGTTCAACATACAAGCGATCTGAAGAATTTGACTCTCTTTCTCGTATCACCATAAATGAAATCCAATGATGGAGAGACCTAGAATATCATCCCACTATCTTTTCTTAAAGGCAACAAAATCTATAACAATTTCCAGGTCAAACCAATGATTCAAGCACATCATAAACAAAGGACAAGAAACCCACCAAACAATGATCGGTATACTTTGGCTTTTGCAACCAAAAAATATTACCAGCTGGAAGCCATAAAATAAGAAAGAAATACCCGGTGCTAAATGATCGAAATCAACCAAAAAGGCAAAAAGGGGATCTGATCAAGGAAAACAATGCCCTGGAAACAATGTCATCAATATAGGCAAGAGGGCAGTGGCATATTTCGCAGCAATAGAACTGCCCAGACAATTGACTCAGGTACAACCTCCCCATCTTCTTCGTCAATCCCCCAACGCCGATTTCCACAGGAAATCCTGACCACTCAAACACCAAATTTGCAGAGTTCCGCCAATAATCCTAGAACTCCACAAATTCAAATATCGTCATGCAAAGGATTTATCGAGACCAACATGATCGACGACAAGGGACACCTCCGGTGGAATGCACAGCGCACGCGAGAGAGAGAGGGTGGGGAACAAAGAAAATTTGAGGAGAAAAACGTCGGGGGAATTGACGTGCCTTGATCATGAGGGAGAGGAAAGGAAGACAAGGATCGGTTTTCGCTAGCTTGAAATGCACGGAAAAAGAAAGAAGAATTAAATAAGAATCCGTCCGTGAAATTATCAACCATTGAACTGTTTGTTTCTTTCCCTTTGCAAAAAATATTCAGTGGTGTTTTATCAAATAAACCCTGCTTTCTTCAGTAATCTCTAAGAAGCCTGTCCTTTTCTCAAAAGCATGCTTCACCTTTTGGGCTGGTACACGAGTTGAATGAACTTAAATGGGATAGTTCTTCACGGTAGACATGACCTGTTCCGGTTTGCTCGGGACCACGAATCAGAACCGAACCGGATCCATTTTAGTTTCTGCAATGTTTTTATGAATCCGGTAATGATTTGAACTGAAAACCAAAAAATGACAAAAAGTAAAACTATATATAAAATTACATGGGAACCAGCACTTTGAACCGCCGCTTCAGGTTTTGATTCCATGGATGGAAAAAGCTGTAGAGAGGGGTCCCCCAGTTTGGTTGTGATTTGGTCTGGTCAGCCGATTCAGGGTCTGCATGGTTTCTCACCTAGTCTGATTTCAATTCCAAACGGTGGAGTTAGTTCTGAACTGGTCATGGCTTGTTCGTCAAATTCAAATTGTTATACATGTGTGGCTTGGAGGCTCTTATTAGCTGAGCCCACTATACACTGAACGTGAGATGAGTTAGACAAGCTCAACATGAGCTAGTTGGTAACTTTAACATTGCATCTCACATATATTTTTGCGTAGAAATGTAATTTCTTGATTGGGAATTAAGTCAAAGTTTTATTTTCTACATAACTTTCTTGTAAATGTTTCAAAAATTGTTATTGTAAAATTGAAAGGTTTAATTATTTAATATATTAAACCCACCCAAATTGGTGGATTGATGTAGCTGTGTAGGATATATGTACATAAAAGTTCTATAACTTAACAGTCTAGCACGAGCCAACCTAAATACAACATGCATTGGTTCATTTACCAGTCCAATTCATAGTCTTCAGTGTCTATATATGTAAGGGTAAGAATTAGATACCATGCCAAAGTAGTCGTCTAATCTTATTAGCCATTAAATCATTAATGTGAAAAGGAATCAACTGAATACAAATTTCTTTTCTTTCTCATTACGAATGGAGGGCGAAGCCTAACACACAAACACATGGCTGACCCCCTGTGAGCAAACTCCCTATGGCGTGAGAAGGTGCTACCAGTTGAGCTAACACTATGGGTGCAAATGAAATTGTTATTGGGGACTTACTAATCATACAAATACGAACCCGTCCCCTAGATTTCAAAAGCGCTCACTCTCCCGTCTCTTGCTATTCTACTCAATCATCAATTACAATCCAATATAACTGAGGCAAAATAACAAACATTTTACAATTAAAATAAAAAAAGAAATTATAACATAATTCATAAGTCATTTTACATGATATAATTAACTAATCATCATCAATATTATAAGCATTATTATCACCACGTCCTCTCAATTTTGGGTATATATCAATACAAGTGCATAACAATAAATATCGACTAACTATATTTCTATATCTATATTGTTGTTAGGACTGAAAGATATGCAAGTTTCACCCACCATATCTATCTGCAAAAAATACAACATAAGGTAAATCACAATAAACTTAATAGAACAAATTAAGCGATATCATTCTTATTGTTAAAAGGTTTTGCACAAAATCATTATATCTCATGGAGCACACACATGTGGTTTGTTGACGTTTGACACTAACCACAGCAACATTGTCTACCGAATCCTAGAAAATTATACTAACGTGATGTTCCATCTAGTGTTGCATCCAATAGTGATGACCCAACTTGTGTGTAGCATCGACATCTAATAATGAAAGAGATGTTGACCATCCCTAAATATACAATGCAATGAAAAACAATATCAACATCACCTTCCCCTATGAAAACTTGAGAGTATAGATGTCTAATGACTTGGTACCCACCATGTCTTCCTCTCTTTTGAAAGCTCTCTAATGACCTGATACCTACAATTATTGTTTCCAAGAACATTAATATGTCTAGAAAAATATGGTACTATAAATCAATATGTCTTTGTCAAGGTTCCTCCAAAATAGAATAATTACTCACAATTGTATCAGCTCACCACTTTAAAAGGTATGTTGATCTCATGAGCAAACAACAACTCATGCAAAGGCCATAATGTACACCAATACCATCGGGTCTATGTCCTACTATCTTGATATGATTTACTTATTTTACAATCAAATCAAGTGCATGCCCCAACACTCTTTCCTCTAGATTTTTTATCATCTCTTATTACATTGGCAAAGTAATGCATACTAACAATTTGGGATTCCTCAAGTAACTTCTACAGTTTTATAATACACAACTCAATCAATGAAAAACGTTCTATCCACATCATATCAAGTTTTATAGAGAAGCTGTAGAGAAACCCATTTAATTTTGCACACTCTTGACTCTATCAACTAATAAACTATAAGTATTACTAGATTGAAAATTCATTAATAATATACAAATGCAGTAATAAGCATTTTTACATATCTATTAATCATATGAGTGTCATAATGCACTACACTATCCATCCATTTTAAGACTATCCTCATCTTATATAGGCCAACTTAGAACGATTAAGAAATTCTTCTACTTCACCTCCAACATTGCCAATGCCTTTGTATACTCAACCATAATAAACTCTTTTAACCAAGTTCTTTGATAATCTCTAATACACATTTAACAAAGGATAAGAAAAGATGAAATGAACAATTGCAACCATATGAAGTGGCAATATATATATATATATATATACATACACATATACATGCATGTAACATATACACATACAAAGACACATGCATACAAACACACACACACTCACATACAATATATATATGATGAATCCTCAAAGGGTGTATATATTTAAGAGGCTAGGTGTCATCCTTTTAAGTATAATGTGGTATGGCCATGCCATTTTTTTAAGAATTAAGAAAGGATAAGAAAAGATGAAATGAACAATTGCAACCATATGAGGTGGTAAACATATATATATATATATATATATATATATATATATATATATATATATATATATATATATATATATATATATATATATAATGAATCCTCAAAGGATGTAGATTTAAGAGGCTAGGTATCATCCTTTTATGTATGATGTGGTATGGTCGCACTATTTTTTTTAAGAAAGATGCGCGGAAGGGATGCTTGTATGAAAATAGCAAAGTATCATGGGCATGTTTATCTTTCAAATTAATCGTGTCTAGGTGCACCTCCTTATTGATAGTCTCCTCTCCACTGGCCTAAAACAAACCACCAGAATGAGCCTTGAAAGTCGATGTACCTCAAAATAGACTGAGATTGAGAGAGGAGAGATATATCGCAAAGAGATCAAGAGATAGGTTAAGAGAAGATCGAAAGAGATCAATAGAGAGAGATTGACAGTTTTTTTGAGAGTTAAAGACGGAAAGCTTCATGCATAGAGAGAGGGGGGTCAATGGATTGTGAGAGAGGGTGAGATCAAGAGAGATCGTCGGTGGGAGGAGAGGATTGAGGGGGTGTTGGCGGGTGGGTGTTGAATTCACAGCCTGGAACTTGTGAGTCGAGCCTTCTAGCTAGGTGAGCTATTATTACTCAGTGCTGGGTTCTTTATAGTTAATCAAACCGTATAACCTAATGTAAATCGATCTAAAATTACAACTATTTAACTTCAACAAGGCAAAGCGATTGAGATGGATAACTGAAAGATGAAAAACTTTAGGGAAATTTTCAAAGTCGGAACTCCCGACTTTCTCATTAACAAAATATCCACCTAATTTTAAGAAATCCATAGGAGCTTATCTACAGAATTTCATAACAAGTACCTAAGTTGTGGAGGTCATTGAAAATGCGTCTTGATTTTTCATGCTTAAACAAAAAGGCCCATGACCTATCTCTAAGGATACATCATTTCATAACTCTTTTTACTCAAATTCTTAGGCTAGGCCGGGCATTTTTTTGGTTGGCCAGACCGGCGTGGGGCCAAGTCCATTTTGACATCTCTAATAGTACCTTTTTGTCCTAAGTAGGCTCCACCAGTAAGGATGGCTGATTGTCGTTGCAAACGATTTCAATGGTGGAGATGAATATCTCCGGTCATCTTTTGGGGATCAACGGCCGAGAAAGTTGTGCTTTTATACACGTACCGTACCTACAACACCGTATAAAATAAGTACTTGTATGTTGCCCATGTTGGTTAAAAAGGGAAAGCTTCCTTATGAGCTCGTTTTTTTTTCTGTATTCTCTCCTCGGTCAATTGTCGCCCTCTTATTGCTGATTCAACGATGCCGTCGCCGCACACATGCGCACAGTTCCGATCAGGTTTTCCGGTCGATTATACTGTAAGAAAGCACTTACTGAGCGTGAGCCAGGGGGATTTCACGGTGGAGGACGCCGGAGGCAACGCAATGTTCATGGTGCGCGGGAGCTACCATCTAGGCCGTACCAACAAACTGATTCTGCTCGATTCCTCCGGAAATCCACTCCTCTCTATCTACCAACAACCTGTAAGTGCTCTCTCTCTCACTTGGAAATTCAATAACATGGAGAATTTTCCTTTTGAAGAATGATTGGTTGTTTCGTATTGTAAACAATCGCAAGAATCCCTGGAGCAAGAGTTATTTTATCCCTGCAATTGTCTAAAAATGCCTTTCAAGTTAATTTTTGGCCTTAAAACAATACGATCGACGTTACCAAACTGATAAAACACTGATTTTTATTGGAGGCTTGAGTGCCGTTGAGGGCAATTTCCAATGCATTTTACTTATCCTTGACAATATGGCTGAACTAGCTCTTAGTTTCATGGAAGTTTAGTAGCAAAGACAGAGCTGATATCATTGAGGGCAATTTCGAACGCATTTTATTTATACTTAACATTATGGCTGACCAGCTCTTGTGACATTACCTAAGAGCAGAATCATTCCTCATCTCCCGTTTCTGATATCTTTCTTTTGTAATTTCTTTGAGCAGAAAGCTAAAAGTGAACTGTAGTGTTATTCCTTTTAGGGTCACAAGGTTTAGTCACCAAAAACTGAAGTCCTCTTTTTATGTTGATCAATGTGCATTTGGCTGCTAAAGCATGTGTTTTCAACTCGTGTGAAAACTCATAATCAACATGAACTGTTAAGTGCACATGCTCGCTGCAAATGAATTTAAGCTCATATACCTCTACAATGTCGCTCGGATGTAGTGAATGAATGTAGAGGGTATTGATAAGTAAGCAAGACCACTATATTTTCGCCCGGATATAGTGAATCAATTGTAGAGAAAGTTCTCACATCATGAACGGGCGTGGGTAAAGAAGTTAGTCCCACTACATTGTTGCCCGAATGTAGTGAATAATTTACAGAGAGGGTCTTCACATTTTCAATATGGATGAATACGAGGGTAAGGAAGCTAGTACTAGAAAATAAGATTCGTATTGGTTCTTGGAATATCAGAACATTATCTGGTAAGCTAATGGAACTAGTAGATACTATGATTCGGAGAAATATTCATACTCTATGTTTACAAGAGACAAAGTAGGTTGAAGAAAAAGCAAAGAAGATAGAAGATATAAGTTTTAAATTATGGTACTCAGGTAAGGAAAATACTTGAAACGGAGTTGATATTATCATAAATAAAGATTTAAAGGATAGTGTAGTAGACATACAACGATATAGTGACCGAATCATGACGTTGAAATTAGTGTTAGGAGCAATAATTTTGAATATAGTTTATACTTACGCACCCCAAGTAGGCCTAGAAGATAGTACAAAGTTAGTTTTTGGGAAGAGTTAGATAAGGTGATTCAAAGGATTCTACAAAGAGAGATGATTTGTTTAGGAGGAGGCTTAAATAGACATGTGGGTAAAGAGGCAATAGTATATCAAAGTATTCATGAAAACTTTGGTTTTGGGGATATAAACGAGGAAGGTAGGGAGATTTTAAATTTTTCTATGGCATTTGATCTCTTTATAGTCAATACAATCTTAAAAAAATGAGATGAACATTTAATTTCTTATAAGAGTGGCTATCACAAACATAAATTGATTACTTTATTTGTAGAAAAAAAGATAGAGTGTGTCGTAAAGATTGCAAGGTAATTCAAGGAGAAAGTTTAACCACCCAACATCGACTTTTAGTTATAGATTTATAAATAAAAATGGACAAAGAAGAAAAAAGTACATCGAGCTATTGAGACTAAATGGTGGAACCTCAAAAGCGAGAAAGAAGATATATTTAAATAGAAAGTTCTTCAAGGAGACGCTTGGAATTATGTTAGTACACCTTGTGATATGTGGAACAATATAGCTATACATATTAGGAAAATAGCGAAAGATATGTTAGGTGAATGTAAGTGAGGTGTACCGACACAAAAAGAAGCTTGTTGGTGGAGTGAAGGAGTGCAAAATAAAATCAAGGTAAAGAGGGCATGTTATAAATTACATTATGCTAAGAAAACTAGTGAAACTTTAGAGGCTCATAAAAAAACAAAAAAGAAAGCGAAAAAGATGGTCCGTGAAGCAAAATCTAAAATTTGGAAGGATTTATATAAAAAACTCAACTCAAAAGAGGATCAAAGAGATATTTTTATGATATCTAGGGCTAGAGATAAGAAAACTAAAGATCTTAATTATGTTAGATGCATCAAGGACGAGAATGAAAAAATTATAGTGGCAAATGATGATATAAGAAATAGATGAAAAAACTATTTTTATAAGTTTTTTAATAAAAATAAAGATGTTAGTATTAACTTAGTAGAGTTAGCCAAATCAGAAAAGTATATAAACCACAATTTCTACCGATGTATTCAAAAGAATGAAGTCAAAGAGGCTCTTAACCATATGAAGGGTGGTAAATCAGTAGGACCAGATAATATTCTTATAGAAGTTTGGAAAATACTAGGAGAGATAAGAATCACTTGGCTCACAAAACTATTTAATGAAATATGGAGAAACCAAAAGATGCCTGAGGAATGGAGAGCGAGTACACTTATACCCATATATATGAACAAGAGAGACATTCAGAATTGTGCAAATTATTGAGGTATCAAGTTAATAAGCATACTATGAAATTGTGGGAAAGAATTATCGAACGTAGGTTAAGACAAGTATCAAGTACAACACAGAACCAATTTAGATTCATGCCAAGCATATCTACTGTTGAAGCGATTCACCTTTTGAGACGCTTATGAAATATTTTAGAGCAAAAAAAAAAGACCTGATATTTATTGATCTAGAAAAAGCTTACGATAGGGTACCGAGAGAGGTTCTTTACAAAACCCTAGAAAAAAGAGGTATCCCATTGATATATATTAACCTTATAAGAGACATGTACAATAGTGCAAAAATATATGTGAGGACTCATGAAGGAATGACAAACTTATTTGAAGTTAATATTTGGTTACATCAAGGATCAACTTTGAGTCAATACTTATTTATAATGATAATTGATGAGTTAACAAAACATATTCAAGATGAAGTGCCTTGGTGTATGTTATTTGCAGATGACATTGTGTTAGTGGAAGAGTCTAAGAAAAAAGTTAATAGAAAATTGGAACTATGGAGAGTTTATTTGAAAGCAAAGGCCTCCAATTTAGTAGAACAAAGACAAAATATATGTAATGTAAGTTTGATCATTTTGTTACTTCAAATGACATAAAAATTAAAATTGGCACACATTGCATCCCTCAAAAGGAAAGTTTTAAATACCTAAGGTCAATTTTGAGAGGATGGAAGAATTGATGGAGATGTTACGCATAGAATTAATGTTGGTTGGTTAAAATGGAGAGAAGCATTATGTATTCTTTGTGATAAGAAGATACCATTAAAGTTAAAAGGTAAATATTATAGAGCAACAATTAGACCTGCTATGTTTTATGGTTCTGATTGTTGGGTAGTTAACCATCAACATGTACAAAAGATGTTTGTGACAGAAATAAAGATGTTGAGATGGATGAGTGGTCATACAAGAAAAGACTGTATACATAATGAGGTTATTAGAAACAAATTATTAGTGACACCAATAGAGGATAAAATGAGAGAATATCGTTTAAGATGGTTTGGACATATAGAAAGAAGATCAGAAGAAGAACCTATAAGAATATATGAAAAATTAAATTTGGAAAGTATTAAAAGAGATAGAGGACGACCACAAAAGTATTGGAAAGAAACAATAGAGAATGATCTAGCTTATTGTGAGTTAACTACTAACATGGCACATGATAGAGCTCTGTGGAAACAAAGAATCCATGTAGCCGACCCCGTTTAGTATGGAAAAAGGCTTAGTTGTTGTTGTTGTATACCCTCTCATCCATCAACTCCATCCTATCACCCAAGGATATCACATCTTGTCGTTGACCGACCTTAATTCCTTCCACAACACATGAGGATTCAAACCTTTCGAGAAAAAAGAAAATGAAAACTTGACCATCGAGGATCATCATGACAAGGGTAAAGAGTTTCAAACTCTCTCTAATATCTTATATCACTACTAGTCAAAAAGTAACCGATGATCAAACTTAGTTGTAACACCAGCTTTCAAGGAACACAATATGTCACACTTTCCAACCTTGGAAGTTGAGAATAACATGTTCTCATTGCCAAGGAACTCTATAATGGACAAACTGATTTTTGTTGAAACTAGCATATTAGCTAACAACTGGTAAGCGTGGAAGAAAATAGGCAGAGCAACTATAAATATTGTTTTCTCACATGTGACAGTGGACAACGCCAGCATTAGCATGAGCCAATTTCTCTTCTATGAGGTAGTGAAACCAAGTTGGATAAGTTGTTTCCATTTTGGCAAAGCAATGTTGTAAAAATTGTATCAGTGCTCGTATTGCATAATGTACCAAATACCAATACACGATAATGGTACAATATAGTACGATACGGTGAAAAAAGCTGGTTTAATATTATAAAATCATAAAATATCTAAAAAATAGAAAATTTTGAAATTAATCAATAAAAGATAATAAATTGTTAGAAAACAGAAAGTCACAAATAACATTAACGATTAAATACAATCGAATCAACAAGCTTTAGAGTTCATAATCTTCAACTTACAATACAAAATTTAGAATACATATACAAATTACAAAGTTCATACTTCAAACTCATATTTCAATTTCAATTTCAATGTGTTATTCTACAAAATATGGATCATAATCAACAAATACATCATAAGCATTATAGTTAGGATCGCCAGCATCATCATCGCACATATCATCATCATCTCCCATCATCATCGTCATCTCTAATCTCTACTTCTACCTCTAATGCTCTCTAGTTTTCATCTTCTAAATTGATGGATCTCTTCTTTTTCGACCCAATTATCAAAGAATGTAAATATTTTTGTAGCTAAGTGGGTCAAATTGTATATTCATTATCATCATCACCCTCGTCCTCCTCCGTAGTTGAGTCTTCCAATCCAATGCTTTTCACATTATCATCTCCAATATTTATTTTTGCCTCTAATGCCTATTAAAATGCAATAGGGTTGGGCTAATGGGACCCATAAGTTCACGTTTTAAATCAAGTCCCAACGAACCAAGGTCACCTGATTCGGAGCTACTTGACAACAGGGCTACCTGGGATACTATGGGACCCAATGGCTAGTAAAATAGATGTTGGGCCTTCAACAACCAACTACAATACAACTGGTGGCTTTCTCTCTTCTCTTTATAAATATTCTTCATGTACTCAATAAACGATTAAGCCCTGTGTAGTTGATTATATATAAATTTGATCTTCAATAAAATGGATTTAATACCTATTTGTTTACATGGTATCAGAGCAAGGTTGGGTTGTTTCATCGCATTTGTTAAGCCTGTTCTTGCATATGGCATTGCGACTCTTTGCTCGACTCTTTGCTCGTCATTTTCATGAAGTTCCTCGATACAGATCACCGGATGGATTTTGGAATTTGTTCTCCAACAACTGATTGATGAATTCTTTGATGTTGTGGCGATGCCTCACAATCTCGATGGTTGGGGTTCGTTAGAGACTCCGGTGATGCTATAGAGCCATCTTTGTCATGCCCTCTATACCCCTTTTTCTAAGGCCGAGAAACCCGACAGGATCGTTGACAATGGCAGTGGATTGAAATGGGCGAACGGTGATGGTGCATCATCGTATGGATGGTGCGATTTTCGAAAGGTGTGGTATCCCCTTTTGGGTTTGTGAGACAGATGTAGTGGGAGTGAGAAGAGAGGTGAATGTGGACTTTGCTTTGACTGTTCGCCTGCTTGGGTTGGTCGATGGCTTGAGATCCCTTTAAAGGTAAGCGACCTTAGATTCTATGAAGAAGGATCGCCAGGCTATCCATAAGCTTGCAGTCTTGCTGCCACTAGGCAGTCGGTTTGCAAGCCCACCAAAGTGGGACAACAACGAAGGTAAGCCAGGATGTGAAACAGTTGAAGGAGGCTAGCGGTGAAGGTGGAGCGGTTGGGGTGATGGGCTAAGGCGGTGGTCGACGATGGTCGCGAAGGGCGGGGGACATGATGGTCGGGCGATGATGGAGGTGTCGAGGTAGGACTGTAGTGTTGCAGTCGACATAAAGAGAGATAGCATAGTTGGTGCCAATGATTTTGGGTAGAAGGTTGGTGGCTTCGGTGATTGGGTTCCGATGGCAATGGCGATATTGTGGTTAGGATTGTTGGCTCTCAACATGTTGTGTGGTTGGAGCGGTGGATGAAAGGCGGTTTAATGGCTGTGAAGGAGAGGTTGAAGAACAGGGTTGGCTACAACGATGAGGTTTCGTGTGTCATGGAGTCGTGGTTCGATAAACAAAAGTGGGATATATGGAGGATCTGGTTGGCAATGATGGACAACGAAGTGACTCTAGCTCGGGCTCATTTGATGGAGCATCCTGCTTCCAAAGAACGCCGCAAGAGGAGAGAAGTGAGAGGGAGTGACACTACTGCTCATCCAGACCATCCACGGAGTCCAAATGTGGTTGTGGAGATGCGTTTATATATAGTCAAGGAGACATGTTTATATATAGTCGGGTCTTGGATCCAACCCCATTTTGTGTTCAAATGGAGGTTTTTGTTGGTCTTGGATCTAAACTCGGGTTATGTTCGGACCTGATTTAATCATGCTTGGTATTCAAATTCAAGGCCATCTAGGTGTGCTCTTTCCAACTTGTTTGTTTTTAATATTGCTTGTATCAATTGTTTGTTACATGTTTAAATAAAAATGTGTTGCAACATTTAAATGATTTCAAACTTGACTATTAATTAGATAAAAACTGTATTTGTTGAAAAACAATAAGTTGTATCTTTTTGTATAATTGAGATCCATGTTGTTGGCTTTTTGTTGGAGATCAATTAATGTTTGAAGATGCACTTATTGTTATTTGAGAATTAAAACTTGGTTATTGAATGAATTGAAAAAATGTTTGTTGACAATAAGTTGTATCTACTTATATCACTAAGATCCATGTTGTTAGCCTTTTGTTGAATACCTTCGTGATTAAGGTGCTTCATATTGGTGGTCTTTTGTTAGAAATTAATTGATATTTGAAGATGCATTTATTGTTACTTGAGGATTTGTGATCTTGATAACTTTAAGATTGCTTTTTCATGAGATTATGATATCTGTTTGTTGGAGATCTTTGTGATTAAGATGCTTCATATTGTTGGCCTTTTGGTTAGAGAGTAATTAATATTTAAAAAACATTTAGAGTTATCTTGATTAACTTGCATTTGATAAATTATTTTAAGAGAATTGTGAGATAAACCTTGTGAGACTTTTTAAAAAACATGAAGTTCATTCCTTTGACTTGTTTTGAATTTTGATCATCTTAATAAATTGTCTTATTTTTGGAACCATATAATCACTTTTGAGTTTAAAGGATATTTAAGGGCTTTGGGAATTGTATGTACGAAGATTTTAAGCTTTTTCCTTAAAAGGCTTGTTTGAGTTTGAGTTTGTTCTTAAAACTCAGGTTTGAGCTTAGCCTTATTTGACTTAGCGGGTTTTGAGCTTAATTTTAAAAAGCTTCTTTGACTTGAAGGTTTTGAGTTTTACCTTAAAAAACTTGTTTAAGTTTGAGTTTGTCCTTAAAACTTGTGTTTTGAGCGTAAGCTTAAAAAACTTTTTTGATATACCAAGGTCCTCTTATAATATCATAAGTTTGTTGTGATCTTGAACCTATTTGTTATAATAGACAATCCTATTTAAATTATATCAATATTTTTTATCAAATGACTTTGTTGAATTAGAACAAATAAACTTCATGAACTTATTTGACTCGTTTTTGGTTTGCCTTCTAAATTAGATATAATAAATTGTCTTTTTGGTTATAAAAATTCAATGAATGTATTGGTACTTCATTGGTCTTCATGGAGGATGAAAACAAATTGATACTTTGGTTGTAGAAAAATAATTCAAAGAAAACTATGTCCTCTCATATTCACGTTCTTGTTGTTAGAAAACTTTTGGTATACACACCGTAAGTTTGACAATGGGTGTTAAAATGTAATAGGGTTGGTCCAATATGGCCCATAAATCTGTGATTGAAATTAGGTCCCAACGGACCAAGGTCACCCCAGCCGAGACCACTTAATTGTATGCATTGGCAAGTTATGTAACTTTTGCGAGATTTTCCAAATTGTTGCCACTAATTTGAAAGATGATAGGATGTTGTTCAGGAGGAATGCCAAAAATCTATCCTTAAAATATGCCTTAAATTCATCAATAAAAACATGATCTATGGGGAGAATCTCGGAAAGATAGAAAACATGATTGCAACTTTGTCAAATAAAAAAGCTTTGAAGCATAATTTTCTTTTGCATGGAACACAAAAAGTCTTTCCACTGTAAAAGAAACATCATTCAGGTACCTTGAAACAAATTAAGATAAGAAATAAGAACAAAAAGCATGATTGGAACTTCTTTTTATCAATCCTTTTATTATTCAATTCTTCTTTAGAAGCTTTGAGATCAAGCAATCTTCAAATTCACTAGAATAATAGGGGGGAAATTATTGATGGGCTATAAGCTCAAGGCCACTAAACCGACCGGCTAACCATTACAACATGTAATGCAAGTACCTCTAGCAAACTATGAAGAAAAAAGAACTCACAAAAAGGCAAATTGGCTCTCATGTTGAGCAAAAGCCAACGTATTGAATATGCCATCATCTAGAAGAACTAATGGCATCGAACTAAACCACAACCATATGAAAAACCAAAAATTTGAAGCACCATAATGTCTACATGGAAAAGTATTCAAACAATAAGCATGAATCAGTAGAGTGATCATGTTAAAACTCGAAAGCGCCTATTAAACAGAAAAATCAAGGTGTTACCTGTTACAAAGATCAACAATGAAATGCTAAATGGAAGAAATGTGAGGAAAATCAATCGATAAAAATGGTGCTGACATGTGGAGTGGAACCAAGAATGGTGGATAAAGCACAATCAACATGCTTTCACATACTACCCATAAAATCAACAAGGAAGAGAAGAAAAAATAGAAAAAGGGATGAGGAAGAAAAGGAAGAGGAGGAAGAAAGCCATTACTTGATAAGCGGTGGAGAGCATCACAGGGCGAAAAAGAGAAGGTTGCGTCGCTCTATGGGGTGAGAGTGTCGAGAGAGACGGGGGCTAGGGAATCAAAGGGGTACCAACTTTGTGGCAGAAGCCTCGACTTGGGCAAATTTTTTTATCCGAAATCAGGCTTATGGAACCATGGCTCTCTCGCATTCCTTGTTTGATTGGCGGCATGGAATTGATACCGTTGTACATAAATTATGGGTCTGACCCACATAATACTGTGAATTAAACACACTCCTAAGGGCCATTACTTTCCTTTTTAGGGATGGGGAGGCTAGAAACAACGTGATCCAAGCTCATTAAGAAGACCATGCAATCATGAACTTGCTAAGGGCACCATTATCATGTGTAATGGGTCATCCACCGAGCCTTGGAGGCACTGATGAAGCAACAAACGGATTATCAAAGTGTATATCTATGATGGGGCAGCCACACTGAGGATATTAGTAGGTGAGGTTCTTTCAGGCTGAGGTCATCTTTTGAAGCCTCTCACTAATGCTAAGATAAATGAATAGATCAAAATTTTGGCACCAAGGAGGACAGATCCATCTCAGCCCCCTCGACTCACAAGAACCCCAAAAGACGCACCTCCAGAGGAAGAGGGTCAAATGGAGAGCGTCTCATTGAAAAAGTAGTGGCTACAACATATTGTTGTCCTTTTTACCGAATGCTAGCATTTCTGAAAAAGAGAGAAACTCCTTGAATAATACATGTATCCAAAAGAACAAACACAACTCCCCCACGGGATGAGTCTGATCAATCTTGTGACTATTCCTAGATGTGACTATTTAACTACAAAAAGCATCTGCAATCAGTTTCTAGAAACCACGAAGCAGAAAACCTCAAGCTCACTCGATGAAGAGCACTCTCACAAAGTTGTAAAACCGTTACCGCTTTCATAACTGGTTGGCCATTTCATGGAGGAAGCTACCGACACTGACGATCACCTTTTCGTCCATCTCAAAGGAGAAGAGCTTATTCCTACATCAACCTCTTATGGAAAAATGAAACCGAGATAGAACTTCAAAACGGATACAACCCTTCGTTGTACCCGAGGATTTTGAGGAGAAAGACATCAATATTACTAGCTAATCACCCGATGATTAACGACAACGAGGTTGAACTATGACCTATCCCTGATGTTACTTATAACGGATCCCAAGTAATCAATTCTTGTCTTGATTGGCTTAAAGCATTATGAGCCCAGGAAAGAGTTAAGTAGTCTAATCTAATCTTGCTAGAGGGGCAACCCTCGCAAGCTTTGTGTCAATTAATACCCCCACCCAAAGGAGGAGGAAAAAAGTTCAATGGTCCAAACCAAAGAGATGAGTCCGACTGTCTCCTATTTGACCCATTTCATGAGATTGACTTGACAATGCAGAGCAATCTGACGAAGATCAATACAGTTTTCCCCAATGAGGGTCACCTCTCCTTGGCCTAACTTCTAAGTCATATAAGGATTAGTTCACCTAGGAGTATCACAAAATTCTTGGTCTATCTATATAGTTAGTAGAGTTTACTGAGGACTAAACACTGCACACACTTAGCGAGGAGATTTTAACTGAGTCTTGTCAACCATCAGACAAGAAGTTCAATATATTCTTAGCACAAAGTTAATTAGGACAACCCTCTACATAGATTTGTTGTCGATTATTGTTATGGTCTCTTAAAAAAATTGAAAGATTAGAATCCTTTCCTGTTGGTAGATGCGGCTACCCTATAAAAATTGAAAAATTGTATGGTCTACCTTAGATTATTCGAAACTCAATCAGGCCACCCTAAAGATTAGTATGTAATGCTTATGACTAACATGTTGGTAGATGCGGCTCCCTCTCATAGGATCCTTTCCTGTATGGATGTTGCCTCAAGGCATAACCAAATCAAAGTTAGTGAAGGTGACACATAAATTGGTGTTTCAATGCTCAAGGGTAGCAAGGATCTACAAATGAGTGGTTATGACGTTCGGCCTGAAGAACACAAGCGTTGTGTACCAAAGGGCCATCAACTATGCCTTTCATGACTGAATTTATAGAAGCATGGAAGTATACATAGACGATGTAGAGTTGTAAAGACAACTCACTTTGATTAGTATCTCATCAATTTCAAGCAGGTTTTCAAAAGAATGCGTTCAACTTGGAAATGAACACTAACAAATGTGCTTTCAATGTTGATGTAGTCTATTTCCTCATATTCTTGGTGCATAAAAAGGAGATTAAAGTTCATGTTAACAATGTAAATCAAAGATAGAGGCAAGACTACCCAGAAACAACGAGTTGCAGAGCTTCCTCATACCCTAACGAAGAGTTGGCTCTCAAATACTTTGGTAATGCATCGGTGTTTGTACCCCCATTTCTGTGAGACTGTCGAAATTGTACATAGCTACTTAAGATTGCTCAATTATCAGTCTACTTGTACAAGACACTTACGGTGCCAAGTGTTCTATTTTAAGTAGACTTCTTAGTGACAAAAAAAAGGATATTCTCCTATTTATTGTTGCATCACATATGTATGAAGCTCAGATATTATTTATTAGCAACAAATGCTTTGTTTGTAAAGTAAATTTAATGTAATATCTTCTTAATCGATGACCTTATAGGGAAGGTTTGTTAAATAGGTCCATTAAGTTATACTCTTTTGATCTAAAATACTTGCCTCAAAGCAGTGAAAGGGTAGATTGTCACCGACTTTCTAGCTCATCACCCATGCTTTGTGGTTTCCAAACCACTAGACCCAGTCTAAGTCATTGTTGTTAGACAACCATGGAAAGAAATGTTCAATGAATCAAAATGTAGTAACGGTATAGCTATCAAAGTCTTCTTGATTCCTCGACAAGATGAGTCATGATGTTCACCATGATTATAGATCCGACACTCACGACATAGCTATCAAAGTCTCCTTGATTTCCTCAACAGGATAAGTCATGATCTTCACCATGATTATAGATCTGACACTCATTAATAATAAAGCTCAACACCACACCCTTATTCACAAACTAAATGTAATCTTAATTGCTAGTGCTAATGTTATAGAAGTGTGTGGTGACTCCTAAGTCATCTTAAGCCACTTTCCAGGTGAATGCGAGTGTGCTAGTGCAAACCTCATACCCTTGCATGGTTAATGCCAGTGTGCTAGCATGAACCTCATACCCTTGCATTAAAAAACAATAGAGCAAGTATGATATTTTGAAGCGCTTAAATTACCATACATTGGGAGGGATGATAATACGATCACCTATGGCCTTTTCCACAAAATAATACATTTCATGTTGTATTACACTCAAGCGACATCACTAATAAGATAATTATCAACATGATTAAGAAGTTCAACAACAACGGTATGAGACCTTTCCCAAGGTCTTATGTGCCTATCAAAATTCTAAAACCATGATGACAAGCTTAAAATGATTCTGCCTAACGTTAAGCTGATTTTGCTCAGCATCTCCCCTATACGTTAGGCAGAATCATTAAGTCTCTACGAGTAGCCAAACAAAACAACCTACGACCTACCAATGTATATAGAGCTAGACACACCTTTTAATGGCCTGTTGATAACGCAAAAATGTCGCTCTTTCTTATCCATATATGAGGAAGTTCCGAAAAAGTGGCCTAGTCCGAAAGCATATTCAACCCACCAGCTAAAAGTTTCCTCAACTTAAGAAATGATTCAAAAATTGAGGTCTCTATATCAAGTAATATCCAGCGAAGCCTACTAACTACCACAAATAGAAGGAGAAGAGCATCAACAAAGAGTTTTGAAAATACTATCCTTCTATATAGGGAGGGGAACTTATGTAAATAATTAATAAAAGAAAATTTGTAATAATCACAAACCGACCATCTACTCAGAATCGAACCCGTCTTAGGAATGGAAGGAAGGTCGAAACATGCCACCTTTTCTTGAACAATGTTTAGATGATTTTGCTCAGCGTCTCCTTTAAGAGCTTTGTCATTTCATGCAGAAGCACGAGGTCATCATTGGAGGTCATCTCACTTGACATGGACTCCATGTAAGCTTATTGGAAGTCTTTGACCTTCACTAGTTGCTTTTCACAGTAGGCCTCAACCCCTTCCAACTCGTACGACAGGAATGCCTGCCTCTAATATAAAACCGACGAGATTCGACCTCCTTGATTTATCTAGATACACCTACAAGTTGGTTTGCAAGGGTTTTTATCTCTTCACGTGCTGTAGAACATAAGATCACATATTATGGCACAAAAAAAGTGTAGTGGAATCTAATATATATATATGAGGATGAAGTGTGAGTGTTACTCTTACGTTGCAACCAGGAGGATGAAGCCAGTATGCATGCTCGCGAAATCGGTTCAGTCGAGTCAGGTGGGCAGGCACTTCGAGTTCACCTGTCTTGAATTACCCACTCCACCAACCTATGGTATTTATATAACAAACTACCACCTCACTGCGCCCCCCCCCGTTCGCGCAAGCGCGACAGGGATGGAATCAGTAATCGGCGACGCACCACCATTTTCACCGCCAAATCACAATGTCCACCGTGGGGGTTCGATATCTGATGCTGGGCCTCAATCATCAAACGATGAGCGACGAATGCCTGAAAGAAAATCTTTTCTCGCTCTTGAGATGAAGTCTCACTCTTCCTCTTCCGCCTTTCCGTCGATTTCACGGGATTCCATCCTCTACTTCGTCTGACCGACGTAGTCCAAGACTGCGAACCACGAGAGCGTCAACCTGAGCTCGAGAGTCTTGCATGCGAAGAAGGAAGAGTGCTAAAGCTCGGGCTCATATGTGGCGGCCCTTCTTCTGAACGCGGGATATCGCTGAATTCCGCTCGGTCAGTTCTTGATCACATCTAGGTGACAAATTGCTTACTAGGATGCTTGTTTCAGTATGATTGATTAATTACACCCTAGATTTAACATCTGTGTGATCTCATTGCTTTGTACATTGGTTCATGTACACAAAAAAGGGTGATAACCTTCATTTTGTTTTGTAATCGCTCATAGAAGTCAAATGTGGCAAAGGCACATTACGTTTTCAGTGAACAAAATAGCTTGGCTGAGAGTTGAGACAATATTAGATTTGTAACTCATCTAGAATTAACGAGTTTATAAAAGTTTCTTGTCTCTCTTCAAAAGGAAGAAAATCATTTTGGATGGGATCTGCAACACTCACAACTAGTTGGTATGCTTTTCACGCAAAAGATAAGACGAAACCAATGTCCGCTTTGTAGGGGTGGTGAAGGAACCTTGTTCCAGTTTGTTGTAACCCACCACGGATCCCCCTGAGCTCAAGGCACGGACAGAATGAACTATCGAAGAGGCCACCTCCAAAGCTACACACAAGAAACACTCAGGCCCGCTGGGTCCAGCTCAAAACATGAAAAAGTTGGTTATGTTCATGCAACAATGCAAAGTCACTCAAGCAAGTGAGCAAAGGAAGTCTAAGGCATGTGAAAATGAGGACCCAACTCTGATACATGTGGGATAATTCCAGTTCAGGGATGGTTAACCTATACACCATATTATTACAGGAAATAATATGACCCAGTAGCTAAATCAAACGCTATGGTAAGGTGTAGCTCATGGAATGCATGTGGGCTTGAAGGGGCTAAGTGAGTACCAATGACCAAATTTGGTTAATGGCTGGTTTGTTCAACTTAAAAGATCGTTATACACTAGGGGTGTGAACTTTCTATATACGTAGACCCAAAGCCTAACTCACTTGGGTTGAGCTCAAAAGGGCACATAATGACAGTATCACTTGATGGGCAGGAAGTGAACGGATCTTGGTTTAAGCTTTTATTGGAATTGTTTGATTCAAATAATTCAAAGGCAATTAACTTGAAATTAATTAGACAATCAATTAAAATGAATTAAAATACCAACTTTATGATAGTCCAATTATCATTAACCAAAGGGGACAGATTTGAAGACATAGGGAGGCAATTTGTGGGTAAACTTATTTACTTAACATTATGATGTTACCAGGCAACACAGTTACAGTAATAAGTAGGTTTATGCATAGACAACAACAACAACAACTAATCCTTTTCCCATATTAGATGGGGTTGGCTACATGGATTTTTTGTTTCCACAAAACCCTATCATAATTTGTAGAATCCATGATAAATAAGTCCGATAAAGTTTTGTGCTGACTTTCAGAAGCCTAACCCAACCCAACCCTCCTCCTTTATCCGGGCTTGGGATTGACCATGCAAGGGCGATCCCTTACATGAGTGGAGTTTAGGTTTATGCATAGACATGTATATAAAATTCACTACCTCTTAAGCTAGCTGAAGTGAACACCTAGAGAAAAATTCTTTATGGTAGTTAGAACCACTTTTAGATCAAAGTCCATAAAGATCCAGGCCAGACCATTAGAGGATAGAGAGTGTAAACGCAGAATATAGGGCCATTGCCGAAGGAAGTAAGGATTGTGAAGGGATTTGCTTAATGTTTCTAGTAAAGGAATTGGGCTCTAAAGGTGTGCTAATTCCTCCTTGTTGTGATAACCTCAACGCTATGCAAATTGCCTCTACTCTTGTTTACTGTGACAGGACAAGACACATGATGTGTAAGAGGACGACACATGGAGAGTTTTAACAATTTTCCCTTGCGGCTGCAGCAATGTTCTAGCGCTTCCTTCATTTGAGAGAGAGAGAGAGATGGGAAAACATGTTTCTGTTCGTTTGTTTCTGGATCCTCATCAGTTCCAATTGCATTGTGAAAGAAACCATATCTATTCCATAGGCAGAATCTCCCATTTAGTCACATTTATCATCACATTTGTGAAGACATGTAGAGAAAGTATCTCCTTAGTCCTTGTTCGTATTTTAATTCTGTTTCACTAGAAATGATCTTGACTCCAGCATGAACTGACTACATATATTCAGTTAAACTAGATTTGATAATGGCAGGACCTGGCCCCGTAACATCCCTAAACTGAATAAAGAAGCATCAAGAAATCTTTTCGGGATGATTGAGTCTCAAATAGACTTTTTGACTCGATTATGGATCACAACCCGATTAGTACGATCCATTTGAAGTTGGATTTATCAATGACAGGAGTTACACATTTGTGAGGTCAATCAAGTCAGATTTTATGAAATCTGGATCCAACTCATTAACATCCCCATAATGAATCGAGAAGAAAACATCAAAAGAATTACTTGTAGAAGACACCTGCGGTCAACAATTGACCATTAAACTTGACTCAGGGTTAGAACCCGATTATATATGATTTGGAAACCTTAAGACTGAACCCATGAACATCACTAAGATGAATGAGCACCTAAACATCAAAAGAATTCATTTTCATATGAGACCCACAGTCACCAATGGGGCTTTCGACTCGACTCAGAATCAGAACCATATTACATACAATGCAATCAAATAGGATTTGGAAACAATTGTTAACACCTGGAATCAGACAAGTCACTGGAGGCCTAGATGGGAACTCAAGGGAGAGTGGTTATTGGCATTCTCCCCTTCTTCAACTCATTTGGGATTGAAGAATATGAAATTTTACCAAAGAACAAGAGTGATTAGTAGAATGACATAGGCAGACAATCGAGGTAAAAGTCAACCGCTTATGCCTATAACACAGTGTTTTGATGCGGATACAAATGGTTGGGATGTTTACGAGTCTTCCAGTTCTTCCTCATGCGACATCTAGATTCTATCCTGACCTTTTGTATGGTCATGAGAATATGGCCTGAAGTTTATTAGATGCTCTAGGGAACATCACACCTCCCAACCTTTCCCAAGCTACCTTAACTACTTTGGTGGGGCAGCCATCACAAACATCATAGTAAGCCCCTTCAACACCTCAGACCTTTTTTTACACCACCAATGACACTTGAACTAGCAATAGGAGGGAGCGCAAATACTGGAACCTGTCTCCAACATATGGAGACTGAAGTACTACTTTCAGGTGTCGATGAATATGTGAAGGGGCACACAAGTTCCTCACTTAAATGGTTCCACCAACACTACCAATGGTTCGGGGTCCACTAGTTTCATCAGTTGACAACTATTTGCTAACACCACTACCTCTGCCTCGAGAACATAATCCTTTGATTTTCTCGTATCGACAGTCTTGTTCGGTTGATCATAACCAACCAATTTCACCGGCCTAACAATTCCATCCTCGAGTAGAGAATCAATAGAAATACCCTCCATAGTATGTAGTTCAATAGCCACGGATCCCAATGATGCACCACTCAATAAAGATGGGGTGATTGAGCTTGTGTGAAACACTTAAGGCATAAAAGTTCAAGCATCCCATGCTGAAGTGGATTAGAAACCTTACTTGGATTAGGTGGATTTTCTCACTCCTATCCTCCTAGGGTTTAAGGTGAAGCTAATATTCTTGGGACAATACGGAAACCAAGATAACATCTTTTCTACTGGCTCCAAAATGTGAAGAACTTGGAACAAGTGAATCCCATAAATTATGGTTTTTTGTTTCCTCCTTCACCAGACAACACTGCGCATGGCAAGTATCATTGAAGTTAGGGTCTACCTAGACTTGGGAGAAATGCACAAGTTCTTTCTTAAAAGATACATACTTTAATTCATGCCACATGATTTGATGAATCTTTAACAGAAATCCCACAAGTTAGTTGGGGTTTTCATTAAAATGTTCTAAGATATAATCATGCATTGTAAAATGCAATTTACCAACATGTAATATGTGTCTTTGGCAAAGAACTACATTCTATCAAAAATCAAATAAAGGTTGGTGAGTTGTCATTACTCAAACCTCATCTAGTTAGCCAAGTGTGTCCCTCAATCAATAATATTATGAATGCGCCCAATGTCTATAATCCAGGACAAGGAGGGCAATCTAGAGACCGCAAAGATTGTAACAAAGAAATCATAAAGAATCATATTCAAAACAATTTGAATTGTCATGTCATTGCGGGGAACTGATTGTAGGCTCTTCATATACTTGTTCGGCCTACAAGCTTCCCAAAGAAAAGGAGAAGGTCACAAACAGTGAAGATCCTTTCCTTTTTGTCATATCCAAAACTAACCAAGATTAGCAAATAAAGCTACTAGAGTGTCATGTTGTATCTTCTATACAGAAAATTATAAACACCCTAAAATATTTTTCAAATAAATCAGGACATAGTTTGAAAATCCATGATTTGAACATGTTACCCGAATTTCATAAAGCTTCAAACATTATTTTCAAAATAAATGTTTTAGAAAAATATCTTTGAAAACCCTATATTTTAAAATAGTTGGAAAAGGTGGATCTTTGAAATAATGTTGAAAAGGAAATTGAGAGGCTAATGTGAAGGTAGATCAAATCAAAGCCCGAATCGAAAGGAGGCAAATTCCCTGAAAAGAGGATATGGTAAGAACCAAAAAGTCAAGCAAAGCGGACCCAAATAAGGCAAGGAATCAAGATTCATTCAAGGCCAAATCAAGCTCAATTAAATCTCAAAACCAAGCATGGCTCATCCCAAGCTAAGCTCTATCCAATCTAAAAGGAGATTCAATTCAAATTCAGACTCAAGTGGTTGCAAAGTCAAGAAACCAATTGTTGTCAAATACGACATCAATTATGTGACTTACCTTATTGAGCGGAACAAGGCCCAATTGGTGGTTATTGCACATGATGTTGATCCAATTGAGTTTGTTGTTTGGTTTCCTGCCTTGTGCCAAAAAATGGAAATTCCCTATTGTATCGTGAAAGCCAAAAGCATGCCTTGGTGCCCCGATTTGTAGGCCATCAGACGAGCTTATTGATTTCAGCATCATTGGACAAGATGACTTACCATGAGCAGCATTGGTACCCGATTTGGTAAGCCATCAAGACAAGCCTGGCTGATTTCAAGATGACTTACCATGAGTAGCATTGATGTCCGATTTGGTAAGCCATCAAGCCATTGCCTTGCCGATTTCAGCATGATTGGACAACTTACCATGAGCAGCCTTGGTGGCCGATTTGGTAGTTTATTACACAAACCATGGAATTGCCAATTGATTGGAGAAGGCAACTTACCATATTGTAGGTCCAGGCATTAGTCAAGTGGCCTAAGTTGGCATACAAAGAGCTAGAGGGTGGGGGAGGGGGGGGGGGGTGCAGCGACCAAGACAAAATTCTACATCTATAAAATGGGCTTTGGGGGGGCTAGGAGGTATCATCGAGCATCCAAGACAAATCCGTCAAAGAGAGGAGAATCCGATAGCTAGAGAGAGGGAGAGAGAGAGAGAGAGGAGGAGGCTTGTCTTCTCCCAAGCTGCCACCATCAACCACCGGCCACCATCCCGTTCTTCCACGTCATAGGTCCCTTCTTCCCTTCTCTTTTTAATAATATCTTCTCCTCTTTAATTTAATTTAATGGGGTTATAATTAAGGAGCTTGTGTCTCCATTTTGATGTAATAATTAAAGATTTTATGCAACAATATTTTCTTTACGTTTATGGATACATGCTATGTATTTTATTTTCGATCCCTTTTACCCCGATATACATTGTAAGATCTTATATCTCCTAATACCCTCTATGATTATACTATACTCATAATTTTCTTCATTTACTTCAATTCTTTACGTTTTAATTGTTGTAGATTGTCTTTTAATTTGGATGAAATGGATTCACGTATCTTGTAGAAATTGAAAATATGTTTTCTACACTCGGTATACGTCTGATGAATGATTTTTATTTCTTCACCCCTATTCCGAATGTGGTAAAATTTTGCATACCTAATCTACACATAGATACATTATCCATAAAATTTTAAGAATTTAGGATCGTGCAATATCATAAATAAAATTGAAGAAAGCCAAATGAAATCGAAATAGAGTCTGTAAAACCTATAGTTCCTACAAGAGAGATTGGGTCATAATCTCATATCCTTGTATACAGTGAACCATTTTGATTGAAAATGGTATCATTAGAAAGCTAATATCCATAGCTTTCTAAAAGATCAATTTCATAGTAATTAGAGATGTGGGTATCAAGATACAATCACTTTTCTAAGTCTCTGTTTCTCTATCACAGATCTGTCCAGAATAACTAAGTTATATTCCTAGATTTAATTGCATACATCTACAATACTTAAAATAAAAATACTTTGTAAATCTCATATGAAACTCTATCTTTTGTAAAATTTTGATAATTTTTGGACATTTAGAAACTGTAAAAAAATATTAGGAAATAAGTTTGAAAACAAAACCAGTTTTTGTTTTTCAAAATTTGAAATGTTTTCATTCAAGAATTAAGTTCACGATTTCTTCAATATTTTTGGGAATTGGATTTTAAAAACTTACCGGATTTTGAACAATTTCAAAGCGTCTAGATCGACCCTTGAGCATCGATTAAAGAAGGTATACGGCGAAAAGAATTTACTTACCCACAATCGCCAAAGAAGTTAGAAATCATCTTTACTAGTTTGAACAAACAAGCTAGCACGCTTGCGCACTCGTAGTTTATGAATTTAGTTTCAAGTCTCTACATAGACTTTGGATAAAAAATTCACATCTACAGATTTGGCATGCCAGTTGGAACTTGAAACTTTGAAAATTGTTGATATGGTCTTAGTTTTAAAACTATTTCACTTTTAAAATCGTGATTCTTAATCCACTTTTTGTACACAGGTTGATTTTTTACAAAAATAATGTCAAGTTCAGAAGATTCTTATGAGGTGTCGAGTCAAGCCTCGTGCTCTACAAGTCAATTTTTGAAAATAATTTCTAAAGAAAGTTTGAAAAACCAAGAAGATAGGATTGTCTCCCTAAAAAATAAATTGAAAGAGCTAAAGATCGAGCGAGAAATCACCACATTAAGCCAAGAGGCCAATGTGGTGGAATCTTGCTCCTCTCATGACAAGCAACCAAGGGTCATAGGATATCCTACCACTCACGAAAGCCTAAAGTGACCTCCAAATTTGAAGAAGAACTAGTACCCGAGTCCTTCACTATTAAGGATAGGAATGTCCTCCAACAATTACTAAGGGGTCAAACTAAAGAAAAGAAGTCATACTCACTAACTTTTTATCTTCTGACTATCAAACAAATAGTGATGATGAAATACTGAGTTTCCATCGGTATGATGGAAATGGGGATCCTCAATCCCATCTCAACTCTTTTCTAAAAGAGTTTATAAAAAAAGAGGGACTCTTCTAAATGAGTTTACTGGTTCTCCCATTCTCTAAAGGAGAATGCATCAAAATGCTTGACTTCTTACGATTTAAGCCAATTTGCTTGTTTCGAGGACTTGGTAAATTACTTTATATAAAGGTTTTTACATAACGTAGAAGTCACGCTCACTCTCACCACCTTGAGAGATACTAAACAATCCCCTAATGAGGATACACATGCATTCATCATCACGTGGAGGTCACTCATAGGCCAAGTCAAAGAGCTTATTTATGAAGAATCTGCAGTGATGCTCATCCTTGAAAATTTTAAAACTGATTTGAAAGCACTCCACTCCCTTTTGTGAGATCTCAACTTTTCAAAAATTAATCTAAAAGGCTTCCCTCTTCGAAGCAAATTTAAAAAAATGAGTTTATGAAGATCTATGGAAAGGAAAAAGTTTTCTAAAAACCAAATTTGAAAAACTTGGGGCATATGGGCCACATGCACCGGAAGGAGGAGTAAAAACTTAAAAAGTGGCCAACATCCGAGTAGAGCTGAGTTCAGTCGAGCCCTCTAAGTCCTCCAAACAAAATCTTTTGAAAAAAACCAAAAAAATGAGAAAAAGTTTGAAAAAAGGTAATACACCAGTCTAGAATAGCCACTCACGGAAGTCCTAGAAATTTTGTTAGCATAGGGTCTCATGAGTCTCCTGGCGATTCCCGAAGGGGCACCCCCTAAAAGAAAGTTTTTGAGTAATTTTTGCAAATATCATAGGCTCAAAGGTCATGATACAAATAAGTGATTTTCCTTGAAAAACAAAATCGAAGACTTGATAGAGCAGAGTAGGCTCCATATATCGGAGGAACTGGAGCCCCCTCAAGCCATTTTCAAAGTGCCCTTCCCGAACCATGCAAGTATAAGTGGGAAGGATAAAGAGGTATGTTTTCACCCAAACCAAGTTTGTGGGATTGAGCATGCATTGCATACAATTCACACTACTTGCCACACACTACTCTCTCTCGTAATAAAAAAGGACAAGCAAGTAGTGATCTAGGGAGCGCTTAGTGTCTCACACCTACTTAAAGCCTTTATAGAGATTTGAGGTGCTCCAAAACATCAAATTAGAGCCAAGTTGGGATCGAGCCCTAGGAAGATTATAGGGGAAGTGATTAGATCTAGAAGGATCTATCAACCCCCACATTTAGTTAAACAAACTAGCAAGAGGGTGGTCGTTTTGCCCGACCCCCAAAAGCATGCATCCCTAACTCATTTCATGGCATGGACACGGGTAAAAGTGTTGTGTTAATCCCATATGATTTAAAACTACATCTTTTAAAACTTTCCATAAATATGTCTATCTTAAAGTTATACAAACCTCATATAAACATAAATAAGTCTTAGAGGAAATCTTAGAAAAAGCCAAGGTTAATACTACCATAACTCCTGAATTCCTATCCTTCTTGGTCTCCCTCATCTTTGCCAAGGCCCCAATTGTGTTTACTAATGATGAATTAGAAAGACCCAATACAACCCACAACCAAGCTTTGTACATAGAGGTGATATTGAATCACCACACTCTCAACAAGTGCTTGGTTGATGGGGGAGGAGGTCTAAATATTCTCCCTCTCCATGTGGCCTTCCAAATAGGAGTACCCATATCCAAGCTCGAACCAAGTTCAATTGTCATCATAGGATAAGATGATAACTCATCCCATCCTTTATGCTCCATAGAGTTTTCCATGGAAGTCAACCAAATACCATATGTAGGGTTGTTTCATGTCTTAGACATAAACCCCCACTACAACTTATTGTTAAGGAGGCCTTGGATATATTCTCTCTGAGTCGTCCCTTCAACCTTTCATAAGTGTCTTAAAATCTCATGAGATAACAAAGTCATGGTAGTCTTTGGAGAAGACGACCCACATCTCAAGAGAACACAAAATTTCCATTGCTTATCAAGTGACCCATTGAGTGGAGTGGAGAGGGCCATAGAGACGCCCAATTCACCCAAGTCGTCTACATCCCATCTTCCCATCGCCAAGATCATCCACCTATTAGGAGAACCAAAATCATCTCATCTCAGACCATCTAGGGTCACATATATCCTAAGAGAACCCAAGTCACACTCTTTCAAGGTCGTCTATCTCCTAGGAACACCCAAATCACCCAAGTCTTCCACTCTTACAGTTGTGTGTATCCTAGGGAAGTCAAACTCTTCCACCTCTAAAGTCATACACCTCCTAGGAACACCTAACAAAACTCGAGTGTATAACCATGTCATGGACGATACATTATTCCAAGGCCATCCTCTTTATAAAAAAAATTCAAAATTTAAGAAGCCTTGGAATATGTTATTTAACATGGGGTATGCATCATACCAGGGTCTAGAAGCAAAAAACTAAGGTAGATTAGAACTCATCTTACCTCTACTTAACCTGGGTCGATATGGCTTTGGGTATAACCTATCCATACCCCTTGAGCTACCACCTAAGACCAATTGAGTCAAGGGTTCCATAGAGTCGACTAAAACCAAAACCTATGGCCTAAACCTCTTGTTTGGAGTCCAATTAATGGTGTTTTCTTTGTAATCTTGATGGAAGACCCTTTCTTGAAATAAATCCAAATATATATATATATATATATATATATATATTTTAAAAAACCAAAAAAATTTAGAAAACTCAAAAAACCTAAAAACATTTAAAAAATCTTAAAACTTGAAAAAGAAAGTTTTTCATGTTCTTCCTTCTAGCATTTGCTTGAAAAAAAAATGAAAAAGTCGAAAATCCTACAAATTTTGGTTTTCAAAACCTGGTACAAACTCAAAAATTGGTTTTGACAAAACCCATCTATCTGCTCAAACCAAAATTGTCTCATAATCCTTTTGTGCATAATACTTACCTAAAAATCAAAGCACTTGAGAGTGACTAAAGCAAAGAAGAAGATCCTCTCATCCATGAGGATGATCAAGCCTCTAAGCTTTTCGAATTTTATAAAATCCTTACTTGGAAAAACCTTCAAATTCCGTAGGAAGAGATTTTTTATAGGTCAATTTAGAGAGTGAGTCTAACTCAAAGAGTGTCAAAATAGGTACTTGTTTGCATAAGCATGAAAAAGCATAATTCATTACATTCTTGAAATCATATATAGATGTATTTGCTTGGACCTATGAAGACATGCCTAGTTTAGATCATAGGATTGTAGAGCATCATTTACCTCTAGAACCAAATGCAAAACCCGTGAAACAAAAACTTAGGAAAATCTACCTCGATGTCCACTCACAAGTAAAAGAGGGTTTAGAAGATCTTTTAAAAGCTACATTTATAAAACCCATTGCTTACTTGGAATGACTTTCAAATATTGTTGTTAGAAAATCCAATGGAAAACTTCATATTTGCATTGATTTTACAAATTTGAACAAAGCCACTCCAAAAGATAATTTTCTACTTTCAAATATTGATTTGATAGTGGATAGAACTGCAAATCATGAAATGTTTTCTTTCATGGATAGCTACTTGGGTTATAATCAAATCAAGTTAGCACCAAAGGATCAGGCCAAAATTGCTTTTACTATACCTTGGGGCATATACTGTTACACTGTTATGCCTTTTGTTTTGAAAAATACCGATGCCACATACCAAAGAACCATAACTAGCCTCCACCTTCCAACTTGACTCAAATCCAAAGCCTCAAGGTCGACTCTAAGCAATTAGGAGATTCATCTCCAACTTAGCAACAAGATACGAACCTTTTAATAGGCTTTTGAGAAAAGGGGTTAAATTTGATTGGGATTCCGATTGTCAAAATGCTTTCGAAAGATTGAAAACTTATTTGATAAATCCTCTAATTTTAAGACCTCCAAAACTAGAAAAACCTTTATTGCTTTATATTTTCATTCATACGAATACATTGGGTGCTTTACTTGCTCAATATAAGGATGATAGCCTTAAGGAGTATGCTATTTACTACATTTTGAAAACTCTATTGACATATAAAAGAAATTATCAAGCCATGGAAAAAACGTGTTTAGCCTTGGTATGGGCTTGCCAAAGGTTTAGACATTATTTCCTAGATTATGAAATTTGGATAGTGTCTAAACTTGATCCTATCAAGCACTTCTTTGAAAAACCTATCCTAACGGGTAGGCTAGGTAAATGGTAGCTCATTTTAATGGAGTATGATTTGAAATTCCATCACCAAAACTCCATTAAGGGACAAGCCCTAGCCGATCATGTGGCTGAGTTACCCCTTGAAGATGCATATCCCATACTTGATGAAATGCCTGATGAAGGCATCTAGACAAATGAATTAGAAAATCATATTTTATCAAATTGTTGTAACGAAGATCAAGTATGAAAAATATACTTTGATGAGGTAAAGAATCAACAAAGGGCAGGCATGAGAATTATCCTCATATCCCCCGAGAAGGGAGAGATCTCAATGTCATTCAGACTAGATTTTTCTTGTTCAAATAATGTAGCTGAATATGAGGCACTCATACAAGGCCTAAAAATTTTGAAAAATCTAGGGGCATCATGTATTCAAGTATTTGGAGATTCTATGCTTGTTGTAAACCAAGTTTCAAAAATTTGGTAAGTCAAAAAATGAAAAACTCATCCCATACCATGAATTGGCCACTCAATTGGTTGATTCTTTCAAATCATGCATACTCACTAACATAAGTAGAGAGGACAACACCATAGCAGATGCCCTCTCCTCTTTAGGATCATCTCTAAGGATCGATCCCACTATAGGCACTCAATCCCTATAGGTCCTACATTTACCCACTCCATCCACCCATGATTTAGAGATTTACTAAAATGACCAAAATCCAAATTAAAACCTTGGTTTGAAGACAGTAAAAACTTTTTAGAAAATAGAGGATTTCTCAAATTTGTTTTCTTTAAAGATAAGGCTTTTATTTAGAAAATTTCAACCTGATATGTGATTTTGGGAGGGGTTGTTTATAAAAAAAAATTTACCGGCATCTTGTTGAGATATGTCGACTATGATGAGGCTAGGATCATTATGTATGAGTTCCACGATTGGGAATGTGGAGGTCATATCAATGCAAATATGATGGCCATAAAAATACTTAGAGCAGGTTATTTTTGGTCCACTTTGAAGCAAGATTGTCGTAACCATATTAGGAAGTGTCATCAATGTCAAGTGCATGGAAATGCCATTCATATTCCATCATCTGCATTCCATTCCATCATGAGTCCATAGCCCTTTACCATGTGGGCATTTGATATCATTGGACCAATCTCACCTACTGCATCAAATGGACATAGGTTTATTTTAGGACCCATTAAATATTTTTCTAAATGGGTTGACACTACCTCCTTGACTAATGTCCAAGGATAACATGTAGTGGCATTAATTAAGAAAAATATCTTGGCTCGATTTGGAGTTCCAAGAGACCTAGTGTCGGATAATGGCACCCCATTCAAAAACGAGAAAGTGAAAAAGTTATGTAAGATCTATGACATTACTCAACATTTCTCATCACCCTACTACCCTCAAGGCAATGATCAAGCTGAAGCCATGAACAAAACCCTCATAAGCATCATTGAGAAAACTTTAGAAAATGGTAGGACATGGCATGAGAAGCTTGATGAAGCCTTATGGATTTATAGGGATTTCATCCGCACACCCATAAATGCCACACCATTTGAGTTGGTCTATGGTATAAATATCATACTTCCCATTCATACCAAATTACATTCATTTCATACATCTCTTGCACTCGATCTGCCCATAGAAACCCTACAACAAGCTTGGATGGTTGAGCTTGACTTACTTGATGAGAAAAGGCTACTTGCCATAGATCATGCACACACATATCGGCAAAGGATAGCCCGACATTACGAAAAGCATATGAAGACTCGCCACTTCAAAGTGGGAGACCTTGTTTTGAAAACTGTATACCATCGTGGCCCGCATCCACTTAGTAAGTGGTGGCCCAAGTGGGATGATCCCTATGTTGTAAGAGGGGCAACCATAAATAATGCATATTGGTTGATTGATGTTGAGGAAAGAAATTTAGCAGACCCTATAAATGCCCAATACTTGAAAAAGTATTATGTCTAGGGTCTAATCTAAATTCTTTTGAAAAGATTTAAAAAAAATGGATCTCCTTTGAATTTCCTGAAAGAATGACCAAAATGGATTATGTAACTCTCAATTAGGGAATTGATGCTTTATAAAAAGTGGACTTTTCAAAATCATTTGGTAACATTTCAAAAATCTTTGGCTTATAAAATGAGGCCTAGTTTAAAAAAGCAAAATATTTTCAAATGATAGGTGCTATTAGGAAATGAGATATACTTAGTTGAATCGAGTATCTAAAGGGATGAGTTGTATTCCCCACTTCATTTCTCCCCAAAAAGGAAAATTGACAAAATCAAAAGAAAAAGAAGAAAAACAAAACCTCCAATATAGAGGTTCCATTTGAAAGAAAAGAAAAAGAAAAGCAAATGCTCAAAAGAACAATTTTTCATTGAGAATTTTTTGGCCTTATACCACAGGACGCTTCAGAAGGGACCGTGGGAAACTTTTTCCTAAAATCTCCATAGCTTATCTCAATGAAAAAAAGTTTACCATTAAAATCCTAGAGTAGGAATATGACCTACTTATTTGGATTTCATTTTGTTTGAGAATTAGACCTTGTTGTGTGAGAAACTGAATTATGAAATGTTATTCAAAATCTTGTATAAAACCTCTGCTAATTAGTGGGTATTAAAACCCGAGTGAGGGGAAATGTAAGAAATTGGAAGTCCTTTTTTATAGAAACCAAAATGAGTCTCATTTTTTAAAAGAAATTTTGAAAACCCGAAACATCAAAGGAAACAATACGGAAACCATCTTGCTTGGGGCAGCTGACCTTCATAGGTTCCTTGTCAAGCTCACAAAACACATGTATGGGTCTCTAAACACACACTTCACCCACCTCACATTCCATGCACACATGTATCCATAAAGGGGTCATCTATGCATGATAATCCCAAGACTAGGCGTTTTCTTGTCAAGTCCTTTTTGGCTAAGATTTCCTAACAAATCCAAGGAAATAGATGATATGGAATGAGAAAAAAAATTCATACTCTCAAGATAAATACAACAACAACAACAACTAAGCCTTTTCCAATACTAGACGGGGTCAGCTACATGGATTCTTTGTTTCCACAGATCTCTATCGTGAGCCATGTTAGCAGTTAACCCCCAATAAGCTAACTCTCAAGAAAACACCCCTTTGGGGTTATAGATGCTCCTCTTTGATATTAATCTAAATTTATTTGGATAATGGCAAAGAAGAAAATACCCCTTTGATTTTCTTCCCATACTCTCAAGATAAATATGGGAAGAAAATCAAAGGAATGTTTTCTTCTTTGCCATTATCCAAATAAATTTAGATTAATGCCAAAGAGGGGCATCTATAACCCCCCTAAAATATTTTTCAAATAAATTAGGATACAGTTTGAAAATCCATAATTTGAACATGTTTCCCAAATTTCATAAAGCTTCAAACATCATTTTCAAAATAAACATTTGAGGAAAATATTTTTGAAAACCCCTAGATTTTAAAATAGTTAGAAAAATTGGATCTTTGAAATAATGTCGAAAAGTAAATTGAGAGACTAATGTGAAGGTGGATCGAATCAAAGCCCGAATCGGAAGGAGGCAAATTCCCCGAAAAGAGGATATGGTAAGAACCAAAAAGGCAAGCGAAGCGAACCTAGATAAGGCAAAGAATCAAGATTCATTTAGGACCAAATCAAGCTCAATTAAATCTCAAAGCCAAGCATGGCTCATCCCAAGCTAAGCTCGATCCAATCCAAAAGGAGATTCAATTCAAATTCAGACTCAAGTGGTTGCATCAAGTTCATTCAAAGCAAAGTCAAGAAACCAATTGTTGTCAAATACGGCATCAATCATGTGACTTACCTTATTGAGCGGAACAAGGCCCAATTGGTGGTTATTGCACATGATGTTGATCCAATTGAGTTTGTTGTTTGGTTTCCTGCCTTGTGCCAAAAAATGGAAATTCCCTATTATATCGTGAAAGGCAAAAGCAAGCCTTGGTACCCCGATTTGTAGGCCATCAGACGAGCTTATCGATTTCAGCATCATTGGACAAGATGACTTACCATGAGCAGCATTGGTACCAGATTTGGTAAGCCATCAGACAAGCCGGGCTGATTTCAACATGATTGAACAAGATGACTTACCATGAGTAGCATTGATGTCCGATTTGGTAAGCCATCAAGCCATTGCCTTGCCGATTTCAGCATGATTGGACAACTTACCATGAGCAGCCTTGGTGGCCGATTTGGTAGTTCATTACACAAACCATGGGATTGCCGATTGATTGGAGAAGGCAACTTACCATATTGTAGGTCCAGGCATTAGTCAAGTGGCCTAAGTTGGCATACAAAGAGCCAGAGGGGGGGGGGGGGGGGGGGGGGGGGGGCGACCAAGACAAAATTCTACATCTATAAAATGGGCTTTGGGGGGGCTAGTAGGTATCATCGATCATCCAAGAGAAATCCGTCAAAGAGAGGAGAATCCGACAGCTAGAGAGAGGGAGAGAAAGAGAGAAGGGGAGAGAGAGAGAGAGAGAGAGAGAGAGAGAGAGAGAGAGAGAGAGGAGGAGGAGGCTCGTCTTCTCCTAAGTTGCCACCATCCTGTTCTTTCGTGTCACAGGTCCCTTCTTCCCTTCTCTTTTCAATAATATCTTTTCCTCTTTTATTCATATTAATGGGGTTATAATTAAGGAGCTTGTATCTCCATTTTGATGTAATAATTAAAGATTTTATGCTGCCCCATTTCCTTTACGTTTATGGATACATTCTATGTGTTTTATTTTCGATTCCTTCTATCCTAATATATATTGTAAGATCTTATATCTCTTAATCCCTTCTATACTTATACTATAATCATAATTTCCTTCATTTACTTCAATTCTTTATGTTTTAATTCCTCTAGATTATCTTTTAATTCAGACGAAATGCATTCACGTATATTATAAAAACTGAAAATATATTTTCTGCACTCTGCATACGTCTGATGAATAATTTTTATTTCCTTACCCCTTGTTCCGAATGTGCTAAAATTTTTTCACCTAATTTACATACATAAATACACTGTCCATAAAATTTTGAAGAATTTTAGGATTGTATAGCACCATAAATAAAATCATAGAAGACCGAATGAAATAAGAACAAAGTCTGTAAAACCCGCAGTTCCTGCAATATATAAAGGTTGGGTCATAATCCTATATCTTTGTATATACTGAACGATTTTGATTGAAAAGGGTGCCATTGGAAATATTAGATCCATAGCTTTCCAACAAGACCAATTTTATAGAAATCACATATCTTGGTATCAAGATATAGTCAATTTTCTCTACAAACACAAATATGTCTCGAATACCTGTGTAAGGTATATTCTCATATTTAATTGCATGTGTAAATTTTTGGTTCTCTACAAACACAAATATATTTTACAAATATAGAATAAATAAAAAATTAAGTCTCTATGAACTATTTTTTTGTGTTGTGGGCCACTCCTTATATATTTTGGGCTCGTCTTAATTCTTTTTACCAGAAATCTTAGTCTTCCGCATTAACAATTTGTTTGGTTAATTTAAACTTAAAATTTCTGCGAACTTAGGAAAACATGAGCTTGAACGGAAAGGTCTGGTTATTGTCTTAAAATTTCTATGACCCAGCCAAGTTGTGGATTTGAGTAAGGGTGAAGTAAGGCTTTTGACTAGGTTTTAAGCTACGCCGTTTTGGTCCGGGGGGGGGGTTGACAGTGGGTAATAGGTTATTAAATGGGCTTCTAAGGGGTGATAATGGGTAGCAGGCAGAACGTTAATGCATTGTTTGCAAAATTGATATTGAGTGCCAGCAAAACAAATGTGGTAACACAAGTAAAACGGAGCTAGACCAAACTCCTAATATGCGGTAAATACTTCTAAACGGATATGTATAAACTACAATTAATATGTAACAAGTATGACACAAAATTTCTGCAATAGGTAAGTTTGATATGTAACGTGCAGTTTGTCACTAAGGATGCCAAGTAATGCTGTAAAGTGTGGAAGGAATGTGGGTAAGCAGTGATAATATGCGAACCATGATGGATTAAAGCAAGGGACCGATTCCTAGCATGCAGGGATTAATGGATGATGCAAAAATAGAGAATATTACACTGCTAGATGACTAGAAAAGAAATAAGGATGTTAAGGTAGAAGTAAAAAAACTAAATATGAAATTAATGTGAATGTGTATAAAAGATACTAAAATCGAATTACTAATATGTCTCAAATTGAACTAATATGTAATGACTAGTATTAGATGCATGAAGTAGGGATATGCAACGGTGCAAATGGATGACTATTTAGGGGCCGATGCGTATTGATATGGAACAGGTATGCAATAGATGATTGAAACTAAATAACATATGAAACTTGCCTAATAAAAATAATTAATATGCCTATGATGAAAACTAATAAACACTAAATTAAGAAACTAATGTGATTAATATGAAAAGCTAATGGAAACTAAGATGTATGTGAATGCTAAACAATTAATTAGAAATAATTATTATGCATGTAAGCTAATAGGTTAATGCAATATATATGTATGTTGAACGACTGATGTAAGAGTTAATATGGAACATCAATTAATTAATATGACTACAATGCAGAACTAATGGAAGATTAAATAGGAAACTAAGGAAAAATAAATGATGGATGTGATTCTAAATATGATGAACTAAGATAAAATAGAAGAAGACAATAACCATAAGCAAATAAGATCTTGCACGCCATCGAAGAAATTAAAGTCGCCTATCCCCCTCCTGGCCGAGCTCTCTCACGAGAGCACACGAAAAGAAGAGGAGAGAGAAAAAGATCTTGAATTTGAATTGTTGTAATTCTTCGGGGTTTTTTAGGGATGATTTATAAGGAAGGCTTGAGCTTTTTTTACAGCTCAAAGTGATAAACTCAATTGATTTATAAAAGATTCATAAAAATCAAATCTACGAGATTTTCAACTGATTTTATCTTTATCTTGTGATTTTTCCAGCAAAAAGCGATCTTTTTGCAGGTCCCACTTCAATTTCCAGCTTGGTCAACTCCTCATTTTGAACAAGGGCTAAACCAGGTTCGCATTTGATTGACCCTAGGCTGGCCGGCTCCCACTTGGATGAACCTTGGCTTGAGTCGACTTTGCATTTGGTATAGACTTGGTTCTGTTCCCCCATACACAAGTTAGAGAGGTCGTCCGCCATTTGAATTAAGCCTTTGGTTAATTGGATCTCATCTAGGCTTTGTTTAGGTGGGACATTTTATTGGGTCGACTTAATTGAGATCAAGTGGGTTATATAAGGTCAAAGATTTAAATGGGATTAGGTTAAGTCAAAGTCAAACGGGTCGAACTAAGCTATGGACGAACTAGGCTAGGGTTGAACTGAGCTAAGTGAGGTCAAATGGGTCGAACTAAGCTAGGTGAGCTCATCGATATTTCAAATGCATTTAATTTACATACTTATCTATTTTAAGTATATAAGTTTTATAAATATGTAAAACCTCTGGATATATATACATATAGGAACTATTTGTTAGGACCATGTCTTCCCACATGGGTGTAGTATAAAGACTCCACAATCAGCCGACTAAAAGGAAGTTTCTAATGTATGGGTAGCTGATGAAAGTCTTTGGGCCCCACATTTTTACAAATTGTGGTGGTTTCAACTAGTCAACACAAGCACCCAACATAGGACGGCCCTTTCCAGATGAATTTACCTTACTAAAAATCTACATACATTATATATATTCTCTACACATAACATATTTTAAATTTAAGTCAAGTCAAATTTACATATATATCAAATAAGAACCAACGTTCCATAGCTTCTTTATTTCCAATTTAAAAGAAACCTGGCAAAACCTCTTCCTTATATAGATGGGAAAGAAATGAAGAAAGAAAGAACTTTAAAAGAACCAAAACACAGAAAGAATCATGGCATTGTATCATACGATATGGGTGACTCGAGCCGTAAAATCATAATATGGGGATACAACTCGATAAGGGACCTGTATCCTTTCAATTTCCCTCATGAGACGTTACGTGTCAGTCTGCACTTGATGATGCTAAGCGATATGGGTAACACTCATAGTAACTATTTCATAGTTTAGTCATATTCTCCTAGAGGTGCATTCCTTAACTAATTTTCTATTAGGGAGCATTCACTGATTAGACAGGTTTGATCTAGGTTGAGAAGATAACCATCAATACCAAGAGTACTATCTCCACACTATGGAAAGGAAATGCCACTAGGCTGAGATAGGTAGCTTATAACTTAGGTGTAAACATCTTTCTCCATAAGGTTGAAATTGTATACTCTCTTTCCGCAGTAGGGACTGTTATGGGGCTTCATGCTTCATCAACAATGCCCTGCGACCCTGGTTGAAAATACATCAAGCCATATTGTTTGTAACTAAGCTGAGAGAGAGAGTTTCGATCTAGTCAATTTGGCCTTTCTGGTGTGATGCTTTTCTCCAAAAGATCCGATCCCACATTGTGGAGCATTACTAAGGTTCGGGACATATCAAATCTAGCAAAGAGCTTTGAATATGACACTATCGGCATCTTCGGCAAGTTTAAGCGCTTAATTAGCTTAACTTCTATCGATGCCAAATATATTCCTTATCTTCCTATATTTAAAACTCTAATTTATGAAGCACTTGAAGGTCCATACACATAAAGCTAGCCACTAGTGTGCTTTGAAGAACAAAATGGCCTCCGAAACAAATCTAAACCTCTCTCTCTCTCTCTCAAATAAGCCTCTCAAGAATGGACGACAGATCTTTTTCGAAGCATTGTTTATGCCATTGCCGACTGAAAGTCGTTAACCATAGGCAGACACCAATTCTACAGCAATTTTGCACTGTAATCTATCTCCATGCAAATGTTATTCCCTTATTATAAGTAATATTGTCTAGAATTAATTAACATCAGAACTTAGTAGCAAAATGCAGCTAGTCGATTTTGCATCCCTAATATATTTTTGGATTAATTACCTAGAATAAAATAGGCCAGCTAAGGCTTTACTAGCAGCTTTTGGCCTTAGTCGAGATGCGGGATAAATTCTGGTTTCCAAGGGGAAGTCTCACTAACCGATTTGCTTACAATATATCATATATTAGGACAACTTACTTATATGGGCAAGTGCAATTTGTTTACAAAATAACTACGGTCTTTACATAATTTCATATATAGCCTTTTATACAAGATCACATTTACATAGATTTTTACTTTCTTCAAAACATAGATCCATACAAAAGTTAGCTACATCCAGGGTTCATATCGTGCACTGATTAATGCTCTCCTTGGCTGGATAATTGTTTTATTCTCGCTGTATATTACATCAAAATAAAATAAAATGGAAAAATATGGAAATTGAAACTAGGGCTCAAACAGTGACGAACCCACTTTAGGGCGAGGTGAAGCATGCGCCTCACCAGAGATCTGAAAAATTCATGGGTCAGCTACTCTATACAGGAAATAAAAGTGCTTTGTGGATATGAAATACTAGTATGTTTCACCGGAAATACAAAGTGTGCCTCACCCAAAAAACAATTCTGAGTCCACCCGTGGACTCAAGTCCGATGTTGATCTCAAGGAGCAGGCATTTTCCAAGCTTAGCAAGGTAAACAGGTTAAACAGGTAGGCTTACTTTGTTGGCCAGGCTGAGACAGGCCTACCCATTGGTTTCCTCTTCTATGCTGCTGTAACGCAACATCTTTTTAGTGAGGGAGAAACTTAATTAGAAGCAAAGGCTTAGCCGAACCTATCTAGACCCTTTATAAACAAATTGATTAAAAAGCATATAGCTAACTTTGATTGCTCACCTTTTCAAGGCAGGTCAAAAGGCTGAGAATGGTCCCAGCTTTGTGCTCGGCAAGCATGTCCAGATAGATTTGACACCTTATTATACTTTAATCATGGTTGAATGTGCCTCCGAGAGTAAATATTTGCCAGTGGACCTTAAATATAAACACTTCTCGGTGCTAATGGACACATACACTCACACGCGCACACACACACAAGGGATTTCCTCTTTTGGTTACAAAGGGAAGCCGAAACCTAACAAACAATATATAGAGTCGAACTCCACACCAGCAGCAAGGGTGAGAGAGAGCTTCCTGCCAGTTGACCTAATGCTCTGGGTCCTACACAGACACCCCACTGGCAACAATGTAAACAATAAATGCAGCGGGACTGTCACCAGGTTGTCTTAAAGACAATGTGAATCGTGAGATCCAACATGGAACAACTAAATTAGAATTTTGATTTCAACTTGACTCTAGAATCCTGCCCTAGATGACAAACGAACAATTAGAATAGATTATCCTACCAACCAAACGTTCTGTCTACTATGACAAAGGGCTCGACGAAAACTCCGACCCATCATATAAAACAAAGTTTAAATGTATCATGATGGCAGCTTAATTCATTTATTAGGCAAAACATGATTTCCGCATACATATACACACATATATTTTAAAAATATATATATATACGCGGAGGGATCTTTTATTGCAGTTTACAGTGCAATTTGTCCATCACTTCATTGCTCTTGGAACGAAATATTTAAATGTGGCATGAATAGTATGATTTCAATCTTATCACTTGACACGTTACAGAAAGTATCTTTTTCCAATTTATCTCGGACACACTACCTCGGTCCTTCTCAGGGGTTCACTTAATTAATTCAAATAAAAACCCGAGAGAGGGACTCATAAGCCTATTAGAATTCAACTCCTGACTTTCACTTTATTGGTTACATGTATGGCCAGCTCTAAGTGTACAAGCTTAAAGATCCGATTGTACCTCTATCTCTTTGAAAAAAGGAAAATAGTGACATGTATCGCCAGTTCCTGCTCACTATTTCACAATACACACTTATGCCACTTTACTTTCGGGACGCATGTTACCGTGGTCCTTTTTAATTTTCTAAAAAATCATTAAATTTTTTTAAAGTACACTCATGCTCTCCCAAAGCAAAGGAGAGAAATAAGTGCAGTCTATCATAGGTGTGTAAGAGTAAGTTACTCTCTATATATATATATCATGTGATTCATATCTTTAGCAGAATCTAAGTATTCTCATTTTGCTGCCTAACATCATCAAATTGATGATATAGTCCACGAAATCGATATCTTAAGAAAATCACTCTCACATTACATGCTGGATTGATCGTCTTGGCCGGCAGATCCTAAGGATCTTGAGATCAAAATCTGGATTCCACTTGGATCATGAGATCCTTCAGTTTGGATCTATGTACTTCAGATTTTAGAGGATTGCTGACCGGAGGATTTTAAGGTCCGAGCTGGAATCTTTACAACCATGCTCTCCTCCCCTCCGTTTATGTAAGAATTCGAATATTGGTGATCTCCGAAAGGGAACCGAAAATAAAGCAATTTTTCTAATTTAAATTGCAATATATACATACTGAAAGCGATGAGGGCGATGCAAATTACATCGAGCTTTGGACCAAATCTTCTAACTTTTAAATTCATATGCAAACTAGTAAAGTGATGATATAACCAACTGGAAAGTCTGAGTCAATGCAGGACGAGTTAACATTCCCTGTTATATGTTATCTAAGAAAACCGATCTTCTTCAGTGGCTTCGTCAAATATTGTTCATTGTTCCAACAAACTAAACCAACTTAGGCGGATTCGGCTCAGACGAAATCGATATGCAAACTGTCCCATATTATAATACGGAGGACCAAGTTATTCATCTGAACTGAATTATTTGTCAATAGTATACTCCTAGGACGCAAAGCTATTGAAGGTTCATTGGCTTCCAACAAAAATTGTCTTGGAGTCTCATTTAAAAATAAGCCTGCCACCATCTCCCCATAAATCCAAGAGAACAGAAAGTGTGTATCTCTCCCGCCTACAGTTGTGCAAAAGGATGCAATCACATGCATTCACCCCCATCCATTCCAGATACTCCAAGTCTCGTACCAACTTAACCGTGAAATGATCTTGCTCTCTAATGCAATGCAGAAGTTGGTACATGGTTGGATTTTCCCTTTGCATGATCCTCAAACCAGCAACCTGCTTAAATGCCCATAAGTGCAAAGAAATCTTAAAAGAAATAAATTCATTGGAAAAAGGGCATTAATTTGTGTGGCAAGAACTAAGAAGTAAAAAGATTACAAATCACAATATGACCAAAACCGTGACTCTCTCTCTTACAGACCCACACAGTTTCTTATGGTGGTGATACCCCCATCTACAACAAGGTTATGCCCGCTTACATACTTGGACTCATCACTAGCAAGATAAAGTGCCGCTTCTGCAATATCCTTAGCCTTTAAATTGGTGCTTCTAAGATTAGCCAAGCTTGCAACGAAAGCCTCCATCTTCTGAATTTCTTCCCTGTCGGGGATCCTTACGTTTCCAATGCAATCATCCATCTCATCTCCATCATCTCTCCACGCATCAATCAGCATGGACGTAGCCACACCGAACGGAGAAATGCAGTTAACTCGAATCCCAAACTTGCCTAATTCACATGCAGCGTTCTTGGTGAGCCCAACAATAGCGTGTTTGGACGCAGTGTAGGCATGAGGACCGAGCCCACCCATGACTCCGGCGACGCTAGCCATCGACACGATGCAGCCCGAGCAGCGCGGCACCATGACACGGGAGGCATGCTTCATGCCGAGTGCGACGCCGCGTACGTTCACGTGCATGACCCTGTCGAACTCATCAGCATCGAAATCCATGATGCTCTTCTTCTTCTGGTTCCCAAGAATCCCGGCGTTGTTGATGAGGATGTCCAGGCGACCGAAGCGAGATACCACATAGTCTATCGCCCGGCTGACGTCGGATTCACGGGAGACGTCGCAGTGGAGGAAGGTGACGATGGTTTGCGGTTTGTGAGAGAGGGCATCGGCGAGGGTTTCACCAGCCTGGTCGTCAACATCGGCGATTAGGACCTTGGCGCCATGCCGGGTGAAGAGGCGGGCCGTCGCTTCGCCGATGCCGTGGGCGCCCCCGGTTACGATCGCTACTTTTCCTTCTAGCCTGCATAGATCAAATCTAAGCCAATTATTTCATGCCAAATTGAGATATATCTTACTCCTTCAATCAAACTTCACGATGATTGTGCATTTGTACTCATACACTCGCTGGAAAGTCAGATGATTGATTGTATATGACTGAACTTGAATGTGTCTGTGTGAACCTAGATATTCAGGGAACTGCACCGCAGGGTTGCCGTTTTGTCTAAGAACGATGTTTTATGAGGAACAAAAGTGTCCGTATGTCTGAGAAAGATTACCTTCTTGGTAAAGGAGGGGTGGGATCTCTAGGTAGTACTTGCATCACTGGTAGGGCATCTCCGTTTTCAGCCACCACTTCAACTGCCATTGTCATGTCAATTTGACACACAGAGAGAGAGAGAGAGAGAGTCTATGAACGACAGAGGAAGCTGGGATGCTGGAATGAATATGAAGTCTTTATTGTCGCGGGTATCTATAGGCCATGAAAAAGAACCACCATGAATTGATTAATCTCTCTCTCTCTCTCTCTCTCTCTCTCTCTCTCTCTCTCTCTCTCTCTCTCTCTCTCTCTCTCTCTCTCTCTCTCTCTCTCTCTCTCTCTCTCTCTTCCGGTGTAAATTCTTCCTGTTAGAAACTTCCCTGTAGTCATGACGCTCTGGAGTCAAGCATAGGATTCCCACGCGCCTGTGTAGCGGCAGCAGCCTAAAGACCAAATTAGAGGGATCCTTGATTATAATATGATCAATGGCTGGCACCTATTGCCAACCTTCTTTCCGGATAAATACGTTTTTAGCTAATAAACCCGGCAGGAATTCTCATCTGTCCTTTTAGATGCTTCCACCTTTTCATTATTGTACGCGAAATTCGTTGGCAACCAAATTTGATGAGCAAGTACTATTGAAACTGAATGAGTAGACCCCCTAGCAAGGAGAGCTGTGTCAAGTCGTGGACCTAGAAATTCTTTTGGAATGCAAAATTAAGTTGGATGAAATTCATGGAAGGTTGCCTATATTTTTTTTTTAAGTCAGAGGGTTATATGTATTCTTATATGCTATTCCAACGTCCGGCCCACTGAGGCCATACTTCCGAAATTGGTCCCGCCCGACTCAAGCTAAGGCCATCGCTGCCCAGGTACGTTATATGTCGCATTAAAGGCAGCAGGTCCAAGGGGCGCAGGGCTAGGTCTATTGGGGTCAATGTGTTGCATTCTGTGTGGGCCGTGATGTCAAAGGCCCCGTCGGATTTAGGTGAGAAGGTTGCACCTCTACATTGAGTATATCCGCCACAAGCAGTAGCTCCTTGTGCTGCTTCCTCACAGGCATAAAAGGCAATGTTTCCTGTTGGATCCTTCCGATTTCGTCCCATTCCTGCACTCGTTTGCATGCCTGTCAAAGTTAATTTTTTAACTCAATCTTACTAGAAAAGTTTCCTTTTCTCCCATTCTTCAAAAGTCTACTATCAATGTTACATACGACAATAATAGCGCGGCATAGGAACTGCCCCACTACAATGGCACTTGTAAGACTATCGTATGAAAATATCGTTTAAGTTAGACCTTATTGGTCAAATATCTAATACCATCTTCAATCAACCCAGGGAACCTGAATGCTGAAGTCAAATTAGGCAAAGAAAAGGACAAGGACAAGTTCATTACACACATACACGCAAACACACACACAGAGATCCTTATATAATCTTTGATTGTAGCTAGTGTCTATCCGGAGACTAATTTTTTTAAGTTTCTTGGTGATTAGTGGTCATGAAGATTGGGACAAGGGAAACTGGATTATGCAGCGGGGTAGTTCGATTCCCTCCCACCAATGTTTATATTAATAGAGGAAAAGAGGGGACAGTGTAAGGATGGGTTTCAGAAAAGTTGTCTTCTTATTTATATTGCTGGCTGTGGACTTTATTGAACTACCTCCTTCACTACTTATGCATATGCAAACGTCAAAGTCAGGAAGCCGGGTTAGTTCTAGGAAGGTCTTGCTAGGTCCCATCACATAATACAGGCACACGCACACAGCGGCGGATGAGGCATTTGCTCAACTGAAATTTCGAAAATCAACTTCAAGTCCACGTCTGAAGGTGGGATCCGTGAAGTATATAATACATAGTTTGTCCCACCCGAAACCATTCATGGGCTATAATATACAAAAGAGTTTCTAAGTCCACCACGGCCTGCACGCACATGCATACATGCACACATTCTAATTGCAACCTTCCTCTTATATCCTACCATAAGCGTCTAGACTCAAGATTCATGTAATTTGTATCTTTTCTAAATTGAAAAGCAGGATCTAGTCAGAGACCTACCAGATACATGCCTTGGTTACAGAACTCCGGAAAACTTCTGACAGGAAAGTATTACTGACCCCTTGAACTTGCTGAATCCAGAAAACTCCGATTAGTTCTATATTTCAACCTTTGTTTGGAGAAAGGGAGACGCAAAAATCCGGTTTTGCAGCCACCCTGTTATGTTCAGAACTTGTTTATGCTTTTTGATGACAACATTTTATACAATTGTGCATCAATCATATGCCCAATATCCTACTTTCCGCAACATCTACTTCTGTATGCATAATCTTATTTTTGGAATTAACAACTATTTCGAGTTGGAGACTTGAAATCATGTGTAAGTAATGGCATATTGCTTTTCATTGCCAGAGCTGGTTTAATGCATAAAGAGAGTAAGGACGATTGATATACGAAAATTTAATCATATTTCAGAAATTATAATATTCATTGTTCCGTTACCTATCTTTGATAATTTCAGAATATTTTAAATTCTACACCCCTTAATGAGCATTAGTACCCATTCAGAAGATGAAGGGATCTTCTACAGTTTCGTAAATTATAGGAAGATTGGAGGATAAGCCAATTTTCCGTTTAAGACGGGAAGGTATGTCCTCTCCAATACCTTTTATATTTATTTTTAGGTAAGATGAATCATGATAACATTATATAAATTGTATCAAAAAAGAAAAATCTAAGCACAAACTACATATTTTGCATAAACAAACTAAAAATATATATAGTTACAACTAAAAAAAGGTTGTAAAAATTTGCCATGGCATGTCCCAAGCTTAGATGCAAAAAGCGGAAGGTTGCATTAGGCTTCCAATAACCAATATAAGACTTTGTCGGATTTATTACCATATATTCTAGACATTATGAACATTTTATTGGAGTATTCCCTCTTAGTGACATACTTAAAAGCCCGAATATAGTGAAAAGTAAGCACGGGTCTTTATATCTTTGCCCAGAGATTCAGTTTTAGAAAGAGTTCCCACATTATGGAGTGGTGTGGATAAATAAGTTAGTCCCACTACATTGTCGCCCGAATATAATGAATAAATTACAGAGAGGGTTTATGTATTTTCAGCATGAACATATGCAAAGGGATAAGAAAGATAGCCCTAGATAACAAGAGATGTATTGGTATTTAGAATGTTGGAATATTGATTGGGCAAGCTAATGGAGGTGGTGGATACTATGATTAGAAGAAATACTCACATTCTATGTTTACAAGAAACAAAGTGACTTGGAGGAAAAGCTAATGAGATTCTAAATATAGTTTTAAAATTATGGTACTCAAGAAAAGAAAAGGCTTAGAATGAAGTTGGCTATAAATAAGGATTTAAAGGATAGCGTAGTAGACATACAACAAAATGTGACTGAATTTTTATTTTAAAATTAGTATTAAGAACATGGGCTTTAATATAATTTGCGGTTATGGACCCCAAGTAGGACTATGAGCTAGCATAAAGTATGTATTTAGAAAGAAGTTAGATTAGGTAATTCAAAGAATCCCACAAAGAGTGGTTATTTGTTAAAGAGGAGATCTAAATGAACATATGAGTAAAGAAATATTAGGATATCAAGGTATTCATGGAAATGTATGGCTTTAGAAATTTAAATGAGAAAGGTAAAAAACCTTTAAATTGAACAACACCAACTTTAGTTATAGATTTGCATGTAAGAAAGTGAACAAAGAGGTAAAAAGTGCATAAAGCTACTTGAACTAAATAGTAAAACCTCAAAAATGAAAATGATGATGTATTTAAAAAGAAAGCTCTTGAAGGATATGCTCCGAATTATGTAGGTATGTCTTGTGACGTGTGTATTAATATGGCCAAGCATATTATGAAAGTTGCAAAAGATTTATTAGGTAAAGTGAAGGATGTAAGATAAAATTAAGGCAAAAAAGAGACAAGGATGCTCTTGTGCTCAAGTTAGGTGGTGAGTCAGCCAAAGACAAGTAAATCCAACCATACTAGATCGGGAACCTAAATTTGGGTGGAGCAATCAAAGTCAATCGCTTGGTTTGGGATCACCAAACCCTATATATACCTTGCAATATGAGCCTCATACCTGAGAGGGAGTGAGTGGACTATTAACAACTACCCAAGGTTAAGAATGTAATAGAATTACTTAGGTCACCAGAGATGACCATCCTCCTATTCCTAACTATGAAAAAAATCAGGTAGTTGTAGATATTGACCTCTAGTGTTCCATAACCAAGGACAAAATGAAGAGGTTGAAGAGAAAGCATGAGAGAGGATTAGATGCTCATCAATGTCAATACCATTTCTGCTCTCAAGTCCAACCATGAGAGGGAGGCAATGAATGTAGTTGAGTCTCTCATGAGAGAGGATACAACCCAAGTATGGGTCTTGAAGATGTACAACCAACAAACAATAGGGTCCCTAACTAGAGGAAACTTTTATTGGCAATGATTTTCTACCTAGGTCAAGAAGTGCCTTTGGATAAATGCCTTGCCTCCATTGGCTTGGTGGTGAGTTCTTATGACGAGGAGGAAGCTTACATAAATCCAAAGGTTGAGTATGCTGCTAAAGGCATACCTTGGACCATCACTTCATCTGTAAATATTCATACTCACTTTATTAAGAACAACCTACAATAGAAATTCTCCCAAAAGGTGAACATCCTTGGCTAATCATAATTGCTAATATCTAATAAAGATAATTTAGGATATGATGGCCAAGTTATCTATAAAACAAGAGAAGTTAACCATGGCGATTAGTAAGTTGAAATGTTTATCCAAGTACTGGTAGGAGATTGGAGCCTAGCCTAGCCTTGTCGATGTGTGCTAAGATGCCCTTGGCAATGAAATGAATCACCACTAGACAATCAAAGGTATCTTTGAAGATCCAAAACCTTTACTCTTGTCTTACAACCCACAACAAGACGTGATCGTACTTAGCTTGGCATCTCTTAGAGACTAGAGGACATCATGCTTGTTTGATGAGAGGGAGAGAATACTTTGACACACATGCAAGATATACAAGTGGGAAGGCACTGAGTTATAAGAGTTACATTGTCCAAACTACTAAAGTTATTCTTAGATGGATTCACAAGGATGAGTGAAATGGCCATCAATGTCTGCCAACCATTATATTATATTGTACATTACTTTGTTGATGATATAGGGCCCTTCACAATTTGGCAACCATTTCCCCAACTCATGGTATTTTGTCCATAATTCGAAGGATAGTTCTCCATACTAGTTTGCCTTCATAAAACTGTATATATTACCTATTTGTTATACACTTCAGCAACCTTTCATCTATTGGCTCAATTCTTGTCCATGACATCAACTAATCTTAGGACTACCAAGTCTAAATCCATAAACATAGACTACAAATAATTAGTATATTGAAGGTTGTTGTGCTTGGCTCCCTTAATGACTTGGTGCTTATTTCCTTCCGCAACATGGGATCCTTCCTATAAGTCAAATGGAACACTATTAGCTCCATCATTGTCATTTTGGAATTTAGGTAGGCACATAAAACATCAACTAAGGTTTCATACCGGCGATCCCTTTCATGCTATGGCTAATACTACTAATACAATAAGAAGTAAGCAAAAAGAGAAAGTTATGGCAATAAAAGAAAAAAGAAACTACTCTTGGAATATGATCTACCAAAACAAAGAAAGAAATTAACAAATTGATTGGGTGATTGATGCCTAATGGTTTCTTTTAATTTCCCTTTTATAGACCCATTGTGGAAGTTCTAAAGGGCCTTGCCATATTTCCAATGACTCTCCTCACATGGACATCTTTCCAAGTCCAAGTGATTCCTCTTCTCATGGATGCATCTTTCCTTGTTCAGGGGGTTCATTTCCTCTTTAAAGGAGCTTTGCTAATTTCAGTTTTCTTCTTGTTTATAGAAATTAATTAGAACTTTCATTCTTCATAGCTTGCTGATAGACACGAGTAGCCTTTCGATGGCTTTTAGTTTCCCCTCCATACTTTTGAATATATATATATATATATATATATATATATATATATATATATATATATATATATACACTAAGAGAGAAGAGAAAGTGAATGGGAGTTTCTAGTTTCCCATTCATATTAGACTCTCCATGCCTATTTGGATCTAAAAAAAGAAGGATGATCTATATTAAAAAAGTAAAAGGTGGATAACAACATTATTATTTTTTTTTAACTTAAAATCTTTCAAATTACATTCATGTCAAAGGTGAATATATATAATAACAACTAACTATTTCTCATACTAGATGATATCGATTATATAGATTCTTCACAATTAACTAAATATAAGCTAGATCATTCTTTATTATTTTTTTCAAAACTTTTATTATTATTCTTACTCTTTTTAACACATTTGGTCATCATTTTATGTGTTCAAACCATTTTAAATATTTTCTCATATTTTTAACACATAAAGATATTAACAAACCATTCATTATTATTCTTAATCTTTTTAACACATTTGGTCATCAACACATTATTTTTCAAAACTTAATGTGGAGTAAGTGTCCATGTGCCAAAGAATAAAGACAAGATGTTTCATCCAATTGCAAGCTAATATGTCTTGAGTTCGTGCCTTCCAAAATGGTTGTTGGTCATTGATTAAATTTTTTTCTTCCATTAACATGTAAGAGCATATAACTCCGTCGATGTAAGGATCACCCTTGCATTGCCGGTCCCAAGCCCAGATAAAGGAGGAGGGTTGTGTTAGGCTTTCGACAACCAGCATAAAACTTCGTCGGATTTTTATAACATAGATTACAAAAATTATGAGAATTTCTTTGGGGCGTCCCCGCTTAGCGACGTGCTGCAGAGCCCGAATGTAGTAAGAAGTAATCAAGGGCCACTACATTTTCACCCGAATGTAGTGAATCAATTGCAGAGAGAGTTCCCACATCATGGACGAGTGTGGGTAAAGAAGTTAGTCCCGCTACATTGCCGTCCAAATGCAGTGAAAATTTTTCAAAGAGGGTCTCCACATTTTAATTATGGACGGATGCGGGGGGTAAGGAAGCTAGTCCTAGATAATAAGATTCACATTGGTTCTTGGAATATCAGAACATTATCCGGTAAGCTAATGGAGGTGGTAGATACTATGATTCGGAGAAAGATTCATATTCTATATTTACAAGAGACAAAATGGGTTGGAGAAAAAGCAAAGGAGATAGAGGATACATGTTTTAAATTATGGTACTCAGGTAAAGAAAAAGCTCGAAACGGAGTTGGTATTATCATAAATAAAGATTTAAAGGAGAGTGTAGTAGACATACAACGATATGGTGACCGAATCATGACGTTGAAATTAGTCTTAGGAGTAGAGGTTTTGAATATAGTTTGTGCTTATGCACCCCAAGTAGGACTAGAAGATAGTATAAAGACAGTTTTTTGGGAAGAGTTAGATAAGGTGTTTCAAAAGATTCTACAAAGGGAGATGATTTGTTTAGGAGGAGATTTAAATGGACATGTCGGTAAAGAGGCATTAGGATATCAAGGGATTCATGGAAACTTTGGTTTTGGGGATATAAAAGAGGAAGGTAGGGAGATTTTAAATTTTGCTATGACATTGGATCTCTTTATAGTCAATACAATCTTCAAAAAATGAGATGAACATTTAATCACTTATAAGAGTGGCTTATCACAAACACAAATTGATTACTTTATTTGTAGAAAAAAAGATAGAGCGTGTTGTAAAGATTGTAAGGTAATTCCAGGAGAAAGCTTAACCACCCAACATCGACTTTTAGTTATGAATTTACAAATAAAAAACTGGACAAAGAAGAAAAGAGTGCATCGAGCTATTCAGACTATATGGTGGAACCTCAAAAGCGAGAAAGAAGACATATTTAAACAGAAAGTCCTTCAAGGAGATGTTTGGAATTATGTTGGCACACCCTGTGATATATGGAACAATATGGCTATACATATTAGGAAAGTGACGAAAGATGTATTAGAGGTATCTAAGAGAGGTGTACCGGCACAAAAAGAAGCTTGGTGGTGGAGTGAAGTAGTACAAAATAAAATCAAGGTATAGAGGGCATGTTACAAATTACATTATGCTAAGAAAACTAGTGAAACTTTAGAAGCATATAAGAAAACAAAGAAGGAAGCGAAAAAGGCCATTAGTGAAGCAAAAGCTAAGATTTGGGAGGACTTATATAAAAAACTCAATTCAAAAGAGGGTGAAAGAGATATTTTTAGGATAGCTAAGGCTAGAGATAAGAAAACTAAAGATCTTAATTATGTTAGATGCATAAAAGACGAGGATGAAAAAATTCTAGTGGCAAATGATGATATAAGAAATAGATGAAAAAACTATTTTTATAATCTTTTTAATGAAAATAAAGATGTTAGTATTAGTTTAGGAGATTTAGCCAAGTCAGAAAAGTATATAAACCACAATTTCTATCGACGTATTCAAAAGAATGAAGTCAAAGAGGCTCTTAAACATATGAAGGGTGGTAAATCGGTATGACCAGATAATATTCCTATAGAAGTTTGGAAAATACTAGGAGAAATAGGAATCACTTAGCTCACAAGACTATTTAATGAAATATGGAAAAACCAAAAGATGCCCGAGGAATGGAGAGCAAGTACACTTATACCCATATATAAGAACAAGAGAGACATTCAAAATTGTGTGAATTATCGAGGTATCAAGTTAATGAGTCATACTAAGAAATTATGGAAAAGAATTATCGAACGTAAGTTAAGACAAGTATCAAGTACAACAGAGAACCAATTTGGATTCGTGCCAGGCAGATCTACTATTGAAGCGATTCACCTTTTGAGGTGTCTTATGGAACATTTTAGAGCAAAAAAGAAAGACCTTGACATGATATTTATTCATCTAAAAAAAGCTTATGATAGGGTACCGAGGGAGGTTCTTTGGAGAACTTTGGAAAAAAGAGGTATCCCATTGACATATATTAACCTTATAAGAGACATGTATGATGGTGCAAAAACATGTGTGAGGACTCATGAAGGAACGACTGACTTCTTTGAAGTTAATATTGGGTTACATCAAGGATCAACTTTAAGTCCATACTTATTTATAATGGTGATGGATGAGTTAACAAAACATATTCAAGATGAAGTATCTTGGTGTATGTTATTTGCAGATGACATTGTATTAGTGGAGGAGTCTAAGGAAAAAGTTAATAGAAAATTGGAACTATGGAGAGAAACATTAGAAAGCAAAGGCCTCCGACTTAGTAGAACAAAGACAGAATATATGGAATGTAAGTTTGATCATTTGATTACTTCAAAAAAAAAAAAACATCAACAACTAAGCCTTTTCCCATACTAGACGGGGTTGGCTACATGGATTCTTTGTTTCCACAGATCCCTATCGTGTGCCATGTTAGCAGTTAACTCCCAATAAACTAGATCATTCTTTATTGTTTCTTTCCAACACTTTTGTGGTCGTCCTCTACCTCTTTTAATACTTTCCAAATTTAGTTTTTCTAACCTTCTTACAGGTTCTTCTTTTGATCTTCTTTCTATATGTCCAAACCATCTTAAACGATGTTCTCTCATTTTATCCTCTATTGGTGCCACTCCTAATTTGTTTCTAATAACCTCATTATGTATACGGTCTTTTCTTGTATGGCCACTCATCCATCTCAACATCTTCATTTCTGTCACAGACATCTTTTGTACATGTTGATGATTAACTGCCCAACACTCAGAACCATAAAACATGGCAGGCCTAATTGCTGCTCTATAATATTTACCTTTTAATTTTAATGGTATCTTCTTATCACAAAGAATACCTGATGCTCCTCTCCATTTTAACCAACCAGCATTAATTCTATGTGTAACATCTCCATCAATTCTTCCATCACTTTGAAAAATTGACCCTAGGTATTTAAAACTTTCCTTTTGGGGAATGCAATGTGTGCCAATTTTAATTTCTATGTCCTCTGAAGTAGTCAAATGATCAAACTTACATTCCATATATTCTGTCTTTGTTCTACTAAGTCGAAGGCCTTTGTTTTCTAATGTTTCTCTCCATAGTTCCAATTTTCTATTAACTTTTTCCTTAGACTCCTCCACTAATACAATGTCATCTGCAAATAACATACACCAAGGTACTTCATCTTGAATATGTTTTGTTAACTCATCCATCACCATTATAAATAAGTATGGACTTAAAGTTGATCCTTGATGTAACCCAATATTAACTTCAAAGAAGTCTGTCGTTCCTTCATGAGTCCTCACACATGTTTTTGCACCATCATACATGTCTCTTATAAGGTTAATATATGTCAATGGGATACCTCTTTTTTCCAAAGTTCTCCAAAGAACCTCCCTCGGTACCCTATCATAAGCTTTTTCTAGATCAATAAATATCATGTGAAGGTCTTTCTTTTTTGCTCTAAAATGTTCCATAAGACGTCTCAGAAGGTGAATCGCTTCAATAGTAGATCTACCTGGCATAAATCCAAATTGGTTGTCTGTTGTACTTGATACTTGTCTTAACCTACGTTCGATAATTCTTTCCCATAATTTCATACTATGACTCATTAACTTGATACCTCGATAATTCACACAATTTTGAATGTCTCCCTTGTTCTTATATACGGGTATAAGTATACTTGCTCTCTATTCCTCGGGCATCTTTTGGTTTTTCCATATTTCATTAAATAGTCTTGTGAGCCAAGTGATTCCTATTTCTCCTAGTATTTTCCAAACTTCTATAGGAATATTATCTGGTCCTACCGATTTACCACTCTTCATATATTTAAGAGCCTCTTTGACTTCATTCTTTTGAATACGTCGGTAGAAATTGTGGTTTATATACTTTTCTGACTTGGCTAAATCTCCTAAACTAATACTAACATCTTTATTTTCATTAAAAAGATTATAAAAATAGTTTTTCCATCTATTTCTTATATCATCATTTGCCACTAGAATTTTTTCATCCTCGTCTTTTATGCATCTAACAAAATTTAGATCTTTAGTTTTCTTATCTCTAACCCTAGCTATCCTAAAAATATCTCTTTCACCCTCTTTTGAGTTGAGTTTTTTATGTAAGTCCTCCCAAATCTTAGCTTTTGCTTCACTAACGGCCTTTTTTGCTTTCTTCTTTGCTTTCTTATAAGCTTCAAAGGACATAAAAATTAAAATTGGCACACATTGCATTCCCCAAAAGGAAAGTTTTAAATACCCAAGGTCAATTTTTCAGAGTGATGGAAGAATTGATGGAGATGTTACACATAGAATAAATGTTGGTTGGTTAAAATGGAGAGGAGCATCAGGTATTCTAAGAATCCATGTAGCCGACCCCGTCTAGTATGGGAAAAGGCTTAGTTGTTGTTGTTGAACATGTAAGAGCATATAATCTTTACTTTGGAAGGTCCTAGTTTCTTTGTTTGCATTATTCTTGGATGTGTGTTACTCAACGGACCCCCTTTGTGTTTCTTATTTGATAAATTAAGTTCTCATATTTTGATGGAAAAGAACCTCCCTTATAGGCTTAACACTATAGAAAGATAGGTTAAATTCATCCACCTCGTCGCCCTTAACAAATGGTGAACCTACATTAGGAGAGGTGGGATGTCCAACCCAACCAAAACTTGTAAAACAAAATAAAAAGTCAGCCCACAGTTGATCAAACCCATGGTATAACAAAGCAATTGTTTAGCCACTTGAAGATAGAGCTAGCCGGTTCCACGAGAACCTAACCACCCCCACCCCCTCATTTTCATTTCAATTCCTGCTTTGCCACTTTTGGGGTTTTTCTCTTGTCCAGTATCACGATAGTTTTATGTCTAGTCTTATTAAAGGTTTGGTTTTAAAACTGGAACCAAAAGATGCCTCTAAACTATCAGTTCCAATGTAACAATGATCAAACCACGAGAGGAGGTCCTCCGTTCGATATTTGAACCACTAGTTTTGATCTTTAGAGGTGGTTAGTGTCTAGGTTGAACCTGATTCTGGTCAAACCTACCACCTCTACCTGAAGGCTCATTTTTCCACATAATACTTTTAGGAAATAAAAATAAATAACAAATATAGCCTACCATTGATTCTAACCTATACACACCATACAATAAAGCTACAGGCAATTTCCTTAGCCTAAAATATTTCATATATCTACAACCACCTTTTAAATCCCATTTGTTAATAGCCAAAATTTTACTATTAGGATTGAAAAATAAAAGTGTTGTTTGCCAATTAATGAAGCGGCAAATGTTGTTTTCCAATATAAACTGACATAAATCAGCAGGTGGATAATACCTATGGATTGGAAAATAGATAAAATCCGGTTAGTCTGGAAAGATAAACAAAACATTGCTTCAAAAGAAAGAAAGGGGCAACCGGAACTACTCCGAGTAGTGGTGGTTATGGATCATAGATTGTGTGACTGCCAACTATAGGTATGGTAACAGAACAGAGAAAAACATGGAAAAGTATGAATCCATGTCCCATAGGTAGAAAGGTAATAAATAGGAGAGGAAACAAAACGAAGGCCTTTAGTCTTTCGAGGAAAATCAATAGAAGCACAACTTTCTTTGTTGTTATTTGCCCTTGCTGGTTTTCATTCATTTTTCTTTCTTTTACAGCCTTTTCAATCTAGAACCCTCATCCTCCACTTTCATACTACTAGTGTCCATCACACTAGCAGTGTACTGAGAACATGTTATCAACCATCATCCTTGACCCAAGCTACTGCTTGCCACTAATAGTGTCCATCACACTAGCAGTATACTGAGAACACGTTATCAACCATCATCCTTGACCCAAGCTTCTGCTTGCCAAGGGCGCTTGTGGACCCTAGTGTCGCTTGACTCATGACAACAGTCTTCTAAAGTTGCATAAGGTCAAGGCTTACATATCAAGCATCACCAATCGAAATAGTTGAAGGCCGTTGAAAGCAGTGACCCAATTACGTTTCTCAGGATGCCACACTCATAGAGGGTGGGGCTATCGATGAGCGTCTTTTTTCTGAGCCAACATCCCTTTTGACATGCCCAATGGGACCGTTGTAGGAAAAATATTTGATCTAACTTCGGATTCATCTTCTTGGGATGAACTTTGCTCTCTTAGAAAAATCAATTTATGTTCAGAAGGGTGTTAGCGATGGTGAAAAATAACACCAATATGTCTTACTCAAGTTGTAGTATAAATCCAACACCATTATTAGAAAACAATACAAATGGTGGTACTAGCACTAGCCCTGAAGGTGCAATTCAACCTCGGCCTTGTTGGGAGCCATTACCACCTTTCACATCATTGGGAGGATATTTTGAGGTTGATGGTGCAAAATGAGATCCATAATGCCTTCAAGGAGTTTCTTTATTTCTCCTCTAATATGGTTAGGAGCTATGTTAGCCACCAGTTGGGATAGCTTAGGTGCAAATTTGAATTCGGTTAAGGAAAATACACTGACAGTGCCTAGTAACATGTTGTAATATCCTACCTCCCAACCCAATCTATAATTCATGGATTTGAAAATTATAAGAAGACCAAAAGCTTCTTTTGTTCCTTTTGCACCTATGATCTAATTAGGGCCTCGACTTCCCCTACATCGAGCTCTTGGAAACCTGTCAACCAAGGCACACCAAGAATCCTTATTATAGAATTACATGGATTACTCTGTTGGTGGTCAATCACTATTATTATGACATGAATGGCATTAATGAAGGTAAGAATCACATAAAGAAGGCAAATTGCATTTGGGGGAAAAAGAGCTAGCAATGGATGCAGATTTATCCCCAGAATTGCCGATGAACCTGGTCGACATTGGCCCCCTACTGCAATTTGAAGACAAAACTAAAAAACAACTTCAAAAGGGATACCAAGTAAGCAAGTCCAACCACCAAAACCAGCAGGGGAAAATCGGTGAACTGAGAAGTCTACATGAAGGAAACTCACGATAAAAGTGTTGATGAAGCAAACCAACTTTAGAATACTAGTTGTTGATTCCATCATTTTTAGAACAGGCATGTGTCAGCGTTCGACCGACTTTCATAGCCTTCACCACCTCCCAAATGGTGGAAAAAATTGGCAAGTGAAAGAAGTTCAGAAGAGAGCAGGGAAATACACTTTATAGGTAAGAGGGGCAACTCGACCCTAAGCCAGGCTTAATGGTGAAGTCGTGGGCGGACATACTAGTCTATTAGTGGTTCACAAATCTAGCTTGTGCCAAGTAGTTTGAATTACAAACCTTGGTAACTTGCTCCCAGAAGCAACGTCTCTAGAGGATAAGAGCTCGACAAAGAATGGAGGGGCCCTATATGAGGCAAGAGTAGTTCGAGAGGTGGTCACGAGGTTCTGGGCTCCTTGAAAACAAGGCCTCCATGAATCTAAGAGCCAAGAGCGTAAACAAAGTAAAGGTACCCACCGAATGATTCCGAAAAAAGTGATGCTTGAGAGCCAATATAGGACGAAAGAACATCTAACACTAGGTCCTTGAACACTAAAGAGTATTTCAAGGATGAAGATGATAATACCTCTCTTTGGGGAAGTGATTATTCTGAATTTGATCCCATACTAGACTTTGAACGGTGACTATATTTCCTACAGAATGTCTTAGGAGGTGTCATTGGTGAAGATAAACTCGAGTTTGTTGTTTTACTAATCATGACCACAAAACTAAAGTATGAACAATAATTTTCCAAAGCAGTGGAATATTGATCGATAAAGGGGTTATAATCAATGTTATGCCTGCACTCGCATCTAAAGAAAAAGATACGACCATGACAGATTTCACTGATGGTCAAACATCAAAAATTGGATTCCTCAATGTAGAAGGGTCTCTGGGAAAACAAACATCGACCACAGTGTTCTTCGTGGTTGACGCTAAGATAGATATTATTTGCTATTTATTTAACAGACCTGTCTTGCAAGAGAAATTGGTGAAGTGGGAAATCATGATCAGCCCATTTGATTTGGTGCATATACCTCTTCGTATAGTATAAGGGCAAGCAGTGGCTGATTTCCTTGATCACCACTCGGTAGATGGACATAAATAACCCTTTTGAAGAGGCTTAGGGGGTTGTAGCACGGGTACCATGAATCTTAACTTTTGATGTATCAAGAAATCAAAAGGGGATGGGAATCGAAGTGACCACAGTAGATCCAAACGGCTAAACTGGAAAATTGGCAATGACTTTAGAACCCTAACTCGCCAACTGCAAAGCCTCATTGCCGGGTTGAGGTGGTTACTATCCATCCTACAGTGTAATATATACGTATATTCAATGACTCTGAGGTGGTTTGAAGCAATTGAATGCAAATACTGATGCAACGATCCCAAACTACAGAAGTATAATCAAATAGCAAGCGTTTGCTGAGGTGATAATTAACCACATCCCTAGGTCAGGAAATGGAGAGGCTAATGTTTTAAGCCGTCAAAGACCATGTGCCTAGCCCTCTTGGAGCACATTTGGTAATTCTTGAGCCTGAGTCTGGTTATTTCTACAAGCCTAAGTCTGATTTGCAATTTGACCCTAAACCTAGTAACTTTGACCTCAACTAGTTTAAGCTTGTTTTCTTTAGTCCATGTTAGCCTCTCTCTCGCATATTTGTCCAATTCCATCGAGCCGAGTCCTAGGTGAACCTGCTTTACATGTCATATATACATATTTCATATGTTATTTACAGCTGAAATATATAGGTATATATAGGAATATGTATATATTGTTAGCCTTTGGTTCAACTCATGCATTTAAGTATATAAACATCTATATATGAACCCGTGTAAATGGTTGCACACACATTTGTGGATTTTATACATGAAGGTTTATATATTTTGAAATATCTAAGGCTTAAGGACGTTTTCTGTCAGATGAAAAATGTGGGCCAATTTATACATCTTAAATATAAACTTACATATTTGAAATATATATGTCATATAAATCTCAAGAGAGATTTTATTTTAAGGTTGATTTATTTTCTACATTTGAACTCGGATGAATTTACTTGGGGATGGTATCTTGTGTGTTTAATATTTACATTTTTTTATAAATCTGAGCATATAACTCCGCCCATGTAGGGGATCACCCTTGCATGACCGGTCCCAAGCCTAGATAAAGGAAGAGGGTTGTATTAGACTTACTATAGCTAGCATAAAACTTTGTCGGATTTTTATATCATAGATTATACAAATTATGAGCATTGCTTTGGGGCGTTCCCACCTAGCGACGTGCTGCAGAGCCCGAATGCAGTGAAAAGTAAGCAAGGGCCACTACATTTTCACCTGGATGTAGTGAATCAATTGCAGAAAGGGTTCTCACATCATGGACAGGTGTTGGTGAAGAAGTTAATCCTGCTACATTACCACCTGAATGCAGTGAGGAATGCGGAGGGTAAGAAAGCTAGTCCTAGGTAATAAGATTCGTATTGGTTCTTAAAATATCGAAACATTGTCCGATAAGCTAATGGTAGATACTATGATTCGGAGAAAAATTCATATTCTACGTTTACAAGAGACAAAGTGGGTTGGAGAAAAAGCAAAGGAGATTGAGGATTCAAGTTTTAAATTATGGTACTTGGAAAAGGCTCGAAACGGAGTTGGTATTATCATAAATAAATATTTAAATGATAGTCTAGTAGACATACAACGATATGGTGACCGATGACATTGAAATAAGTGTTAGGAGCAGAGATTTTGAATATAGTTTGTGCTTACGCACCCCAAGTAGGACTAGAAGATAGTATAAAGACAACGTTTTGGAAAGAGTTAGATAAGGTGATTTAAAAGATTTCACAAAGGGAGATGATTTGTTTAGGAGGAGACTTAAATGGACATGTCGGTAAAGAGGCATTAGGATATCAAGGTATTCATGAAAACTTTGGTTTTGGGGATATAAATGAGGAAGGTAGGGAGATTTTAAATTTTGCTATGGCATTTGATCTCTTTATAGTCAATACAATCTTCAAAAAACGAGATGAACATTTAATTACTTATAAGAGTGGCTTATCACAAACACAAATTGATTACTTTATTTGTAGAAAAAAAGATAGAGCGTGTTGTAAAGATTGCAAGGTAATTCCAGGAGAAAGCTTAACCACCCAACATCGACTTTTAGTTATTGATTTACAAATAAAAAAATGAACAAAGAAGAAAAGATTGCATCGAGCTATTTGGACTAAATGGTGGAACCTTAAAAGCGAGAAAGAAGCTATATTTAAACAGAAAAAACTTCAAGGAGATGCTTGAAATTATGTTGGTACACCTTATGATATGTAAAACAATATGACTATACATATTAGGAAAGTGGCGAAAGATGTGCTAGTGAAACTATGGGAGGTGCACCAGTACAAAAAGAAGCTTGGTAGTGGAGTGAAGTAGTGCACAATAAAATCAAGGCAAAAAGAGCATGTTACAATTTAAATTATGCTAAGAAAACTAGTGAAACTTTAGAGGCTTATAAAAAAGCAAAATAGAAAACAAAAAATGTCATAAGTGAAGCAAAAGCTAAAATTTGGAAGGATTTATATAAAAAATACAACTCAAAAGATGGTGAAAGGGATATTTTTAGGATAGCTAAGGCTAGAGATATGAAAACTAAAGATCTTATTTCTATTTGATGCATCAAAGACGAGGATGAAAAAATTCTAGTGACAAATGATGATATAAGAAATAGATGGAAAAACTATTTTTATAAGTTTTTTAATGAAAATAAAGATGTTAGTATTAGCTTAGGAGAGTTAGCAAAATCAGAAAATTATATAAATCATAATTTTTACCGACGTATTCAAAAGAATGAAGTCAAAGAGGCTCTTAAACATATGAAGGGTGGTAAATCGGTAGGACCAGATAATATTCCTATAGAAGTTTGGAAAATACTAGGAGAAATAGGAATCACTTAGTTCACAAGACTATTTAATGAAATATGGAGAAACTAAAAGATGTCCGAGGAATGGAGAGCGAGTACACTTATACTCATATATAAGAACAAGGGAGACATTCAAAATTGTGTGAATTATCGAGGTATCAAGTTAATGAGCCAATATATGAAATTGTGGGAAAGAATTATTGAACTTAGGTTAAGACAAGTATCAAGTACAATGAAGAACCAATTTGGATTCATGCCAAGCAGATCTACTGTTGAAGTGATTCACCTTTTGAGACGTCTTATAGAATATTTTAGAGCAAAAAAGAAAGACCTTCACATGATATTTATTAATCTAGAAAAAAATTATGATAGGGTACCGATAGAGTTTTTTTGGCGAACATTGGAAAAAAGAAGTATCCTATTAACATACATAAACCTTATAAGAGACATGCACGATGGTACAAAAATAGGTGTGAGGACTCATGAAGGAATGACAGACTTCTTTGAAGTTAACATGCACGATGGTTACTTCTTTTAAGTCCATACTTATTTATAATGGTGATTGATGAATTAACAAAACATATTCAAGATGAAGTGCCTTGGTGTATGTTATTTACAGATGACATTGTGTTAGTGGAAGAGTCTAAAAAAAAGGTAATAGAAAATTGGAACTATGGAGAGAAGCATTAGAAAGCAAAGGCCTCCAACTTAGTAGAACAAAGATAGAATATATGTAATGTAAGTTTGATCATTTTGTTACTTCAAAGGACATAAAAATTAAAATTGGCACACATTGCATCCCCCAAAAGGAAAGTTTTAAATACCCAGGGTCAATTTTGAGAGTGATGGAAGAATTGATGGAGATGTTACGCATAGAATTAATGCTGGTTGGTTAAAATGGAGAGAAGCATTAGGTATTCTTTGTGATGAGAAAATACCATTAAAGTTAAAAGGTAAATATTATAGAGCAACAATTAGACCTATCATGTTTTATGGTTCTGAGTGTTGAGCAATTAACCATCAATATGTACAAAAGATGTCTGTGACAGAAATGAAGATGTTGAGATGGATGAGTGGTCATACAAGAAAAGACCGTATACATAATGAGGTTATTAGAAACAAATTAGGAGTGACACCAATAGAGGATAAAATGAGAGAATATCGTTTAAGATAGTTTGGACATATAGAAAGAAGATCAGAAGAAGAACCTGTAAGAATGTATGAAAAACTAGATTTGGAAAGTATTAAAAGAGGTAGAGGACGACCACAAAAGTGTTGGAAAGAAACAATAAAGAATGATCTAGCTTATTGTGAGTTAACTGCTTACATGACACATGATAGAGCTTTGTGGAAACAAAGAATTCATGTAGCCAACCCCATCTAGTATGGAAAAAGGCTTAGTTGTTGTTGTATAAATCTAAGTGCATATTTGTGTACATGCCTTATCACGAATATATATATATATATATATACATACATTGGAATAAGGCATGTTTTGGTCAACTAGTTGTTGCATTTGAAATTCAACGTCCCCTAATCACCTGGTTTTGATGCATTTGAAGCCTCTTGGTCAATGAATATACATTTGTTTTCATAGGAATGGTTTATATACTTATCTATTTACTCGACTCACGTATATGAATGTATGTGTTGACATATATATAAGAATACATGACCGATGGTTTAGAGTCACGAAAAAGAAAGGGACACCTGACTTATTAAAGATCGAGACCTCAAACATGTGAAATAGACCTATCATCTAGAGTTGATCTTATAGATCATAAGGTCAATCAACACACTCCAATGAGTGTGATGGCAAAAATAATAGGTAGAGGTCCGTCCGAAAAGCTTAATGACCAAGAGGTCTTGTATCATAGGGTCAATCGACACACTCCAATGCAATTCACCAAAATGCAATAAATGGCATTGGTATGAAATTGTCTACATACAAAGATTAAGAAGGGTTTAACAATGCATTTTTGCCTAATCTTGGTCCAACTAGCTAACCAAGAGGTAGAGGTCAAACATATCCTAAATATCCTGGATGCATCAGGCAACAAACAAGAAATTTCGAGGCATAATCTACGACCAGCTTTGATTTCTTGCCTAGAAGATATAATGCAAGATATCAATGTTGGGTTTGACTTGACCAAAGTAATGGTTACCTAGTCAACAAAGGAGCCTCCTTATATCTACAATGCTCTTTCGCCCCCAAAAGAGAAAGAGAAATAATATGATGAGAAAGAACTGTGACTTTTGATATCTTGAAAGCCAACTAGATCTTAAAGTAAGTCTCGGATTTTGCCTTGGCACCCACTTGAAAGGCTCTTGTATGGCTTCTCTTGACTAAGTTAGGTCTTCAATTTGACCATAGGATCCCCATAGGGTGATTGACTTTTCTTGAACTTTTAGGCCTATGGTCATTGCTAACATGAGTCTAACAAGGTCTTGATCCTTAGCACTTGTTGATCTCTTTTAAGTAATGCTTACATATGGCCAAGACTTGACTCACTTGACTTGACATTGTGACTCACTTAGTGGTTCATTTTAAATTTGTTTGCTAGAAAGACATCTGATATCATCTTGAGATGAGCTCAAAAGATATCACGATATTGTAAGCAAAATAACATGACTTCCTATGACATAAAGCAATGTATTAAGTTTTGCTCGATTATACGGTAGGCTATTAGAGATGAAAATCTTAAATTTATAGACAAGAAACTTGAGAATGAGAAAAATTCATTCCGCCTATATCGGTAGTAGTACAAGACGGTATTATTTTGCCACTCTGCACTATGTATCAAGTCCTTGAAAGTCCTCTCATCAATGCCCGGTTGATCTGTTTCTGAAACTATATTCTCAATTGCAAAGATAAAAAATCCAAGCTACACGAAAAGGAACTTGGTTTTTGAACCTAAATCCTCTATCCGTGTGCATGAGAAAGCATGAACTGGATGAGCTCCCATGCTTCATCGCTACAAATCCCACTTTTGAGATGAGGGTGCTACTTGGATCAGACATAACAATCAGCGTACCCTTAAAGCAAATCAACTCTGCACCTATTGAGTACTCAGCCAAGAACATCTAATAAGCAGGAAGTGGAATTTAATATCACTTATTTGTATTGATACAGTGAACATAAAAACTGACAAATTGTAGATGTGAAAATTTTATTCCAAAGTCTATGTAGAGACTTGAAATAAATTTTCAACCTACGTCATTTGCACGATCATGCTAGCTAGTTTCACTTAAACTAGTAAAATTGTATTTCTGACTTTGTATAGCGATTGTGGAGAAGCGAGATCTTTTCGTCTTAGGCTTTCTTGAACCGACGCTCAACGCTCAACCTATACGCTTTGAGGATTGATTTGAATAGGGTGTGTGTTTCCAAAATTCACTTTTCAATCAATTTGAATCAAGCAAAACGTGCACTTGATCTAAGGAATGAAAAATTTTCCAAGTTTTGAAAAACAAAAACTGGTTCTATTTTCAAAGCTTGTTTTCAGATTTTTTAAAATAGCCTTGGAATCTCTAAAATTCATGAAAATTTTACAGTATGTAAAGCAGAATGTGCATATCCTGTAACTATTTTTATTTTATTTTTATATATTGTGATTTTGCATAATTAAATCTGACAAATGCCTCTACTTAGGCATTCAGAAGTAATCTGTTATAGAAATACAAAGGCCTAAAGAAACTTCTGTACTTCGGTACGTAGAGCTCCGACTTTTATAAATTTAGTCTTATTGGAAAGCTATGGATGTCATCTTTCTAATGAGACTAGTTTAAATAGATTTGTCTCATTGCAGACAAAGTTATGTGATGATTACCCAACCTCTGTTGTAGGAAATACCGATTGCATGACCCTAAAATTCTTGAAAACTTTATTATAAGTGGGCTTGTGTGTGACTATTCGGTACACTAAATTTCATATTATTTGGAGTAAATATATGAAGATGAAAAATACAACATCAAACATATGTAGGAGGTTAAAAACAAAATTTCTGTGTTTAAAATATACATAAATACATTCGTCCGAAATTAAAGACTAATCAAAACAAATTCAAAGTAAATGACTGAAAGAAATTGATTTGAAATATGTTTATAGCTTAAGCATAGAGAGGATTAGAAGTTATAAGAGGATATATCATATAGAGAGGTAGGAGAAACTTGAAATTAAACATGTAGAATGCGTAAATGTAAATGAATAAAATGAACATCATTACTACTCTATTACAACATGAGGGATACTAATGTTCCATTAATACAACCTCTTTTGAATTGAATGAGAATAAAGAAGAGATTCAAGCAAGTAAAGGTGGGGGATTAACCTTACTACCGGGCTTCAATGGATGCTGGCCTTGGATGGATAGGAAGAGGTCGATCCTTCCTTCCTTCTCTCTTCTCCTTCTTCAGTCTCTCACTCTTTCTTTCTCTCTTCCTCTCTCTTGCTATAGCTCTCACTCTCTCTCCTAGGCTCCCTCTACATGTCCTTCAATGTTGTAAACAACCCCCCAAGGCTTCTATTTATAGGCCAAGGGGGGAGATCCTAGAGGCTTCCACGATGTGGATTGGGCCAAGTTTTTTGGCCCAATCTCTTGCTCCAATTTCATGGCTGGCCCATGTGCTCACGTGAGCCTTGTACTGGTCCGCTTTGTGTTCACGTGGGTTAGCCAAGATGGGTTGGGTCTAGGTGACTTTGTTAGGCCAAGGTCAAAGGTGACTTGATCAAGACGGGTTTAGCCAAGGGAGTTCGGTCAAGGCTTGGTCAAGCAAAACTGAGGTAGCTCAATCAAGGTTGGCCAAGGGGTTTTGGTCAAGGTTTGTCAAGGTTGCTTAGTCAAACAAAGCCAAGGTGGCATGGTCAAGCAAAACTAAGGTGGGTTTGATCAAGGAGTGTCCGGCCAAAGAGATTCATTCAACCAAGTGGGCTCGGTTGGACTTGATATGGTGGCCGGTTGGATGCACTTTGATATGGCTCGGCCAAGTTCGACTTGAGGCAGCTTTGTGCCATGCTTGGTGAAGTCTTTGCTTAGTTTGCTCCATGCCTTTGATCTCTCTTAATCCATAGCTTGGTTCACACGAGCTTGATCCTGACTTGATGCAGGCTTGACTCGATTGTCGCCTTGATCCTCGCTATCACCCTGATTCGTTCTTATCCTTGATTTGATTTGGCTTTCGTCCCTTTCCGTATTTTCAAATTTCCAAATTTGATCGCTTGACTTTATTTTTGAAAACTTTAATTTTGAAATCTTTGTTTTAATGATTTTGCGAAATTCACAGTTTTCATTTTAAATCAAGGATTTGAAATAAGCTTATTTTCATAGTTTCAAGAGCATGCTTTTACATAATTTTTAAGGTGTTTACACATATCATGTAGGGCTCCTAGTTGGATTTTAAGAGAGAGAATTCAAGAGAAACTTTTGATCTTCTCGTTATATGTTTTATCTCTATAATAACAAATAAAAGAAAGCCCGTCAAATTAAAAAGAAAAAACTTTAATCAAAATGTCCTTCGTCACAAATGAAGTTTACGCGCTTCACAATGTACAAATACGTTTATATTTCTGCAATCCCAATGTAATATTGCACGCAGTAAGAGTCTAACCAACGTAATTCTGAGATATCTTTCTGTTTTGCAGAAGTATTTCTGTAATTCCGATCTTTTCTGTTATATGACAATATATGTATGTTTTCCATATAATATCAACAGAATGTTTAGAATTATATGAAAAGGAAACAAGACTTCAAGTCTTCAATATGACCAGAGGTCGGAAGAGAGAGTACATACTAGAAATCCGGCAGACAGCGTTGGCTGAGGGCGAAAGTGGTTGGCGGCCGTGGCCAAACACCGGTCGCCGGTCGATGCGGTTGTGAGTCATGATTTCCTCAAATGCTTGGACCTTCATGCGAAGAAGTAAGGACGATTGATGAGACAGTGAATTTTTTTCTTTTGTTTTTGAGGCATACGGTCCCAAAATGGAAAACTCTAGGAAAACATTTTCAGGGGTTTCCGTTTCCATTTCATATGTGAACAGGAAACCTCTTCTATGCGACACAATTAACGATTGTGGACCCAAGTGATGATTTTGAAAATTACGGCATACCAAGTTTGTAGATTTTGGTCAAACTATATGGTACTAATGTGGACTTTTCTCAAAATAAAGTTAAACAATAATTGTTACAGTCAATCATAATAAAGCAAGAATTATAAGCAATATCTACAACACTTAATTCTAATGATCGACTATATAGTGGTCAATGAGATATCATTCACATGCCGTAAACAATAAATGCTCTTAAAAAGTATAAAGTTTATTCTAGTGACCCTTTTAAATTTGAATTACAAAAAGAAGGGAAACTATTTTTTTTGTGGTTACAAGAGGAGGCCGAACCCTACCGCACACCGACACATGCACCTTCTGCCAGTCGAACTCCCATCAGCAGCAACACTGCTTCCTTTACGTATATGGTTCTGCCACACGCAGTAAAAACAACTAAAACCTTTGCATTTGTATATCTTGCTTCTATGTTGAGGTCGCAAATCAGGTCAACTTGTTGTGTTTAGGTGGAGTCACTTTTAAGTTGAGATAAAAGAACATATTGACTCAGACCTGACGAGATAACTTTAAAACGTGTCTTTGTGATGAACAAAATAATTATTTTATATAGCACCTAAAAGATAAGGAAAAACCCACTAAAAAAGCTTCAAAATGATAAAGAAAAAGTGAAAAAAAGATATGAATACAAAATAGAATATATTAATATTAAGTAGTTGAGTTAGGTGCAATATACTAACAAAAAACTAGAATACACAAACTGAATCGTATACACACATGTACTCTCTTTCTTTCTCTCTCTCTCTCTCTCTCTTTATATATATATATATATATATATATATATATATATAGCTTAAGTGATATGTAAATTGGCCCAAGACCTGTATCTCTCATTGATTCATGGTCATTGTTGTTAAGTTCTATCTTTGTTAGAGAGAGGAAGAAGGAGAGCACTGAAGAAGTTAGTCACATGCTAAGGCTCTCGACTCTTGTTTGACTCCAGGAGTATATATAGAGAGAGACATGTCACATCACATGGTTGTCTCATTGGTGAGCTACAAAAGCTTAGAGAAAACGATAGGCAACAAACTAAAGCTAGCTACTTTTTCATATTTTATACATAGATCGACTAACCTAACAAATTCATGAGTCACGACCCATCCTTAAATTTTGAATTTAAAACAAACGTGGTTTAATATTCATTTAACTACCTGCTAAGAGAACGTAATATTTTTTAGTAACAGGTAGTTAACGTGCATCATTTGGTGGTTATATATATTTCTTTCATAGCTCATATTCCTTATAAAACTACGCCTCTCTCTCTCTCTCTCTCTCTCTCTCTCTCTCTCTCTCGCGCGCGCGCGCGTCTCATCTCATGCAGCAAGTTTGAGGGCCACAACTCGTGTGTTGGCCCCCTCACATACCCAGCTGTGAATCGTGGGCGGGCCTAACCGTAGCTTGGCCCTACGAAACGGAAGGCACACCCGTGCCTGTCAAATGTAATTAGAATCAAAACGTGTTGTGCTTTTTCCTTTTGAATTAGAATGAACCAATCACGCTATGATGAGTGGGTTTTTTTAACCTTTCCACCAACGATTGCTTTCATTGATGAATGAAGTAGGAGGCTCACTCAGCAGCGTACAAGTATGAAACAATAGAGCCTTCCTCACAATCATAAGAATCAGCGATGTATTTGAAGATGATCATGTAGACCCCGGGAAGACCATGTAATTGAAATTCAGCTGCAAGTTTGCATGCTAAAGCAGCAATGGCTTCAACTGATGGTATCTCTCCTTGGAAGACCTTCTGGTTCCTGGCGCACCATAAACGCCAAATGCCGAAAGAAATCAGCTTAAAATTATCTTTTCAGCAACGGGTACCTTTGGTGGACAGATATAATCCACGACTACTCTCGAAACTCTGCATCATATTGAGGAAGCAATTGTAAATCCAATCTCATCTGTCTCCACACAGCAGATGCATATAAGCACAATAATAACCTGTGAACCACAGTTTCCTGCCAAGCATTACAGATAACTGAATTGAAACATTGATGAAGATGAAATCGGACTGGCAAACCCTTATATTGTGATTTTCAAATGAAAATGCGAACTTTGTTGGCACTCGTGAACTCCAAATGCTAGACCAATGTTGTTTGCAGCCAAATTTGGCGCTTGAGTTGGAGAAGGATTCAGTGTCTTCAAAAGCAATTTGTAGCCTCAAAGACTGAAAAAGTCTTCTTGGCTTCATAAACCCATTCAAGTTTTGATACAGTTGAGGGAAAATGTGCGTTCGAAAAATAGCTGAAGCAGTTGGTTCGAGAAAAGAGTTCCTGATGAGACCGACATCGCAAATACCCGTTGTTGACATGAGCTGGTTTACAACTATCAAGTGGGTCCAAGATGTGTTGCTGAGGAATAGTCAAGGGAAAACGAAAACTTCCCGGTAGCCATGGATTCGTGGCCACTTGAACAACGTTGGTTCCTCGTTTAATTGTCCAGTAAATGCCTCTTTCAGAGATCGATTTACCTTCTAGGATGATCCTCCAAGCCCAAGATGCTCCTCTTTTTGGTGGCGCTTCCATGAAACTAGAATGGTGGACACACTTATGCTTAAAAACATTGAAAAACAAGGAGTGGTCTCCTTCAGCAACCGCAAGCACTGGTTTAAAAGAAGGCTTCTACTAAAAACCAAGAAGTCTTTAATAAGGCTTCTTTGATTATTAGCGAAGGGGTTTAGATAGACCCCCAATCAGTTACCAAAAGATTCTGTGTATGGTGGTACTCACAGAAATGGACGCCAATCAGCTGGATTGTCCCTCCAACAGAAAGAGCTAGATTGAGTGTGGTGGCCTTCAGTGATGTTACTAAAATGAGTTGCTTTACACGTTATTGAAAACCCTAATTTTGATAAGGGGCATGTTGGTTAACAATAAAATTAGAATTTCTAAAGTCCTGTTTGATCTTTTCTACGAGCATAGTAGATCTTGGATCGAGTCGGTGGACAATGTTGTTGTAGTGACACTGATGGTATTGGACTACGCGAGGTTCTAGACATGTTTGGATCCAGTTCATTGAGAACCATGAGTTGGAAGTGAAGCATAACCAGGCTGGATTGAATTATAGTTTGGAATTAACAGTTGGTTTTGGTTACAGTTCTATTTTCAAACCTAATACTGACTAAAACAAGGCAAAAATTTTGAGAAAAAATAAAAGAGGTCGAAGTGAAGGGTTGAACTGTCGGTTTCAGTTCTATGGAACAAGGTACTTAACTGAACGAGGTGTTTTCAGTTCGGTTATGATTCTAGACCCGGTTTAACTGATTTTAGTCCGGTCAATTTTGGTTCAAACCACTGAAGTGACTCGGAATAAGACATTGTCTAGAGGTGGAGCAACCAAAGCACAATCGATATTTGACAATCCAAGAAAGTCCCAAACTTGCAACCATTGGTACTTTTCAAGAATAGCTTTGCTTAGTGACACTAACGTCATTTTTTGTTTAATTTACTGAAATGAAAGAAAAGCTCTTAAGTCATGACCTTAGAGTCAAATTTTAAAACTCATAATTAAAGATGATAATACAATAAATTTTTTATTATGTACACTCACTTATTTTTCTTTTTTAGTTACAAGGAAAGGTCTAACTCCCCACCAACAGCAACCGTGTTAGAATGCTTTGTCATTAAGCTAAGTACTCCCACTTATTCAAATACGGGCTAAAGGGCAAATTCCTCTGTGAACTGCTGTCATTGGAAGGAACAAAGGTACTCCTGGTCAATCTTTTCTTTTACAATTGGAGGCTGAGACTAACACATGCATACACTCCTAAAAATCGAACACGCCACCTGCAAGACAGCTTAAAAGCACTGCACCGGTAAACTAACGCTCTGTTGCCACAATTGGTCAATCTTCCAGCTTCTTTAAATGTCAAGAATTTACATTAGTGCAAAAACCGGAAAGCCCTAAAGCACCAGTTTGTTAGGCACATTAAGAAATAATTAAAGAAATGCCAAAAAACAAAGGGTCCTACGATCGGACCGCAATTTACTCAAGAAAAATTTGGCACACTCAGGCATCAACGTGAGTAATTATTAAACAAATGACCTGGAAAGCGATTGGAATCCTCAACATGCTATATACTTAAAATAAGAATAGAAATAAATTGGGCAGGTGGTGATGGAGAGAGAGAGAGATTTTTCTCTATGTACCCTGCTCTCTGTTGTGGTAATAACTTTATTAATTAATAATTCCACTCAAAAACCTTGATCAATGAATAGCGTCCTTTCTCACTACTGCGTCTTCACTCATCACCACCACAGTAATTCCTCCCCTCTCTCTCTCTAGTTGCCTTTGCCAGTTAAATGAGGGGTGGGTGGGAGGGTCAGTACAAACAAAGTGAAGCAAAAGGGAAGGGAAAGAAAATCCGTCCCCCAATTAGAAAAAAGCAGATTTGGGATCCTTGAGGAATGAAACCAGAAAAGGAGCTGAATCTCTAGCACAAGAGAGAGAGAGAGAGAGAGAGAGAGAGAGAGAGAGAGAGAGAGAGAGAGAGAGAGAGAGAGAGAGAGAGAGAGAGAGAGAGCGGGAGATGCCCCTAACGAGATACTTGATTCGGAATGAGTACGGTTTGGCAGATCCAGAGGTGTACAGGGGAGTGGAGAAGGATGACCCAGAGGCGTTGCTCGAAGGAATCGCCATGGCCGGACTCATCGGCATCCTCAGGCAGCTTGGTGACCTCGCTGAGTATGTCCTCTTCCCTCTCTCTCTCTCTCTTGTCGTATTGCTTGGAGATTGTGGGATGGCTCCCTGTATCTCCTCTTTTCTGTTTCTATTGGTGGTGATTTGTTGATACTGAGCGTTTCTGCAAAACCCATTATTTTGTTGCGGAAACTCCTTGAGATACTGCCTCGGAGAAGGTCGATTTTGTTGGTTTCCTTGGTGAGTGATGGCTGTTGCGTAACATGATGAATCTGCCCCTTAATTTTCCGATCTTATTCGTGACATATTGGTAGGCATTTTAAGCTGTGTGATCATTTGGATGTTGTAATTTTTTTTTATTTGGATGATGTGTGGCGTCAAATTGAAGATAAATGAGAGAGAAAGTGGTTTGGACATTTTGGAAAATGCAGCTCAGGGAGGTGTCAGAATTTGGAGTGAGCCGGAAAACAAAAATATAATGTTGGTTTTTCAGTAAATTGCTAATCTCACAGAAGATTGGGCTCAACCGCGAGCAGAATGGCAACTAAATAATGGTACCCAAACTCACTTAGTGTGGGAAATCTTGATTTTTGTTGGAATGCATATGAACATCTGGGGCAAGTTCCGTCAAACTGGCTACAATCATTGGCTACGTACTTGGAATGTTGTGAGCAATATATATTTGGTATTGCCTGGATGTTGCTGACAGCTTGGATGGTGGTGCTCCACCATAGATTTAGTTACCCTGCATTTCCATCACACTTCTTATATCGTTCTCTTGCATTATTCAGAACATACTCTTCAGTAGCGTGTCATAATCATAGAGTAGGTAGTCCTTTTCATGGAAAACTCCCTGGCTAATGTGGATGTCCAGTAATTTTGTGTGGCTTTATAAAGAACAATTTTGGTATGCAGATAGGTCGATTAGAGAAAATGTTGAGAAAGACAGTGCTTGGATGGTTGATGGAAAGCGAGAGAGGAAAGTGAATCAGATCTGTGAAATTTATAATGCAGACAGAGAAAACCATTTCTAGGATAAAAAGTCATGAGATTTAAGTCTACTGAACTTATCTGTTGTTGAAATGATCATAATACTAAAAAAGTAGCTAAATGAGGTTAGGCACCGAGAAGGATTAGGTGGGAATGGCACCAGCATGGCAGTTGCCATCATAACTAGTTAATAGAAAAATGTTGTGAAAAGGAAGCCATTATAGCAATAACAGTACAATCTTAACTTATAAAAGAAAGGGAAGAAATAAGGAATCTAGACTCATAAGTCTTACCATGGAATTGAAGTGGGTTAAAGCAAAATGTGATGCAAAATCCGCTATAATTTTAGCAGACAATGTTGAGAAATGAACTGACAAGACAACTGCTAGTTCAGCTCGTTCTTGACATCCTTGATGTTTGGTGCACTCAGTTAATCCATAGAGCATGAGCTAACTCGTCATAGTAGATGATTGGAGTGTGAAATTTTTCTTAGTTATAATGTTTAGGCGGGATCACCTTTGGACTTGAATTTTAAATATGTACAAGAACTCCTATGTTGTTGATAAGAAGTAGCAACTTACAACAACAACAACAACAACAACAACAACAACAACAACAACTAAGCCTTTTCCCATACTAGACGGGGTCGGCTACATGGATTCTTTGTTTCCACAGATCCCTATCGTGTGCCATGTTAGGAGTTAACTCCCAATAAGCTAGATCATTCTTTATTATTTCTTTCCAACACTTTTGTGGTCGTCCTCTACCTCTTTTAATACTTTTCAAATTTAGTTTTTCTAACCTTCTTACAGGTTCTTCTTTGGATCTTCTTTCTATATGTCCAAACCATCTTAAACGATGTTCTCTCATTTTATCCTCTATTGGTGCCACTCCTAATTTGTTTCTAATAACCTCATTATGTATACGGTCTTTTCTTGTATGACCACTCATCCATCTCAACATCTTCATTTCTGTCACAGACATCTTTTGTACATGTTGATGATTAACTGCCCAACACTCAGAACCATAAAACATGGCAGACCTAATTGCTGCTCTATAATATTTACCTTTTAATTTTAATGGTATCTTCTTATCACCAAGAATACCAGATGCTCCTCTCCATTTTAACCAACCAGCATTTATTCTATGTGTAACATCTCCATCAATTCTTCCATCACTCTGAAAAATTGACCCTAGGTATTTAAAACTTTCCTTTTGGGGAATGCAATGTGTGCCAATTTTAATTTCTATGTCCTTTGAAGTAATCAAATGATCAAACTTACGTTCCATATATTCTGTCTTTGTTCTACTAAGTCGGAGGCCTTTGCTTTCTAATGTTTCTCTCCATAGTTCCAATTTTCTATTAACTTTTTCCTTAGGCTCCTCCACTAATACAATGTCATCTGCAAATAACATACACCAAGGTACTTCATCTTGAATATGTTTTGTTAACTCATCCATCACCATTATAAATAAGTATGGACTTAAAGTTGATCCTTGATGTAACCCAATATTAACCTCAAAGAAGTCAGTCGTTCCTTCATGAGTCCTCACACATGTTTTTGTACCATCATACATGTCTCTTATAAGGTTAAGATATGTCAATGGGATACCTCTTTTTTCCAAAGTTCTCCAAAGAAGCTCCCTCGGTACCCTATCATAAGCTTTTACTAGATCAATAAATATCATGTGAAGGTCTTTCTTTTTAAGTAGCAACTTACACAATAGTAAAAATTCAAAACACAAAAAGTTGCATCTATCTCAAAAGCAGTCAAACCAAAACCTAAATAACCTAAATTTCAAAGTGAAACTACTGAGCACTAAACTTTTTTTTAAAGTCTATATATCCTTTAATACCACTTTTTGTGTGGAAATTTTTTCATGGTCCTTGGCTTCATTTTGTTGGAGCATAATATTCTTGGAATATATCGATGTATAGGAGATGGGCCTATATGCTGCCATGGACCTTGCCGTGACATTGTGTGCACTTATGGTCATTGGTGCAATGATATTACCTTGGTATGATGCAAGGCCCTTTTACTTGTATTTATTCCTCATTATCTTAAAATCAGAAGCAATCCTTAGAAATGTGATTTTTTGATCTTTTAATATAGCCATTGGTTCTAATAAGATATAAAAAGAAGGAGGCCATGTTACCACTCCAACTTGACATGGACTTGTCACTAGATTCATTCTTCTTGCACCCACTCCCTATCAAATTACTATCATTTATCTGCTTCTGCTCTTGAAAAAAATGTGACTTTGCAGCTTGTTGTTTCTCAACTTCACCTGCAGTAGCCTGTAGTTTTTACTTAATGAAAATTGGTACTGGTTTGCATGGTCTGCCCCTATGACTTGGCCAGTAGTAACGTAGTATTATATCCAATCCACTGTTTCAAGTACCGATTTGGGCCCATATCATGAAACTAAACCAATGATATGAGTGGCATTTATTGTATCATAAGTATCATACTTTTAGAGGAAAAGGAAAAGCTCCAAAATTTGAAAAGACTCCCAAAGTTAGTACTACTGAGCAAACACTAATTAATGGCACAAGGAGCTAGTACTTGGCTAAGGGGTGGACTCAAAAGGAATCTTAATATTGAAGGTCTCAAGTTGGATACGTAAGGGCATGCATTATGTCTGGTGGGGTTACGCCAAACCCAGCTTGCTTATCAAAAGAAAAGTAATAATGATAAAAGTGTTGGTCTTATAATCCATGTCTCCCCATTTATTCATCATTTTTATCATGCATGTGTGAATGGGAATACAACAATGTCACTTCTCTAAACTAATTTAAATGGTTGTGACTTTCAAACATCTATTGTACTGACAATGTTGGGCATTGTATCACATTCAAATTCTGAGATGATTCTTAATATGATGGATTTTACTTTAGAGGATACAACCACAGAAACTGCATTTATTACCATTCTATTTCCTGATGAACTGACGTGCAATAACTAAGTGGGACCAATATTATAAGAGGCCATTAGGAATCATAGGAGTCAAATAAGGTTTTCTTCACATAGGTTCCCTCCAAAATAACTCCCAAGGAAAAGGTTTCTTAAACTCTCTATTCATAACTAAGAGTGTGTGCAAAGCAGCCTTTAAAAGCCAGCTTTGTGAAAATCAAAATAGAGAAGATTATGGCCCTATAAAGGTGTATCAAATGTATTAAGTGATAGGTACAGTACGCATGAATGTACTTGGTTCTATTCAGGTATAATGCAGCTTTATTTATGAGTCTTGACTTGAGTATTATATCACATGCCAAGTGTGATATGCTTATTAAGGAACAAGAAAAGGAGCCTTTGCATGTTATTCAGGGATCTAGAAAATGCCTTATGGAACCAAGAGATATCCTTTTGAAGTTTAGAAAAGAGGACTTCTTATGTATTAACTCTTATTAAGGACATGTATGATGGAGTAACAATTTATATGGAAGACTCGTGAGGGAATAACCGATTTCTTAGTTGTTAATATTAGAGTACACCAAGAGTTAACACTAAGCCTTATCTATTTGCTTTGGTTATGGATGAACTAACGAAGCACATTCATGATGCAGTGCCTTGGTGAAGTGTTATTTGTAGATGACATTGTATTGGCTTATAAGATGAGAAAAGGAATTAATAATAAATTTGGATTATAGAGAGAACCATAGAAACTGAGGGCTTTCGGCTTAGTAGAACCAAGAAATAATATGTGAAATGTAAGTTTGATTTGGCAACTAAAATGAATGATGCAGAAGTGAAAATCGACACATATTACATTCCCAAGATAAATGCCACTAAAGATCAATGCTAAATATTGTAGACTTACAGTAAGACCAACAATTCTACTTGATGCTGAGTTTTGGGCAGTTAAGAATCAACATATTGAAAAATATACCACTAAAGATCAATGCTAAATATTGTAGACTTACAGTAAGACCAACAATTCTACTTTATGCTGAGTTTTGGGCAGTTAAGAATCAACATATTGAAAAAAATGTCTAGCAAAAATGAAAAAGTTGAGGCGGATGTATGGCTATACACAAAAATGCATAATCCATAACGAGGTTATTAGAGAAAAGGTTGGTATAGTACCAACAGAACATAAAATGAGAGAGATGCGACTGAGGTGGCTTGGACACTTATGGATGTGATCAGATAAAGCTCCAGCGAGAAGGTTTGAGAAATTGGATAGTGAACACTTTAAAACATACAAACGAAGACCTCTCAAGTGTTTAAAGGAAACAATAAAACCTGGTCTTTCTGTTTTTAGAGTTGTTAGTATAGCACTGAATCAAGCTCTAAGGTGACTACCAATACATGTGGCAGATCCCACTTAGTGTGCAAAATGGTTTTGGTTTTCGAGTATGTGGCAACTTGAAATATATAATTTTACATTTTGAAGTTCAATAGGTGCATTTTTTGGTTTCAAGCTATTGATTTGACTGATGTTTATTTATGCTCAGTTAGTTTAGTTGGTCCATATTTTGTTACAGTTGGGCTGATTTTAGAAACTGTAACATCTCACTATGTGATATACATGTTCTCCTGGCTGAAAGTATTTACTGGGTTGTTCACTGACATTGGCTTTTGTAAATTTCAATAGGTTTGCAGCTGAACTTTTCCATGACTTGCATGAAGAAATAATGGCTACATCAGCAAGAGGACATGGTCTTGTTATTCGTGTTCGACAGCTGGAGGCTGAGTTGCCTTCTGTAGAGAGGACCCTACTAACACGCACCAATCATTTAAACTTTGCTTACAGTGCAGGTTAGAATATCTCTTACCCTTTTTCTGTCTTGTTCTTTTCTTTTGTTACCTGACCAAATCGGTTATGACTTCTATCAGACTCTGTTTAGGAAACTGTGGCTACTTTATTCCACGCTTATATTAATCAGTTTCCTCCATGATTCTTATACATTGTTGTTTTACCCTTGTTATTTAATTCTTTTTGCTATGAAGGCTGTTTTTACATGAAAGCCATAATTTTCAGGCTAGGTTTCTTATTTTTTGGTATTTTTGGGATGCATAAAAAACACCTTGGGAGGTTGTTTTCTACGGTGTTATATTGTCAAATGTCTTAATAGGTCTGGAAATGCACAAGTATGTGCATGTCATAACCTTGGAATTTGATTGCATTGTTGCTAGTCTTATGTTTTTGTTATAATTGTGGGTCCTTTATCCTTACATGGATGCCTGTGGACATACGATATGCGGTTAGGTAGAAGCCACTAGTTTACAAACAGAATGCATAAAACCGGAGACCAAAAGGGGATCAATCTGGTAGTATATTTTCCTGCATTTATCTACCATCTAGTTATCAATAGCATATGCCATAATAGTTGCTATAGCACTTTAATGGATCTGTTATAAATTGGTCATCATTTGACTGCTATATTTTTATTTGGCGGTGCGATTTAAACTTGTGAAATCGTTTGCTGTGTGTCTACGATATCTGCTGCTAAATCCACTATCTGCCTGCTAAGTCAATTTAATGGCAGCTATACACTCATTAAATGTGTTCTATGATTGCTAAGTTCATGATATAAGCCACTTTTCGAGGCCATTATATACTCTGAACCTTACAAAATATTTTTAGTTTATATCAATTAATTTTAATTGATATAAACTTACCGGCACTAAAGCACCGGATCCCATAAGAACCCCGAAGTTAAGCATGCTTGGGCGAGAGTAGTACTGGGATGGGTGACCTCCTAGGAAGTCCTCATGTTGCACTCCTAAAAAATATGGGAAAAGGCTTAGTTGTTGTTCTTGGAGCCTTCTGGCTTTCTTCTTGGGGGTAGATTGATAATATCTCAAGTGTTGGTTTTTATCAAAGCTTCTAAGTCACTTTGCAATTTGCATGGCTTCTTTTCACTTTGAAGACTGATTTGCCTCCTCAACAATTTTAGATATATGATGTAACTTTGCATTCATCTTTTATAGTTTGATAAAGTATTGTAGTAGGATGCATATCGAGAGATTGTATGAAGGGTACATTTTTTTTTCTTTTCTGAGGGCAACGGGAAGATCATGATTAGGTTGTATAGGCTAATTGTGCTGCAACGATTCAAGACAAGACTGATTTGAATTCGAGAAAGGTTCATTGGTCATGAGAGCTTGAGAATTGGGCATCATGACCTTCTTTTCACCATGGGTATAAGCTTCATTTCCTTCGTGTTTGCTTCGGTCCATGCACTCTCATTGAACTCAAACTCTACATTGGTTGGACTGATAGGTAAAACAAAGATATGTTGTTATTGGACCAATAAAGATACATTTAATGGCCTTAAGATCCAGTTTATCTCTGACATATGAATGAACATGGACATAACAAATACACTCTAAAATTCGAGGTGAAACATGCAACAATATGTTTTCAGGATTAAGAGCTTTGGATGGTGACTCCCCACTTAAGACAAAACTAGGCATCCTATTGATGAGATAGATAGATATAAGAATTGTGTCACCTCAATAAGATTTTGAGACATTACACCTAATAACCAGTATTCTAGAAACCTAAAGAATATGTTTATTATTCCTTTCAGCTACACCATTTTGTTGTAGGGTATTAGGATAAGTTGTTTGGTGCATAATGTCGTGTTTATGAAGGTAGTCTTTTAACCAACATGACATATATTCACTCCATTATCTAAGTGAAGGGCTTTCAAGGAAGAATGAAATTGAGTCTTAATAAATTTATGGATTGCAGGAAATATTATAAAATATATAGATTTCATTAGATAAAGCAAAGTAAAGCGTGTACAGTCATCAATGAAGGAAACAAAATATTTATAACTATTCAAAGAAGTAATGGGACTAGGACCCCAAACATCAGATTGAACTGACTCAAAAGGTTTAGAAACTCTACTATATAAAAAGGAGGCTCAATGATGTTTTGCCTTCTGGCACACATCATACTAGAGAACTACATTATTGGGTTCGCAAGAGATTCATGGGGCTATATTTTTTATCTTTGATAGTGGCAGATGGCCCAATCGATTATGCCATAACTTGATTTCTTCTTCGATTGTCATATCTTAAAGACCACTCACTGATGGTATATTCTGAAATTCTTTGAGGATATAAAGTCCTTTAGCTACTATGCCTAAAGATCTTTCCTATCTTCAGATCCTATAAGACACAACCAAAAGGAGAGAAGGTTATAGAATAATTTAGGTTTTCTTATCAAAGAGCTTACAAATCACAACAACTAAGCCTTTTTCCATACTAGATGGGGTTGGCTACATGGATTCTTTGTTTCTACATAGCCTTATCATGTGCCATGCTAGCATTTCATTTAATATAAACTGAATAATTCTTTATAGTTTCTTTCCAACACTTTTATGGTCATCCTCTCTCTCTTTTAACATTTTCACAATCTAATTTTTCATATCTTCTTACTAGAGCATCATTTGATCGCCTTTCTACATGTCCAAACCATCTTAAATGATATTTACCCATGTTAATGATTAATTGCTTAACACTCAGAACCATAAAACGTGGCAAATCTAATTGTTTCTCTATAATATTTACCTTTTAACTTTAATGATATCTTCTTATCACATAGAATATCTGATGTCCCTCTTGATTTTATCCAACCGACATTAATTCTGTGTAATATCTCCATCAATTGACCCTAAGTATTTAAAACTTTCCTTGTGAGGGATGCACTGTATGCTAATCTTAATTTTTAGTAGCAAAATGTAATGTTATCTGTATTGTACCGTATCGTACGAGACGGTGTGATACATATTATATCGTGGAATGCCACGATAAGATACAGGCTTCTGTATCACCCAACCGAAGTTATCGTGCCGTATCGTGCAATACGACATCGTAACTAGTCTAGCTTATAATTTTTTTGGTGAGTTTCTGGCCTCAGTTTGCCTCTCTTCACTTCTCCCTAAGGCATCCTCTGGTATGCTTTGTGATGACAAGTTGCATGCATGTAACATGTAAAATCGAGTTAGTTTATAAGAATTTTATTGAATAAGAATAATTTATAAACAAATAATATGACAAAATCATTTCCCTTTCTGTTGCTAACTTTTAGGTATATTTCTGCCAACAGTTTCTAATTTCATGAAATCGCAAACAATGAAGAACAATTTGGTTGCCTTAGTTCATTGAGTGGGCATTTTACAGCTTCACTATTTTAGGGTTCACCTTATACGAGTTCCATTGAGTTGAACATGATCAGTGTGTGTGAGGCTTAGCTCAGTCTATGAAGTGAGCATGTCATCATAGTTACACATCGAAATTTCCTATTTTGATCAAGCAACTCAGAAGTAATCAGATGACCTGATTTTGGCTCACAGGATCCATCCACCATCCTTCTATTTTAAACCACCTCAAGCATTAGTTAAAAAGCTAGTCTCTAGTAAGAGAAAAAGAGGATATCATCAAGTAACAATTCACATCACTGGGGTGGCAGACTCAATAATCAAAGAAATGGAGCTCATCATTTTGCTCATATATGAAAATGAGCAAATGTGCCAACTACATGTACAAAGATAGCAGTTTGTTAATTTTGATATATTAGAGGAATGAGAAAGAATTGTGCAACCCTTGTTAATTTTGATATAAGAATAAGGGAGACATTCAAAATTGTGTGAATTATCGAGGTATCAAGTTAATGAGCCATACTATGAAATTGTGGGAAAGAATTATCGAACGTAGGTTAACACAAGTATCAAGTACAACAGACAACCAATTTGGATTCATGCCAGGCAGAAGCGATTCACCTTTTGAGACGTTTTATGGAACATTTTAGAGCAAAAAAGAAAGACCTTTACATGATATTTATTGATCTAGAAAAAACTTATGATAGGGTATCGAGGGAGGTTCTTTGGAGAACTTTAGAAAAAAGAGGTATCCCATTGACATACATTAACCTTATAAGAGACATGTATGATGGTTTAAAAACATGTGTGAGGACTCATGAAGGAATGACATACTTCTTTGAAGTTAATATTGGGTTACATCAAGGATCAACTTTAAGTCCATACTTATTTATAATGGTGATGGATGAGTTAACAAAACATATTCAAGATGAAGTACCTTGGTGTATGTTATTTGCATATGACATTGTATTAGTGGAGGAGTCTAAGGAAAAAGTTAATAGAAAATTGGAACCATGGAGAGAAACATTAGAAAGCAAAGGCCTCTGACTTTGTAGAACAAAGACAGAATATATGGAATGTAAGTTTGATCATTTGGTTACTTCAGAGGACATAGAAATTAAAATTGGCACATGTTGCATCCCCAAAAGGAAAGTTTTAAATACCTAGGGTCAATTTTTCAAAGTGATGGAAGAATTGATGGAGATGTTATGCATAGAATTAATGCTGGTTGGTTAAAATGGACAAGAGCATCAGATATTCTTTATGATAAGAAGATACCATTAAAGTTAAAAGGTAAATATTATAGAGCAGCAATTAGGCCTGCCATGTTTTATGGTTTTGAGTGTTGGGTAGTTAATCATCAACATGTACAAAAGATGTCTGTGACAGAAATGAAGATGTTAAGATGGATGAGTGGTCATACAAGAAAAGACCGTATACATAATGAGGTTATTAGAAACAAATTAGGAGTGGCACCAATAGAGGATAAAATGAGAGAATATCGTTTAAGATGGTTTGGACATATAGAAAGAAGATCAAAAGAAGAACTTGGAAGAAGGTATGAAAAACTAAATTTGGAAAGTATTAAAAGAACTAGAGGACGACCACAAAAGTGTTGGAAAGAAACAATAAAGAATGATCTAGCTTATTGTGAGTTAACTGCTAACATGGCACACGATAGGGATCTGTGGAAACAAAGAATCCATGTAGCTGACCCCGTCTAGTATGGGAAAAGGCTTAGTTGTTATTGTTGTTGTAGAGGAGTGGATTATGGAAGATAATAAAGAAAATGCAGTCCTAACCGAAGAAAACATTACGTGGATTAATTTAGAAGGAGTGCAACAACATCATCAAGGAGATGAAGATTTTGATTTTGAAGCAGAAGGTGGTGAGGATGTTCAGCAAGGAGAAGATGATGATTATTTAGTTGATGATCCTGATTATAATATGTAAATGTAAATGTATTTTATTTTTTGCTTCAAAATATGTAATTCTTTTTCAATTATTGAACGGTGAATGATGAATATGTACTAATATTTACTAAACTTTGCATTATATGAATTCTTTGTAATTATCATATTTTTTTTCTATTTTTTTTGGATTTTTACTATTTTTTAGTATTAAATTATGATACACTACGATACGATACGTATCGTGGACCAAAATGATACACGATATGATACGTGTCGAATAATGCTGCCAAAATGATTAAACTTACATTCCATATATTGTGTCTTTATTCTACTAAGTCAAACACTTTTACTTTCTAACGTTTCTCTCCGCAGTTCCAATTTCCTATTGACTTTTTCCTTAGACTCATCCACTAATACAATATGATCTTCAAATAACATACACCAAGGTACTTCATGTTGAATATGTTTTGTTAGCTCATTAATGACCAATATAAATAAATTTGGACTAAGTTGATCTCTGTTGTAATCCAATATTAACTTTAAAGGAGTCTGTCATTCCTTAAGCTTACAGATCACAAATTCACAAAAAAACTAAGAACATGAAGAATGAAAGTTAGATTTAAAAATATAGTTTCCACATTTCCTTTTCCAACCATTGAAGTATGAGAACCATCAACAAGTTTGATTGGCTCTCTGATATTTAGAAATTGATAATTAGAAAAACAAATTTTCTCTCCAACCTTTCGAATCTACGACCCATATTTTAGGAACAGAAGTGGTGGGATTACCATTCACCATAAAAGAAGTGTGAGCCATTCTAGCTTGGGATTTAAGTAGATGTGTGTTCTCCAAGTTAGACCTTCTATATGTTTCATCAACTCAGTTATAGTATTTATATATGTACTTTCTGATGGTTTCTTCATGGTATCGGTATAGCATGCATTATTCTTTATAGTCTTAGGCTTACCAATTAAATCCAAGTATTGTTCCTTTGTATGTCAACTCTTATCACAATGGGATTATCTTAATTTATCTTTTTAATTATTAGATATGGTGCCACAACCCTTGCCTAGGTTACCATATCCCTCTTCTTTTGATTTGTTGGTTTTGATTCATCACATCCTCCTTTTCAAGTCTTCTTCCGTCTTCATCTCTTAAAAGTAAAGAATAGAATGTGCCTAATAAAGATAATTCTTCTCTTTCTAGGATATTGACCTTCAGAGCATCATAATCTAAATATACTTCGCATAACAAATCAAATATTTTATGTTTTTTGTTTATTCATTCCTTTCCTTTTGAGCACATAGTACATTTGATACGTGTATAACATTGTAGTTCATCCCATAGGTCACGTAGTTCCGCATAGTACTCGCTTATTATTCGACCTCCTTGTCTATATTTTCATATTTTTTCTGGTATCTCATATTGTAGCCATGTTGTAGAAATCCGACGAAGTTTTACGCTGGCTGTCGGAAGCCTAACACAACCCTCCTCCTTTATCCGGGCTTGGGACCAACCCCGTCTAGTATGGGAAAAGGCTTAGTTGTTGTTGTATCTCATATTGTAGCCATATTTTTTTCCTCGAATAAGCTTAATGAACAATCTTTCAAATTTTTGTAGTAGATTCTAAATACATAAAAGTTCTACCTAGTGATGGTACCATCAATTGGATCCGTCATGGCGACACCAATGCATCCTCTTTTCTCCACTTTAAATAGGTGGAATTACTCTCATGTGGACATTGTTCATCTGTAAGAAACTCTCATCTTCATCTAACAAGAACGACTGATTCAATAGATCTCATTCATTCAAGATAATTTCTGCAATCAAGTTTATTCCTCTAGCAAGAACTGCTAACTCAATAGATCTTACCCATTGAAGATAATTTCTCAAGTTTAACATTGGTGATATGAAAATGTTCTATCTTTGTTCCTACCTGTTTTTCATACATTTGATAGGATACGTCTAGGATCTTGCCTTTATCGGCCATCCTCCCCCTTTTTCCGATTCTTCAATAAGGGGATATAAGCGAAAACTTCCACCACAGTCATGTTGCAGTTTGCATCATTTTTGTAACCAGGAAATGCACCAAATGTGCAGCAGCTTGTATCCTTCTTTTAGGAGATGGCTATATTCAATCAACATCTAGGATGATGAAAAATAGGGATCCACACCCTCAAGGACTTTGATACCATGTTGAAATCGGCAGATTTATTGGTAAAAATCAGCAAATATGCAGTACACAATCATAGAAGAAGAGAGGATAAAAATTGCTGATCTCTCTCAAGTTTTTATTAGGGTTAGTAATCTATTTATTGCACAAGGTCTTTATAACTTAAAAGACAGAGCTACCTTTGGTTAAGGATTGGATCAGATCCGTCCATATATGATCCACACATTTAACTCCTCAACAGTAGAACCCAACTTTAGAGCACTGGTAAATGATTCTGATGTGTGTATTGTTGGAAATGTGGTTGCGCAACGGATAATCAATAGTAGAAAACATTAATACTAGATGAAGAGGAAAAAACATGGAGATCGAAGGAGTGGGCGAACCTCCAATGGAGGCCACCCCCCCTCTTTCTCTCTCTTTTTTAATCTCAGACTCTTAACCCTAATACAACCTATCAGCCTAATGTAAAATGACCAAAATGCCCTCAATACAAAAAATTACCAAAATACCCTTAGTACTTCGGACAATTACAATAATACCTAAAAATATCAGAAATTATAAAACTAACACAAAGAACACTAGATATGCATATTCTTCAACACCCCCTCAAATTGGGAGTGAGATACTTCAAACTCCAAACTTGCCAAAATTTTTCATCTGTCTGCAACATTCTTCATCTGTTTTCATGACTGATCTGATCTTCAATAGCTTCTTTGGCTGCAACATCTTCAACTCAGCCTTTCTCGTTGATCTTCTCAAGTAGCATCTCTGGCTGCAATATAAACTTAGGCTTAACTTTCTTGACTGATCATCTAATGCAGCATCTCTGGCTGCAACATCAACTCAGCCTTCCTTGCTGATCATCTCAAGCAGTATCTCTAGCTGCAACATTAACTCAGCCTTCCTGGTTGATCATCTCCAGCAGCATCTTTGGTTGCAACATCAACTCAGCCTTCCTGGCTGATCATCTCATTCAGCATCTATAGCTGCAACATCAACTCAGCATTCCTGGTTGGTCATCAACATGACTTTCTTCACCACACGTGCACGAGCGATCTCTTCGGGCGAGCGATCTCTTCGAGGCTTCTGTAAAACAACTTGAACAATCAAGAACATATGGGTAGCACACGACCCTTCTATGGGTGTCGATTGCTCCCTCTCTTTTTCTTCTTCTCCATAAAGTGATTCGGTAACTACACTTTAAGTCTTTTTTTTTTACTCTTGAAAAAGCTGATCTTTTGTGATAGGAGGTATTACTCCACCATACACACTTCACACGACTTTTCTTATGCCCCTTCACATAGTGGCTGCAGTCGGTATGTTGGTTGGGTGCCCTCTCTCTACCACTCAAATAGCAGAATACAAACATCCAACTCATACTAGTTGGTCTGCGCCCCTTCACATGGTGACTGCAGCCGCTTTCCCAGCCCTCCTGACTGTTTACTTCAGCAACTCAAGGTTTTAATTTTCAGGCTTCTTGGTGATAAAACCACACTTCATACCAATCAATTCCTCAAGCCTCTTCTATGATTTGATCAGTCGTGCATATATAGTGAAAAAGATTGATTTTCTTGCATTCTATCTTTCTCTTCTATTTCCAATTCTGCTGTTTGACCAAATAAGAAGATACTTACTACGTACGACTTCATATTTTTCTGCATTTTTCTGAATTTTTTCAGCTCCTTGACTGTCAATTTTCCAAGCAATCTTCTTTGCTGCAACACTTAGCCTTTCTGGCTTTTCATTTCCAACAGCTTCATGGCTGCAATAACTCTTTAATTTAGCCTTTATGGCTGTCTTTTTCAACGACTTTCATAGCTGCAAATTTTTGCAACTTCAATGGCCTCAAATATAATCATTACTGCAGTCCTCATGACTGTGATCTTCACACAATTCAACATTGGCCAATTGCATGGTGTAAGATGCACGACCCTTTGTCATTCCACGGAGAGTGCTCACGTATTGAAACATTTCCACTAGTGGCACTAAAGCATCTACCACCTTGAGACCTCCAGGCTTATCTCCAAAACTGTTGATCTGGCCTCTCCATCTGGCCTCTCCTTGAGTAACCACTTCCACTTTCATAATGGGCTCCAACAATCTTGGACCTGCTTTGCGCACACCATCACGGAATGCACCTCAAGCTGCTAACTGGAATGCCAGCACTTGAATCAACATCATGGTAAGAACCATCAACTAACACTGCACACACATCTACAACAGGGTAGCCAGCAAGCACGCCATTGCTCATACATTCTTCCAGACCTGTCATCACACCAGGTATATATTCCTTTGGAACAGCACCACCCTTTATTTCACTCTTGAATTCATAACTCTTGCCAGCATCCATCGGCTCAAACCTCACAGTTATATCTGCAAACTGACCTTGTCCACCTGACTGGTTCTTGTGGACATATTTAACTTCTGCCACTCTAGAAATGCTTTCCCTGTAATTTACTTGTGGTGCTCCTACATTTGCTTCAACCTTATACTCCCTCTTCAATCGATCAACAATGATCTCAAGATGCAGTTCTCCCATACCTTCGATGACAATCTGATTAGTTTCATCATCTCTTGAAAAATGAAATGATGGATCTTCCTGAGCAAGCTTGATCAGTCCAGTAGCCATCTTATCAATGTCAGCTTTGGTTTTGGGTTCTATTGCAACTTTAATAACAGGATCTGGGAAATCCATCCTTTCAAGAACAACTGCATGCTCAGGATCCCAAAGGGTTTCACCTGTTATTGTATCTTTGAGTCCTGCAAGTGCAACTATATCACCTGTCAGTGCAACCTTCACATCCTCTCTACTATTGGCATGCATCTCTAGAAGTCTTCCAATCCTTTCTTTTGTGCCTCGGCCAGCCTACCAGTGTTCTGAGCCTTACAAAGCCCGTTGATGATAATGTTATATGTTGTCGATGAAGGCAAGCAAACAAACGAGGATCACTTTCAGACTCATTCACTATCTTTTGGCTAGGATATTCAACTTTTCTACCGAGTAAGTCCCAAAACTGTTCAGACTCTGAACCTTCCTTTTGTGGCTTGGATTGGATAGTTGGCTTGATAACATCCAGCTGCCTGTCCACAAACTCCTGGTCCTCTGCGGTGGTAAAGCTTCCAGATCAAGTGAAGACCGTAGAACCAGAATCCAATATATAACAGTATGCAGCCACCGGTTCAACTTGAATCGCTTGCATATTATCTGGTCCAGAACCTTGAACTCTAAAAAGAGTAATCCCATCTTCTGAGTACGTCTCATCAGTAATGTTCTTTTCATACACAATGTCAGATGCAGAGGCATGCAACTGTAGGTGCGGATTTTCAATTAGTATCATCCTCATTGATCTCTAACTTGCATTCACATTGAATCTCTGCGATTCTTCTTTTTAGCATACCCATACAATCTCGGATAGACTATATTTTCTATCCTTTTTTTTTGTAACAACTTTCTTTATCCAGATGATGGGCAGCAGTTGATTATTTTCTTTCCTAAAAAAATAGGATAATCCTTTCTTTTTTTTCTTATCCTTTCCACCAAATCAGGAAATTAAGTTTCCATAACTATCTTTCTGGTTCACTTTCTACAAAATAAGGAAATATAATTTGTAACTGCCATTTTCAGCATTTGAAATTCAAAAGAAATAAACTTACCCTTTTTTTAAAAGATTCAAATCTTCTTTTTCAGGATTTTGTGTAAACTCCCTTAAAAAAATCTGGAAAGAATGGGTCAGCCATCATTATTGCTTTTTTGCCAGCCAACACCTTCCTTTTTTCAAAATATCAGGCTATTTTGCAGGACTTGTTTCTTCTCCATCAAATCCAATATACTGTCTCTACGAGATTGTACTGTACACAGGAATAGAATGCTGCTTTGTCATCCTTGTTAACAAATTCATGTAATGCAACTTCCAATGTAGAATCCAATTTATGAATCTTGCTGTTTCTCAAGCATCTGGGAACAAAATCAAATCTATCTAGCCATAAAGATTCTTGAATATAGATATCTGATTCACCAAAAGGTTAGTTTCTCAAACCATGTTGTGCATAAAGATAGATGAAAGATACAGAATACACCCTTGTACCAAAATCTTTTGATGCATGAGGCAGCGGTTCCCTTCTAGTCCAGACCAAAGCTTCAGTTAGTTTTTCCTGCCTTCACATAGTATTATGTGATAACCATGTGTGGACTTGAATGGCACACTTGTAGCCCCAACTGGCGTGCTGAAAGCAACATCTTGGAAAGGACCTATCATCTTTCCTCGGGGAAACCATCCCAAGTCACCACCTTTCTCAGCAAGGACAGCTGTAGCACGAGCTCTTTGGGCTCCTTCAGGTGCTTCAAAAACGGATATAACCTAATTCAGCACCTCTGGTGAAGTCAACGAACATGATTCTTCCGAATTTCTTAAATGCATTCTTTATATCCTCCCGTGAGACCAGATCTTCATTATCACCATTTACATTGTATGCAGTCTCTTCTACTTTCTCATCTTTGAAGCCTTCGCCTTCTGCTTCTTCAGGTTAAGAAGATTTTATCTCATTTTCTTCTTGAGCATTTTCTGAGGCAGTATCTCCATTTCCAGTATCATTTCCTTCTACGGCCTTGTTTTCTTTCTTGGCATCATCCACATTATTGTCTTCACTTCTTTTAACATTATCAACAGATTCTCCTTGTAATCTGGCTCAAATCTTCACGATCTACTCTTGATCGTGCTGAATGTTGTGTAGATCTATCTTGTAAATGATAGATCAATACTAGATTAATGAAGATCACACTTCGTTTTACTCAAATATTTGCTTTCTGTTGGCTCTATTTCGATAGATAAAAAAAATTCATCAAACGATCTCCGATTCTCACGACTATTGGTCCGTTGAAACCTCTCCACATCCAGATTTCTTTAGTAGAAATTTGGATCAAATGGACGATGCTTACCTCTTCAAAGCAGCGCCGACATTCTGTGAAAATTCAATCTGAGAGAAATTTCCAGACTGGCCGATTTTCACCTGATTACACTCTGTTTTGCAGCAGGACGTTAATCTCCTCCGCCGACACTCGACCGACTTGTTTTTCGACTCTGATACCATGTTGGAAATGTAGTTGTGCAGCAGATAATCAATAGTAGAAAGCATTAATACTAGATGAAGAAGAAAAAACAGGAGATCGAAGGAGGGGGCGGACCTCCAATGGAGGCCACCCCCCCTCTTTCTCTCTCTTTCTTAATCTCAGACTCTTAACCCTAATACAACCTATCAGCCTTTATATAAGGAGCTGTAAAATATAAAATGACCAAAATGCCCTCAATATAGAAAATTACCAAAATACCCTTAGTACTTCAGACAATTACAATAATACCTAAAAACATCAGAAATTATAAAACTAACACAAAGAACACTAGATATGCATATTCTTCAACATGTATGATGTGTTTATTATTAGAAGAAAAAATATGCATTAACCAATAAAAAATGACTTACAGGAAACAACAGATTGGAGGCATTCCTCCAATCTGTATACACCCAGAATTCAACACTCTTGGTACAACCACCATTTTCTTTCTTGTTAAAATTGACCTAAACCCTAATAACACTTATAAATACCCTGTCTAACTAGATTTCCTAATCTACCTCTAATAAGTATTAATTATTTCTAAGATGACATAACACTTAAAAACACGTGTACGTGCATTACACGACTCAACCTATATTACACGACTCTAATAAAGCATGCTATTAACATCCCTTAACACTCTCCCTCAAGTTGGGTGAAGGATGTTGATAACACCCAACTTGGATAATATTTCCTTTAATTGTCTGCTGGTAGTTGCTTTAGTTAAGAAATCAGCCCTCTGTTTAATAGATTGAACATACTCCAGCTTGAATACTTGATTAGATATCTTCTCTCTGATGAAGTGGCAGTCAATTTCTATATGTTTGGTTCTTTCATGATAAATTGGATTAGAGGTCATCTGAATTGCTGCCCCACTATCACAGTATAGTGGTATAGACTGATCAGATGAAAATCCCAGTTCACTAATCAATGAGGATATCCATTTTCTTTCGCACATAGCTTGAGCTATATTCAGCTTCAGTTGTAGATCTTGCAACCACTGTCTGTTTTTTACTCTTCCAAGATACGATGTTACCACCGAGTAAGGTCACATAACTTGTAGTTGATTTCTTGTCTTCCTATGAACTTGCCCAGTCAGCATCAGAATAAAGTTTAATGTCCAAATTTGATGACTTTGAGTAAAGTAAACCCATTCCTGAAGTTGATTTGAGGTATCGAAGAATTTTGTACACTGCATCCATCTGATTCTTGGTTGGCGAATGCATATATCTGCTCACAATATCAACTGCATAAGTAATGTCAGGCCGAGTAATAGTCAAATATATGAGCTTACCAACCAGCCAAGCCAAGTAATAGTCAAATATATGAGCTTACCAACCAGCTTCTGATATTTGTGAATGTCTTTGAACTCTTAAAATTTTTTTATTTACCTCCATAGGAATGTCAGTGAGCTTACACTCTAACATATGTGTCTTTTCAAGGAGATCCATTAAGTATTTTCGCCGAGTTAGGAAAATACCTCTATTTGAATAGAGAACTTCTATGCCCAAAAAATAGTGAAGCCGACCCAAATCTTTAATATCAAATAATTTATGAAGATTCATTTTCAACTTGGATATTTCTTAAGGTCATCTCCTGTGACAATAATGTCATCAACATAAAATGCAAGAATATTTTTGTTCCTTTCTTAAAAAATATTGTATGATCATTGAGGTTCCTGTTGTATCCCAGACTGTAAACTGCTTTGCTGAATTTATCAAACCAAGCTCTTGGAGACTCTTTGAACCCATATATAGCTTTATTGAGTTTACATACTCTATTAGAAGGTGTTCTTATATTCATTCCTTGAGGTAGTTTCATATATACCTCTTCATTTAAATCTCCTTGTAAGAAAGCATTTTTAATATCCAATTACCATAGATCCCATCCCAAATTAGCTGCCATACTGAGAAGTATTCTGATCGAAGTGAGTTTAGCCACAGGTGTAAACGTTTATGTATAATCAATGCCATATGACTGACCGTATCCTTTTGCAACCAATCTGATTTATATCTCTCCACTGTTCCATCTGCCTTATATTTAATGGTAAACACCCACTTACATCCTATAATATTCCTATCAGAAGGTAGTTGAGAGATGGTCTATGTATTATTTTTCACCAGTGCATTCAATTCTTCTTTAATTGCAGCTTTACATAAAGGGCTCTTGATTGCTTCTTCAAACTTTGAAGGGATCTTATGTTTCTCAGCATTCATAACAAATCTTTGATAACTCTGAGAGGTATTAGCATATGAAACATAATCAGAGATCGGATAACGTGCACATGTATGCTTACCTTTGCGAATAGCAATGGGAATCTCTAGGTCACTTTCCACTTGCACTTGAGGATCTGATTCAGGGGAAATCTCTTTTGAACAAGGCTCTTCTTGAGAGTAAACAATCTTCCGCAGTCCTTTTTCGTATGTCAAAATATCTTTTGATTTTTGTGTTTCTTATTGTTGTGCCTTCTCACTCTGATCAACTGTATCATTGTACTCCCCTCACTAGGGACTAGTGGAAGAATAGAAGGTGAGGGTGTAGTTGACTCCTTTTGAGAAGAGTAATAAGGAGTAAGTTCTGAAAAAGTGGCATCCATGAAAACATATAGTTTTTTAAGCAGAGGGTCATAACATTTATACCCTTTTTGAGAGTTCGAATATCAAAGAAAAATACACTTTACTGACTTTGCATCTAGTTTATCACGATTAGGAAGATGGATATGTACAAAACAGGTACACCCAAAGATATGAGGTACTAGATGAAATGGTTTTGATTCTTTATCAAGACACTTAATAGGACTTTCTCCTGGATTGTATTACTTGGCATTCTATTTATGAGATGAACAACAGTAAGGACAATTTCAACTTCTCCCCAGTAGAATTTCGGGACATTATGTTGGAGTAAAAAAGTTCTAGCTACCTCCAAAATATGACGAATTTTCATTCAGCGACACCATTCTGCTGGGGTGTATAAGTACAGGTAGTCTGATGAATAATCCCCTGTGATTGGAGATATTCTTGTAGCTGAGTGCCAATGTATTCTCCCCCATTATCTGACCGAAGAATTTTCACAGAAGCATTGAATTGAGTACAAATAAATTTATGCACAATTGAAAAAATAGAGGAAATTTCAGACTTTGTTTTTATTAAGTAAACGATTATAAGACATGTACAATCATCAATAAAAGAGACAAAATACTTATGACCAAACAAAGAAGTGACTGGACTTGGACCCCATATATCAGAATGAAGAAGTTCAAAAGGTTTAGAGCGCCAAGAATCACTTAAAGGATAAGATGCTCTTTGGTGTTTCTCGAGCTGACAGACTTCACATTCAAACTGAGATTTATTTGACTGGACTCTAATGTGAGGGATGACATATGGAATTTTTGACACAGGAAGTTGCCCCAGACGACAATGCCAAAGATTAATATCCGCATCCAGAACTGTTGCAACTGAAACATTGTAAGAAGTTGAAGGCTGAGAGTGAACTTTAAGAATATATAATCATTTATGTAGTTTACCATGTTCAAAGATTTTTCCCGTCTTCAGATCCTGAAATACACAGCCCGTAGGATGAAAAGTTATACAACAGTCTAATGCACGAGTTAAAGAACTAACTGAAAGAAGATTTATCGAAAAACTGGAAACATGGTATACTGATTGTAAATCTGAAAAATATTATAGGCACACTTCCCTGTTTAATCATATAAGAGTGAGAACCATCTGCCAACTTAATTGGTTCCTGTTTGTTGAGAGTCCTGTATGTTGAAAAATATGATAATTCTCCTACCATATGATTTGTAGCACCTGAATCAATAATCCAAGTTTTTGAGTTAGAAGGAGAGAAGTGGTTCCTTCACTGAATGTGTAGCCTGTGTCATTATAGCTTGAGATAGAGAAGATGAAGTTTGTTTAAACAGTTTATGTTCTAGGCCTTCTATCATTTTTATAATCTCTTGAATTCCATCTGTGCTTTGAGATGAATTTTCAGCCGAATGAACAGAGATTGCGATTTTTATAATAGTCCGGTTTTCCATGTAGTTCCCAACAATGTTCTCTGTTATGAAACGATTTTCCACAATGTGAACAAACAAGCTTTTCTTTCTCATCAGGACGAAACCAACCACGTCCGCGACCACGACTCTGGTGTCCACCTCGGTCACGAAAATGAGAACTGTCTCATCTTATTTGAAGTGCCTATTGATCTGTACCACTAACATTATCCTTCTCAAGGTTTCTGCGATCTTCTTCTCTGATCAATAAAGAATAAACTGTGCCCAGAGATGGAAGCTCCTCCCTCCCTAAGATATTCAGTTTTACTGAATCAAATTCAGGATTGATGCCCCATAATAAATCAAATACTTCTTCTCCATTTCAGAATTTCTTTCATTATAACACGCAGAACACTTGATATTTGTATAATAGAGGAGTTCATCCCAGAGACCTCTGAGATCTGCATAATAGTCACTGATAGATCGAGTGCCTTGTTTACATTTTCTGATTCTTTCAAGTATCTCATATTCCTTTGCAACATTTTTCTTTCTGGAATAGGCTTCTGAAACTGCATTTCAAATTTCATGAGCATATTCTAAAAACATAAAAGTTTTTGCAATGGAGGCAATCATTGATTGTAGCAACCAAGATGATATTAAAGCATTTCTCTCCTCCAAGAAGAATAGTGTGTATCATGAATCTCTAGGATTGGAATTTGACCCATTAAATGCGCCCATCTCCCCCTTGCTACAATAGCCAGTTCAATAGACCTAGCCCATTCCAACTAATTTCTGCTATCTAGTTTTGTTCAATCCCTTTTCCTTTTGCAACCATTGATCAAGAAGTATCTTAAATCGGTCGTAAGTCTATTTCTCAAATAAAGTTGTTTGTTGTTGCACCAACTGATTCAACCTGGACCAAGTGATTCAATTTCCCAAACTGTAATGCTAATATAACCAAGGCCAAAAAGTATATTAAGCTGTCACAGAATCAGCACAGCTAGCCACAAAGAATCGTGCAATAGAGACCACGATTGTAATTAATAGAGACCACGATTGTAATAGGGAATAATCACATCAATAGCAATTGTGTATAATAGGGACCATGATTTGATGTCAATGATCTGACCTGTCCACCACAATGAATCATCACAACGAAGAGCCACAACACAACTCTGAAGGCCTGGTAACTATGAAACTGGACGCTGAGTTTATAATAGGTGGCAATATCAATCGGTAGTCAAATATCGGTCCACTTTGCAGAAAGATTTAATCGTGATCAAAGGTAAATAGTTGTCCCTTCTAATGGCAAACAAAAAAACGATTTAATCTTGATCAAGCAACAAATAACTAACAATCCAATTTTCAGATCAAGATGAGAATCATAGGGTTCACTATATCTGATTTCCAACAAAGAAAACGTATGAATCAAGACTGATTCATGCTGATTCTGATGTATGATCCTTTTCACCACACACATACAGACATGTTTCAATGAATTCTTTCTGTCACCATCATCGAAACAGGAAACAGCAGTTTGGAGGCAATCTGCATACACCCAGTATTCGGCACTCTTGGTACAGCCACCCCTTTCTTTCTTGTTAAAACTGACCTAAACCCTAGTAACACTTATAAATACCCTGTTTAACTAGATTTCCTAATCTACCCCTAATAAGTATTAATTATTTCTAAGATGACATAACACTTAAAAACACGTGTACATGCATTACACGACTCTAATAAAGCATGCTATTAACATCCCTTAACATTTATTTGAAAGAACACTGGCAGTAATCTATCTATCTACCTACCTATCTGTTATCTATCTATCTATTTATATATGTATGTATACATACATGCATACATATATATGTATACATATATGTGTATGTGTTTTGCCTTTGTATCTATGTGCATTCCTGTACTATGCATGCATAATCTGTTCAATCATGTACTTATCTATATCTATATCTATAAAGATATTGTTGACTACTCTCATTGATTAATCTTCTGTAATCTGCTTGTTCCTTTGTGGGGGTGCTTCCTTCAGCTGCCTGATGATGCGTTTCTTGTCATGATTGTCCCCTCAATCTTGTGTTGCTCTGTGCCTTGGATAGAGAGCCAATTTGTCCTCTAAAGATAGAGCACGCATGGTTGTAGGTTCCATGACATGGGGAAATTGAGGGGATCCACTGTTCAGCATAGATTGAGGCACAGCCTCTGTACAAATACTAGGCTAACTCTCAGCTATGCCACACAGACAGAAAACAATCAGCCAGGCATGGCTATTCTATGTGCGTTGCATGCAAGCGCGCTTACATGGATTAAAAATTTGAAATGAGTTGATAATGCACTTAAGAAAAATCAAGTACAGGAGAACAATCAAGGCCACAAAAGGAAGTACAATACATGCAAAACATTGTATGGATCATTTCTATCACTGCTTTGCTTATGTGACATGAATGTCTGGTAATTTTGTGTTAACACAAGATATACATACATAGCAAAGTGCTCATGTCAGTCTTCAGGTAGAAATGCAAAGTAGCTTTTTGGCTGTTTTGTTTTGAAGCTTTGAGCAGCTTCTTTCAGGTCACCTGATAGTTTTGGTGGGGTTCCTGAACATGATAGTGAGAGGCTTATGAAATTTTGGTAAAAGTTTTGACTTGTCAATAAACAATAGAAGAGGCTCTCTTTTTTCCCCTTTGCAAAGTTTAGACAATGAAGAGAAATGCAAATTTTGGAATGATAAATATGATGTGACAGTTCACTGAAGCTCAATGGATTCTTGAAGTTGTTGTCATTCTAACGTACTGAGTTGATCATACCAGAAACGTTAGGAATTTAAGGGCACTGATGGTGCACTAATGGTGCTTGAATTTATGGTTTATGAGTTGCAGTGTGACTGTATTTCACTGAATGTACTTTTTAAGAGTGTAACCTCGGTGGCGCATTTTCGTTTTCCATATGTGCAGTGCCCTTGTGATTTTTGGAATCAAGCTTGTGAATCATATTTGGGTTACATATGTGATAACCCATGGCATGCTTCTTTGCAAAGATTTACCTACACCTGTTAGGTGGCTTAATAAGGTAGTAGTTTCAATATTAGAAATCCGTTATATATCCAAATTGTCTCTCAACTGTACTGGATACTTGTCTTACCAGCCTTCTGTCAATAACGTTTTTCCATAGCTTTATGGTATGACTCATTAACTTAATACCCTTCAACTGGCACAATTTTTTATCACCCTTGACATAAATAAAATTTGTGAGCTAACTGATACCTATCTATATGAATATAGTCTGACCCCAACTTGCCAGATGCGATAAGTTTAAGAGCTTTCTACACTGCCTTGAATGTGTTTGTAGATAATGCAATATGTGTGCTATTGAACTTTTTTTGTGCTATCCTCTCACCTGCTCGTACCCACACCTTGTGACATGGAACTCATCAATTTATCATCTCAACAACGTATTGCAATCGAATTCTGCTCTCATACGTGTTCTAAACTTGCAATTAATAAGAAAATAAGATGAAACTTATAAGATTCGGTAGATTGGAGACATCCCATCCAATCTGCTCATGATATGGAAGTCGGCGCCCACACACTACCTCTTTCCTCTTCTTTGATACTATAACCTTAACCCTAATCTCTTATTTATAATCACAATCTAACTTGAATGACTAATATACTCCTATTACTAATTAAGTACTACTAATTAGACATAAATTATAAAACCTATCATAAACTTGCAACTTTAGGACCCGATTACAATCTCTAACACTCCCCCTCAAGTTGGGTGAAAGATATTGAGAACATCCAACTTTAGGACCTGATTGGAAATCTTCTCTCGAAGGAAGTGACAATCAATCTCTATATGTTTAGTTCTTTCGTTAATTATTGGATTGAAAGCTATCTAAATAGTGGTATTGCTGTCACAATATAGAGGTATAGGCTGTGTAGAATGAAAATCCAACTCACATATTAAGGAAGAAACCCACTTTCCTTCACACATAGCTTGAGTTACAACTCTATATTCTGCTTCTGCTGTAAATCGAGCAACAACAATTTTTTTTACTCTTTCAAGATATAAGATTACCACCAAGTAGTGTGACATCGTCTGTAGTGGATTTGCGATCGTCTTTTGATCCAACCCAGTCACAATCAGAATAAAGTTCAATACTGAATTTGTAGGATTTGGAATAATGAAGACCCATACCAGGTGTTGACTTAAGATATGTGAGAATGCGACACACGACTTCCATATTGTTCTTGGTTCTTCCATATTGTTCTTGGTTGGTGAACGCATAAATCTACTCTGAATACCCACACCATAAGTGATATTTGGCTGAGTAATAGTCAAATAAATATGCTTACCAACTAATTGTTGATATTTGCGAGTATCCTTGAAATCTTCACTATCTCCAATGAAATTTTTGATTTACTTCCATAGGAGAATCACTATGTTTACAATCAAGCATATTTGTTTCCTGTAGTAAATCCATTGTATATTTTTTTTGAGTTAGAAATATACCTTGGTTGGAGTATAATATCTCAATGCCCAAAAAATAGTGGAGTCACTTCCAAGTCTTTCAGGTCAAATAATTTGTAAAGGTTCTGTTTTAATGTTGATATTCTCTTCAACATCATCACCTATTACAATGATATCGTCTACATAAACTGAAAGAACAAACAACTTCGTACCTTTCTTTAAAAATAAAGTATGATAATTTATGCTTCTTTGATATCCCAAACTGCATATTATATCACTGAATTTTTTAAACCAGGCTCTTGGTGCCTGTTTTATCCCAAACTGCATATTGCATCACTTAAGTTTTCAAACCAGGCTTTTGGTTACAGTTTCAGTCTATAGATAGCTTTGCTAAGTTTATATAATGTACTATCTTTTGCCTTAATATTTATCCCTGGAGGAAGTTCTATAAATACTCCTTCATTCAGATCTCCCTATAGGAAAACATTTTTCACATGTAGTTGCCATAGATCCCATCTGAAATTTGTTGCCATACTGAGAAGTATTCTTATGGAAGTAAGCTTTGCTAAATGTGCAAAGGTTTCATTGTAGTCAATCCCATATGATTCACAATAACCCTTAGCAACAAGTCTTGCCTTATATCTTTCAATAGTGCCATCTGCATTGTATTTAATAGTGAAAACCCACTTGCAGCTCACAATATTTTTGTTACGAGAAAGTTTCGTGATTGTCCAAGTATTATTTTTAGCAAGTGCATCCAATTCTGCTTCTATTGCAGCTCTCCATATTATTCAAAACTTGAGGGAATCTTATTTTTATCAGCATTTGCAACAAACACTTATAGTATTCTAAGGTATTAGCAAAAAAAACATAATTAGAAATTGGGTACCGTGCAAAGGATCGTTTACCTTTACAAATGGCAATTGGGATTTCCAAGTCTTCTTCCACTGTTAATTGCGGATTTGAATAAAGGGAATAATCTTTAGTTGTTGGAGTCTGTGCGGTCTCCTCTTGATAACAAATAACTTTCCTTAGTCTCCTTTTATATACCGTGATCTGCTTTGGTTTTGGTTAAGATTGCGTCTCTTCATTTTCACCTGTGAGATCTTTAGTTTCATTGGAAATTATGGGAAGCACATGAGAAGAGTTGTTTTGAGAGGTGACTGACTCCTCCTGAGAAGAATAATAGGAAGTGGATTCAGAAAATGTGACATCCATGGCTACATACCGTTTCTTATGGATTGGATCATAGCATTTATAACCTTTTTGAGACTGTCAATAATCAAGAAAGATGCACTTTACAGCTCTAGGGTAAAGTTTATCATGACTAGGTAGATGAACATAAACAAAATAAATACAACCAAAGATACGAGGAGTGATATAAAAGAATTTAGAGTCCTTATCAAGGCATTTTACTGGACTATCACCCTTGAGACTTAAGAGTACTACTAGGCATCCTATTTATTAGATAGATAATAGTAAGTACAACTTCTCCCCAGATTTTGGTACATTATGTTGAAGAAGAAGAGTTCTGGTTACCTCAAGAATATGCCGATTTTTCCCTTCAGCTATGCCATTTTGCTGAGGTGTATATGAACAAGATGTTTTTGATGAAGTATACCATTTGAATGTAAGTATTCTCGCAATTGTCACCCCCATTATCAGACCGAAGAACTTTCATAGAAGTATTAAATCGAGTGAGAATAAATTTATGAACAATAGGAAAAATAGCAGAGACCTCATCTTTTGATTTTATTAAGTAGACAATTGTAAGACGCGTATAATCATTAATAAAGGAAAGAAAGTACTTTTGACCAAACAGAGATGAAACAAGACTAGAACACCATATGTTAGAATGTAGAAGTTCAAAAGGTTGGGATCTCCTAGACTCACTTGATGGATAAGGTGCTTTTTGGTGCTTCCCGAGTTGGCACACTTCACATTCAAAAGAAAATTTGTTTGACTCCACTATAAAGTTTGGAAAAACATAGTAGAGCTTGGACGACAAATGACCTAAACGACTATGCCAAAGTTGGATCTCCGTGTCTTTAGCAATTGTAGCAGTACCATAAGATACATAATGTTGTGGGTTGTCTTCTAGAATATTTAATCCTCGTCGGAGACTACCACGACCAAAGACTTTTTTCGTCTTCAAATCTTGAAAAATACAGTCAATGGTCTTAAATGTCACACTACAATTGAAAGAAGGTTTACAGGAAAGGTAGGAACATGGTAGACTTTAAATATGTAAAATATGTGGGTACACTTCTTTGTCCAATCATATAAGAGAGTGAGCCCCTTGATTGGCTCTTGTTTTTTAAGTAGATGATATTTTAAAAAATATGAAGACTCTCCTACCATATGATCTGTAGCCACAGAATCAATAATCTAAGTTTTAGAATGAAAATGAGAGAATTGGTTACCCTTCACCATGTGAGTAGCATATGCTAATATTTTATGAGGGGTAGATGAATGCTGATTTTCATATAATTTAATTTCTAATTCTTCAATCCTCTTAATAAGTTCTTGAATACCGTTTGTGTTACGCGTAGAACTTTCAGCAATATGGACATAATTATTCCTTAGTCTATAAAATTCTGGCCAACCATGTAATTCCCAACAATTTTATCTTGAGTGTCTCGGTTTCTCCTAGTGACAACACACTATTTTATTCTTCTCATCAAAATGGAAACGTCCTCGTCCATGTCTTCTATTGTGTTGTCTACATCTTCCATAATATTATGAGGTTTATCGTCTACTTTGTAGTGCATGTTATTCGGTGATATTAATGTTGTCCTCCAAATTTCTACGATCTTCTTCTCGAATCAATAAAGAGTACACTGTGCCAAGTAAAGGAAGTTCTTCCCGACCTAGGATGTTTATCTTTATAGACTCAAATTCAGGATTTACACCCCACAACAAGTCAAAAACTTTCTTTTTATTTTCCAAATTTCTTTCTGCATAACACGATGAACATTTAATATTGGTATAAAATAGAAGTTCATCCCATAATCTCTGAAGATTTGCATAGTACTCACTAATAGAGCGAGTTCCTTGCTTGCATTTCTTGATTTTTTTTAAGATTTCATATTCCTTTGCTACATTCTTTTTTTTGCAATAAGCTTCAGAAACCACACACCAAATTTCATGTGTGGATTTAAGAAACATAAACGTTTTTGCTATTGTTGGAATTATACATTGGAGTAACCAAGAAGAAATCAAGGCATCTTCTCTTCACCAACTAGCATACTGTGAATCATGTGTGGTTGGACACAGAGTTTGTCCCATGAGGTGAGTCTATGACTCTCTTGCTATTACCGCCAACTCCACTGTCCTTTACCACTCCAAATAATTTCTGCCATCCAAGTTGGTAGATGCTGAAGTCGACAGATTGGAGACATCCCATCCAATCTGCCCATGATATGGAAGTCGGCGCCCACATACGATTGCCTCTTTCCTCTTCCTTCATACTATAACCTTAACCCTAATCTCTTATTTATAATCACAATCTAACTTGAATGACTAATATACCCCTATTACTAATTAAGTACTATTGATTAGACATAAATTATAAAACCTATCATAAACTTGCAACTTTAGGACCCGATTACAATCTCTAACAATACGTATAAATTTTATGATGTGCTTTCTACACTGCCTTGTATGTGTTGGTAGATAATGCGATGTGTGTGCTATTGAACTTTTTTTGTGCTATCCTCTTACTTGCTCGTACCCACACCTTGTGACATGGAACTCATCAATTTATCATCTCAACAACATATTGCAATCAAATTCTGCTCTCATACGTATAAATTTTATGATGTGCTTTCTAAATCTATATGCTGTATGTGCGGTTCGATTTATTTCGAATTACAGATGATTGTAGGTGTACCTATAATTAGTTTGCATTCCAGAATAGCTGTTTGGTATCTTTACTGCCTTGCTGATTTGATAATTATACTGCAGGCACTGATTGGCGTTCTAATCTCAGGGTTGAACATAATCTTGTTACTCGAGGTGACCTGCCTCGCTTTGTAATGGATTCCTATGAAGAATGCCGTGCCCCACCTCAATTGTTTATGCTAGACAGGTAAGGATTTAAAGGCTTTCTGATATTTACAATATTCTCTGCTCTGGATTCCGAATTTGTTGCTTATGGTGTAATCCGATGTTGTAAGTATCATGCTGGTTCCCATATCACACAGGGCACCAATATCCGATATTGTATCATATCATTCAATATGGTATGATACACTAACTTTTTGTTATTTTAACAAATAAAATAATCTGAAATGATGAAAAATACAAAAAGTAAGAAAGATATATAAATGAATATATCCTTCTTTTCTTGCCACTATAGTACAGTACAATATGAGCATTAGGATTTAGACAAGTATTTGGGCCCTCCTTCAGCTTCTTTTAAGAACAACATGCAAAGAAAAAAAAATCCTTGTAAAGAAAAAGTGAAAATCTAATTCTTTTCCTTTGAATAGTATTACCACAGTTTTCTTGCTATCTCATGTGAAAAGGCCCAGTACTCACAACTCGTGTGTACCATTATGTTGTTTCATTGTTTTTCTATTGTAGATCTTAGCCTATCGTACATAATATGCCATTCACAAGTATGTTTTGTGGGTAAATAAAAAGTTATACTCTTATGATACATCATCTGTCGTATGATATGATGCATCACTGCATCGTAAGATATTGACCGATGAATAGATTATTACAAATTTTTAGTACCAACGTACAATATTCTGTATTGCATCATACAATAGGATGCAACTTTACAACATTAGCGTGATCTTAATATGTGACTGTTATCTTTCCTTTTCAGGTTTGATGTTGCTGGTGCTGGTACTTGTTTGAAGAGATATTCTGATCCATCATTTTTTAGGATGGAGTTGTCCACTTCTGGTTCTTTGGAAGCTAATGCTGTGCAAAGCGAGAAACGATCTCGGAGAGTCAAGGTGGTGCATTTAAAAGCTATAAGATTTAGAATTGCTTGGATTCTCCAAATAACTCTTTGTGATTTCCATGCCATATAGCTTGCTTGATGCTATATGCAAAAACAATATGGTGATGGTTTAAGCATTTGATTTAGATGCGCTGACATTATTGCATAGTTGAAAGCAATTCAGGCCTTTTAATCTCTTCTTCTATTTTCGATTTGGATAAATATGTTCAGTGATTTCTTGGTTCTTGTTTGTTTCCTCTTCCCTTTCCCTGTTTATGCCATTCTGGTTTTTTCTTTTGTCTCGGTCAATTCCAAGGTATGGCAAAAACATTTTGCTTTGTGGATGAGGAATCTCTTGAATAACATTCATGCGTATGCTGAAGGCTCTGCAGAGCATTATGAATATTTCTGTGGATATCAGTTCCCTATGAGCTCATTTTCCCCAATACTGAAAGCTGGTACTGATTCTCTAACGTTGTTCCCTTTTTCCAATTTGACAGAAGGGATTGAGGCTGAGGAATGGTGAAACTCTTCAAGCGCTGCTCAATTCTCAGTAAGTCTCTGGTACTATCAATGAACGGTTTAGTGAAAGTAAACTGAAGCAAATATTTTATGTTATGGTATACCTGTCTTCTTAATGCAGAATGGATGATGCCTCTTTGATTGCTCATGCGACTAATGCCAAAGCAGAGAAAATTCCAAGGCGTGGTGTGAAGTTGAAGATAAGACAGATGAATGGATATGCTTCCTCAAAAAAGAAACTGGGTAGGACTTATATGGAACAGATCCTTGAGACACCCACAACTGAAGCCAACAAAATTTTATCCATGCATACGTTCTCCACAGTGAATCCATTGAATGATGCAACATATATTTCGGAGATTCATGATAAGAGTGGGCAAGGTGCTCCAGGTGTCTTGCTACACACTGAAGGTGCAAAAGCTCCATCTCCTAAGAAGCTGAAGGATGTCTTAACGCTGCCTTCAAGTGAACCAGTTCATGACCTTGCTGTAACTGTATCTAGAAAATCAGCTGAAGTTGCTATTAATGATGTGGAGCAAGATCATATATTTGTAGATGGTGGAAACAAAGTAGAAATGAGTGCCAAAGGAGATTTTGCTAGTGCATTGGAGACATACATGGATGCCCTTGCTACTATTGAATCTGAACTTGAAACAGATTCTCCGTGTAGAACCAAGAACGAGGTTGAACTGTTTGCTATGGACCTCCAAGATGCTGATTCGGACATTAATGGAGATCAGCTACAGCAACCTTCTGAGAGTTATGACTTTCATGTTAAGAATTCTCCTGCATCATACGGTTCTAGTGTCTCTTTTAGAAAGGAGAAGCTGCAATTTTCATCCACAAATGCAGCTAATGGTTTGCCGGACATGAGGTTTTCTGGGGAGGCATACATATCGTTGGATTCTGAAGATATGATAGAGTTGAAGAGTGTAAATCCCGCTCCATGTGACGCTCCACACTTGGAGACCATTGACGGAGCACATTCATCATCGGTTGATGATGCTTTAGTTACAGCATTTACAGGTGGATCGTCCTCTAGTATCGAAGAAATGCATAGCACAATTTCTATCATGTTGCCAGAAAGCAGTGAACAAAACTCTGCGGACTCTTCTTTTCCTAATACAGTTGGTGAGGTATCGGACATATCTGGAGAGACATCTTACACTTTCCCCATACTTGGTGCAGGAGAACTTCCACGCCAGAAGGAAGGGTCTGGGATCAACGAAGTTCAAGCACTGGAAAACGGTGAACATTATAAATCTACAAATCCTGACATGATTCTTGAGGTATGCGTTGAGGGTGCTAGTTCTACTCAGATGTCTGAAGTATCTTCTGCTTCTTTGCTGGAAGAAGCCTCCACATTCCCATGTCCACATAAAGAGTGCCCCGTGGATGAGGTTCAACCAGCTTACACGATGTCTCTGGAAAGTAATGCAGAAAATAAATCAGGCTGTCCTCTAATTTGTCATGTAGTTGCCGAAGTGCATTTTGAGGCTTCTGGGTGCTCTCAGATGTCTGGAGAAGCATCTTGTGCTCCCTCTGTGCCTTGTGTGGCATCTAATGTCTCTTGCCCAAGTAATCTGTCCAGCATGGATGAGGCCGAAACAGCAGCTGCCTACTTCCTGCCAGACAGTAGTGGACAAGATAAACATGTGGACTCTCCAGTTTCTTCTGTAACCAATGGTGTATATTGTGACGGTTCCAATTCCAATGGGGCATCTGGAGTATCTTATGCTTCCTCTATTCTTTATACAGCCCCTATTACTCCTTTTTCACTTGAAGTATCAACTGTAGCTCGAACATCATCAGTTCCTGTCATGTTTCCAGGTGGCAGTGGAGAATATAAATCTTTGGAATGTGATACATCTGATGTGACTACACAAGATCGCTTGGGATATGCAAGTCTTTTACAGGAACCACGAGAACTCTCTTGTGCTTCCTCTAGATCTGAGGCAACATCTGCCCTTCCTTGCACACATGAAGGAACTGTGTCGGATTTGGTTCAGATATCCTTATCAAAGGACAATGAAACTTTCCTTAATTGTGATTCGGGATTTGTTCCAGATCCTCCAAGGGTAGTTGTCACAGATGAAGGGGAAAATAGTATGTCAGGTTTCCATCACCAAACATATGCAGCAGACACTAGTGATAAAATGCCCACTCAGTATCATGATAATGTGATATCTGCTAATCGTTTTACAAGTGGTTCGAGTAATTCTTCTCTTCTGATGAACAAGGAAGAGACAGAACAGTGTGAAGCTGATATATCCATGAGTAAGGATATCTTTTCGTCACTTACTTCAATTGATCTGTGTAGCCATCATGATTTAGGTACTAAAACACAGAATAGTGCTCCTTGCGATGAAAATTTGAAAGTTTTGCCAGCATTCACTGTTGTTGAAGGTCAAACTTCGTTGGAAAGTGAATCTCCCAAAACTATAGCTACTTTCAGCTTACCACTCTCTGTGCAAAGTAATGCAGGAGAACAAACTCCTTTAGTTCCTCAGGAGGATTGTGACATAAAGGAATCAGCAGAAGCTGATGTGCTTTCTCCTCGTGTCCCCAATATTTTGACTGAAAATGACAAACAAGTGCTAAACAGATTATCTAATGAAGCTAGTGAGGGGCAAAATATTGGGGGGGTTCAGCTCTATTCTTTGGTTAGAAATGAATCTGCTTCTGGAGATTTTCCATCAACAGTTGTGGTGAATGAAATGGAAAATATTTCTGTTGAACATAGAGAATCTGAATCTCTTGATGTGCCTTCGGTTTCAAATGGCAACCTTGACTATTTCAAATTGGAGCCTGTCCCCACTATCATGGAAGGATTTCCAAACTATGTTGACATAGAGCCTGTTAGTGTGGTAACCAGAACCGTAGAACCTGATGGTGAAATAGAGGACAAACATATTTCAGACGAAACACTGTCTCCCAAAAGTATGGAACTAAAAGTTTCTCCTCCAAGGGAAACTACATGTGACTCTATGTTGCTGAACGTGGCCCTAGAGGCTACTCCACCATCAGATCTTTCTCGTCTTTGCTCATCAGACTATGACAGGGTTGAAGAAAGTGATGGTGCTAGAGAAATTTTGTGTGATAATGCAAGACTAGACCTAGAAGGTGATCGTGATCCTTGTCAAGCAGTGGTGGATCAACAGCCAGATGCTTTGCCTGAACCAGATTCTGTACATGAATGCAATTCATCAAACAGATCAGCCTCCCATGAACCTTTTCCTTTGGTTGTTCCTGAAAGAATGTATACAGATATTGGATCTGGGTCACATGATAGCAGACCTGGAAAAGATGTCCTTGATTCTGAGGAAATTTCATCTTGTGGTGCAACATTACAGGATACCGCTTCTGGGTTGATCCCATACCAACAGAATTCGGATATCTTTAGAAGTGCTCTTTCTTCACATGATAAGTCTGATCCTGAGACCTCTGAACTTGGTCCTGAAACTATTTTGCTTAGCTCTGAAGCCCTAGAGCATAACAAGATAGCGCCAGACCTCCCCTCATATCATGAATATGTACAGTATCCCAGTACCTGTGTGTCAGCTCAAGAATACCCTTATGATGTCTTGGATGGTTCTCTTTCAAATGATTATACAGAGTCTGTTGTTCAGAGTATATCTTCTGCATCAAAAAAAGAAACAAACTTGGATCAACATGAACTTCATACAGAACAAGTATCCATGATTCCAGCAGTTGTAGTCACTGCCAGTCATGAACTACAAGAGTATTTTACTTCTGTGGATCATTGCAATCAGCGGCAGGAGCTGTTTGATATTTCAGAGGAATGTTCTAGCTCTACGCAATCAGATGGCCTGGATTCCATTGAGATTAAGAATTCTAACAAGACCATGGATTTTGGTCATCATTATGGACTTCCTGAAAATGAAAGAGAAAACACAGTTTCTATTCCTGCCCCAGTTTGTCAAACGGACTTGTATTTAGCACAGAAATCAAGCGTACAATCTGCTGATGTCATGCCTTCTCTGTATACTGATGCTCGTAGTTCTACTTTTGAGGTTGAAAGAATGGAAAATCTTAGAGAATCAGGTAGCACTAACTGTCATAATACCTACAGGGGTTATACTGGAAGTTCACGAAGTCCTTCTGCAGCAGGTATAGCTTCATTAGCTGAACCAAGTCACGAATTTGTGGAAGCCCCTGAGCCCTCTCAAACCAAACAAAATGCAACTTCAATTTCAGTCTCAGCATTCCCTCTTTCTGATGTTTCACCAATGACATCATCAGCATTTTATTCTGGCTTTGCTTTGTTCCAGCCTGAAACAGATCATGCTGAAAAGCACTACCTCGGTCAGATTGATCCTACCGCTAATAGCTCAAACCCTCCAGTTTTACCAGATGTAGGATATATGCCGGAGTGGATGCCATTACTTCCACTTCCTCCAATGGAGTGGATAATGGGAAAACCTCGTCCTAGTTTTTTCCTACTTCCTGGAGAAGCATCCCATCAACCAATCATTACTCCAGATATCACAATGACTGAAGCTGCTCACTCTAATGGTACTCTCCCATGGAAGCGGCGTTCTTTGTATAAACGATCAAAAGACCCTCTGATTGAAGCTGTTGCTTCTCATGACAAATCAAGGGTAAATGCTTTTTGTTACTCAGAGAAATTCCAATTGTTACTTTTCTTGGTAACCTACACAAGTAAAAAATGTTTCTTCAACTGTTTGTCATTTTTGCAGTTGAGAAAGGTGTCTGAACAGGATCGCACTGATAGCAAACCAAAGCCTGATGAAGCCGTTGCTTCTCATGACAAGTCAAGGGTAGACGCTTTTTATTGTTCAGTCAGAGAAATCTTGGTTGTCGCTTTTCATGTTAGCATATACAGGTGGTTCTTGAACTGTCACTGTTTTTGCAGTTGAGGAAGGTAACTGAACGGGATCATGTTGAGATCAAGCCCAAGCCTGATGAAGCTGTTCTTTCTCATGACAAGTCAAGGGTAAATTCGTTTTATTATTCAGTAGAGTTGTCTTTCTTTGTAGCTTTTCTGGTTAGCCTATACAAGTAAAATTGTTTCTTGAACTGTTTATCGTTTTTGCAGTTGAGGAAGGTAACTGAACAGGATACGATTGATATCAAACCAAAACCTGATGAAAGAGATGTGTTGTTGGAGCAGATTAGAGCCAAGGTTGGATGCGTTCCATTTTCATTGTAGTGTCATTTTATTGCTATGCATGGTTTAATTGTGTATTTACTAAAAATGGACAGTCCTTCAATCTGAAGCCGACAGCTGCACCAAGACCAGCAATTCATGTTCCCACAACAAACATTAAAGTAGCTGCCATCTTGGAGAAAGCAAAAGCGATACGCCAGGTTGGTGATCAGTAAATTTTAGTTTTTTTGAGTACTGACCCTCAAACTCTAGACTTCTTAAATGGTACTAAATTGCATCAGCCAATTGGCCAGAGGACAGGAGACTGGTGATCATTAATTTATCCTTACAGTTCTGATACTGCTTCTAACTTGTATCAGTTAGACACGTCTTATGGACTCCTAATGGAATCCTTTCTGGTGCAAGAACTTCTTTCTAATTGCTTCGGATCCCATGAAAGAACTGTTTCTAGTTGCTCTAGAACCCAAAAACTAACAAAATGAAAGAATTAATCATAGTAACTAGAGTCCCACATCTGTTATAGAACTAATTTCATTGCTAAAACAGGCACATGCTGGAACTGGAAGTGACAATGATGACGATGCGGATAAGTGGAGTGATGCTTAAGTTTTTGACTTGAGTTGGCAGCAATCTAACCAACACGACTATTGCTTCTCTTATATGAGATGAAGGTCATCAAAGGAATAGTGGTGTCTACTCTGTGTGCTGAAATGACCCAGTGATAAAAGTTGTTGCTTGGAATCGATGTTCCAATATCCAGGGATTTCCTCATCTCCGTCAGTGTACACTGGCTCCTTTTGGTCCAAGAGACGTTGAGTAAATGGCTTGTTATCGAATTGCTACCCGCTGTCCGTAGAAGTGTTTGCGTGGAACTTGTGCGGAAGATATCCAGTTGCTTCGTCATCTCTTTTGGTGTATACTAGCTCCTTTTTTGCCCAAACGGTATCAAGTCGATGTATTTTTGTATAGAACTGCTCTGTATTAATGTATCTCGTGTTTTTCTCTTCTGTTGCATAATTTATGTTATGTAGGCTTGAGGCTGTCCGTTCAGGATGGTGGAGCCTATTGTAAAGTACTGTATAACTCATTTTTCATATGCTGCACTTGCTGTCATGTGTATTAATCGAAGCAAAAAGCTTCAAGGTGTACTGAGAATCTATTTGAGCAAGAATAGGCAAAGTTCTGTGTGTGTGCACGTACGTGTGCATGTGAGCTTGCGTATATGCATTGTTGCAATGTGCACGTTACTCAATACTTTGCTAGCTGTAAAAGTGGTGGAGCCAGGGTAAAGCATGTAAACATGTTGGTGCACGTGTGTAACCAAACTTGTCTGATTTCTTATTCTACTCCAGCCTAGAGTCCATGTACTCTTTCGGAAGAGCGAGCACCAGTAAACTTTTGTGTGACGTAGTTATGAGAAGCGTCCTTTTTGTTTTTTCATACTCTTGAAATTTTACGGACAGATCTATAGAGTCGAAAGGAATGTTCTTCTCAATAATATAAATGAAATTTACTGGATTTGTCAATTGCGATTATCAAGAAAGGAGTTTACTATCAGCACGTCCTTTTTATTATCCACATTCCTAATTTAAAAAATACTAAAATATCTTTACTAAAATATCTTTGCAATAAGTTTCTTCTCTTCTTCATTCCCAATTTCAACATTCTTTTTTTTATTTTGATGACCGGTATTTCGTTTGTTTGGAGATATTATTGTTTTCTTTGCAGTCAAAGAATACATGATTATTATTTTATAAACCTCTAGTGAGGTTTATAAAATAAAAAGAAAAAGTAAGAGACGATTTATTCAACTAATTTTTGGATTTTTGAAGGTTTTGAAAGGTTGGTTTTTGCATTTTTATAGGTTTATGTTGTTTTTATTTTGGTTGACGTTTTATGGCTTGAGTAGAAGGATTTATTCATTGCATTTTTTATTTGAAACATGATATAAGTACGTCTTTCTCCAAAGAGAAGCACATACCAAGTGTGTCTTCTTCGAGGCAAGATGCGGTTGATCTATGTCTCTTCCTCAAGAGGAGATGCGATTGAAGCACATGTCAGCGCCTAGACTACATCTCCATCAAACGAGAGATGTATGTGTTATATGTTATGCTATGAATTTTATATCCTTTTATTATTATAGAATGATAAACAAAACTTTACATCCTTTTATTTATTATAGAATGATAAACAATTTGAACAAAAACATTTATGGTGGAATAGATTTTGAGAAGACAATAACTGATCAAAATATTTATTATATCAAGCCTAAGAAGACTGAAAGTGATTATAGTGCATTGGTTGGTATATTATTTGATTGGTTGGCTGATGAATTAGAAGAAATATTTGTTGACGGTAAAGGTAATGGACTTGACTATTCACTCATGTTTGTAACGAAAGATATGTTTAGCAGTCGTAATGAACTTATTGAGTATACAAGAAACGTTTGAAAAAAATATAATATTGTTATTGTTATTCTTCATTCGAAGAGTAAGGTATAACAAACAATGTATCACTTAAGCATAAAAAGAGTAGTAAATATAGGGTGAGTAAAAATATTGATGTTGAAAATAATAAGTGGGTGGGCATTAGGAAGGTAGACAATCAATTTTTTATTGACATGGAAGGGTTCAATCAATGGTTATTGAGAGTTAAATGTAGTAAATGGGACACATAACCACCCTTTAGACCTGAAGAACATGTTTTTGAAGAGAGATTGAGTAAATTTGAATATAGTATGACATAGGACCTTACAAAAAGTTATTGCCAACTTAAACATATTTTGATGCATTTGAAGTGGGTTGATGAAGCAAATATTTGTACAATACAACATGTTTATAATGCACATTTAAAAGTTAAGAAGAAAGATGACTTTTCAAAGTGTTTTACAATAATTACTACATGATTTAGACTCTCACAAATGTCACACTTGGTATTATAAAATCCCGAATACGGATATTGTCGTTGACATTATATTTACACGTTCTTGTTTGGTGTAACTATTACATGCATTTTCATAGGTATTAGATTTTGATAGCACATATAATACAAAATATAAGAATTTTGTTTTGTTTTTTTAAATATTGAACCATGTGTAGTATATAATGGTTATATATATTTTGTATTTTGCAAGTATAAGATGCATTTCCTTGAGGTTGTCGAGTTCATATAAACCTTCAAAATTTTTTCTAAGGCTTTACTTTTATTAATTTAGAAAAAAATTATGTTTGGGTTTTGTGGTGTGCTAGAGAGTTATGTATTTCAAACCACTTTCTACGTATAATTTGTAATGATCATGATTTGGCGTTGGTGAATACCATTGAAATCATATTTCTGAATATGACTAACTTTTCATGTACACAACATATAGCAAAAAATATTAAAGTATTTATCATAAAATTGAAAATGAATAAAGAGATGGTGAGTGCATTTGGTGTATGTTGGAGGAGGATCATCCACTTATCAAATGAGAACAACTAGGAGGCAGTGAAACTAACAGAATTGAAATGAAAATTTCATACTCTACTATTTTGTGTTAAAGAGTAATGGTTGGATACATATAAGGAGAGAATTTTCTCAGCATTAACAAATAAGGTGATTTATTTTGTTACTCATATGTATGTAACATTCATTTACTACTGTATTCTCTTGTGCTCCTATTTCTTTTGTAAATGCACATGGCCAATAGTTCTTTGATACCTCCTATCTTTTAATCTTTGCAACGATACCGACATGAAAGTATTGATAATTAGAATTAATCATTTCATGAATGAATGTATTAAGATGTATATATAAATGAGAGGATCATGAGATGATAGTGTACATGACGATTAGATGTTATTCGTAATTTGTAAATATAATTATTTTTCAATTGAAATGAAAGTATTATTTCTTAATAGTTCTATATATTGAAGTCTAAGAGTGACAAACTATAAACGTCATTTACGTATCATTTACATATACATATAATGAATAATACAAAAGAACATCACAAATACAAGATGTAAAATATATACTATGGTTCATCCTAATGCATAGATTATTTGCAACATCGAGCTCTCACATCCTCACCATCATCATATATAGTCAATTGATGTGTTCATTGACATTATTATTTTTATATCTCTAACAACTCTAACAATGCATAGTCATCTAACAATGATCATCGCATGTACTGTAAATATATTAAAGCTTATGCTAGTGTGTCACATATTATGGTGAGACGCTGATATAAAAGTAATTACAAAAAAGTTAGTATTAAAATAAAATCTAAACAAAGTTAAAGACCATGCTAATATATATATATATATATATATATATATATATATATATATAATTATTTATTTACCTATATGAAGAATGATGCACTTTGTTGCTTAGTTGGAGTCACACGTAATTGATTTATAGTCACTTAAAATAAATTGATATGTTTGAGGAATGTATCATTTCATGTATAACTCATTGCACTCAGAAGGGTATGGTGTTGGGATGCCAGAGTGTTCAAGCTTAAAATAATGAGTGTTGTTCCTCCTAAGTAGCATCATGTGGTTCATGTTATACCTTATATGCATGAGGTTTTATATGTCTATTTGTAATGGAGGGCCTTATCGGTGCAACTAGAATGCTTTGACGATGACCGAATTGTAAAACTAAATAATCTGGCATAATATAGTTTTACAATATCTATACACCAAATACATCCATGTATCTAGACAACTTATATGCATTACAATCCAAATGCTTTACAGAATTATATGACTATCAGTCAATCTGCATTTCATATAATAAAGAATATAATTGTAGTTTCATAAAATACTTACTTTGCCTTCATCAAATGTAATTGCCTATGGTACTTAGTAAGTAGATTGATAGGAGATTACTTGTGATAAAACATTTTTTATCCATCGGCCTACCTGTGGTTTCCCATCCAATCATTCTAGTCACATGCTAACTCTGAAAGCTAATAAATACTAATAAATCCATATCTATAATTAAAACAAATAACTTGGTTGTTAATTTATGAAAAATGACTATATGAGAGATATTTTAGTAAAGAACAATAGTACAAATCCTTACTTTGACCAAAAAATTATGTCTTCTAAATTATTGTTCTTCTATCCGGGATGCCTTCCTAACTGCTTGTATACGTAGGTTAATACTGTTGCATCCTAAGCGTAGTTGTCAACCCTTCAAACATCTTATGTCAATAGATTTACGATCGTTATTGGCACTCTATCTTTGAACTTATTTATATGTACAACCTAGCAGATAAAATAAATATAATAAAGACTTATTTTTGTTAGTGACTCTCATTGAAAAATTACTTGAGAATACCTTAAACTTAATAGCTCTAGACTTAATCTCTAGCACTACTTCATCAATGTTCATCCCAACATATCATTTAAAATGTTTTCCTTTTTTCTAACCATCATCTCTTGTGTGCTTGAGGCACATCTTGAAACGAAAATTGGATGATTTTTTATGAAAATTCGAACAAAAAATAATGAAAACAACAACAAAATGATAAAGTCAAAACAAAATCGATGACATACCTCGACAAATCTTTGAATCCCTATCGGATCGACCCATATTTCTTCTTTCTTCCTGATTCTTCTCTTTTCTTTTTTGACATATTTTGATGAGTTATTTTGCTGTAAATAGATGTAGATCAAACAATGAATAGCTGGGATAGGTTGAAGAGCAAAAAATGGGTGAAAAAGGACAAAAGGAGGTAGCACATGTGAAAAATAAGACGTGTAGATAGTAAAAAGGGTGTGTGCATATCAGTTCGATCAAGAAATGCTCTTTCTTTTTGCCTCACAAGTTCCTTTTGAGATATTTTTGGACATCTCTGCTTCGTGAATTAAACCAGCGCTCAGTTGTTTTATCAAATGTTAGGTTCTGTTGTTCTTTGGTGAAATATACAACCCCCATCCGGAAGCCCAAAGGATCCCAACTAAGCCAGTATGCATGGTGTCGGCCCACTAAAGCTCTCCCAGCACTGGTTTGCTCCATCCACAAGGCTTGAACTAGAGACTTGCTTAAGGGGAACAAGTGGCGAACCAACCAAACAGCCGTCTGTCAGTGTCAGGTTTTCATTCTATTGAAGGAGATTTCAACTTGAGCATAGACAAGCAAACAAATAAAGCAGCTGCCGCCGCTACAGGCCAGCCAAGTAGCTATTCTCACTATCCAAATGCGTGGAGTAAATAAGCATAGACAAGCATTTTATGCCTGGGTTTCTTCTAGGTCGGACAAGCCCGAAATGTTCGTCCACGAAAATCATTGTGCCCTGTCTAATGTGAGCCTTCAAGTCGGAGAGCAACTATGTCGAGTGAAAGTGTTAATTTAAGGTCAAGCTTGCCTCCTAGCCCTTCAATATCAAGGCCAAAAAAGTCCTACAGGAGTCGGTTGTCTAAGCTTTGTGTAGATGCCACCAACCAAAGGAACTGTTGGCATGAACCCTTTCCTTGGCTAGTGATAACTCCAGGTTCATAGGGTGGCAACACAAGTTCTTTCTGTTTTTCTAATACCCTGAGATGGAAAACAACTTGCTTCAATTTTTTTTTAGCTTGAAAAACCCGTTTTACATGAGCTAACGATCATGGACGGGTTTTTCGAGCCCGAATGCTTTGGGGCGGCCCTGCCTAGCGACGTGCTGCAGAGCCCGAATGCAGTAAGAAGAAAGCAAGGGCCACTACATTTTCGCCCGAATGTAGTGAATCAATTGCAGAGAGGGTTCCCATATTATGGATGGGTGTGGGTAAAGAAGTTAGTCCCGCTACATTGCCGCCCGAATGTAGTGAATAATTTTCAGAGAGGGTCTCAGCATTTTGATTATTGACGGTTGCGGGGGGTAAGGAAGCTAGTCCTAGATAATAAGATTCGTATTGGTTCTTGGAATATCGGAACATTATTCGGTAAGCTAATGGAGGTGGTAGATACTATGATTCGGAGAAATATTCATATTCTATATTTACAAGAGACAAAATGGGTTGGAGAAAAAGCAAAGGAGATAGAGGATACAGGTTTTAAATTACAATACTTAGGTAAAGAAAAGGTTCGAAACGGAGTTGGTATTATCATAAATAAAGATTTAAAGGAGAGTGTAGTAGACATACAACGATATGGTGACTGAATCATGACATTGAAATTAGTGTTAGGAGCAGAGGTTTTGAATATAGTTTGTGCTTATGTACCCTAAGTAGGACTAGAAGATAGTATAAAGACAGCTTTTTGGGAAGAGTTAGATAAGGTGTTTCAAAAGATTCCACAAAGGGAGATGATTTGTTTAGGAGGAGATTTAAATGGATATGTCGGTAAAGAGGCATTAGGATATTAAGGGATTCATGGAAACTTTGGTTATGGGGATATAAACGAGGAAGGTAGGGAGATTTTAAATTTTGCTATGGCATTTGATCTCTTTATAGTCAATACAATCTTCAAAAAACGAGATGAACATTTAATTACTTATAAGAGTGGCTTATCACAAACACAAATTGATTACTTTATTTGTAGAAAAAAAGATAGAGCGTGTTGTAAATATTGTAAGGTAATTCCAGGAGAAAACTTAACCACCCAACATCGACTTTTAGTTATGGATTTACAAATAAAAAAATGGACAAAGAAGAAAAGAGTGCATCAAGCTATTCGGACTAAATGGTGGAACCTCAAAAGCGAGAAAGAAGATATATTTAAACAGAAAGTCCTTCAAGGAGATGTTTGGAATTATGTTGGCACACCATGTGATATGTGGAACAATATGACTATACATATTAGGAAAGTGGCGAAAGATGTGTTAGGGGTATCTAAGGGAGGTGTACCGGCACAAAAAGAAGCTTGGTGGTGGAGTGAAGTAGTGCAAAATAAAATCAAGGTAAAGAGGGCATGTTACAAATTACATTATGCCAAGAAAACTAGTGAAACTTTAGAAGCTTATAAGAAAGCAAAGAAGGAAGCGAAAAAGGCCATTAGTGAAGCAAAAGCTAAGATTTGGGAGGACTTATATAAAAAACTCAACTCAAAAGAGGGTGAAAGAGATATTTTTAGGATAGCTAGGGCTAGAGATAAGAAAACTAAAGATCTTAATTATGTTAGATGCATAAAAGACAAGGAGGAAAAAATTCTAATGGCAAATGATGATATAAGAAATAGATGGAAAAACTATTTTTATAATCTTTTTAATGAAAATAAAGATGTTAGTATTAGTTAAGGAGATTTAGACAAGTCAGAAAAGTATATAAACCACAATTTCTACCGACGTATTCAAAAGAATGAAGTCAAAGAGGCTCTTAAACATATGAAGGGTGGTAAATCGGTAGGACCAGATAATATTCCTATAGAAGTTTGGAAAATACTAGGAGAAATAGGAATCACTTGGCTCACAAGACTATTTAATGAAATATGGAAAAACTAAAAGATTCCCGAAGAATGGAGAGCAAGTACACCTATACTCATATATAAGAACAAGGGAGACATTCAAAATTGTGCGAATTATGGAGGTATCAAGTTAATGAGTCATACTATGAAATTATGGAAAAGAATTATCGAACGTAGGTTAAGACAAGTATCAAGTACACAGAGAACCAATTTGGATTCATGCCAGGCAGATCTACTATTGAATCGATTCACCTTTTGAGACGTCTTATTGAACATTTTAGAGCAAAAAAGAAAGACCTTGACATGATATTTATTGATCTAGAAAAAGCTTATGATAAGGTACCGAGGGAGGTTCTTTGCAGAACTTTGGAAAAAAGAGGTATCCCATTGACATATATTAACCTTATAAGAGACATGTATGATGGTGCAAAAACATGTGTGAGGACTCATGAAGGAACGACAGACTTCTTTGAAGTTAATATTGGGTTACATCAAGGATCAACTTTAAGTCCATACTTATTTATAATGGTGATGGATGAGTTAACAAAACATATTCAAGATGAAGTACCTTGGTGTATGTTATTTGCAGATGACATTGTATTAGTGGAGGAGTCTAAGGAAAAAGTTAATAGAAAATTGGAACTATGGAGAGAAACATTAGAAAGCAAAGGCCTCCGTCTTAGTAGAACAAAGACAAAATATATGGAATGTAAGTTTGATCATTTGGTTACTTCAGAGGACATGAAAATTAAAATTGGCACACATTGCATTCCCCAAAAGGAAAGTTTTAAATACCTAGGGTCAATTTTTCAAAGTGATGGAAGAATTGATGGAGATGTTACACATAAAATTAATGCTGGTTGGTTAAAATGGAGAGGAGCATCAGGTATTCTTTGTGATAAGAAGATACCATTAAAGTTAAAAGGTAAATATTATAGAGCAGCAATTAGGCCTGTCATGTTTTATGGTTCTGAGTGTTGGGTAGTTAATCATCAACATGTACAAAAGATATCTATGACAGAAATGAAGATGTTGAGATGGATGAGTGGTCATACAAGAAAAGACCATATATATATATAATAAGGTTATTAGAAACAAATTAGGAGTGGCACCAATAGAGGATAAAATGAGAGAACATCGTTTAAGATGGTTTGGACATATAGAAAGAAGATCAAAAGAAGAACCTATAAGAAGGTTAGAAAAACTAATTTTGGAAAGTATTAAAAGAGGTAGAGGATGACCACAAAAGTATTGGAAAGAAACAATAAAGAATGATCTAGCTTATTGGGAGTTAAATGCTAACATGGCACATGATAGTGATCTGTGGAAACAAAGAATCCATGTAGCCGACCCCATCTAGTATGGAAAAGGCTTAGTTGTTGTTGTTGTACATGAGCTAATGATCAATTAAGTTGATCAAGCACATAACCATAATAACCTGGGATTTTGAATAAAATGCGAGTTGACCAGTCTTGATGATACCCTATATCATGGAAGAGAAAGGGAGACTAATGTCACATTAGCCAAAGAACTCACATTTTATTCAAGTCATGGCCATCAGATGGACGGTTTCTCCTATCTACAAACCCTTTACAAATTCAAAACAAAATAATTATAATTATGATTATAGTGTGAATCCTTATCTAACTGGAATTTATCTAATTAGAATCCTATGGAATTAAATCCTACCAAATGAGAATAGTAAGTAGGTTTCCTACTCAAATGAGGCCCCCAACATATGGGACCTTCTTGGGGTCTTTCTCATTTGGAGATTCTTGAGAGCCGGTTCCACCTCTTGAGATTGGTTTGAGCTCGGGTCTCGCCAATAGGTTGGCGTGTTGGACGTGCAAACTGGGTTCAAACTTGTTTTTCTTTGATTCTCTTAGTCGCTTTGTTCATTGTGATTTGGATCCAACTCGAAGCTTGTCATGGAGGCCCTTGACTCCAAATAAGGCGGCATCTAGGTGGATCACATCATTTCCACCACACTTCAAGTTTGCCCATTAAAAAAAGAAGGAAAACGATAGAATCTCACTGGGCAAATCAAATTCAATTGCCCATTACAGAAAAGGGGGAAAAGAAAAACACTCATCTATTAGATATATTAAGATTAACATAAATCGTCATATAAAAAAAATTGAGGATGTCCTAGATTCGTGCCATTGCCGCAGCATCGTCATCTTGCTCTGAGAGAGAGACTGTTTGTTGCTTCATTTGAAGGCTTGTTGTTCATGACAGAATGGAAGATCGGCATTCCTTTTGTGAGCTGGTGTTTCTTCTGCTGCAGTGCCAGCACCTTGGAAAGTGAGCATTTATTTTGACCCTCAGAGGGGGTCTTAAAACCTTTGTACTTGCATTTGCATTTAATGTACTAAATGTAAAGTGATTCAAATCTCTATCCTCGATCGGCTTACCCATCCCATCCTGTTGAGCCTGGATCGGCCTGTATTGACATCTCTACACAGGAATGTGAGGCAAGTTATTACCTGGTGATTCAGTTCATTCAAATGTGACTTCTGAATTATTGGCTTTCAAATTTTCCAAGTTCTTAATGCGTGTTTACCTGGAAATCTCGCAATTGAATAGAAGATGATCAGGATAGTGTGCGTGTCGAGCAACTCCAGAGAGTATCGGGTATTCCTCTGTCGAAAACTTCAAGATCTCGCCTGAAGACTGCTTATTGTTGTCTTAAATCTTCCATTAAATCAGGAAACTCCCCCAGAAACTGTGAGATCCCCTTGCAGTTCTGGAGGATCTCTTGAATCGGTGATTGGAGGCCATTTACATGGATTTTTGCTGATTGCTTCCGACTCACCCTACAAATGGAAGGTAGGAGAAATGGGATTATATCTTCCCTGTCTCTATTTTTCATATATTGGGATGAAGCATTGAAGCCTAATGTTGTAATATTGCTGGCTTACTAACATCATGCTTTGTCAAAAACTTGGAAACCGAATCTCCGTTCAACTGCAATAAAGGGAAGGGGCCTTCCCCTGACTTCCATCGAAAACCACTCGGTTAGATAGACATCTATCAGTTAAACACAATTTTCTATTAGGGAAATTAGAAACCAAGTAAAGTGCATAACTGAATCAAATTCTAAATTGAGTTAGGTCTATGCACATCCCTTAATGTAGTGAAGGATTGGAGAATGCATTAGTAAGATAGTGGAACAATAACAACAGTCTTTGCCCACACTAAGTGGGGACATTATTTTGACGTCATAGAGTGCGATCTGTCGCTGTATCAGTAGTTATCGCCCAAAAAAAACTTGTCATGTCCAATAGTTTCTCCCCAATATTTCTATGGTCTTTTCTCTTTAAAATGTTCACTGCTCAGTTTCTCACACTTTACACCAGAGCTTCTTTTGACGATGTTTGAACCATTTCTACTTCGAATCACGGTTCATTTCGACCTCGAAGTAGAATCTTCTGATTAAATACAAGTAATTCATAATCATAAGGTTAGGGTCAATCTAAACCAAACATCCGCCTTTCCCTTAAAAGATCCAATTGGTCCTCAATTCTTCATCGTCTTTGCCATGGGTTCATTTTAACCATACCAGACAAAATAGAACTTCTTCCTTCCCGTACATATTTCTTTCTTGTTACTCAACGCATTACGTGATGAGTAGAATGAGTCAATGCCATTGATAGAGGGGAAAGCAACACTTCAATAAAAAAGGAGCACTCCAGGAAAAGTAGTCTTGGTATTGGATCCGCTCTTCTTTTAGCATTAACATGATTCTGTGAGACTTTCTTCTTTCTATTAAAAAGGAGAATCCCACCAGAACCTTTATTTAGTACCCCCAAGCCCTCTCGAATCAAAGCAAGGCCTTCAAGTATCGATTTTGACACGGCTGCCCAAGGATAATTGCTAGCTAAACAGCACCGCACGAGCTTCATTATGCAAGCTTTGCTAATTTTTCCATATTCCTGGTGCTAAGTGTTAGGGCAGTCAATGATCTCTGAAGCTGCCTTTGCTTGTTTTGGTTGTGCACAGTGGATGCCGATTGCCTGCTTTGGTTTTGCTTTTTGCTTTCTTTCTTTTTTTGTCTGTTTCTAGTACATAATGAGGTTATTAGAAACAAAGTAGGAGTGGTACCAATAGAGGATAAAATGAGAGAACATCGTTTAAGATGGTTTGGACATATAAAAAGAAGATCAAAAGAAGAACCTATAAGAAGGTTAAAAAAACTAAATTTGGAAAGTATTAAAAGAGGTAGAGGACGACCACAAAAGTGTTGGAAAGAAACAATAAAGAACGATCTAGCTTATTGGGAGTTAACTACTAACATGGCACAAGATAGGGATATGTGGCAACAAAGAATCCATGTAGCCGACCCGTCTAGTATGGGAAAAGGCTTAGTTGTTGTAGTTGTTGTTGTTCCTGTATAGAATAGAATAGAAACGTGTATGTGGTTTTGGGGTTACCCGCAGAGGATTTTCTCAGAAGACGTAAAATCAAAGTATCTCACTCTATTCCGAGTTATGTAAACTCTCTATTTATACATGGCTTTCTCTCTTCCGTGTTTACAGCTTTAGACTTTTCCTTTTAACAACCATATTTGCTTTTATCCAGGAGATGCATGTGTTTTACTTTTGAAAAACAGAAATCAGTTTTTATGAACGTTTAACAACAACAACAAAGCCTTTTCCCATACTAGACGGGGTCGGCTACATGGATTCCTTGTTTCCACAGATCCCTATCGTGTGCCATGTTAGCAATTAACTCATAATAAGCTAGATCATTCTTTATTGTTTCTTTCCAATACTTTTGTAGTCGTCCTCTAGCTCTTTTAATACTTTCCAAATGTAGTTTTTTATACCTTCTTACAGGTTCTTCTTTGATCTTCTTTCTATATGTCCAAACCATCTTAAACGATATTCTCTCATTTTATCCTCTATTGGTGCCACTCCTAATTTGTTTCTAATAACCTCATTATGTATATGGTCTTTTCTTTTATGACCACTCATCCATCTCAACATCTTCATTTCTGTCACAGACATCTTGCCCAACACTCAGAACCATAAAACATGGCAGGCCTAATTGTGCTCTATAATATTTACTTAACTTTAATGGTATCTTCTTATCACAAAGAATACCTGATGCTCCTCTCCATTTTAACCAACCAGCATTAATTCTATGCGTAACATCTCCATCAAGTCTTCCATCACTCTGAAAAATTGACCCTAGGTATTTAAAACTTTCCTTTTAAGGGATGCAATGTGTGCCAATTTTAATTTCTGTCCTCTGAGGTAACCAAATGATCAAACTTACATTCCATATATTCTGTCTTCGTTCTACTAAGTTGGAGGCCTTTGCTTTCTAATGTTTCTCTCCATAGTTCCAATTTTCTATTAACTTTTTCCTTAGACTCCTCCACTAATACAATGTCATCTGCAAATAGCATACACTAAGGTACTTCATCTTGAATATGTTTTGTTAACTCATCAATCACCATTATAAATAAGTATGGACTTAAAGTTGATCCTTGATGTAACCCAATATTAACTTCAAATTACTGTCATTCCTTCATGAGTCCTCACACATGTTTTTGCACCATCGTATATGTCTCTTATAAGGTTAATGTATGTCAATGGGATACCTCTTTTTTCCAAAGTTTGCCAAAGAACCTCCCTCGGTACTCTATCAAAAGCTTTTTCTAGATCAATAAATATCATGTGAAGATCTTTTTTTTTGCTCTAAAATGTTCCATAAGACGTCTCAAAAGGTGAATTACTTAAATAGTAGATCTTCCTGGCATGAATCCAAATTGGTTCTCTATTGTACTTGATACTTATGTTAATGGGATACCTACGTTTGATAATTCTTTCCCACAATTTCATAGTATGGCTCATTAACTTGATACCTCGATAATTCGTATAATTTTGAATGTCTCCCTTGTTCTTATATATGGGTATAAGTGTACTTGCTCTCTATTCCTCGGGCATCTTTTGGTTTTTCCATATTTCATTAAATAGTCTTGTGAGCAAGTGATTCTTTTTTCTCCTAGTATTTTCCACACTTCTATAGGAATATTATTTGGTCGTACCGATCTACCACTCTTCATATGTTTAAGAGCCTCTTTGACTTGATTCTTTTGAATACGTCGATAGAAATTGTGGTTTATATACTTTTCTGATTTGGCTAACTCTCCTAAGATAATATTAACATCTTTATTTTTATTAAAAAGCTTATAAAAATAGTTTTTCCATCTATTTCTTATATCATCATTTGCCACTAGAATTTTTTCATCCTCGTCCTTGATGCATCTAACATAATTAAGATCTTTAGTTTTCTTATCTCTAGCCCTAGCTATCCTAAAAATATCTCTTTCACCCTATTTTGAGTTGAGTTTTTTATATAAATCCTCCCAAATTTTAGCTTTTGCTTCACTCATGGCCTGTTTCGCTTCCTTCTTTGCTTTCTTATAAGCCTCTAAAGTTTCACTAGTTTTCTTAGCATAATGTAATTTGTAACATGCCCTCTTTGCCTTGATTTTATTTTGTACTTCACTCCAACACCAAGCTTCTTTTTGTGCCAATACACCTCCTTTAGATACCTCTAACATATCTTTCGCCACTTTCGTAATATGTATAGCCAAATTGTTCCACATATCACAGGGTGTACCAACATAATTCTAAACATCTCCTTGAAGGACTATCTTTTTAAATATATATTCTTTCTCACTTTTGAGGTTCCACCATTTAGTTCGAATAGCTCGATGCACTCTTTTCTTCTTTGTCCATATTTTTTATTTGTAAATCCATAACTAAAAGTCGATGTTGGGTGGTTAAGCTTTCTCCTGGAATCACCTTGCAGTCTTTACAACACGCTCTATCTTTTTTTCTACAAATAAAGTAATCAATTTGTGTTTGTGATAAGCCACTCTTATAAGTAATTAAATGTTCATCTCATTTTTTGAAGATTGTATTGACTATAAAGAGATCAAATGCCATAGTAAAATTTAAAATCTCCCTACCTTCCTCATTTATATCCCCAAAACCAAAGTTTTCATGAATCCCTTGATATCCTAATGCCTCTTTACCAACATGTCCATTTAAGTCTCCTCCTAAACAAATCATTTCCCTTTGTGGAATCTTTTGAATCACCTTATCTAACTCTTTCCAAAAAGTTGTCTTTATACTATTTTCTAGTCCTCCTTGGGGTGCGTAAGCACAAACTATATTCAAAACCTCTGCTCTTAACACTAATTTCAATGTCATGATTCGGTCACCATATTGTTGTATGTCTACTACACTATCATTTAAATCTTTATTTATGATAATACCAACTCTGTTTCGAGCCTTTTCTTTACCTAAGTACTATAATTTAAAACCTGTATCATCTATCTCCTTTGCTTTTTCTTCAACCCATTTTGTCTCCTGTAAATATAGAATATGAATCTTTCTCCGAATCATAGTATCTACCACCTCTATTAAATTACCGAATAATGTTTCGATATTCTAAGAACCAATACGAATCTTATTATCTAGGACTAACTTCCTTGCCCCCCGTATCCATCCATATTCAAAATACGGAGACCCTCTCTGAAAATTATTCACTACATTCGAGCGGCAATGTAGCGGGACTAACTTCTTTACCCACACCCGTCCATGATGTGATAACCCTCTCTGTAATTTATTCACTACATTTGGGCAAAAATATAGTGGTCCTTGCTTACTTATTACTGCATTCGGGCTCTACAGCATGTCACTAGGTGGGGACACCCTAAAGCAATGCTCATAATTTTTGTAATCCATGTTATAAAATCCGATGAAGTTTTACGCTGACTGTTAAAAGCCTAGCACAACCCTCCTCCTTTATCTAGGCTTGGTACCGACAATACAAGAGTGATCCCTTATATAGGTGGAGTTTCTTATGAACGTTTAAGTTTCGAATAAATACGATCTCATGAAATCTGGGAAGAGGGACCTTCTTACCGCATTTCATGGTCATTGTTAGTAATGGAGCCGAGAGTGGCCATCCACTACTTACATCTCTCACTTGGCCACTAGAGCTAATATTTTTGATACACTAGTTTTCCTCCCACTACTTTGGGGTTTACCAAGTTGTATCATATTTTCTTGTTGCAATTAAATTGCAACTCACAACTACTATATTGTTTTTTCATAAGCAATGTGTTTTCCAACAAAAGTCTCAACAAAGTGTATTTTCTATACTTATACACTAGGCATATCTCAACCCTATATGAGTTACATGTTTAGTAAATAATTCTTTTGAGATGCCTTTTATTAAGGGGTTAGCCAACATATTAATAGTTGGCATATAACATATAGTTATTTCATTTCTTTTGAGCATATCATAAACATAGTAATATTTAACCATTATATACTTGCTTCGTGAGTTATTAGTTTCACTCTTAATAAGAGTAATTGCTGCATTATTGTCACAATATATAACAATCAGCTTGTTGGTTATATCTATCTTTAAATCATATATGAAGCGGCTTATCCAAATGGCACTAGTAGCAACCATACTGCAAGCAACATACTCAGCCTCTTGTGTATGCAATACTACACAACCTTGTTTCTTGCATTTTCAAGAAACTGCACCACTTCCAAATAAGAATATTTGTCCCAAGGTTGATTTGCTATTATCTTTGCTCCCAACAAAGTCACCATCTGAGTATCCTATCACTTTCAGTTTAACTGCTTAAAAACAAAGTTTTAAGTCTTTTGTTCTTTTAAGATATCTTAGAATCCTTTTCATAGTTATCCAATGCTGCCATCCGAGATTACTTTGATATTTACTTACAAGACCAACAACAAAGTTGATATCAAGTATTGTGCATAACATAGCATACATCAGGCTGCCCACAACCTATAAATAAGAAACATTGGGCTTATTGTCTCCTTCATCGGGACAATCAACCTTGCTCAATTTAACCTCTTTTACAATAGGTGTAGATACAAACTTTCATTCACCCATTTTGAACTTATTGAGGGTATAATCAATATACCTCTCCTGACTTAAGCATAAAAGTTTTGATTCTCTATCTCGAGAAATCTTTATACCCAGGATATAGGATGCTTCCCCATATCTTCATTTTGAACCTTGAGTTTAACCATGACTTGGTTTTAAAAATAATCTCATTGTCATTCCTAGTCAACAATGTCATCTACATATAAAGAAAAGATGATAAAGTGGCTCTCACCGTTTCATACATATACACAGTGATCAAGTTCATTAGCCACAAACCCAAGTTCAATTATGACATTTTAAAAAGTCAAATACCATTGGCGAGGTGACTGTTTCAAACCAAATAGGTATTTTCTCAACCTATATACTTTATTTTCTTGGCCTTCAATTTTATATCCTTCAGGTTGCTATATATATATAATTTCATCTAAATCTCTATTTAGAAAAGCAGTCTTTTGATCTAGCTGATGTAAATCCAAATCATAATAAGTTGATATAGTCAGGATTATTCTAATGGATGCAAGTTTTGTGACTAGAGAATAAGTCTCAACATAATCTATTTCCTTCTTTAACGAAAAACTCTTTGCAACCAACCTCGCTTTAAACTTTTCGATCGAACTATCGACTTTATATTTCTTTTTGAGAACCCATTTGCAACCTATGACTTTTCTTCCTCTTGACAAATCAACCAACTCCTAGACTTCATTTTTCTCAATGGATTCAATTTTTTCATCCATGGCTTTTTCCGAGTGTGACAATTCAAATGAGTCAATCGCCTGCTGATAAGTCAAGTTATCAGTCAACTCATCTAAATCTATCAAATTACACACTTTTTCTGTAAGGCACATGTGATAATCTTTCAAGTAGGATGGTGTGACCCTAGGCCTTTTCTGTCCACTTAAAGATTTAGTTTGTTGAGGAAGCTCATCAATGGGTTCAAAAGATTATTGATTTAGACCTACTAGATCATCGACATAATCACCATCATTCTTAGGAAAGTCATTCTTAGTTTCTTCTAAGAATTTTGCATCCTTACTTTCTGTTAGCCTATGGTCCTTATGATAAAATCGATATTTTTTAGATCCTTTAGGATATCCGATAAATATGCATCTTAAGGACCTACTGTCTAACTTATCTCTAGACTAGTCAATGATCTTTATATGAGCAACAAATCCCCACCTCCTGAGATGACCTAAGTTTGGTTTTCTTCCAAACCACATCTCGTATGGTGTAGAGAATACAACTTTACATAGTACTCTATTGAGTATATACACAACTGTACTTACTATTTCTCCCCAAAATATCCTTGGTAGAGACATCGATTAACATTAACCTTGTCATATTCAGTAAGGTCCTATTATATCTCTCTGCTACACTATTCTGTTGAGGTGTCCTGACATCATATTTTGTTTTGCAATATCAAAGTCTTTGCATAATTCTAAAAATTCTGTTGAGGTATATTCTCTACCTTTATCTGATCTCAAGACTTTGATTGTATGCCTTAATTGGTTCTCTATTTCCTTCCTGCTTATATACTTTGAATACTTCAAGTACCTCAGATTTATATGATAAGAGATATATATAAGTATACCTCAAGTAATCATCGATAAATGTTATAAAATAAACCTTTTCTCAATGTGTTCTTACTCTAAACGGTTCACATAAATCTGTATGAATTATCTCCAATAGGATTATTGCCCTAGTTACATCTTTGAAAAATGATTTTCTTCTCATTTTCTCTTGTATATAGGCTTCACACTTATTAAAAGTGTTATCATGAAAATTGAGCAATAAGTCAAAGTTGGTTAATTTTCTCAAACTTTTTAGACTTATATGTCTCAATCTTTTATGTCATATATTCACATCAATCACATAGGCACTTTCAATATAAACAGAAGAAGAGTTTTCATTTTCATTAATGTTGAGTTTGAACAAACTATGTTCAATATCAAATAAATTAGAAAATGCTATCTTTTCATGCTTTCCCACAATGACTTTTGTAGGGACAAACTTGACATTAAACCCTTTTTTTACTAAGGCAGGGGCCAATACAATATTGTGCCTAATAAAGGGCACAATTAATACATCAGTGAGTATAATTGGTATGCCTTATACAAAAATCCTAAAGGACCCAACCCCAAGAATATTAGAAAAAGTATTGTTTCCCATATATACTCGATGCTTGTTAGGCTGGAACTCCTTCAGGTCCATCGCTCTCTCTTTGCTCTTCGATATGTGTCGGGTAGCTCCAAAATTGATCTACCAACCAGTCACTGGGCAAACCATATAAAGACTCTCAGAAATCACGTAGATTATATCCTGCTTCTCCATTGCGCCATGTCATTGGTTGTTGTCACCATTGTTCTTCTTGTTGAGGTAGTCTCTTTTGTAGTGCCCCATCTTACCATAGTTGAAGCACTTTACTCAAAAAGTGTATTCCTGTGATTTCTTAAAATTTTGATCGTTCTACTTTTTATTCTTACCAAATTTCTTATTTGGTTTTCTTTTTTCCTAGTTGTTTTTGGAGCTAGACCCTAAATAATCTTGAGTAACTAGCAAATTTTCTCTTTTGTTCTTGTTCATATGTTCTTATTCAATTGCTAGTTTCAATGGGTGTTGAGAAAGGGTAATATCAGGTCAAAGTCTTAGGGTTGTGGTTATCATATTCCAAGAAGGGGGAAGACTGTTTAAGATTGTGGATATTTGCATCGGCTCAGAAATGACTAACTTAGCCACAACCAGATCTCTAGCTATTACCAACATTTGGTTAACATGTTCAACTACATTGTCACCTTCTTTCATTCTATAAGAATTATACTTTTGAAGGAGTAGTTGTACATGCGGCTTGACTGTAGTATCATACTTAGTGGTGAGGGAATTGAATAGTTCTTTTGTAGTTTCAAATTCCTCAAAGACCCTAATTAAGTCGTCTTTCATATATGTCAACATAATGATCCTAGCTATTGTGTCATCCTTAAAAAATGTCTTATATATTTCTCTTTCCTCATTTGTTTCAATTGGAGTAGGAGGTAAAACAATTTCTTTCAGTACACAATCAACTCCTTCTAAAGTTAAGGCCAGTGGTATTATTCTTTTCCAAGTTTGGAAATTTAGGCCATTTAATTTTTCAGTCTTTGCCAATTTAGATACGCAAATTCTTCAAGTCATTTTTTCTTTTAAATTTTTGACAAAGACAATAAGTAAAGAGTTTCTACATTTTAAGACAGAAAATATAAAAACATGCATCAGATAGATTTACGTAAGACATTTCATAAAGAACCACAAAAATGTAATCAAGCACCTAAATGTAATATCAACAAGTTTTATGTACTAAACATTAAATACATCATGAGTCTGTATTGTAGTTTATTTAACCTACAAGTATCATTCTTGAAATACTGTAAAAAATGGGGAGTTAATATTCGCAGGCACCATTCTATAGTTTATTTAACTTGCATCTACTGTTATAGAAAAACTGTAAAAACCAAGACTAAATATGAAAAACATTATTCACGGCATTTCAAAGAAAGTGCAAGGACACTTTTGTACTTTTTAGGGTGGTATAATGGATATTTTGTAAGATAACAAGGGTTATATCCATAAAATCACCAAAAACCCAGGTTTTGCAATTTATTGAAATGTCTAGGGGTAAAATAATAAAACTACACCTTAGTATTTTTGTAGTTTCACCGATTGTTAAGGGGTAGAAAAGACTTTTTATACTGATAAGGGTACAATTGTCTTTTCACTCCAAAATTTCTAGATATTTCGATAATTTTGTCTTTTGATATTTCGTAATTTTCATTTCTATGAAGGACAAAATGGTAATTTTATACCTCAAAACCGATGGTTTCACTGCCCATAATTTTGTAAAATCGTGATTTTCACGGGTTTAAATACACAGAGAGAGGATGAGAGAGAGAGAGAGAGACAGAGAAAGAGACCGAGAGGGAGAGAAGGGTGGTCGGGGGTGGAGGTTGGCCCCTGCCGCCACCTCACTATGGTTGTCACCCTTTCCAGTCCATTTCTTCTCCGGCCTTTTTTGCCTTCGGCGTTTTTCCACCTCCGGCCTTTTAGCCTCTAGCATTTTTTCGCCTCCGGTATTTTTCCTACTTATGACTCTTTTCTGCCTTGGGTCGGCTTGGCCCGACCTCTTGCCGCCTCGGCTTGGCCTCTGGCTGCCTCGACATGGCCTTTGGTTGCCTTGGCTTAGCCTTTGCCTACCTCGGTTTGGCTTAGGCTACCTTTATCGGGTGACTTCCGGTTGTTTGCTTGCGGTATTTTCCTTTTTCTCTCTACTTTCTATTCAAAAGAAAAATTCATTTACGTCGAAAAAACTCTTTCCGATTTCTCTCTCTAACATGTATTTTATTATAGGACTGCATACCTATTTAAGGTTGTCGTAGAGCTCAAAAAGGCTCTGATACCAGATGTTGGGGAAGTCGATGATCTCCAAAGTCGTCTGCCTTTGTTCGGCTCGGTTGTGCACAGCGGATGCTGACTGCCTGCTTTGGTTTTACTTTCTGCTTTCTTTCTATCTCTGTCTGTTTCTTATAGAAAATTGAATGGAAATGTGTATGCGATTTTGTGGTTACCTGCAAAGGGTTTTCTCAGAAGACGTAAAATCAGATGATCTCACTCTATTCTTAGTTATGTAAACTCTGTATTTATACATGACTTTTTGTCTTCCGTGTTTACCGCTTTGGGCTTTTCCTTTTAATAACCATATTTGCTTTTATCTAGGAGATACGTGTCTTTTATTTTTGAAAAATATAAATCAGTTTTTTTAAACGTTTAAGTTTCGAATAAAAACGATCTCATGAAATCCAAGAAGAGGGCCCTTCTTCTCATATTTCATGGTCGTTGTTGGTAATGGGGTCGAGAGTAGTCATCCACTACTTACACTATGCCCCATTCATATGGAAGAACCTTGATGAGCACTTAGAGTAGCACCCTCATAGGTGCCCTGCCTTAAAGTAGTCTGTTCGAAGAAAACCCTATGTATCATGAAAAACTAAACACATAAATATGGACTGTCATTTCATAAGAGTGAAGGTTGCCAACAAAGAGTTTCATTTGATATACTTACCAAAGCTGGAAATGGGAGAAGTCTCAAGGAAATTATAAGCAAGTTCGGAAAGCTTGATATATTCGTTCCAACTTGAGGGAAAGTTTCAAGACGTTGGCTAGATGGAAAAGAGAGATCCATAGCTGGACGCACCCTTCTAGCACTATTTGTCCTGGGCCTTACTTATGCCCTAGCCAAGTGTTCGGAAGCCACATCACTAAGTAAGGACAAGCTCCATCTAGTTTCCTGCAATCCTCTCTCCTCAATGTCGTCTACAAAGAGTTGCCTATAATAAAAACACGAGACTAAATCCCATTGGAATCCGCCATCTAAGTCCCGTCTTTCCGTCTCTTCCATAAGTTTAGTACCATCCTCTTCTTCCGATGGAAAGAAGAACCTATGATTAGTTTTTAGGAAATTCTCAAACAAATAACGGTGCAACTAATCAACTAAGTTTCTCCCACTATCAGTAAGGTGATAAGTTGATAACAAGTTACGCTCAACCAACGTTCAACAAAGCAAAGCGACGATGCCTTGCATAGTGCATTAGTAATGAGGAGATCAAGAATGCCAATTTTGGCATCCAAGAGACTTTCGAAGGTCGGTTCATGAGGATGGCTTTCGCACCACTACTATAATCTTTTAGCTTATGTTGAGTGAATTTTAAAACACATAAAAATGTTAGGTGAAGATTATGGTTGATGTCATGTTGTGGCATTAAAAGTTACTTGGGTGAAATTGTTCTCATTAGTAGTACTTAATAGTGGTTGTAACTGATAAATATTTAGCATCTATGTTGTGGCATTAAGGGTCACTTAAGTGATAATTATGCTCATTAATAGAAATTGATAGTAGTTGTAACTTATGAGTATTTAACAGCTATATTGTGACACTAAAAGCCACTTACTTGAGTGGTAATTGTGCTCACTAATAGTACTTGATAGTGCATGTAACTCATGAGCATTTAGAAGATATGTTGTGGCATTAAGAGCCACTTATTTTAGAGAGAATTGTGCTCACAAGTACTACTTAATAATAGATGTAACTCATGAGCATTTAGAAGTCATATTATGGCATTAAGGACTACTTACTTAGATAATAATCGTGCTCATTAATAACATATTATGAGTTATATCTTCACCACTTATATATAGTGGTATTGTAAACAATATTCACCCAACTTCTTTTCATGGTATGAGTCATTTCCTACTTAATTTTCAAGAGAGTTTGGAATTCTTATTGTAGTGTGTAGATGTGAATTTTTATTCTGAAACCTATGTGGAGATTCGAAACGAAATTCGCAGACTATGTCGTATGTCCGAGCGTGCCAGCTAGTTCGTTCAAACTAGCAAAGTTGATTTTTTGACTTCGTGCAGCGATCATGGATAACTGAGTTTTTTTTCGACATAGGCCTTCTTGAAACAATGCTCAAGTGTAAGGCTAGACGCTTTGAAAATCGTTCTAGATTAAGTAAGTTTTCAAAACCTAATTTTCCTTTCAAAAGTTTGACAAAATCGTGATTTTACTTCTTAATTTGAAAACATTGCAAGTCTTGAAAAACATAAACTGGTTTTGTTTTTAGAGACTTGTTTCTAATTTTTTTAGAACAACTTTTGAATCTTCAAAATTTTTAAATTTTTTACAAAAGATAGAGTTTGATGTAAAAATTCATAAACCATTTTTTTTTATATTTTTCATTATGTATATTTATTCAATTAAATCTAAAAATATACCCCACTCAAACATTCGGGACAGACCTATGTAAGAAAGTCAGAGGTTTACAAAAATGATTGTATCCTTTTGTTCAGACCTCCGATTTGTATGAAATTGGTCTTGTTGGAAAGATATGAATTTAGATTTCCAGTGAGACCATTTTCAATCAAATTGGTTTACTATAGAAATATATGAGATAGTAACTCAACCTCTATTGCAGGAACTTTTCATTTTTCAGAATTTATTCTGATTTCAATAAAATTTTTCTGATTTTATTTATAATGTTACAAAAGCTTAAAAATTCTTGAAAATTTTATCAAACGTGTGTTGGTGTGTGTAGATTAGACTTGCAAAATTTTAGCACATTCGGAATACAAGTTGATGAATTAAAAATCATTTATTAGACATGTATTGGGTGCAAAAAACATGTTTTCAGATTTTCAGATTTGTGTGTGTTTTCATCTGAATTAAAAATTAATCTACAACCATTTAAAATAAACAAAATCCTAATTACCACATGAGTATAATGATAATTAAGAGGTATATTATATTATATTATATTATGGAGTAGAAAGGATCGAAATTTAAATATATAACATATAGCATATGAATGAAAAAGAGACGGGGCAGCATATGAACCTTGATTAATACATCATAATGGAGACATGAGATCCTTAATTAAAACCCCATTAATATTAATGAAAGAAGAGATAATAATTAAAAAAAATAAGTGAAGAGTCGACCTGTGGTGGAAGAATCGGTCGGTGGCTAGTGGCGGCGAACCTCCCCTTCTTCTTTCTCTCTTCCTCTCCCTCTCTCTCTTTCTCTCCCCCTCTTGGCCATGAATTTGGTTGATGGCTGGATGATTTGTGGCTTGCTTGATTATGCAATTCGGATTGATTGAACTGAGATTGATGGTTTGCAACCCCCTTAAGGGGCCTTTTATAAGCTAATGGATGCCTCTTTGCTGCAGATTTTTGTAAGGCAAGTTGTCTTATTGAAAGTAGCTGAAATTGGTAAGTGAATGCTGACCCTTCTTGTCAAAAATTTGCTAAATTGGATATGTTAAGTAGATGCTGACCCTTCTTGTCAAAAATCTGCTCCATTGGATATGGCAAGTATAGCTCATTTGATGAAGCTTGATAAGGTAAGTTGCTTAATCTTTTGATACTGAACTTCGAAACTAGTAAGTTTCCTCCTAATGGCTTACCAAATTAAACATCACTACTTGCCAAATCGAGCATTACAGCTTGCCAAATCGAGCATCACTTTCCTTTTGCGTGGATGATGCTGATTTTCCTTCTTGGACCCCAACATTCTCTTCTAGGTGTTGACTTTCCTTCTTGAACGTCGACTTTTCTTTCTAGGCACTGACTTTCCTTTCTTTAACGTCAACTTTTCTTTCTTGAATGTCGACTTTCTTTTCTAGGCACTGAGTTTCCTTTTTAATACCTGAAACTAAAAATCGCAGGTTACCTTACCCAATAGTGCCGAAATTGGCAGGTGCTTGGTTGTTGCCTTTTTTGGTTCATACCACCTCCTCTTTCCAGTCCGAGTTTCATATATAGCAAGTATGGTTTCAAAGACTTTCTTTTAAATTATTTCTATATTTGAAAACATCAAATTTAATGAAATCTTCAAATATTATTTTTAGAAAGCATTGGGTTTCATTCTCAATTTCTGTTTGCAAGAGTGACCTACTTTTGCTCTTTGAGCCAGTCTATAACCACCTTGACCATTTAATCCTTTTCATGGGTATAGGGTATCAAATCACTTTAACAGGTGTAGGATATCAAACCTCTTTAACCCTTAGATATCAGGTTTCGGAATGAGACTATTCTCGACCGGGTGAATTTCTGAGGTCTAGTTTGAATTTAATTTGTTTATGAATTTAAAGGGTTTTGGAATTTTATAAATTTATCAATTTGCAAACATTTTTTAGTTTGATTCACAATGTTCTCTTTTTCATTTGTTTCTAAAAAAATTGTTTGAAATCATTCTTCCTTAGAAGGCAATCATTTAAAAAGGCAGAATCCTGCTAATTTGGTCTTGAGGGCAAAATAGTTATTTTTATGTATTTTTTTCCAAATTGAATTTTTTTGAGAGGGATGCAATATACCATCATTTTGAGGTTGCTACAAAATTTTGGAGCAAAAATGATTTCATTTAAGGTGTTTTTATTTGAAAAACCCTTTAAAGACCCAAAGTTGCCAAAAAAACAAAATTTCTAATAGATGAAAAAAATTTATTTTAAATTTTTTTTGGGTGTTTACATAATGCTAAATGGATTTACAACATTATCATTTTTACTTTGCAGGATTGTCTAAGACTTGGTTGCATTCATACTGTAAACACCTCAAAATGTTTTGTAAAAACATATTCAATCATGTTTCGAAACAGTAGGCTGGTTGAAAAAATTCATGATTTAAATACGGCCTACGAATTTTATAAAATATCAGAAAGAAAGATTTTGAAATTTAAAGTTTTAAGTTTCAAAATCAAGTTTTAAAAATGTAAACAAAGATAAATTTTGGATTGGTTCGAAAGAGGATAAGGACGAAGCCTGTCGAAGATCTCGGAAGAAGGCACAATCTCAGGACCAAGAACGGAATCAAAGCATCCCAATCCGATCTCAAAGTGCAACAAGAGGGCAAGGACCAAGCTCATTCACCAAAGGTGGACCAAGACGAATGACCTAGTCTTGAATAGGCTAAGGAAGTTGAAGCCAAGATGGGCTAGGCCGAATCAAGAGTCTAAGGCTAAGGGTTAAGACTCGAGTCACACCCAAAAGATAAACAAGTTGATTTAAACTAAGGCAAGGGCTCAAGAAGATCAGGCCATGGACTAAAGGAGGACCTAAGACATGAACCAAAACAAGCCACGACTCTGTTTTTCAGAACTTTGAAAATCTTCCTCTCATGGGCCAAGTGCACGTTTTTGGTTGATTCAAGTTTATTCGAAAGTGAATTTTGGAAACATACCTTGTTCAAATCAATCCTCAAAGCATCTAGGCTGACCCTTGAGTGCCGGTTCAAGAATGCCTAAGACTAAAAGATCTCACTTCCCCACAATCGCTACACGAAGTCAGGAAATAAATCTTTTCTAGTTTAAACAAACTAGCTGGCATGCTCACAGAAACGACATGGATTGAAAACTTATTTCAAGTCTCTACATAGACTTTGGAGTAAAATTTTCACATCTACACATACAAGATGAACCAAGGGTGTTTGTTGTATCTTGACGGTGCTAGCAGGATCCATTGTATTAGGTTATTTGATATCGATGATGAAAATTAAAATTAAAGGTTAGTATTGATTGTGTCTCAAAGAATTGCATTATCCTAACTTTATTTTTTAGAGTTTAAATTCAATCTCTTGGGTGTCGACCATTCAAGAAAGCATGTCATCTACAAAAATTCTACTCCAACAATCTTTAGATTTATTTGGTTAAGGTGTTTGTTTCACTTCGAGAGATGACCTCTAATTTCATTAAGTTAGGTTTGACGGTGGAAAATTCTTATAGCGACAAAAGAATATACACTTTCTTCTTACCACTTTGAAGTTGTATATGTTTTTCATTTCATTAGAACCGAAAGAGAATGAGACCGTTGAAGAAGCATGCAAACAATAAAAGTGGGACAATGATTATTATATTTACATGAATCACATCCTCAATGATATGTCATGTCTTATTTGACACCTACCAAACATCCATGTGTCCAGAAGACTTATGGGACAAACTTAAAGGGAGATAGATGACGGAGGATGGTACAAGCAATAAATTTCTTATTACTTGTTTCAATAATTATAAGATTATAGATGGTAGAACTGTTATAGAGCAATTGCATGAGTTCGAATGAATCTTGAATAATTTTAAATAATATAAGATGAGAATGGATGAAACCATCATTGTTTCTTCTATTATAGGCAAACTTTTTTCATTTTGGAAAGATTTTAAAAAACTTTAAAAAAAAAAAGATATTTCTTTGAAGCAATTGGTTAATCATCTTAAGATTGATGAAGAATACTGAAAGTAAGATGATTCTAATGATCAATCTACTCAAGAGAAAGCCCATGTTATAGAGAAAGCTAAGTCTACATATCTCTTGAAGAAAAGAAATCGAGAATTCAAAATATCTTATGGAAAAAATAGTAGAGGCACCAAGCCTCCGAAAAAGAAAGGTAGATGCTATCATTGTGAAAAGCTCGATCATCATAAGAATGTATGCTGATACTTGAAAAAGATGAACAAAGACATAAGTCCTAATTCTTCTAAGTACAATCTTGTTGCCATTATATTAGAAGTAAGTATGGTAGGATACATTGTGGATAGATTTCGGTTCTACCTGCAAAAGCCAAAGTCTTTTCAAAACTTTAGAAGAATAAAACACACTAATTTTATATATGGACAGTGTCTTTATGGCTCAAGTGAAAGGCAAGGAATGATTAAACTCAAATTTACTTTAGGTAAAGTTTTTACTCTTAAGGATATACTTTTATACTAGATGTAAAAAAATATTTTGATGTTGGTTCTCTTACTTAATAAATATGAGTTTAAAAGTATATTTGAGGAGGACAAGTTTATTTTGTCTAAGAGGCATGTTTGTTGGGAAGGATTATCTATGTGAATCTATGTAAAACTTCAATCTCAATAACAAGGATGTTGTTTGTAATATTGTTGATTTATCTAATTTGTGACATTTTTGTTTGGAGCATGTGAACTTTAGAAAATTACATGACATGGCTAAATGCTCCATTTTCAGATTGGCTAAAATGATAATTTTGTGGGTCCTTGAATCAAGTTTTCAAAGTAAGAAAATAGTAAAATAAAAATTTGTATACTATAAGTTCTCCATATCTCCCATTCCCAATGCTTGAATCCTTTCACAGCATTTCTCTTAAGATTTCCTTTTTCATTAATTTCTCTGATGCAGGTTGTAAATGCTTTGACCAAACTGACACTAGAGCCTTTAACCTTCAGATGAAGCTTTTGCTTTTTGAAATTTTTGTTTGTTACTTGAACAAATGAAAGAAGGAGAATATTATGATACAAGATATTTTGAGTCCAACTTTGAATAATACATTAAACAAATTGTTCCCACTTAACAAAATGGTGGCTAGCTAAGGTGTTAGAAGAAATGCTAAATGCTATGTTATCTTATTATGGTCTAGCAAAAGGTTATTGTGGTGAAGCTATATTGATAAATTTGTTATATTAAAAATAGAGTTCCAAATAAAAGGAATAATATAACCCAGTATGAATTCTTGAAGAAAAGAAGTTCAATGACCTAAGCTATATTAAAGTTTTGGGTTGTAGAGCAATAGTAAAGTTCACCGAACCAAAGAGGGAAAGAGTTGGGTGAGAGAAGGAATTAAATGTATCTTCTTGGGATATAAAAAACAACAAGGCATATAGATTTAGTTAGTTGAATCCAACGACTCATATCATGTGAATATAGTAATTTAGTCTAGAGATGCTTTTTTTAAGAAGATAGATTTAACTCTGATTCAAGAAGGCTCAAAGACAATGTTCATGTTAATAGACATAATCCGAGGGGATAATGTGTCAAATAATGATACATTAGGAAGTTCTAAACCTAGAAGAAGTAAAAGAAATTAGCAAACTAAAACATATGGACTGATTTCTTTATGTTCTAGTTGAAGGGACAAGAGACTACATAGTAGAGTCATGCATCACTATCTTTATAATACAAAAGTGATCCAAAAACATTTGAAGAGGAAACAAAGTCTTAGATGCATCTTTTCTAGAAGGAAGCTATACAAGATGAAATGAACTAATAATAGGGAACAAAACTTGAAAATTTGTAGACCTCCCACCTGGTTCCAAGCCCATTGGTTATAAGTGGATTTTCAAAAAAAAATGAAGGTAGATGGAGCGATTGATAAATTCAAGGCAAGACTTGTTGCTAAGGGGTTTACACAAAAAGAATGAGTAGACTATTTTGAAACATATGCATGTAGCAAGAATTGCTACAATTAGGGAAGTGCTTTTGGAACTTGTTTCCATCTATAAATTTGTTATTCTTCAAATGTATGTTAAAACAACATTCTTAAATGGTGAGTTGGATGAGGTGTACATGAAGCAAGTTTCGAAGGCTTATAGTTCTGGTCAAGAAAATAAAGTTTTAAGATAATTAAGTCCTTGTATGAACTAAAGCAAGCCCCTAAGCAATGACATCAAAAAATTTGATCAAGTTGTTCTTGCTAATGGATATAAACTAAATGAATCTAACAAGTGTGTGTGTAGTCAATTTCATAATGGAAAGCGTAATGTGATTTTATTTATATGTGGATGACATGCTAATTTTTGTATTGATTTGGATAAGATAGAAAACACTAAGAGATTCTTGTTGAGTAATTTTATGAAGAATATGGGGGTAGTGTAGATGTGATCCTACAGATCAAGATAACTAGAGATGGTAGTAGTCTAGGACTATCCTAATCTCATTACATAGAAAAGATGATAAAGAAATTTGATCATTTTGGTATCATCATCAGGATTGCTACACCATTTGACTTAAGCATTAAATTAGTATCAAATAGTGGTTGTCACCAGGTTGCACAACATAGTTATGCAAAAATAATTGGATGCTTGATGTATGCTATGATGTGTACACAATTAGATATCCAGATATTGCATCTATTGTTGGAAAATTTGAAGTCGGTATACAAGCAATCCAAGTAAGGACCACCAGGATGTTGTTGAAGACCAATTAATTAATTATAGTTTAACCTATAATTAAAATACTTAAAGGGAACAATTAATTATAGTTTAACCTATAATGGTAATCCTTTGGTTTTGGAAGGATACTTTTGATATTGGTTGGGTAAGTTATATAGAAGACTATGCTTGACAAGTGATTGGGTCTTTATTGTTGGTGAGGGTGTTGTTTCTTAGGGATCAAAAAAACAACCCTGCATTAATCGATTCCACCATGGCTGCTGAATTTGTAGCTTTAAGCGTGACATGTGAGGAAAGGAAGTTGAATGGCTTAGAAACCTACTCCATGAAGTTCCAATATATGGCTAAAACCAATGGCACCAATAACAATACATCATGATAGTCAATCAACACTTTCAAAGGCATATAGCCAGGATATATAATGGTAAGTCAAACACATTAGACTAAGACATAGTTATGTGAAAGACTTAATTACAAATGAAGTGATTTCTATTATTTATATAAGTTCAATAAGTTAAAGTACATCATTTGAGTGGTTGCAATAACCAAGAAAAAGGTATTTGGTCCCAAAAAGTAAAAAAAAGTTGAGCATTGCTCTCAATAGACCTATAGTCTATATACATATATACTAAAGTGCTTATATTGGGGCATCTTTTATAGAGTATACCTATGTGAGTATGAAGTAGGACCACTTGTTAAAAAGTCTTGGGCTTGACTCTTGAAGCACTCATGAGAAAGGATACTGAATATAAGGCCTATAAAAATATGGCATATACTAACATTAGAATGTTATATGTAAAACATGTGCACTTATTCAGTTTGATTGGATAGTTTAAAGCTTGTCTACTATTCAATTCAGATAAGTGAAACTCATGTTCTGCTAGGTAAAGGTTCAAATTATGAGATACCTTTATCTAAACTATAAGATTTTCAAATCAACAATTTTTTAAATGTATTTTAAAAATGATTGGTAATTATTGAGTGATTTTCAAAATACCAAAAAATGATTGATAAAGTTTATGGTTGTAACCATATTGTGTCATTAAGAGTTTTTTGCTTGAGTGATAATTGTGCTTATTAGTAACACATGTAATGGTTGTAACTCATGAGTATTTATGAGTCATGTTGCAACTTTAAGAGTTACTTACTTGAGTAATAATTATGCTTATTACTAGTAAATATGGTGGTTGTAACTGATGAGTATTTAGTAGCCATGTTTTGGCATTAAAAGTCACTTACTTGAGTGATAATTGTATTCATTAGCAACACTTGATAGTAGTTGTAACTTGTATTAAGAGCTACTTCATGGAATGGTAATTATGCTCATTTGTGACAGCATATCATGAGTCACATCTTCACCATGCCCCTCCCCAAGGAGGGATGCAGCACTGCCATGTATCTTTAGTTAAGGGAGACATGATTTCATCATGTTTCCTTCATTAAGAGAGACATGGCATAACCACGTCTTCTTCCTTAAACGAGATGCAGATGTGCCACATCTCCCTATGTTTGGCATAGTACAACCGCGTTAGCCTCCTTACTGGAAACGTGCATGTGCCGTATCTGCTTTAATTGAATTCATTGTTTTTCACTTGATATTTGTTAGTTCTTTTCGTAGGATGGCAAACAACTTGAACAAAACTTTTTATGATGAAAGACATTATGAGGAAATGCTCACTAAGTTCACTAAGGATTGTGACAGTGATTTCATTGCACAGGATGATGGTGGTTTCATTGTACATGACAATGCATTTGGTGATTGGTTGGCAGAAGCAATAGAGGATGTACTTGTTGATTGTGAGGGTGATGGTGATGGTCTAGACTATTTATTTGTATTTGTAACTAATAATATGTTCAGGAGCCGTAATGAACTTATTGACTATGTAAGACTAGTAGGGAGGAGGCATAATATTGTCATAGTTATTATCCATTCGAAGAGCAAAGGTATGACTTGGTTGTGAAAGGAGTGGTAAGTACAGAAAAGATAAAAATATTGATGTTCAAAGTACTAGATGGGGAGACACTAAGAAGGTTGGTTGTCCCTTCTTATTAAGAGTACATAGTAGAATGGATGGATATTGAAAGTTGTATGGGACGCATAATGATCCTTTAGCATTATATCTTGAGGGGCATACTTTTGTAAGGAGATTGAGTAGATCTAAGTACAAAATAATAAAAGACTTCACACAAAGTCATTGCAAACCAAAGCATTTTCTCTCACATTTGAAGCAGATAGACATGGATAATGTGAGTATGGCAAGGCATATTTATAACGCAAGGATGAAAATCAGGAAGGAATATCGTGATTCTCAAAATGTTTTACAACAACTACTACATGATCTAGACATTAACCATTATCATATATGGTGTCGAAAGGTTCTTGATATGAATGCTATCAGTGATATTGTATTTGTCCAACCTCTAAGGACTTCTATGTTTCCTTTGCTTTTATGAGTGCAAAAAAAGAAGAGAATTATATTTGGTTGTTGAGGTAGGTAAGAGCATTATATACTCTAAAGAAAATGCCATGCGTTATCTATAGTGATCGTGATCTAGATTTAGTTAATGTCATTTAAAAAATTTAAATACAAAACACTTCTTGTATAGACGATATATAACAAAAAATATTGAGGTTTTATTGTAAAGTTGACAAGAAATAAAGAGATGGTGAGTGCATTTGGCATAAGTTGGAGGAAAGTAGTCAACTCATTATAGGAGAGCAGTTACCAAGATGCAGTGGAAGTAATGAAATTAAAGTGAAGAAAATTTCTCGCTTTACTCTCCTACGATAAAGAGTAGTTGTTTGACTCATACAAAGAGAATTGTCTCAGCATGGATAAATAAAGTCATATATTATGATACTTATACAACTAATAACTATGAGAATTTCTCACTTTTCAATATATTTCTTCAAATGAATAATAATTGTATATTTATCTTTCTCATAGTATAAAGTACTCATGCAAGGTTGAAGGGGTTCATTGGTACCTCAACTCGCAAATTTGTCACAATTTGAAAATAGTTATATTCGTTGGTAGAATTGCAAACTACAGAATTGAAGAAGTCATTCGAGAAATCAAGAATTTTAACCATGCATTATGTTGACATGATAGAAAAGCTTGTTGTGAGTCTTAAAGAAGGGTATCATGATGTGCTCATGAACTTATTATGAAATAGCACAATCATGCAGAGTTAGTAGGTTGACATATAAGAATATGTCAGTATAATTTGCACCGTTTATATGGTCTACCTTGTGCCCACGAGCTCAATCTCTTGCTTAAATATGGTTCTTTGATAGACTTATCAAGTATTGATATATTTTGAAAGAAGTTAAACATGGACGATGATACCACATTGACTATCGATAAAGGAGAGGATGAAGTGACATCTATGGAGATCATTTAGAGGAAGTTATGAAATCATCCATAATGCGAGAAACTTGTTAAGATGTTAGATGAATAATTGAGCTATGAGTATATTAACTTATATGAACCACCAATTCATCATCCTAAAGAGAGACCATCTAACCAATTTATGAGATGAGACTTGTTGACTTGGGAGCATGCATGCAAGGTCTTCTCATGTAGAGGAAGACATGGGCATACACATGGTCTAGGATGTGAATTCTCTCCTAAGATGGAGCGATCTTCTTTGAGTAATTGTTATCTAATTTTTATCATTGAGAAAAATATTTCAAAGTAACTTGACTTTGAATTCGCTTATGAGACGGTAATACCACGATTTATGGGCATCTTCATAAATGCTTAAATAAATGTAATTGGAGATGGAAATTATGGGTATAGATTCATTTGTGCACTTGTAGGACAATGATATAAATGGTGACGTGAATCTCGCAAAGAGGGCTTGAAGGAGGTGGCACACAAAAGTGACATATATGCACATATTTTTGTAGAGGATGGTGATATTGATGTTGTTATTCAATGTATTTCTTATATGAAATATGGACCATGTCCTAGTCAATATTAGATGGGAATGCCATATATGGGTTGAGTTATTGTTACTCAGTAGAATGCGCATTGGTACTCCTTTTATGATAGGATCGATGGCATTTTTGTCACTAGTGTCAGACATTAAATAGTTTACTATCAGGGACATGCTATACATGTGTCATCATCATGTTGTACAACATTTTCTAGTAGTGAGCATAGTATCTTTCATGACATATTATGCTTTTGCAATAGTTTATAGATTGTTTACATTTATTTTGTTCATATTTTCTTGCAGATGGGCATGATTAATGAATCATCGATGCCTCCTATCTTCCTATCATGGCAACATTACCATAATGAAAGTGTTGGAAATTGGCTAGGTATGATTCAGGAATGTATCAACTTATATCTATAATTGAGGGGATTAAGAAACAATATTGTAAATGATATCGATGACAATTACTAATTATAGTAACTATGCATGTAGCAAAAAACAAAAATGTCTTTTACTATAATTAAATATCATATACAACGTTTCAATTTTATAAAATAACATCCAAATACAACCCAAACAATCTAGTTAGACATATACAATGTTGCAATTTGACTAATCGTCACCATCGTCGTCATCAAGTGTTAACTGATATATTCTTTTATGGGATTGCTCATACATCTCTGAGGCCTAGCAATAACATATCTCCATCCAACGGTTGTGACATACGCTTTGAATGCCCTGAAGCTACTACTATTGTCGCCCATATCATAATCATATGCTCGTATAAGAAATTAAACATAAGAAAGTTTTAACAAAACAAAAAAAGAAAAAACCTCTAATAGAATTACAATCTTTGGTTACTTGTATATAGAATGGTATATCATGTTGCCTAACTGAAGTAGGTCGAGAAAGACGTAGTTGAGCGCTAGAATCTTGCAAAATAAATTGGTGTATCCTTTGGATATACTACTCTATTATAACTCTTAACACTTGTACCCGTATAGTGTTGGGACTCCAAAATGCTCAAGCTCAAAACAATGTTTGAGCTTCCCATGTTGCATCGCATGACTCGTATTGTATCTTATATGCATGTGGCTTTAAAAGCCTCTTTGCAATGGAAGGTCTTATCACTGCTATGGGGATTCCTTGACACCGACCAAACTAACAAACCACGCAATTTGACATGTAAGGCTCCACTACATTTATGCAGTGAATGCATCTATGATATCTCGATAGCTTGTATGCATTACCATCTAGGTATTTTGTAGAATTGTATGGTTGCCAATCAATTTGTATTGCACAACATAGCAAGTAAGCATACATAATATCTAAATATAACATATGAATATAGAATATCCAAAATACCTTATATGCACTCATCAAGTCCAACTGCCTATGATATTGAGTTAATCGATCAACAAGAGGTTGTCTATGACACACACTACCCATCCATCAACCTACTCGTGGTTCTCCATCCATCCATTCTAGTCGCATAGTGATCCTCAAGGCTGAGAAGTACTCATAGATTCATGCTTAAAAATAAAACATATACTTGTCAATTTTGGAAGAAGCTACAAGTTTAACTAACTAAAGCAATAATAATAAAAGGTTTTACCTGAAGCAAAGAAGTATGTCCACTAAGTTGTGCTTCTATCCATGATGCCTTCCCTAGTTGTTTGTATAGATACTCTAGTGTAGATACACCCTATGCCATGATGCCTTCCCTAGTTGTTTGTATAGATACGCTAGTGTAGATACACCCTATGCATTTCTGTCAACCTTCCTATAATCTATGTTAGCATATTCACAAGCATTATGGGCACCTTATCTTTAGACTTATCTTAATATAAGGTACACCCTAGCTGATACAACAAATAATATAGGGTTTTATTTTCATTGCTCGCTCTCCTCTTAGCAAAATTAGTTCAAAGCACTTCAAAATTAATAACCTCGAACTTAATCTCAAAGACAACTTCATCGATGCTCATTACCAACATATCACCTAGAATTTCTTCCGTACTTGTAACTGTCATCTCCTTTGTTAAGGCAACTAATTACCTCATTTGAAGACTGAGTAACTTGTGGACATCGTGAAGTGTGATAGTCATCTCACCCATGACATATGAAAGTTGTTTGTGTTTGATCGTCTGTGCTCAACAAAAGCAATTACTAATACATGATCTATCACCTTGTACAATAACTTTGTATGTCCAATCAAACCGCTACGGTCTTTAAGATCAACCCAATTTCCTAACCTCACATTCGTGCACTTCACTAACCATACTCTACTCACTTTGTAACATGTATGAGTTGATATCACTTTTCATATTACTTATAATTATATATTTAATAACACATTAAAATAGTGTATTGATATTAGTACGTGTATAGTCTATTCATCCCAAATATTATATGCAATATGACCATCAAAGCTCGAAAGTCATTTCGACAAATCAGAACATCCCTCATCCTTTACAATATCGATTTCAACACTGAGGATGACGTATCCTCCTTGTACTATAAAAGGTTGGCTTCATCTTCTCCTCATTGTCATCTAGTGGTCGTCTTTCATACACCACTACATTGTGTCTCCTAGATAAAGTTGTGAGATTATACCCTCGTACTCATGTTCTATCAATCATATCTGTATATTAAAAAAAGTTAAGTAATAAGGTTACACTCAAAGAGGGAGACATGCCTGGACTACATCTCCATCATCTCCCTGTAGTGCGCCTCCCAAAAGAGGGAGACGCAACCCAAGTACTCTCCCAAATGTGAGACGCCAAAACTTGTTGGATTTTTTCAAAGCCCAAAGACAATTAAAAATCTATAAAAACTACTTCGAAACAACTTTAGAAATCATAAAAGCCATTCACACATCCCTTTTGGTTTTTGGTTCTTCCAAAATCAACCGAAAGAGGGTTTTTGGTAGATATAGATCACCTCCTACGTCTATATAGTGAAGTGGGAAGTGAAGATCGGTCAGAGAAATGAGTAGAAATGGAGGCGAGAAGCCGGTTCACGTGCTAGGAGAGAGAAGCTCTCATTTTTTCAGTTAGGAGGGTAATTTTGTAATTACTAGATATGTCAAAGGACAATTTGGGAAAAGTAGAGAATTTGAGGTGTGCCTATAGTAAAAGGGGTGTGTGTGTCTCAATCATGTTACTTTACCTAGAAGAAAATAGGAGTGTCGCTATTTTCGATTGAAATTAAACGAGTATCTCTCATTTTATTTCCATTAGTGTTGCTCGAGTCTTTTGTGTGATAACTTTATTATAAACATAGTATTTCCTTTTTCTTAAGAAATATGGTCTTTCCATATGTAGCCATACATCTAGCTCAACATTTTAATTTTTACTTTCTTATGTTCGTGATTAACTAAATTATTAGACTAACTTCTAATTTATAATATTCACCTTTTAAATTTAATTGTATCTTCGTATCACACAAAACACCTAAAACACCTATTCATTTTAGTCAACCTATATTCATTGTGATCATAAATTTTAAAGCATTTTGAAAGACTAACTCTAAATACTTAAAATTATCTTTTTAAGTGCTCAGTGTTTTTCTCCACAACTCAAGCTTTTTTATAACCGTTTGTTCATCCACCAATATAATATCGTTTGTAAATAATTATACCAAAATACTTCATTCTTGAATATGCTTTGTGAACTCATTTGTAACCAAGTAGGCATAAACTTAGTGTTAACCCATGGTATAATCCAATATTAATTTCAAAAAAATTGGTAATCTTTTTATGAATGTCAATATGTATTTTTGCACCATCATACATGTCTTTTTGATAAGTTTGATGTACAACAAGCGGATACCATTTGATCATAACCAGACCCAACACAAGAGACAAAAATAAAGGTTATGTTAGGCTTCTAACAATCAACATAAAAACCTTGTGAGAATTTTCTTATTCTGAATGCAAGTCCACTACATTTCTCACCCAACAAACACATACTACTTACCTTACGAGGTAAGAAGTAATAGGTCTTTTGTTTCAATAGGCAAAAGGAAAAAAGTGTTGGAAAGAAACTGTAAAGAATGATCTAGCTTATTGTAAGTTAATTGCTAACATGACACACGATAGGGATATGTGAAAACAAATAATCCATGTAGCCGACCATGTCTAGTATGAAAAAAGGCTTAGTTGTTGTTGTTGTAGGCAAAAGGAAAAAAGAACATGTAAGATGGTTTGAACATATGGAAAGAAGATCAAAAGAAGAACCTTTAAGGTTAGAAAAACTAAATTTGAAAAGTATTACAAGAAGCATAAGACGACCACAAAAGTGTTGGAAAAAAACAATAAAGAACGATCTAGCTTATTGTGAGTTAACTGCTAAAATAGCACACGATAGGGATATGTAGAAACAAAGAATCCATGTAGCCGACCCCGTCTAGTATGGGAAAAGGCTTCCCTGTTTTGTTGTAGGCAAAAGGAAAAAAGTGCTAGCTGTTCATGAATTCCCATCCAAAAAGAAATACCCCACCCAATAAAAGTACAATCCCCGGAACTACTATTAAAAAGACTGAAAAGGACCTCTACCCTACAATCCCCGGGCCAAGTGTACTCCCACGTGGCCCTAAGGGGCCTGGTTAATGTTCCAATTAAGGAGAAGATTCTCACATCGTGAACAAAAGTTTGACAAAAAAGGAAACCCCTATGTCGACACATAATTAACTTAATGGAAAATGGATCTCGTGCAGTCTTTTCTAATAAAAAGAAAACTAATCCTTGATAATAAAATTTATATTAATACAAAAAAAAATAAGAACATTGATTTAGATGCTAAGATTCGTGTTAGTACATAAAAATTAGGACATTGACTGGAAAGTTAATAATAGGATACAAGAAATACAATATAATTATGTTCTCTTTAACAATGTTAGAATACCACAATAGAATAGTAAAGTCCACTAGTTCAGGGATTTTCAGGTAGAAGTTTTAAGGAAAAAACCAAAAACGCCAGAAATTCATGAATAATGTCATGCGTCATGAAAAGAATTCTAGACAGCTGAGACAGACTCCATTTTAGTGCACGTCGGCACCTGCGTGTGTGGACTACATGAAAGAGTTGCATTGACACCAGCAACTAGTTAATATACCAACGGGCACTCATGTATCACATGCACTGCTGCGAGAAGGATGAGACTACAAAAGAAGCATCCTATTCAGATAGGAGACGATTTAAATAATAAGAAAGATGAGGCCACATAAAATTTAACACGAAGACGCCTTTTCCATATCCAACAGAACACAGAAACAAAGGAACGATGATGGATGAAGAAAATATGCTCTTCAGTTTTCCACACTGTTATTCCACCATTTGGCGTATCAAAGACAACGTGAACCCTAACACAGTTGAAGGATGACGGCAACATGCCGCAAATTTTCCAGATTGTCATTCCATCACTTCTTGGCATATGTGATAGACATGGGATACTGCGGCGAGATTTTGAAACCCTGCAGAGCTTGCATTGCAATTGAAGACTGCACATCATCTCCAAATTCAACAAAAGCAATACCCGGCTTTGCCTCAATCATCCGTACTTCTCTAAAGCCAGGATATTGTTGGAAAAGCATCTGCAACATCGTGCTTGTTGTCTCTTGAGGCAAGTTCTGGATAAACAGAATATTGTTCGGAGCCGCATTTGACTCTTGTGAAGTGGGTTTTCCATGGCGGAAGGATTGAAAAGACTGCAGAGAACATGGCAGTGTCAAAAGATAAACAACCATCATAAGCCCCTTTGACAGTCATAAGTGCGCATAGAGGCATGCACGTGTACATGTATTAAAAAATTAGATGTATTAAATATTAGATGGCACTATAGGCGCAGGATGCATGTACATGTATTAAATATTACATGGCATTATAATTTGCCATCTGAACCAGAACGAACGAAAAGAGTTTATTTTCAATTTTAAACAGTGGCCAATGGAAAATCAACAGGACTTAACGAGAATTAGGATAAGAACAAAACACTGTGACAGCTACAACTCAACCATGTACGCTCAAATAGAACTTGGATACAAGTAAATTACAACATCAACTACGCCTTTTCCCATACCAGATGTGTTCGGCTACATGGATTCTTTGTTTCCACATAGCTGTCAGAAGCCTAACGCAACCCTCCTTTATTCGGGCTTAGGATCGACCATGCGATCCCTTACATGGGCAGGGCCTTGAATAATTCATATGCAAGAAGAATAAGAAAGTAGAACGTACTCCATTTTGGTTGTTTGCATTAGCACCAGATTGATGTTCATTTTCAGCCTTGCGCCGCTTTTCAGCTGCAATAAAAGATCAAATGTGAACAACAAAAAGAAGATAGAATATTTTGAAGATAAAGAACCATGCAGTAACCAAATTGACTTCACTAGATTTATAACAAAGAGGGTCTCTTCTGAACTTATGATTTATAAACAGTATGGAGGATATTTAAAATGGTCGGAATATAAATTGTAACTCCTGGAATCAAAAGGAGTAGATAAGTAATAAATGCAATCCTATGCCAAGGTAAATGAGTCCATGGGAGCAACACTATACCTTCTAGTTGTGTCAAAAGAAAAAAGCTTACACCTACTAGCACCATACCTCCTAGTTGTGTCAAAAGAGAAAAGTTTATGCCTAGTAACGGTTGAGATAGGAGAGTTAGCTTGATGTCGTAACCGTTTAAATGCACCCGTTAATGGAGACGAACAACTACGTTTGCAGCAAGAGAACAGTGAAAGAGATTAAAGAATACAAGTCTAAGCATAAAAAGGAAAGGTTGAACACCCCACCTCACCCCTAACTTTTCGGAGCATCTATTTCCATTGAAAACGTAATGAACAAGTACAAAGAAAGAGTAGATGGTAGAAAAGAACCAAAGGTCAACTAGAATGTGGAAATGAAGTGTTAAAATAAAAAAAATGACTAGAAGAAACGTCACCTTTTTCCTCCTGTTTCTTTTTCTCCTCTTTTGGAACATAAGTACCATCAGCCTTTGCAACGCAATCAGACTTTGACTTTGCATACTGTATCCTCTGGGAAACATACGGCAATCTTAATAAGCAATGTGATAATGAACGAAGCCATTTTTACTAGCTTTTGTGAGAATAAAAGTTCTGAAAGCTGATGCATAAAAACTAAAGGGCCCATAAAAAGAAAAAGCACCACTAAAGAATCTCAGCAACCAGTACGTTTAAAAATTAACCCGTAAAGATAAAAATTCTCGTAAAGAATATTATTCCAGGCACACCATTGGTTTGTCATAGAATGGAAAGCTTTGCATTTGTCGCACAGCAGCACTTGCAGCAGTCACTTCACTAAATACCACCCATGCTTGACCTCGCAGTTTGGTAGTCTTCAGTGCAACAACATCCAAAATTCTTCCAAATTGAGAAAATAATGCATAAAGTGATCTCTTCAATTCTGCCAAAAGGCAAAACAAACATAAAAGCAAATCTTAGTATTCTACCACCTTAAACTTGTAGTTTAGAAAAAGAAAGTAATGCTGTCACAAATTGACATGGATGAATGTCTCATATCTATGTAGTCCATGAGTAAAGTCACAAAAATCAATGATGAAATGCATCACGAGATCATCAGGTGTATCGCCCTTACGATAAGATGGAGTATCACCAAGATCACAAAGGATCATCATATTCATGGGACAATATGCATCATCAAGTAGAGGCTAACAGATGAAATACACCACAAAGGACTGGGGGCCGCTAACCATGAAGCAGTGCAATTCATCTAAGTGGAGTGGGCTCCCATGTTTTCCAAGAAATAGATAATAGACAATGAAAGGTGGAAGGTGATTGCAATCGGCAGTGTTGAATAGACCTGGCAAATCACAACTACATTTTTCTTAAAAAACTTATGAAAATCATTTTTATCTATTTTTATACAATCACTTACCACTAGAATCTTCTCATCTATTTTTATCTTTGTTGCATCTATTTAACAAAAAGTAAGATTTTTAGTTTTCTTATCTCCAGGCATACCTTTCTTAAAAATCTCTTTCACGGTTTCACCTTCTTTTGAGTAAAGTTTTTTATATAAATCCTCTCAAATTTTAACTTTTGTTTCACTAATGATCTTCTTTGCTTTCTTATAAGTCTTCCAACTTTCATGAGTCTTACTCGTATAATGCTATGTGTAACACGTCCTCTTTGCCTTAATTTTATCTTACACTATTTCACAGTTCACTACCACCAAATTTCTTTTTGTATCATTATGCCTCCCTTAAATTCACATAACACATTTTTCGTCACTTTCTTAATATGCTTAACCATATTGTCTACATATGGTTGGCTCATTTTGAAGATAGACAATTTGAATTTAATGTTCATTTAGTGGCCTTAGCAATAACCAAAATTACAATTATAGCAAGCTTATAGACTTATACGAGTAATGAGCCAATAAATGAGCCGCTAAATGAATTGAAGCGATTCACCTTTTGAGACGTCTTATGGAACATTTTAGAGCAAAAAAGAAAAACCTTCACATGATATTTATTGATCTACCGAGGGAGGTTCTTTGGAGAACTTTGGAAAAAAAAGGTATCCCATTGACATACAATAACCTTATAAGAGACATGTATGATGGTGCAAAAACATGTGTGAGGACTCATGAAGGAATGACAGACTTCTTTGAAGTTAATCCTGGGTTACATCAAGGATCAACTTTAAGTCCATACTTATTTATAATGGTGATGGGTGAGTTAACAAAACATATTCAAGATGAAGTACCTTGGTGTATGTTATTTGCACATGACATTGTATTAGTGGAGGAGTCTAAGGAAAAAATTAATAGAAAATTGGAACTACGGAGAGAAACATTAGAAAGCAAAGAACTCCGACTTAGTAGAACAAAGACAAAATATATGGAATGTAAGTTTGATAATTTGGTTACCTCAGAGGACATAGAAATTAAAATTGGCACACATTACATCCCCCAAAAGGAAAGTTTTAAATACCTAGGGTTAATTTTTCAGAGTGATGGAAGAAGTGATGGAGATGTTACACATAGAATTAATGCTGGTTGGTTAAAATAGAGAGGATCATCAGGTATTCTTTGTGATAAGAAGATACCATTAAAGTTAAAAGGTAAATATTATAGAGCAGCAATTAGGCCTGCCATGTTTTATGGTTCTGAGTGTTGGGCAGTTAATCATCAACATTTACAAAAGATGTCTGTGATAGAAATGAAGATGTTGAGATGGATGAGTGGTCATACAAGAAAAGACCGTATACATAATGAGGTTATTAGAAACAAATTAGGAGTGACACCAATAGAGGATAAAATAAGAGAATATCGTTTAAGATGGTTTGGACATATAGAAAGAAGATCAAAAGAAGAACCCATAAGAAGGTTAGAAAAACTAAATTTGGAAAGTATTAAAAGAGCTAGAAGACGACCACAAAAGTGTTGGAAAAAAACAATAAAAAATGATCTAGCTTATTGTGAGTTATCTGCTAACATGGCACACGATAGGGATCTGTGGAAACAAAGAATCCATGTAGCCGACCCCATCTAGTATGGGAAAAGGCTTAGTTGTTGTTGTTGTTGTTATAGATGGTCCTGTATCACCATTTTACTAGGTGATTGTTTATTTCCTAAGAATGTCTTTATAGCAAGTTCATAGATGGTTGAGCCTATATCATCATTTTACTCGGTGATTGTCTATTTCCTAAGAGAGTCTTTATAGCAAGTTAATAAACCTTAAACCTACCTCAGGGCTGTCCTGAGTATAAATAGGATTAGGTCTAATAAATTTTCATTTGGTTGTTTTCCAATATATGCTTTAAATCTCTCTCTTATCCTTAACCGGTGGTAAGTGAGTCGGTCTTTATCACTTTGGTGAGTCATATCTATCATGTGGCAGGCCTTAGTGTGTGTAAGAAAATCAATAGGCGTATGTGAATCCTCTTAACTTAAGTTTCATATCATTTGGTGCTTTCATTAAGATTGAGAGCATGGCAAGACAAGATTTTGATGCCCCACAGTACCACGAGGTATGTCTCTTGACCAAGCTCAGATCATGGCACTACAACGTGGACATGAGGCACTCGTAACTCAGGTGGCACAACTGACCCAAAGTCTTAAAGAATTGTATTGTTGCGAGAAAGAGCTCCTTATCCTAACTGATCCAACACCAGCCAGCTTGCCAATGCAAGAGCATCCCTAACTCGCTAAGCTGCTAAGGGAATTCACCGATGTGTTTTCTTATGAGCTTCCCGATGGTTTGCCTCCAATTTGTGGTATTGAGCATCACATTGATCTCATTCACAGAAGACTTCTTTACCCATGATCGTGACGTAATATAGGCTTGCAACCCACAAGGAGACAAAGGAGATTGAAAGGCAAGTGGCGAGAACTCATGAAACGAAAGGTTGGGTGAGGATAGCATGAGTCAGGTGTCTTTGTACTAGTCATTCTAGTGCCCAAAAGGATGGCTCATGGAGGATGTGTTACGATTGTAGAGCCATAAACAACATCACTTATCAAGTATAGACATCAAATTCCCGAGGTTAGATGATCTTCTTGATGAAGCGTATGGTGTATGTGTGTTTTTTAAAATTGATCTAAAAGTGGCTATAATCGGATTAGGATTAGAGAAGGTGATGAATGGAAAAGCTTGCCTTTAAAACAAAATATGGATTGTATGAGTGGTTGGTTATGCCATTTGGTTTGACTAATGCGCCTAGTACTTTCATGAGATTGATGAATCATGTTTTAAGAAGAGTTTATTATTGGCAAATTTGTTGTGGTGTACTTTGATGATATTCTTATCTATAGCACTTAGCCTTGATTTGCATGTTGAGCATTACTTGATCCTTGTTTTGAATGTGCTTAGGAAAGAACAATTGTATGCAATCACGGAAAAATGCATCTTTTGTCTTGATCATGTGGTATTCCTTGGATTTGTTGTTAGTGCTAAGGAGTACAAGTAGATATGTGGAAAGGTTAAGGCCACGTCAAGAATGGCCAACACCTAAGTCGTGAGTGAGGTGAAGGGATTTCATGGTTTAGCAAGTTTTCTATAGGAGATTTGTTAAAGATTTTAGTACATTAAGTGCACCTCCCAAATGAAGTTGTTAAAAAAAATGTGGGTTTCAAATGGGGTGAGAGACAAGAAAAGGCCTTTCTGCCCTTAAGCATAGGTTAACTAATGCACCCATTCTTGCTAATACTTTGATTTTGCGAAATCATTTGGAAATTGAGGTGTGATGCATCGAATCAATGTGGGTATTGGGACTCATTTTATTGCGGGAAGGTCATCCAATTGCTTATTTTAATTGAAAAGTTAGGAGGGGCTGCCCTTAACTATTCAACTTATGATAAGGAATTGTATGCTTTGGTTAGAACTTTAAAGACTTGTGACATTACCTTTTACCCAGAGTTTGTCATCCATAGTGATCATGAGTCCTTAAAGTACTTAAAAGAACAAGGTAAGCAATAAGAGGCATGCTAAGTGGGTAGAGTTTCTAGAGCAATTTCCATATGTCATCTAAGCATAAAAAGGAAAGGGAATGTAGTGGTACGAATCTCTGCTTTCTAGGAGGAATGTATTGCTTTACGTGTGCTTGAAACTAAATTGTTTGGTCTTGAATCTTTGAAAGACATGTATGTGAATGATGAGGACTTTTCTTTGAAATTTTTCTTTGCATGTGAAAAGTTGTGCGAAAATGGTTACTATAGGCATAATGGATTCTTGTTTAAAAGCAAATAGATTGTGTGTGCCTAAGTGTTCCATTAGAGGCTGCTTGTGAGTGAATCACGTCAAGAGGAGGTTTGATGGGTCATTTTGGGATCAAAGACTTTAGAAATTTTGCAAGAACATTTTTTATTGGCCCCATATGAGGCGTGATGTGCACAAATTTTGTGATCATTGTATTGTTTGTAAATGAGCTAAATCAAAAGTTAAGCGGCATGGTTTGTATACTCGCTTTTGCACACTGTTCTGAATATCCGCTTGGATTGACATTTACATGGACTTTGTTTTAAGGGCCTCGAGACAAAGAATGGAAAGGATTCTGTGTTTTGTTGTTGATAGGTTTTCTAAAAGATGGCACGCCGTACCTTGCGAAAAAGGTAGATGATGCTTGTTCACGTGGCCGACTTGTTCTTGAAGAGATAGTGAGGCTCCATGAGAACACTTCTAGGAGCATTGTAAGTGATAGGGATGCAAAATTCCTAAGCCACTTTTGGAGGACCTTATGGGGGTAAGATTGGTACTAAATTGTTGTTTTCTACTACTTGTCACCCTACTAAGCGATTGTTGGCCCGAGGTAGTCAATAGGACTTTGAGCATTCATTGCTTAGAACATTTTAAAGAAAAATCTTAAGTCTTGGGAAGCATGTTTGCCTCGTGTTGAATTTTATTATAATAGAGGTTGTCCTTAGCTTACTTCTGTAGCATTCTGTACTGAAATTATATGTATGGATTTGAATCCTTTGACTCCTCTTGATTCTTGCTTATCTATGCCTAACATTTCTATGTTTAAGCATCGAAGCGCGAGCTAAATTTGAATATGTCTGAAGAAAATTTGCATGAGCAAGTGAAGAGCTGGCATTGAAAATAAAAATGAGAGTAGCTATGCAAGTGCAAACTAACAAAGGAAGAAGGAAGGTAGTGTTTTGACAACTTTGGTGATTGGGTTTGGGTACATGAGGAAGGAAAAGGTTCCCTGAACAAAGAAAGTCAAAACTCAACCCGAGGGGAGATGGTCCTTTTCAGAATTGCTAGAAAAGATCAATGACAATGCATATAAAATTGATCTACACTGGTGAGTACAATGGCTCTCGAGGTGCTACTTTCAATGTGTATTACGATTTAACTCTCTTTGATCAGGAATAATGATGTTTTGATTTGAGGACAAATCCTCACCAACCCTAAGAGGAGGATGAAGGACCAGGCACTAATGATCTAACCTGGTCAAAAGGACTCACCATCGCTATAAGGGACCTCTTACTCATGCCCGAAGTAGAACCAATAACCCAACCCACTTCAAACCCAAAACATTATTGGGTGAATAGAGCATTAATGACTTTAACAAATTCAAGGTTGTTTGTTTACTCCAGCAAGAAGTCACTCAAGAGTAAAGCCACATTTAAATCATCTAAGAGATTCTCAACATCTCTTAAAATCAACAGCTCTAGTTGGTTCATTTTGGAGACAGACACTTCGAATTTAATGTTCATTTAGTGGCCTTAGCAATTACTAAAACAACAATTATAGCAAGCTCATAGATGGTTGAGCCTATACCAACATTTTACTAGGTGATTGTATATTGCCGAGGAGTCTTTATAGGAAGTTCATAGATGTTTGGACTTGTATCAATATTTTACTAGGTGATTGTCTGTTTCTTAGGAAAGTCTTTATTAGCATGTTAATATGCCTTAAACCTAGGGGTTGTCCTGAGTATAAATACGATCAGGTCCAAGGAATTTTTATTCCGCTATTTTTCAGCATTTGCTTCAAATCTCTCTTATCCTTAACCAGTGATGAGTGAGTCGGTCTTTATCACTGTGGTAAGTCATATCCATCGTGTAGCAAGCCGTGAGTGTGTTTGTGAGTGTGTAAGGAAATCATTAGGCATGGGTGAATCCTCCCTAACTCAAGTTTCATATCAAGGCCCTTGCTCACTTCAACTCTCCTAGTTGGAGTAATTTCTGTCCTAAGCAATCCTTAATCTGCACGAGTCCTCGCTTAAGCAACCCAAGAGAGAAGAACAACATGAAGAAGAGGTATGAAGATGAAAATTGAAACAGAAGCGAGGGAAAGACGTAGGAGAGAGAGAAGATGAGCAATTGATAGAAAAGGGATGGAAGATTCCATAATTCAGTTCATGCCCTTTCCTTTAAAAAAGGTCCTTATTTATAGCCCACTACGTGGCAGGGTTGAGACATATTTTGACTTCCTCCTACATAAAGAGTACTACTTAATGCTAATTGTCAATTCATTCCTTCATACAGCCAAGAACTCCTTTAGATCAATTCGAATGTAATTCGCCTGTACCTTGAGCTCAAACGTCGTGATCTCCTTGGCTCGACCCAAGAGTTTTCATTTCCATCATCCTACCATGCTTCATTGGTAATGGCAGCCCCATTTGATCTTTGGTTGCATCTCTAAGTATGGTTTCAACCGAGAAACATGAAACGCATGCCAATTCCCTTCGGCAATTGTAGTTTATAAGATGCTCCATTAATCACTTTAGTAATCTGAAAGGGTCCAAAAGTATCTAGGAAAGCGTTTGGACACTAGTAAGTTCACTCAAGCTGTTGTATTGCTTAGGATGTGGCTTCACCCAGGCCCAATCCTTGACTAGAGGTTCCCTTTCCTTTCGGACTCAGTATTGTTCATCCTTGCTTGAGCTTGAGCTATACCTTACTTGAGTTTCCTTAGTATCTGATCTCTACTCTTTAATCATTTGTCTACTTCAGCAATGTTGCAATTTTTTTGCCATGCTCGTATAGCATTGGCATGGGCATTGAATATCCATATAAAGCTCCAAAAGGCCCACAGCAAGAGTTCAAACCATTTATGGAGTCAATTCTCTACAAAGCATCTCAAATACGTCTTAAATGTTTAGTTAGTCACCTAAATTTTTCCATCTGGTTGTATATGATAAGTAGTGCTGTAGGAGAGCTTAGTTCCACTTTGATACATGCACTCTTTCTACAATTTTGAAGTAAAAATTGTTTCTTGATCACTGACAACTGAGGTTGGCATTCCACAGGAAGGCCTTGACAACATTTTGAACACTGTACTTAGCTTTAGGAGGCATGAAATGACTATATTTGGTCAATCTGTCCACTACTACCATTATAATTTCATATGTATTGGAAGGGGGGCAGTGCTTTAATGAAATCCACGGATATGGATTCCCATGCCTGCTCAGCTATGGGTGATGGCATCTCTAATCTAGGTGTCTTGTATGCTTCCTACTTATTCACTTGACAAACGTGTTCATACTTTGGTAGGTCCTCAAAATTCCTTCATGGCCCCCCTTCCAATACTTTGGTAGCGTCACAGCTCCTGGTGCAACAAGAGGCACCAGGTTGAATCTCAACAACAGTGCCCTTTGCAATAGGGAACATGAAAATCAAGTTGCAAATGACCCATTGCTACTTATGATACTCCTTAAGTAGATGCTCAATCAAGACACACGAGGATAGAAGATAAATCCTTCCCTTGGATTATGATTTTCGTGAAGGATGGCATATTTGGATCACCATCCATCATATGTTGTTTAATCTCCTCATGTCTTAATTTTCATAGTGGGTATCTCTGATATGGCACCCTAACCTGGATTATATGATCATCAAGGCCATATATGTAGCAACGGGGGCATTTGCAACTCGATTTTCATGTTCCCTATTGTATTCTATAGCGAAGTCATACTCCAATAGCTTAGAAACCCATCTTTGTTGTCAAGTTGTTACTCTTAGTTCTAAGAGATACTTGATGGTTTTGTGGTCCGTTCTGGTTGTGAATTTCCTCCCTAACAAGTAGGGTCCCCATTTCTCTATAGCATGACAGCCTATGTTGCACAGGTACGCCCTTTTGGGCCCCGTACCCGTATCCGGTACATACCGGGTATGGGTACGCGTATGGGTAAGGTTGGTACGTCCCATACATCAAATGGCGTACCAGTACGCATACCCACCTTTGGGTACGTCACGTACCAGTACCAGGTACGTGAATGGATCGGGCTGACCCATACAGATATGAGTCAACCCGATTCAAAATCAAAAGTATAAATATATTCTTTAAAACCCTAATCCCCAAATCGATCCCGAGCAGCGCTCACCGGGAGAGAAAGCAACTGACCCTCATCATCGACGACTTCGAGGCTGATTTCCAGGACTTCAAGGACGACGACAACGATGACTCCCATGATTTGGAGGTGATGGAGGATGTGAAGCCCTTCTCTTTTTCCTCTTCCTTCCCCAACAACTATAACTTTAACCATGCCTTCTCATCTTGTCCCTCTGGTACGATTTTTCTTTTTCTCCTTTCACACCAAGGAATGATGTGTTTCCTATTGTTTACCAACAAGAAGGACGAGCTTTTTCCTTTTGATTTTTCGTCTTACTGATTCCTCCTTCGGAAGAGATTTTCTCCACTTCTTTTGGGGATTCTTTCTGTTAATCCTTCTATTTCTGATGCTTCTTCGATGATGGTTGCTTCAAGAAATTTGAGATATGCTCGCTGGGGAGAAAGGACCACTTCTCTTTCTTTTTTTTTCATTTTACAAAGAAAATTGTTTTATTTTTGTTTTCTGCCTCTTCTTGCTGTGTTAGACCAGGAGGGGGAACGCGGAAAATGGTTCCTACAGGGAGAGACAGATTCTCTCTCTCTCTCTCACATTTCGCCCTTCTTTTACTGGTCATATGAGATGAATGTGATGATTTACCTCGAAGTTCCAAGTGATTTATGTAAGCATCGTTTCTAAATTAAAAAATTTTGGAGATTTTTTGTTGTAAAAGAAAGGGTTTGGCTTCGAACTGTGTTGGTGTTATCTTAAATGTAACCTTTGAACTTATAAAACTTCAACAGACTGCTCATATGCATGGTATTTATGATCAATCATCTCACTTTTTCTTTGCTTCTTTTTTCGAATTTTACGGTATTTAGTGAACAAATTGATTTTGGATTGTTTAAGAACTATGAACCTGTTAATTCTTTCTCCGTTTTATTTTTATTTCCTTTTCGTCTGGTTTGTATTAGGTGGTTGTTTCTTAGTTATTCTGCAAATAAATTGGAACTCATTATGCAACAAGAATATGAGGGAATATAGTCAGGCCTCTTTGATTTCATTTTTTATGTTTGCTCACGGAATTTACGAATCCGTATCTCTTGCTTTAGTTTAGGTTTTTCCGTTTCTGATTTTCATATATAATTAATTTGGGACATATATTCCCGTCTTAAATATGGGAAAATGCAAGAAGAAGATCGATTTTGTTTACTGATCTGATGGTTTTGCATGATTCTTGATTTCTCCTTGGAGCCAAACGTTTATCTGTCAGCTTGTCTTCTGTTATTTCTTGCCTTTGCTTTTCACTTATTTGGATGTTTAATTATGACCAGTTGGTTTCTCCTAGGAATTACAGATGGATCGGTCACTGCCAAGTCCTCTGAGTTCAAGGGACATGCTGAAAACTTTTCAGGGACTCTTGATTCTCTTATGGTAAGTGCTACAATGATGGGGATCACTTTTTATGCTGGTTTGAGATCTTTTCTTGCAAATTCAATTCACGACTTCTGGTATGTGTTTGTTGTTTAATTGTTCTTACTTTGAAGAAGAATATAAATGACATTCTCATAGTTAGAATAAAATTATTCTCAAACACTAGAATGCTCTTTAAAATATAGAATGCTCTATATAATTGTGTGTATATATATATATATATACAACAACAACAACTAAGCCTTTTCCCATACTAGACGGGGTCGGCTACATGGATTCTTTGTTTCCACATATCCCTATCATGTGCCATGTTAGCAGTTAACTCCCAATAAGCTAGATCATTCTTTATTGTTTCTTTCCAATACTTTTGTGGTCGTCCTCCACCTCTTTTAATACTTTCTAAATTTAGTTTTTCTAACCTTCTTACAGGTTCTTCTTTTGATCTTCTTTCTATATGTCCAAACCATCTTAAACGATGTTCTCTCATTTTATCCTCTATTGGTGCCACTCCTAATTTGTTTCTAATAACCTCATTATGTATACGGTCTTTTCTTGTATGACCACTCATCCATCTCAACATCTTCATTTCTGTCACAAACATCTTTTGTACATGTTGATGATTAACTGCCCAACACTCAGAACCATAAAACATGACAGGCCTAATTGTTGCTCTATAATATTTATCTTTTAATTTTAATGGTATCTTCTTATCACAAAGAATACCTTATGCTCCTCTCCATTTTAACCAACCAGCATTAATTCTATGTGTAACATCTCCATCAATTCTTCCATCACTCTGAAAAATTGATCCTAGGTATTTAAAACTTTCCTTTTGTGGAATGCAATGTGTGCCAATTTTAATTTCTATGTCCTCTGAAGTAACCAAATGATCAAACTTACATTCTATATATTCTGTCTTTGTTCTACTAAGTCGTGTGTATATATATATATATATATATATATATATATATATATATATATATATATGTAATTTTTTATATATTTTTTAATAGTGGCATACCCATACCCGTACCGGGTACCGGTACCGTACCCGTATCCATGCAACATAGATGACAACCAACCCTCCTTGTCATACATTGAGAAGCACCTTTTTTGAACAGGAATGGCTTTACTCGTATAAGCTATTGGATGGTTATTTTGCATCAAGACAGCTCCTACTCCGATTTCACATGCATCAGTTTCCATGATAAACTCTTTGCCAGAATCTGGTAATGCTAACATAGGAAAAGTTGCCATAGCTCATCTTTAAGTTTTTCAAACTCTTCTACTTATATGTCCATATGAAAGCATTCCTTTTGAGCATATTAGTCAGGGGCTTAGCAATGTAGTCATAGCCTTCGACAGACCTGCGGTAATACCCTGTGAGTCCCTAGAAGCCTCTCAAAGCTTTAACATTCCCCGGCTCAGGTCATCCCATCATACTTTGAACTTTGTATATCATCAAAAACACCAACACATTTTTGGAGTACATACCTGAAGGTGCTATTCATGATTTGCTGAAAAGTGATAGACACATCCGTTAAGCGGAAAGGCTTAACCAAGAATTCATGGTGCCCCTCATGAGTTCTAAATGCCATTTTACGAACATCTTTAGTCACCTAGCATATTTGATGATAACCTGATCATAGATCCAATTTCAAGAAGTATAAAGCAATGTGAAGTTCATCCAATAGTTCCTCGGTGACCGGAATTGGAAACTTGTCTTTCATTGTGGCTTTATTAAGGCCTGATAGTCTATACAGAATCACCAGGTTTTATCCTTCTTCACGAGTAAAATGGGAAATGGGAAGGGACTGACGCTAGGCCGAATTATTCCTTGAGACAGCATTTCCTTAACCACTTCCTCAATTATTTCTTTTTGTGAATGCCCATAATGATACTGCTTGATGAAAATAGGCCCCTGGTCTGGTTTCAATTCGATATGGTGGTACTATGTTCCAACTGGAGGCAAAACCTGTAGTTCAGCAATGGCTACCTCATATTGTTCCAGCACTCTTTCCAAGCTCAACATGTTTATCTCTTTTGAATTCATCATCTTCTCTAGTAAAATGATCCTTCTTGGAGTTGCATGTGTGGTCCTCAACGGCTTCCCATTTTTCTATGGTGACTCTTTGGTTTTCAACGTCATTCATCAGTAACACTGAATATGCTTCACTTGGTTGACTCCTAAGCATTCACAAAGCCCTTTTGGAATCTGTTTCCAAGTTCCAACAATGAATGGCCTCTCTTCGCCTTAAGAGTGTGGGATTTATCATCCTGAGTGAAGTTCACCTTTATTGATAATAAAATCCCAATAAAGCCAACTCATACCAAGGACCACATGTGTCCCATTTGAAGAGTGACCTATCTTTGCTTGTATCCCTGCATTTGAAGGTTGACCTGTCTGCATAACCATTTAGAACACATTTTTCTGCCATTTCCAATTATTACTTCAAAGGGAGTGATCGCCAAAAATTCATATCATATCTTTTTTATCAATGTATCTTGCACAAAATTGTGTGGAATCCTGTTTTAATCAGGATTCCTACACTCGCCCATTGTATTAACCCTCTTAGACACATTGAATTTAAAGTAGATATCAGTGTTGTCAGACGCGTATCGTATCGTGTATCGCTGGACTCCACGATACGGGCGTATCGTATCGTATCGTATCGTACTTTAATATTAAAATAATACAAAAAATAATTAAAAACTAATAAAAAAATTGAAAAAAATTGAAAAAAATCAGGAAAAATCTGATAATTGCTTTAAATTCATATAATGTAAGTTTAGTACAGATTGAGCATTCAGCATTGAACAATTGCATCCAAATTTACATATTTTGAATCCAAAAAATAAAATACAGACATAATTTACACTTTACAATACACTACAGTTACATATAATGTTACATTTTACAAATTGTAATCAGGATCATCAACTAAATAATCTTCATCTTCTCCTTGTTGCAGATCCTCATCATCATCAGCCACGCCCACACCTTCTTCTTCAAAATCAAATTATTCATCTCCATAATGTTGTTGCGCTCCTTCCAAATTAATCCAAGCAACGTCTTCTTCTGTTAGGAGGGCATTTTCTTCAGTGTCTTCCATAACTCAATCTTCTAATATATCAAAATTATCCAAACTTATTGGATCGAACTGACTTTCTTCTCTATTTACTTTTTTTAATTGCCTACGACACAAACAAAGATAAATAATTAGTAAGTAATATTAACAATTGAAAACTGAAGTTAAATAATATCGAATTGAAAATTTGAAAGTAATACAACATTACCTTTCACGAAGGCGCATGTTACAACGAATATAAACCAAATCATTAAGCCTTTTGTGTTCCAACCTGTTGCGCTTTTTTGTATGGATGTGTTCAAAAACACTCCAATTTCTTTCACAACCTTTTGCACTACAGGTTTGGCTTAAGACTCTAACTGCAAAATCTCTAAGGTTTGGACAATAACTTCTAAACCTGTTCCACCAAACATCTGTAAAAAAAATATAAATATTAGAGACATAATAATCCACAGTAATGTAAGATGCAACTTAAATATGAAAATAAACAATGTACCTGGACGCATCGTAGAGCGGTTGCGAATTGCAACAGGCAAACCCATCAACTGAAGAGCATTATCATATATCTCCATCTCTCGATGTATCGCATCTACTATGCTCTCATCAGGGACTAATCTGTCGATGCATTCAATGATTCCTCGATTAACCTCACCGTCCCTTTTGAAGGTTGTTCAATACCTCAATGATGGGTTTAGATAGTAGGCTGCTGCATGAATAGGCTGATGCAATTGTTTATTCCATCTACTATCAATTATTTTCCACATGGGCACATAATCTCTTTTTTTTCCATTAAAGTTATTTCTGATCGCTTCTTTTGCCCTATCCATGGCTTCATAAAGGTAGCCCATAGATGGTTTCTCCTCGCTGTCAGTCAATCTCAAAACTTTCACTAAAGGACAAGTAATTTTCAATAATCTGATGCATGCATTCCAAAATGAACTTCTAAAAACCGTTTCTGCAATCTCATTTAACTTTCTGTTCCTTCTGTTTTGTAGCAACTCTGCAAATTGTTGCCACTCATCTGAGGAGAACATTCTCTTTAAAGCTTGCTTCTGTCTTACAATACTTTGTACAGATAAGAAGTTTGTTGCGAACCGAGTTGCAGCTGTGCGAAGAAGCTCTGCACCTTCTGTGTATCTCCTCATCATACACAAAACAAATGCATGGTTGTAAATGAATTTTGTAATATCTTGGCAACACTCAGTTGCTGCCTTTATTTCATCTATCTCACCAATGTCCTCGAGAATGAGATCTAAACAATGGGCTGCACATGGTGTCCAATAGAAAGTCCCATAAATATCAACTAACTCCTTTCCAGCTGCTTTGTAGTTAGCTGCATTATCTGTAATCAATTGGACTACATTTTCTAGCCCAACCTCTTGTATAACCTTATCAAATTCCTCTCGTAGGTTCTCTACAGTGTGCCTCTCCTCTGACATATCTAGAGATCTCAAAAATATGAGTCCTTTAGGACAATATACAAGAAAGTTTAGCAATGTCCTTCCTCGCCTATCGGTCCATCCATCTGCCATGATAGTGCATCCTGTTTCCTTCCACGATTGTCTCAAAGTCGAACAGTATTGCTGCACTTCAATCACGGTCTGATCTAATATCTTCCCTCTCAACTTCTGATAAGAGGGCATCCTGTATCCTGGACCAATGTTAGCAATTACATCTGTCATTGCTTGAAAATGAAAACTGTTTGCTGCATTAAATGGAATGCATGCATCATAAAACCATCTGCCCACTACAAGGTCTGCTTGATCGTGCAATTGTTCTGAAGCCATAGCAGCACAAATTCCTGGCTGAGCACCAGGTGTAGTGGAAGGAGGAAAGAACGAATGTATGCTAGAAGAAGAAGCTCTTCCTCTACTCCTTCCTGAACTTCCTCTTCTGCCACCTCCAAAGTCTTCAGCTGCAACCCTCTTTCCTCTGCTAGGTGCTCGCGAACTGCTACTACCAATATCTGTTCTAGTATCTGAAGTCAAACTATCAGTGAATCCAACTCCAGTGGCAGTAGCATCATCAGCTTCTTCACACATCTGGAAATCATCCTTTTGTTGTCTCCTTTCCTGTATGCTCTCAATCATCTGCAAGCATTGCCATTTAATACCTTCTGGTACACTTCTAACTCTGCCTGTGCATGGAGCAACTTCTTTCCTGGTTCCTGCTAGGTGGTGTTTCAACCTTGAAATTCCACCACTAACCACTTTTTCACAAAATAAACATCTGATTTTTAACTTTGAACCCTCAACTGGTATACCCCACTGCCATGCCGGATCATCAGACTTTGAATGAGAGTCTCTACCACCCCTTCCTGTCATCTCAATGGAGTACTTTAATTCAAACAAAAACCTGAAAATAAAAGCACTTCGTAAATCCTCCAATCTTCAAATAACACTCAAATCGAGTGTCTCCCACTTCATGAATGCAATAAAAATCGTATACACACACTTAATAACTTCATATTTTGTCATTCAAAAAAAAAACCGAAATAACACAAAAAACAATAAATATAAAAGAAAAAAAGGGAAAAAACATTAAAAATATACCTAAATCCGAGTTTGGAGGCTTGGACGGACACCATAGGGCACGATTTTAGAGCTTTGAACACCAAGGAGGCGAAAACCGACTCTTAGGGAGCTTGAAGAACCCAAAAGGAGAGAGGAAACCTGTGAAAAATCGCGGGTTTCTCTCGAGCCGGGACCCTTTATAAGGGTCCCAAGGCGTATCGCCCGTATCGTACGATACAGGCGATACGCACCGTATCGTGCGATACGAAAACCGACTCTTAGGGAGCTTGAAGAACCCAAAAGGAGAGAGGAAACCCATGAAAAATCACGTGTTTCTCTCGAGCCGGGACCCTTTATAAGGGTCCTAGGGCGTATCGCCCGTATCGTACGATACAGGCGATACGCACCGTATCGTGCGATACGGGCCGTATCACACGATACGGTGCGATACGCCCGCATCTGCGATACGGGGCCTCATATCGTATCGTGGTAGCCCACGATACGATACGTATCGCGGTGGCCCACGATACGATACGTATCGCGGTGGCCCACGATACGATACGTATCGCACCGTATCGTACAACACTGGTAGATATACATCTGAGTGCATAATAGGACACTACAGCTTCACTAAACACGGCTTTAAGTGATCTTCCTTGTCAACTGTTTCATCTTCCAAAGAGATCCTCCTTGTTATCTTCGATAATTTGGATTGTTTCAGCTTTCCACATTTGTGGCTTGGCTCCCGTTTGCCATCACAGTGGAAACACAGGTTTTCCTTTTGTTTTTCCTCCAATTCGGCTTTAGTCAATAACTCTCTATTCATCTCCTTAACCCCAGTCTTCGTCATCAGCTTTCCCTTATAATTTTCAGCTTTAGTGATCATTCCTCGTAGTCAAATTATTCTCGACTTCATTTTCTCTTCATGTAACCCCTCAACCATAAAAGCCTTTCGAGGTGTTGCGACCTTCAACTCTAACACTTCCAATTTAAGCTTAAACCCTCTGACATATGTCCCAAATAAGGCAGTTTAATTTAGATGGAACTAATTCATTGAGTGAACCTATCCATTGCAATTCTTTCAGCTCTGCATATGGATTACAAAGAGTACGACTGGAAAATCGTGCTATCACCTCATCCTAGAACTCTTTCTAGGACTTAGACCCAAAAGCTCCATATCTCCATCAATACCAGATACATGCCACCCCTTCTATCCTATTTGCACCAATCTATACATGCTAATTGCCTCTTATACCAATAATTTGGCATGAGTGATCGACCTTGTGCAGCCACACCCTCAAATTGCCTCCAAGTAATGTTGAAATCTCTATTATAACGTTCTTGGACAGAGTAGGATGAGCCAATATATAATTTGGCTGCCACTCCTGCTGCAGATCATCCCGTTTTGGGGTCGAAGGTAGAGGCTCTAAGAAATTCTGCAATTGGCTCTATCTAGTTGCCAACTTGGTAAAGAATCAATTTCAGTATTAGATGTGGCTTAGTGTCATTCACTCGATTGTTTGTTTGAATCCTTTTCAGTTGCTCCTTCGTTCTGTACATTGCATCACCTCACACCTAAAAGTATTCTCTCAACGCATCTCTTGCAACCTCATCTCAAACTCGGTCTTTAATGACTTGATCTAAATCCCTGCAATCAATTAGGATTAACCTCCAAACCCATTGGATCAGTTGCATGTTGTTTTTGGCAGTGTTATCTGTATCGCACCGTATCGTACATATCGTATCGTGGGAAGCCACGATATGATATGGTAACCTGTATCGTATGATATAGGTTATCGTGCCATATTGTACGATATGGGCCATACGCCCAAAAAATTTCTTTTTTTTCATCATTTTCTTTTTCAATTTTTTTTTCAGGTTTCTGGCCTCTCTTCACTTCTCTCCAAGGCATCCTCCAATATGCTTGTTTGGGATTGCAAGCTGTGTATGTAATATGTAAATTTGGGTTTATAATTTCATTTATTGAATACAAATAATTTATGAACAAATAAAAATTGTGACAAAATTATTTCTCTTTCTGTAGCCAACTTTTAGGTATATTTCTGCTACCAGTTTCTAATTTCATGAAATCGCAAAGAAGAACAATTTGGTTGTCTCGGTTCATTGAATGAGCATTTCACAACTTCACTATTTTAGGGTTCACCTTACATGACTTCCATTGAGTTGAACATGATCGACGTTCCGGACCGCTGTTAGAACACTATAACGTGTGTGAGGCTTAACTCAGTCTGTGAAGTGAGAAACTGAGCTCAAGCATTAGTTAAAAAGCTAGTCTCCAGTAAGAGAAAAAGGGGATATCATCAAGTAACAATATCACATCACTGAGGTATCATAGACTCAATAATCAAAGAAATGGAGCTCATCGTTTTGCTTACATATAAAAATTAGCAAATATGATAACTACATGTACAAAGATAGTTTTTGTTAATTTTGATATATTAGATGAGTGGATTATGGAAGATAACGAAGAAAATACACTCCTAACCGAAGAAGACATTGCATGGATGAATTTGAAAGGAGTTCAATAACATCATGAAGGAGATGAAGATTTTGATTTTGAAGCAGAAGGTGATGAGAAACTTTGAATCTTCATCAAGGAGAAGATAAGATTATTTAGTTAATGATCTTGATACAAATTTACAATATGTAAAATGTAAATGTATTTCATTTTTTGCTTCAAAATATGTAAATTTGGATGCAATTGTTCAATGTTGAATGCTCAATATGTACTAAACTTTGCATTATATGAATTCAAAGCAATTACCAATTTTTTCTTGATTTTTTTGGATTTTTTTCGGATTTTTACTAATTTTTCATGATTTTTTAAATATTTTTCTATTTTTTTAATATTAAAGTACGATATGATACGATATGCCCGTATCGTGGAGCCCAGCGATACGCAATACGATACGCGTCTGACAACACTGGTTCTTGGTATAAGTTGACCTGTGTGCACTATACGAAGGAGAGCTCAAGGACTTACTTAAGCTCTCCTAGTTGGAGAATAAACGAAGACAGGGTTTGAAAGTTAATTGTTGAGCTGTCAGCTGCCACTAACCCAAGTACCAACATTATGGTATTTAAGCTGGTACAGGCATCCCATGGATGCAAGCGACTCACATCATCATACACGCATCGAATCCTAAAGATACCCCACTGACGAACTCCAAATGCCCAATTTGTTCTACAAGCAAAGTATTGGATGATCGAATTTTGTTCATAGAAGTGCATTCTCAAAACGTTAATAACTTCAAAAGCCATTTTCCAATCAAGCCATCTCGAACAGCAGCTTTGCTCACATTTTCTTTTCACTTGTAAATCTTAGTAGAACATAGTATGAGATGCCAGTGACGCATATAGGCAGCTTTCTCAATGTTCTTTAGGCTTTTTCTATGGCGGCCCTGTTCTTTGGGCCTTCTTACTAATTCCATGCTTAGTTTCACATGGATCTCAACCAACAATCCTTCTAATTACATTCAACTGATTATTGTTGGTCTTCAACACCGAGGGTTTAACCTACAATCTGTGTGCAAAGTTGGTGAAATTTCGTTATTCAAAATTTCAAGAATCTGTGTAATATATGTTGAGAACGGTACTTAGTTGATGACATCTTTTCCCTTTTCTACATGGCTACTTGGGTAAGCAATATAAATCAACTCGATGATGAAAATAAGCGCGCCAACGTAATTTCCAGTAACCAATCAAGCAGAGACCTAGTAAGAGAAAAGGGGAGATGGGTACCACGAGAAAACAAAGATACTCAATCTTGAAACAACGAAAACCCGATATTTACTTTTGAATGGAGAAGGTGAAGCTGCCCATGTAAATAATGGAGGTAAAAGCCAAGGCAGGCAAAAATGCATAATAGGTGAACAGGAAAATAGGCACAGACCTTCCTTCTTGACCTTCTCATTAAGATTCCGTACGTAAATCGTTTGATTCGGTGGTATGTCTGCAGAAAGCATCGTTATGCACGAGAGAGAGAGAGGGGGTGAGGGGGGAATGCAACACTGAGAGCGCGAGACGAACGCAGTGAGCTTTAGGGAAACTGAGTGCAAATATGAATCTGATTCGGGTCGTAGACGTTAACCTACTAGTTCTATACGAATAGGACCAATGGGTACGACCTGTTCCTCTCGAGGATATCCAGGTACAGAGGTACCGACCCAAACCACTATTACCCTACACATACATACATACATATATATATATATTAAGAAAGGGGCACACTTCTTTCTTTTTAAATATCAAAATTACCCTACATCACTTTCTCTCTCTTCTCATACCCAATTTTAACATTTCTCTCTCCTCTCCCACTCAATTCTAATAAGGATCTCTCTCACGAGATTTCTTTACTTTGGTGACCAACGTTTTATTTAGTGTTGTTGCCTTCTTTGCACATGAACAACCCATATTCTTATGAATATCATCAAAAAAAGAAATAAATGAAATAAAAAATAAAATCAATAATAAGAAAAAGAAGAACAACAAGAATAAGAACAAAGAAGAAAAGAAGAAAAAAGAATAAAAAAATAAGAAAATAAAAAATGATGTCAAGTTCTGACTTGAAATGGCACCTAGAAAGGAAGCACCTCAGCCCGTATCTCCCCAACGAGAGACATGAGTAAGGCGCATCTCTCATTGGGAAGACACACCTATGCCACGTTACGAGTTAGGAAATTGACCTTATTTTTTCACTTTGATTCCTATCAAAAATGAAATTAATATATCAAATAAATGACAAAAATATATCACCTCAATGAAATACCCCACAAAATAAGTGAACTCCTCTTCGAATTGGCTCCCTTATCACTTTGTCTCCTCTCCCACCCAATTCCTGCAAGGGTCTCTCTTTCTCTCTCATCAGGTCTCTTTACTCCGACAACAAATATTTCATTTGTTTTTAGCCATTGTTACTTTTATGAATCTTGTCGAAGAAAAATAACAATAAGAAATATCAAGAACAAGAAAAATAACAATAACAACAAAAAAGAAAAGAAAAAAGAAAAAATCAATAAACATATGAGTATATTTTTATAAACGTTGCACAAAACGAGAAGAGATGTAGCTCAATCGCGGTTCCTACTGCCAGAAATATGTGATTGAGCTATGTCAAGTTGGGAACTAGATATTATTTTTTATTTTGATTTCAACTCCAAATATAATCAATACATCAAATATGGTAAAAAATACACCAAATCAACAACATACCTTTAAAAATCATTGAAGTGCTCTTCAAATTGATTTTCTTCTTCCTTTTTTCTTCTTTTTCTTCTTCCTTCTTTGTTCTCCTTCTTTTTCAGTTAGATTTGAACTACTACGAGATGGTGGATGGTTCACTATCATGTGTTGGATCAAGTTTCGAGTTGTGGGTCACTGGAAAAATTGCGTGAGAGGATTGATAGTGAGGTGGAAACCTTCACAGATGAGAGAGAGTTTAGAGGGTTGAGGAGCATCATGATAATTTTCAAATTTTAGTTGGGCTAAAATCGGATTCACAATTAAAAAGGTATGTTTTCTAAATACAAAACCAAGCACACTCATTAAGAAGTTACTCTTCATTTTTAGTGCTTTAATTGGTAGCATATGCGAATCAATGTAAACTGCAAGCATCTAATCACTCAATCAATGGTTTAATATACACGTATATCGACTTAAAAAATAAAATGTTAAATTTTGCTTTTTTTAATCTTACAGCTTATGTAAAGCCAAAACTAACTTTTACGTGTTTTAATTTTATCTTCTCTTTTGATGGAACGCCATATGTGATTTGTATACCCCCTCTCTTATTTGTGTGTATATATATATAGAGAGAGAGATTCCATTTTGCTCATCACTCATTCTGTCAACTCATACTTGGCTTATAGCTTTTTGAGAGCTAATAACATTTTTCTTCATATATTTTTTTAACTTTTAAAATATTTTAAATGATACTCATGTTACTAAAATGCAATAAGTGAACACGAGTGGACATGTGAGAAGTGGGGAAGATCCGATTTCTCTCTCTTTATATATATATATATATATATATATATATATATGGGTACATCTGTGTTGATTCAAGATGGTTAGGGAGACTGGTTATATATACATATATATATATACATATACATATATATATATACATATACATATATATATATACATATACATATATATATATATACATGGGTACATCTGTGTTGATTCAAGATGGTTAGGGAGACTGGTTATATATACATATATATATATATATACATATACATATATATATATACATATATATATACATATGTATATACATATGTATATACATATGTATATACATATATATATACATATACATATATATACATATACATATGTATATACATATACATATACATATATGTATATACATATATATATACATATACATATACATATATGTATATACATATATATATACATATATGTATATGTATATGTATATATATATATATGTATATATATATACATGGGTACATCTGTGTTGATTCAAGATGGTTAGGGAGACTGGTTTGAAGAAACTGGTACTGCCTTTGTTACATATGTGAGCCTGGATACCCTTCGACTATGAAGGGATCTTGGGGGCCCTGGTATTACTTGCAGTTATTATCGTTCAAGAATTTGATCAAGTGGTGGGCAGGTCTCCATCAGAGCAGTATTGCAAAGTTAAGCGGCTAAATTCATGTCATGGTGCTTGTGATTGTGGTATTTTACCGTGGACTGATTCTGTGTAAATCATTAAGCATTTTTCATTGATTTGTTTCATCCTTTAGAGCATGCTGTCTGCAGAGGAGTCTAGGTGTTTAGATACGAAGAAAACAATAAAGGCATCCAAGGTCCTAGTCAACTAAGCACACCTTTTCGAGGAAAGACCACAATTAAGCCCGTTCTAGTTGTAATCAACCAATTTTTAATTTTTTTTGAAAAGGCCATGTCCTCTTTCTTATAAAACAAGAACTATGTAAATCGAAGCTAAATGGGAGAGTTATAGTAAAAATAAGTAAATCTGATGAAGCTTGATATTAGACTGCAAATTGGATCTCAAAAAGACTTGTAGATACTTACCGAAACCGTGTGATGTTTAATTTGTTGGATACCTCTATGTATCTATTTTCAAGGTACCAAAAATTCATTAATTGGAGTTGTATTGATAAGACACCAAAAATCACATCCAACCTGATTCTCTTCTCGAGGTAATGTGAAATTGAGAAGGTTCATGATATTTGACTCACTTTCTATCCTAAACACAGGAAGAGATTTAGGAATCTCTCACAACTTCTATTATTATTATTCTCTATAAGCTACTTAGCTCACCCCTAAACAAACTTGATATTTCCTCTCAAAGGTATGAAAGGTAGAGGACAACTATATCATGAGCCAACACAACTATTAATTACTCATATCCATATACTTGTGGTCATCTTTTTCTCGAAATAATTGTTAGGCTGGTTGCTCATCCCAACCTCATGAAGAGTGACCATCTTTACTAACTAACTACTTGACTTGTTGCCCCTATCTACTAATTGAGGGTCAGAAGAAGCAACTATCATTAATAACAATTTGTCATGATGTTTGTATCCACCGAATTGATAGGTGCAACAAAAAGGAGGTTTGATTGTTGTTTTCTTCTTCAGATGGAGTCGACCTTTCCAATTCATTTGTAGGAAGAGGAATCCACTCATGTGGACTACTAATTGAACATCTCAATTTGTTAAAGAAAGCTCCATCAACCAGCATTGAGACATAGATGTGATCATAGATCGTATTAACAAAAAGCTTAAAAATAAGTTGTATATTGTTACTACTTGTTGTTTAGACAAATTATATTCTATGTAATGAGAAACATTTGTTAAAGAATCAACAAGTACAAAATCCATGTTATGTTGGCAAGAAACTGATACAGAATTTTAATCCATGAGGCCACTGGTTCTTTAGCGATAGTTGGTGGTGGTGAATGCTTAAATCTATTATCTAGGAAAGCAACCTCTTTACAAAATTATGCAATTGGTTGTCTATACCCATTTTCTTGGGGGCACAATCATCTCATATTATAGTTTTATGGGTTGCTCATATTGACCAATGACCGCCCAACAAATAGACAACTCCATCAACCCTTTATCTTATTCAATAAACTCAGTAGAGGCTTAGTGATAATTATGTCAACCTAGTTAAATTGATGATGCCATTGACTGCATTGGTGATGAGATAGATGGTATGCTAAAACATACAACCAATAAAGGTTAGAATTACTTGAGGTTGTAGATATATTATCATTTTTATGTTATGGCCTCGCCACAAGCACATGAGTGGGCCGGCAATGATTATGAGCCAACTGTAAATGATGACATGCAACCTAACAATGGTTCAAAACTTGGATGATGCTGAGCAACCTGTCTTTGTATGACTACTCATAGATTACAAAAATGATGACTATGGATTTAACAATGATCCTATAGTCATTGTTGATGAAGTGCCACAATCCAATGGTTGCTCACCTTGATACGGCTACTTTGGGAGTTATAATGATGAAACTAACTCAAACTATGTAGCCTCCAAATACTCAAAGTCGACACTACAAGAAGGGAAAGGGATCTTACATTCCTGATAACAAGGCCAACCCACAACCTATCATGTCGACTCGTGGCCTACTCCTTGGGTTAGTGATGAATCTTATTGTAACTCAATATTTCCTAAGCCAAACAGTAAGGCAAATTTAGAAAAAGAAAAAATGGCAATACTAGTGCTTTAGCTTTTAATAGAGGAAGACTTATTTTAAATTTTAGTATTGTATCAAAGTAGACAATACTTTATCCCAAAGTATTTTTGTTGGAGGTTGTAGGTGGTAAAGTGTTAATGTCAAAAATTGCATGGATCCAAGGAGCTAATCCTATAATGCAATTACCCTCTTCTAAATATTGGCACATGCAAAGAACTCGAGGAGCCACTTTGACAATTTTTAATGAGAGGAGTAATGAGACAGTAATGTGAAAACAATGGCATATTAAGTGATATAACTGCTTTATAATATTAGGCACATGATAAGAAAGGATTTAAAATGCAACTATCAGGATTTATTACCCACTATTCCAGAAGTTGGATAAGTTAACAAGTCATCCGGAGAAATGTTGTGTTGGAGAATAATTTAAAAAGTGAAGCACCCTCAACTATACAAGAGTGAAGTTGCTCACCATGAAAGGCATCAACGAGAGGATTTGTTATCAACCTATAATCTATTTCATGTTTCTTGCTTTTTTTCCCTTTACATTCCTAATTGTAATCCTTAAATATAGCCTTTTTTAATAAAAGTTTCATTTTTCGTTTTTCCCTACTTTTCATCGTGAGTTGTATTTTTTAGGTCTAGTGTATAATCAAATCCACAATTATCACTTATCAAAAATCAGCTCTAAGTTGAAAATTTTGTCAAAAATCATCTGCGGGTGGACATTTTTGAGTGTGTGACAATTGAGAAGCTCATCTCATTAACTTTCTAATATATCAAGAATCACTTGGATCTAAATTCAAACTACATACGTACGAAGTCAATACTGTCAAAATCATGTGAGGTCTCAATCAACTGAGCTCAGTCATTTTTAGTCAAAATTGGCTGATATTTTTATTACTCAGAAATGTCTCTTTATACTCTTCGACAAAACAAGAATTGTCAAATCGTAATTCAAAAGGGAGGGTTACAATAAAAGAATGAGAACCCTATTAGGAGTCCCGATAACAAATTACCGAATATATCTTCAGAAGATTAAAAAATTCACCAAAAAATCAATTGGCATAGTAATCACACCCAATTCTCAAGTTGTTCAATATGTCTATGTGTTCATTCTCTGATGTACTAAATCACATTAATCGAAGGTGTATCGAGGGTGATATTACCAACATTTTATGACGTTTTCAAACTGCATGAGTCCAACCCAATTTTCATTTCGAGGTAACTCAATTTTTGGTCAAAATTCGACAATGGCTTTAGAGAGCAACCTGCACTTCTATCATGAGTATTCTGTATAGGTTACTTGGCCAGATGATGCCTAGTGACTTATAGCTCGCTTGATCCTTAACAAACTTGACGTTCCCTCTCGAGACCAGAGGTTAGCATCCTCTAGCATGCACGTACCCTAATGCTCATACCAATGAGATCAACGCGTTATTCAAGGTGTTCATTCTAAGCGGCAAAACTTTTAATATGATTTATTCTTGAAAACATAACAATGATCCTCCATCTACTTCCTCGAAACAAGAAAGGTGTTGTTTTGACTCATAGAAAAGATGGCTGGGACCGGTCGCCTTGAACAAAAAACTATGAAAAAGTGTATGGCACCCATTTTAACCTATGTTCAACCACAATTTTAAAAACCAAGAAAAAGTGTATGGCACCCATTTTAACCTATGTTCAACCACAATTTTAAAAACTAAGAAAAAGTGTATGGCACCCATTTTAACCTATGTTCTTTGACATATAGTTTGCCTCACCCAAAAAAATTTCATCAGCTATTCATTCACCCCACCCATAAAAATTTTCCAAAATCCACCATTGTTGGCATGCCCACTTGTGCGCCATTGTCCTTGCTTTCCAGTTTTCTTCCTTCTCTTTTGTTGGCAACGGAGAATACCATCATTGATGGCTATTTGCACCACACCTGCACCTTTTGGATGCAGTTTTTCATTTCTTTGGGTCAATGGCAGGACGTTCCAGTGCCGTGTGGGGAATTTGACTTTCGGCGAGTGCATGTGTAGATGTGTTTTAGTCTTTGACCTCTTCTTGAAAAAAAGAAAAAAAGCCACTATGACTTCAAGAATTTACGTGTCATATAATTAATTTTGAATATTATTTACGTGTGAGCTAACGAGAAGAACACTAGTTCCTTTTATTATTTTTCTGGTGAACAGTAAGACGAATTCTCTTAGTGGCTTTTGGTGTCTTCCATCTTGAGATGTCAATGGATGGGATGCATGACGAGTTCTTGCCATGATGAGTTCGATTCTGAATAGCTGTCCTTCGCTGTAGGGAAAAAATCAGATCGATCGAGACGGTCGGAGAGGGAAAACCGGCAAGATTCAGGCGATAAAAGAGCGTGGAGTCCCTGTGACTCGGGAAGCCATTTCCAAGTGGTGCATGGGCGCAGGTCCAGGCAAATAACAAAGGCTCCTTGACCTGTAAGATTGCTACTTGACCTTAAGAACCATAGTTGAAACCCTAGCCGGAGTCTAAGTTGTTGCTTTCCGTTGTTGACAGAATAACAAAGAGCTCTAGGAGAAAAAAACATAATAAGAAATAAAACTCAGTTTATAGTTAATTTGGCAACTATGGGCGCGCTTTTTTAATCAATGAAACTATTAACAAAATGCATATACATATGAACGTGGGGAGTCGATGTTCAGTTGGTTCAAAGCAAAGGCTACGGATTTGGACCTCACATATTGATAATTGTGTGATCAACATTTTAAAAATATTATAGCATTTATAAAATAGAAGGTTTGATCGTTAAGCCAATAACATTATTGTCGATTTCTTTTTCCTTTTTTTTTTGGGTATAATGGAAACGGCCTAGCCAGCTGCGCTCCCGGTATTGGATCACAAATGACTTGAACTTGCAAGTCAACCCGTTGCCTGGTGAGCTAGACATGGTCGGTTTGAGACCAGCTCGGTGGTTTCAATAAGAACCGAACCAGGCTAGAAACTTATTGGAACCGGAGCCAAAACCGAGAATCACCTGCTTTAATTCTGATTCTACCTTGTATGGAATTGGAACTGACGGTTCGATATGTTTTCGTATTTTCTTTACCTGCTTTGTTAAAGTTTCAGTTTTTTATGACTTTAACTGGTTTTGAGCGGTTTAGAACTAAACTTAGAACCAAAACCGACGGTTTCAAACCAGGATGACTTATGGTTTTGAGAATACTTAAACTGGTGGTATGGAACCATCAGTTCCGGTTTACCGGGAACTTGCCATGTCTATGAGCTATTGCATATGAAGTGTTCGATACGCTAGCTTGCATGGTAGGAGTCATTGCTTCTGCCTGATACCCGCTTACCTATGAAAGAAAAAGTCACCTTTTCTTTTTGGCAACTCTTTCTTCCTTCATTTTGTTCATTAATAAGTCTTGCATCATTCCTACATATGAAAACGAAATTTAATCCTTTTGGTTTCTCACAATGCATCACATGGTATTACTTTTGCAGGATATAACAAGCTTACTTAAGCAAGGAGACTTAGAGACTTAACTATAGTTAGATCCTTTTGGTTTTGGGGCTCCGACTGAAGGTCAAAAGTTCAATACAATGCATATAGAAAGGATATGCCTAACCCAACTTGCATATATATATATATAAGTATAGTTTCGTAAGATATGACCTAAATACAATTACCCCAATAGTACACAATGATTCGTAACTAGCTGCATAATAAAAGGGATTACTATTTGCACCCAAATTACTATACACACCTTTTTTCATAATTTCTGAAAATACTCACTCATTTTCAAAAATTTTCATACTGCCCCTGCCCTCTCCTATGATTCCTCTTTTGATTGCTAGAAGCTTTTTTCTTTCTTTTCTTTTCTCATTCTTTTACACAAAAATAAGAAGTGAAAGGAAAGAGAAAAAAGAAGAATAAGATATTTGCATGTTTGATTCAATGAGGTATTTTGATTTTTAGAGGTATGTTTATGGATTCAATCTTATTTTATTTTTTTGTATATTTGGTGTTATTGATCCGATAACCGTGAAATTGCCATGAGTTGAGTAGAGACGTGGTTGACTCATATCTCTCTGTTTGGAGGGATGCAATTGAACCACGTCTCCCCATTTAGCTCTACATGACTCAACCATGTCTTTGTGCTCGAGTATGATGATCAAATGAAAAAAACAAAAAAAAAAGATTCGATGAAGGACTTATAATACTCATTTTTTTTGTCTAATGAACAACTCAACCTCAAATACAATAGATTTTATTTTTTTCCTTCTCCAATTTGATGAGAACATTATTAATTATTTTAAAGGTTTGTTAGTTCATCAAAAGAAAGGATTTTTAGGAGAGAAATGGGAGAAATTGTTAGAAGATGTTGAGAACGACATCAAAAGAGGATTTTTAGGAGAGAAATGGGAGAAATTGTATTGAGGGTATTTTGGATATTTTAAAAAAAGGGTGTATGAATAGTAAAAAAGGTGTATGCATATCAATTATGTTAAAAAATGAGGGATCAAACAGATTTGGAACCTTACGTGACACAAGTCAACCAGGACTTCTCATAAATTAGCCAAGAAAACGAAGCACGGGCTCTCCTCTTGTGCAGCTCGTTTCCTACTCGAAATGCCCAATGCTTATTTACATGAACCATTTTATGTTCAAACATGTTTGCAAGCTGTTAGACTGAGTCAAACACAAGCTTTGTGCTTGTATTTTCTTCTTGACTTGCTGTTAAGGTTGATCCAAAACCAATTATAACTGAAAAAACAAATCGAGTTGACCAATCTTTTCTTGTTAGTTTTGGTTTAGTTTCAATTCTAAAATTTGAACGAAATCAATATTTCAGTTTGGCAAATTTTGGAGGGTCAAAACCGAAGAGTAACCAAACTAACCGAATTATGGATACTTTTTGTTTCAGTTTGGCCTTTTGCTTGAGTTTGTGCATTTTGGTATATCAAAATATCCATGTTTTAAACCAGTTTGCATGTTATTACATGATGAAGTATTGGTGATTAACATTCATCTATTTGGACCGACTTGTATCCATGGGGTAAAATTCAACTTGAATTGGACCTTCATAAGGGTATAGAAAAAAAAAGTTGGTTATAACCAAAAGTTAAAACCAACAATTCTTTTCGGGTTCAATTCAATCTGTATAATTTTATTCAGTTTGGCTAGTGAATCAAACCAACCAATGCGTAACCCGGGTCCACAGAGAGAGATTGCGGATGCAAATGGGGTTGAATAATTTAGGGATTCTCGATTCAATAAGATCTATACATCGAAAACAAACAAAAATAAATAAAAAATATTGCACATGTCTTTAAGGTGTATGATATTTTATACTTCCTTTAGGCTTAATTCACCACTACCATATTCAACTTTCTAGATACAAGCGGTTCCTTGTGAATTTCCTTAAGGGTACATTGAAGACCACTTGACTGACCTTGCACAAGTATAGCAAATCCCTAGACATCCACAATGCTAATAGAATAATAATTATCTACTATTCTTTTTTATGCATAAAGAATAATAAATATTAACTTAGACTTATCTTAATACGATGAAACTTGACCAATATACTTCATTGCATGATCTAATTTCACACCCTGGCACACCCTCTTATCTCATAGCCATGAAATTGGCTTTAGCAATCTATCTATAGATGGTAAAAAGCTTGCTAAAGAGTTGTCACGTTAGCTATGCTTATAACTCGTTGTTATGTAAGCCACCTTCTCGATATCACATCTATTATATGTGCACCTCAATATTTATGTCATGTTGAAGAGTCATAACTCTTTGATAGTTGCTAATTTTTTTTCAATCCTCCATCACTTTCAAAATAATCAAAGTTCTCATTATTCTAGAAATATTATCTTTCAGCAAAGCGTCTCACAACTTCAACCTTTACCTAAGTTAGTCATAGTTTTCACTAATTCGAAAATAATAATAAAGCAACTTTTAAATATTTGAACGATATGAACCAGGGTACAAAACTTACAATTAGCTTTCAACATCATCGAATGACATTTTTAAATGTGACATATTTAAGGCCTTGTGTCCTATATCCCTATTTATGAGTGCTTCAAGATTTCAAGCCCCAAACTCCACAAAGTAATCTCACCTCACACCGATATAGGTAAATTCTATCAAAAGTACACCCATTATCAGCACTTGAGTATATATGTGCTATAACTCTATTAAGAGTAATGCTCCACATTCTTTTTCATCCTTATGGGTCTAATGGTAAACATTTGCAATCACTCTAATGGTGTACTTTTGCTCATTGAACTCAAGACTTCATGTTATCAAGTGTGAGTTGAGTTTTCACCATTGGTGATTCATAGATGGGCTTGCCATCCCAATTTCTTTATCAAACCTTTCATCAAAGGTTTTGAAGATAACATAGGCAGCTCTATTATTTATCAATTCTATCATGTATATCTCACATCCCTAAGTCTAAATTTCATTATGGAACTCACTCATATTTAAGGCTATATCAGATATTATGAAATAAACTTATAGGTTATACCACTTCCATGCAGTTCTCAGTACCTTTGCTTCTTTAATAATGTATCAATATTGAGTCCTTATCAAATATTAAGAAGCAAAATGCAATCATGGTGGGATTCACAATAATTAGTTTCTTTAATTTGGTAAGAAACTATACCAACACCATGAGCCAAGTCCAAAGACTTGCACGAGTATTATCTTCTGAGTAGCTTGTCTAATTCAAATATTACCTTCTTTATAAAATTAAAGGTTTTATCATTATAGATAAATTTATGAATAATCAATTCTTTGAGTACTTTAATACTCACCAAACAACATGTCAATTGACTTAATTTGGATTGCTTGGCTACACTAATTCAATCAACCAACAACATATGCAATGATTGATTATAATATTCATAAATCATCCAACTAAGCATATGCACATGTGTCAATTAGACACCATTTATATATGCAATATCATGTTATTGATATCTTTCTACATGCTAAACAAAATATGTCTCATATAAACAAACATATATATGAGTTTGGTGTCATGTTGAAACTTATTCAATAATGAAGTCAAGCCTTAGGATCAGGCTTAAATCATGACCAAATGGGATTCAAAATCACCAAAGATCCATACAATCATCTTGGTCCATGACTAATGACTTTAACCTTAGATATAACTCCAATCCAAAACCAAATATACCAAACACATAATAGATCATATTGGATTCAAATATCCATATATGTTCACTTGTAGCTTGCATTAAGAGCTTGTGTTGTGTTGTGTTGTATGAGACGTCTTGGTTGGGGACATACTTAGTCATACTGTAAACTAGTAAGTTTTTTAAAAAGAAATGATTTTGGATATTGGATTTAGATATATGTTTTTAACCTTTAAAGATGAAAATATGATATGGATCATCATAAATGTATTGAGACTGTTAGATGTCTTAGGTGATTACATATGACTTTGGGTTTGTTTATATAATTCTGTAAAACATGACACTTGTGTTGTTTTTGAAAATCGTTTCTCTCTAGGTTTAAAGGATGACTTGTGTGATGGCTATGACAGGCCACACAAGGAGGCATTGGGGGCCTCCTACGGCATGATTGGATATAGTAGTGGTTCTGGTATCAAAATTAAGTTTGTATTACTGAAGTATATTTGATTATGCTTGTATGTTTATATTTTAGTTGATAATATTGATTTTAATTGTGATATAGATCTTTATCATGATGTATAGTTTGTCTTCAGTGTGTTTTTTCTATGAAGAGTTCACATCCATCAATGAGCACAATTATTTGTGCTCATATTTTATATTATTACACGATCTAGTCAATAGAAATGTTGAAAGGATTATGATAGTTGTAGCATAGGGATAATGCATCAACATCTATATGGTACCTAGTTAGGTTGCAAATAGTTTTTCTGTTTTTTTTTACTACCACCTATATTACAATTTTGATTGTAAATAAAGAAATGAATATTGATTGTATTTTTTAAATTTTATTGGTTATGTTATCATTATGAATTATCAACGATATATGAAATTTGACCATGTGATATGGATGGGTCCTATGTCTAATTTAGATGAATTTTATGGGGCGTTATAAAGGTGATATCACAACTTAGATAGATTTCATACATAACCCAAAGTGGTGATATTAGGTAAGTTTCAATAATGAGAGTAGGAACTTGGGATCTTTGGTTTTTGAGCAACTTGTGATATAATATGAGTTTCAGAAAGAAATAAAAAATGACAACTTGAAAGACACTACATAGGCAAAGGCCGATGAGTGTGAAGAATCTAATCAACTCTTAATGTAATTTAATAGGACTGCAATGATCTTCTATTCCTATATATATGGATAAGACAACTTGAGAGGGTTTTTGGACGAAATGAAGGACATTGTAAAGTACATATCTAGGTGTCTCACTTGCCAACAAGTGAATGTAGATCATCAAAGACGGTTAGGTATGATACAACATGTTCCTATATCTAAGGAAAAATGTCAGCATATGAAGTGGGACTTCCTATACAACCTCTTCCTATATAACAACCTCTTGTAGTGGGACTTCCAAGAACTTATGAAAGGAATGATGCTATCTAGGTGATCATTAATCTCCTTACAAAGGTAGCATGTTTCATACAAATCTAAGAGAAAGTAGGAGTCAATTAGTTAGAAAATATCTATATCATACATGTGGTATGACATTATAGAAACCATCACATCAAATCAGAGTACACAATTTAACATACAGTTTTGTCAAAGTCTGTAAGAATTATGGGAGACATAGTTAGAGTATAGTATGACCTTTCATCCTCAAACTGAAGGGTAGGCTGAATGCACCTTCCAAACCCTTGAGGATATGTTAGAGCGTGTATACTGAATTGGCAAAATAGCTGGGATATTATATGACTATAGTTAGTATTCGAATGATACCGTTGAGATGTATGGTGTCAAGTGTAGAAGACCTTTATATTGGAAAGAAACATAGCGTCCACTAATAATGGGACCAAATATGATTTAACTATTTGCTAAAATGCTGAAGAGTGTATAGAAGCACATAAAGAAAGCTCAAGACTACCAAAATAGCTATGAATACAAGGGTTGTTGTCTAATGGAGTTTGAGGTGGGCAATTAGATGTTTCTAAAAGTACCCCTAACCAAAGCAGTGATTTGGAGAAAAAGGCAAATGGAGCCCTGTGTGGGATCGTACTTGATTATTGAAAGAATTGGGAAGGTGGCTTTTGGGTTGGAACTATCTGCAATATTGATCAACGTACATAATGTATTTCATGTGTCATTACCACATAAATACATTCCCAATTATTCTCAAATGATTGAATCTAAACTGCTCTAAGTGCACGATGACTAACTTATGCAAATTTTCTGATCGCTATAATTGATGGAAAGGAACATGTCGTTCGCGAACAAGTATTGAGACTAGTCAAGATTTAGTAGATAAACCACTCAATAAGCAAAGCCACTAGGGAGCTGCAGAAAGAGATGAGAGAAGTATCCCTACATATTCTATTTGAAATTCTAATGACAATTTTTTTGTAAGGCAGTTAGGATATGAAGATCGAACCTTATTGAGCCCAGTTGGAACCCAAGGTCCATTATGTGACCCGATTCCAATACTCCTTTGCCTAGGGTGCATGGAGGGTGATGCTAGAGGTCGAATGAGAGAGAAAAAGAGAGAGTGGAGAAGCTACCTCATGTCTTTAGTGTATTTATAGTTATGAAGAGATCACACCCATCTATGAGTATGATTGTTTATACTCATATTTTATAATATTACAAGATTCAATCAATAGAGGTGTTGAGAGAATTGTGAAGGTTGTAGCATTGGAATAGTGCATCAACATCGGCATGGTACCTAGTTTGGTTATAAATAGTTTTATTGTTTTTGTTTTATCACGACACATACTTGAACTTTGATTATAAATAAATGAATAAGTATTAACTACATTTTAGATTTTATTGGGTTATGCTATCATTAAATTGTCAATGTTCCATTGAATTTGGTCCATGTTAGACGAATTGTGTGAGGTGTTACAGATTCTGATAGGCTTCGACCATGGTTTGGAGTGACAATGCTAGATGGGCATTATTAAGCCATTGCTTTTGGTGAAAATATCGGTAGACTCCAAGAAAACCAACATTACTTTGTATGCAAGGATGCCATAAAACCACAAGAAAAATGGAACTTCCATTATGTGGCAGTCTCAAGCAATTAACAAAAGCTAATAATAAGTGCCTTTGCTAGATGACCTCCCATGTGTGGGTTGCTGATTGGCAACGATTTTCATTTGGAAAAATAGAGGACACAAGAAAGATGCACCTGTCTTATATCATCATCACTATTGCGTTGCTGGCTATCCTCCTCAAAATCATTGCCAAAGTTGGTTGAGGGGTGAAAGGGATCCAACCAACGGATCACAAAAACTTTGTGCCTTTTTTCATTTTGCCTAAAAAGATGGAATGTCAAAACCAATCATGATGGACTTGCGTTGTCGATCTTTATTTTCCTTAGATGGAATAAGATTATTAGAGATCCCTTTGATGATGTTTTCTGCCATTTTGCCCATTATGTTGGATCTCATTTGGTTATTGATCATCGTCTCTAAAATTACTACTTTTTCCTTCAATTGTCATAGCTATTAAAACTCTTCCCATGTAAGGAATCACCCTTGCATTGCCGGTCCCAAGCCCGGATAAAGGAGGAGGGTTCTTGGAATATCGGAACATTATCCGGTAAGCTAATGGAGGTGGTAGATACTATGATTCAAAGAAAGATTCATATTCTATGTTTACAAGAGACAAAATGGGTTGGAGAAAAAGCAAAGGAGATAGAGGATACAGGTTTTAAATTATGATACTTAAGTAAAGAAAAGGCTCGAAACGGAGTTAGTATTATTATAAATAAAGATTTAAAGGATAGTGTAGTAGACATACAACGATATGGTGACCGAATCATGACATTAAAATTAGTGTTAGGAGCATAGGTTTTGAATATAGTTTGTGCTTACGCACCCCAAGTAGGACTAGAAGATAGTATAAAGACAACATTTTGGGAAGAGCCAGATAAGGTGATTCAAAAGATTCCACAAAAGGAGATGATTTGTTTAGGAGGAGACTTAAATGGACATGTCGGTAAAGAGGCATTAGGATATCAAGGTATTCATAGAAACTTTAGTTTTGGGGATATAAATGAGGAAGGTAGGAAGATTTTAAATTTTGCTATGGCATTTGATCTCTTTATAGTCAATACAATCTTCAAAAAATGAGATGAACATTTAATTACTTATAAGAGTGGCTTATCACAAATACAAATTGTTTAATTTATTTGTAAAAAAAAAGATAGAGCGTGTTGTAAAGATTGCAAGGTAATTCTAGGAGAAAGCTTAACCACCTAACATCGACTTTTAGTTATGGATTTATACAAACAACAACTACAAACAACAACTAAGCCTTTTCCCATACTAGACGGGGTCGGCTACATGGATTCTTTGTTTCCACAGATCCCTATCGTGTGCCATGTTAGCAGTTAACTCCCAATAAACTAGATCATTCTTTATTGTTTCTTTCCAACACTTTTGTGGTCGTCCTCTACCTCTTTTAATACTTTCCTATATTGGTGCCTCTCCTAATTTGTTTAGATCTTCTTTAGATCTTCTTTCTATATGTCCAAACCATCTTAAACAATATTCTCTCATTTTATCCTCTATTGGTGCCACTCCTAATTTGTTTCTAATAACCTCATTATGTATACGGTCTTTTCTTGTATGGCCACTCATCCATCTCAACATCTTCATTTTTGTCACAGACATCTTTTGTACATGTTGATGATTAACTGCCCAACACTCAGAACCATAAAACATGGCAGGCCTAATTGCTGCTCTATAATATTTACCTTTTAATTTTAATGGTATCTTCTTATCACAAAGAATACCTGATGCTCCTCTCCATTTTAACCAACCAGCATTAATTCTATGTGTAACATCTCCATCAATTCTTCCATCACTTTGAAAAATTGACCCTAGGTATTTAAAACTTTCCTTTTGGGGAATGCAATGTGTGCCAATTTTAATTTCTATGTCCTCTGAAGTAGCCAAATGGTCAAACTTACATTCCATATATTCTGTCTTTGTTCTACTAAGTCGGAGGCCTTTGTTTTCTAATGTTTCTCTCCATAGTTCCAATTTTCTATTAACTTTTTCCTTAGACTCCTCCACTAATACAATGCCATCTGCAAATAACATACACCAAGGTACTTCATCTTGAATATGTTTTGTTAACTCATCCATCACCATTATAAATAAGTATGGACTTAAAGTTGATCCTTGATGTAACCCAATATTAACTTCAAAGAAGTCTGTCGTTCCTTCATGAGTCCTCACACATGTTTTTGCACCATCATACATGTCTCTTATAAGGTTAATATATGTCAATGGGATACCTCTTTTTTCCACAGTTCTCCAAAGAACCTCCCTCGGTACCCTATCATAAGCTTTTTCTAGATCAATAAATATCATGTGAAGGTCTTTCTTTTTTGCTCTAAAATGTTCCATAAGACGTCTCAGAAGGTGAATCGCTTCAATAGTAGATCTACCTGACATAAATCCAAATTGGTTCTCTGTTGTACTTGATACTTGTCTTAACCTACGTTCGATAATTCTTTTCCATAATTTCATAGTATGACTCATTAACTTGATACCTCAATAATTCATACAATTTTGAATGTCTCCCTTGTTCTTATATACGGGTATAAGTGTACTTGCTCTCTATTCCTCGGGCATCTTTTGGTTTTTCCATATTTCATTAAATAGTCTTGTGAGCCAAGTGATTCCTATTTCTCCTAGTATTTTCCAAACTTCTATAGGAATATTATCTGGTCCTACCGATTTACCACTCTTCATATGTTTAAGAGCCTCTTTGACTTCATTCTTTTGAATACGTCGGTAGAAATTGTGGTTTATATACTTTTCTGACTTGGCTAAATCTCCTAAACTAATACTAACATCTTTATTTTCATTAAAAAGATTATAAAAATAGTTTTTCCATCTATTTCTTATATCATCATTTGCCACTAGAATTTTTTCATCCTCGTCTTTTATGCATCTAACAAAATTTAGATCTTTAGTTTTCTTATCTCTAGCCCTAGCTATCCTAAAAATATCTCTTTCACCCTCTTTTGAGTTGAGTTTTTTATATAAGTCCTCCCAAATCTTAGCTTTTGCTTCACTAACGACCTTTTTTGCTTCCTTCTTTGCTTTCTTATAAGCTTCTAAAGTTTCACTAGTTTTCTTAGCGTAATGTAATTTGTAACATGCCCTCTTTGCCTTGATTTTATTTTGTACTATTTCACTCCACCACCAAGCTTCTTTTTGTGCCGGTACACCTCCCTTAGATACCCCTAACACATCTTTCGCCACTTTCTTAATATGTATAGCCATATTATTCCACATATCAGAGGGTGTGCCAACATAATTCCAAACATCTCCTTGAAGGACTTTCTGTTTAAATATACCTTCTTTCTCGCTTTTGAGGTTCCACCATTTAGTTCGAATAGCTCGATGCACTCTTTTCTTCTTTGTCTATTTTTTTATTTGTAAATCCATAACTAAAAGTTGATGTTGGGTGGTTAAGCTTTCTCCTGGAATTACCTTACAATCTTTACAACACGCTCTATCTTTTTTTCTACAAATAAAGTAATCAATTTGTGTGTGTGATAAGCCACTCTTATAAGTAATTAAATGTTCATCTCGTTTTTTGAAGATTGTATTGACTATAAAGAGATCAAATGACATAGCAAAATTTAAAATCTCCCTACCTTCCTCGTTTATATCCCCATAACCAAAGTTTCCATGAATCCCTTGATATCCTAATGCCTCTTTACCGACATGTCCATTTAAATCTCCTCCTAAACAAATCATCTCCCTTTGTGGAATCTTTTGAAACACCTTATCTAACTCTTCCTAAAAAACTGTCTTTATACTATCTTCTAGTCCTACTTGGGGTGCGTAAGCACAAACTATATTCAAAACCTCTGTTCCTAACACTAATTTCAATGTCATGATTCGGTCACCATATCGTTGTATGTCTACTACACTATCCTTTAAATCTTTATTTATGATAATACCAACTCCGTTTCTGGCCTTTTCTTTACCTGAGTACCATAATTTAAAACCTGTATCCTCTATCTCCTTTGCTTTTTCTCCAACCCATTTTGTCTCTTGTAAACATAGAATATGAATCTTTCTCCGAATCATAGTATCTACCACCTCCATTAGCTTACCCGATAATGTTCCGATATTTCAAGAACCAATACGAATCTTATTATCTAGGACTAGCTTCCTTACCCCCCGCATCCGTCCATAATCAAAATGCGGAGACCCTCTTTGAAAATTTTTCACTACATTCGGGCGGCAATATAGTGGGACTAACTTCTTTACCCACACCCGTCCATGATGTGGGAACCCTCTCTGCAATTGATTCACTACATTCGGGCGAAAATGTAGTGACCCTTGCTTACTTCTTACTGCATTCGGGCTCTGCAGCACGTCGCTAGGCGGGGACGCCCCAAAGCAATGCTCATAATTTTTGTAATCCATGTTGTAGAAATCCGACGAAGTTTTACGCTGGCTGTCGGAAGCCTAACACAACCCTCCTCCTTTATTCGGGCTTGGGACCGGCAATGCAAGGGTGATCCCTTACATGGGCGGAGTTTAGTTATGGATTTATAAATAAAAAATGGACAAAGAAGAAAAGAGTGCATCAAGCTATTCAGACTAAATGGTGGAACCTCAAAAGCGAGAAAGAAGATATATTTAAATAGAAAGTCCTTCGAGGAGATGTTTGGAATTATGTTGGTACACCCTATGATATGTGGAACAATATGACTATACATATTAGGAAAGTGGCGAAAGATGTGTTAGGTGTATCTAAGGGAGGTGTACCGGCACAAAAAGAAGCTTGGTGGTGGAGTGAAGTAGTACAAAATAAAATCAAGACAAAGATGGCATGTTACAAATTACATTATGTTAAGAAAACTAGTGAAACTTTAGAGACTTATAAGAAAGCAAAGAAGGAAGCGAAAAAGGCCGTGAGTGAAGCAAAAGCTAAAATTTGGGAGTATTTATATAAAACGCTCAACTCAAAAGAGGGTGAAAGAGATATTTTTAGAATAGCTAGGGCTAGAGATAAGAAAACTAAAGATCTTAATTATGTTAGATGCATCAAGGATGAGGATGAAAAAATTCTAGTGGCAAATGATGATATAAGAAATAGATGAAAAAACTATTTTTATAAGCTTTTTAATGAAAATAAAGATGTTAGTATTAGCTTAGGAGAGTTTGCAAAATCAGAAAAGTATATAAACCACAATTTCTACCGACGTATTCAAATGAATAAAGTCAAAGAGGTTCTAAAACATATGATGGGTGGTAAATCGGTAGGACCAGATAATATTCTTATAGAAGTTTGGAAAATATTAGGAGAAATAGGAATCACTTGGCTCACAAGACTATTTAATGAAATATGAAAAAACCAAAAGATGCCCGAGGAATGGAGAGCAAGTACACTTATACCCATATATAAGAATAAGGGAGACATTCAAAATTGTGCGAATTATCGAGGTATCAAGTTAATGAGTCATATTATGAAATTGTGGAAAAGAATTATCGAATGTAGGTTAAGACAAGTATCAAGTACAACAGAGAACCAATTTTGATTCATGCTAGGCAGATCTACTGTTGAAGCGATTCACCTTTTGAAACGTCTTATGGAACATTTTAGAGCAAAAAAGAAAGACCTTCACATGATATTTATTGATCTAGAAAAAACTTATGATAGAGTACTGAGGGAGGTTCTTTGGAGAACTCTGGAAAAAAGATATATCCCATTGACATACATTAACCTTATAAGAGACATGTATGATGGTGCAAAAACGTGTGAGGACTCATGAAGGAATGATAGACTTCTTTGAAGTTAATATTGGGTTACATCAAGGATCAACTTTAAGTCCATACTTATTTATAATGGTGATTGATGAGTTAACAAAACATATTCAAGATAAGTTCCTTGGTGTATGTTATTTGCAAATGACATTGTATTAGTGTAGGAGTCTAAGAAAAAAGTTAATAGAAAATTGGAACTATGGAGAGAAACATTAGAAAGCAAAGGCCTCTGACTTAGTAGAACAAAGATAGAATATATGGATTGTAAGTTTGATCATTTGGTTACCTCAGAGGACATATAAATTAAAATTGGCGCATATTGCATCCCCCAAAAGGAAAGTTTTAAATATCTAGGGTCAATTTTTCAGTGTGATGGAAGAATTGATGGAGATGTTATGCATAGAATTAATGCTGGTTGGTTAAAATGGAGAGGAACATTAGGTATTCTTTGTGATAAGAAGATACCATTAAAGTTAAAAGGTAAATATTATAGAGCAACAATTAGGCCTGCCATGTTTTATGGTTATGAGTGTTGGGCAGTTAATCATCAACATGTACAAAAGATGTCTGTGACAAAAATGAAGATGTTGAGATGGATGAGTGGTAATACAAGAAAAGACCGTATACATAATGAGGTTATTAGAAACAAATTAGGAGTGGCACCAATAGAGGATAAAATGAGAGAACATCATTTAAGATGGTTTGAACATATAGAAAGAAGATCAAAAGAAGAACCTGTAAGAAGGTTAGAAAAACTAAATTTGGAAAGTATTAAAAGTGGTAGAGGACGACCACAAAAGTGTTGGAAAGAAACAATAAAGAATGATCTAGCTTATTGTGAGTTAACTGCTAACATGACACACGATAGGGATTTGTGGAAACAAAAAATCCATGTAGCCGACCCCATCTAGTATGGGAAAACGCTTAGTTGTTGTTGTTGTTGTTATAGCTATTAACTTATTAAAGGAACCGTTTGTGACTGTTACTTTAATGAGAGCACCAAAACCCAAATCACCACGTTTCAACCTTTGAAATTTTGATGCTCAAAAACTCTACTTGAAGAGTTGTCACTTTTCAGTCTGATCTAGATTATTAACCGGATGCCTTTGTAATGCTATAATGAATAAATATCAAGGGACACCACAAAGAGACATTACTCCTCCAAGAACCAAGATTTTAAAGTTAAATGCCTCTTGTTGTTGTGAGCAATAAGAGGTGCTCCTTTTCAAGAGTCCTCATTCTCACCTCTTAGTTCATGTTGCATGATGAACATACATTGGTGTAAGAAATGCAACCCATCATTTTGCGGAGATGTCTCTCTTGATGTGGTGGAGAACAAGAGTAGCATGAACGAGTGCCAAAACATTCCCACAATGCTTGACCAAGTGGTATATCCATCGGTCTACCTCACTCGATCTACCTTAACACTATTGATTTGGTGTTATCCTCCAAAAGTCTGTCGTGTAGGTACTCATATCTCTTCATGTTTATTCAACACGAAACTAACCCTAAAGATCGTTAGAGCTCAGTATGAGAGATTGTTGATGCCAATGGAGTTGAATCAATAAGTCATTATTGATTCAATAAAATCTACACATAAAAAGCAAACAACAAAAAAACAAAAAGTATTGTGCAATGTCTTTAAAGCATGTGCTATTTCACACTTTTCTTTAGTCTCAATTCACCACCATCATATTCAACATTCGAATAAAAGTGACTCATGAGTAAAGAAGTTAGTCCTGCTATATTGTTACCTCAATGTAGTGAACAAATTATAGAGAGAGTCTTCATATTTTCAATATGGATCTATGCGTGAGTAAGAAAGCTAGTCCTATATAATAAGATTCATATTGATACTTGAAATATTTAAACATTGACCGATAAGCTAATTGAGGTGGTAAATACTATGATTAGGAGAGAGACTCATATTCTTTGTTTACAAGAGACAAAGTTGGTTGGTGAAAAATCAAAAGAGATTACAAATATAAGTTTTAAATTATGGTACTCAAGAAAAGAAAAGGTTTGAAATAAAGTTGGTATTATTATAAAAAAAATATTTAAAGATAGTGTAGTATACATACAATGATATGGTAATTGAATTATGATAGTAAAGTTAGTGTTAGGAGTAGAGACTTTGAATATAGTTTGTGTTTATTCACTCTAAGTAGGATTAGAAAATAGTATAAAGAAGGCTTTTTGAGAGGAGTTAGATAAGGTAATTCAAAGAATTCCACAAAGGGAGATGATTTGCTTGGGAAGAGACTTAAATAGATATGTCGGTAAAGATACATTAGGATATAAAGGTATTAATGAAAACTATGATTTTAGAGATATAAATGAAGAGAGTAAGTTGATTTTAAATTTTGCTATGACTTTTGATCTCTTTATAGCCAATACAATCTTCAAAAAACGAGATGAACATTTAATTACTTACAAGAGTGGGTTATCACAAACACAAATTTATTATTTTGTTTGTAGGAAAAAAAATGATAATGTTGTAAAGATTGGAAGGTAATTCTAAGAGAAAACTTAACTACCAAACATTGACTTTTAGTAATTGATTTTCTGATAAAAAATTAGATATAGAAGAAAAGAATGCATAAACCTTATCAAACTAAATGGTGGAACTTCAAAAGTGAGAAAAAATATATATTTAAATAGAAAGTTATTCAAGGAGATACTTTAAATTATGTGGGAACTCGTTGTAATATATAGAACAATATGGTTATGCATATTAAAAGTAGCAAAAGATATGTTAGATAAAGGTAAGAGAGGTGTATTGGAACAAAAGGAAGCTTGATGATGGAGTGAAATGGTGTAAGATGAAATTAAGGTAAAGAGGGTATGTTACAAACTACATTATGCCAAGAAGACTGGTAAAACTTGGGAGGCTTATTAGAAAGCAAACATAGAATTGAAAAATACCGTTAGTGAAGCAAAAGCCAAAATTTGGAAGGATTTAGAAGTATGAAATTTTTTAAGAGAGACGGGATCACTTGGCTCACAAGACTATTTAATGAAAAATGAAAAAACCAAAAGATGCCTAAGATATGAAGAGCGAGTACACTATATATATATATATATATATATATATATATATATATATATATATATATATATATATATATAAGAACAAGGTAGACATCTAGAATTGTGTTAATTATCAAGGGTATAAAGTTAATGAGTCATACTATGAAATTATGAGAAATAATTATTGAACATAGGTTAAGATAAGTATCGAGTATGACAGAGAACCAATTTGGATTCATGCTAGACAAATATAATATTAAAGTGATTCACCTATTGAAATGTCTTATGGAATATTTTAAAGCAAAAAAGAAGAGCCTTCATATGGTATTTATTGATCTAGAAAAAGCTTACGATAGAGTGTCAAAAGATGTTCTTTAGAGAATTTTGAAAAAGAGAGGTATCACATTGACATATATAAATCTTATAATAGATATGTATGACTGTGTGAAAACATGTGTTAAAACTCATTAAGGAATAACATATTTCTTTGAAGTTAATATTCGGTTATATCAGGGATCAACTTTAAGTCCATATTTATTTATATTGATCTTTTATGAGTTAACCAAACATATTCAAGGTAAAATACTTTGGTAGATGTTATTTATAAATGACATTATGCTAGTGAATGAGTCTAAAGAAAAAGTTAGGAAATTGAAATTATGGAGAGAAACATTAGAAGGTAAAGACTTCCATCTTAGTGGAACAAACATAGAGTATATGGAATGTAAGTTCAATTATTTAGTTATTTTAGAGGGTATAAAATTAAGATTGGCACATATTGCATCCCTTACAAGGAAAGTTTTAAATACTTAGGATTAGTTTTTTAAAGTGATGGAAAAATTTATAGAGATGTTGCGCATAGAATTTATGTAGGTTGGTTAAAATGGAGAGGGATATAAGGTATTCTATGTAACAAAAATATACCATTAAAGTTAAAAGGTATATATTATAGAGCAACAATTAGATCTACTATGTTTTATGATCATGAGTGTTGGACAGTTAATCATCAACATATGCAAAAGATGCCTATGGCAGAAATAAAGATGTTGAGATGAATGAGTAGTCATACAAGGAATGACCGTATACGTAATGGGGTTATTAGAAACAAATTTGGAGTGACACCAATAGATGATAACAGTAGGTAAGCCGCATACTAAATGGGTCAGTTACATGGATTTTTTGTTTCCATAAAGCCCTATCATAATTTGTAGAATCCATGATATATAAGTCCAACAAAGTTTGATGATGGCTATTGGAAGCCTAACGCAACCCTCCTCCTTTATTCGGGCTTGGGATCGGTCATGCAGGGTGATACCTTATAAAATGAAAAAAATTGTTTAAGAAGTTTTGAACATGTAGAAAGATGATCAAAGGAAGCTCTAATAAAAAAGTAAAAAGTTAGACCATAAAAATGTTAAAAGAAGAAATGAAAGACTACAAAGTATTGGTAAGAAATAACAAAGAATGATCTAACTCATATTGAGTTAACATGGCATATGATAGGGCTATGTAGAAACAAAACATCCTATCTAATAAGGAAAAAGGCTTAGTTGTTGCTGTTATAGTATACACTGACAACCATTTGGTTAGCTTTCAACAAATATAGTCAAACCCTAGACATCAATGATACTAATAGAATAATAATTCTCTATTATTCTTTTTGTATGTAAAAGAATCACAAAGATAAACTTAGACTTATCTAGATATGATCAAACTTGACTCATATACTTCATTGAAGTGCTCTCATTTCACACTATGGCACATCCTCTTATTTCATTGCCAAAAAGTTGGTGGTATGCATTTATTCATGGATGCTTACTCAAGAGTTACTTTCGTCAAGTATGTTGATGACTGAGTCACCTTCTTGATATGTGTGTACCTCACTATATATGCGCATCAATATTTATACAAAAATTTCCACTGTTTTGAAAATTATCCAACACTGCACTTGAGCAAGCTTAGTGGTAATAAATCCTATTGCACACTCCACTTTTCCCCTTAATTGAGAGTTCTTTTATGTTTGTATCACATCATAAATTATGTAGGTCCTGATCATCATTTCTCATAAATCTTTTTTTATTATTTTGTGCCCTGAAAACTGTTGGAGAAAAGTGAAGGCAAAACTCGTGCAGGAGGGGGACCATGCTAAGTCTTCAAACTTGCAAGGGAGGTAGATGTGTTATATATTTAATAAGAAAAGGGAGGTGGATGTCAAGATCTCTAGATCAATGTGGGATTCACTCCATTAATACAACCTAAAAAATAATTAATAAGTTTTGCAAGAGACAAGAGGGAGTTGTGTGCCATTATAAAGTGGGGGTGCTGGCTTTCCTTCCTCTTTGTATTTTCTTCTTCCTCAAACAAAGAAAACCTGCAAGATTGACGATGGTGATTTATGGCATTTAAGGTGATGGCGGATCACAATCATGGGTCAGTTGGATCTGGGTCAGGAACAGAGGATGGAGATCCAAACACGAATTCAGGAGTTGAGGAGTTGAGAGAATCGTGCATAATAGAGGTCAGGCATCCTGAAGCAGACGAGAAGCAACGGGCTGCAGCAAACGATGGAGATCTGGAGAATGAGTGCAGGGTGTGCCAGCTTGCTTGTGAATCTGGTTCGCAGCAGGAAGAGTTGATCCAACTTGGGTGCGGCTGCAAGAACGGGCTCGGCCTTGCTCACCGACGCTGTGCCGAGGCCTGGTTCACGACCAAAGGAAGCAGGTAACGTCTCTCTCTCTCACACACACGCACGCGCATGCACGTAAACGTAGGCCAAAAATGACTTGAACAACATTATCACGTCTCTCTCTCCCTCTCTCCATGAGGTACTTGGGACGGCATTATAGGCATGAAATGGGTAGGGAGAGCATCGAGGTCGCTGTGGTAAAAATTGCAAACCTCTATCATGTCAATTTGAGAGAGAGAGAGAGATATCGATGCGAAAATTCTTCAAGAAAGAGATGCCTGAATTCAACTAAAAGCTCAAACAGTGAAAAGAGTAACAGAGAAAATAAATGAAAAGCCCAAATTCATCGAGAAGAAGGCGACAAAAGAAAGGTCAAATGATGTGATGTGAGAAGCTTTATTAGGTTATGTCATAGGTGGCCGGCTTGTAGATTCAGGGTTGAGCCCTTTATGGGTTTGTCGGCCACCGTTCGCGTAAAACCAACAGGCTGGTCGATGGTGCAGCCTAAGCACAAATTAGTCAACCTGCATCCTCTGTTGCTTCTGTGATATCAGACCCAACTCTTTAATCTAATTTTGACCCTTTTTCTTCAACTCCCTCCAAAAGTCTGCACAATGAGCGATAGCTCAACGCGACTCAAATGTTGATGGTCATGAGTTCAATACCGGGGGCTTGTATCTGGCTTCAGCCTATCCATTCTATCTACCATAAAAAGGACTCTTAGAAACTCTTTTTTTCTTTCCTCTTTTTAAGAATAAGAAAGTTTTCTTCGGCCTAATTTCTTGACCAAATAAAATCATACTAGATAGAATCAACACACGGTTGGTTCAAGTGGTTCGTGTACTTGTTTCCGGTGAGCAAGGTCTTAAGTTCGAATCTTGTGAATGGAGCAAACCAGCATTCAGAGAGCTTTACCCCATAGTGCGATAACGCACCAAATTAGTCATGATCCTTTGGGCTTCATGATTCCAGTGGTCTTAATTATGCTAGACTTGATGCTTTTAGCTTTCTTGTTTCGGCATCCTCTATTTTTTATTTTTTATTTTACAAGAAGAGGCGGAAGCCTATACATATCCACACATCCACCCTATGAGAGTCGAACTCTCCACCAACTGCAACAAGGCTAGAGCGCCCTGCCCTTCTGGGTGCTAGCATCCTCCATTTATTTGTAGGCAACTGATGGCTCGATTCTGACTACAAAGTTTATATTGAATTGTAAGTTTATGTTGACCTATGGATTTCTTATGCATCAATATAGAATATTATTAGAGGATATGAAGTAGCCAACCACTCCAGCAATGACAGCCAACTTGATTATTATTAATACGGTCTATTTTCCGGCAATCATCAAGTTCTTTTTTCTATATGGAAGAATATGAATTGTGATGATCGCCCATGAAAATCAGTTGGTATCTGGGGTAAGGCCTTCTCTCCTTCACCACCAACGTTTGGACGGTTAAGACAGTAGGATGGTCAAAAGAACGATAGAAAGATTATCGAAAGCCAAAGCGTAAAAGAGTAATTTTTGACCGCCGATGAGAAGGACATAAACTAACCTAAATCCTTGCCCCTTATAACGACCCGTGGAGTGTGTTTGATTCGTGGTTCCAAGACTTCGGTACTAAAACTGTAGATATAGATCTACATGAGTTTGTAATCATGGTTTCAAGTTTAATACACGACTGATACTAGGTAAAAAGTGAGATAGCAACACATGACAAAAGAAAGTGTTTGGGTTTGTGTGCGAAACACATGGGTTCAGTTCTTATGGTTTACCTTTCTTTTCGTGCCAAAATTTTTTACTTAAATTGAAACTAGAAAACCATAATTCTATGCTATTGTCATGTCTGAGAAACAAAAAAAAAAAACTTACAACCACGAACACAAAAAATAAAGGTTCAGTTCTCTTGAAACCATGAATCATATTTACCTTAAAAAGTGCGTTTCCGTTAGGGCTAAGTGCCACCAACCCATCCGTTCACCCCTTGCGGTGGAACGTGTTGGATCCGTTATTTGTGGAAAAAATTGGCTCATGGACAGGTAGTGCACAACGAGTGAATCTCTATTTTTGTGGTTGTTCATGGTTTGACGCCCAATGAGGGTGTATGATTATGAATCCTGGAATTTAGACGTGATCGGTTCCAAATCGGCATGACAGTTTTAACCTGTCAAAAGCTGGTTTGAACCATAATTGGTGAAACCGGGGACCATCTGATTCGGTTTCGGTTTCACCTTCCATAAAACCGAAACCAGTTAAAAACTGTCGGTTTAATAAATTTGTTTAAATATTTTTAAATTTCAAAATATTTTATAGATTTTTTTAATGTGGAACGGTTTCAGCCTCAAATCATAGCTAGTGATTTCAAAATCGTAACTGGAACCGGCATCAAGCCGGTTGATTCCTGTTTCAGGTTTGAAGATAACCAGTTTTTCGGCCTCGATACATAGATTATAAGGCCGAATGATGACCGATTTTTTCGGCCTTCGACTGTTCGTTCTTGTGATTAACAGCCAGATTTTTTATCAAGGACGCGACGATATCACCAACGTTATTGCACAGTACGTAGGGTGATGATCACCATTTAACCAATGGACGGTGAAGATGTCAGGGTGCCACAAATGGGAGATATCGGTATCGGTATGGACCAATAATTAGAATGAAGTTGCAGTATTGTTTTACGAGTTTGAAGTGACGGTATCAAACTCGTGACCTTCAACTTTGAATTAACCCCCTAACCAGGTGTGCTGCTGCTCTTTGTGCATTGTTACTTGCTAATATAATACAAGCTAGAGCAAACAAAAAAATCATGTAACTCGACCTTAGTGTGGGAACAAATGAACTTCGTTTTACTTTAGTTTTATGGGAGTTAATTCTTGTTATCTTCCTCGATTCAGAGTTATGCGGATTCACCGAATCAATCAGAACTTGTTTGAAAACCCCCCCTTCTCGAACAATCTTCTTTAACCTATGTGACTGATTCTTACCAGCTGCTTATGGAGACTCTAGGATTGTTTGATTACGAGACCTAGGCCTATGGAATTGAAATTGTAGGCTTAGTTTACCTCATAATCACTCCATGCAGTAAAATGCGAGGTCGACTCATGATACGTAATGAAAAATGTTCAAATCATAATTTGGTGATCTCTACTCAAGTTAAGACTTTGACACAGTATGGATCTCAAACTGTCTTCTCCTTTCTTTAACCTATGTGGTGATTTTTATTACCTGCCTATGGAGGCACTAAGAGCTGTTTGATTACAAGGTTTAGGCCTACAAAATTGGAATTGTTGGCTTAGTTTGTCTCGTAATAAAAAATGTGAGTCTCTCTATGCACAGTAAAAGATGAGGATGTTACTTGATTAGAAAGCCGACCAACAGCTGGAATGGGCCCTTGAAACTGAGCCTGCAGTAAGAGTTTTGCAAAGCCAACCTCGTAATCAAACACTTTTATAGCATTACACCAGCTAAAACAGATCAAACGTTCGCCATTAGACTGCTTAGAGTTGTAATTGGTAGGAGGCTGCCTAATCCCATCTAGCCTTGAAAGGAAAAGGATAATGGTTTTCATTTTCTATACTGAAATTTACATTTTTCATTTAACAAGTGAAAAAAGCCTCAAGTTGAAATGCTTAAAATTCCTTTACACTAAACAAGTTTTCCTTTTTGAAGCAGGAATTGTGAAATTTGCAGTTTGGATGCGGAAAATGTTTCTGGGGTGGTGGACAGGAATTTCATGATAGAGTGGAATGGAGGGAGAGATCATGCAGCGGTGTCGACCCCCACAAGAAGGTGGAGGCATCAACCAGTCTGCACCTTTGTCATGGTTGCAGTCCTTATTTGCCTTATTCTTTTTTGGTTCTTTCACGTCACAACATGATATATACACACGGCCAACGTTATTTCCAATGTAGGATCATTCCCTTTTCGACAGTGGCAGATCCGAAACTTTTTTCGGATGGGCGAGCTTTAAAAATTTTCAAATTCTTTTGAAAATTTCAATGTGTAATTGAAATTTTTCAAAATTTCGGCCCTTCACAATGTGGATCCGCCACTTCTTTTCGAGATTAGCTCTTCTGCACTCTTGGCATGGTTATTGCCTCACGGCTTGAAACTCGGGGAAAGATAGGAGGAGGATCCTCAAACTGGGCCTTCTTGCTCATACAAGTCTAAGCGCAACCACCTCTCATACTAGCCGGCCGATGCTGCGGCCACCACTTCAATGCATTGAAATAAGTGAATTTTTTAAGTTCATGCTTTGGGATACCACGTCGGATGGATTAATGCAGCATTGGGTTTTACGTGAATCTTGGACTTCGGTTCTTGATTCATTATCTGATCCAATTGGCATTACAGTTATCAAATAGGAATTAGCAATGGTGGTCAATTTTAGCTGAAACCATGTTGGCCACTTTCTCTCCTCGTTAAGGATACCAGGGTTGAATATTGTCACCCGCATTTAAATTGCACAAAATAATTTGTTGCTCTTCAACAAATTATCAAGTATGAACATGAATTGTCAATGGTTAATACCGAGGAGCAAAAATACACTCTATACACTAAGCACTCATGCCCCTCATTTATCCTTTTTGGGGACATGAGTATAATAAAACTATTTTTTAATATTTTTTCATATATTTTTATAATTTTTGAATAACACGCATAACCCTACAAAGTGAAGGAGAGGTGGAGGTGCTTAGTAATTTAAAACATGTATTCTCAATCTCCTTTGATTTTTTTCAACCTATTTTGTCTCTTGTAAACATAGAATGAGAAATTTTCTCCGAATCATAGTATTTATCACCTCCATTAACTTGTCGGCAAAGATTTTGACATTTCAAATACCAATATGAATCTTATTATCAAGGACTAGTTTCTTTATCTCCCACATCCGTCTATGATGAAAATGTAGAGACCCTTACTCCATTAGTGCGACAATGTAGTGGTACACCCGTGTATGATGTGGGAGCCATCTCTACAATTGATTCACTACATATGATCGAAGATATAGAGGGTCTTGTTTACTTTTTACTATATTCAGGATCTGTAGTGATTCGCTAAAAGGGAACGCCTCAACGCAATGCTCATAATTTATAAAATCCATGGTAGATAAGTCCGATAAAGTTTTATGTAAGTTGTCGGAAGCCTAACACAACCCTCCTCCTTTATTCGAGTTTGGGACCAACCATGCAAGGGTGATCCCTTACATGGGCAGAGTTTATTATATGATATAAAAACTAAAATATTTGTGTTTTACCTTTGTATAGAGGATGTGATAGTAGACCCCTTGACAAAGGATATATATGAAGTCTTGTTTGCTAAACATGTTACTAGTATGAGATTAAGATATGTTTAGGGTTTCCAATTATGTGAGTACATGAACATGAGTTGGTATTCTGGAAAAAGTGTATTAGTTATAAAAACCACATAATAGGGATAACTCATATGTTGTACTTTAGTACAACTATAAAATGACACAGTTGGGAAAGCCACTAAATAATGAGAGAAAATCATTGTATCTTGATTCGGCTCATATGACCAAGTGAGAGATGATAACTCCTCAAGTTATGGATGGTTGTATGGCCTCACATAATATATGTACAATATGGAAGGAGGATCCCTTCTATATTATAATACGGTTATTGTTTTTGAAATAAAACAAATTTAACAATTTCTTTATTTATAAATTAATCAAAGAGGTAACACAGCATAGAGCCATTTCTATTGGCTGAAATGGACATATGTATAAGAGAATACAAAGAAAAAATATACTGATTTGCAGTATGTATTATCGCTCTTGTTTGGCTCTCTGGTTTTCTCATCCTCTGGGGAACCTCTTCCATGACACCATGCCCCAATGGTGCCGCTCTACTACAAATCAACAAGCAGTTTATCCTACAACACATACATAGGTATATTCTATGCTATTAAATTAATGGGAATATCATATGGGTTGGAAAAGACAAAGTCGACGTTCATTTACTTATAAATTTAGCGAACTTTACATTGGATTTAGGCAACTAAGAAGTTCGTTGTTAGAAAACAAACCTTTGCCAAAAACAATAAGCTTTAAGGTGTTAAGATGGTTAAGACAATAAAAATTATTAGGCAAAATCAATTGCTCTCTCTCTCTCTCTCTCTCTATATATATATATATATATATGTGTGTGTGTGTGTGTGTGTGTGTGTGTGTGATTATATTACATACCGCTGATGATCAACATGTGTTGGTTATAAATAGTTCATTGTGGTGGGAGGCTCAGATTCTCTCGACCTGAATATTCATCAACGTTTGTTGACGGTTTTGTGAATTGCTTGAGGAAACTATTAGATGGTGTGCTGAGTCATCCAACTCGCTTGATCTGCTCACAGTTCTTTCCATCTCACGAGGTATCCCATATGTTGAACCCCTGCCATTCCAGGAATATGGCGACGATATACTCCACCTTTTTCTCACAAGAGTCCTCAAGTTGCGCTTTTGATCTTCCTCATCTGCATGGTCACCCTCAGGATTGCTTACATGGAAGACAAGATAACTCCGAATATAGTCCCATATTTCCAGCTTGTATACCTAATTCCTCACTCAATTGACGATCTTTTAGGAATTGTCATAATGTTGTTTCTCTCATAACTCGAAACTGTCAATCGATTTGCTAATCTACCAACTGTATGAAAATTGAGCAAAACCGATCCACTCAATCCCGTCTTCCTGATTAGTACAAACATAATGCCTTAGAACATTAAAACAAGCATCAATCCTATCAAATTGTTCATTCGGATAAAAGTGGTAGCTTGTTGAGAATAGTAACTTAGCTCTACCTTTCTTTGTTATCGCTCTTGGTTGTCCCCTAAAAATACTCCATCAATTATTCCTAATTATCCCCTGGATTATTCCCCAATGGTGCACCATTAATCACCTCCTTTGGGCTACTTACCCAGAGTATCACCATTTCTCCTCTCATCTAACTCTCGACACGCCTGGGCTGCTCATGAAGAACACTTCTCTCTCTCTCTCTCTCCCTCCCTCTCTCTCTCTCTCTCTCTCTCTATATATATATATATATATATATATATATATATATATATGTGTGTGTGTGTGTGTGTGTGTGTGTGTGGAAGTTACTAGACTCTCATTTATGCTATATCATTCGTGTTAATCCGGACCATCTAATTGAAGAGGAAAATGACTCAAATTAAAAAAAGCAAATGGTGAAAGTTATGTTTTGAAGAAAACAAAAAGTGCAAAGTGCATCATCTACTTATCGATTTACATATATGTACACACACATGCCCACCCTGTTATCCTGCGGAAAAGTGAACTTGAACCCATACCACCTTATGGAGGTTCAAGTCAAGGCCGTAAAGGTATACCCATCACCAACCTCCCATTGCCATCCTTAGAATTTTTTATCTTAACTTTGGCATATCGCATTGAAATTTTTATCAGATATATGTTTGTCTCAAGATGCTTTCCCATTGATATTGGATATATAAGTTCATCCTTTTATAGATCAATTGCAATATTTTTGTAATCTGGGTAATGTCTTGACATTAGTTTCTGCGTTGCCAATTTATTTATTTGAGGAAACTAGATATTAAACACTTATGTATAGAGCAACAATTAGAGCGATTATGTTTTACAGTTTTGAGTATTGGGCAATTAATCATCAAACATGTGCAAAAGATGTTTGTAGCAAAAATGGAGATATTGAGATGAATGAGCGATTACACAAGGAAAGACTATATACATAATGAGGTTATTAGAAACAAATTGGGAGTGACACCAATAGAGGATAAAATGAGGAAAAATCATTTAAGATGGTTTGGACATATAGAAAGACGACCCAAGGATGTTCTCGTAAGAAGATATGAAAAATTAGATTGTAAAAATGCTAAAAGAGGAAGAGGACAACAACAAAAGTATTGAAAAGAAACAATAAAAAATTATCTAGTTTATATTGAATTAACTGCTAGCATGACACATGATAGGGCACTTTGGAAACAAAGAATCCATGTAGCTTACCCCATTTAGTATGAGAAAAGGCTTAGTTGTTGTTGCATCATATCATATACATAATGATATTTTACCATTATATGTGTGCTCCTTGAGCTATTAATTCCATTTTTTATAAGAGTTATGGCCGTACTGTTGTCACAATAAATGATAATTGAGCATCATATCATATACATAATGATATTTTACCATTATATGTGTGCTCCTTGAGCTATTAATTCCATTTTTTATAAGAGTTATGGCCGTACTGTTGTCACAATAAATGATAATTGAGTTGTTGATTATATCTAACTTCAAATCACCTAGACAATCAACTTTACTCAGCTTGACACCTTTTGTAACAAGTGTGCTTGTAGACTAATAATCACAACTTTTTGAGGATAGATGCCATTTACATAAATGATAAGATAACAAAGTGACTCTCACTATTCCAAACATTGATATAGTGATCAAGTTGATTAGCCACAAACTCAAGTTCTACAATGATATTTTGAAAGGTCAAATACTATTGATGAGGTGATTGTTGTAGGCTATATAAAGATTTCTTTAATCTATATATCATATCATTGTGACCTTTAGTTACAGTGTTCTAGCTCTTTAATGTAAATAGTCCTATTAAGATCATCATTTAAAAAAAAGTTTTTACATCTAAATACTATAAATCTAAATCATAAAAAGTTGCAATAACCAAATTATCCTTATGGATGCAAATTCTGCAACAAGGGAATATATATCAACATAATTTATTCTCTTCTTTTATAAAAAATATTTTTCAACCAAACTCACTTTAATTTTTTTGATGAAACCATCAACTTTATATTTTTTTTCAATACCCATTTACAACCAATTGCTTTTTTTTACTTTGGTAGAACTGCCAACTCCTAAACATGGTTTTTTTTAATTGATTCAATTTCTTCATCTATTGCTTTTATCCAATCTGGTGATTCAAATGAGCTCATAGCTTCTCAATAACTTATGTTATCATTCATAATTGTGCGAATTATCGAAATATCAAGTTAGTGAGTCATACTATGAAATTATGAGAAAGAATTATCGAATGTAGGTTAAGACAAGTATCAAGTATAATAGAGAACCAATTTGGATTTATGCCAGGCAGATGTACTGTTGAAGCGATCCACCTTTTGAGACGTCTTATGAAACATTTTAGAGCAAAAAAGAAAGACCTTCACATGATAATTATTGATTTAGAAAAAACTTATGATAGGGTACTGAGAGAGGTTATTTGTAAAACCTTAGAAAAAAGAGGTATCCTATTAACATACATTAACCTTACAAGAGACATGTACGATGGTGCAAAAACAATGTGTGAGGACTCATGAAGGAATGACAAACTTCTTTGAAGTTAATATTGGGTTACATCAAGGATCAACTTTAAGTCCATGCTTATTTATAATGGTCATTGATGAGTTAACAAAACATATTCAAGATGAAATACCTTGGTGTATGTTATTTGTAGATGACATTGTATTAGTGGAGGAGTTTAAGGAAAAAGTTAATAGAAAACTAGAACTATGGAGAGGAACATTAGAATAGAAAGCAAATGCTTTCGACTTAATAGAATAAAGACAAGATATATGGAATGTAAGTTTGATCATTTGGTTACTTCAGAGGACACATAAATTAAAATTGGCACATATTGCATCCCCCAAAAGGAAAGTTTTAAATACTTAGGGTCAATGTTTTAGAGTGATGGAAGAATTGATAGAGATATTACGCATAAAATTAATGCTGGTTGGTTAAAATGGAGAGGAGTATCAGGTATTCTTTGTGATCAATGTCATTATGATCATTATCTATAAGAATATTATTCTTGGTATCCTTTAAGAATTCAGTATCCCTACTCTCTATCAACTCTGGGTCATTGTAATAAAATTGATGCCCTTTTGATTCTTTTAAGTATTCCTATAAAAATACACCTTAAGGATCTATTGTCTACCTTATTCCTATATTGAACTAAGAACTTAACATGTACTATAGAGCCTTATGTCTATAAGTAACTAAGATATGGTTTTCTACCAAACCACAACTCATACGATATAGTGGATACAATCTTACAAGGGACTCTATTTAAGATATAGATGGTTATAAACACAACTTCTCTCCAAAATACTTTTAGTAAAGAAGTATCTCCTAACATGGATCTTGTCATGTTTAGAAGGGTCTTGTTATATCACTTATCTATACCATTTTATTGAGATGTCCTAAGTATTGTATTTTACCTAACTATACTATATTCTTTACAATATTATGAAAACTTAGTTGAGGTGTACTCTCCATCTCAATCGGAGCTCAATAGTTTAATTGTGTATCCTAGTTGACTTTTAACTTTTTATTTATATTCTTTGAATGTGTCTAATAGTTATGATTTATGTGACAAGAGGTACATATATTCATACCTCGACTAGTCAAAGGTTGTAAAATAAACCTTCTCTTGATATACAAAATGCCTTCTCTCGACGGGACCTTATTTTAAAAAGTCCACAAATGCTAATGTGAATGAGCTTTAATAAACTTGTGGATCTTCTTGCTTCTTTGAAAAATGGTTTTCTCATCTTTTTTCCTTGAATAATTTATCAAATATGTTTTCATAAAAAAAATAGGTAGTAAGTTAAAGTTGCTAATTTCTTCAACATATTTAGGCTAACATGTCATAGTCTTTTTTGCTACACATTCATATATAGAAGCATTACATAATCAAAAGAAGTTAATGGTCCTTCATTATTCAGAGTTTTGAGCTTAAAAAAGCCATGGTCAGGATCGAAAATTCCAGTAAAAGTACATGACTATGTTTCCCTATAGCTACTTTCATACGAAAAAAATCTAATCTCAAAACCTTTTTAAACCAAAATAGGCATATAAACTAAATTGTGCCTTATAACAAGGACAATTAATACATCAATTAGTAAGACATGAGTGCTTGCCATATCGATCCTAAAGGACCTGACTCCTAAAACATCATAATAGGAATTGTGTAGGCACAATTATACATCAATTAATAAGACATGAGTGCTTGCTATATCAATCCTAAAGGATCCGATTCTTAGAACATCATAATAGAAGTTGTTTCTCATCTAAACTTGATGTTTACTGGATTGGTCCACAGCTAAGGTATATATATACCGATCTTTTTGGGTAAAGAAACTTATGTGTTTGTGTAGGCGGTAATGTGAGCATTCCTAAGAAAGCTTAGGCGCCCTGGTGAAAATTTGATACTAAAGGCAGTTAGGAATTTCAGACAGAAAGCATTTAAATAAAAAAACTCTTATTTTCCTTGGCAGGAAAATCATCTGCAACAAGACGCAAAACAGGGATGGTAGGTCGGTGTTGATCTCAACTTGACCCATATGAACTATGAAGTTCAATAAGATTCAGGTTTCATAATAACTGAATAAGTTTTAGTTACTTTAGTTTGATCTGCAAGTCATGTTATAATATATCGAGTGCGGGTTGCCGAGAGCCTAACTTCGTATTAGTTGGTAACCATTTCGGATGGAATAAACCCGAGTTTCGCGAGAGTGAATTTTGATGCCATTGAAGTAGGTTGACCCCATTAATAATACAAGACCATGAAGGAAGAGACCCTGTTAAGTAATAAAAAACTCAAAACCTTTCCTTCTGGTGGGCTTCCTACATGTCATATCAAAGTTAGTGACTCATTAGAATGCTGATATGTTCACTGCATGCTTTAATTGTGAGGTTCTTACTCTCTCGTACGCGATAACAAACGGAAAGCGACTTAAGCCTAGAGATTCCAGGAGCTGAATCTCGAGAATGAATTTCAATGCCATTCAAGTCGGTTGATCTCACTCTTGATGTCTCACCACCACCTGCATAAAAGAAAATAATAAAAAAACAAGGCATGGGATAAATCGCATTCTTCTTTATGTTTAATTTGTCAGTATCAGATTCTTCTTTCCACATGCAAAAGACTGCTGGTGAATTTTTTTATAGGATATATTGAGCACCACTTGACTTGTCTTGCACAAATAAATCTAAGTCCTAAACATCAACAATGTATGTTGAACGATAATTCTCTAAAACCTTGTGTGCACATCAAATACAAAGAAGAATGGACTTTAACTTATCTAGATGAAACTTGACCTAATATGATCTCATTGCACACCATAACACACTCTTTTACCCTTAACTATCATCTTGGTTGAACACATTTATTTATATACGATGAAGGGACTTTTCTCAAGAGTTATCACACATGTTATGTGTTTATGGTTGTAAGCCACATGTTATGTGTTTATGGTTGTAAGCCACCTCCTCGATGTCCATATGTGCATCTCAAATATTTATCCCATCACGAACAGTTAAGACTCTTCGTTAAATGATAGAAATTTATTATTTTAGAAATTATCCAACACCATCATCTTCTCCCACCCAACAAAGCTTCACTACCCGCTTCAGGAGGGGAGGGAGACAAGCATGTATCTTCAGCTAAAAGTTTGGAGAGTTCAAATATTGGAACTTGAACCAAAGGAATTCCCCTGTTTCGGGCGTAAACAAGTTTCCTGTCGGCACTAGGTGGAGATGTGCGAATTTCCATTTTCTTCTGGGTAGTTCACCAAATGGTAAATCATGTGATATTTAGGGGTGAAAACCATTTTCTGTCTTAAATGTGCCTCTCTCTCTCACACACACGCACACTGAAAATTGTATAAAGTTTGAATATTTGCAAAAGCCAATGCATGATAATCTTGATGACTGATCATGTGCACAAAGAGGACTTGGTACAACGAAAAAGCTCAAAGAAGATGCTTCTTTTCGTCTGCTGCTTCAATTGTCAATTCCAGTATTGAGCGAATTTATAGGCCGCTCTGTATGTTCACGTTTCTTTGCTCTTTCCTTGTAATTCTCCAAAAGGAGAGCTTTTAGCGTGGACACTAATATGTACAATTGAGGGGTGAAATCCAATGTTTGCTGAGAGGTTTAGCTCACCCAGGTTGGTTAGATGTAGGAAGGAGGTTCATCGCATGCTGAAGGCGTCGGACGGCTTCCATATTGACTTCATCAAGAAGGCGCAATTCTTTGATATCATCTTGCCAAGCCTCCACCTGCTGTCGATGAATCCTGCATTTACAGTAACCTTTTTATCTTCATTCTCCAAGCACAAGAACTCCAATAGAAATGAAATGTACACTCACGCGATTACGCGCTCCTCAAAATCATTACTCAATTCCTTGTACAGAGTCTTGCCTGCTTCTAGCACCTCGGAGACCTGCACCAACAAGCACAGTTATCTTATGACTTTTAACTAGGGTTCACCTTTTTTCTTTTCCTCAACTTTTATGCTTATGATCACTATTTGAACTACATAACGTATAAAAATAATTTTGATTTCCTATTTCACATAGACACTTCTACCAGGGTGCTGCACCCATGGAGACTCAACACTTGCCCCATATGCTTCTCCATGTCCTACTCTACATTATCTATTTTAAATATTCTTTAGTATTATGTTTCTAAAAACACTTTATGGGATATTGGTCAATTATTCCTTTATTAACTTATAAATGAAAATGGAAGTATGGTCCTGTTTGTCACATATTAACATTTTCTAATTTTGTAGTTGTTAATATATTTTTATGAGATACTATCAATATGTATGTATGTATATATATATATATATAGGAAAACTGGATCCTGCCCATATTGACACCTGCACACTCATGTTCACCCATTGCTTTTGGGTGACATGAGTGTAATTTCAAAATTTTTAAGGAGCTTTGGAAGAGTACAAAGGATATTTATTGGCTGCAGCTGATGAGCAATGATAATCGAAGTTGATATGTATATTCATGTATACTGTCATCAAGCTATAAGCAGATCAGCGCCATAACCCTTTTGCTTTTAAATTCATAACTCGGAGAAACCGCCTAGTGTGTTAAGTCTGTCTTTCTTTAAGAAGGTTAAACGTACTTGTTCAGTAAACCTTTCAATCTTTTCAAGAATGTATGCAATCTGCTTTTCTATTTCTTCTGAACCTGCAACAGCTATGTCCTCTTCATGAACCTCTTCATTCCTTGCAGCCTCTCCCTCATTTTCCTGGAGGAGCAGTCAAAGAGAAAGAATAAAAACTCAAAGGCCAAGCTTCCCGATACTTTGATTAGAATGATGGTCGCAATATTAAATTGACCACCCTAACAAGGATATAACTAATAATAAAGAAATATTTTTACCTAATATCCACTACCAAGCAAATCAGTCTCAGCTGTTGCAACATGCATTACATTTTTCTAGAGATAAAGAATGGATAAGTTGGATTTGAACTCTTATCTTAGTTGCCCAACTTCAAACTTAGCTTCGGATCAGGATCTGAAAGTATCGTACAGACTTACAGATAATTTCCTGCGTTTGATTGTTTCTGCAATATCAGAATTTGTAAATGTTTCGCTACCATCTTGGGCAAAATCCTGAAATTGCGTCTGTTTCTCATCTGCCTGCTGAAGAGAAAAATGAAAAGTACAAATCAACATTAGTCCCCTGGAATTTCATCTTATAACTTCTTTTCATCCCCAAAAAACAAATGCATCTGGACATATTGCATGGAAAACTTATCAGTAGCTGGACTAGCACATACACAATCTCAAAGGCTATTTATGCTATGACTGTTAGTGAATGCGCAAGTCATAACGAAAAATTCCCCCATAGATACATGCATATAGATGCTTCTTGGAAATATTACAAATTATTTGAAAAAAAAGAATCGAAACCATAGTTTGCAATATAGTTCCTGCAAGGTGTCTTCAAAGTGATTAAACCAATTCCCCAAGTTCTAGGAAGAGTCCACGACATCAAACTAAATAAAAGTAAAATGAAACGAGCATGATGTAATAATTTTCTTGGCAAATGAAGTTGCCATTAAAGGAAGTGGCAAACTCTGAACACTAAAACACAGTGACTGTCAGCAAACATGCAACAACAACAACTAAGCCTTTTCCCATACTAGACGAGGTCGGCTACATGGATTATTTGTTTCCACAGAGCTCTATCATGTGTCATGTTAGCAGTTAACTCACAATAAGCTAGATCATTCTTTATTGTTTCTTTCCAACATTTTTGTGGTCGTCTTCTACCTCTTTTAATACTTTTCAAATTTAGTTTTTCATACCTTCTTACAGGTTCTCCTGATCTTCTTTCTACATGTCCAACCCATCTTAAACGATATTCTTTCATTTTATCCTCTATTGGTGCCACTCCTAATTTGTTTCTAATAACCTCATTATGTATACAGTCTTTTCTTGTATGACTACTCATCCATCTCAATATCTTCATTTCTCTCACAGACATCTTTTGTACATGTTGATGATAAGCCACTCTTATAAGTAATTAAATGTTCATCTCGTTTTTTGAAGATTGTATTGACTATAAAGATATCAAATGCCATAGCAAAATTTAAAATCTCCTTACCTTCCTCATTTATATCCCCAAAACCAAAGTTTCCATGAATACCTTGATATCCTAATGCCTCTTTACCGACGTGTCCATTTAAGTCTCCTCCTAAACAAATCATTTCCCTTTGTGGAATCTTTTGAATCACCTTATCTAACTCTTCCCAAAAAGCTGTCTTTATACTATCTTCTAGTCCTACTTGGGGTGCGCAAGCTCAAACTATATTCAAAACCTCTTCTCTTAACACTAATTTCAACGTCATGATTCGGTTACCATATCGTTGTATGTCTACTACACTATCCTTTAAATCTTTATTTATGATAATACCAACTCCGTTTCGAGTCTTTTCTTTACCTGAGTACCATCATTTAAAACCTGTATCCTCTATCTCCTTTGCTTTTTCTCCCAACCCATTTTGTCTCTTATAAACATGAATCTTTCTCCGAATCATAGTATCTACCACCTGTAAATAGATGTTGATGATCGAAGGTTGGTGCTCATGATGCAACTTTGACAAATCGCCAAGATTCCAAGTCACCCGACTCAAATATATATCAATCAAGAGAGCAGAAGCAAGCCAAACACAAAGCAAAAGCTATATGATGACAACATGTTTTATTTATAGTGTGTTAGGGTATTTATAGAGCTTACAATATGTACATTGGAGGCCAAAAGAAAAGAATACAAGCAACTAGTGCTGGTCAACCAACACTAGCCATTGGAGTCCAATGGCTATGGCCGGGGCCCTAGTGGCCCTGGTCCATATCCAAATAGTGCCGCACGGGCCCTAATGGCCCGTGCCACCCTATTACATTAACACCCCCCTCAAACTGACGGTGTATATACTGATAGTTTGTCCAACAAAAACTGAAAACGAGTGGCCGAGAGAAACTTGGTAAATAAATCAACTAGTTATATCTCTGATGTAACGTAACACAAAATTATCTTCTTGTTTAGACATTCTTCTCGAACAAAATGACAATCCATTTCAATGTGCTTCATCCTTTCATAGAAGGTATTGTTAGATGCAATACACATGGCGTTTTTGTTGTTGCAATACATAGTTGCAGGATGTTGCAAAGTAACTCCCATGTCCTAAAATAGTTTTAATCCAGGAAATCTCCATTACAGCAGTAGCCATGGCTCGATATTCAGCTTTAGTGGATGAGAGTGATACTTTCTTTTGCTTCTTGTACTTCCAAGAGATAAGAGATTCACCTATAAAAACATAAAAACCAGTCATAGAGTGTCTATTATTGACATCTCCACCCCAATCAGCATCCGTATATACAGATAAATCAAAAACGAAGTGGAAGTTAAGAGAACCCCCTTGTTAGAAGTATTTCTAACATATTGAATGATGCATAAAACAACACTCATATGAGCAGAAGTTGGTACCTGCTGAAATTGACTTGTTGTATGAACTGCATGAGAAATATCTGGTCTGGTAATAGTAAGATAGGTAATAGCACCTATAAGTTATCGGTACGGGGTGGGATCAACTAATTTTTCACCATTAGTGGATTTTAACTTGGTACCTAGAACTTCTGGTGTGTCTACTATTTTGTTATTTATGAGATCAGACCTTTTAATGATATCATTTGTAAATTTTGTCTGAGGCATAAAATACCCACAATTGTTAAGAAGGCCTAAGTCTTTCATGTCAAAATCTTTATGAACATTATGTTTAACCTCTGTAATCCCTGCTTTATCACTCCTAGTGATAATCATATCGTCCACATACAATAGTAAAATAACAATACTTGATTCTGTTTTGTGTACAAACAAGGCAGTGTCAGTATAGCAAGTTATAAAATTATACAAATGCATCAATTTTTCGAATCGATCAAACCAAGCCTTAGGAGCTTGTTTCAAAATATACAAGGCTTTTTGCAATTTAAGAGCATGACCATGAGGAACATTAAAACCAAGAAGGAGAGTCATATAAACTTCTTCATTCAAATAACCATTCAGAAAGGCATTTTTAACGTCAAGTTGATATATATCCCATTTCCTAATGGCACTAAGGGTTAGGAGAATTCTAATTGTGGTCATCCTAGCAACCGAGGCAAATGTTTCATCATAATCAATTCCATATTCTTAGGCATAACCCTTTGCAACTAGTTTGGCTTTATATCTCTCAATGTGACCATTGCTATGGGTTTTTATTTTCTAGACCTATCGACATCCAATAACCTTCTTAACCTTTGGTATAGGTGCAACTGTCCATGTCTGGGCTTTGTCTAGAGCATTGAGTTCATCCTTCATAGCATCTTCCCATTCTAGAATACCTTTAGCTTGATGATAAAACTTGGGTTCTTTAACTTGATGAAGAGTTACAATCAAGTTTTTGCATTGGGGTTCAAAAAATTCATAAGAAACAAAACATTGAGGAGGTTTTTAGACCCTAGGTTCTAGATATGTATCATCAGGTTCTCTAAGACATCGTGTATAATGTAAAGGAAAGAGTTCAACAATGGATTGGGAATCAATAGATGTATTCAGAACATCACTATTCTCAAAAGAATTATCCTGATGATCTACAGAGTCACAATCATCGTCTTCTTATAGATCAAAGAAATTTTGAGATATGGAAGATTCATAATTTTCTAAGAATTTAGACTTACAGTAGGCATCATTCTCAAAAAATTTTACATCCTTAGAAACATATAATTTGTCTTCAATAGGATCAAAACACCTATAACCCTTCTTGTCTATGTCATAACCAAGAAATATGCATTCAATAGCCCTAAGAGACAGTTTATCATTTTTATACACAAAACATCTATATCCAAAAACTCTAAGTCTTTCATAATATGGAGAAATATTATATAACTTTTCAAAAGGTGAAATATTTTCAAGATTGGATGAAGGCATTCTATTTATAAGATAAATTTCAGTAATAGTAGCTTCTGTCCATAAAAATTTAGGAACATTACTGACAATTAACATAGTTCGACATGTTTCTATAATATGTTTATGTTTCCTTTTAGCCACGCCATTTTGTTTAAGAGTTTTAGTGCATGACTTTTGATGAAAAATTTCACTTGATTCAATAAATTTTTGGAATTCGTTTGACATGTATTCGCCTCCTGAATCCGATCTAAAGATCTTAATGGTAGCTCCAAATTGATTTTTGATCATGTTGCAAAAGATTACAAATTTTTCAAACACTTTTGATTTATGTTTTAAGAGATATATCCAAGTAAAGCGAGTAAAATCATCTACAAATATCACATAGTATTGAACAACTCCCTTAGAAACAACGGGCGTGGGGCCCTAAACATCCGAATGTATTAAATGAAAAGCTTTGTTCAGTACATAGTTTCTTTCTCCAAAAGGGAGATGATGCATTTTTCCAAGAATACACTCTTTACATTCAAACTTTTGTTCTCTAATTTTTTTCATAAAGGGAATGTTACATAATTTTTGTAAATCCCAATGCCCAAGTCTTTTATGCCAAAGAATAGCATCTTGGGCTACATTACAAGACTCCAACTTTGGCATAACAAGATAATTCATTTTGTATAGTCCACTTTCTCTATGGCCTTGACCAATCACCTTCCTCGATAGGATCATACACCACACAATATTTGGATGAGAAAGTGATTATACAATCATTATCACAGATTTGAGCAACCGAAAGTAAGTTTAAGTTAAGTTTAGGTATAAGGCTTATATTTTGGATTTTAAAATTTTCTATTTTCTTAATTTGAAGTTTTGTACCATCGGCCGTAAACACATGTTTTCCAATGGTTTCACAAGATTCAATTAAGGAATTTTCACTATGTGTCATATGAAAAGAGGCACCCGAATCTAAAAACCAAGACATATCTTGAGAGGTGGATAGAGCATTCCCGAAGATACTTGCTTTTTCCTTTAACATTTCTTCTATGTATGCCTTAATGTTGTTGGGCAAGACTCCTCCTTCTTTTTCTTCCATGGCTCCCACATTTCCAAACTTTTTTCGGAGAAGAGGACAAGTGATTTTGATATGCCCACTTTTCTTACAATAGTGACAAATGGTGTCCTTATTAGGCCACGGTCCCATGGACTTCTTTGATGTTCCTTCAGCATTTTTCGCATGTGGAGACTTGTAAGTCTTCAAGTTAGCTCCTAGTTTGGATGCTGCAAGGACGGTTTCTTTGATAACATTCATATTTTCAACCTTGCTTCCTCCATAACAAGGTCGGCCAAAAATGAGTCTCCTCTAGGTCTAGGTTTTATATGTATTAAATTTGATCTAATTTTTCAAATTCATCTCTTAACCCACGCATAAACAAAAAGAAATATTAATTGTCCAAAAACTCTTGAAATTTTTCTAATTTGTGAAGATTTTCAAATTTATCAAAGCTCCTTAATTGGGTCCACAATTCTGAAAACTCATTGTGATAGTCTCTAATGCTTAAATTTCCTTGTTTAAGCATTATCATTCTTTCCATCAAATCAATTTGAAAAACAAAATCATCTTGAGAATGGAGTTTTTTTAAATATTCAAGTTTCAAAATGCATTTTCGAAAGCACTAATTCTATTTCTAAGCTTAGTCATCAACATTTTAACAAATAATCCATATAATTTTTGCATTCATTTTTTCCATACTTTTAAGTCTTGCTTATATTTTTCATGAGCTTTAATAATCTCATCATCGTTCAAACCATCAATATTCAAAATCGGTTCTTTTATAGTTCCATCAATGTAATCACAAAAATCTTTTGACAAAAAGCATTTTTTCATGGTTCTAGCCAACTTTGATAACATTTCGAGTCAAGGATACATCTAAACATCTCATTTTTTATTTCCATTTTATGCAAAATCAAAAGATTTGGACTAACCTAAGTTCGGTATATTTTCTCAAAATTTGCACCCGTGGTACGCTTCCCAATGCACTTGATTCCTTCAATCCGAGACTCTGATACCATGTAAATGGATGTTGATGATCGAAGGTTGGTGCTCACGAAGCAAATTCAACAAATCGCCAAGATTCCAAGTCACCCGAGTATAGGTATCAAAATCAAATATATATCAATCAAGAGAGAGAAAGCAAGCCAAACACAAAGCAAAAGTTGTACGATGACATGTTTTATTCATAGTGTGTTAGGGTATTTATAGAGCTTACAATATGTACATTGGAGGCCAAAAGAAAAGAATCCAAGCAACTAGTGCTGGCCGGCCAGCACTAGCCGTTGGGATTCCAACGGTTATGGCCAGGGCCCTAGTGGCCCTAGTCCATATCCAAATGGTGTTGCACGGGCCCTAATGGCCCGTGACACCCTATTACATTAACACCACCTCCATTAGCTAACCGAATAATGTTCTGATATTCCAAGAACCAATACGAATCTTATTATCTAGAACTAGCTTCCTTGCCCCTCGCATCCGTCCATATTCAAAATGCGAAGACCTTCTCTGAAAATTATTCACTACATTCGGACGGCAATTTGGATTCATGCCAAGCAGATCTACTATTGAAGAGATTCACCTTTTGAGACGTCTTATGGAACATTTTAGAGCAAAAAAGAAAGACCTTCACATGATATTTATTGATCTAGAAAAAGCTTATGATAGGGTACCGAGGGAGGTTCTTTGGAGAACTTTAGAAAAAAGAGGTATCCCATTGACATATATTAACCTTATAAGAGACATGTATGATGGTGCAAAAACATGTGTGAGGACTCATAAAGGAACAACAAACTTCTTTGAAGTTAATATTGGGTTACATCAAGGATCAACTTTAAGTCCATACTTATTTATAATGGTGATAGATGAGTTAACAAAACATATTCAAGATGAAGTACCTTGGTGTATGTTATTTGCAGATGACATTGTATTAGTGGAGGAGTCTAAGGAAAAAGTTAATAGAAAATTGGAACTATGGAGAGAAACATTAGAAAGCAAAGGCCTCCGACTTAGTAGAACAAAGACATAATATATGGAATGTAAGTTTGATAATTTGGTTACCTCAGAGGACATAGAAATTAAAATTGGCACACATTGCATCCCCCAAAAGAAAAATTTTAAATACCTAGGGTCACTTTTTCATAGTGATGGAAGAATTGATGGAGATGTTACGTATAGAATAAATGCTGGTTGGTTAAAATGGAGAGGAGCATCAGGTATTCTTTGTGATAAGAAGATACCATTAAAGTTAAAAGGTAAATATTATAGAGGAGCAATTAGGCCTGCCATGTTTTATGGTTTTGAGTGTTGGGCAGTTAATCATCAACATGTACAAAAGATGTCTGTGAAAGAAATGAAGATGTTGAGATGGATGAGTAGTCATACAAGAAAAGACCATATACATAATGAGGTTATTAGAAACAAATTAGGAGTGGCACCAATAGAGGATAAAATGAGAGAATATTGTTTAAGATGGTTTGGACATATAGAAAGAAGATCTAAAGAAGAACCTGTAAGAAGGTTAGAAAAACGAAAGTATTAAAAGAGGTAGAGGACGACCACAAAAGTGTTGGAAAGAAACAATAAAGAATGATCTAGCTTATTGTGAGTTAACTGCTAACATGGCACATGATAGGGATACGTGGAAACAAAGAATCCATGTAGCCGACCCCGTCTAGTATGGGAAAAGGCTTAGTTGTTGTTATTGTATTTGAGCGGCAATGTAGCGGGACTAACTTCTTTACCCACACCCGTCCATGATATCGGAACCCTCTCTGCAATTGATTCACTACATTCGGACGAAAATTTAGTGGCCCTTGCTTACTTATCACTGCATTCGAGCTCTTTAGCGTGTCGCTAGGTGGGGACGCCCTAAAGCAATGCTCATAATTTTTGTAATCCATGTTATAAAAATCCGACAAAGTTTTATGTTACTATCAGAAGCCTAACACAACCCTCCTCCTTTATCCGGACTTGGGACTGGCAATACAAGAGTGATCCCTTACTGTCAGCAAACATGAAATGACAATAATTAGAATTTATGATCCATGTGATTCTTTAGTGGAGCATGGGCGGCTGAGTTCTGTTTAGTCTTTAGTGTGGTTAGATGCTAATGAATGTGTATAACTGCAATTAGCTAGAACACTGATAACTACCTCAAACGGTAAGATGACCACTTTTGTGCCATTATATGCAAAAAAATGATTAAAATCTACATCATCAGCTTAAACAAGGCTAGCACTTCCCTTATCTGCAGACAGTAAACGGCTACGAAACAACACATGCTTGCGTTTAATCTTCAAGCTGAATCAATTGACTGTTGGATTTCAAGAAAGCCTCTACTATGCAATCAATTACATGTTAAAGTGAAGAACTTGAAAAGTAGCCACTTATAGATCACCACTGCATCACAAAAACTCCCACTGGGAAGTTGCGTTATGGCTTTGTGGTGTCTGGAAATTATAATCTCGTTGGCAGTGCCACTATGAATGAGCAGGTAAGAACTATGAACCGGAGAGCAAGTCCCATCTAACTATACTGGCAATTATAGAATGAACTTCCTTATTTCACACTGTAAAAGAAAATATACAGAAACGGAGATATCACTAACAGTGATTGTGTTGGTTTCTTCTGAAATGCATTCAGTATTCAGCAGCATATCAACCTCAGCAGGGTCCTGAAATAGCAACAAGCATGATGCACATCATGAGAAGTTTAGACGTATACCTCTAAGCATAACACACTTGCATAACTGTAAGCACAATACATAATTAGTACTATGCGACAAGAGAGTTCTATTAAAAGGGTAGATCAATGCGTGCTTCAGAGAAGACCATACCTGATATTTTAAAAGAGCTTCAGTTAGAAAGTTCCATGGTTGATTGTCATCTGCTTGGCGTGTGCACCATGAATCGCCGAAAGTCTTCAGATATTCATCTAGTACCTAACACCACATTGTTTTCTTTTCATCTACGTAGAAGATTACAAGAGGAGTTATTGATTTGAGTGATGCCAAGCATCCATGTGATCATTCAAGAGGTGCTTCTCCTCAAGAAGGCAGCAAGCGGTAGCATATACCAGGATAAAATGTTTGCGTTAGGCTTCTGACAGCCAGTGTAAAACTTTGTCGGATTTATTTACTATGGATTCTACAAATTATGATAGGGCTACGTAGAAACAAAGAATCCATGTAGCCGACCCCATCTAGTATGGGAAAAGGCTTAGTTGTAGTTGTTTTGGGATAAAATGTCAAATGAATGGAAGATCTTTTAAATGGTTTAGAACAAACATATTGCATAGACTTCCAATTGAAATTTGAAACGACCTATTAACGTCATATATGGGTTTGCCACAAACAAAGAAACCTGTTAGCATCCATATAAGGTTTCACTAGTGCATGAGTCTTCGCAAATGATCATACCACCATAATGTAGATAATGAGAGACCATGTACTCATTCAAGCCTGTGGAGAGAGACTTTACAAACACAAAGGATAGTGGATAATCACCTCTGATGCAATTTACTTTTGCAGAAACAGCAGATCGTTGATGGTCTAAACAAGGAAAGGAGCAGGAAGTTTATACAGAAACCACATAGTACGAAAATTGAAACCATATTGAAAGCAATGTATAAGTATTGCATTCTATGATAGAATACAACAAGGTGATCTCAGATTCGGGTAATATCGTCTCTCACACATTGGTCAGTGGGTATCACATGATTGTGCTGTTGTGTTAGTTTTTCTTTTTCATCCAGGTTGGACCTGTTTTTCTGTCCATTTTGAGATCCTAAGATTTGAAGAAGCCAAAACATCACAATTTTTAACAGTAATAATAACTTATTAATTGACCATCTTCCACCTAACAGAAAAGGGCATATTTGGGGATGTTCATAATCTTTCGTAAGGATACTAATATGTAAACTAGTTCAGCGTCATATTAAAACTACAATTAGTACAAGATGATAAGTACTACTTGGTAAAATGATATACTGGAAACCATATCTTGTTACATGTTTCCAACGGGAAATGAGTCACTACTTGGTAAAATCAGATGCCACATGTGGGTTCCATTGACACGAGGAACAAGATCATTACTATTACTTATATTGTTATTATTCTAATAAAAATGGAACTGCGTGAAAGAGGTAATAAACTGGCGGTATATAGGTGATTATGAAATAGGTGAGAGGCAAACTGAACTGAAAATAGCACGATGCCATGATTTATATATGCTTCTATATTCAAACTATAATCTGATTAGAGGCAGGAGAAATGGAAAATTACTTGGGACCTGGTCACGATGTTACCTTATTGAGTAAGGCCAAAGCAGCATTTACAGGGTAACGATCGTCCACAAACGCCAAAGCACACAGGCCACCTCTGTTGCAGCAATGCACCTTGTATTCTGGATGGTCACAAAAAGGAAAGGTTACAAACTCCATTCGCGTAATGTAAGCATGTAAAATATCACTTTTCTCAAATCTAGTTTTCGAAATTAATATTAAGAAACATAAATCACAATGAACGATTTCACCGCATACTTGGTGCAGAAAGGGCCAGATCATAAATAAAGATGTAAAGCATCCTTCATTCTCACATCTGATAAAATAGACTCCAAAACTAATTTTAGACAAGAGAGTTGGAAATGTTGACTATGACAGGAAAGTGTTCTGAACCATTGTAATTCGCGATATTTTAATTTTCCTTCGTTTTCTTCCTCTCTGGAGCTTGTTTGAGAAAACAATAGTCCACTAAAGCGGAGTAAATTAAAGGAATCGTACTTACACTTTTAAGAAAAAAAAGCTTCGGAAGAACAACAAGACCAGAAAATATTTAACGAGAAACGAAAAGATATGGGGAGAGTGAGAAGAATTACAAGAATAAGAAAGAAAACCAGTAACGGATCCGTTTATCAGCCTAAAAACTACGAATCCCGCCTGCTTTCGTCTATAGAGAAACACAGTACCGTCTTCAAAGTCAGAATCAAGCAGATCGATGCAAAATTCATTGTGAAATTGAGGATAAAGAAGAACGAAAAGCACGAAATTTGAAGAAATTCTGAGGACGAACCGTCGTGCTGGACGGATTGCCGCTGAGAAGGAATGGTCGCTTTGGCAATATTCTTCGCGATCGCCATGATCGCCTCTTTTACTCCCGTTCGCTGATAGTATCCTAACTGCTTAATGTCCCATGCGCTCGCAAGGATAACTGCTGCTGACGCCAACCCCGCTTCCGATCTCACGATTAGCAACGCCATCATTGTCATCTCTCTCTCTCTCTGTCTCTCTCAATTGCCGGCGGTTGCAAAAGGGCGGGAAGAAGAAGCGCATGCAAAGTTGTAAACGGTTCGGATTCGATCGGATAGTGATCTGCCAAATCCGACTAGAATCGGATACTAACTAAACGGATCCGGAACATTATTTATATACGATATGAAAGCCCAAAAGGGAATTCAATGGCGGGTTCCGGATAAACGAAACCGTCTGGAACCGGAACCGAATAACGGCTTGGGGCCAGTTCCGGTTCCAGTTTGATGCTTAAACATCCCGGAATTGAACAAGATCTATTAAAAATTTCGAAACCTTATAAAAATTAAAAGAATACGTGGAACACATAGTTTGGAGCCACGGGCTTCAGTTTCGGTCCAGTTCCAGTTCTATGGAAGGTGGAACCGAAAGCGAACCAGATGGTACCCCATTCTGGTTTCTAGCCTTGTTCTGTTTCGATCGGAACCGCCAAGCCTATTTTGAACCGGCGATGTCTTGTTCTAGTATTGAATCTAATTAGAATACACCATCATTGATGCGTGTATGTCTGCTTGTGTGTGTGCGCGCGCGTTCTCACACGCATGATTTTGCTGTGTGCATGACTAACTTACCATGCAGCCTCAAATCTACAATAACAAGGTGACACGATGTGTCCAATCAACAGGTTTTGTAAACCGGAAAAGAAAAATGTAGGTCTTCTTTTGGCCTTAAGCTTAAGACACGATTTAAAATGTAAACTAATATGTAGTCCACACTACTGCACCAATCTAAGAAATTCTCTGGATCCGTCACTGGCTATACGCCATTTATAAATGAGAGTGTTTTGTCTAGTTGGGTTCACGGATAAAGGTTGCTGATTGTGGATCATCTCCAGCTAGTGTGACAAATCAGGTCAACCGGTGGGGTCACTTCAGGTCCAGGTCAAGAACAGGTAGGCTCGGACCTGACCCAAATAACCTTTCAGGTTCATTTTGAAAATCCATATGAGACAGTGGTTGGGTTTTGAGTTGGGTCGGGTTGGGTCGATTCCTTTACAATCCACATAAAAAATGTGTATAACATAGAAAAGTCCCACCATGAAAAGGGCAGCTGTTCGACTTGGGTATATATTAAATATATTTTGATATTGTCGTGAACGAATGTTGGATAACTGCCAACTTTAGACTGTCACACAGATACTTCTAAGGGGTGGAGTGTCGACCTCGACACTGGTGCAACACCGACACTAATACCGTGTCGGTGTGGCATGACAAAAAACTATATATATATTTTTGTAACTTACGGATAAATGGGTCCGGATAATGAAGATTGATTTGTGTATTATGATAAAATTAGTAGTTGTTTACCATTTATGTGTTTTGCTTTAATATAGAGTTGTGTACTTGCTATTGTAGCTGTATACAATATTAGCTTGAATGATTTTGGGTGTAGACAATTGGTTTCTTATTTCTCAGTCTGATTGGATTCTTGACTCCATACTGTATGCCTTTGCACAGAATAATCTCTATCACGCCTTTGCACAAAATAATCTCTATCACCAAACACATTTGAAGACCAGAAACATTGCCAGATCAATAGAACAGAAGAGTATGACATCACTAGTAGATCCTAGTACAAATACTAGAATATGTTATATCATACAAAAGATCTGGAAACTCTTTGAATCCATAAATTGGATATTTTGCAGCTCGTAAAATAAGTCTAAGTTTCATATCATTATGAGGGAACTTGATAATTGATACTTACGTGCACCCAAAATTAGCAAATACTAGTTGTATTATGATTGATTTATCTAGCTTGAATATTATATATAATATATAATATTATATACCCTAGCCGTGTCGCCGCACCCAAAATTTATGAAATTTTCATTGTCATATTAGGTGGAACGTGCCAACTGACCCTACAACTCCTCCGTACTTCAAGATCCGTAAATGAAATGGGCCCGAATTACTTGATTTACCTATTAAGGTCTTTTGAGATTCCTACCATGCATCTCTTTCTTTGAGGCCTTTAAACATCGGTCAAGTAACCTTTTATATTTTTTGGCATCAACTCTTACGACTTTATGTTCGCAGTCATCAAGGGCATGAGTCATATTTATATTTGCTTGTACACCGAAAAAACCTTGAAAAATCTATTTCCCCAATGTGATTCTTAGAATTTTGTTTCCTTAGAGAATATTTGGGATTTATAAGGGATTAATTCCCTCTTACTTCTCACCTATATCCTTCTACTCTCCTACATATTTTCTTGAGAACTCTTCGTCTTTCTACTTTCATGAATTCCTACTTAAACTTTATCTTTTTTCCTACTTAAATATTGGTGACTGACCTCACTGATTTCCATATTGGTAACCTACAATTGACTAGTGATAGCTCCTTTATTCCTTTATTGTCTTTGTGGATTTCTTGGCAGAATTGCTTTTAGGTCCCTTTCGGGATGATATCCCTAACAATCTTAGATGTTTGAGTGAACACGAATCTTTCAATCGATGGTATCAACCCTATTTTCTTGGTTGATCAAAACTTTAATACCCGCAAACTTGTTATGTAGCTTTCTTGAGATGCTTTTATTCACCGTTATTCAGGTACTAGAGATAGATGAAGAATACCATGCTTTGTTACTGTTATTGATATGCTATTTTTTACATGCATTCACAGAACCAAAGTCAATGGTAAATGCACATGGTATATTTTCATTATCATGTCTAGCATGAAGTTGTTGCTTGCTCCATTTTTCTTAGCTATGGTGCATCATTCAACCAATTCTACTCTCAAGGCTTTTTGGAGTGATACCTCTATACATCTTGTAGGTAGCCTGCTCTAGTTCCTTCATCTCTAGATTGACTTATACTTCCTGGAGTTTTATTTTGCATGTCTTTCTCTCTAACATACTCGATATGATAGGAACCACTCTAACCCTCATTCCTCTTGTCTCCATCCCACCTATAGATATCATCACTAAGTTATGGTCTATCAGTTCTGATGAGGTAACTTTTCCTTCATATTTTAGTTTCCTTGATTCTCCTTTACCACCGTCTTTATAGAAGATCTCTTTGCAATTGGGATGACGAAGGTATTCTCCCCCTAGTTCCTAGTTTATGGGACCTCCCGATCATCGAGGTTTAATCTAATCACTGTCGAGCCTACCTTTTCCATTGTCTTACCCATTTGTTGGGGTTCTTTGATTTCTAAGCTTATATCTTTGTTCTAGAAAGATTTAATATCAACCGAAGCTTATAGATTATGATGTGGAAACAATCACCAATAGTAACCAAAAATCATGACACAAGCATCCTTATGTATATTGTCCATCATCCTCGATCAATCATGTTAATCAACCCTCTCTCCCTTCACCTTGAAAAAGGATTTGAGAGTGTACTCTCTCAATGAGGACTACTAGGAGTAGGTTGCAATTAAGAAAGATGAGTATGTCTTTTGAGTTGTGTCATCCTATCCCTATGGAGGATTTAATTGATGACGTTTTTTATTCTACACCTCAAGCCACTAGCAAGGCAACCTCCTTGTCCTATGAGACTCTCGACAGTCAAACTCTGTGGTATCCTATTCAAAGAGTTGGAGACTCTAACCTACCCTCTAAGCTTGATCAATCTTCCTTGATTGTATTCTAGGATATCTTAATCTTATCTATCAGCTCCATGTAGAGCTTCTTTTTGCACCTCCACTTTGGACATGATGGGCTTAGGCTATATTTGGTGTGCATCCTTTGAGGAGCAGACCTACCTTTTGACTTGGAGAAGTTAGTAGAAAAGCTTCCAATATATGTATAACGACTCGAACATCTCAACACTTGTTAGATTTGTTGACTATCTACTCCTTTTACAACAAGAAGACATCATTGAAGAGATCCACTGTAGAGTTTTTACCTAATTAGCTAACGTATCTTCACACGTTGCTGAGTTCGAAGGTAAGAGGTTAGCCCTTCAGGTTGAAATTAATTCTCTCGAGAAGCAGTTTGAGACCCTTTATCGTTATTGTTGTGAACTAATAATCAAAGCTTCTCGGGTACAATCAGACCTAAACTCTCTAACTTCCCAAGCATCCACCACACATGAAGTATAAGTTATAACATCTCGAGAACTCTCTTGAGAATTGTAAGTTACACATGTTGCTGACCAATCACGAAGCACTCAGGATGCTCAATTTGATGCTTTGGGATCTAGTGCTCTTGGGGAACACTAGAAAAATGTAAAAGGGATTTTCTAAGGGATGTTGAGGTGAGACTAGGTTGATCGGGGGAGGGGGTAATGAGAGCATGCTTGTTGTTATCATCACTCTTATTAATGACTGATTTAAATCATCCAATCATATATTTCTTTACATACTTGTTATTTTGTGTTTCTTAACATTTTTGGCATTTACTTTTCATTCCTTTGAGGATTCCATGAAGGCTGGTTCAAAAATCATTTACTATAAACATCTTATGGCAAATCCCACTACTACCTAGTGAATCTTGCTATTGCCTCGGATATCAAATGGGACAGTCACGTGAATTGATATTGAAAGGACGTTTCTCTCATTGTCTATAAAACGAGACTTGGGCATGTATTCCACCTTAGGATTTCATGAGAAACCGCTAATCTCCCATTCCTATAACTTGAGTCTTTTTTTCTCTTTTATGACCTCAACTCTCGTGGCTTTGAAAACCCAACTCCTTTCAAAATTCCAACATCGAGTCACTATGTATCTCATATTGCTTATTCAAAATACTTCCTTCTTGGCCCTATTATACAAGCGGATGACAACTTTAGGATTGTTGACGAGCTGATTATTTCAAAAACTTTACCTCTTTATGCCAATTGGTATGGATAAGATCATCCTCTAAAAGACATCCACACTTGGTTGAAACCCTCTATAGAATACATCTGTTGGCTCGACTGAGTGGGTGCCCACGACGCATTTGATTGGCATAGATAGAGAATTTTCGACATTATCAAACTATCCCATATAATCTTTCTTACAAACTATAACAACCTCTTTAGCTTATTAGGTTTCTGGTCCACCAAGATCAATTGCTTTGTTCTAAAACTGAGTATAGTTGGTCTTACTCTTCTCAATGTCCATGCTATATCGTTCCCTTATGATGGCCTTAGACTCTATTCCCTTGGTTCTCCTCCCTTTTGATTTTTTTTTCTGTTCAAGAATCTATCTTACAAAAGATTCTTGGAGGTCAATGTCTGTCTCTCAGGGGAAGTGATTATCGATGAATACCCTAGCTTTCTTCTATTTTGGCTATATAAGTTCATTATTTATCCTGATAGTATACCTGTCACCAAAGAGTATCATGTCTTCATCAAGATTGTGACTTTTGGCTACCCTTTTGATTTTTGTTCCTTTTTCTTCAGTACCCTCTTTTAGAGAATACCCACTTTTATTTCTGAAACTATGCATTCTTTGATGAATTTGAAGGGGAATACTATGACTTTGATTATGATATGTTTCACATGCTCAAAGACGTGATCACTTGTTGGCCCAAAACTATGCCTCAACCAAGTCTTCAATTTTTCAAATTTGAAAATGACGCAATAGCAAACCATTCAGACAAGGTTACACTCATTGGAGGAATCTATTTTCCCGTCATAATTGAGAAATTTATCAAGGTTGACCATTATACATTAAAGACTTAGTAAATGGACAACTCATCAAAAGGGTGTTTGTTGATGGAGGGGTTGTTTTGAATGTTATGCACATGGATACCGGATTAAGATGAGAAAGAAGCGGACTAATATGGTCCTAACCAACCTCAACAATGTTAGACTTTCAAGTGGAAACTCTTTGTTAGTTAGGGGTCATAGTTGTTTAGTTGATAGTTGACTTGAAAACTTTCAATGCTCCTTTTTTTTTGTTGTGGACAGTAAGTCGAGCTATTAAATTATTGTGTATCTCTGACCATTCACCTAGATGGGGGATAAATTGAGATTGTTGGGCCAATGAAGAAACCTTCAGGCTAAATACTCAATTATTTTGAGGAAATGGTCATACCAAAATTGTCATGCAATGATTTAAGTTCAACGTAGCCGAAATATGGCCTATCCTTAAGGTCACATATGGATGAGGGCACTTGGGCAATAAATTCTTATATCAACTAGCTTAAGGCATTCCAAGTTGATGAAATAATTAGGAGATTCAACCCAATCATGCTTGGGGAGCAACTTTAGCAAACCCCATGTCAATATATGCCCCTTCGAAAGAGGGAGTAGTGACATTCAATTGCCCAAACAAAAATGATGAAAGAGATTGTCCTATGTAACTCTTTACTAGACATTGACTTGTGACTCAATGGAAAATTTGGGTTCAACTTTTCTGAGGAAGGGTTCCTTCGTTTGACCTTGTTACTAAGCTAGAATATGGATTGCTTCACTTTAAGATGCCTATGTTATCTCGTGAATGGGTAGATATTAGAGTTCTCCTTAGACAAGGGACTAAACCCTACATGCAATTGACCAAGAGATTTACACCCAAGATCTTATTGGTTATCAAGCAAGCATTTTCACGATGCCAAATTCATTTGAACAACCAAATATGTAAACTAGTTGCCTAGTATAGTGCCATCACTAAGAAGAACATGAAGTTTAGAATATGCACAGGTTACTGAAACATCTATTAAGTAACCCTTAAAGACCAATATGTTATGCCTACGATCGACATATTAACGGATGTGGATGCTTCTCATAGGATCATTTTCTTCGTGGATAGTGCCTTGGGTTATAATTTAATTGAGGTTAATATAAGTGACAACTATAAAATAGCATACCAATGCCCTAGAGCTCTAAGAATTTGATAGTGGATAGTCATAGGGCTATGAATGCCTTTCAACCAAAGAATGAAGGTGCTATGTATCATAGGGCTGTGAATTATATCTTCCATGACCTAATACGTAAAATCATTAATGCATACATCAATTATATAGTTGTGAAGTTAGTGACTTCTATGAGCATATGGTTGATCTCGAGTAGCCTTCCCAACGATGCACTTGCACAATTTAAAGACAAATCTTTAAAAGTGTGCTTTTGGGGTTGTTGGAAGAAATTCCTTGATTTCTTTGTGCACAAGAAGGTAATCAAAGTTGATGTTAATATAGGCTCTATTTGTTGTTGTACCAAACTACCAATTTATTAGCAATATCAGTTTATACTATCTATAAAGTCGGTCAAATACAATATCTCCTTAACTGGCCTACCTTGCTAGAAAGACTTATCAAGTGGACCATTAAGTTATGCTCTTTTTATTTACATATCTAACACAAAGGATAGTAAAAGAGTAAATTTTTATGGTATTTCTAGCTCATCAATCATGCATTGAGGTAACCTCTCCTCTAAGCGTATTCTAGGCTATAATTGTCGAGCAACCATGAAAAGTGATCTTTGATGGGTCCAAATGTAGTATGTGTGTAGCCATTAAAGTCTGTGTCACTTCAGTACTAGGTGGGGTTGAGATGTTCACCATGACTACGGTCCAACCTTAACCAATAATGAAGTTGAGTACTACACCATGAATTGAAAATAGTTTAGCGTTAGAGTCATGGAAATATACGAAGACTTACAAACAGTCTTGATCCAACTTATACACAGATATTAGTGCACCAGTATGAACCTCGTACCCTTGAATAAAAAATCAATAGAGCTAATTATCTCATTCGAGATGATTAACTATTATACATTTTGAGGGATGGTAATATGGTTGCCAACAATTTGGCTTAGCAAGCCTCAAATCAATCAGATTGAATATTTGATTTCCACCCTATTGAGAGAAAATGAATCAGTTGATGATTGGCAAACCGAGTTAGTTTGATAACTAAACCATCAGAAAGGTTGATATAAAGATCAAAAGGAGAGCTTCAAATTGTGTCCTAATAGATGCCAATATATACAAATGAAGTCATGAGGCCTTACTTCTAAGATGCTCGGATGGAGTAGATGCTCGAATGGTGATGGGTGTGGTCCACAAAGGCATTGTGAAGCTCACTAATGTGGGCCAAAGATGAAATGGGCTATACACTACCATGACACTCGACCAATAATGCATCAGGATTGTATAAATTATGCTAAGGGATGCTAGGTATGTTAATGCCATGGTACTATCGAGAGGGTGTTTCCATCGTAGAACTCCATCCCCTTATGAATCCTGAGGCTTTTTCAGGGTGTACTATGGATCTTATCAGCAAGATCCACCCAACGCTTTAAAAAGATAATTTGTTTCAATGTACTGGTGGTTGATTTCTTTACTAAGTGAGTAGAAGTTCGTCCAATGAAAACAACTTGTAAGTTGATATAATTTGATTCATCACCAACTAAATCATCATTTTATCTAACATCCTTTAGACGACTTCAACTGATGAAGGGACAATTTTAAGGGGAGAATGTTGGAGCCTTTTCCAAAGAGTTTTGTATTAGATAGATTCACTCAAGACCATATTACGCTCAAGCAAATGACCAAATTGAAGCTACTAATAAGGAAATTATATATATATATATTTGACTAAGAAGTCACTAAAAGATAATAATTCTTAATGATGGCATGAGGCCCTTCCCAAGGTTTTATGGACTTATCAAAACTCAAAAACCACATTAACAGGATTGATGCCATTTCCCCTAATTTATAGTTAGGAAATGATGTGGTGATGGAAATCAATGTTAAGTTGTTATGGGTAGCCAAGCAACACGATCTTTAGCCTATTGAATACTTACAAACTATGTTCATGAAGTTGGATTCTATGGATAGACTGCATATTGGCTCTTGTCAACATATTAGTTATCAAGTATAAGGTTGCTTGATCCTACAATAAACATATGATTTGAAAAGGCGTCTTGGTCTAAAAGGCAATCCTATATATTGGGGTGAAAGATTTGGAACCGGAAGAATGGTTCTCAAACTAAAAAGGGCCCATATAGTAACTAAAGCATTGCCTTGGGGAGCACATAAACTAGCAAAAATTGAAGGGGACAAAAAGAATAAGATACCACTACAATATACTTGAAGAAACATTACATTTCTACATGGGAAGGGAATTTATTAAAGCAATTGAATGAATAAGAGAATATAATGATCACATGCCGACTGTCTGTCTTCAATTAAATCTGCATTTAAAGATGGATAGAAAGCTGGACCATGTCGCCTTTGCACGAAGAATGGCTTATTGTTTTTGCTCCACCTCCTCTTCTAGTGTTTCTGAGAAAGCCACCTCGTATTCCTTCACCTTTGCCAAAACTCCTCATAGTGGGCCTTAAAACTAGTCAATTGTTAAGAAATAGATGTCAGCCTCTTATTTAAATTCAAAAGGTGAGATTCTACCTCACAATTTTTTTGTCAAAACTCCTCGTAATTCTTGGAATACATTTGGTGTTTTCTCCCCTGTCAGTAAAGGAAGACCTTCGAGATGGTCCAAGACCTCTAGTGCTGGCCCTACTAAAGATAGACTCTTGCTTATCCCAGGTACAAGCCCCTTGGGAAGAATGGCCCTACTAAAGATAGACTCGTGCTTATCCCAAGTACAAGCCCCTTGGGAAGAAAACTGGTATCTCCGAACACAGGAATTCTGCCTGGGACAGCTGTAAAGTGGCCTCCTCTAGTGAAATCAAACTCCCTTGGTCTTCCTAAAGGGTGTGACATTCAAACTCGGTCCTAAGCATACCAACCTCTTAAGCCTTATCTCTTAGTCTCAGAATGTCCCAAGCAATAGAAGCATGATGAAGGAACACAATAGGTGCATTCTTAGACAACTCCATGTCATGACTATCATTGACCTCAGCTTCTAGATCATCTTCGAGTGCATGATGAAGGAACACAATAGGTGCATGCTTAGACAACTCCATGTCATGACTCATTGACCTCGGGTTCTAGATCATCTTCAAGTGCTACTAGGATTTGATAGGCTTTGGAAGTCCTAGAAAAACTCTCCACCTGCAACCAATATGTTCTCAAATATGGAATAGGAGTAATAGATCCAACCATAACCAGATGTACTATATGACTAACCTAATGCAACTTAACCAAAGGAACTTTGTCATCCTCAACATCCTCGTTATCCTCTTGAAAGGGAACCTTCCATAATTAGGAAGAAAGAGATGTTACAAAAATAAGGATTTTAAATGTAAATAAAACCAAGTTTAGTAAAGAGCTACCATGGTCAACGCCTTGTGCTCTCTACTCCTTTGATTTTTTTTCATGATAAAGGGATGAGAGTTAGACATACTCAATGAACTTGGTCCAACTTGTACCCAAAAGGTTAGCGAAATCATAAACAACTAAATGAATTCTTCTGTTTTCTTGTTAGAGATGACCATATAGGCCATCATTCACTATTCCTCATACTCATGCATGATGCTCAATGGTTGAAGGAAAAAATGGGCCATTGATACATGCTTTGCTGCAGAAATCTTACTGTCCAAATAATGCCATACCAAGGTATACAAGGCCTAAAATTCCCATTAGGGGCAGTATGGTATCGGCTGAGTAGCCAACTCAGAAGAAAAAACCCTCTTCTTTCTAGAATATTTTAGAGCCAAGGGTGAAAAACAAAGGGGTAGACAGTAAGGAAGAAGAAGATGAAGCTTACAATCGTGCACAAAAAGATATGGGTGTTAGTGACTAAAGAAAAGCAATGGAGTGGATTTATCAAGGGAATGCCATCATTTCAATCTTTTGTGTGCATGATCTTCGGTTCGTATCGGGAAGCAACAACTTAATCATCATGCTGTGTGTCTCAAGGGATAAAGATGGCTATCAATCCTCAAAACCTGATAATAATAAAAATCAATAAAATAAACAAAAAGCATGCAAAAACCCACTCACATGATTACGAAAAGCACGAAATGAAAATTATCAATACTGGGATTTCTCCATATAATCAGTCATCTAACTCACTCATTGGAACGCTCTCCTCAACATCACCAAACTGTCCTCAAGGCCATTGGGTGAAGGATGTTAAGATAGGCATCTCGTTCAAGCTCTTTGCACTAAGAGAAGAGTAACTGCAACTCTTGGGAGGCTCTTGTACGATCTCAAGCCATGTGCACCTCTATTGCACTTGCTTTGGGGCTCACGATGCCCATGTATTAAGCTCTCTACCCTAGCCAGATCACAACAATCTACCATGTCAATTATAGAGGGCATGTAGTAGCTGTGGGATTTTTCGGTTGACTCCTTGCCGGTTTTATGCTTCTCTCGACCTCCGGTTCTTGATCTTATTGCTAAGGTACATTGCAGCGGAAGAACACAAAAGTTATGTGATTCTATTTAAGGTTTCCTCTCAGTGGGGTTTACTTGATAAGTTCTATGTACTTTGGTGTATCTTTGTGTACTTTCCTGCGCTGCTCTCTATATATAGAGCAGCGCGTGCTCCATTCTTTCTCTAATTTTTTCACTAAACTTTCCTCTCATGGAGACCCTTTATCTGGACTGTTACCGTTTTATTTTTGAAAATGTCTAGCAGTTTCGACTTTTGTGGTTGTTACGACTATTCTTTCCACATCCCGTCCATAGATAACGACTGGATGACCAGCCCAACTATTTCTGTGCTCGGTTGCCGAGAATGACAATTTCCTTACATCTCCAACTTGGCCATTTGAGCCAAGTGAACTAACATATTGGTTTTCCTCTCACTTTTACGGGGTTTTCCTAGTAATATCATTTCATGATTGCTACTGCAATCACTACCCATTGTGTGGTTATTTACCTACATAACTGTCAAACATATCTCAAACCCATGTTTGCAACATGTTTTGAGAAAAGCTCCTCTGTCATACCTTTAGTCAAGGGGTCTGCCAACATATCATTTGTTGGCATGTATGAGATGCATATTTTCTTTCTCATAACCATATCATGAATATAGTGGTATTTAACTATTATATGGTTGCTTTTGGAGCTATCAACTCCACTCTTGATAAGAGTAATTGCTATGTTGTTGTCACAGTGTAAACACCCCAAAATCTCACGATTTTCTCAAACACATCTGGTTTTACAAAAGCAACTCCAAAGGGCTATTTTGAGTCTGGAAACCTAGGAGCCTTCCAGACAACCCTATACATATTTGAAAACCTGTACATACGTTTTAAAACTTTATACATATTGCTTTTTAGACTATAAATGGTGTTTTGAAGCCCCAAAAGCCTCCTAACCCGATAAAAGCGGATCGAAAAGGCAAAGGAGAGCCCGGACCCGAAGCATACTTCAAGCCCGACATATCAAATCTCATGTCAAAAGCATCCCCAAATTCTCAGACATCCAAGCCCCAAATATCAGAAAGATAATCAAAATGAAATCTCGAAGGTGAGAAGGAGATCAGACGACAATGTTGGCGAAGACCCAACGCAAGACAGAGTACTGATGAAGTCAGGCCCTGCACAAACCGTCTGTCTCGAAACACCATGAAAGAATAAAAAAATCAAATTTGGTTTTGATTTAGACCATATATATCAAGATCCAAACCCAAAATGTATTTGGATTTGGATTTGGATTCCAAGATCTAAATCCAATATCTATATCAATGATCCACTTCACCACCCCATAAATGGGGGTGAGGGGCCCACAAAAGTTCACGTGAATGCCCTTGGAAGGCTTGAGTAGAGAGAGAAAGGGGGCCATAAAGTAAGAGTGAGAAAGTTGGTAGGCTTGACTTTTGGTCAAAAGTGGGTTAGCCTTGTGGGTTTAACCAAGAGTGTAGGTTCAAGCTTGTATGCACCTACACTTGACCTAGGGCTGCACCAACTTGGATATGACTGCAATTAAGGTAATGGACCGGTGCCAAGAGGTGGTTTCTAAACCTAGCCCTAAGTTAGCTTACCTCACCTAGCCATTGTTCCTAAAACCTAACCCAAACCTAACCTAGACTTAGCCCTTCTCATCCAAAACCGCACCCACTTCACCTAGCCGACCTCACCTAGCTGGACCACCTAGACCCTAACCAACTAGCCCTAAGCTAACCTTACTTCACCTAACTAAGTCCCTAACCAACTAAACCCAGCCCACCTAACCGACCTACCCCAAACCACTAACCCAGCCCACCTAAACAAAAATATCTAGCCCACCATATCCTAGCCCACCAAAAATGAAAATATGTGGCCCAGCCCAACCGACCTAGCTCCCTTATCCCAGCCACCAATCCCTAGCCAGCCTATATAAGTCCCCTCCCTCACCTGCGGGTCTCCTCTAGATGCTCTCGGGACAACCCCTCTTCACTAGCTGGACACCCTTCACTCGCTGGATTCGGCCAGCACTCTTCATCCTCCCATTCGGCTAGGACTTGCTGCACCCGCCACCTCCTTCCACCCGGCCACCAGCAGCTCCATCTCACTCCACCTCCCTTCCACTCGGCCACCAGCAGCTCCATCCTTCCTGGCCACCATCAGCCATCCTCTTCCACCCTGCCACCAACACCACCTGCCACCTCCTTCTCGGTTAGTACCACTCTCCATTCCCCAAATAACCAGCACTTCCTTCCACCCAGCCGAGCACTCCCATCCACTTGCTCTCCTTCCTTCCACCCAGCCGAGCACTCCCATCCACCTGCCCTCCTTCCTTCCACCCAGTCGAGCACTCCCAGCCGACCTGCACCATACCCCAGTCCAACTCCATCCAGCCAACACCTCCCTTCCGCCTAGCCGAGCACCCCTACCTGTCCTTAAACCCATCCCAACTCCCAGCATCACACCTTAGCTCAACCTACCTTCCCTAAAACACCTCAATATCAGCCGGCCAATACTCCTACCTATCGCGACAAGCTACCTAAGGGACTCCTCTTGGCTGCCCAAGGCGAATCACAAGTCCAAATCCACGCAAGTTGAAGATGGACCAGCTACATGTAAGTGTCTAAACTTGGTCCATTATATGAACTTGCTTTATATTCAATTAAATTTTGACATGGGGTTGTAATAATGGAGCGTAGTCTCCCCCCCAAGATGTAATAACTTGGTTTGACACACAAGCACCCATGTGCACTTGAGCCTTTCCGCTCTTAGTTGCACACTTTTTGCACACACGCGGGCCTTGACATCCCCTAAGATATAATTTTATTTATATAAGTTCAGCTGCATGTGTTTACATTCAAGTCATGGGTGTTTTCTTTCAATTCCACACTCACACACATTGAGCTTTCGCTCTTACTCCCAAGACTCTAATAAGAGCCATATTGCAATTCAATTTGGGTTTTACATTCCACGTCATGTGAGTTGTTTTTATATATATACACAACACCCACGCACATGTTGGTGACCTTCGGGCCCATATATATATAGTTGTATTTTCCTTCCGCTATGTCTTTAAGATTTGGGTTTTAAGGTCCAGCTGTGTGAGTAGTCTTTCGATATATACACGACACACACTTACACAATTGAGCCTTTCCACTCTTAAGATATAGCCATATTTCCCTTTTGCAATTTCCCTTTTGCAATTTACCTTACGCAATTTCCCTTAAGCATTGTCTTTCAATTTCGGGTTTTCCTTTGGAGTTGTGTGAGTTTGCATTGCATATTCGCCATACCACGAGTTAGGACGCATATTGCATCAAAGCAAACCCCATACACCCTTGCAAAAAATCACCCAACTTAGGTTACTTGTGCACACACCTAGTTGGCCTAAATAGCATAAAATTGAAAGACATAGGCACGTGCAAATCACACGTGAAATAAAAACTGCAACAATACAAACAAAACCCAATTAAAACACTTCGTATGTTTTCAAAGAGGTTACACTTGTTTCAAAATCGACTTTGCTAAGTGTACAGATTGACCCTTGCGCATCGGTGCAAGAAGGTCTGCGACGAAAAGAGCCCACTTGCTCACTGTCGCCCCAAACGAGTTAGATTTTCAAAACTTACTTCGCTAGCTTGAGTAAGCTAGCTGACACACCCTTTTTATAAAAGCGACTTAGACACACGAAAAGGTTCACTTCAGGCCTAAGAACCAGAAGTGAGAATTTTCCGTGTCTATAGTAAATTGGCATGCCCGGTGGGACCTGGGCCTTGTGCAAAGTCAATTCATATAAAGAAACCTCACGAAATTTTGTTCAAAGAAAGTGTTTTAACTTTTGTTTGTTTCATTTCATACTTAGGATTTTTGAAAAGCATTGAAGCATGTCGAGTCCAGGCTCCCAAGAAGTGTCTAGCCACGGCTCATGCGCATCAAGTTCTCATTCTAGGAGGTTTTCGAAAAAACAAAACAAACTAGAAGAGATTGAGGACTTGAGAAGGGATTTTGAGGCCAAAATCGCTGCTCTTAGCCAAGAGGCTGAAGCAGTTGACTCATGTTCGTCAATTGGCGAACCAAAGGCCGAGAAAAAGTTTGAAAAAACTCGCAAACATAAAGAGACCTCCGTAATGAAAGGCAACTAATACCACAAGTCTTTCACACACAAGGACCGTAAAGCCCTACAACACCTACTGAGAGAGCAAAATAAAGAGAAAAGGAGTTACGCCCTGTCTGATTTCTTACTTGTGGACTATGAAATAGACAGTGACGATGAAATACCGAACTTCCATCGGTATGATGGTACGGGAGACCCTAGGTCTCACTTGCAACTTTTCTCTCGTTGAGCCCATAAGAAAAAGGACTTGATGAAATGGGTGTATTGGTTCCCTTTGTCCCTCAAAGGCACATCTGCCAAATGGCAGGCTTCCTATGACCTTAGCCAGTTCGCTACTTTTGAAGAGTTAGCGAACTGCTTTATGCAGAGATTCTCGCATAACATAGAAGTTACGCCGACTTTAAACACATTGAGGGATGCAAAACAAGGCATGAACGAAGACGTGCAAATATTTATCGTTCGTTGGAGGTCTCTCCTTGGACAAGTGCGAGAGCCAATATCCGAAGGATGCGCAGTCATGCTCATCCTGGATAATTTTAAGAACGAGTTGAAAACTCTTCTCTCCCTTCACGAAATCTCAACTTTCCACAAGTTGATAAAAAAGCATCCCTTTTTGAAACAAATTTGAAAAAAAGGATTTTTGATCATTTGTGGAAAGGAAGCGTGGTTTCGAAAACTCACTTGGAGAAGCCCAACACTTATGGGTTACCTACCATGGATAAAGGGGCAAAGCCCCACAAAATTGCCAATGTCCGGGTGGATCCAAGCCCGGCGAGCACTTCTAGGAATTTTGAAAAACTAGAAAATAAAAAGGAGAAAACCTTTCAAAAGACATTTGAAAAATGAGAGTACACTCCGCTGGGGCAACCTGTGTCGGAGGTCCTAGACCTCCTACTCGCCCAGGGTATGATTGAACTCCCTGAAATTCTGGAGGGAATCACTTCCAAAGGAAGATTTCTCAATCGATTCTACAAGTATCACCGGCTTAAAGGCTATGATACGAAGCAGTGCTTTTCCCTCCTTAATAAAATTAAGAACTTGATAGCAGAAGGTCGGCTTTAGGTCACTAAGGAACCCGAGTCTGCCCAAGCTATCTTTAAAGAACCCTTTCCCAAGCACGCAAGTACCAGTGGGAGGGGAAAAGAGGTATGTGCTCTCATGATTTTGAAGAGTCTAGCGCATGCATATGAGTCTGGTTCCTCTACTTGTGCATCTACTCTTATACTTCACAAAAAACCCGCCCAAGTAGTCATCCGGGGACCACCAAGAGTTCCATCCCCGGTTAAACCAGTTTTAAGAATTCAAGGTGCTCCAAAACTTTCGATTAGAGCCATGATAGGTGCGAACCCTAGGTTGATCGTGGGGGAGGTGAAAAGATTCGGGAGGATCTATCAACCCCCACATCTGCAAAGTGCTAAAAAGGTGGTCAGTGTGCCTGACCCCTCAAAAGCATGTATTCTTAGAGTTCTGTCGAAAGCGGACAAGGGAAATGTCATGTTAAAATTATATGATTTTGAAAACCATCTTTCAAAGATTCCTATCAACATGTCCATCCTAGAGCTAATACAAACTTCGCCTAGGCATAGACTCATGTTAGAGAAAATTCTAGAAAGAGCAAAGGTTAGTTCGAACATAACCCCAAAATCTTTGTCCAATCAAGTGGCATCCATAGGAGCGAAAATGCCCATCGTATTCTAGAAAGACGATGTAGAAAGACCCTACAAGTCCCATAACCAGGCCCTACATATCGAGGTGGTTCTGAATAATCACTCTCTAGATAGGTGCCTAGTCGATGGGGGAGGAGAGCTCAACATCCTTCCACTTCATGTGGCGAACCAAATCGGAGTCACCATGACATCCGTAAACCCAAGCCCCATCATCATCACTGGGTACGATGGGAATGCCTCTAGACCACTAGGATTCATCGAACTCCCCATGGAAACGGGAGGGATAGCACACGCGGGGGTGTTCCATGTCCTGGACATCTACCCCCAATATAACCTATTATTGGGAAGGCCCTGGATACACAGCTTGTGTCCTGCGCCATCCACCTTCTACAGGTGTGTCAAAATTTCTTTTAGGGACCAAGTTGTAGTGATCCTAGGTGAAAGTCATCCCCAGCTTCAGGGGATCATAAATTCCCCTTGCTTGTCGAGTTCCCATACCCACGAGGTAAATCTGGGGCAGACCTTGCTCGAGCCACCAAGGCTCACATTGAAAAACCCAAGGAAGGTCGTATATGTGAAGGGGCCACTCAAGGCTGGCCCCCTCAAAATCCTGACCATCCTAGGAAAACCCAAAAATCCCCTATTTCCAAAACCCCTGGACAAAAAGTCCTATGTGCATAACATAGACGACAACAAGTTTCAGGACCACGATTTATATGAAAATTTCTCTAAAAACAAAAAATCATGGAACATGCTATTAAATATGGGCTATATGCCATACAAGAGTCTAGTAGCACAAAATCAGGGTCTCCTAGAACCCATACTGCCTAGGGCAAATCCAAGCCGATATGGGATCGGCTATACTCCCAGAATACCACCAGAGCCACCCCTTGTGACCACCTGGGTCAAGGGTGCCCTGGAGCCTACCTTAGAAGAGACCTACGATTTAGACCTCTTGTTCAGAGTCTAACTTGTAGTGTTTTCCCTTTGTAGGTATGATGGAAGATCCCTCAATCAAAAATACAAAAATATTTGAAAAACTCGAAATTCAAAAAATAGAAAAATTACAAAAGCCAAAAACACTTGAAAATGAAAAACTCGAAAAAAGAGTAGTTTGTATAGTTCCCAAAATTCCCGTTTTACAAAAACACAAAAAAATTGAAAATTTACGAAATTCCAAAAAGATTTTGTACATAGCTGCTCCTGGTAAGGATTTGGGAAAAGCAAAAGATTTTGAAAGAAACGTTGTCTGCATAACCAGACCAAAAATTTCGAAATCCATAGAAATTCCAAGTATGAAACCAGGTCTTTTAAAAATCCATGCATCAAATTCCCTAGGATTTATAAACCTAGAGAATGATCAAAGCCCAGAGGTGGATCCCCTTGAGGAAGATCCCACTTCTGAGCTCCTAGAATTTCATAAAATTCTCGACTTTGAAAAACCCTCGAATTCAGTAGGAGGAGATTTCATAGAGATAAACCTAGGGAGTGATTCAAAACCCAAGCTCATTAAGGTAGGCGCATGTTTGCATGAGCATGAAAGATCATCATTCATTGCATTTCTAAAAACCTACTTAGATGTGTTTGCATGGACGTATGCAGACATGCTGGGCATAGACCCGAGAATTGTCGAGCATCGTCTTCCCTTAAATGCAGATGTAAAATCCATAAAGCAAAAGCTTGGGAAAATACATCCGAACGTACATGCCCAAGTCAAAGAGGGTTTAGAAGATCTGTTAAAAGCCGAATTTATAAAACCCATTATGTATTCTGATTGGTTATCCAATATAGTTGTTGTTCGAAAAACCAGTAGGAAGATTTGAATATGCATCGACTTTAGAAACCTAAATAAAGCTACTCCAAAGGATAATTATCCTTTACCAAACATAGATTTCATAGTCGATAGTACTACAAATCACGAAATGTTTTTGTTTATGGATGGCTATTTAGGGTATAACCAAATCAAACTAAGCCCACGAGATCAGGGTAAGACCGCTTTCACAACCCCATGGGGCACGTACTGCTATACAGTCATGCCCTTTGGTTTGAAAAATGCCGGCGCCACATACCAAGGAGCTATGACCACGATCTTTTATGATCAGATTCATGAGCTCATAGAGGTATATGTGGATGATCTCTTGGCCAAATCCAAAACTCGATGCACTCATATCGAATACTTACAAAAGATTTTCGAAAGGCTTAGACTTTATAAAGTAAAGCTAAACCCTCAGAAATGTGTGTTTGGAGTAGAGTCCGGAAAGCTCTTAGGCTTTATGGTGAGCCAAAGGGGCATAAAAGTCGACCCCTCTAAGTGTAGAGCCATCATAGACATGGCTCCACCCTCCAATCTCACACAGATTCGTAGCCTCCAAGGTCGATTGCAATCCATTCGCAGGTTTATCTCAAACCTGGCGACTAGATGCGAACCCTTCAACAAGTTGTCGAGAAAGGGCACGAAATTTTCATGGGATGACGACTGCCAAAAGTCATTTGAAAGACTAAAGGCATACTTAGTTAATCCCCTGTTTTAAATCCTCCAAAGCAAGGAAAACCTCTTCTGCTTTACATTTTCGTGCATACGAATGCCTTGGGAGCCTTGTTAGCTTAATATGAAGATGATACTCACAAGGAGTATGCCATCTATTATCTTTCGAAAACTCTCCTAACTTACGAAAGGAATTATCAAGCCATGGAGAAGAAGTCCTTGGCCCTAGTTTGGGCCTGCCAAAAATTTCGACACTATTTCCTAGATCATGAGATCTGGATAGTGTCCAAGCTTGATCCAATCAAGCATTTGTTCGAAAAACCCATTCTCACTGGTAGATTAGGCAAATGACAACTCCTTCTAATGGAGTATGACCTGAAATACCATCATCAGATCTCCATTAAGGGGCAAGCCCTAATTGACTACATGGCTGAGTTCCCCCTAGAGGACGCATATCCCACACTTGATGAAATGCTTGATGAAGGCATATTGCAAAACCAATTTCAAAAGCACATTTTGGCAAACTCTTTCGAAAACCAAGTGTGGAAGATGCACTTCGATGGGGCACGAAACCAACGAGGGGCTAGTGCCGGGGTCATCCTCATATCCCCTGAAAAGGGTGAGATCCCCATAGCAATTCGCCTAGATTTCGAATGTTCCAACAACATAGCTGAGTATGAGGCACTCATACAAGGCTTAAAAATTTCAAAAACTCTAGGGACATCATGCATCGAGTTCTTCAGAGATTTACTCCTCGTTATAAACCAAGTTTTGAAAATTTAGTAAGTTAGAAACGAAAGGCTACTTCCATATCACGAGTTGGCCACTCGATTGGTTGAATCATTCCAATCGTGTACACTCACATATATAGGAAGAGAGGATAATGGTATGGCTGATGCCCTCTCCTCCTTGGGTTCAGCCTTAAAGGTCGATCCCACTTTGGGAACCCGATCCTTAGAAATATGGCATGCACCCACTCCATCCACACACGATTTGGAAATTTGTCAAAACGATCCAGATTCTATTGAAAAACCTTCGTTTTATGACATAAAATGTTTTCTAGAAAATGGGAGATTTGCTAAAAATGCTACATCCAAAGATAAGGCATTCATTCGAAAAATTTCTACCCGATACACAATTTTGGGTGGGGTTTTGTATAAAAAGAGTTTTACCGGCATTTTACTAAGATGTGTCGACCTAGAGGAGGCTAGGACTGTTATGCATGAATTCCACGATAGAGAATGTGGAGGTCATGTCAATGCCAATATGATGGCGATGAAAATACTTAGAGCGGGTTATTTTTGGTCCACTCTGAGAAAAAACTGCCACAATCATGTTAGGAAGTGTCATCCATGTCAAGTGCATGGGCACGCCATTCATATACCCTCATCTTCATTGCATTCTGTGGTCAGCCTCTGACCATTTACCATGTGGACGTTTGATATTGTAGGCCCAATATTTCCAAAGGCATCGAATGGACACAGGTTCATTTTAGTAGCCATTGAGTACTTCTCCAAGTGGGTCGATGTCATCTTCCTGACCAATGTACAGGGGCAACATGTGGTGGCTTTCATTAGGAGGAATATCTTTGCTCGATTTGGAGTTCGAAGAGACCTTGTGTCCGATAATGGCACTCCATTAAAAAACGAGCAGATGGTCAAATTGTGCAACACCTATGGCATAACTCACTATTTCTCCTTGCCCTACTACCCTCAAGGCAACGGCCAAGCCGAAGCTACGAATAAGACTCTCATTAGCATAATTGAGAAGACTTTAGAAAAGGATAGGATGTGGCATGAGAAGCTGGATGAAGCCTTATGAGCTTATAGGACTTCCATCCGAACTCCCACGAATGCCACGCCATTTGAGTTGGTCTATGGCATAAACGCCATTCTCCCCATTCATACAAAACTCCATTCATTTCATACATCCATTACACTCGACTTCCCCCTAGAGACGCTTCAGCATGCTAGGATGGCCGAACTAGATTTGTTAGATGAGAGGCGACTCCTTGCTATGGATCATGCTCATACATACCGGCAAAGGATCGCCCGACATTATGAGAAACATATGAAACTCGCCACTTTGAAGTGGGAGATCTCGTTTTGAAAATCATCCACTATCGTGGCCCACATCCACTTGGAAAGTGGCGCCCCAAGTGGGATGGACCCTATGTTGTGCGTGCAACCACCACGAACAACTCATACTGGTTGATCGATGTAGAAGGTAGGAATTTAGCAGATCCTATCAATATTCAATACTTGAAGAAGTATTACATGTAGGGTTTGGATTAAATTCCCATTTTCAAAAATTCTTAGGGATAGTTGCTTTGAAACTTCGAAAGTAAGGTTCAAAGGCGAATTGTGTGACCCTGAGCGAGAGAATTCACACTTGTGAAAGAGTAGAGCTTTCCAAATACGTGGTTACATTTCAAAATCTTTCCTCTTACAAAGAAAGACCTAGTTCAATATAACAAGATACTTGCAAGTAGTACGTGCTCTTTCTAAATAGGCTAATCTGGAATGGATCGAGTATGACCTTGGGATAAGTCCTCCCCTCTTCTCTTCTCCTTCCAAAAGGAAAATATGGCTAAAAACAAAGGGAAATCCCCGCCAAAATCTCTTTCCCAAAGAAAGAAACCTGAGTCAAAAGCAAAATTCGATTCTTTTATGGAAAAGAGGGATTAAAGAAAAAATACTCCCAAAGGGAGACCCTCTATGAAAAAAAGGAAGAAAAGGCCAAAAAGCTCAAAAAGAGCAGTTTTCCGCCTTCTATGCCTCAAACCACGGGACGCTTCAAGAGGGATCGTGGTATCTCTTTCCCATCCCTACGACTTATCCCAAGTAAAACATGGTTCATTTTGAAGAATCCTAAAGTAAAAATAGGATTTACTTACTTGAATTTCATTTTTATTGAGAATTCGACGTTTTGAGTAAGGCGTAGGAATTTTGAAATTTAGCTTGTTTTCTTATAAAACCTCTGCTAGATTAGCGAGTGTCAAGACTCAAGCAAAGGCAAACGCGAAGAGCTCGAGGTCTTTAGGACCAAGGCTAAAAGCAGTTTTCCTTTTGTAAATAGATTTTGAAAAATCGAACATCGAGCAATATAGGGCCCGCTCACTTGGAGCAGCAGGTCTTCGTAAGTCTCAAAAGTTCGACCATACCATCTAGTCTCTAGGAGGTCGCCCTGCTTGGCGTCTCATTCATGTCATGTATATGCATATTCACGCATGAACACTTGCATAACATGATCCCCATTTAGGACCAGAAACCATAGAAAAGTCCCCTTTGCAGTGATATTTCCTCCTACCAGGTTTAAAAGAGATTTTGCTCAAAAATTGGGACGATCCCATATTTTCGTGGATAGATCTAGGGAGACACTAAAAGAGGTGTTGTCGTCTTTGCCATTATCCAAATCTATTTGGATAATGCCAAAAGGGGCATATGTAAACACCCCAAAATCCCATGATTTTCTCAAACACATCTGGTTTTACAAAAGAACCTCCAAAGGGCTATTTTGAGTCTGGAAACCCAAGAGCCTTCCAGAAAACCTTGTACATATTTAAAACATGTACATACGTTTTAAAACTTTGTACATATTGCTTTTTAGACTATAAATAGTATTTTGAAGCCCCAAAAGCCTCCTGGCCTGATAAAAGCGGATCGAAAAGGCAAAGGAGAGCCCGGACCTAAAGCATACTTCAAGCTCGGCATATCAACTCTCATGTCAAAAGCATCCCCAAATTCTCAGACATCCAAGCCCCAAATATCAAAAAGATGATCAAAATGAAATTCTGAAGGTGAGAAGGAGATCAGACGACAATGTTGGCGAAGACCCAACACAAGACGGAGTACTGATGAAGTCAGGCCCCACACAAATCGTTCGTCTCGAAACACCATGAAGGAATCAAAAAATCAAATTTGGTTTTGATTTAGACCATATATATCAAGATCCAAACCCAAAATGTATTTGGATTTGCATTTGGATCCCAAGATCCAAATCCAATATCTGTATCCATGGCCCACTTCACCTCCCCATAAATGGGGGTGAGGGGCCCACAAAAGTTCACGTGAATGCCCTTGGAAGGCTTGGGTAGAGAGAGAAAGGGGGCCATAAAGTAAGAGTGAGAAAGTTGGTAGGCTTGACTTTTGGTCAAAAGTGGGTTAGCCTTGTGGGTTTAACCAAGAGTGTAGGTTCAAGCTTGTATGCACCTACACTTGACCTAGGGCTGCACCAACTTGGATATGGCTGCAACTAAGGTAATGGACCGGCGCCAAGAGGTGGTTCCTAAACCTAGCCCTAAGTTAGCTTACCTCACCTAGCCATTGTTCCTAAAACCTAACCCAAACCTAACCTAGACTTAGCCCTTCTCATCCAAAACCGCACCCACTTCACCTAGCCGACCTCACCTAGCTGGACCACCTAGACCCTAACCAACTAGCCCTAAGCTAACCTTACTTCACCTAACTAAGTCCCTAACCAACTAAACCCAGCCCACCTAACCGACCTACCCCAAACCACTAACCCAGCCCACCTAAACAAAAATATCTAGCCCACCATATCCCAGCCCACCAAAAACGAAAATATCTGGCCCAGCCCAACCGACCTAGCTCCCTTATCCCAGCCACCAATCCCTAGCCAGCCTATATAAGTCCCCTCCCTCACTTGCGGGTCTCCTCTAGATGCTCTCAGGACAACCCCTCTTCACTAGCTAGACACCCTTCACTCGCTGGATTCGGCCAGCACTCTTCATCCTCCCATTCGGCCAAGACCTGCTGCACCCACCACCTCCTTCCACCCGGCCACCAGTAAATCCATCTCACTCCACCTCCCTTCCACCCGGCCACCAGCAGCTCCATCCTTCCCGGCCACCATCAGCCATCCTCTTCCACCCGGCCACCAACACCACCTGCCACCTCCTTCCCGGTTAGTACCACTCTCCCTTCCCCAAAGCACCAGCACTTCCTTCCACCCAACCGAGCACTCCCATCCACTTGCCCTCCTTCCTTCCACCCAGCCGAGCACTCCCAGCCGACCTACACCATACCCCACTCCAACTCCATCCAGCCAGCACCTCCCTTCCGCCTAGCCGAGCACCCCTACCTGTCCCTAAACCCATCCCAACTCCCAGCATCACACCTTAGCTCAACCTACCTTCCCTAAAACACCTCAACATCAGCCGGCCAACACTCTTACCTACCGCGACAAGCTACCTAAGGGACTCCTCTTGGCTGCCCAAGGCGAATCACAAGTCCAAATCCACGCAAGTTGAAGATGGACCAGCTACATGTAAGTGTCTAAACTTGGTCCATTATATGAACTTGCTTTATATTCAATTAAATTTTGACATGGGGTTGTAATAATGGAGCATAGTCTCCCCCCCAAGATGTAATAACTTGGTTTGTCACACAAGCACCCACGTGCACTTGAGCCTTTTCGCTCTTAGTTGCATACTTTTTGCACACACACGGGCCTTGACAGCCCCTAAGATATAATTTTATTTATATAAGTTCAGCTGCGTGTGTTTACATTCAAGTCATGGGTGTTGTCTTTCAATTCCACACTCACACACATTGAGCTTTCGCTCTTACTCCCAAGACTCTAATAAGAGCCGTATTGCAATTCAATTTGGGGTTTTCATTCAAGTTGTGTAAGTGGTCTTTCAATTCCACACTCACACACATTGAGCTTTCGCTCTTACTCCCAAGACTCTAATAAGAGCCATATTGCAATTCAATTTGGGTTTTACATTCCAAGTCATGTGAGTTGTCTTTACATATATACACAACACCCATGCACATGTTGGTGACCTTTGGGCCCATATATATATAGTTGTATTTCCCTTCCGCTATGTCTTTAAGATTTGGGTTTTAAGGTTCAGCTGTGTGAGTAGTCTTTCGATATGTACACGACACACACTTACACAATTGAGCCTTTCCGCTCTTAAGATATGGCCATATTTCCCTTTTGCAATTTCCCTTTTGTAATTTACCTTACGCAATTTTCCTTAAGCATTGTCTTTCAATTTCGGGTTTTCCTTTGGAGTTGTGTGAGTTTGCATTGCATATTCGCCATACCACGAGTTAGGATGCATATTGCATCAAAGCAAACCCCATACACCCGTGCAAAAAATCACCCAACTTAGGTTACTTGCGCACACACCTAGTTGGCCTAAATAGCATAAAATTGAAAGACATAGGCACGTGCAAATCACACGTGAAATAAAAACTGCAACAATACAAACAAAACCCAATTAAAACACTTCGTATATTTTCAAAGAGGTTACACTTGTTTCAAAATCGACTTTGCTAAGTGTTCAGATTGACCCTTACGCATCGGTGCAAGAAGGTCTGCGACGAAAAGAGCCCACTTGCTCACAGTCGCCCCAAACGAGTCAGATTTTCAAAACTTATTTCGCTAGCTTGAGTAAGCTAGCTGGCACGCCCTTTTTATAAAAGCGACTTAGACACACGAAAAGGTTTACTTTAGGCCTAAGAACCAGAAGTGAGAATTTTTCGTGTCTACACACAGTAAATGAAAATTGACTCATCAGCTATTTGAAGCCTCAAATCTCTTTTGAAGCGACTTATCCAGACGATACTCGTTGCAGCCATACAACAAGCCACATACTCAGTTTCCTGTATATGCAATGTTACACAACCCTGTTTCTTACATGCCCAAGAAACAACACCAACTCTAAATAAGAATATTTGTCCCGATGTAGATTTGTTGTCATCTTTAAGTCTGCATCTGAGTATCCTACCAATTTCAGTTCATGTACTTAAAAACACTGTTTCAAGTCTCTTGTTCCTTTCAGATATCTTAAAATCCTTTTTACAACTATCTAATGTTCTCATCTAGGATTACTTTGATATCTACTCACAAAACCAATAACAAAGTTGATATGAGGTCTTATACATAGCATAACATACATACACCTACCCATAGCTTGTACATAAGGAACGTTGGGCTTATCGTCTCCTTCATCGGGACAATCAGTCTTACTTAGTTTAACCCCTTTTGCAATGGGTGTAACAACAGGCTTGCATTCACTCATTTTGAACTTCTTGAGGATATAGTCAATATATCTCCCCTGACTTAGGCATAAGAGTTTAAATTCTCTATATCGAGAGATCTTTATACCCAGGATATAGGATGTTTCCCCCATATCATTCATTTCGAGCCTTGAGTTTAACCATGACTTAGTTTTGACAAACATCTCATTGTCATTCTTTGTCAACAATATGTTATCTACATATAATGATAAGATGACAAAGTGGCTTCCACTATTCCAGACATATACAAAGTGATCAAGTTCATTACCCACAAACCCAAGTTCTATAATAGCATTTTGAAAGCCAAATACCATTGACAAAGTGGCTTCCACTATTCCAGACATATACAAAGTGATCAAGTTTCAGGCTATATAGGGATTTTCTCAATCAATATACATTATCTTCTTTGCCTTCAACTATATAGTCTTCAGGTTGCGGCATGTATATGATTTCATCTAAATCTCCGTTTAGAAAAGCGATCTTTACATCTAACTGATGTAAGTCAAAATCATAATATGCATATATTGTTAGGATTATCCTTATAGATGCAAATTTCGTAAATGGAGAATATGTCTCAATATAATCTATTACCTCTTTTTGCAAAAACCCTTTGTAACCAACATCGCTTTAAACTTGTTGATTGAACCATCGACCTTATATTTCTTTTTCAGAACCCATTTACAGCTTGACTTTCCTTCCTTTTGGTAAATTAGTCAATTCAAATACTTGGTTTTTCTCAATGGATTCAATTTTCTTATCCATGGCTTTCCTCCAATCTGTTGCTTTTGATGAGTTTATAACTTGCTGATAAGTCAAGTTATCAGTCAACTCATCTAAATCTACTGAATTATACACTTATTCTAGAAGATAAGTGTGATAATCTTTTAAGTAGAACTGTGTGCCCCTTGGCCTTTTATGTCCACTTAAAGTTTTGGTTGTTTCAAAAAGATCTTTTATGGGTTCGTCATATTTCGTAAGATCTTGTGATATCTTTCAGCTACACCATTCTGTTGAGATGTCTTGGGCATTGTACTTTCCTTTGTAATACCAAAGTTTTTACAGAATTTTAGAAATTCTAAAGAGGTATATAAACCACCTCTATTCAACTTCCTGCTTATATTCTTTAAAAGCTTCAAGTGCCTCAAATTTATTTGCTAGGAGATATAAATACGTATATCTCGAGTAATTATCGATAAAAGTTATAAAATAAATATTTCCATGATGTGTCCTTATTCTGAATGGTCCACATAAATTCATGTGAATGACCTTCAATAGGGTTGCTGCCCTTGTTGTCTCTTTGGAAAAAACTTTTCTTGTCATTTTTCCTTATATACAAGCTTCACACTTGTTCAAAGTATTTTCCTCAAATCTTGACAGTAAGTCAAAATCCTCAACTTTTCCAAACTTATATGCTCAAGACGTTTATGCCATACATTCACATCAACATTAAAGGCACAATCAATATAAGCAGAAGGATTTTCATTTTCATTAACTTTCAGTTTGAACAATCCATATTTTATATCAAATTTTCTAGAGAAAAATATTCTCACATGTTTCTCCACAATCACCTTGCTAGGAACAAACATGACCTTAAAACTTTTCTTTACTAAGGATGGACCGAAATCAGATTGCGCCTTATAGATAACACAATCAATACATTAGTCAATACAACTAGTGTGCCTTGTACAAAAATTTTAAAGGACTTAGTGCCCACAATATCTAAGAAAATATTATTTCTCATGTACACTCGATGTTCTCCTGATTTGTATTCCTTTAGATCCATTGCCCCTTACTTGGTCTTCAAGATATGTTTAGTAGCTCCAAAGTCAATCCACCAAATAGTCGCTAGGCGGTTCATGTAAAGACATTTGGATATCATGCAGATTATGTCCTTCTTCTCTGATTGTCCATGTTATGGCTTGTTTCCTCTACATTTCTTGTTATGACAATCTCTTTTGTAGTGTCCCATATTTTCACAACTGAAACACTTAACCCGAGAAGCGATTTTCTGCGTTTTCTTAAAAAATTGATCGCTCTTTTTGTTATTTTTACCAAACTTTTTGTTTGATTTATTTCTCCTTTGGTTGGGTTTAGAGCTAGACAATTTTTCCTCCTTGTTTTTACTCATATGTTCTTACTCTATTGCTAGTTTCAGAGACAATTCAGAAAGGTTGATTTCTTGCCTTAGTTTGAGAGCAGTAGTGACCATGTTCCATGACGAGGGAAGATTGTTCAGTATTGTTGATATCTGCATTGGTTCTGGAATGACTAATTTTGTCACAATTACATCCCTATCCATTACCAACATATGGTTTACATGTTCTACTACGTTATCCCCTTCTTTCATTTTGAAGAAATTATATTTCTGTAATAGCAACTAGACATGCAGCTTGGGAGTTGTATCATATTTGACTATTATAGAATCGAATAACTCTTTGACGGTTATTGCTATTGTGTTATCCTTTAGAAATATTTTATACATTTCTATATGTTGCTCGGTTGCGTTTGTTGGTGGCGGACATACAATTTACTTTAAGACATACTCTACACCTTTAAGTGTTAGAGAAAGCTCAATTCTTCTCTTCCATGTTTGAAAGTTTAAACCGTTTAACTTTTTGGTTTTTGCCAGTTTCGACACACATATTCTCAAGTTTTTTTTATGTGTCTGGCAATTATAACAATTAAATGGTCTAAAAGGAAAACATTTAATAAGCAACAAAACACACATACAGAATATCGCAAAAATGAGTTGAAAATAACTCATTTTTAGTATATAGAAGCAAACGTGGATAATTTCATAATTTTCCCCAAAAGTTTCTACCTTTGATAATTTTCTAAAATATCAGAGGTAAAATAGTAATTTTATCTATCTATTCATTTTTGTAATTTTTAGAAAAGACCAAAGATAGAACAGTAAAATCAATTTTTTGTATTTTTGTAAAAATCATAATTGATTGGGGGTAAATTTATAATTTTGCCCCTTAGTCCGAATCTATAATTTTTTCAAAAGGAAAGGGACAAATCTGTCTTTTCATACAATGGCAGTACTGTAATAAACTTAATTAGGAAGGGCAATAATATAAATCAATATCCTGGTATTTCATAATTTTTATAAACTGCAAGAGGGTAAAACCGACTTTTCACCTCTATAGGGGCAAAACTGTCTTTTTATCTAAAAATATCTAGATATTTACGTAATTTTGTTAAGTGACAATCCATAAATTTTAAATTCCGATCGGGGTAGAACGAACTTGTCAGTCTGCTGCTTGAGGTGGTTTTCCAAAACCGGGGGCAGTTTCGAAAAACCGTTGGTTTTCGCCTGCGATTTTCTGAAACCGCTTGGTGGTTTTCCAGGCGCTTTAAAAGCACAAAGGAGAGAAAGAGAGAGCTAGAGAATGAGAGAGAGGGAGGGCGGTTTCCGTCGTTCCTCCTCGTAGCCTGCGTCCCTCTGCGGCTGGTTTCGTTGCAACTGCCTCTGGCCACCTACGGCCTTTGTCGATGTTCTGTTGCGGTTGTCCTCTGGCCTGTGGCCACCCGCGACCCTTGCCACTGTTTTTACTGCATTTTTTTTCTTTACAGTCGATCTCTACCCTGTCTTGACTTAGGCAGGGTTTGCCTTCAGCCTTGTCTCGACTCATACAAAGTTCTCTACCATTTCTAAAAAAACACAGGAAGCTCTCCTCTTCTTTCCATTTTTTTTATAAACTAACACATACCTGTTTGTAGGATAAAAAACGAGGCCCTCATACCATATGTGGGATTTTTCGGTCGACTCCTTTTCGATTTTCTGCTTCTGCTGACCTCCGGTTCTTAATCTTGTTGCTTAGGTACGCTACAGCGGATGAACACAAAAGGTATGTGATTATGTTTGAGGTTTCCTCTCAGTGGGGTTTGCTTGAGAAATTCTATGTACTTTGGTGTATCTCTATGTACTTCTTGCTTACGCTGCTCTCTATTTATAGAGCAACGTGTGCTCCATTCCTTCCCGCATGTTCCCACTGGGCTTTCCTCTCATGGAGCCCCTTTATCTGGACTGTTACCGTTTTATTCGGAAACTGTTCGATGGTTTCGGCTTTTGTGGCCGTTATGACCATTCTTTCCGCATCCCGTCCACAGATAACGGTGATAGCCAATCCAATCGTTTCTGTGCTGGGATTGCCGAGAATGGCCATTTCATTACAGTAGCAACTTCACGTCAGCAGTAGTGAGAGCTTGGGAATGTTAAGCTTCTCACCTAAAAGTGATTGTGGTTTATACATTGATCAAAAAACCAATCATCGCCCACACGTCTAACACTGTTGGAGATATCATCTCAAACAAGAGCTATAATCGGTTATGCTATGAAACCTAGAAGGACAAGAACCAATGCAATAGCTTGCCATAAAAATAGACAGCCAGAGGGCATAAAGCATGATCAATTCTTGGATGCCATTCAAACTAGTTGGGAATTATGCTCTTTTACCCAATTAAGCCAATTTACGTAAAAGCTTATTAGCAGATGACCAAAAACTTATGAAATTTGGATATCAAGAAGCCACAAATACCACTCACATCAAAGGCAAGGACGATAGGATGTGAAAATCCTTCAAACCATTCTCATAGGGAGTAGTGGGAGGTAGTATCACATTGAAGACATGAAGAGAATGCATAACACAGAGATAAAGAATAGGATGAGCAATCTATAAAGATGTTAACTTGAGAAGAGAAAGAGGAACTTGAATTACTTTTATAGACTAGCGGTTAAACACCTGAATGGTAAAATGGTCTTCTCAATGGGTAGCAGTTGAAGTTTTGCCAATATTTTTGGTCTGCAAGCAGTAATATAAGATCCATCCTTTTTGATGGATTCAAACATGAGTTATAAGGGGGCAAAATGTTAACGCCAAAGACATGTCATTGAAGGCTCTACAAGGAACCCTAAGACACTCATGGGAACAAAATAATTGATAACAAGGGCAAGTAATAGGAGATCACACTCACGATGAGGCTATGAAAATAACAAGCCGTGGGCATCAAGGAAATTAAGGCAAGGAATGTGGCTGAGAATGGAAACTAATATAAGTCAAAGGACTGCTCTAGATCCACCTATGCAACTCTATATAAAGGAGGCAAATGGAGCAGACTGGGGCATCATGAGATTGATCACACTCAAAATTTTCAATTCTAGTCTTTCTTTCCTTAGTTTTTTCTCTTTCTTGGTTTCTTTTGAAGTTCAAGGTTGCCTTTCTACGTTGGTTCTCATAATAGTTCCTTCTTAATAAAAATGCTTTTTTAACTTCTGATTTCTATATTTTGACTGAGACCTACTTCCTTGAGACCTCACTCGTTCATTTTCTCCAAGCTTTCTAAGGAATCTACTAACATACTTGGCTAAGAAATAGCAGAGACCCATAAAATTGTCAAAGCCTTGTAAATAATCCCCCGAGAATGGAGGTTAATGTCCTTTCGGGTGCCCTACACCACCTACCAAAGTTCCATAAGTATAGATCATTCAAGTAGGCTCTGGTGCCAAGTTCGAGTGTGCTTGTCGATTCCGAGCACAACATAGCCACAAATTCAAAACACATCCACGGAGAGAGAGAGAGAGAGAGTCTTGAATAATATGCACATCTAAATAAAGAAGCCGAACTTTCAACAACTATCAGCGATGTTCCGCAATGTTGGTCACGCCATTTGAGGCGACATTTTCATTTAGAGAGAGAGAGAGACTTGAATAATATGCACATCTAAATAAAGAAGTCAAACTTTCAACAACTATCAGCGATGTCCGCAATGTTGGTCACGCCATTTGAGGCGACATTTTCATTTAGAGAGAGAGAGAGCTATTGTACATGAAGCCAAAAATCCAATACGCATCACCTATGCTGGTCGGGCCATGTCAGGCATCCTTTTCACTTGAAGATGCACTTACATGAACTCTGACAAACGACTTCTATTACCATGTCTATTGCCGCCTTGACCAAGAACTCCTGATTAGTAATATGACGTCAAAGAGATCTTCGGAGATAGACATTTGGCTGGTTTGGAACTGGTCCACTTGTCTGAATCGAAACCAAACCGGCCCCAAGACTGACAGTAAAGTGGAACTGACAAACTAGACTTGGAATCGTAATCGAACCGGTGACCCCGGTTTGGTTGTATGGTTGTTCCTTCCCTAGAAGGGAAATCAACAGTTCAAACAGTTGGTTTCATAGTTTTCCTATAAGATTTTTTAAAGATTTTTTTAAATTTTTTTGAACTCTTTTCTTTGGGTTTTTAATCAAACTGGAACTGTAACAGAACTGTTGGTTACAAACTATAACTTGGACCTAGTGGAACCCAGTTTGGTTATGGCTCATGGTTCCGGGCTAATCGAAACTGACCGTGTTGAACTGCTGTCTATTTGTAGAGATCTGTTGGACAGGAGAGAATCACCCATTTCCAAGCCAAATCCAAAAGGAGTCACGAAGCTTCACTACTATAATGTACCTATTAGTTGTGCCAGCAGTTTCACAATATCCTCTCCTTTCCCCTTTTAGAGATTTTGTTCCATTGTCCAAAAGAACGTCACAATCAATGACTCCCCTGCAAGTGATAATCCCATCGTCTCCATCAGTATGAAAAGCTCCCCTTAACTTATTGGTATTTGCTTGTTCTCCATTTCTCCTACATTTTCTCCTCCAAAATTGTTGCTGTGTGCCTCTTACCTACTTCTATGTTCGCAATCGGAGCTTTCACGTGCTGCTAAGCATCACAAATCCTTTTCATGGCATTCAAAACACCATTTCTTCGTCAAGGAAAAGTACATGTTCTACAAATATATGATCAGGAAGCATATAAAATCACAGAAAGCGGTTCGCAGAAGAAGAGAAGGAAGAACACATGATTTACCTGGTTCAATTACAAATTGATGCAAGATCTCCACTATGTTCATTGTAATTAGACATGGGCGGTTTGGAATGGGCCCTGTGGTTTCAACGGGAACCGAAGCGGCCAAGAAACTAGCTAGAACTGGAACTAGTCAAATTGGACCTATAACTAGGTTCCAGAAAAAAGAATCAGAATCAATGATAATAAACTGCCGGTTCTATATTTTTAAGTTTTCAAAAATTTTGACGATTTTCCCATGTTTCAGGCAATTTAGGACTCAGTGGGAATTAGTCTGGTTCAGTTCCTGGTTCTAAGAAAACCGGAACCGGCCATGTCTAGTCTATAATGAACCCAGACTTACTGTAATGACCTTGCGATCTCTATTGACCCTGTGCGTTACCCCTTTTCTATTTTCTCTCACAAAATATTAGAAAGAGATCACACAAACGGACAGTTCCCTTACTGCACAAGGTTTTTCTAGAGGTTTTTGCTGTCCCCTTCAGGTTGCGCCGGGAGCTTTTCGAATCGAGTCAATATCTATCACAAATTGAAGCCACATCAACAGTATACACAGCTTTCGCTCTTTTTACATGAAAATTTGTCGTCAACGACTCTTGGCATTAGGGAACAATAGTCTCTCTGTGATGATGAAGCCATCATTCATGCATGAGGATACATGCTCTCTCAGGTTATGCAAATCTAACAACACACATCTCTTCCAAACAGGAGACTGCATCAGAATCCATGTATTTTTAACCATGGATTCCGAGCTTCACCAACCCAATATGCACTATATATTCGAGAAAAGGAAAAGACAAAGCAAAAGCTCGAATTTGCAGAGTACAGCAACTTATGATGATAAATAGGGAAAAATGGAATATCTGATTGTGGATCATCAAGTGGATCAAAGAATATACCATTTTTCCGGATAAGAGGGTGCATCCAAAAACCAGCCAACCCCGAGAAAAGCACCCTTGTAAGTATGGACAAAAGCAGCCAAGGGATGATTTACAGGACTTGTTCCTTCTATTGCAAACTAGAAGGCAGACATGGCTTTTGATGGTTTGAGGTAAAAAACAATTAGGCGACCTCCTTAAAGGGCTTTAACCTAATTCCAAGGCACAAACAGAACGCAATCCATGTATGAGGGACAACAGAGGGCAGAAAATTGTAAAAGTAAAAGACACAAGCATCACTTTGCAGCTCTGGCTACCGAATAGACTGGTGATTGAGTGTTGATTCTCCCACAAATAAGCAGTGATCACTAACTGGATGTTTGTAAGGACCTATGTGCGAAAAGAGATTTGTGGCACACAACTGAAACTACAAGTCTTTATTCAAGCATGTCAAATGGAAGATGTGAAGCTTTTGTGTTTTTAGTCGAACGGGGTGGATTGTGAAGAGAATTTACACTTTAAATAGGCCCAAATGAAGCTGCAATTCTATGAAGGTCTTTGCTCAAGGCTTCCAAACTCTGAACATGTTGGTGATATTGATCCCAAGGGCTTGAATTCTCAATTCCAAGGTGGTCCTCTGATTTTATTTCTGTAAATAGTGTCTGGTTCTGTTTGGGAAGAGTTGCAGGCAATATGTATGGGGGTTGGAGATAATCGGTCCACTTAATGTCTTCCGGCCCGCTGTCGAGTTGGATTTGAGCTTCTCTTTCTGCAAACTCCGATGAACTGAGTCGGCAATCTGGCGGTCCCCATAGAGACATGCCACTATCGAATAGAGAACCACTTTTGTGGAACTCAATGCTGCTATTGCGGCTGCCGCTGTTACATGAATTGCCTGCTTCCGAGAACTGAACTCCAGTAATGCAGCTGCCTGAAGTACTCGTTGTTGGTGGCATGATCATGCCCGGCTTGCATGCCGGAGAATTCAGAATGACAAAGGAGGATATGGATTTTACATTACTTGATGGGTAGTTATAAGAAGCCTCAAAAGGCCTGCAGTTTTGATTGAACCAGGGAACTGTGCTCGAGTTATCAGAGAGGTCAACACAAGAGGCTTGGCATGTTTTGGAATTCGAATCATAACTCAGAGGATGCAAAGGGAAATAACCCATCAAGTCTGGAGCTTTTTTGCTGGCAGGGCTGCCCTCGACATTCATCACTTTCTCTATGAAATCTTTAAAGAGAGGGCTTGCTTCCATTGAATTGCTGCTGAAGATCCTGCTAGTGTTGGCCTTAGAGGCTAGTCTTTCAAGTGTATCACCATCTTCCACCAAGTTTAAATCAGGATTTTCCTCGATCTTCACCATGTTGGTTGCAGAGCTGAGCTTCATCCCACTCTGTGCTGAAGCTTTTTCATTGTGAATCTGAGGCTTGTCTCCACCAATCTCAACCTCAGAAATCGGTTTATGCGTGTTGTGGTCTATGCCTCGCTGCCTCAATTTCTTCCTAATGCAAGAATTCCACAGATTCTTTATCTCATTGTCAGTTCTCCCAGGCAGTTGTGCAGCAATTTGAGACCATCTGCGATCCATTACAAATTTCAACAAGGTTAAACTAGTTGAATCATCACAAAGAGACTGAAAAAATGAAGCGGAAAGCAGATTTTGACCGGTTCCCTAGCACGGCATGAAGTTCAATGATCAAATTTTCCTCTTGCGCTGAAAATGTGCCCCTTTTGAGATCTGGCCTCAAGTAATTGATCCATCTCAACCGGCAACTCTTGCCACACCTCTGCAGACCTGCATTTTTTTCTCAGAGAAGAATAAAGTCATAACCCCACATACAGGAAAAAATTCCAAAGGAATTTAGAATTTAAAAACATCAAAATTCATATCCAATGACACCTTCAACCAACCAGAGACACCCACCGGCTTGCTTAGGCACTGTGCTCCAGCAGCCATGTCCATACTTGGTGATGTATCTCACAAGCTTCTCATCTTCCTCCGGAGACCACAATCCCTTCCTCAGTTTCTGCTTATAGCAGCATGAGTGGCGTCCCATAATTCTAACCTTTCGTGGGGAGTGAATCTTTCAGCAAAATCAGTGTCTGAATTGCTGCTAAAGATGGGACGATCTTGATCACGTTTATGAAGGAAATTAAGGTTTAATATGCATTTGAGAGGGAAATGATGGGCTGAGGGACTGAGCGCATAGATTGTTGAGGAACTCCCTTCAAGGGGTCGCAGTCAAGAGGGTGATTGTAGTTTGTGGTTTTCCGAAGGGGAAAAGGAGGGTTACGAACCAAACATCTCATCTAGCTACGTAAGCAGGTCCACTGAATAAATGGCGGGGCAGGTTGTCATGATCTGTTATTTGGCCTCCGAAAGGAAAAAGAATATCAATTTGGGAGCCTGGCCCTCCCTTACATTTTGAATAATCATGCTTCTGAAACAACAGAAAAGAAGGAAATACTGACAATAGTTCCATTAGATTTATAAGCAAGGAAAACATGCTATTCCTTTAAATTGGTCTTCAGCTTATATATGGACACCAAATATTTGACAGCCATCAACCAACGTTCCACGTGAAAACAGGAAGATGGCGTGCAGTATAGAAATTAATCGCAGATGGTAAAAGTAATATAGGAGATGTGTGTGTATGTGTGAGAGGGAGACAGAGCGAGAGTCGACGAAATGCAAAACCAAAACTCTTCTACCATAAACTAATACAAGCTTGCCAATTCATTGGGGTATAGCTAGTAACAGACTCATGAATCATGAGACCGTTCTGGTAGACATGTTCGGCATACGATTTTAAATGGTCGGTTTCGGTTTATCTTAAACCAGACCAGGAGCCGTAACCATCAGTTATGGAGTGGTTTTGAGTTCAATTTTATAACCTGTTTGAGAACCGGTTCAAAAAAATTGTTTTTGAAAGATGCAACCTAGGGGAGTCAAACTCTCCACCCACCTCAACACTAAGATGCTTCTTAATGTTAAGCTACTAATCAATTTGTGTTACTAAATATTAAAATATATATAACTTATTTAGAAACGATTTGAAAATTGTCGATTTTGGTTTCGGGGCGGGTTTGACCCATTCTGATTATCCCAATTTCATAATCAGTTTGGTCCTGAACCTACCATATCCAGTAGTGAAAACCACAAACTTCTAAAATAAAATTCTGGAAGAAAGGTAAAAAGATATTGAAATCTCTCCACTATCCTCAATCAATTTTTTGATTAGAATGGTACAGTTGACAGAGCCCATGCTCCACAATGATAAAAATACTTTTTAAATTAAAAAAAGAACAAACATAAAGAAGGATCATACTAAAATCAATGTTATAAAAAGTATATCGGAACCCATATCATATTGGGATATGATATGTCATAAGCGCACCGTATTGTACGATACAATGTAATTTTTATTTTTTTATTTGATGATTTAAAAATCAACTATTAATAAATTATGTTTCAAAAAAATTGAAATTAATGAATATAAGATATCTAATTTTAACACAATCAACATTAAATAAAATTGAATCCAAAAGCTTGATTCAAATCAACAATCTTAAGAAAAATAGAAATAATCTATAAGAGAGAACAAATTTGTAACCATCATCTACTTAAATATGAAAATTACAACAATTAGTCATTGATTTTTTATACAAAACATGGATCATAATCAATAAAAGTATTATAATCATTATAGTCATGATCACCAGCATCATTATCATCGTCACCATCATCTTCCTCTTTATCCTCTGCAACTGAATCCTCCAATCCAACAACTTTCACATCATCTCAAATTTTTACTTTTGCTTCTATCTTCCTCCAGTTTTCATCATCGAAATTGATAGGAGGTTCCTCCTCTTCAACCCAATGATCAAAAATATCAATATTCTCTCTTTTGTAACCTTCAATACTTGCTCAATTTCATACTTTACTTTTTCGAGCACTCGAAGATAAGTAATAGTATCATTTTTAGTTCCTACAAGATGGTGCTTTATACGAGAAATACCTTCGTACCTAACTTCATTGTAAAAAATACATTGTTCACTAGCTTATTACTTTCGTATATTGGAGTGCAATACTTTCATGTTGTATCAGATAGATCGGAAGCCATTAAATAGAGAGGAGATAAACAATAAGAAGAAAGAAGCTATTGAAAGGTTAAGAATCATGAAATCTATCAAACCCAAAAAAATTTAAGTGAAAAATCGGGTAGAATAGTAAGAAAGGGTTTATGTCACGCATTTGACAAAAACCTTAAAAATAGAGAAAAATTGAGTGAAAAACTCGATAATTTTAAGATTTCTTGACAAAATCAACAAAAGCAATGCTTGAGAAATGGTTTGAGAACAAAGGATTGGAGTGAAATATGACATCATACGATACATGCTATAGTAAAAAAATAAATTTTACAAACTCGATTCTCGAGTTTTATACTCACAAAAATCAACATTGACTCATACAATATAGCATGTATTGTACGATAAATCGCATAATGCGATAAATGTGGTTATATCATGTCATATTCTTATATGATACACGATAAAACTCAAAAACCGAGAAATGAGTTTTATACCCATAAAAATAAAATACATGACATCGTACGATACATGCTATAGTAAAAAAAATAGACACATATACAATACATGACATCGAGAACCGAGTTTTATACCCATAAAAATCAACATCGACTGATACAATATAGCATGTATCGTACGATAAATCGCACAATGTGATATATGTGTCTATATCATGTCATATTCTTATACTATACATGATAAAATCGTATCGTATGATATAATATAGACACATATATCAACATCGACTGATACAATATAGCATGTATCGTACGATAAATCGCACAATGTGATATATGTGTCTATATCATGTCATATTCTTATACTATACATGATAAAATCATATGATACGATATGATTTTAATAATATTGACTAAAATAGTCAGGCCACTTTAACGAGTAAACTTGAATATATGGCCTTGATTTCATATATAGAAGAATTCAAAACCTTTCTGCTGCCAGCTTATGTAGGGCCCCTTCCCTTAACAGGCGACCCTAACCTTATGGAAATCATCAAATTTAGGCCAAAGAACAATTCACGACTTAGTGTGTGTTATAGAGAGGAACTTCGCAAAGCCTTTTGTTTAAGAATTCTGTGTTGTCTGCCAAAGCGCAAAACTTTCAGCAATCCACGAGAATTCCAGAAGAATCGATCAGAGAGAAGACATTTTGTAATGCATATCGTATCTGAAATCATCTACGTGAAGCATCACATCTTTTGAGACAGAAACCTGTAAAATAAGGACTGCAATTATCTCCCGCTGCATCTTTTCTAAGCTTTACAGTATTGAGTTTCCACTGTTTTCTGAAAGCGAACAATCGAGGGGAACGGAAACCTACAAAGCCAAACAAAATTTGCGTCAAGTCCAATTTTATGTCAAGGTGACACTTCATATACTAGCAAGATACACAAACAATATATATATATATATATATATATACTAATATTTTAAGGTGATAGATGATTTAAATTTGAATCTATAAAATAAAAAATATATGAGAGTGGCAAATCTATTTTTTTTGTGGGTGAATATATGGAGAGATTGATATATATATTAATACTCTTATGTACTAAAAATTCAAACAAATCTCAATCGGATATCTTTAGTGATAGATGATTGAGATTTATATCTATAAAGTAAAAAGTATATGTGTACCTTTTGCAAGTACACCTTTTTGACATGGATACTTTTGCTTTCCAAATTTAAAATTTCATTCATCCATCACATTTGTTTTACTAACACCTAAATATGTTAGCATATACCAGTTTCTCTATATATATATACATACATACCAATATATATATATATATATATAAAGAGAGAGAGTGGCATATCTAATTTTTTTAGGTGGGACTGACTGCCTATTTAGCCATTATAGTGGGGCAAACTATGTATAGTAGCTATGTATTTGATCATGTTCGGTAACATTTTCGATGATTTTCAGAATTTCAAGTGGGATGGCTGTCTCGCCTTGCCTGAAACACACACACTCTCTCTATACATATACATATATACATATATATATATATATATATATATATATATATATATATATATATATATATATATATATATATATATATAAAGAGAGAGAGAAAGATAACCTAGTATATGTTGGTACACTTACACGTTAACATATCTAAATAAATTTTAATAATTTTTTGAGTGATCAATGATTAAAATTTAAATTAAAAATATCAACACCGAAAACCTTTGATGATTGAGATTTGCTTGAATATCCTAACACGTAACTGTCTTAAAACATATCTCTCTCTCTATATATATATATATATATATATCAATTGAATGTCATCATTATATAAATATATAGTGAATGGAAAAGCCATGCTTTTAAAAAATTACGGGGCATGCAATCTCATGCCCAAAACCTTGGGACGAGTTCCTGAATTGCGCATGAGTTTGGGTCTGAACTTTTTCGCCTAACGCGAGGTGCTTTTTTTCTTGATATGCAAGTCTAATTTTATTAGTCAAAATGCTAAGGACTATTAAACTTTAAACTCTTATACAGTCCATATTTACACTTTGATGTATATGTGCAAATAACCAATTATAAGACTATTTTTTCCACGCTCCATCTTCTTGCTTTTAGTATAATGGTTATAATTGACTGTTCTTCTCTCTCTCTCTCTCTCTCTCTCTCTCTCTCTCTCTCTATATATATATATATATATATATATATATATAGAGAGAGAGAGAGAGAGAGAGAGAGAGAGAGAGTCATAATCATGGAATTTAATATCGTAGCTTAAACCAGCACTTGATTTCTTTACTTAAAGAAGTCTTTGCATTGAAAGTGTATTAATTAATGGTACAGCATAACTTGCTTATATGACGTTTCGGTGAGATATGAACTTCCCATATATGACTTATGTAGTTTCAGATTAAGCAAAAATATTAAAGAAAGAGGTTCCAGAATGTCTTGTATATGACTAAAGTGGGCCCTAAGAACTTCTCTATGCACACAGACTTGACAGCATCCATAAATTTAGCTTCCACGGTTGGTATGAAGATTTCGACAAAGCAAGAGGTATGATTTGGTCACATCAAGGGCTGTGGTTTGATCCAAGACATTGGATGCTCAACGATACATATTGATGGTTTTAACCAATTAATTTGTGAGAATGAGTTCTACTGATTTTCTTAAATCAATTGAAATGGCTTCTTATAAATTGCATAATTGATAGAGGTCTATCAAAAGCAAAATGTATAAAAAAGTTATATTGATGTTTGTATAAATTTTTTTGTCACGTATATACTTGTGGACCGTTTTTCTAGACATTGCCAATTTGGAACCTGGCCCGGGTGTAACCAAACCAAGGCACAAACTGAGTGGAACCGAAACAGGAACTTAGGATTGCTCGGTTTCATTCCAATTCCACCGTTCATGGAAATGGAACCAAGTTGGAACCAAAATCAAAAGTTCCAAACTGTTGGTTCTACAAAAATTTTAATATTTTGAGTTAAGGGTCAAAGAAAGCTATGATAAGAAGGTATGAGAAGTTAGACAATGAAAATGTAAAGACCAAAAAATGTTGGAAGAAAATAATAAAAAATGATTTAGCCTAATTAAATATTAGTATGGTAAATGATAAGATTTATGGAAACAAAGAATTCATGTAGCTGATCCATCTAATTTGAGAAAAGGTTTAGATGTTGTTAAACTTAAACCAGAACCAGAACCAAAACCAAAACCGAAATTGGCAAAATCCAAGTTCTGTTCTTGTTCCCGATGTCAAGAAATACTGAACCAGTACTTTGGAACCACCGATAAACTGGAACTGATCATTTGTAGCTCCACTAGCCCTTCAAAAACATTGGACACAAGAGCCATGGCTCTCCTAGGGATTGTCTCCAAACAATGTTGAAGTTAAAGGCTGTGATTTCTTGTTTCTTTTTTATTTTTTTTTCATTTCGGGAGTATCGAACTCACGTCCTTCTTCTTGTGAGTCGAGTCCCCAGCCCTATGAGCTGTGCAAAGGTTACCAATTCGATGCTGGAGGTGTTAGCTAGCTGTCATCTGTCCTCATCCGCGATTTGAAATGAATATCAAAAGGGCTTCCATCGCTGAGACGAGATGATTCCCAGATGCGGAGTCAATGACGATAACAAAAGAAGGCCAGTAGAAATTGCCAACCACCATTTTGTTCCCAAAAACAACCTTTCGTCGTCATCGCAAAGCGGCAGAGCGTGCTCGCTTTGGTGTTAACTGGAGATAAAATTTATGAAAATTTACTTTCCAATTGTCACAAAGGGACTTGCGTGTTTTAGTTTCATATATATATATATATATATATATATATATATATATATATATATATGAAGAGAGAATAGTTCATGCACACTTCTTAAATATCTTAACAGTTAGATCTCTAAATTTTAGATATTTAATGCATTTGAGAATAGTTCATACTTCTTAAATATGAATCATACATCGCTTTTAAAGAAATGGTTGAGATTAGTTAGGTCTTTATATAGAGATCATAGTTCATGAATACTCATTTATGCTTCGATTAACTTAAAGATCATCACCAGAATAATAACGATGAGATTTGAATTTAAAAAGTATTTTATGTACATTAAATGTGAAGTACGACAAATAAAACGACACTTCTCATTTTACATTTAAATCTCTACAGTTGATCACATTGATCAAACACTGAAGATCTTTAAGTGAATTTCAATAAATGAGTGTGTGCATGTACAACTCTCTCTTTATATATATATATATATATATGTATATATATATATATATATATATATGGGTATAAAGTAGAGCAAGAAAGTCATGATTAGAAGCACCCAGAGGCGTTATCTCGACTAATAGGTAGAGCAAGAAAGTCATGATTAGAAGCACCCAGAGGCGTTATCTCGACTAATAGGGCGTGTATTGACGCCTGTGTTTTTGGTGAGGAGTTTGACTCAGGCGAGTGCATGGAATGGAGTGTGTGTTAGGCTAGTGGAATCCAATGGATTCAACTACGTTTTTTCCACAAGGTTCAGAGATGAATGGTGCCCAATACTTCCGGCCCTAGTAGTGGTGGAAAAAAGCAAGAAAATGAAGTGTTTTTAGTCCCAAAAATGTATTTTCAGCTAGTGGCTAGATCCCTCTCTCTCTCTCTCTCTCTCGTGCAATGGGGGAACAGATCGAGATAAACTCCTTGAATATGGAGCTCATCATCTTCAACTTGTACGTAAACCTCCTAACTAAGTTAGCTCTCTCTCTCTCTCTCTTATATATCCATATCTATATCTATATATCATTATATATATGTGTGTGTGTGTGTGCACTATGGACCCGGTCCACTAAAAGTTTGAAAAGTTAACAAAAAATTGTATACCCTATAGTCGAATATATGGGCTATACCATACAGTTGGCTAGACATGTACAGTTCCGGTTCGCTCGGAACCTACAACCGTGGGTTTTGTGCCGGTTTTTGTTTGAATCCGAAACCGCCCAGAACCATTAATTTTATTAAAATCAATATTTAATAAATTTTAAGAAAATATCGAAACCATCGGTTTGGAACCGTTGGTTCTGGTTACAATTGTGGAAAAGGTGAAACTGAAACCGAACCAAGTGAGTCCCAGTTCCAGTTTCACCGGTTCCGAGTCCAACTAGTTCTTGGCCATTCCGGTTCTGGTTGGCCACAAGTTCACCCACCTCAAAAGTTTCATACCCGAGTTTTGACTTTTGAAAATTGTGGACATATGATGAGCTATTCGCCCAACCATAAGAAGTTCTCTAGATCTGCCACTAGTAATAGTCGTATGCTTCAATCCCTTGAAAGGTTAGACTCTTGTGTGTGCGTGCGCGTATGTGTCTCTCTGTGTCTGCGTGAGAGAGAGATGCAATGTGTTGGGAAGGATAGACTGTTGGTTATTTAAGTCTAAGTAACTTTATGAGTTAGAAAAGATAGATCAATCAACAACTATAATTTTTACAAATTTGATTTTCTTAACACAAAAAATTATATTAATAGTCGATTTTAAAGTTTTTGAGGGATTGTCATCTTTGAAATGACACTATGTTGGTTTTCTTTTCTTCTACAGTGCGCTCGGATATATATATATATATATATATATATATATAGAGAGAGAGAGAGAGAGAGAGAGAGAGAGAGAGAGAAGATTCTCAACTTCCACTGCTTTTGCAACGTATCGATTCAGAAACAAATACGGTTCTGAATTTTTCAACGATTATGATGATAATAATTCACTAAAGGAGCAGACAACAAAGACATTGGCACTGGCACATCGATCACTGACTATGTTAATCGGAAACAGAAACTGACATGTACGTTTCTCAACTTGACCTCAGATTCGATCTTACAGTTTCCAACGCAATTGTTTGTCTCGACTATTTTGGACAACGATTTCTTGCTGCTTGGATCCACGACAAATTTGGATCCGGTCCTCACCCGTTTATTTTCTTGTTTACCCATAAATAAATAAATAAATATATATATATATATATATAATAAGAATATTTTGGTTGCATAGGTCTTCAAAAGCATCGGTCACACCATATATCGATCACATGCAAGAGCAGTATTATAGCTTAAAATGAGGTCCCTAGATATAGCTTTTCCGTTCCAAATAATGCCCGAATTTTGTCCAATATGAACTAATAAAATAATAAGCGTCACATGATACAACAAGGACGGATAAATACACAAAAAGCTGTGTTGAAATGCCCGAATACAGCTGTAAGGTGTGTACACGTGTGTAATATACAAATATGCAAATTCCATTTTGGTGATGCGTGTAGTGTTTTATTTTTCGTATAGAAATAGCTCATATTTGATATAAAACTTAGCTTATATATACATGCATATATGTATATATACATAAGCACAAATCTATACACACACAAACATATATATATATATATATATATATATGTGTGTGTGTGTGTGTGTGTGTGTGTGTGTGTGTTATATGTACATACACACAAGCACACACATGACGAGAAAAAATAGCATTTTAGATATGACTATTTGCTAGCAGATTTGCATGGTAGATTGGACTAGATGGATACATTGTTTTTCAAGCAAACACAGCAATGCAAGGAGGAGAAAACAAAGAAGATGGCTAATAAAAAAAAAACACGAATTCATGCCGAACAATACTAAGATGTTGCTTTACCAGAATCTCATAATTAATGGTGGTTTTATTGGATCAAAATTTATGGTTTCCCTTATTGTTGATGTTCAAATTAACAGATGAAATTCTTGATATACATTCATATTAGAAGTTCCACCAGTCAATCAATTTGGAGCTATGGGTTATATATATATATATATATATATATATATATATATATATATATATATATATATATATATATATATATATATATATATATATATATATATATATATATATATATATATATATATATATATATGTGTGTGTGTGTGTGTGTGTGTGTGCGTCTCTGCACGTGTGTGTGTGATATAATTTGACTTGAAGAATTCCTAAAGTATAAGAATAGTCTATTCTTGGTTTAAAAATGAAAAGATGAACCAAGATATATAAAGAATGAGAGGGCCTCTTTTTAAATATTTCAATTTGAGGGTACAGTTGATGGGAAGCGTCGTCTTCATACTCTGAGTTGTTTTTTCGTTTTGAAGGGGAGAAGAGTTTGCGTGAACACCAACATCCAGGCTTCTAAAAGAGTATCTCTCAATTTTCATTCATTTCTATTTTCAAATCTATCCAACTTTGGAAAAGGAGACAAGACGGACTCTTTAAAGATTGGGCTATTAATCAAAGCCCTTTTCTGTTTGTCGCTTCTCATAGTCTCTTCTTCTTCTTCTTTCTGATAGGCAAGTCAGCTCGGGTCAGGTGGGAGGTAGAAAATGAACTGAGCTGTTAGCTAGCAGCTTGTTCATATTCCGGTTCGTGACCGTAACTGAGCTCAGCATGAACAATGCAGGTTCCGCTCAGCTCAGTTTGTAAAACTTTCAAGAAAAGTTGTTCTTCCTCTTGTATACAAAACATCTTGCAACAAAAAATTCCCAAACTTGGAGGCTTGTTTTTTTCTTTATACTGCTTGATTCTTCACTCTGTTACTGTCAATCGTTTAACTAGAAGTTAAATACATGCTATTTTAAAAAATTCCATCATATTGTTCTGAATATGAGTTAAAGTGAACATAAAACGCAATTTCAAGCATGCCCAGCCATGAGCTCAAACGATCACACAGGACTTCAAATATCTTCAAGCTTGACTTCTTGTTGTTTCAACTAGGCTTATCTTTTTATGATTAAAAAGCAGCTCGCAAACATTTTCGGATGCAAATCGTGACAACTATCGTAGATTAATGCGACCATAAGGCCTTATACATAACGATCATGCACGATCATGCAATAAGAAAAAGGGCCCCTTTCTGTATTGCTTGAATCATTTTCGATTTAAATAAAACAGTTTTAAAAAATATATCAGTTTCTATTTACAAAATAAATCAAGAAAAAGTAGAGTACCGTTTGTCCTGACTCTAATGGATATCGAATATAAGGATAAAACTAAAAGAAGGGAATACAAAGATTTATAGAAAAAAATAGACAAGGTTGTATGAGATTTCTCTCTCTCGTTATCAAGTCCACGACGCTTGCTCCCGCTGCACAAAGAAATCTACAAATTGTTCACAAATATCACAAGCAAGTCGTGTTGGGAAGAAGCTACAATAACAACAACAATAACAACTAAGCCTTTTCCCATACTAGACGGGGTCGACTACATGGATTCTTTGTTTCCACAAAGCCCTATCATGTGCCATGTTAGCAGGTAACTCACAATAAGCTAGATCATTTTTTATTATTTCTTTCCAACACTTGTGACCATTCTCTGCCTCTTTTAATACTTTTCAGATTTGATTTTTCATACCTTCTTACAAGTTCTGTTTTTGATCTTCTTTCTATATATCCAAACCATCTTAAACGATATTCTCTCATTTTATCCTCTATTGGTGTCACTCCTAATTTGTTTCTAATAACTTCATTATATATACGGTCTTTTCTTGTATGACCACTCATCCATCTCAACATCTTCATTTCTGTCACAGATATTTTTTGTACATGTTGATGATTAACTGCCCAACACTCAGAATCATAAAACATGATAGGTCTAATTTCTGCTCTATAATATTTACCTTTTAACTTTAATGGTATCTTCTTATCACAAAGGATACCTGATGCTCCTCTCCATTTTAACCAACCACCATTAATTCTATACATAACATCTTCATTAATTTTTCCATGGCTCTAAAAAATTGGCCCTAGGTATTTAAAACTTTCCTTTTGGGGGATGCAATGTGTGCCAATTTTAATTTCTATGTCCTCTCAAGTAACCAAATAATCAAACTTGCATTCCATATACTCTGTCTTTGTTCTACTAAGTCGGAGACCTTTACTTTCTAATGTTTCTCTCCATAGTTCCAATTTTCTATTAACTTTTTCCTTAGACTCCTCAACTAACACAATGTCATCTGCAAACAACATACACCTAGGTACTTCATCTTCAATATGTTTTGTTAACTCATCAATCACCATTATAAATAAGTATGGACTTAAAGTTGATCCTTGATGTAACCCAATATTAACTTCAAAGAAGTCTGTTATTCCTTCATGAGTCTTCACACATGTTTTTGTACCATCGTATATGTCTTATAAGGATAATGTATAACAACGAGATACCTTTTTTCCAAGGTTTTTTCTCCAAAAAACCTCTCTCGGTACTCTATTGTAAGCTTTTTCTAGATCAATAAATATCATGCAAAGGTCTTTCTTTTTTACTCTAAAATGTTCCATAAGACGTCTTAAAAGGTGAATCACTTCAAGAGTAGATCTGCTTGGAATGAATTCAAATTGGTTCTTTGTTGTACTTGATACTTGTTTTAACCTATGCTCGATAATTCTTTCTCACAATTTAATAGTATGGCTCATTAACTTGATACCCCAATAATTTGCACAATTCTTAGTGTCTCCCTTGTTCTTATATATGAGTATAAGTGTACTCACTCTCCATTCCTCGGGCATCTTTTGGTTTCTCCATATTTCATTAAATAGTCTTGTGAGCAAGTAATTCCTATTTCTCTTAGTATTTTCTAAACTTATATAGGAATATTGTTTGGTCCTACCGATTTACCACCCTTCATATGTTTAAGAGCCTCTTTGACTTCATTATATGTCGGTAGAAATTGTGGTTTATATACTGCAACATAAAGGATTCTTAATTAATGCTGTTCATTTGGCCTAATGCGGTTCATTTTCTCCTCCGTGAAAGAAAAATCATGGTTTTTCGAATATTCCATGCAAAATACCAATAAATTAAAATGATGACAACGTAGCCAAGGATGTGAACTTGCATTAAAGTTTTGATTCACCTTAAAGATATTTCACTGTTCAATTTGACCTGTAGTGTTCATTTGCTACTCCTCTCTATAAATTCATTCGACCTCCATAAATGTGATTACGATATGAGAAGAAGAAGAAGTCATTCGTTTGCGTAGCAGCAGACTTTGGCTGAGTGAATCCATATTCAGTGTTTGATTCACTTGACAAAGGGATTCCATCTCTTGCGTTAATCTCTTTACGGCGGGGTCACATTTTCCTTTCTCATAAGCTTTATATTGCAGTCACAGATTCAACTGTGGGTAATAATTCATTTCAGTTTTTTTCTTTGATTATTTGGGTAAGGAGAAGACAGGCCCAGCGAACTACCTTTCGTTCTGATCGTGACAAAAGAAGAGAACGAATTCGGATTGGGCACCAGACCTACAAAAAAGCTTGGTTGCTTACCAACTCAGTCTTCATGTATTAAAGAGAGCCTTTCCCACCGGTAAAAAGTGGTGGATGGCTACCACTTCAGCCATTCCTATCTCGAGCCCGAGGCATTGCCCTCCGATTATTCCTCCTCTCTCCAGTGGTGATCTGCGGGGGAAGAAGTATGCTTTTCACCACTGGCTAGATAGTCGTCTAAGGCCACGTTAGTTTTCCTCTTTGAATCATCTCCTCCACACCTTGAAAATTATGATTTTGATATGAGAACCCAAATTCAGAAGGCCCCATTCTCCCTACGTCAAGCTTCTGCAATAGTTGTCCTAAATTCAAAATATTAATTTTTATTTTAAGGCACAAACAGAACATTTCAAATAAATCGATCACATCCATCAAGCGTATCAAGATTGTGCCATTTCTCTTAACATGCACTTGGGAGGAGTCTTTAAAAATCTTGTAATAAATTGATTTATCAAACTATACAAATAAATTCTCTTTCCTCATATATGATTACTTGGTAGTCAAGGTATCATTGGCTCACATCTTCAATATCATCTTCTTGCTCACAAAAAGCATAGTACTTCACTTTTGATTTCTATTTAACATTATTTTTACATTCCCGAAAAACAAAATATAAGTATTTATAAGAAAGTATAACATTCAGCATTTGATTTATCATACCTTCCTTAATTTAGCCTCTAATATCTTCCTCTACTTATTACACATCTTTTTCCTTAATTAAAGCCTTGGTTTCTTTTCCTTTTATTTGTAAATTAAATGCGGACTCTTCCACTTTTACCAAGACCTCTTACACGTTCTCGGCCTCTTTGAATGGAAAAACATTTTACTTCTTTCAAAGAATTATTTTTTTTGCAATTTGGGTTTAGGAGAACACCCACTTGAAAGCACATCTTCTATCACTACCTAGTTCCGTAAGCCATGTCTGCTTTCACCTTTGGATGGGTCTAGACAATGGATTCCCAATCCAGGTGGCTGCATGAATGCATGTTGGATGTTTGATCTACGTGAGAAAAGGATTTCATCTCTTGTGAAGGGATCAGTTTCCAGGGCAATGGCGCATTTCCTTCCCCTCGGGAACAAAATCATTCCTGAAATGGATTCTCTTGCAAACTGTTGAATCCTTGCCGTGCTCTGAATGTGAATTCATTCAAGAATCCAGCTCGTGCACAAGTCAATGTTTGATGGTCCAATAATTGGTACTAGCTTAATTAACTTAGAGCTTCATAATTGCGAATCAATGGCGAAAATGGCACCATTAATCGACTTTAGTAGATAGGGACAGGACGATCGAAAACAGCTGGCACGAGATTTAGAGAATTCGTTATTTTATGTTTGAATTACATGGGAAATGATTACTCATGAGAATCCATATTCCTGAATTTAAACAGGATTTTAGAGCCCGCAACTGTGCCGAAAATGGAGCTCCTTTTTGTGATATGCTGTAACTCCTTATTTTCATACCTAAACTAAATACCACAAAGTAAGTAATAACCCCATTAATTGACATTTTTTTTATTCTGACGGAAAAAAAGGATTAGCAAGGTTCAGATCCTACCAGCTTCCCCCTTATTAAGCTTTTAAGCAAGCATTTCCCCACTTGTCGAATTTAGTCGCATTATTAGAGAATTCATCAAAGATTCCTCTAACCTGTATTAGAAAAGTTATTATCTCTTAATCCACCCTTTTTCTTCGAAGACTTTTCCATGTTCATGCACCAAACATAAGTGGGTGACCGAAAGTTGGGCCTCTAAGAACCAATGGACATAAAAGTCTTGGGCATAATCAAGGGACCATTGTCAATTATATGAGACCGTTCTAGGCAATAAGAAGTGTCTTACATGGTTCCATAAAGCAAAGTTTAAGTTGTCTATTTGGAAGTCGTACTCTGTGCATTAAATGTTTTTAGGGTAGCCACAACGCTTTATAGTGCTTATTTGACATGTATCAGCCCCACATATATGGGTTGGATGTGACATTATTTGTCTAACATTTGGGTCTTTAGAACTAAAGTTTAAGGGTCACATGGTTTGTATAAGTACATATATATTCATAACACAACATTTCCTGTTTAATTTGGGATGTCTTGCGATCACACGAGCATTGTTAGGACCGGTTCGAACCTTTTAACAAGAAGTACTTGGATAATTTACCGAGTAATACATAGGATTCTTTTTAAGCAACACAATTAATGTAAATAATTAAGTTATTTTATGTAAAGTATTTAATTTAAGTAATAGATGGAAAAGCTAAATCAGTTGTTCAATCATTCTGCCGATTCTATCCAAATTATCCACTAATTACACCACAAGTTTTGAGCTTGCTTATGGTCTACTTTCTTTATTTTTTCCTTTTTTTACTTATTTTTATTTTGAAGAAAAATAAAAGCCAGGTCATGATTTAGGATTATGTTTAGGAGGAGTCACCCAGTGGTGGATCTAGAAAATTGGTTTGGGGCACGATAAAAAGCCTGTTATATAATCGCCTGCCTTGCAAAAGTAGATATTTTTTGGTTGAGGCAAAAACTCAAAGAGCCTCGGTCTAATGCCGTGGGCTATTCTTATAGCCAACAAGCTTTGCATTGTTAGTCTTCAAAAAATGTGGCTGAGGGAGATGCCTCACCTCACCTTATTGTAGATCTGCCACTGGGGGTGGGTCACCAGTGCAGACAGGGGTGGCTGAACAAAGATGCCCAAGGCCCCGCAGCTCAACTAGGTGCAGGGGCATGGGTTTGTCTGTAGCGTTATGGAGACGGGGCCTTATAAGACAAAGTGGTTGTTCAACGTGGCCGGGGTTCACTTTAGAGCATGTAGGCCCGTTAATTTTGGAAAATATTATCCACCATTAAGTATATATTTTCTTAAGAGGTGGTTTCTAAACAAATATCGTGAACCTTAACTCATATGGAGCAATTTAAAGTTGTTAAAAGCGAAAATGTGAGTTCGGATATTACGAATTCGAGGAACTAAATTTCCCATTACTAATCTGATTACAGTGTTGAATTCTTGGAATTTGGTGTTATCCTCTCACTTCTGACTTTGAGATGGCTCCGAATCCATTTACCTAATGTTTTCGATTAAGTTCGATTTCATGAGCTAGTACTTCAACTGAATCGGATCTCTTCACAGTCATACAGTCCTATTGATCCACATAGTCCAGTTGATAATGAACAAGATCCAATGAACAGGTTCTTTCGGATTATTATTTCAGGTTGCGTCCTAATTACCTATCGAATCTGAACTCCATTTGGATGATTTGCATGTGAAACAGAACGTCCCAATTAGGTAGGTATTCGTGTTAGATTGCATCTTGTTGTGTTACTCAAACTCAAATATGGAGATCCATATCAAACGAGAAACAAGCCAAGAAAACCGAACAGGGTTTGTTCATGGCTTGTTTGGCACCAACTTTTATCTACAATTTTCTTGTAATGTTTAAATATTTGTTAGTTACCCATCCGATTCATTGGAATTTCGTGTTTTTCTGGAATACGTGTACAAACATTGTATATATTACAACAGACAGGCAAATATTGACGGGGCTTAGTGGAATATGCATGCATTCTTCATGTTAAGATAATATTCAACATCAACAACCAAGCCTTTTCTCATACTATGTAGGGTTGGCTACATAGATTTTTTGTTTTCATAGATCTCGATCCTGTGCCATGCTAACAGTTAATTGAAAAATATAGATCATTCTTTATTATTTTCTTTCAAAACTTTCATGATCTTGTCTCTTTAACATTTTCACCATTAAGTTTCTCACACCTTACCAAAGATGTGTTTAACTTAAGAAAACAACTTTTGATGTTCAAATAATTAAACCACAAATCAAGCACAAAAATACTCATCAATAGTCAAACACAAGCCACACTACAACCACCTTGTTTCAATTACCAGTCCTAATTGCATTAAGATCCCACCCAAATTCAACCCATTCATATATATATATACACATAATACATGTTATATATATACACATAATACACATAATACATGTTATATATATACACATAATACATGTTATATATATAGAGAGAGAGAGAGGGAGAGGGAGAAATAGTGATATATGCTCAATCCTATCTATGCTCAAATCTACTCAAAACACTTTCACCATCCAATGGACATAATCAATGGTAGATATTTAAATTTAAAAAGCAAATTATATTCTTGTACTCTCCATACTTTTCATTTAATGTAAAATAGTACAATACATTTTTATAATTCAAATCTCCATTGTTGATCGTACTGATAAGATATTGAAATATTTGAGTGGATTTAAACAAAGATAACATTGATCATGTATCACTACCCCCTCTTCCTCTCTCTGTACAACAACAACAACAACAACTAAGCCTTTTGCCATACTAGACGGGGTCGACTACATGGATTCTTTGTTTCCACAAAGCCCTATCATGTGCCATGTTAGCAGGTAACTCACAATAAGCTAGATCATTTTTTATTGTTTCTTTCCAACACTTGTGGCCATCCTCTGCCTCTTTTAATACTTTTCAGATTTGATTTTTCATACCTTCTTACAAGTTCTTTTTTTTATCTTCTTTCTATATGTCCAAACCATCTTAAACGATATTCTCTCATTTTATCCTCTATTGGTGTCACTCCTAATTTGTTTCTAATAACCTCATTATATATACAGTCTTGTACGACCAGTCATCCATCTCAACATCTTCATTTCTGTCACAGATATCTTTTGTACATGTTGATGATTAACTACCCAACACTCAGAATCATAAAACATGATAGGTCTAATTTCTGCTCTATAATATTTACCTTTTAACTTTAATGGTATCTTCTTATCACAAAGGATACCTGATGCTCCTCTCCATTTTAACCAACCACCATTAATTCTATACATAACATCTTCATTAATTTTTCCATGGCTCTAAAAAATTGGCCCTAGGTATTTAAAACTTTCCTTTTGGGGGATGCAATGTGTGCCAATTTTAATTTCTATGTCCTCTGAAGTAACCAAATAATCAAACTTGCATTCCATATACTCTGTCTTTGTTCTACTAAGTCGGAGACCTTTGCTTTCTAATGTTTCTCTCCATAGTTCCAATTTTCTATTAACTTTTTCCTTAGACTCCTCAACTAACACAATGTCATCTGCAAACAACATACACCTAGGTACTTCATCTTGAATATGTTTTGTTAACTCATCAATCACCATTATAGATAAGTATGGACTTAAAGTTGATCCTTGATGTAACCCAATATTAACTTCAAAGAAGTCTGTCATTCCTTCATGAGTCTTCACACATGTTTTTGCACCATCGTACATGTCTCTTATAAGGTTAATGTTTGTCAATGGGATACCTCTTTTTTCCGAAGTTCTCTAAAGAACCTCCCTCGGTATCCTATCGTAAGCTTTTCCTAGATCAATAAATATCATGTGAAGGTCTTTCTTTTTCACTCTAAAATGTTTCATAAGACGTCTCAAAAGGTGAATCGCTTTAAAAGTAGATCTACCTGGCATGAATTCAAATTGGTTCTCTGTTATACTCGATACTTGTCTTAACCTATGTTCGATAATTCTTTCCCACAATTTCATAGTATGGGTCATTAACTTGATACCCCGATAATTCGTACAATTTTGAATGTCTCCCTTGTTCTTATATATGGGTATAAGTGTGCTTGCTTTCCATTCCTTGGGCATCTTTTGGTTTCTCTATATTTCATTAAATAGTCTTGTGAGCCAAGGGATTCTTGTTTCTTGTAGGATTTTCCAAACTTGTATAGGAATATTGTCTGGTCCTACCGATTTATCATATTCATATGTTTAAGAGCCTCTTTGACGTCAGTAGAAATTATGGTTTATATACTTTTTTGATTTGGCTAACTCTTCAAAGCTAATACTAACATCTTTATTTTCATTAAAAAGCTTATGAAAATAGTTTTTTCATCTTTCTCTCTCTATGTATATATATGTGTCTAATATGCACTGTCGGCACCCTTCTCCAACTCTTTTCCACGTGATTGTATAGTGTAGAGCCTAAAAAACCATACTTCACATCATTATCCCACATTATGTAGTGTGACATTGATTTTCTTGGCCATTTAAAAGCACCCTTTCTACGTTTAGAGATCAGCACACAACGGCATGCATGCCGTTGTGCTAAGACTATTCGATCTCCTTTATTAATTTCCATAGGCAAGCATTGGAGGCAAGAATAAGCATAAAAGCATGCGGAAGTGTTCATAACATGAGTAGCTCTTCATAATTACGGAGGAAAAGAGGATAATTTAAGATAATCCAGGATGGGACGACGCAAGTAATTTCGTAAAGTAGACCTTCTTTGCGATAATAAATATTATAATGATGGTTGATAATCAAAGAGTTTGGATGTGACATTACAGAAACTGCCTTTGTCTTCTTCAAACGTGGGGAAGGCAAATCGAACCAATCGAATTCAGTTGCTGCTAGGAATAGACAATTGAATCATTAATGAGAGACTTGGAAGCCAAAGATTATTTAAATTGATAAAGGTACTGAAATTTACTGGGCTTGTCCTCATGCATGCATTGTATGGATTCTCTCTCTTTATATATATATATATATATATATATATATATATATATATATATATATATATCCTACTCATTTATGACATAATCACTCGTGCTTACTCATTGCTTTTGGATGATATAAGTGTCATTTTAAAAATTTTCAGAGGCTTTGAAAAAATATAAATGGTATTTCTGTTGTACTTATGCTACCCAAAAAATACTAGACAGGTGTATGTGGTAAGAAGGATTCAATCTCATATATATGTATATGTATATATATACACTCAATGTCAATCCCTCCTCTTGGGAGGTTTTATAAGATTGCTTCTTTCGTGAAAGCTGCTATGAAAATTCAGTAATCCGCTATAGGAAGTTAAGGTTTTTGTTTATAGAAAAACAAAGCTGTAAGCTGCCTTTACTAAAAAAAAATCTTAGTTTTTGAAATAATTTCTTGTTCAAGTTCCTAAATTTGAGCCCTCTTTTGTTTTATATAATTTCTTTCTTATGCTAACCCAAGCTTGGCTTGGTTAAACCAGAGTGAAGAAGAGAATGCAGCATAAGACCAAAGCAAGTAGGGCTCAATTTAAAGAAAAGCCTCAGCCAAGCTTACCAGAAATGAACTTAGCTAGGTACACTCCACCGAGAGGCAGTGGCAGACGGGGTGAGATATACTTATATTTCACGTCCACATATATATAGTAACAAACCTAGAAAATTTTCAGATTTCGAGTGAGGTGGATGCCTCACCTCGATCTAAAATTGGTCTGCTAGTGTCGGTAGGTCCCCATGTATCATGAGGATTACACATGCAAGCAGATGCGCGCATACACATATACATGAAAGCTAGCAAATAAACGTTTTCACAAAGAGGTTGGCGTTGTCCTCGTGGTTGATGCATTTTTTGTGAATGGTTGAGGTTTCTAGAGTCTAGCCATGCATGTTGTCTCGGTTATCTTATATTGAAAGCCTGGGCAATCCCTTTACTGATATTACATGTGAAGATAAAATATCACGAGTTCAATCCCGATTGAGTTGAGCTTGAGGCAAGAGCTTGGACTCGGCTCGAGCTCGAGACAAGACTTTGAAAACAATGGCTTTGGCTTGATACAAGCTTGAAAATATCTGCTTTATCTTGAGACAAGATTGAAAATATCGGATTTGTCTCCAGCGAAGATGAAACTTCCATGTTTCGCTTGAGCCCTACTCGGCTACATCTTACTACTAGGACTTTTTGTTAGAGTTTTTTTCTCTAATTTTGTTTAAAATGCTCCTTTTTTTTTTTACATTTGGTTCATTTCTCGTAAAGGATAAATAAATCTGTGTTTTCAGTCATTCGCACGAAACAATTCGAGCAGCACCCATCATGCATGTATTTTCCAAGAGCATTTTTCATCAGAGACGCTCATGAAACTTCATGTTCATCAATGAGCCATACTTCTTGCAATCTTTTTCCTTCTAAATGCTTGTTAACTTTGAAGCTATTCAACTTATATATATATATATATATATATAGAGAGAGAGAGAGAGAGAAAGAGATAGTGATAAATGCCTAATATTTTTTATGCGTAATTTTGCATAAACATCTTCATCCTTCGATTGGCATGATCAAGGATGAAGATTTACATTAAAAGTATCATTGTATTGTTGCACTTTTCATTTAATGCATTATATACTTCAAATGTTTTTTTCTTGTCATCACAACCGTTCATTTCAAATATTGAATGATGGATATATATATATATATATATATATATATATATGTGTGTGTGTGTGTGTGTGTGTGTTGGGAGGGGGGGGGGGGGTAGAATGAGAAGGCCAAAGGCAAGTGCAGGCCATGGGTATTGAGTCACGACTTTCGACTTGCGAGTTGTCCCCAAAGCCAGGTAAGCTATTGTTCGTTGTGCCATATGATTGCTATCCTAACTTGCTAATGAGGTTCTTATCACCTGATCAACCCAATGAGATCACAAACTGTCATGTTGATCCCTTAACGAAATCTTTACCAATTGATGTATCCTATAATAAACATACTTGTTCATGGCCAATTCCTTTTTGCGAAAGGAAAGTTGTAGATGCTCGTGAACTTCATTACCAACGATGGACTTCGTATTAGACGTACATCATGTTCACGAATTTTGATGTTTAATCACATAGATGAATTTATAACTATTGATAGAGCTCTTGATTTCATGTGCTTACTCATAAGTACTTCCCTTCTTGCAAGGCTCAAGTTCTAGATTCTCGTGAGCTTCACACATATATTGGGGTTCTTATCACTGAAAGAGGAGTTCCATATTACACATTTACTCAAATTCCTTGCTTTATTTCTCGTAAGCTTATAATAATTCAAATAATTATTTTAAAATAAGTGAATAGAAGGCACATTTTAAAGTTTAAATAAATAACTTTTAAGCAACTCATAAGTGGGTCAAGCAACGGCGGACTACATGCGCTACTAATGAGCCCCATTATTACTCAAGTGGTGCTTAATACTACAATGTGGCTGATATATGCTCTTGAGTTACAATCACTACATGTGCTACTAATAAGTATAATTATCACTTAAGTAAGTGGTGCTTAATGCTACAACGTGACTGCCAAATGCTCATGAGTTATTACTACTATTTAATGTGCATAATTTCACTCAAGTAAATGACTTTTAATGTCACGGTATAGTAGCAACCATAACCTTCACCAAATCTTTTTGTGTACTTTAAAAATCACACAACAATCTCCCACTATTTTCAAAATATATTTGAAAAATCATCACTTTAGAAATATAATAGTTTCAATAAAGGTACCTCATGATTTGAACTTTTACCTAGTAAAACACATGTTTCACTCATCAAAATTAAATAATAGACAAGCTTTAAACTATCCAATCCAATTGAACAAGTGTGCATGTTTTATATATAAGATTCTAATGCCGGTATATGCTATGTTTCAATTGACATAATTTTATAAATCTTCTTTTCTGATATCCTTTCTCATGAGTGCTTTAAGAGTTAACTCCAAGACTATGAGAAGTGACCCTACTTCACACTCACATAGATAGACTCTATAAAAAGTGGCCCCATATAAGTACTTTGACATATATATATATATATATATATATATATATATATATATTGTAGTGTGATTGGAGTCAGATCCAATGTAGATGCATTTATGTTTTATTTTTTGTATAGCTCTATGTATATAATGAAGCTTCATGGAAGAAAAAGATTATTCCTTGAGAAGGGAGAGGGAGCAACTGAGAGAGAGTTGGGAAGATCATCTTCTTCCTCTAGATGTGAGAGAACGGCATTGACAATTGAGGATCAAGAGCAGGGCAGTAGGTAGCTGAGCTCTCAAGGGATAAACTTGGTCGTGCTACTCCATCCAAAGAAACGTCCCCTTGAACCTGGTTTTTACTCTCTCACACACACAAATTACCATATCAAACTCGTCTTCGGAATCCCATCCTGTTTCTTCCTTGCATCATATATATATATATGTTATAAGTTTATTAAGAGCAATGCCCAACATGTTCTATTGCTTTATGAGACCAAGTATCTTTTCCTTGGGATATTTGTTTACTTGGTGATCTTATAAACCGGGCTTAGACTCATCTCAATTGATGTCTTTCACATAAAATCTCTTGTCAAATCTTTTATTAAATGATTTGTAAGATTTAATTACAATCTTATATAAATAATAGAAATTACTTAACTCTTTAAAATAGCTATGCCTTAGACTAATATGTCTAAATTTGTATTATATGTTTGGCAATAAGCCTTGATAATAAACTTTGACTATCACAGTTCATCAATATGGGTGTCATTGGCTTTGACCATATCAAGATCTCATGAAGTAGATTTCTTAGTCATTTTGCTTATTTACCAACCGAAACTAAAGCTATGAACTTGACAGCCATGGTAGAATGAGCTATGCATGTATGTTTCTTAGAACCTCAAGAAATAACATTCCATAAAGAGTAAAAGTCCAATCACTTATAGAGGGATGATCTTCTTAGTAGCTAACCCAACTCGCATATGAATATCTTTCAAGTATTTTAATATGTAATGAACACCATGTTAGTGGTCTTTACTTAGATTGTTGTATATCAGCTCAATCTGCCCATTGTATATGCAATGTGAGATTGAGTACATGTCATAGCATACATCAAACATTCAATAATTTAAGCATACTCTAAATACATCCTAGGACATTCTTTGTTTGATACTAATTTAATATTTACATCAAATGGAGAAAAGACATGATAACAATCACAATAATCAAATTTCTTTTTTCAATGCAATGATATTGTGCAAGTCTTATATTGTTTCTTGTTATTCTAATACATAGAATAACATATGCGTCTCCCATATGTTTCATGTCAAATTTGTTAGAAAAAACATTGTCATTTTCAACTTCTTTTAAATAAATACAAAAAATGAACATGTCATAACATATAAACAAATCAAACAAACTTTTCATGATAAAATTTGTTATAAACATATTTATCTAATTCATTTATTTTGAAACCATTTGAAAGAACAACTTAATCAATTTTTGATATCATTGCTTAGGAGTTCGCTTTAAACAATATAAATACTTAGTCATTTATAAACTTCATGTTCTTGTTTGAATACAACAAAACCTTTGAGTTGTTCCATATATACTTCATCTAATTCACCATTTAAAAATATTCTTTTAACATCCATTTAATGAATAAAAAGTTTATATATAGATAGAAGTACTAAAAGAACTATAATTGTAGTTATTCTAACTACCGATGCATATTTGTCAAAGTTTCTTTTTTTAAGAAACACTCTTAGCAACAAGCCTAGCTTTAAATTTATCAATTATTCCATCAACTTTTTTTTTTTTAAATTCATTACAACTAATTGCTTTAGAATTGGTAGGAAGAGATACTAATTTTTAAATTTTGTTACTCATTATGCAATCCATCTCAGCTTCAATGGCTTTCTTCCAAAATGCTAAATCAAGAGACTTCATAGCCTCTTCATAAGTTCAGGATAATTTTTTCATGTTATAAAAAATGGCATATGACTCACAATTGAGTCACAAGTTTCTTCAACTAGGAACATATGAAAATTCAATCTAATGGTCTTTGCCTTTTGCTTCGTCTAGGCATTAAACTCTTTATATTATCATTACTAGTTTTAATATTTTCTAAACTATGTTAATTTTTATGAACATGTATTATAGATTTAGGAATTGAGTTAAATATATCTTTTTGAATAATAGCATCTCCCGACTCTTTCACCGTATTAATAGGATATGAGTTATTTGATTCAATTATAATGAATCTAGATGCCTTCCTATATTTGGCAAATCCCAAGAAGAAATATTCAATTTCTCTTTCACCCAACTTCTTTCTTTTAGGTTTTGAAACTTTGACAATTTTCCTACAACCTCAAACTTTGAGGAAGTTTAAGCTAAGGCTTCTTTTATTCCAGAGTTCACATGGAGTAATTTGCTTCATTTTATTTGGAACTTTATTTAAAATAAAACAAGTAGTTAATAATGCTTTACCCCAATAAACATTTGATAAACTAGAATATGATAACATAAAATTATCATTTCTTATGACACTATTTTTTCTTTTTGTCATACTATTTTATTATAAAAAATAAGGAGTTGTAGTTTGATATATGATTTTCATAAACTCAAAATAACTAAGATTATAGTATTCTCCTCCCCTACCAGTTATCAAATACTTAATGAAAGTTTCATATTGAAATTCTATATGACTTTTGAAAATTTTAAACTTTCAAAACTTTATCATTTGCATACATCAAATATATATAGTAAACTCTAGTGTAATCATAAATAAAAGTTACAAAATATATTTTTCCTTCTATTGTTGGCTAACCATATAAATCACAAAGATATGAATGAATTAAATCCAAAATTTTAAAATTTTTTTCAATTTTTGTAAGTGAAAGTCTAGTGATTTTGATACACATGCAAATAGAGCATGAATATATTGACTTATCAATTTTTGGAAATAAATTTAATTTAGCCATGTTATTCAATGTTTTAAAGTTCACATACTACAAATTATATAAGTCAAGAATGTAGGCAAAAACATCATTCTTGTTATTGAGATTCAACTTAAACATAAACTCACATAGATAACCATTCTCAACAACCATGCATCCCTTAGACAAAATAAATTTGTCCATCTCAAATATACTTTTAAACATATGCTTATTAAGTAAGACAACCTATATCAAATTTTTCTTTAACATCCGATACAAAAAGCACATGCTTAAGAGTAAGAACTTTACCTAAAGTAAATTCAAGTTCAACTATTCCTTTACCTTTCACTTGAGTTGTATAAGCATTGCCCATGTACATAACTTATTTGTCTTCTTCTATTAAAGTTTTGAAGAGACTTTAGTTTTCGTACACATGGTGAGGAGCAACAGAGTCTACCCACCAAGATCTAATGTATTTTCTCATATTCACTTCTAATATGATGGCAAACAAATTGTTCTTAGAAGAATTAGGACTTTTATCTTTGTTCAACTTTTTCAAGTACGAGTATTCACTCTTATAATGACCAAACTTTTCACAATAGTAGCATCAACTTTTCTTTTTCTTAAGCTTGATGTCCTTACTATTGTTTTCATAAGATTTTTTGAAATCTAGATTTATTTTCTTTAAGGGCTTTATAGACTTAGCTTCCTCCATAACATGGATTTTCTCTTAAGTAGATTGATATTTAGAACCATCTTGGTTTTGGTACTCTTTCTCAAACATATGATGATTAGCCAATTGTTCAACAGAAATGTCTCCCTTCATATGTTTCAAAGTTCTTTTATAATTTTTCTAAAAAGGAAAAAGTTTGTCTATAATAGAAGAGACAATGATGGTTTTATTCATGCTCAGCTTGTGTTGTTTAAAATTATTTAAGATCCTTTTGAGCTCATGAAATTGCTCTATAATGGATCTATCATCTATCATTTTATAATTATTGAAATGGATAACAAGAAATTTCTTATTTACAACATCCTCCATCATGTACCTTCTTCAAGTTGTCCTATAGGTCTTTTGTGCATGCCAATGATTGTTAGGTGCCAAATAAGGTATTTGACAATCTATTGAGGATGTGACCCATTCAAATATAATCATCATTGTCTCACTTTTGTCATTTATAAGATTCTTTAAGGGCCTCATTCTCCTTCTTCATTGGCCTTGACACAATGAGGACATACATGATGCTCAAAATGGTAAGAAGAAAGTACATCTTCTTTAGTCACCGTCAAACCTATCCAACTTAATGAAGTCAGATTTCATCCCTTAGAAGGAAATGACCATCTTGAGCAAAATAAACCTAAAGATTGTTTGCTCGTAATGTCATGCCAAGGATACTAAATGCATATAAGTTATAACTACTATATGTGCTACTAATAAGCACAATTATCACTTAAGTAAGTGATTCTTAATGCCATTACTATCACTAATTCGATTTTTTGACATCTTGAATCCCTTAGCTAATTACCAAATGATCTCTCTCATGCTTGACTAGGTCCTCAACTGCGCATCGGAATCATGACTAGGTCTTCCATGAGACACCTTAATTAGAGAGCTCACCTTGATCCATTGTTACCACTAAATTAATGATAGTGCAAGAAAATATTTCAAGTTGGTGTATTAGGCCTAGCACAAAGCAATAAACCATATTATTTTTAAGAAAGGGCTTGAGTTCTTCCTTGTCTCTTGTCCAAAATAATTAAGAGTTGGCTTTTGAAAACTAAAGAGTTTGTGGAATGGTAGAGTTAGGGATATGGGATAGAAGGTTGCATGGTTTTTCGACAAGTGACCTTCCTTGATGGCATGTATCATAGTACGAAATTTCACATACTAGTTGATGCCGTTAATGTTGATGTGTCACTTGCAGTGTCTTAGCGTCCTTTTGAGCTCCTCTCAAGGAGGAATGGAGTGGCCTTCAAGTGCAACATATTGCAACATATTTGTTAATCCTTTAGAGGCAAATCAAAGATTTGATCAACCTTGAAAGTGTTGAAAAGCCATGGCGCTTTCGCATCGACCTCTTTTTCCTTGCCTTTTAGAGGTTGTAGAGCATTACATGTGTAGAGAGGCTTTTGCAACAATTTGGTTGCTATTACTTTGATCAAATAGAGGTCTTTGTCGGTCTCATGCATCATCTCCTTGATGCATTAGATAAATGCCTACTACTAGAATTTCTTAGATTCTTCCTACTTGTTAGTTGGAGGATCAAGAGTATTCAAAATGTACTCTACTTTAGCTATTCTATTCGCTAACTAGACAAGTGTCAGGTAGAAAAGACCTGTAAACCTCTTCTTGATCACTGACTACATACAATTATTCGCCAAAGCCACGTATTAGGCTTCAGTAAGTTGCATTTGACATTGAATGACTATGTCATGGAACTTCTCAAAGAAGGCCTTGATGGTCACTTTGACCTTTTGTCAGAGATCCATTCAATCCATAGGAGTGAGTTGAGGCTGGATCTTATTATAATGCCTAAGGAAATCCTTCTACATCTCCTCCTATGTCAGTGTTGAGCAGCCTTCAATTGCGTATACCAACATAGGCTTGTCCTGCCAATAAATATACAAAGAGCCTCAGCTTATAGAACTCATTGTCACCCAAATCTTTGCACTCAAGAATGAATCATGCTAGACATTGTAGATGTGAAATTTTACTCCAAAGTCTATGTAGAGACTTGAAATCAAATTTTCACAAACTATATCGTGCGCGAGCATGCCAATTAGTTTACTTAAACTAACAGAGAGTGTTTCTGACTTCAATAGCGATTGTAGGTAAGTAAGATCTTTTCGACTTAGGCCTTCTTGAACTGATGCTCAAGGGTCAGCCTAGACACTTTGAAGATTGTTTTGGATCAGGTGTGTTTTCAAAATCCACTTTCAAATCCAAATGACTTAACCAAATTCATGAACCTAGGTCTTGAAAGGAAATATTTCAAAGTTCTGAAAAATAGAAATTGGTTCTGTTTTCAAAAACCTATTAACAAATTTTTCTTGATAGCTTCTGAATCTCTCAAAATTATGAAAATTTTATAGTACACAAAGAATCATATAGAGATTTAGGAACTATTTTTGTTCTAATTTTTGGTATTGTGAATGTTCACAATTAAATCAGACAATGACTCTTACTTAGACGTTTGGAATAGTTTTGTTACTGAAATACAGAGGTTTAGTAAAACAGTTATGTCTCGGTGCACAAACCTCTGATTTTTATGATTTTAGTCTTGTTGGAAAGCTATGAATATAGTATTTCCAATGAAACTAGTTTCAATAAATTGAGTTCACTAAGAAAAAAGTTATGGGATGATAATACAACCTTTGTTGCAGGAGAAATAGGTTTCACAGGTTCTATTTTGATTTTTAACGATCTATTCCGGTTTTGTTTATATGGTTGCATGGCCCTAAAATTCTTTAATATTTTATTAAAAGTGAGCTTATGTGTGTAGATTAGGTATACAAAGTTTTAGAGCATTCGGAGCAGAGAGAAAGAAACTAAAAATGAAACATCAGACAGATACAAGATGCAAAAAACAAATTTTCAGGTTTACAACATACATAAATGCATTTCGTTCAAAATTTAAAGACAAATCACAACAATTTCCATGTAAATAACTGAAGAAAATGAAGAAAAGTATAATTATAGCTTAAGCATAAAGGGGATTAGGATATATAAGAGATTACAATATATATTGAGATAGGAGAAACTGAAAATCAAACACAGTATGCATCTAATCAAACAAAATTGGGCAACATAACATCTAGCTATTACACCAATGAATGGAGTCAGCTACTCCTTAATTACAACCCTTTCTTAATTGAATGAAAGTAAGGAATAAACAAAATTTAAAGAGAGGGAGAAACAACCTTGATTGAGAAGTTTCTTAGCGAATTGGTGAAGCCGGCCAAGAGGGGGGCGGCTCCTCCAATTTCCCTCTTCTTCTTTCTCTCTCTCTCTCTTTCTCTCCTCACTTGGCTGCAGCCTTTCCTCTCTCTCTTCCCTCTCTTCAATGCCTTGAACCCAGCCCCAAGGTCTCCTTTCATAGAGTTCAAAGGGGGGTCTAGAGCATTCCACGATTTGGGCCTTTGGAGTCATCCCAATCCAAATCGCTAGCCCATTCATGCACATGTGGGCTAGGAGGGTGATCTCCTCTTAGCCCATGTGGGCTTGGTGCAGCCCATGTGGGCTTGGTGCAGCCCACATGGGCTGCATTCATCATTGGACTTGGCTAGGTGAGTTCAACTCACCCTAGCCCACCCCTTGCTCGGCCATAGTGGCTTGCCTCGAGTCTTGACTTGGGTGTCGTCTAGACATAGCCCATGGTGGTCTTGACTTCTTTAGCTCTTCTTGATTCATTGTCTTAGTCCATACTTGGTGCGTGAGTGTAGTCCTTGTCTTCAACCATTCGGCCATTGCATTGGCCTTGTTTTGACTTACTTTGGCAGAACACACACCTTGATGTTGAACTTGATCGCCGTAGCTGACTTGGTAGTATTAAACAGAAGCTTATCATTATTGTTCTTCCACAAAGGTGTGTGTTCATGCATGGTGTCATTATCTGCTTGATTCATTTTGGTACCTTCATTATAATGATAAGCAAATTAATGCCTACAATGATATGATGTTGGTAGTATTAAAGAGAAGCTTATCATTATTGTTCTTCCATAGGTCAAATTATATAGAAATGATCACTTAATGCCGATAGAGATTATTGGCTATCTTGTACACTTCTTTTCTGGTTACAATCGAGAGGCCAAAGACAGGCTGGTACACATTCCCCAGATCGAATTCATGAACTTCATCTTAGGAGTCGGGCCCCTAACTGGGTCAGCTATCGCTCTGAGTGTCTTATATTGTGCACTCTTCTTGTTACTCTTTATCTCTCTTCTATCATCAATTTTGATCCACAAAATCAAAAGCACAAAAGTCAATGAGTGTCAGTTATTAGGAAGAAACCAATAAGGTAGACCTCTCCATTTTCCGAGTGCATTATTTAAAGGAAGGTGGTAAGTATGCATCAAATTAACTCCATAGTCGATTTATGGCAACTAACTTTTTTCTGATGGTTATAATGGGGAAGCTACATCCAGCCCACCAACTTCAAGAGTCGAGTCCCCTAGCCAGCTGAGATGTCACCCCGAGCGCTATGACTATTAATATCTAGATGATGAAGATGATGATGTGAACGGTGACATTTGAAGGTAAAGAATATGACAATTAAAAAATATTGTTTTAAATAAGTATCGAATACAAAATAAAGTTTGAAGTTTTCGTGCAAACAAATGGTATGCACAACTGGCTTGGAGCCCTTGTGAATGTCGGAAATCAGATTTCATGAGTTCGAAACCATATGCACCTCTACGAAGTTTTCAACGAGAATCTTCATTAAAAGAATGTGGACAGTATGCATTCAATGATAAGCACACCGGACCTCAAGTTCAAGTTTGGCAAATGAACAATGCCTTCAAAAATTTCTTTGTTTAGTTTGGGAAGAATGTTGAGCCAGGATCGGCGTTGATGATCGTGTGAATGCCGGAGTTTACAACAGGAGTATGGGAGATCAATAGACAAAAAGAAATAAGAAGAGGAGAGAGAATGAGCATAATGCATTCACGGTTTACCACATATGACTTTCTCAGGAAAGATTTTTCTATTTTTCTTACTTATTTTGTTCCTTCTCTCTTCTGTATTTATAGAGAGGGATCACGGCTTCATCTTTCCGGTTTACTCATTTGGGCTTTCTGTTACAAGCCATTTTTTTCTTTTTGTAATGTGTACATTTTTAAATTTATATACATTTATACATGTAACATTTTTCCTCGGATCTTACAACCGAGAATGACCATTTTATGTTACATCTCCCACTTGGTCATTCGAGCCAAGTAATCTGACATATTGGGTTTGCCTCTCACTTTTGTAGGATTTTCCAAGTTATGTCACATATGATTGTTATTACAATCATTACTTGTTGTATTATTTTTTACCTACACAACAATCAAACAAATCTCAAACCCATGTTTATAACATGTTTTGAGAAAAGATCTTTTGTTATGCCTTTAGTCGAGGGTCGGCCAACAAAATATTTGTTGGCATATATGAGATGGATATTTCCTTTCTCATAATCATATCATGAACATAGTAGTATTTAATCATTATATGCTTGCTTTTAGAGTTATCAATTTCACTTTTAATTAGAATAATTGCTACATTGTTGTCACAATAAATGACAATTGGCTCATAAGCTATATCCAGCTTCAAATAACGTATGAAGCGGCTTATCCAAACGGTACTTGTGATAGTCATACAACAAGCCACATACTCAGCTTCCTGTGTATGTAATGCTACACAACTCTATTTCTTGTATGCCCAAGAAACAACTCCACCTCCAAATAAGAATATTTATCTTGAGGTTGATTTGTTGTCATCTTTGCTCCTAACAAAGTGAGCATCTAAGTATCCTATCACTTTTAGTTCAGCGGCTTGAAAACATAATTTCAAGTCCTTCGTTCCTTTAAGATATCTTTCCTTTTCACAGTTATCCAGTGTTGCCATATAGAATTACTTTGATATTTGCTCACAAGACCAACAACAAAAGTTGATATCAGGTCTTATACATATCATAGCATACATCAAGCTAGCCACAGTTTGTGCATAAGGAATTTTAGGCTTATTGTCTCTTTCACTGAGACAATCAGCCTTACTTAGTTTTACCCCTTTTGCAATGGGTGTAGAAGTAGACATGCATTCACCCATTTTAAACTTTTTGAGGATATAATCAATATCTCTCTCCTGACTTAAGCATAAAAGATTAAATTTTCTATCTCGAGAAATCTTTATACCCAAGATATATGATGCTTTCCCATATCCTTCATTTCAAACCTTTAGTTTAACCATGACTTGGTTTTGACAATCATTTTATTGTCATTTCCAATCAATAATTTGTCGTCTATATATAATGATAAGATGACAAAGTGTCTACACAGTGATCAAGTTTATTATTCACAAACTCAAGTTCAATAATGGCATTTTGAAAAGTCAAATACCATTGTCGAGGTAACTCTTTAAGGCCATATAGGGATTTTTTCAACCTATATATTTTATCTTCTTCGCCTTCAACTATGTATTCTTTAGGTTGATGCATATATTATGTATTCTTTGGGTTGATGCATATATATGATTTCATGTAAATCTCCTTTTAGAAAAATAGTTTTTACATCTAACTGATGTAAATCCAAATCATAGTCTACTGATATTGCTAGGATTATTCTTATGGATGCAAGTTTTACAATAGGAGAATATATTTCAACATAATCTATCCCCTCCTTTTGTGAGAATCCCTTTGCAACCAATCTCGCTTTAAACTTGTCAATTGATCCATTGACTTTATATTTCTTTTTCAAAACTCATTTATAATCTATGACTTTTCTTTCTTTTGGCAAACCAACCAACTCCCAAACTTGGTTTTTTTCAAAGAATTCAATTTTCTCATCCATAGCTTTCTCCCAATCTATTGATTCACATGAGTCAATAGCCTACTGAAAAATCATGTTATTAGTCAACTCATCTAAATCTATCGAATTTCACACTTTTAATACAAGATAAGATAATCCTTTAAGTAGGATGGTACAACCCTAGGTCTTTTATGTCCACTTAAAGTTTTAGTTGTTTCAAGAAGATCTTTTATGGGTTCAAATGATGATTGATGTAGATCTATTAGATCGTCAACAAATTCATCATCATTCTCAAGGATGTCATTCTTAGTATCTTCTAAGAATTCAACATCTATGCTCTCTATCAGTCCAAGGTTCCTATGATAAAATCCTTATCCCTTTGAGCCTATAGGATATCCAATGAATATGCATCTCAAGGACTTGTTTCTAGCTTGTCTCTAAACTGATCAAGGATCTTCACATGAGCAATAGATCCCCACCTCTTGAGATAACTTAGGTTGGTTTTTTTTCCAAACCACATCTCATATGGTATAGTGAATACAACTTTACATGGTACTTTATATACTGTTATACTTACTACTTCTCTCCAAAATATCCTTCGTAGAGAGGCATCTATTAACATTGATCTTGTCATGTTTAGTAGGGTCCTGTTATATCTTTCAATTACATCATTTTGTTGAGGTGTCTTGGGCATTATATTTTGTTTTGAAATACCAAAGTGTTTATAGAATTTTAAAAATTCTACAAAGGTGTACTCACCACCTCTATCTGATCTAAAGATTTTGATTGTATGCCCTAGTTGATTTTCAACTTCCTTCTTATATTCTTTGAATACTTCAAGTGTCTCAAATTTATATGTCAAAAGATATAAATATGTATATCTTGAGTAATCATCAATGAAGGTCATAAAATATACCTTCCCACAATGAGTTCTTACCCTAAAAGGTCCACATAGATCAGTATGAATGATTTTTAGAAGGGTTGTTGCCCTTGTTATCTTCTTAGAAAATGTTTTTCTTGTCATTTTTTCTTGTATATAGGTTTCACAATTACCAAAGGTGTTTTCCTGAAAAATTGGAAATAAGTCAAAGTCGGATAATTTTCTCAACTTTTTTAGACTTATATGCCCTATACACAACCGATAACCAAAGTTAGGTTTCACATTTTTTCTTTATGTCACACATTCACATTAACATTAAAGGCACAACCGATATAAGCAGAAAATCCTTCTCTTTCATCTAATTTGAACAATCCTTGTTCATCATCGAACAATCCTAAGAAAGTCATCATTCCTTGCTTTCTTATGGTTACTTTGTGAGAGACAAACCTGACTTCAAAACCTTTCTTGACCAAGGCAGGGACCGAGACCAAATTGCGTCTTATATTTGTCACAATTAGTACATCAATTAGAACAATCGGTGTGCCTTGTAAATAAATCCTAAAGGATCCTACACCAAGGACATCTGAGAAGGTGTTATTTCCCATAAATACCCTATGTTCCCTGGGTTTATATTCCTTTAGGTCTACGGCCCCTTCTTTGCTCTTTGAGATATGTCTTGAGGCATTTTAAAACTACATAGATTATATCTTGCTTCTCTTATTGACCATGTTGTTGGGTGTTTCCACCGTCATTCTTCTTGTTGCAGCAATCTCTCTTGTGGTGTCTCATATTCCCACAGTTGAAGCACTTGCCCCAAGAAGCGGTTTCCTGCGATTTTTTAAAAGTTTAATCGCCTCTCTTTTTATTCTTGTCAAACCTTTTGTTTGGTTTATTCTTTTTCTTGTTTGATCTAGAGTTTGTTCCATTCTTTTCTTGAGCTACTTGCAACTTATCCTTCTTATTTCTATTCAAGTGTTCCTATTCAATTGCTAGTTTGAGGGGTAACTCAAAAAGGTTTTTTCACCTCCTACTCCTAAGGTAGTGGAAACCATATTCTATGAAGGGGGAAGACTATTTAGGATAGCTAATATTTGCATATCCTTGGGGATGACCGACTTTGCTATAGTTAGGTATTTTTCCATTACCAACATTTGGTTCACATGTTCTACTACTTTATCTCCTTTTTTAATTTTGTAGGAGTTGTATTTTTGTAGTAGTAACTAAACATATAGTTTAGTTGTAGTATTATATTTAGCTGTTATTTAATCAAACAACTCTTTTGCAACCTCGTATTCTTCAAAAAATCTAATTAGGTTATCCTCTATATAGAATAATATTATAGTTTTGACTATGGTATCATTTCTAAGATAAGTTTTGTATGCATCCTTTTCTTCTTCTGATGTAGTTGGAGTAGGTGGTGGAATTGTATTATTTAAAACATAGTTTATACCCCCAAGTGTAAGTGCTAAAGGGATACGTCTTTTCTACGCTTGAAAGTTTAGACTATTAAGCTTTTCTATTTTTGCGAACTCCGATACACAAATCCTGAAGTTTATTTTAATTTATTTCGCAAAATAACAATAGGATAGTCTAAGAAAAAATAACTAACCACATGTTAGTAAAATGTACCAGTTTGCAACGGCTATTGAAAAATTATGTCTTAATTTGATTTTGTTTATTTCAGAATCAGTCAAGGGACAAAACAATAATTTTTCCATTTATTTCGTGCCACTGTAATTTCTAAGAAACCTTAGGAGTAAACTAAGAATTTTACTCTTCAATTCTGTTTTGAAATTTTTCAAAAAAGACTTGGGCAAAATAGTAAAAAGGCACATGATTTTCTTGTAAAATTCACTACTAATTAAGTGTAAATTTGTAATTATACCCCTTAAAAAATAGGGGCAATATCGTCTTTTTGCATAGTGGCAAAACTATGAATTTTTAATCTGTAGCAGGCAACTTCGTACTTTCATAATTTTGATATTCATAATTTTCAAAAATTGCCAGAGGAAAGTTTATCTTTTTAGCCATTAAGGGCAAAACTATCTTTTACTTAAAAGTATTTGGACTTCTTTGTAATTTCATTTAATGGCAGATTGGAAATTTCAAAGCATGCTAGGGGCAAAATGGTCTTTTAAGCCCACTGCATGAAGTAGTTTCCGAAAAATCATGAGTGGTTTTAGTACCCATGGTTTTTCAGTCGTTGTTTTCAAAAACCATTGAGCGGTTTTTATTTGTTTCGAGAAGAGGGAGAGAGGCAACGAGAAGAAGGAGAGAGAGAGGGAGGGAGAGAGGTGACGAGGAGAGGGAGAATACAGGGAGAAAAGGGAAGAGAGAAGGTATGATAGGGAGAGGGCTCTGGTTTTTGGTCGCTTTTTGCTTCTCCACCTCTCGTTGGTCCGTCTCCTGCCCGCTCCACCTTGTCTTGCCTCAGGCAGGGCTTGCTGGCTCTGCCTTGTCTTGCCTCTATCTCCACCTTGTCTCACTTTTGAAAGGGCTTGCTAGCTCCACCTTGTCTTATCTTTGGCAGGGCTTGCTAGCTCCTTCTTATCTTGTTTTTGGCAGGGCTTTCTGTTTTGCTCCACCTTGCCTTGCCTCAATGTGTTTTTTTTTGTTAACTGGGTTGCTCTTCTATGGAGGTCTCCGACAAACTGACTTTGATACCAATATTGAGCCAAGATCGGCATTGATGATTGTGTCAACGCCGAAGTTTGTAGCAGGATCAATAGAGAAAAAGAAATAGGAAGAGGAGATAGAATGAGCGGAATGTATTCACTGTTTCCCACAGACGGCTTTCTCAGAAAAGATTTTTCTATTTTTTCTTATTTTGATCAATCTCTCTTCTATATTTATAGAGAGTGATCACGACTTCATCTTCTCTATTTACTCGTCTAGGCTTTCCGTTACAAGTTGTTTTTCTTCTTTTTATAACGTGTATGTTTTTTAATCTTGTATACGTTTGTACATATAACGTTTTTCCTTGGATTTTATAGCCGAGAATGGCCATTTTACCTTACAAAGAACTCAATGAGTAACTCCAGTTGCTTATAACACATCAATTCAGCACAGTGAATTGAACTCCTTGATATGGCATAGGCCGATCACAAAGATGTAAACAAGAAAAACAGTCTACAAAATACAGCGTGACTACCTAATAAGGTTATGCATGAATCAGTCGACTTTGAACAAGACCGGATTTTTTTCTTCAAGAAATTTGTTTTCATGTAAATGCATGAGCTGGCGCAAGCTTTGCCTGAACTCACGATGAACCACATAAAGTTTACTAAGCACATTACTAGCCAAGGTCAAGCTCATATTATGTCTAGAAGCCATGTTTCAGTTTTATTACTACAAATCTACCCCTCGGCCTTTGATCCTCTGTTCTCCATCTTAATCCCTACACAAAAAAGAAATGAAACCATGGGCCAATCCTTAATATATCACAACAATTATAAAGAATCAACCTTTTTGAAATAATCAACAAAACCAACATGGCAATTTTTCATGAACAACTATCAGACTCTTTGCCCCTATGCCACATAGTTACTTGTGTAAGGTGAGTTGTCATTGACACCCACATTGTGCCGGGCACGAGAAAAGCGATGCTTAATACACCAACAATGTGCCAACATTACTAGAAAATGGTCTTATTCTGGTTGTTCGTGAAAACTATTATGATGGTTGGTGAACCAGAATATTTTCACCCATGTGAGAATAATTTTCCCCTTTCTTTCTCTCTCCTACATTCGCTCATGGACTTCTCTCTTTATATGGAATCAATTTCTTTGGGAGATCCTCTCACCTGTCGTTGCTCTTGTCGTTTCCACTAATACCGATAGAGTTGCTCTTTTCCCCTTTTATAAGTAGATTTACCCTATGATCATTAGATATACCCATTTTCTTCGATTTAATGTATATTCTCTGATCAATCATTTGTTGAATGATTTTATTTCATGCCTATGCTATATTTGAATTGTTTTATGTACATATAATTTTATGTATTTAGTATTTTTTATTTCTCATTGATGTAATTATTTTTTCTATGTACTAAATTTTTTTATGTGCGCATTGAATCACCTCATGTTTTTTCTGATTTCATAGATTTTTTTATCAAATTTTATGATCAATATATTTGCCTCAATGCTTTTGTTAATTTTAGTCCGTGCTTATATTCTTTGTGTAGCCTTAGAACAAATAATGTTTATATATTGTAATACTTTTATGCTAAGCATAAAAAAAGCTAATTTCCATCTAAAAGATATATCTCATAGAATATATCTTTTGATTATCTACAATGATTGCTAATAGAGTAAATATGTCTCTCATAATTATATTACATGGATCTTTCACAATGAGCAATGAAAATTCGATGTTTCGCTTAGAAATCATATCAGGTCTAGGGTAAAACACCTGAAAGATATGAAGATGTAAATGTGCATGATAGGGAATCGACTAAGATTGAAGAAATGTTTAAAAGTATAGCTAACTTTCTATAGCTAGGATGTGAAAAGTACTCACTATTATCATTTGTGGTCTTTTCTTTCAAATTAAAGGTTTGTATAAGATTTTGAATAAGACAATTGATGACTTCTTATAAATGTTTAAGAGTGTGGATCCATAAAGTAATATGGTTCTTGAATGTTGGTATGATGCTAGAAAGTTGATAATGAATTTTGGTTTGGACTATATCAACATGTCGTAATAATTGTGGCTTGTATAGTAGTGAACATGAGCATACAAAAAGGTGCCCTAACCAGCATGCAAGTTGTATAGATAAAAATTTGCATATGGTATGATGCGGAAGAAGAACGTGTCTCTCAAAATAGTGTGACACATTCCACTAATACCAAGGCTTAAGAGGTTGTTTAGGTCAAGCAAGATCCTATAGTTTATGAGTTGGCATTATAAACAAAATGTTTATCTCATGTGGACTTAAAACTTTGCTTGCAAAAATATGCATGAGCATGCCAGCAAGTTTACTTAAACTTGCAAAAAGATTTATTTGACTATTCAGCAATTTGTAGGAAAATAAGTTCTTGTCGACGTAGGCCTTCTTAAACAAGCACTCAAGGCCTTCTTATGCGATCATAACCCAATGCCCTCCCGCAACATAAACTTTCGGGTGATTAATCCAGCATAAGAGTGATTACATACTCATATCATCAAATGTAATTATAGCTACTATGTCCCTCTTATGGTTGCTTCAGTTGAGTTAGATGCAGTCAGTCCACTAAAGAAAGGGGAGAGGAGATGATATAGCATATAAGCATATAAATGTTGAGAGCGTATAACATATATCATATATTAGGGTAGAAGAAACAAAATTTTATAGAGTTAACAGATTACCCTCACCTATAGCCTTTTCTTTTGTATCTTCAGAGTAGTGTGACCCTCCCTTCTGCAATGTTATTCCACGAAAAATAGTTGTCTACTCTTGAAATACAATGGTTGGAGGCAAGAACTCGAAGCTTATAATATGAAATGAACAATTAAAGGGATTAAAGAGAATGGCATAAAGTCTTCTCTCTCTTGATCTCTTCCTCTCTTCATTTTATGAACTCCTCCTTGTGCTAGGAATGAACTTTGACATGTCCTCCATAACTGGGCCCTCCTTTCTTCCTTGGGTTTTTCCTTTTATGGTTGGCTAAGATCCCTTATTTATAGATATCAAACCAAATTGGATCTTTCTCAGGTTATTAGGTTCGATCTGAATCTGAATTTAATCCGTCAATGAACCAGCCCTGTTGCACAATTGTTGGGGGACATCCAAACGGGGAGGAGTGGCTTGACACGTCTGGCACGTGGGAAGAGGGTTGGAGGAGTTAGACAATGTGTGTCACATGCGTAAGTAAGTGTGTTGTGCATGGGGGCACGTGTGCTAGCCAACGATGGTGTACTTGGTGGTTGGTGATAGTTCTTTTACCCTTTTCTGCTTTGTTGGTTGATCTCTTTGCCCTTTCTAGGTCGCTTTAACCTTTTGATAGGTGTAGGGTTGCTTGGTGTAGGATTTTCCTCAATCGAGGGTATTTTAGACTTATCACTTGATGCTTTTCTCTTCGGCTTGAGCCATCATTGAACCTAATTCTTCTGGGGGTTTTAGGTCATGCTCCTTTCTCCTCCATGTTTTAAACTTGCTTGTTATAATTTTTTGTCTTTTAAATATTTTATTTTTGTAAGGGTAAAATGTTCATTTTGCAAATTTTTTACACGTAAAACATATTTGGTACCAAATGCCCCATTTTGACTTCTACAACACCTTCCTTGAAGAAAATATTTTTAAAACAATGAAATTTCGCCAATAAAGCCTCGAGGGCAAAATGATTACTTTTGGATTTTTTAAAGGTTCAAATTTCTTTTGTTGGGCTTGAAGTACCACTCATTTTTAGGAAATTTTGGGTGTTTACAAACATGTCATAGCTTTAAGAGATACTTTCATAAAATGAGTTATTTTAGAGATTCAAAAACATGGAGACATTTCAATGATGTCCACAGGTTGTTTGCGTCAAAGCCCAAAAATATGAGACTTGGCCTTGAAAGTGATAGGTTTAGTCCATTCAAAATTTCATCTGAAAGTAGTTAAAGTTGTTGGCAATTTGTTCCAATTGTATATAATTTGCTTCAAGTAACTACGAGATGACCATTTGTCAATAATGTCGTTACTTATAAATGGGCTGAAGTCATATGTGCATAAAGATTGATGCGTATCTCCAACCATTAGTTGATGAGTTGAAAGTACTAAGGAATTGGAGTTCTAACATATGATTCATAAGTAAGAAATGTTTTGAATGCATGTAATTGTGATGTGGACAGTTAGTGACTTTCTTGTTTATATCATGTTGTCATAATTTGCCTCCTTGAATAGCTATTAACAGTCATTTATCAATAATGTCACTGGTTATAGATGGGTCAAAGTCACCTATGCATAATATTGATGTGTATCTCCAACCATTAGCTGATGAGTTCAAAGTACTTTAAAATGATAGAGTTCTAACACATAATTCAGATAAGAAAAAATTGTTTTGGATGTGTGTAACAATGATGTGAATAATTAATTACTTTCTTGATTATAATATGTTGTTTGGATAGAAGATTAAGGGTTATACATTTTGTCATATGAATATTGCTTATATTCATTTGCCACATGTTAAAAGTATATATGTATGAGACATCATCATTTCTTACCTACGGATCATACTTAGTGAAACAATACATCATCATTTGATGAGAAGCTAGAATACGAATAAACTCCAATACCATTAAGTGGCAAAGATGTTTACGATGGTGAGGTCATGAAAACATTGTATTTTGGAAAGCATCACATATAGAAGATAGTATTATCCATGTTGGATAAAAGAAAAAGAGCATTTTTTAGCCTTTCTAGTGGAAGACTTTATTCATTTGTCATAATCTTCATATTATGCACTTCAAGACGAACACACATAACAAGATTTTGTTATTTCTAATAGAGAAGAATGGGAAAACATATGATAATATCATGTCACAATTGGATATGGAGGTATTGGGCTTAACAAGTGCATTGCATGCAAAGGTATCTAATACTCAAACTAATATGGTGATCTTATTGCGTGTTTCTTACCAATTGAGAAAACAAGAAGAAGACAAATTTGTAGTACTTTATAGTACATTAAGTTACCCAATGAGTTTTAATTAGATGTATCTAAAAAACTATAAGTACATAAGCAAAAGATTATTGGGTTGAAGAGTCATAATTATCATGTTTTGATACAACATTGCATTTTATTAGCTACAAGTTTCTTCCCTCGGTATCAATTAACCAATATGCATTGTTGGTTGTTGTCCCTTTTATGATATAGGGGCCTTCCAACTTGGGCCGTCACTTTCGAGAGGATGTGGGCCTCTATGGGTGAATGATGTTCATGTAATGCATGACTTTTAAAATGTGTTCCCATGGCAAGTCTCTATGAAAGGTGCTTAGGGAATGCAAGCTACATGCCCCTAGTTTGGAGGAGATGACATGGGTATTCACACTCTATGGTTGACCCATGTTGTGGCATGTGATGAATGATATTTAATGAGATGCATAAATGACTCATGCATGCACTATGTCATTGGACATCTTTGTTTTTTTATATGACTTAGGAATATGCATGATATGATCCTAGCCTCTCATGCATTTAGGGTTAGGTTTGATTCCTATGTTAACCCCTATGAGGTCACCTTCTAGAAAACTTAAATGTTTGCCCAAGTCCAATATTTTATTGATTTTGAGAAAGTTCATGCAAATTATCATCACCCAAATCATCCCTAAGGGGATTGGCATTTTTTTGACAAATAGTTTTGGTTTTTTTCCTTTTGAAAAAATTTTGTATTTAAGTTTTTTCTTTTTTTTAGATTTTGAGTATTTTGAGGATAACCTATACATAATATATAGAACCCAGAGTTAGCTTCATATTCAAGGAGGATCTGAGGGTTCGGGTGCATCAAGGGTGTACACCCGGGGTTTGGCATGATTGATGTTCTTATGATAGATCCTAGGTGCAAACCAATGTGCCCCTAGGGGTGGGTGATGTGAGTGTATATGTATACAAAGGGAGATCATATTTGATCCCTTGCAAAATGGAAATGTATGGTTCCAAGGGAAACCATGGCCAGTCCCTTGGTAGGTATGTGGCGGTTAAGGGAAGTCATGACCGTATCCTTGTATTTATGATGAAAACCTAGGCTCAAAGGAATTTGTTTATGCATGGTAGGGTTAGGTGTACTTAGGATATCAATGTATGCCTTAGAAGTAACCATGTCTACCAAGTTTTGAATTTTATTTTTCATTTTGAAATTCTTTTTGTTAGTGCGGGACATTCGGCGCACCTTGAAAATCCACATCTTTTGGCATATAAAGTGAGCTCGTGGGTGCATGAGTGTGATTTGATGCATGGAATGCATGTGAACGATCTACCAATCCTACACTAAGAAGAGGAGTATTGAGTAGGGAGTTTTGGGGGAAATGAGTTTTAGGCAAACCTTTTTCAAGCTTGACTACCCTCTCATGATAATAGTTAGCTTCCTTGTAGGCGTGCCAAAGCAAGGTGAATTGGGTCATGGTTTTTGTATCTCTCTTTCAATTTGTATCTCTCTTAATTCTCTTTTTAAAGAGGCGATTCTATCTTTCTGGGTTTGAGAAAACAATTTGGAAGACTTTTTCATGGTTTTTGAAAACCAACCTGTGAAGCTTGATAAGACTTCACTTGACACTTCCCCAACTGAACCCTTTGACATTACTGGAAAATTTCAGATCTATGACCAAGTTTTGAAAAAAATGTTTAGAACAAGATTTTAGAATCGATTTGTTTCGAAAGGAGGTGACCAGATCAAAATAACTCTTCTAAGACCTAGGACCTTTTCAAAATTTCGTTCTTTCAAAATATTTTTGAAGAGTCAAAAAGAAACATTTGCCAAGTTTGGTCATCCTCACTAGAAAAATATTTTTCAAAAAAAGAAAATATTTTGAAAACCATAAAATAAAATCTTACTTGAAAGAAGAACCGGTCAGACATTGTGACTAACAAAGTCGAGCTACGCCAAAGTCAAGCTGCACCAAAGTCGAGTTGCACCAAGGTCTAGCTGCACCTAGACCGCACCAAATAAAAGTCAGTTGCAATATGGGATGGGCTGCACCAAGATGGACCATGGCCAGCTTTGACCAAGACCATGTGACCCCATGTGACTAACAAAGCAAGGTGAATTGGGTCCAATTGGATCAAGGATGAACCAGTCTAAAACCGTAAAAGACTCTAGAGAGATGCCAAGGAATATTCTTGGCCTAGAGACTTCTCAAGAACTCTATAAATACTAGCCTTAGGCTGGGTTTGAAGGGAAGCTAATTAGAGAGAAAAGAGAGAGGAAGAAGAATAATATGTGGTCCTTCGTTCCTTTCTCTTTCTTTTTCTTCAATCATTTGTAATATTTGAAGCTTTTCATCTCCAATCCATTGTAAAATCAAGAGAAAGTATTGCAAATTCATGCTAAAGGTCATCGGTAAGAAGACCTCTCATTTGTTTGATATTCAGTTTTTTCTACCTCAATATAAGTCGTATCTTATACTTTCTCATCTCTTCTATGTTTAAATATATTATCATCTCTTCCTGTGTTTCTTGATTGTTATGATTTGCCTTCAAATTAATTCAAGAAGCTATAAGATGGATATTAGAAGCCATATTTTACATGCAATGATATGAATATATAAATCACTCTTATGGTAGATTAAATATCCATAAGATTGTATAAGGGTGAGCAAGGGGTTATGATCACATATATTTCTAAGAGATCTATCTTCCTCGAGAGAGATGCCCCGAGAATTTATATGTAAATGAGATACCTCCCCAAAAGAACACAAGTCCTCAACGTAAATTTCTTTGGATGATCACTAATACATTAAGGATCAAATCAGATACATCAATAGTTTCTAAAAAGAAAACTCTACAGAATTCAGCATCCTACATAAATCATGTTTGATCCTTAAATTTTCCAACCCTCATCTCCAATCGAAATATTCTAAAATTTGATCCAAACATTGTATTCATATTAATTAACATCTAGTAAAATTTTCAAGAATTTTGGACATGGGTAAGATAAAGAATAAAAAATCATTAAAGTCAAACTCAACTCGAAATAGAATTTGTCTGTGCAAACTTTCCTGCAATAGATCCTTGGTAAAACCCTCATAACTCTGTCTGTATATACCCAAAAGTCATGAAAATAATTTTTTTGGAAGTTGACATTATATCTTTCCAACTTGACCTATTTCATAAAAATAAAAATCATACATGTAGAGATACAAGCATTTTACTAAGTTTCTATATTTCAGTCACATAAATTGTTTTGAATTTCAAAATCACATTCAGTTAGGAATATTCCCTTATTTAATTCAGATCATCAAAAGAACCAAAAAAATAAATAAAAATATTTAATAAAGCTTCATACCTATATCTTACTTAGGTAAAAAAAAATTGGGATTTTTGGATCTCCAAAAGACCATAAAAATTCCAAACTCATCTGTTGAAAAACAAAACAGATTTTGTTTTACAAAATACAAACTAGTTTTGCCAAGTGACTGATATCTTGTTTTGAAAAAATTGTTTTGATTGAAATTTATTTTTGAGAAAATCTTGGATCATAAATCACTCTTTTTAAGTTTCTAGGCTAATCCTTGAGTGCCGCTTCAAGAAGGCCTACAATGATTAGAACCTACTTGTCCACAATCACCTAATAGTAAAAAAATAACATTGCAAGTTTGAGTAAACTTGCTGGTATGCTCGCGCACAATTTTTGTAAACGAAGTTTTAAGTCGATCCATGAGTAAAAAATTTTGTTTACAACAACATAGCGACTAGTTACCCATATCTGCATACTCAGGAGGGAGTAGTTATTTAAAATAGTTATAAGGCTAGTTGTTCATCCCAAGTTCTTAAAGAGAACTTGCCTTTACAAACTACTAACTTAGGTGGTTAACCATATCTAATGACCTTGGAGGCAACAACAAAGTAGGAAAATATGGTCTTTGATCACATTTGAAAAGTTTAAATAAGGATATACACAATTATTACTCATTGTTCAGATAAAATGCTATCAAAATCATCAAATATAAATCAATGAGTACATGATCCATAGTCAACAAAGTCGCCTACCCTACTCGTGCTTCATCCCAAATCAAAAACTCAATTCATCTTGTAACACCGTTTTGGCATGTCGAGTAGAACTTTGAGGATTGGTTTCAATGGATTATTGTGTAAGGTAGATCAACTAATAATTTGCAATCCAACATATCAACTAGTTGTCCATATCTACGTACTCGGGAGGGAGCCGTTATTCAAAATAGTTATTAGTCTAGTTGCTCATCCCTACTACATGAAGATAGCTTACATTACAAACTACTTACTTGTCTGGTTGACCAAATCTAATGACTTGGGGGAAACAACAAAGTATAAAAACATAATCTTACAGTGTAATAGAAAGTTTAAACAAGGAATATACATGGTTATTACTCATTATTCATACAAAATGTTATTTAAATCATCAACTATAAATCAACGAATACATGATCCATAGTCGACAAAGCCATATATCCTACTAGTGTTTCATCTCAAACAAGAAACTCAATTCAGCATGTAACACCTTTTTGGCATGTTCAGTAGAACTTGAAGGATTGGTTTCAATGGATTATCTGGAAGGTAGATCAACTATTTGCAGTCCAACATATCGACTAGTTGTCCGTATCGACGTACTCGAGAGAGAGTTGTTATTCAAAATATTTATGAGGATAGTTGTTCATCCCAACTTCATGAAGATAGCTTGCCTTTACAAACTACTTGGTTGGTTAACCATATCTAATGATTTAGGGGCAACAACAAAGTACAAAAACATAGTCTTACATCATATTAAAAAGTTCAAACAATGATTATACATGGTTATTACTCATTATGCACATAAAATGCTATTGAAATCATAAACTATAAATCAACGACTACATGATTCATAGTCAACAAAGCCATCTACCATACCAGTGCTTCGTCTCAAACAAGAAACTCAATTCAATGTGTAACACCTTTTTGGTATGTCCAATAGAACTTTAAGTATTGGTTTTGATGGATTTTGTAAAAAGTAGATCAGCTACTACTTTCCAGTCGAACGTATTGACTAGTTGCCCATATCAGCATACTCGGGTGGGAGATATTATTCAAAATAGTTATAACAAAGTAAATTACTACAATGAGCATTATTCAGTAATTACAAAGAATATTTGATTCTTACTGCAAGCACTGTCAGGCACTAAATAAAGAAGTAAAAATTTGCAGGTCCTCTTTTAGAAAACCTAGGAAAAGGTTTGGGGCCGACAAAATTATTTGTGGAAAAGTTATAATCTTTTAAGACAATGGGGGTATTTATGTACTTTTTTCCTTAAACCATCCGCCAATAAAATCATGCACGACTAGTTTGTGAGAGAAGGAGCGAGAGGGGGGATCTTCCCTCAAGGGAAGCCTGCTCGTGGAGGGTCAGCTTCCCCTCAACCTCCTTTGTTGTTGGTAAAAAGGAGGAAGACTGGCGTGCCAGACTCTATGCAAGAGAGGGAGAGACTATGCTTTCTTGGATCACATACATCGGAGTCTTCTCGTTCAAATTGTTTGCCATAGCCTATGTGAGAAAGGGAGTGCAAGCATGAGATGAGGCTCTCATTCACTTTTCTTTCTAACGGGGTTGTGCTTTGCAAGTGTTCTCTATGATTTCTTTGATTGGTTTGTTCTTTCTTTGTGAATTTGAATCAACACTAATCAACCTAATAGTAAATGCATGTCTTTCTAAACACAACTCAAGGAGACAATTATGCACTCTATTAATCATAGTCAACTTTCACAGCTCATCCACTCACCAACTCCCTGAGGTAAAAAGGAGCATCTTACTTTCTTCATACATATTCAACATCTACTTTCAACACTAGTTGTTTTCTTAGTTCTATCACTTTTGTTATTTACTCAAAACTTTACTCTTTCTACCTTTGTATTTTGAAAGAATTGTTATAACCACATTTGTTATAATCTCTTTCAACCCTTCTTGTATATTCAATCTAAGTCATCCCAAAAACCAAAACACTTTATTAGTTTTAAATACAAACAAATAATCAATTCTATCACCCCTCAATCAATACATTTGTTGCAAAGTCATTGATTCATTAGAAATATATTCAAATTCTTATCCATCGTTTCACATCTTGTAACAAAACCACAACAATGAGAAAAGCAAGTAAAACATTACAATCCAAAAGCAAACACCCCAATCGATAATCAAATCACAAGAAAATCTTGACCTCAAAAGAAAGAAGGATATGAAGAAATTGGTATACATGCGAATGAGGACTTCATTTCCATGATAGGATGGTCCCTCACGCATCCAATCTAGTGAGTATACACGTTGACTAGCATATGCTCTATATGTCGCGTGAGCATATCTAATCTTGGGACCAGACACCTCCACTTATATCTAATGCTCGAAGATTATGCGGGTGGGGGCATTTAAATGAAGACATTGATTGTCAAGCACCAAAACTCATTTAATACCTCTCTCTATATATGTGTTCTTGTCAAAAATGGATTCTACCCATTTCTAGCATGCTCACTCATAGCCACATATTGTTTTTTAGTAATATGTGTATAATTTTAAAAATTGTAACATTTTTCAAAAAAGAACGAAGGACAATGTTATTACACTCATGACTCAAAAAAGCAAAGGTTGAGCATGAATGAGAAGTATTAGTGGTGAATGGGATCCAATCTCTCTCTCTTTCTCTCTTTATATATAATATATATAGAGGAGCAAAAGGAGCGAGCTTATAAGTCAATGGTGCTTACTTGATTGACATGGGCCGCGCAGGTGACTCAAATCATTATAGTTGTTTCATCAATGAAGAAAGACTTATAAGTCAATCCTCGCCAAAAGGATTTTCCTCATTTTGTAGATCAGACATGAAAGAATGAATTCAGTTTTGAAGGAGTTCTCCTTCTGCTTCAATGTGGTCTTCTCAAAAAAGAAGGGGGTCCCATTGTATAAGGGGACAGCAACATTCTTTTTGCAATGAGAGACTCGGAAATGAGTGATATTCTATGCTCATGGTTGACTACTTAATGCAAACCCCATCTTATCCCCACTTGAGACTTGGTCAAGCATTGGTAATCTCTTATACCGATGCATGACAAAGTCTCAAGGTTATTGATGCCTCTGTATAAGCGATTGTATACTATCTAATGCAAACCTTCATTTATTCATGTTCGAGACTAGGTTATGGGGACTTGGTCATGGAATGGTAAATGTGATTATCAATGCATAACCAAGTCTCCAACAACATAAAGAAGGAGATTGCATTAGGTAGTCAACTATCAGCATAAAACTTTTAGAGACATATATAAAGTGAGAGACAAATAACTCCGCCTAAATAAATAAGTAAAAAAATAGATATATAAACAATATGTAGCTATGTTTATAAATGTCCTCTCATGGCTTCATGTCAAAAACATGAAGTCAACACCTATATTTATAAGGTCATAGTTGTGCGCTTTGTTTTTGCTAAACATCAGGCAACCTTTTTCTACAATAGATGGGGTCAGTTAACAACTGTGGAGGACAAAGGACTTTTAGAGAATTGCCTTGATTGACACCACCAAAACCTATATAACAACTCTCTCTCTCTCTCTCTCTCTCTCTCTCTCTCTCTCTCTCTCTCTCTCTCTCTCTCTCTCTCTCTATATATATATATATATATATATATAGGAAAACCATATTCAGCCCACCTCTCACATGCCCACTCATGTACACGTATTGTTTTTTGGTGGTATGCGCGATTATCATTGTATAGCCAAGTCTCCAAAGAGAGGTTTGCATTAGTTAGTCAACCATCATCGTAAAACTACATATATAGATAATTCCACTCAAATAACTAAATAAAAATATAAAAATATATAATAATGTACATGTGTGCGACTGTCCTCATAGACTAACGTCAAAAACATTTGAAGTCAACTCTTATATTTATAAGGTGATAGTTGTTTGTTTTGTTGTGTTAAACCTTGGGCAACCTTTGGTTGGTTCGGTTAATAACAGTAACAGACAAAAGACTTTCGAGGAGATTGCCACCCCAACTTAATACGTGAGAATGCTTATACAAGATTGAAAGAAAAATATGGGCCTTTGGCTGCCTCATTCAACGCCTTCTTCTTCTTCACTCTTTTGATATTTTCAAGAGTTCATAATTACATGCACGACATAAGGGTATTCCATTTCTAGACTTTATTTATCATTTTGTCCCTTGTGGACCCCACTCTGCCAATCTTAGAAAATACAAAGACTTCTTTTTCCCAAGTTCGTTTCCGTATTTTGTCTATTTTTCAGAAACAGTTTCCTTTTGCATACTCTTTCAAAATAATCCATGTAACATGTTTTTTATGCATGTGTAAGGTTGATAAGCAAGGTGAAGCATTTTTTTCAAACAAGCCAGGCTCATTGCTCGGTCTTTATTACACGAATCAGATGAGCTAAACATCTTCTCTTAGTGCACTTTCGCTAACGGCGCATCAGCATTTCATTGATTCCTTCATCATCTTTCTCCATTGTGATTTTCCTGCTAGTCTCTATTTTGTTATTGTAACAAATAAGGGTGAGCAAGAATCGATTATAACAGAGAAACCGAACTGAGGTGACAAATTTTTCTCGATCAGGTTCGGTCTTTTGAATATCTGGGTCTCAATTTTATACCAATTTGGTTCTTTTGATCTACTTCAGTTTTGGAGGCTCAACGTTGAAAAGTGACGAATCTTACTGAATTATCTAAATATGGAGAGTTTAGTATTTACGTTCGTTATATCACAATATCTATGTTTTACGCACATTATTCATTTTTAGCCTTAATTGCATTTGCCTATTTGGATCAAGCTATGCTTCATGATCTACAACCCAACCGTCCAAATCTTTTCCGTTTGGTTCCGGTTCTTACATCCTTAATTCAGTTAGTTATCTTGATTTGTTCGATAAACGGAGCTCACCGATGCACACTCCCTAATAACAGACATATCCTACTACATTAATTAGGGGTTGATCTATGAGCAGCTCAGCACATTTACCAGCCCTAGCAAGGCACAAAGGACAGCATGACATTGAAATTAGCCGAAAGAAAGTAAGGTGGGAGTGGGAAATCGCTTGAAATTTTCGACAAATTTGGAGAATATCCCATGAAACGCATCAACCAACAACAGCAGGTGACAAGGAATCAATTGGATTCGTCAACAACGAGTAAACGTCACCGGACTCCAATTTGTTTTAAAGCCTTGGGGAGATGAAAGATGAGGATTACTCGTGCACGTTAAGCCATTGGATCAAATAATTTCAAAGGAAACTCCCTGATCGTTCATCTTCCTCTCCATAAATACCTTGTCGCCAACACAAGTAATCCTCACATCAATCTTCTCAATCTAATCCTTTCTGTAGTCCTAAACCAACTGAACTCTCTCTCTCTCTCAAATGGGGAACTCTCTGAACCATCCTTTGCACCAGCATGAGCTGAAGCTCATGAAAAGAAAAATGGTCGACGAAGACACGGCCTGCTGCGAAATCTGCCATGGTGCCTTCCTGTTTAAGAGGTTGTGTGGCTGCGATTCCTGCGCCTTGTACATGCATTGGCTGTGTGCGCAGCTGCCCTGCGACACAGACGACCCGTGGCACAAGGGACACGTTTTGGCTCTCCGGCGGGTAGAAAACAATCAGAAGTTCAGCTGCGGCGTGACCGGCAGCGGAATCAGGTACGGTTGCAAGTTCACGAGTTGCGAGCTCAGCATCCACCCACTGTGTGCATTCTTACCGCCGCGTATTGAGACGCACCAACAAGAGCATCTTCTTGTATCCAAGATCGGTGAATGCTATACTTGCAGTATCTGTGGCGAAGATGGTTCTAAGTTTGTAAACTATTCGTGCCAGACATGCAGCTACTCTGTGCACCCATGTAACATATCTCTCTCTCTCTCTCTCTCTCTCTCTCTCTCTCTCTCTCTCTCTCTCTCTCTCTCTCTCTCTCTCTCTCTCTCTCTCTCTCTCTCTGTCGATGTAAGATGCAGGATGACTTGCTAGATGTCATATTTTAGAAGACAGACTTCTCTCTTTTGTGATGGTTTACGTTTCCAGATTGTTGCTTATTGATAACGTCTGTTGATGGACAGATTGCTTGCTTGAAGAATCTAGCGGCGAACGGCTTCCACTAAATCCACGTTCCATAGCTCTCTTTCTCTCTCTCTCTCTAAATATATATATATAAGTGTGTGTGTGCATGTCATACCACTGGCATTTTGCGTCGAATCCACATGCCTGTAATCATAATTAATCGCTTTGATTTCTTAACTTAGTTTTAGCATCTAGATAGTCATACTCCTGTGTTCGACTACTTACAAACTATTTTAATGCTAGCTACTTTAATTCTCAAATAAAATTCTAACTTAGAGATGGTACCGAGACACACTTTATATCATATGGACCTATTATTACTTTAGTATTGAATAGTAACCTCTGAAGACAGTGTTTCTTCTATTTTTGTGAGAATTATCAGTCGAGTGTCCTGCACCAGAACCCATATGAGCCCGCACCCTCGTTCCTATGTAAATCTACCAATGAACAAAAGGATGCCCATATACAACATAGATTGACAGAATTTTCCATTCTAGTGATGGATTCAGGGTTGTAAGCTGGTGTAGTCGTCACACGAACACTGTTGGATTTCGCTTTCCCTGAAGTTGGGGTAGTAGACGTCGTTCTTACTGCAATGGACGTGGCAGTGGTTTTCGCACAAATTGCAAGCTTGTGTGGGAAACTGAATATCGGCTCTGGCGGGAAGTACCTCAAGATGACATGGAACAATCTTCCTGGCTTCAGTGTCTCCGATCAAAACAAGGAGAAGATAATCAAGGAGCTTATAATGTTGTTCGCCATTCATATGTGTCGAATGAATGGGAGCCAGTCTTGAGGTTTCTTGGAACATCAGCGTTTTTCGTAATTATAATATTGGGGTTAAGTATGTCGTTATCATTCCTGGGTATCGAACTCATGGTCGCTTGGTAGAGAGCTGACTCTTCAGCTTCTGCTCTATTCTTTGCTTCTTTCGGCTGCTTATGTTTTAGTTGATGTATTGTTAGCATATCGTTGTATTTCTTGGTTTCATTACTAATAATTCCCTTTTATGAATGAAAGTTTTCTTGACCTGTATGGTGAGAAGTGAAATGATGACGGCCATTTGTCTTACATCAGATCCTAGTCAATCCCGGCACGAAGATTTCCATTTAATCTTTAACAATGCACCCAAAAAAGTGACAATTGTTGTAAATGAGTTTTGTGTGTTTTTTTGTGAATTGTGCTCAAGGACAATTGATATTCAAAGGGTAAATGCATTAGAAGATGTTATATCATGATGCAAATTAGAGATCATATTTTCTCCTAACTTTTTTTATATTATGATGCACTTAGCCCTCCATTTACAACAAGAGGTACGGCTTGGTGGGCCAATATGATATCAATGGATGTATCCTATAGAGAGAATTATATGTGGAATAATAGTTGGCTGGAAGGATCATATTTTTGTGCATGATATTTGAATGAACAAATCAAGACAAAAGTGAATAGGACAATGAGATTTGAAGAAGGCCTACTTGATAAAATATTGGTTGGCATATTAAGTATTGATGAAATGAAGAAAGCATGTAGGTCTATCCTTTTCAGCATGTCAACTATTGATGATTTTATATCGTTAGTGTACTAGAATAGTATTTTTAAATGTTGATTTCCTACTTCAATATGTCACTAAATGATTTCCATATATAAGATTGTATAATGCAGTCATGCAAAGTCAATATCCTAATGAACTGATGAATAAACTTCAATGAAAGTTACATGAAGAGTTTGTCAATTGGTTTGAAGATCATGTAAGTATATTATGTATTTTCTATGATTAGGTAATTTGACTGACTATAATCCACAACCATCACCTACATATGTATATATTGTATGCACAGGTACATACAATAATATTCCAAAAGATATTTGTTCATTTGTTATAGGACCTTCAAATTATATTACATGAATATGAATCATTTTATATTTATGGACATAAATTTGATGTTCAATCCCTACATGCAGTTTGTCATACACAAAATAATAGTATTTCAACAGTAGGTGGACCAAGAGGCATGTATTATAGAGTTTTAGAAGACATTACTGAAGTTTAGTATTTGTCTAAACTTTGTGTGTTTTCGTTTATATATCTTTGGTATGATATGTAAGTCGGATGCAAAGTAGATAAAATAAAGTTAATATCAGTATGTACCTCTAAGCAATTGCATTGTGATAAGCTATATATATTTCAATGAGAAGCAATTCAAGTATGGTATTCAAGAGACTAAGCTAGATAAAATTGAGTGGTAAGTTTTTCATTAGAGACTAAGAGACATACGAATTACCAATAGAAAATATATTAGATGAAAGCACATAATTGATGGGTTGGGGAGTGGCATGCATTCAGGTATGTGACTGTTTATCAGATATGCATGCGAGAAAGTACATAGCAAGATGTGATCAGATCAATAAGAGACAACAAGTATTTTAATAATCAATTAATGTATTATTTATAATTTACATGTTCAAAAACAGCAAACTCACATATTTTTATACTAATTTTTAGATACAAATGTCTATGATCAATCACAAACTAGAAGAAGAGTTGACAAGACAAAAGGTGTTATATTAAAAGAAGCTTAACCTCAATATGAAATGGAGGATGTAAAAGAGAATGATGTGGAAGAAAAGAGGTACTAGACAAAGATGGTGCACAACTTTTTTACATAAATGCATGCCTCCAAAATGGAGAAAGATAGCCAATTTTACTTAGTGGTGGTGAGGTTGTGGGCATTAATGTGAATAAATTGTTGGATGCCCTTAAATGTTATGCAAAAGTTGATAACTCCATTCCACTAATATAACTTTTAGTTGTATATGCCTGCATATATCGTCTTTAATTCATCATATGTGTATATATATAATCTAATATTGTGCAATTTGTTATAGTCCAAATTTGACTTTGTAGATCGCATAATAAGACTTGAAGTTTTACATGATAGTTAAAAGGTCTTGTAAGAAGCATTTATAGAAAAGTATTAACGATCAAAATGATATAAACTCTAGATATTCGGAACCATTCATCACATCTTTATGATATCCTCCACAATGTAATCCTTTAGAAAGCCTTCCATATCCTTAAAACAAAGCTTGAACATAAAAGCAGATTGTGTAAAGCAAGACCAAAGGTATAACCGAGGAATTATATCGATAGCTACACATTGTTATAATCTAATAATTGTATCATGTTTTTATTTTTTAATCAATCATGTCATGTTTTTATATTTAAGTTACTTATATCTAATCGATTATAACATCTTTAATTAATGTTATTATAGGAAGAAGCATGACTAGGTATTGAGATCAATTAAATAACTACTTGTATGAACTACTACAAAGATAAAACAACTTGAGAGTTTTTTATGATGAAATTGGGCAGATTGTATAAGTATTTACTTTAATTTCATCTTGTATGTATGTTTTCACTTTTTTTAGTTTCATATATCCAGGTATTTTTCGTGAATAGAACAATCTTTCATGAATATGAAAATATTTGTTATGAATTAAGTTCATTACCTATCACAACCTCTTTTTGAAAGTGATTGAATGTGTTCGCGATACGCATCATGGCAGGTATGAGAGAGGTTTGTGTATTGACACAACCACGAGGATAGGTAGAACTAGTTTGGGGAGCAACATGGAACTTCAATATGTTCCTAAACATACTCGATTTGATAATATGGAAAAGTGAGTAAGTTTTTATATTTATCAACTTTTGCTAGTGATCTACATATTAAAGCATTTAACTTTAAAGTTTGATTGTTACAGATGTCTAAGAATGAAGAAATAAATTGACGATTTGGTTCAGCTTTTAATATAGACATTTGGTTTAGCATCACAACAAATAAAGTATTGAAAACATGTTTTATATATTATTTTCTTATGTTATTTATGACTTAGTAGTTTACTTGTTCCTTTGATTTTCAATTTTCATAAACCACAAAATCATAGAGAGCCTTGAGGCCAATTATGTGAAAAATAGGCTTAATCATTAGAGTCTTAGGAAGTGTCTTTGTAATGTGTATATGTAAACTTTTTTTCTTTCTACTTTGTAAACCTTCAAACAAATCAATGTAGTATTCATACTTTATAATTATGTGATTCAAGTTCTATTGTTATGTATTATACCTGATTAATTGATTGTTATTATGTATTATGTCTACCCAAGATATACAAATGATTCTATAAATTCTAAAAATTTTAATAAAACTGTGAAAATAAGATTTGTATTGTAACATATTCTAAGTGTTACAAACAATCATAATATGAACCTGAACCATAGGGAAATGGCATTCTCGATGGTTCCTTCAATTGATTTTAGAATGCCTAATTCCAACCATTCTATCGAGTTATATTTGTTGTAAACACTCAAAATAAATTTTATTTCAATTGTTTCTCCGCCTATTTCGGCGGTTAGATGCAGCTACAATAAATGTCAATTCTAAGTGCTGAAAAACTAGAGTATGTAGACAAATAGTCGAAATAGATTATATTATGACTATTGATTCATCCTACATATTCCATCATGAGTAAGACTCCAATTGTTCAAATAGTCAGCAAATGGTTATTTTGATAAAAACAATTTGGGCATTCTAGTTTTGACTATCGAAACAATCAGAATTAGGTGAAAGTCCATCGAAATTATGGATTATAGCTATGTTTTATGATTCAAATAGGCTCAACGACAACAGTCGGAATTGGTTCCTATTGTAGTGGTGTAAGGTCTACACAATCTCAATGATCCATATATAAAAGAGGAGGAGAAAAGGATGGTGAGAGAACGAAGGGGGATCAATTGAAGGGGGCACCATATAAAGAATGGGCAAGGGAAGACTTAAGAAAGAGGGGGTTGTGGGGAGGTTGAAGATAGGAAGAATGGGAGGTATATATAGAGAAAGAAAGGGGAGTCATGGAGAGAGAGAGAGAGAGTAAAAAAGTAGGTGGTGTGGGCAGGTGTTACGTATGCATGATATAATCTGAGAGAGGCAACTATCATATGTTGATAAGGGACGTGAAAAGAGAGACTCACCGAGAAATACTATGGGGTGATTAGGGCACTATAAATATAGTTTATGATATGCACACTCCCCTCCTCTCTTCTTCTTGTTCCATGTCACTGGAGACCACTACCACTATCACGGTAAGTCTTTCCTCTTTTTTTGTCTCCTCTTTCTCCCTCCTTCCACTCTCTCATCTCGGTTTCCCCTTTCTCTCATAATCACAGCTACCATGTCTTCATTAAAGAGGATATGCATTATTATTGTGTTTAAGATGATTATAATGTATATCTACACTTGGAAGAAGATGCATGCTATGTACATCTCGCTTTTTCTTCTTCTTGATAAGATGTGATAGATTCACATCATATCTAAATCTCCATTTACATGAATAATTCAAATACATTTATTGATTGTTAGGGTGATGAAATTGATTACTCGGTGATGTTTAAGCTAATATCGTATTCTAGAGTCAAGATGCTTATATTCTAAATCCCCATTTGTATGAATAATTCAAATATATTTGTTGATTGTGAGGATAATGAAATTTACTATTAATATCATATTTTGGAGTCAAGATTAGTTACTTCAGTATCAAAAGATGTCGGGAAGCATAATAATAATGTTATTATAATACTTCATTCAAAACAAAAAGATAGAAGAGACATATGTGGTTTTGATGAGAAAGAAGTAGTGCATATAGGAGCAAGAAACAAAGAAACAAGTAGTCATTAGACTAGTAAAGAAAGGAGAAATATTTATTTTTGTTTAAGGTAGATGGTGAAAGTGATAGTTATTGGAGATTGTTGATGATTAATAAAAATACATAAATCATCTCATTGGATTGTATCTTGAAGGGCATGCATTTAGATTGATTGATGTTGAGTATAAACTGACAAAAGATATGACTACAAGTCATGTAAACTAAAGAATTAATAAAAATAAATAAATCATCTCATTGGATTGTATCTTGAAGGGCATCCATTTAGATTGATTGATAATGAATATAAACTGACAAAAGATACGACTACAAGTCATGTAAACTAAAGAATATCTTGTCTCATATAAAAAGCAAGATAGCTCATTGTCTCCATGGTTAGGCATATTTATAATGCAAGGCTTAAAACTCAAAAGAGGAGAGTAATCAATTGGTTCTAGAATAACTATTATATCAAATAGACCTTCACCATTATTGTGCATGACATCATAAGATACATACCAAAGACATATTGCGTTAACGATATTATGTTTCCAAATGCTGTTGAGTTTGATTTGCATAGATAAAACTAATAAGTATAAGATGCCTTTCTTTGAAGTTATTGGATTTGCATTAACTAAAAAGAGGTTTTATTTAGCATTTGCTTTTATGAGTATAGAAAAAGAAGATAATTATATTCATGCTTGTTTAATCTCTTGTGAATTGATGGGCTCATGCTTGTTATCTTCTAAGGAGACATTGTAATTTGCATTGAATGTGAGTTATTGTTGATGAATGCAATTGAGAGCATTTTTTCTTAAGTAAGCACATCTTTTATGTAGATGTCGTATTATGAAAACATTGAAAGATATATTATTCCATTAACGAGGAAGAAAGAATCCACCACTATGTTTGAGCTAAGTTGGAAGAAAGTTATTGAGTCATCAAACGAGTAGATTTATGCAAAGTAGTTAGCTATCATGAATACAAAGTGTGAGAATTTTCCTGTTGTATCTTTTATATAATAAAGAACAATGGCTAGTTATCTAGAAAGAAAAGATGGTGTGAACATTGATTGACTGATTTGACAACTATGATACTCATACAAATAAAATGTTTATATTTTTCATTTTAGTGTGTTTTCTTATTGTTAAGGTTTGTATATATACATAAATATATATACACACATTGAGATTGAATATCATAATGTTTAAGAGTGTGCATATACGATTAAAAGGATTTATTGGTAACTCGACAAGGACACTTGACATGATCTGAACTCAACTTCAAACGTTGGTCGAGTTACACATTATAGAAACAAGGAAGTCATTTCATGAGTCTAGAAACATAAGCAAATATTACCTTCCCACAAGTTTCAATTTTTATGTCATGGTTTGAAGGAAGCCGAGATGGAGATTTTTGATAATTTATTGTTATGTCTATTATTGAAAATTTTCCTAAGTCTTGCTAGGGTTTCGGCCTAGATCTCAAGTATAAGAAAGGTAAGATGACTCTTGATGACCTCATAGTAGACATAGCAATAGAAGAAGAGCATTAGCCCAAAAATTTGTTATACCTATTGATAGCAACCCTAGGGAAAACTTAACACTCAAAAGGAAATAGGTTAGTGATGCTAAGAAAAAACAAGCAAAACATAAGCCAAAGGCTAAGATCCAAAAGAAACCCAAAAATAAATCATGCTTGCTTTGTGATCAGGTTGAATATTGGGTCAGTGATTGTCCCTCAAAGAAAGTTAAGAAACTTGCGCTTACTGAAGGAGCGATGGTCAACATTATGACCACTATACCTACATTAAGTGACAGTTATCTATCTCTTAAACCTCATATCATTTCTATTTATAGGCCAAAGTATTAGATTATAGGCACTGAAGATAATGTACACGTTTGTTATGATTGGTCTCTATTTGTTTCTTATAATTCCACTTGTGGTAGAACTGACCTTAGGAGATAATTTGATTGCTAAAGTTGATGGCAAAGGTTATGTGGATATAAAGTTTCTCTCAAAAAAGGTTCTGACTGTTCAAGAAGTTATGCATATTCCAATAATTTGCTAGAATATCCTCAGTAGTTTAACCTTAGTTAGAAAGAGGTTAAGGTTATATTACAAATATAATAAAGTCATAATTACATGACTTAGTACTAGGTGTTTCTTTGAGAATGGCTATTTGTACAATGTAGAGGATCTGTTTAAAATTTATATAGAATTAAATGTTGATTCTTGATGAATTTTAATTATAATAAAGCTTCTACTTTTGTTTTTTTTTGTTTTTTTAACTAAAATATTAAATAATCTAATGTATGGCATGCTAGGTTGGTGCATGGTAATTTTGATTCTATGAAAAAATTGATGAATCTTAATTTTATTCTTAAAACTGTCATATATAGAAAACACGAATGTGGTATTTGTATGCAAGCGAAGCAACCGAAGAAACATTTCCGTACAGTTGACAAGAAATTCAAAATTTTGGACTTGGTACACACTAACATTTATGAATTCAATGGAATAACAACTAGGGATAATAAAGATATTTTATTAAGTTTATTGATGATTGCAATAGATATTGTTATATTTACTCACTAAAAAGTAAAGTTGAAGGCTTAGAAAAATTCCAAATCTTTATAAATGATGCACAAACCCAAAATTCTAAGGTATTAAATGATGAAGGTTTGATTGGGGAGGAAAGTATACCTCAAACCTATTTTAATAATACTGTCAAAACAACGATATTGTTCACTAGTTTATTGCTCTATATTCTCCCTAGTCTAATGGGATAGCTAAATGGAATAATAGAACTCTTTGTGATATGATTAATTTTTTATTTCAAAGTTCTACGTTACCTACCTACATTTGGGAAGAGCTTTAATACAGCTTGTCGTGTTTCGAATAGAGTTCTCTATAAGGAAAGTAGTCCCTTTGAGCTTTAAAAGGGTTGAAGGACCGATCTCAAATATCTTAAAGTGTAGAGTGTATTACAAAAGTACCCATCCTTAAACACAAGAGAAAGAAATTGAGATGTAAAATTATTGATATCATATTTTGGGTTACGTGGTAACAAGTTATGCGTACAGATTCTTGATCATTAGGTATGATATATCTTGAATAGATGTTAACACAATTGTTGAACTGTGATGCTACATTCTTTGATAATGTATTTCTCATGAAGACTAGAGTTTTCCAAAGTACATCTTCCATAGATTTTCACCTTACTACTAGTTTCATTTTTTATCGCATGAAAAGGATGACAAATATGAGGGTGACCTTGAAATTGTTATTTTTATATTAAAAATAACTAAACCAACTAGAAGTAAATGGCCTAAAATATCAAAGGACTTTGTAAAGTGATTTTATTACTTTCAATGTCGAGAATGATCTTATCGCCTTCTAGCAGGCTATGACCTCAACAGAGGTTAAGTATTGGATGGAAGCTATTAATGATGAAATCTAGCCAATTCTTCAAATGATACTTAAAAATTTGTGGATTTGCCTCCTATTTGTTTTATTGTGGGTTACAAATGAATTTTTAAGAAGAAACTAATTGGAGACGAAATAATCAATAAGTACGTACTCAAGTTAGTTGTCAAGGGGTACACACAAAAGGAAGGAATATATTATTTTGATACCTATTAACATGTTTCTTGGATGACCACAATTTGAGTGCTTATAGCATTGGCTTCCGTATATGAGTTCATAATTCATCATATTTATATGAAGATTATTCACTTATATGGTGACCTCCATAAAAAAATTATATGGATCAGCGAGAGGGATTTGGGACTCGCGAGAATAAGTTCAAGGTATGCAAACTTGTTAAATCATTATATGGTTTGAAAAAATCCCTTAAACAATGGTGTGAAAAGTTTGATTGTGTGATATCCTTTTGGATTTGTTTCTAATGATTTTAATAAGTGTGTCTATAATTCAATCAATAATGTATTCATCATTTTGTTTATGTATGTAGATGATATATTATTGTTTGATTTCGATATGAAAATTATAAATGAGACTAAACCATTCTTGTATAATAAGTTTGAGATGAAGATATGGGTGTAGCTGATATGATTTTAAGATTTAAAATCAAAATGTATATTGTTGGTATAGTAATTTCTCAGTTTCACTATATTGAGAAAGTTTTAGAGAGATCTGGATATACAAAATGTAGGCCTATTAAGACTATATATGATTTATCTAAGGCTTTATATTAAGAATGAGAATGATATTTTTGTGTCTCAATTATGATATTCTCGTATTATCAGTATTTTGATATATTTAACCAATTGTACATGACTAGATATTACTTTTCTCATGTGTAAGTTGAGTAGATACACTAGTTACCAAAATAGAATCCATTCGTAAGCTCTAGACAGAGTACTTCACAATGTGAAGGGAATTATTTTTCTTGGGTTGTATTACGGTAAACATCCTTCTATTCTACAAAGATTTAGTGATGCTAGCTGGATTACGAAGAACTTTAGGGGTAATAAGTTACTGAATATATATTTTTTATGGGTGGTGGCATTGTCACATGGAAATCTAAGAAATAGACTATTTTAGCTCATTATACTTTTGAGGCAAAACTCTATACTTTATATGAATCTAGATTGGAAGTTGGATGACTTAAGGGGTTTATGTTTACTTTACCTATAATAAAGAAGTCACTTCCTCTAATTTGAGTGCAATATATTAGCATGATCATGATTGTTAAGTTCAATAGTTCTAACTACAATCAAAAGCAAAGGAGAGACATCCAAGTCAAACTAAATTATGTAAGTGATCTTATGTTTGATATGGTTATGGTTGTAGATTTTGTTGGATTAAAAAATAACACATCTTATTCTTTGACTAAGGGTCTATCAGTACCCGTAGTCAAGAAATCTAGGTTGGAGATAGACTTAAACCCACGAAGTAGGTTCAATGTGGTAATAAGAAGTTATTTGATTAATAGGATGACACTTTACATTATGTGATCTTTTGAGTATCTTTATATCTATCCTTTCTAAACCTAAAGTATCATAACTGCAAGTTTAGTGAGACATTATTATTCTCTATATGGGATCGAGTCCTAGGACGTGATACTATCAGTAATCCTCGAAGATGCCTAGCTAAGTGATTGACATTGTGAGGCCATAATAAGAGATTTGGATTGTTCCCTAAAGTCAATCATGATACAAGATATGGATACACGGTCATTAATGCATCACTCATAAAGATCATGCTATACTTTTTTATTATGTTGCTACCAATAGACACATTTACACCCAATGTTTAGGTTAAAGACATATATTCACCTAGTTCTTATAAGAGTAATATTAGATAACTTAGGTAATGGTTCAAACTGAAAGGTAATATTGCTAAAAGCATATGGCTGGTTTGGTAGGATAATTTACACTTTAGGACTTTGTGGGATCATTAGATTTAATATTAAATAAGGTTGGGTTAATTAAACCCATGTGCATTAATAACATTTGATTCATGTTTAGTATCCCTTAATACTTAAGTTATGCATCATTGATATATGTAAAAGTCCTAAAGCATACAAGTCTCATGTTTGAGGATGATTTGAAGCAAGGTGCGCGCTTCTAATTGTGTGTTTCTTTTATCTTGGGAAAATAGCGAAGGTACTCATACGTGATGTCTAGCGGGATTCTCATTTCTCTAAGTCCGCAAGGGCGACTTACATAGTTAAGTTTTCTTATTCATTGTGTGTGTTCTCCGTTATGGTTTGTTTATGGTATATTTTGGATGTGTGGGTGTTATTGATTGAGACATGTTTACGATTGTTGCATATTGACTTTTTATGCACGTAATCTTATGGCTTTGTCCCAAGCTTATCAAAGACGGTAATTTCTATGGTGAAGGCAATCCCTAATTCAGAGATTGATATGCGAATATAAAAACTTATCTGGTAATATCAGAAAGGGTGGGATGAAGGCTGTTGATGCTTTTGCCAGCTGCAGAGGCAACCAAAGTCATGAATATTCCGTTGAGGAAGATGCCTACACATATGGCATTGGGAGAAGAAGGACCTTTTCACTGTTAAATCTGGATATAAGTTAGCAGCTTACGAATACCCATATTACTGCTAACTCCTTAAAGCAACTTATCTCGGATTTGCTAGCAGCTCCACCTACGAGAAACTATATGTTGTGTGACCCAAATTTGGATGTCAAAGGAATGCTAGGGTTTGACAGAGAAAGACCATTCAGCCTGCGGGCATAATCTCTCTATTCTGCAACTATGATACAAGATTGGAAAACAGCACAAGAGATGCATTCAAAACCGTTATTTCCATCTGCAACTCCTGAAGTTACAGTGTGGAGAAAACCTCCTCCCGGGAAGAGTGAATGCAATTTTTTTAGAAACAAAAAACTGCATGCACAGCAGCATTCTGAGATTTTGAACGCCGCTTTTATAGCAACGCATCTGGGGGTGGACCAAAGGCGATTTTCATTCGTCTGTTGCTGAAGCAATCGCGTTAAGAGAAGCTGTCGCCTAGCTGTATGGTGATCACTTTGATAATGTGGATCGTGAGCTTGACAAGTTTACAGTCAAGAAGTGGTTTATGGTTTTCTTACCGAGAACGAGGACCGGTCAGAGATTGGAAGTATTATCGATGAGTGGAAGTGACTTAGTTTGTGTATCCAGGACTTCTCTATTCAGTGGATTCAACGACGGTAAATGCCGCTGCTCACCGCCTTGCAACTCAAGCAGCCCACTTCACGAATCCTGTGCATTGGGGTTCTCCTCACCTGTTGCTGAAGAAATGGAGCAAGACATTTCTTAAGAAGGTAGCATTCAGTTGGACCCTCATGAGGATCAGCTATTCACGGTGGAACCAGTTGGTGGCATTCTCCAACAGCTAGAGAAACTGTTTGTTTGGCCAAGTCCCTCCCCTTTTTTTTTCTTTTGTCACAAAGACTTCATATATAAAGGCGCAAATGACTGGTATTCTTATGCTTGCTAATAAGATTTTGAAATTATTAAATGTTGTTCTTTTATGTCTTATTGCCATATAGCATTTCGTGTTTGGAGCATTTTGGACATCTTCCATCATTGTGAGAAGTTTCTTTAAGAAACTGCCTAACAATTTTTTTTGTTTCTATTTTAGTAGATATTTTTCTCGTTGCACAAGGATCCACGCCTTTCCTGGCGTGGGGGACTCTAAACAACCTTGAATTTCAGGTCAAGAGCTCGATACGGTGCTGGAGATGAATGCTTTAACCTTTTAGACACTTAAATCACTACTCCCATTATTATTTTAACTAAGAGCCTCTTGGATCGAATAACTCCCCACTAAGGAACCCTAGCTGCAAGCTCCCAACAACTTCGTGACATGTTTCATCATATGTATTGAGAATAAACGATCCTTGCATCTTTACTTCATATTTGTGGGTAAGCATCCTTTTCTCGTACGTATGAAGAATATTATGTCCTTATTTTACATGTATAATCTTATATACTCTATTGTATTTTGAAAGAGTTAAAGAGGTCCACCTAGATTTGAGAGAGGAGACGGCTTCATTCACAGTAATAAAGTCTTCCTGTAAGAGGGCGGTCCTCACTCCTTGCTAGAAAATTGGCATAATTGAAGGTGGCCAACCTATTCTTCTAAACCCCTTTGGAGGCATTCGGGCTGTTGATGTTGATTACCTCAAATTGAAACGACTTATTCTTGAAACAATTCTGGACTGCATTATGGCAGAAGATGTGCGATTTATTTTAATGGTTGCCTTCCGGATATGCTTTGTTACTAGTTGAAATCCGTTCGTATAACCTTGAATTGACACTTTGGGCATCCTAAGTACTGAAGTATCGGATATGGGCCAACCTCCAAAGTTTCTTGAGCACATTGAAACCATCAATAATTCTTAGCAGTAGCACAAAGACTAATTTGACTGGCATGTTGTTAGGGTGAGCATTCTAACAAAGTGAGCATGTGTCATTGCACCTAAACAACTAAATTTGCAAGTTGAAGGTACATATAAACTGATTCCATATATACTATTTCATACCCCGTAGCAGATCAACAGAAATGCCTTTCAGCTTTATTTGTCACCTATATATATATAATGTATATGTATGCATATATACATCTATATATATATATATATATATATATATATATATATATATATATATAACAATGTATGTACATATGTATATATAGATATAGATATACATGTATGCATATATACAGAAAAACAGGACCATACCCACCTCACATGCCTACTTATGCTCATCCATTGCTTTTGGGTGGCAAGCATGTAATTTAAAAAAAATTAAGGGCTTTCTAAAAAGAACAAAGGACAATGTTAAACTCATGTTCTCAAAGAGCAATGATCGGACATGAGTGAAGCTATTAGGCAATCGTCTCTAAACCGACTAAGCACACTAAGCATGGTTTCTTACTTGGTTACCAAGAAGTGAAACCATAATAGAACTAGCAAACAAGATACTTCTCGTCTTCTTTTGATTTTGCAAGAGCTCGTCAGATAAGGGCAATATAGGAGCCTTGATACTGGAGGGCATACAGTTCAGATTGGACCCAATTAAAGTACCCATTTGTCTCCAATAAACATAGAATGTGAACACAGGTGTTCAATAAACATGGTCAAGTTTAGATCGAGTCAAGTACGTACTCCTTTTGTGTGTATTTTATCCTAGGAGAATAGCATAGGTACCCATATGTATGTAATATCGGGCACTTATTTCTCTAAGGCAAATCCGTATGGCCGATTCACACATATATGTAATCTACTTTTGAGTCTTGTTTCCTGTTTTCTGTACGATTTGATTATGGCTTCAATGGATCTATGGCTATTTGTGATTGAAGCATGTTCCTGATTGTTGCATATTTGTTTTTATGCATGTAATCCTACAAGATAACTTTTGAAACTTTTCCACATATTTACTTGATTAGATGATTGATAGTAAGATAGTGACGCCGACAACAACTAATCCTTTTCTCATATACTAGATCTTAGAACTAGTATGGGATTGGGTAATAAGGTTCGATTATGTGTTACGTTGATGGTTAAAAAAGCTAGACAATTATTTATCATTAACTTCCAACACTTTGTACTATACTTCTTACTCTTTTAACAAATTCATTATCTATTTTC